>CM061490.1:14314573-15782073 GCA_030867185.1 Tagetes erecta
AAAGCATGCCGGGTGATATAGAAGACAACTGTGTTGCTGGGTGATGAAGAAAAAAGCATGCCGGGTGATATAGAAGACAACTGTGTTGCCGGGTGATATAGAAGACAACTGTGTTGCCGGGTAATGAAGAAAGAATGCCGGGTGATGAAGGTATCACTATGCAGCCGGGTGATGTTGTGAAGACTACTATGCTGTCGGTTGATGAGTAAAACCAAACAGGTGTAGTTGTTCATAACCCTTACCCGTCACTACAGTGACTTACCCGTCTCTACAGTGTTTGACCCGTCAAGTGTTTTTCACATGTTATATGTTGACCCGTCACACCTTGTGACTTGTTTCAAGTACTTGACCCGTCACAACAGTGCATGACCCGTCTCAACAGTGCTTGACCCGTCAAGGCTTATTGGACTTTTTATGCTTACCCGTCCCTTTTTGTTGACCCGACACATAAAGTTTGACCTAATTTTTAACCATATAAAAACCCGCCTCTTCACAAACACTTATCATTTTTCACTCACAAATTCACGCAAATCCTCTGCACACTAAATCGTTGCATATCATATTCAATCATTTGTTCTGTAACAAGTTTGATTGATTGAATAAGGTATTGTCCTTGTGATTTGTTCTTGATAAACCTGCAAATTGACCGATAAAATGAAAAACGATGATGAACAGTGTTTTTGATCACTGAATCGACACTTTGATTGTGTGTGTTAAAACCAAAATCGAATGTTGTTTTAAGTGTAAAATCTGTCGATCATTAACAATCAAACACTCATTTGCACCAAAAATCCTTAAAATCAACAGAATCAATGAAAATCATTCATAACTGTTAAACCGCCATTGATGACGTGTTTGATGCTCTTAAGTCTTAACTTCAAAATAACAAAATGTGTGTTGAACATTAACAAATCATTGTTAAAACTGAACTAAAACATGATAAACAACTTCATCATACAAATGTCAAATTTATGTCTTAAGTGTTAAACTGTTAAATTGAAAAATGTTGTATAATCATTAAAATTCAAAGTTGTTTTGATCAAAATGATGAAAATCAGTTTGTCAGATCAATTTAGGGTTAAAATGATTATGTGAATGTTTTTCTTCTTAACTTTTGTTCAAACACTTATAAAAAATTTTGATATGTATTAATGAAGAATCTAACACATTTGTCTTGTTTGTGTTTGTTTTTGTTTTAACAGATGGAGAATCTAAAGTTTGAACCTAAGCACAATCTGGTGGCATGTTTAGATGAATCTATCCCTGAAACTGAAGGTTACAGAGATATGATCAGATTCATAAAGAGAACCAAGTATGTGTATGCTATGTGTGCCAAACCGGTCATATATGCAAGGTTGATAAAGAGTTTTTGGAGAACAGCTGAGGTGATCAGAAATGAGGATGGAGTAGCTGTTGTTCGAGGAAACATCACTAGAGAATTAGTGTTGACAGTTTCTGAAGAAGCAATCAGAACTGCATTGAGGATTGATGAGGATGAAGTAGGGGCGAATGATGAATTGACTATGGCTGAATGCCAAGCGTGCTTTGTTAATATGGGACATCCTCCTGCATTTCCAAAGTCACAATTCTATAGAGCAAGGTTGGGAAAGAAATGGAAGTTACTATGTTATGTTGTCCAACAGTGCATGTCAAGGAGGAGTGCAGGTTTTGACAACTTCCCATCCGATATAGCATCCCCAATAGTTGCCATTGCTAAAAACAAACCATTTAACATGTCAAGGTGGATCATGAATGGATTTGTGTTTAATCTGGTAAAGGGCAAAAGATTTAAGTTTCTCATGTATCCGAGATTCTTACAGTTGATGATCAATGTTGCCTATCCTATCATCAGAACTGAAGGTTATTCTGGAGGAATTTTGTACACGGAGGACATGAACAATCTATCTTATAGAAAGATGAGTATTGGGAATGTGCCTAGTGTTGATCTATTTGACTATATGAGAGATATAGCAAATAATGAAGAAGATGTTGAAGGAATTTATCATCACATATCTAATGGACAGATAGTGAATCCGTTAGATTTTGTTGATGAAGAGATTGATGAATCTGAGGATGATGAAGATAATGATGATGATAATGAAGATGATAATGATAGTGATGGTGAAGAAAGTGATGATAATGAAGATGATAATGGTGATGATGATGGTAATGATGGTGCTGAATCTGTTTCAGAGGAGGCCGAACATATTGAGATTGCTGAACCACTAGATTTGGAGACAGGAAATGTTGATGTCATTGAACAAGCTGTGATAGAAGAACCTATTGAGGTTACTTGCATTGAAAAAGAGGTGGCAGTTGAAGTTGCTAAGTCTGTCACAAAACAGTATGTTAGATCTCGAAGATCTAAATCTGATGTTGAGAAAGTATTAAGTGAGCCTGAAAAGATAGATATTGTTCAAATAGCTCAGGAAGTAATTGCCGAGGTTGAAACTATTGCACAGATAGTTGATGAAGCTGATGTTGGCATTACTGATCCTGTTCCTGTTGATATACCCACCACATCATCCCCTGTTGCAGAAAACATTGAACAAATTTTGGAGTCTTCGCCAAAAATTGTGTCAAGTGTTGATGAGAATGAAGATAAGAAAAAGATTGTCGAACTAGAAGAGATGGTGGCAAAACTGTTAGAGGCGAATGAACTGTTGAAAGCTTCAAATGATAGGAAAAAGAAAAGATTCGAAGAGTTTTGGACTATACATAATCAGAACCTGAACATATTCAAGGAGTTAGATGCTGATCATGTTAAGCTGGCTGCTGAGCATGCAAAATTGAAGGATGATTATGAAAGTTTGAAGGAGGAATATGAAAATCTGAAGTATGATTACAAGGATTTGAAGGCTGAATGTAACACTCTGAATGGTGAGAAAGAAATGCTGGAGAAATGGCTGGAAGAAACCAAATCGAAAAAGTCAGATTCTGTGTCAGATAAAGATTTTTCAGATGAAGCAATGGAAGTAACTGAGAAAACTCAAGAAGCAAAAGTCTATTATACAAGAGCACGTGGTACAACCAATGTGGGTATAAGGGTGGAATCTCCAATTGTTATTCCCGATGAAGCTGTTGCTGAAACTGTCATTTATGTCAAGGCTGAGGGAAAAAGGAAGTTAGATGCTGTGCCAGAAATCACTGAAGACACATCTGTTTCAAAGAAGGCAAAACTGGATGAGACAGTGCAGATTGAGCCGATTCAATCTGTAGCTGTAGTTGAAACTGAGATAGTTGATTTGGCAAAAGTTGATGAGACTGTGACTGAAGTTGAAATTGACAAATCAGTTCAGATTGAGCCGATTCAATCTGAAGCTGTTGAAGTTGAAGATGTGCCAGAAACTGTAACAGAAGATGTAAGTCAGTTTGAGCCGGTTCAAACTGACAATGCACCAATGATTGAGGCATTAGACGACTTGGATGATATTGATTTTACTGAGTCTGAACCAGAAGCTGAGCCAGAAACTAATGCTGATCAAGAGATTCCAGATGACTTAGATCAAAGATTTGCTTATCTTGAGAAGATGAAGTACAATGCCATTTTTCTGAATGGGCTGACTGTGAGTCAAATAAATGAAGAGTATGAAAAGTGTGTGGTTGCACAAGATAAAGCCGCTGCTGATGAAAAAGAGTTTATCATTGAGATGGGTGAGTGGACACCGTTGCAAGAGAGTTTGAACATAGATGATTTACCTCCAACTGAGCTATATCACCAAAATCCTGAAGAGATGTCAAGCAGTAATATGCGAGACTGGATGAGCTCAAGGAATTATCCGTATAGGACTTTGAAGAGATTGAAACACGAGTCTCTGAAGAAAATTGTTGTTAGTTTCATGAAGACGGAGAAAATGTACAATCGTATGTTTTATTTGAACTACAACAATCCTCAATACTACGAGCTGACCAAAAGATACAAAGTTCTCGGACCAGAAGAGATACCGGTGATGGCGTTACCTGAGAATGCACATAAGAAAAGGCATGAGTTGATGGACATGTTCCCAAGTGAAGCTAAGTCATATAACATACCTATGGATGTACGTGAATCATGGCACAAATCAGCCACAGCAGGTGACGTTGTGAGGTCACTGCTGAGCAAGGGTCAGTCGATTGCTGAACTTCTTGATTCAATGATCGTACCGGAAAAATCCAAGAAGGTAAAGATTATTGCATGGAAATACGATGAGGTGTTTGATGCGTTCATGAGTAAAAGAGTTAATGGTTTATGTGATGTATACCATTATTACTCTAGCATTTTCAAGTTAGAAGTTCAAGACTTGAAAGAACTGCACAAACTTAGGCTGATAAATCACACGCATGCTGAGCGTGGTGATAAATGTGAAATGCTGCTGGATGCCGGGATAGCCAGATCACCAAAATATTTAGACTTCAGAGGTCAACAAGAGGACAGTGCATATGTTCAGGCGAAGAAAGAAAGAAAGAAAAAGAAGTTGGTTGTTAGTGAGGACATGTACTTGGAGGAATTTTCTGATGAGTATTTTGATAAAGTAACCAATCCGGGATTGAAAGTGATTGATGGATCTCAAGCGACGAAGCCAATACTTAGAGTTTTCTACAATCAAGAAACTTTTGAGTTGAAGCTTGTTCGAAATTTGGATGATTGGGATAAAGATATGATTACTTTATTCAGTACTTTTGAACTGAAACTGCTGCATCCATCCTACATTGATTTTCTGAGAAGTTGTAGAATGGAAAAATGCAAAGATAAACTGGCTGAAGCTGATCGAAAACTGTTTGTTGTAATGATAGAAGTGATAGCAGCTGCATCAGAAAAGATACGAGTACGGAAGGCATTGCTCAATTCTAATCTTGTGAGAGTTGACATTCTAGAGATAGAATTTATGAGAGTGACTGCAAAGAAAACGTTGGAAGTACAAGTCAAAGGGAAGGAGATGCCTTATGAATTTTACGCTAACATTGATTTTGCAGGTTTAAATCTTGATTCTATGAGACGTATGAATGCCTGCTCAATCCTTACTAACGAATCCAAACCAAGACAAGCAAAGATAGCAGAAAAGTTCAAGTCTTGTATAGAAGAAGCACTGAAGGAACAAGAAGAGTTTAAAGGAAAAGAGTTGCTGGATATCAAAGAGGAACCAGAAGATTGGTAAAGAGAGATTGAAGCTGACAAAGATGAAAACTGTTGAAGATTTTGCTGAAGATTCAAAGATAAATCTTAGGGGGAGTACTGTTAGGGCTATTTCCTAGTTAAGATTTACTTTGTATTTGTTTTTATGTTTATGTATAGTTTAGGGTCTATTTTGTTATATTCCTTAAACTTGTAATTGTTGCTTAAAAGTATGTAGTGAGAGAGTGTGAGGAGAGAGGCTAGATCACTATTCACGTAAGAGAGAGAACTTAGTGTGTGTGATTTATTTTCTCATGCACTTGTATTACAAATCTGCTTTGATTATCAATATACAACAGAGAATTATTAGTATGAATTGTGTTTGTGATTGAACTGTTTGTTTGTATGAGTTATTCTGATCATTGAGCGATATTAACGATCCAATTGAACCTATCAAGATGTCACATAAGTTTTTTTCGTTTTGCTATATTATATAAGGATTTACCTAACCATAAAAATAATTACATATTTCTCCTTCCTTAAGCACATATATTACACATCTATTCATTTAAAATTAATTAATTGAATTACTATTTTACCCTTAATGAACTAATAAAATAATTATTTACATGTTTCCCTTAATTTCAATACATATCGAATCAATTAGGCCATTATGTTTAAAAATTGTTTATGTTATTTTATTTTTTGAAAGGCGTTACAATTCACTTGTTTATTAAAGCGCTCGTCAAGGATCTAGCTTTGTTATTTGATATAACAATAATAATTAATTCGTCTAAATCTCATTCACATATATATATTTATTTGTGGGAATTAATAGAAATGGTACTTGTGTCAACTTTTAATGTAAGGGGAAATATGTAATAAAAATTAAGGATTACGGATATATGTAATTAAAATGATTAGGAAGAGAAATATGTAAAAATCTCAATATAATAAATGTAGTCAAACTCAAGTGATTTCAATAAACCTTCTTAATCAAGCTCATCGCGTTCACTCTTCACATAAATAAAGCAACAGTATCATTACAAAAGCCCTTGCCAAATCATACCCATACAATTTACTATAAACTTATTGATGAGTGTCAGTGGTATTTCTTTATATTAAATTTTGATCAAAACGGGTTTGATAATAGTAATAATTAAATATATAATTATTAACGTAGTGAAATATTAACATTAAAACGTATACCAATAGTGAAACCGATAGTATCCGATTACAGACATGCAAATACGGTAATTATATTTATCTATCAATGAGTTAAAGTTATACCTCCCTTGAGACACCGAGATTCAACAAACGAGAGCTAGAAACAAACACGAACAAGATTGCACCGAAATCAAACTTTTCTTCTTCTTGCAATAATAATGCTGAGTTGCGGCAATGGAAAGAAAAACAAAATGGTTTGTTTTGTTTATATGATACGTGATTGAAAAAGTGTGAATCACTTATTTTATTTGAGCAACGGCTATATCTCAAGAGTGAAGGGATTAATATCTCCAATGATCCCTTTTAATCTAAAACTAATTTTACTTAGCAAGCTCTAAGCCGAATTAGATTAGTTTAGTCCGACACACATGATAAACCTGTTACTTCTTTAATTAAGTTAAATGAATAATATAATTTATAAACAATATAAATTATAAACAGTCTTTCGTTCATGATTATCAATTAAACGAGTTAATTGGATTTTATGTTCGTTGCCTTCGGTCTCACTCTTAGGAGTCATAACTTGGTTAGCCACGTTAATATATCGGATCCGGACATATTAAATCCAACAGTGTCCCACTTGGTCGGACCATGATATAATTTCAACGTAAACAATCAAACGTGCTCTAGCTACACATGACTGTCACTAACAAGTTATGATACTTTAAAGTTATTAATCAAGCAATATTATAAAACTAACAACTTACTATGAAAATAAAATAGACTTGTGATAATCGTCGTCATTTATCCTTTCTGTAAAAACATCAATTGAAACATGAGACATGGATTAAGTTCATTCTCATATGGGGTTTAATTATTTTAGTTCTCCATCAAGATTCAAAATAGTCCATTCAAACACATAATCTGTTTGTGTAAGGCCTTACACTTCTCCAGTTTTAATCATTAGGAGGCCAATATGTCTAACTGTTACATACCATGTAAGAGTACAATCCCTTAATGACTACATACAACTCCCATAAAACTTCGGAATTATTTCTAATTAAAGTCTTTATGACTGCCAGTTACGTGACAACGGTTGACATTAATTAAAGAATATAGGAGTTCTAGTATATATCTCAGGTTAGATGACACTAAATGAGTATACCAATATATCTAAACAAGTTATGATTACAATCCATAAAGATGATTTGAAACGAGTTATTTCCAATGTCATTCACAATGAGGTCTGTGAGTTTGGATGTCAACTACTTGTAACACTCACAAATTAATGCAGCGGAAAATACGAACCAGAAAATTTCTTGCTTTATAAAACATTCATAAACATTAAAAAACCATGTGATAGTACATTTCAAGCATTACTTCTTTCATTTTTATTATGTATGATAAAACTGGCGTCTAAAGACTACATGACCACGCCCAGTACAATCCATGTCTTGAATCAATCTCCAAACATTCCTTTTTTTTTCATAAGAGAGATACCCTTAAACACCTACAACCACCACATATTCATATCATTAGTTAAATAAGTAACTTCATACGATACTTGAACAATAAAGAAATAATATCTATAGGAAGTCCATGATCTTGTTAACTTGTCTCTACAAGTTCAGATCCATCCTGGTTACTAATTTGAACCTGAGCTCCGGATCTTAACTTTTAACTCTAATGCATTCATCCTTAGCATATATTCACTTTCAATGCCAATGACATGACAATACTACTAACGACATTATAATACATGTGTGCATATCATTCCCATGTTTGTATTATTATGAACCAACTATCACATACTCAACCATTTCATACATACGAGCTTATAAATGTCTATACGTTCTTTCTCGTATCATACTTGGAGTTAAAGATTTCCATGACAAGTTTGAAACAACGAGTTACAAAGCAAATGGAAATATATATGTGCAGCACATGGCCATGTACCAAGTAACATGGTCATGTTACCATTAAATTGCTTATCAGGTGCTACATGGCCATGTTCCTACCAGACATGGCCATGCCAGAGGTAAAACTTAAGAATACTCCACTTAAATATTGTGTTTTTCACCAAAATCATCCAGTGACCATCCGAATAATATGTACTATTAATAGGTATACTTATTCGCATATTATCTATACAATTTCATACTACGTATGAAGATTTGGATATTTATCCCACTTCATATCCTTGTACTTCCAATCTTTACATATTAGTATTTTCTATTCATTTCTTTACAAGTTTATCCATTTCATACCAACTTCGCATACCATAGATACATAAGGATCACCTTATGTATCACCATGAACAACTCAATGCTGCACCTTGTTTTCCACCATTCTACATTTATCTAGTTTTCATTCTATATATATACATAAACATGGCATTAACAATCCAAGAGTTTAGTTCATAAATCACTTATCTCGAGTTCTCCAAGTCCTTGCTTGTTTACTTGCCGCATATTGACCCGATAGCCCTTTCAAGCTTGAGTCCATCTTGACATTTTTCCTATATCATTTCATGCCATCACATTCACAACATTATTAGCAAACGTGCCCATTCATAACAATAATCATTTCCAAGTTGTATGTCATGCATGTTGACTTTCATTGTTCAATCACTAACATGCATAAGGCATGAACTTATAATCACTTGTTCATAATTCAAGCCATTTAACTTGCCACCACATATGATGCCATATAAACAATCTAACATGTATCACATGATCTCTCTAATCTTACTATCATGTTAGGAAGTCTAACCATGTTATTTCCACATCCATTGACTTTATACAAACTTTCTACTTAGCTACATACATACAAACATTTAATCCCACACATCATAGTGTAACGTTTGAGATTTAATATAAACAATTTTTCACATTCCAACCCGTTTGACCTGTTGGTATATATACTTGTACAACCCATTTTCAAGTATCTTATATGCTTATACACATCCATATAGGTGCACATAATCAACTATGACCAAGCTTTCATGTTTAAATCAAATATGTTCAAACATCTATTTTTATTTGTGTTTATGAAGCTTACTTTTGTGCAGCACTTTTCTGCATAGCTACACTAATCGACTATTTTCACCAACTTACAATTTTATTTAGCCTTCCATTTTCACATATGTATCGTAGTAGAATCAAATAGCTTTTCATCCATATATAGAACACCTTCACTGGAATTTTCTTTGATTTTATATGATGTTTACAAAAACAGGACAGAAGCTAATTTAAGCTCAATTTAGCATGCAATATATTCTGACTAGCAAGTTTAACATTCCGTTTTGACCAACTTCGAATCTGAATTAGCTTCTTATGTTCAAATATGAAACATAAAAGGACTTTCCAAGAATATACAATACACCTTATCCGGAGAACACTAGTATTAATCATCATGCAATAAGACTCTAACCAAAACCATCATCATGCATAAGGGTTCAATAAGCAACTACAACATAATTCTTTCATAAAGTCTAACTATAATTACACAAGAACACTAGTATTAATCATCATGCAATAAGACTCTAACCAAAATCCATCATCAAATGAAATTCCATTACTTACTACTTGTTTAGAATCACTAATTAAAAGAAATCCTTGATCATGTAAGCATCTGAGGCTGAATTTCACAATCAATTTGAGAAATCAAGGCTTGTTTGAGTATATCTTCCTTATGTGTATCGACATGCACATCTCAAAACCCCAAACATCTGATTACTCATTTATTTATTTAGGGATTAATCTCAAACTTACAATTTAGCCCCTCATATTTGACTTTACTCCTTTTTTTTCTTAAAACTTCATCCCTTACAATATAAATTACTTTCTTAGTTATTTATAATCTTATACCACAACACAAGTAAACATGCTAAGAATTAAAATTTAGGTTTTGGGGCGTTACACTACTTGAGCCCAAATTCAGAATAGTATTACTTCAGAATCATTCCCATTAGTCTGATCGACTACAGATAATTTAGAATACAATATTCAAGGATTAAACTTACTAAAATCGAACACAGTTATAAACTTTAGAATTCAAATAAAAAACCAAACGAACTCAGAAACTGTTAAAATGTTCGCACATCCATATACTAAATCAAAACTCAAAGTTAGATACTTTAAGACTGATGGCATTCCTAAGCTCATGATGTTTGTCCCGTGTCATGGGATTAGTGAACCGCTCTGCTATGTTTTGATTTGTGTTTACTTTGCTTATCATGATATCTCCATGTTCAACAATTTCTCGTATCAAGTAGAACTTCCTATGAATGTGCATTGCCTTTTAATGAGATCCGGGCTCTTTGGCTTTGGGCAATAACACCAGTATTATCACAAAATATCTCGATTGGTTTTCGTATACTTGGAACCACGTCAAGATCGGGTTTTGATTTCTTCATCCAAATTGCTTCCTTAGCAGCATTTGAGACAGTAATATATTCAAATTCGGTGGTTGAATCCGCCACTACACTTTGCTTGAATCTTTTCCATGAAACAACTCCTCCATTTAGAGTGAACACGAACTCTAATTGTGAGCGAGAATCATATTGGTCAGCTTGAAAACTAGCATCAGTGTAAATCTTACAGCGAGCTCCTCTTCTACTCCTCCAAAAATTAAATACTTATCTTTAGTTCTTCTTAAGTATTTCAAAATGTTCTTGACTTCATTCTAGTAGGCCATGTTAGGACTTTGCTGGTAACTACTGGTCATGCTTAAGACGTGAGACGTTAGGTCTTGTACACAATATAGCATACATAATAGAACCAATCGCTGAAGCGTATAGAACTGCTTTCATTCGCTTAATTTCAATGACCGTAGAAGGAGATGGCGATTTGTACAACACAATTCCTTTAGTCATAGGAACACCTCTTTTCTTTGAATTTTCATCTTAAAGCGTGTCATCATTTGTCAATATATGTGCTTTGATTTAGCAATAGAGGCCGCTTAGATCTGTTTATGTAGATCCTGATTCCTAGAATGTAAGTTGCCTTTCCAAGATCTTTCATTGCAAAATAAGATCCAAACAAATGTTTAACTTCATTAAGCATAGGGATGTTGTTTCTAGTGATCAGTATATACATATCAGATGAGGAATGATATAGATCTCCCACTAGCTTTTCTATAAACACAAGGCTCGTCTTCATTTTTGACAAATCAAACTCTTTAAGTTTTTGGTCTAAATGAAGATTCCCGCTACGAGATGCTTGTTTAAATCCATAAATGGAATTATTTAGTTTGCATACTCTTTTAGGATATTTTGGATCGACAAAACCTTCAGGCTGAACCATATAGACATCATCAGAAAGATATTCATTAAGGAAAGAGGTTTTGACATCTATTTGCCAAATCTCATAGTCAAAAGGTTTTTTCATAATAAATACCCTCAATTTAACTGTAACCTTTCGCAACTAGCCGTGCTTTATAAGTGTGTGTTTTTTCATGCATGTTGGGTTTCTTTTGAAAACCCATTTGCTTCCTATTGCCTAAGAGTCAAAAGGTAACTCAACCAAGTCCTAGACTTGATTATCACACATAATTGCATCTCAGCATTCATTTCTTCCAACCATTTAATTTGCAGATTCTAGATCTGAGATAGCATATTTATAGTTAGAAGGCTCCAAATATATCTTTTAGGTTCCTTACAAGTCCTGCTATTTCTGCGAATGCTAGTGTTCTCATCTGATTCATTTGCATCAATTTTTGGTGCATCAGACTTTCTGACTACATCAGTGGTAGTTGGTGATTCTAGAACTATTTCGATTTCCGCAACATTGTTCTCTGTCCTCTCCTTTTGATGGAAATAGTGCTTGCATCAGGATGGTAGAAATATAATCCACTTTTGTTATAGTATCCAACGAAAACAACTTTTTTCGCCTCGAGGATCGAGCTTGTCATCAGAATCATTGGTGACGTAATCATCGCATCCCCATATTCTAATGTAAGAGAAATTGGGTTTATTCCCATTCTATATCTCATATGGGGTTTTTTCTACCTTTTTAGTCGGTACCAGATTAAAAATGCGAGCGGCAGTCATAAGAGCATAACTCCAAAAGGAGTAAGGTAGGTTATTTCTATTACATTTTGAAACACTTTGAACTTTTCAAAAGTTTCATGCTTTAGACATAAGCATATCGATTTTAATAGTCAATGAATGTAACAAAGTATCATTCATGATTTCTATACATCGTTTTGAAAGGACCACATACATCAATAGGCATGAGTGCTAGCAGATCATGAGCCCGCTCACCTACATGGGTGAAGGGGTGTTTACTTAGTTTTCCAACTAAGAAAAACTTGCAGTCATCAAAAGAGTCTAGTCTAGTGGATTCAAGAGTGCCTTGCTTACATGGCAAAGTCTGCAATGCCATAGATATGTATCATTCGTACTAGTTTTGGCACGTTTAGAAAGATTATAAATGTTATTGTTTGTATGAACATCTACCTCGCAAATACCATTTTGAGGTTTAACCTCAAAATAAAAAGCATCATTCAAGTAAGCCGAAATAGAAATCCCACTAAAACGTACTTGAAACCTTGTTCAAACAATAAAGAAACTAAAATAATGTTTCTGGTTAAACCAGGAGCAAACAAACATTTATTCAAAATAACCACAAGGCCAGAAGGATATGAAAGATGATATGCTCCAGTTGCAAGAACCGGTACTCTCTTCCTATCACCAATCATGAGCTCCATGTCGTCTTGTTTTAGCTTCTTCCACTATTCAGGCTCATGCAACACATTAATGGTGTGGTAACCACATCCGTTGCTGGAGACAGTAAAATGTTCAATAACATAGAAATACCTTAAGTGCCTTCTCTAGTGGCCTTCATTTTTCTCAGCTTAGCCAAATATTCAGGGCAATTTTTTTTCCAGTGCTCCATCTTGTTGCATTCAAAACATAGACGCTCTTCAGGAGGAACTGGTTTTGGTTTTGCAAAAACCTTTTTATCGTTGGCGGCACGATTAGCACCAACATTAACTTTATTCTTGCCTTTTCTGTTATAACCCCTTTTCTTGGGGTTGGGTTTCTTAACACCACCAGATTTGACCATCCAAACTTGATTTTGCTTTGAAATATTCATCTTGGATGTTTTGAGCATACCATGTAGTTCGGAAACAGGTTTTACCCATGCATTTATGTGGTAGTTCATTACGAACTAGTCGTAAGAGCTAGGGGAGTTCCAGATGAAGTAACCTACCATTTTATCTTGCACAGGGTTACCAAGTTTGGCCATCTAGTCCATATAACCTTTCATCTTAAGAACATGAGTGCTAACTAATGAGCCCTTTTGCACTTTACAACCAATGAGTTGTTTCATGGTGTCATGGTGCTCTTGTCTGGCCTGTTTCTGAAACATGCCTTTAAGTTTCTCAATCATGTCAAATGCAGTCATGTATTCCATGTTCTTTTAGAGATCAGGAGACATGGTGGCTTGCATAAGGCAGGCTACCTCAACGACATCCTCCTTATGCTTATCCCATGCCTTATGCACAGCGGCGATATTGACCTCGGGCTGATTAGGAACTGAGGCTTCCAAAATGTTGAGCTTTTTCGCAAACTTGAGAACTATTTTCAAGTTGTGGTGCCACTAGATGAAATGGATGTTATAGAGTTTTTCTTTCTAAAGTATAAACTTGAGACCGAATGAGTGATTGTTTTCATATGACATCTGACAAATAAGCAAATAATATAGTCAGTATTATCGATGTGTAATTTCTTATTTAATTAACAACCCACAAACAGTAATAAGAATAAGAAATGAGAATCTAGCTAAGTCATATGCTAAAGGCAGTTGGGGCATACAACATTAACAAGTGGGTCGGTAGACCAAAAATGATTATCGATTGTGAAAAATGCACAACTCTCAAATATGAGGCCGCTCTGAAAACCTTTGTCAGTGCATTAATACGTTTAGCCTCATTTATGGCCACTTTTACTCTCTAGACAGCTGGGGCAGGTAACAAGAGATGAAAAGTAATAGTGTCCTAAAACTAGGCACATGTGGAAGGGCCTAGATGTCTCAATGAAACTCTTGCACCATGGAAGGATACAACTACATATCAAATGCGGTGAAGTGGTTCCAAACATTGATATTTCTCTTTATGCTCCAAGTTTTCCTTATAATCGGATATCATAGACTATTGATTTTTTAAATATGAGTTTCAATTTTAGTAATTACCGAATAGGGTTAAGATCCAATTTTACTAAATTAATTCGTGAAAATTAGATGGACCATTTCATCTCTCATGACACTTAGTTTAAATAACATATTAAAACTAAGTCTTGTCGCAACATAAATAACCGATTAAAAGTTAATAGTTAAAACCATTAAGTTACGAGTTTTAGAAAGTGAAATTAGTTTAAGTTTCCAAAACGTAGAGATTATTTTAATTATAAAATAAACTTGTTTTATTAAACAAGGGTCTCAAGCTAGCACCACCCGATTTCGAAGAGGACAAAGTTTGGCCCGTTAGAATTCAAATGTGAAGAGAGAGAGAGAGATATGAAGACATCTTATACCCAAAAGCTAAGTATTGAAAATACCCTTCAGGTGAAAAGCCCAAAATAACCCTGAGACTTTACTGTTCATTTCCATCATTCTTTCAATTAAAAGAAGAATTTTCACAAGTTGTAAAATTATGTTTAGAACTCGCTTTTATCTGAGTGTGAAAATGTTTAAAAACTCTTTTAAAAATGTTTTGGTATTAGGTTGGTATGTTACAACAATTATTAAAAAAAAGCAACCACAATAGCAAATACAAATCAATATGTAAAGCTTTATGACCAAAAAATTTGTTTGGTCTTTCCAGATCCTTTTAGCAAGACCAAACTAGGTTAAATGGTCACAACACATAAACAACCACAAGGATGTACTTGATTGAATCTTGTTGTCTTGAGCAACTCCCACTCACTACTAGATCCGTGTTATCTTAGTCTTGCCTCCGGGTCTTTAATATTATAATTTTATAAAAAAGTTATAAAACTAAAGAACATTAATCTATAACAACTTTGAGCCATAAAAGTGAGCCAAAACCATAAAACAAAACCGAAATAAATACATAGCAACATAACCACAAGGTCTGGCCAGATTTACATATTTTATCATAAACACAATCAATTATTCGGGCAATCTATTGGTCAAGAATAATAAACTTGTTGATCACAATTTTGTTGCTCTAGTATTCTATATAGATTACAAACTTAACAAAAAAAACTTTAAACTTTGTGATCTATAATCGGCTAAAAGGAGACCGGTACCGATTTACATGTTGTAAGCAATGCTCTGATACCACTGTTAGGTTTCAATGATATCTTTAGATATTAGTTTGGATCAAAACGGGTTTGACAATAGTAATAAATAAAAATATATAATTGTTAACGCAACGGAATATTAACATTAAAACCTATACCAATAGTGAAATCAATAGGATCTGATTACAGACATGCAAAAACGGTTAATTATATTTATTTACGAATGAGATAAAGTTATACCTCTAATTAATAAAGTAACCGTTTGAGACATCAAAGTTCAAGAAACTAGAGCTATGCTGAATTATTTGATAAAAGATGTCGTTGTTGACTTTTTCTTGTAAACTTTTTGCATATAAAAGATAGATAGTTAATCATAGTTTAGTTAGTTAACTCATGATGGTGATAGTTGAGTTAGTTTTATGTTTTGCTGAGCTGTAGATAGTTGTTTGTTTTGTTGGTTATGAATCAATCAAGAAAAGATCTTCTTCTCAAAATCTCAAGCTTTAACATTTACAAGATTGCCCGGAATCAAACGTGGATTCTTCTAATCCAAAATCACAAAAACAAAAACTTTTCTTCTTGCAATAATAATGTTGAGTTGCGGCGATGGAAAGAATTCAAAACGGTTTGTTTTGTTTTGTTTATGATGCGTGTAACATATATATAAATTAAACACCTAAGTTTTAAATTTATAAACCTAGACAAACAAACTAACTTACACACAACCGGCAGTGCACCGGCCGAATGCAATATAGTTAAAGTAAGTCCGGGTGTCGACCTACAGACTCTATATACTACGCTAAATTAACTGACTAAGACTTGACTGACTAAACACGACTTAAATGAAAGATTATTTGAAAGGGAGGGTTTTACTGCTAAAAATAGAAACTCATTAAAAATGGAAAGTTACTAAAAATATAAACAAGCACGAAATACGAAGTACGAAAACAATTGTTGAAATGAACCACCTAGACCCGACTCCTCTATGTTGCAATTATCACTTGAAAACGGATGTTTTAATTATGGAACTAGTAAAAAGATATTCACTTGAAAATTACCAAAATAAGACCCTCGACCCTTTTCGAGAAGAAACTTACGGTTTTTTAGCAAGTTATTACGAACACTAGTTTAACAGGTAAACGCCCTCACGGTTGTCTATCCTAATTATAATTAAGTGACCTTATGCGAATTCCAACCTCACAGTTTAAAACCCAAAGCCAGTTTAAAGCATTCAATTGACTTGTTAAACGTGTTTGCTAAATAAAACCTAGATCGAATTCTCACGAATATCTATTCTAGCAATCAACAAACAAGACTTAACAATTAATCTAATCACCTCACGGATATCTTAGACAAACTAGCACATTTTAATTAGGTTAATTCTATTACTGTTTCCTATGGTTTTAAGCATGCAATCATCATAACACTTATCATAACACACAGTCAATGACGTGAATCAAACACTATTCTATGACATAGACCATCACCACGCATTCAATGAAAATATTAATAATAATCAACCCAATTCTATCACACTTAATAGCATCAATTAAATTAAAGCAATAAACTTTTTGCTTAATCATAATAACCATAATCAAAACAATCCAAATCCAAGTTCAAACGTTAACATAGATTCATCAAAGTCTAGGTGGCTTTAAGAGCCTAGCCTAGCATGTTTATAACAAAAATAAAGTCAAAATTAAAGTCACAAAACATGGTAGAAAGAACGAGAAACAAAGGATTAGAAAAACCCGGAAGATGCAAGAAGCAATCCTTGAACCCACGTGCTTCCGTCGCCTTGATTTCGTGTTCCTAGCCTCAAAATCACTTCAAATCAGCCTCCATTCGTCCAAAATTCGTGCCAAAGGTTTTCTAGGAGGCTAGGGTTTCATAAGGAATGTTTATATAGCGAACCGGGCCAAGAAAAGCCCAAACTTTCTTCGTTTTCACGTACCGGCTCGCTCGTAACTCCGTTTCGCGCCCCGTTTTCGCCTACGGATTCAATTTTTCATGATCTATCCATTTCTTTATCAACATGGGACCTACGAAACACAAAAACATCAGTTGTGCAATAAACGTTAAGAAAACGACACCGAAATGACTCAAAACGTAAACAAACACAATTAGGGATTTATGTATAATTTATACTTTATCAGTTTACATGACACGTGATTGAAAAGTGTGAATCACTTTTATTTACTTACTAGTTTAGTTTCCGCGCTACGCTTGAGAATACAAACTTAAGTGGTGATTTTTAGTTTCCGCGCTACGCTTGAGAATACAAACTTAAGTGGTGATTTTAAGGATATTTATTACGGTTCCAATCAATTTTGAGACAAAACTGTGGTAAAACAGAACGAAAGATTTATTTTTAAAAAAATATTAATTAGTATAATAATATTATACTTCAATTAAATAGAATTAAATGTTTAGTTTATGGTGTAGTTTATTTTAAAAATATGTTTGTATAAAAAGTTTATGTATGTTTGTAAAACACTAAGGTCTTTAATGTTAATCCCTATCAAATAAAAATAGACTCATGTATATCCCTAATAACAGAGGGTTGAAAAATGTAATTACTTTTAAATTTTTTTAAATTCTCCTAGATATTATGGGATCAAAATGTAATTAGTGTTATTATAATATATTTTATATGCATATTATAAATAAAAAATCATTATTGTGAGAATTTTTATACCCTGTTAAATAAAAACAGACTCATATATATCCCTATTACTAGAGGTTGAAAATGTAATTACTTTTAAAATTTTTTAAAATTATCCTAGATATTAAGTGATCAAAATGTAATTGGTGTTATTATAATATTAGTTTAGTGTCCGCGCTATGCTCGGGAACACAACATTCAAGTGATGTTTTTAAGGATGTTCATGAATGTTCCATTCAGTTTTGAGACAAAACCGTGGTAAACCAGAACACATGATATATTTATAAAAATTAGATTTTTACTATAGCAATATTATACTTAAATTAAAGAGAATAAAGTGCTTATTTTATGGTGTAATTTTTTTTTTAAAATCGTATAAAAATATTATGTGTATTTATAACCATATCAAATATAAGCCGACTCATATACATAACTTATTTAATTAAGTTAAATGAATAATAATATAATTTATAAACAATATAAATTATAAACCGTCTTCATTCGTGATTACCAATTAAACGAGTAAAGTAGATTTCTTGTTCGTTGCCCTTAGTGTAACTCTTACGGGTCATAACTTGGTTAGCCACGTTAACTTATCGGGTTCGAACATACATATTATATCCAACACTTACATTACGGTAGATATCAACTTTAGTTTAAATTCCATTTTTGCTTTGTAGGAGGTATTCTTGTAAATATATTGAACATGATAAGCCGAACCTAGAAACTTGGATTTCAAGAAAAATAAAAATACAACTTTCCATATGTATAATCCAATATCAATAACAATTTTCATATAATCATATGATTCATTACCTGAAAAAAGAGTTCTCGAAGAGATCTACAGAATATTAAGAGGAAAAAAATAAGTTGAATGTTTCGCTGAAGGTTAGAGAAACGATAAGATCTTGTGACAACATGAAATTCAAATTTTGAACCCTAAAATTCATGAACGTGTATGAAGACACTCGAGTTCAAAGATTGGGTAAACTATAGTAGCTTTGTTGGATTGTAATAGCTAGGGCTTGGAGGGTATCGACGTGGATAAGTCATGCGGGTAAGGCGGGTTTGGGTTGATGGGCCGGGTATACAATCCCAATGAACCCTCAAGATATGTGTGTGTATTAATTCCTTTGAACTCGCAAGAGTGTATAGTGTGTATGTGTGGGTAACAATTGAACCCCGCACGGTCTACCCCTATATTTTTTTCCATAAAGGGTTAGGAAGGTACACCTTACATGAATTATCTTTTTTTAATCAACTAGGATAATAAACAGTTAATAAAAAAATTGGGCCTTGAACCCGGGCTGCTGACACCACATCAAACAGCAGTACAATCACACCAACACTACAAAACTGAAATCAGTTAAACAAAAACATATAAAAATAACAAAACTATCAGCAGAGGTAAAAAAAATTAGCAACATAAATATCTACATGTGGCAACCTACACTTAAATTTACTGTTTAAAAACAATAGATTTCAATTAAAAGGAGAATTTTAGGGGATGACTAAAAGATCATTTTGCCTCTTCAAAATACATATTAAGATAATATACATATGGTAATACAACAATGACACTCTTATACACACACCACAAACACCAACTATGAGGCAATAAATCAGATGTACACACATCAACGCGTAGACATTCCCTCTAGTATACATAAACTATACAAGTACATAAAAAATTATTTTATAATTAAAAGATATTTTATATAAAAAAATCATTTAAGTCCTTTAGATGGTAAAACGATTAAAACATTTAAATGTCATTGACGTAAAAATTAAAGTCAGTTAACCTAAATGGTCAAATATATTTTCTTAAATTCTATACCTTTCTAAATTGGAAGGTCGGTGAGGAGTGTCCAACCACGTGATGACACATGGTTCAACCACGTGTTGCCGCGTGTTATTATTATTATTTTTTTATAATTTTTATATGTTTACGATTTTAGTTATCGATTTTAAAAAATTTTTGTTTTAGCTCCTAATGAGTCTTTGACTTTCTTCTCTTACTCTACTTTTACATATAATAGTACTTTAACATTTCGAATTTGACTGGGTTATCGTTTCGACTTCTAATTTTCATATTTAGTTACTTTTTAATATGTGGCATATTACGACATTGTGTCGTGATGTACGAGACCTGATACTTTTTCTTATCAACACGTACATTGACAAAATCACATACGTAAGACCTGAACTCGTGACCCAGCCGCTGCAATGCGCTGCCCAGTCTAATATCTAGCTTTTAAATTTAAAAGAATAAAACTAATATTTTTTTACCAATATAAAATTACGTTTTCTAGAATTTCTCTTATTATATTTGACATGATTTGAGCTTGAATAGCCTGCCACTACCTCGTTTCCGTCCAAACTAAGGTAGGCCACCGATTCTTCACAATCCACACCTCAAATTTAATAATTGAGTGATCATGTACCTACGTATGTCAAGAGAAGCGTCATTCACATGATTAGTGCTTCTAGAACGACTTACTTTTTTTTGTAAAGTTCGCAATTATATACATTAAATTTATTAAGTTACGGTACAACTTATTTATGAGATTAGAACTTAAACCAACTATTTCAAACACAAATGTATTATCAACGGGTCATCAATTATCAAAAAGTTATACTGTTCAAATATTCTATGCATATATTAGACTATGTGTAGTGCTAAACATGTAAGAGTTAAGAGACGTTTTCTGACATGTGACTACCATGTCATCAATGAGTTTTTGACATATTTAGTGTGTAATGTTAAAGAGCCACTTCCCATCATTATCTCTTCATTACCTTTTTAAAATGGATTTTTAAATATTAACAATTAAAAATTTTTTTCATTAATCATAAAAATACAATGCATTTATTGATAAAAAAAACATAAACAAAACAAGAAAAGATTTATGAGGTAACATCGTCATGTCTCAAATGGTTTGAACCGACCAAGCATGTTCGATCAGTTCCTCCATTAAAACGTAGTGTTTGTGTTTGTTAGGCAAGTATGCGAGATTTACAACTCTTTCCTCGAGGTTGCTTGAATAATTTCTTCTTCTACTTGGCTTGGTATGCTATTTTAATAAATAACATTGCCGTCGTTCTCCAAAATCATGTTATGTAGAATGATGTAAGCCTACATAACAACTCTAAATTTATCATTTTTCAATAATCGACAAAGATGTTATATAATATGTCAATGTTGCTGAAGCACACCAAAACACATTTCTATATCCTTTCTTGATTACTCTTGAACATTCTTAAAGTATGCTATTTTTTCATCACTTGGATATCTATATGTGACTGCAAATATCAGATACTCCGGATATATCCCGTTACCCAAATAATATCTGTTAGGGCTATTTCATAGTTAAGATTTACTTTGTATTTGTTTATACATTTTATGTATAGTTTAGGGTCTATTTTGTTATTTTCCCTAATATTGTTATTGTTGCTTATAAGCATGTAGTGAGAGAGTGTGAGGGAGAGGCTAGATCACTATTCACGTTAGAGAGAGAACTAAGTGTGTGTGATTTATTTTCTCCTGCACTTGTACTACAAATCTGCTTTGATCATCAATATACAAGAGAGAATTATTAGTATGAATTGTGTTTATGATTGAACTGTTTGTTTGTATGAATTATTCTGATCATTGAGCAATATTAACGATCCAATTGAACCTATCAATTGGTATCAGAGCTGTTGGTATTGTGTTCTTCGCTATTCATCAAGCAAAACACATCAATATTGCTCAAATATCATGATCTGAATGAATTGTTGCTGTTTTTAGCTGTGATTTATCATCGCAATCACTCCTAATTCACAACGATTGTGCAAATTCCATCAGATTATCATCAGATCTGAGGAATTAAGAAGATAGAAAAAGTTACTGTTCGATCGAATTTTGCTCAATTTCATCAAAATTTGATCATGTTTTGGATTGATTGAGATTAGGGATTGTTAATCAGACTATTTCACTGCTTGTGTGTGATTTTTGAACGAATTGGACAAGTTTTTGACAAACCCAGAAAAATTCTCATGATGAAGATGATGAACAGTAAGAACTTGGTTGAAGATTAACTTGTCGGGTGATAAAATTTGACTTAGACAAATTCCTTTGGACTTCGATTGAAGAACAATTAGGTCCTGTGCAGCCGTGTAAAGGATTTTGTGCTAGACGGGTAAAGAATTTGACGAAGAAAAAGTGTTACTGTTCAGTCGGATCAACAACTGTTGTGCCCGGTGATACACTGTTACACCGGGTGATTAACAGTTTCAGCCGGGTGATCATATACTGTGTAGCCGGGTAAACAACTGTGCCGTGTGATCGACAACTGTTCAGTCGGGTAAAGCTTTTTGCCGTGTCAAGATTCAAGCCGAGTCAAGTTATCTGCCGTGTGAAGTTATTTCTGATTGCCGGGTAACTGTTCTGCCGGGTAAAGAATCCAAGACTTACAACTGTTGAGCCGTGTGACTGTTTAGACGGGTGAAGACTTTTTCTCTGCCGGGTGAAGAACAAAGCTACTGTTTAGCCGGGTGAAGAAGGATTTTCACTGTTCAGCCGTGTGACTCATTTTTAGTTGTTTTAATCCTTGTTTTCTTATCTTGTCATTAATTACTTGTCTTTATTTTAGTAGTTTAACTAATTTTTTTTTAAATCAACAAAAACCAAAAATATTTTCATTAAAATCTTTTAAAAATGACACCTAATGATGATTCTGATAACCGTGTTCCTAGACTTGTCAATCGTGCAGATTTCAAGAATTGGACAATCAGACTGAGACATCACCTATGCTCCATTGACAATGATCTATAGAAGTCAATTGAAAAAGGTCCTCACATTCCAACTCAGACTGCTCCAGATAGTGCAAGTACCTACACCAAAGATTCAACTGAACCTTATCCTGAGGATAATTTATCAGCAGAAGACTTGCGAAAGGTGAAGAATGATAGCAAGGCTTACTCTTTGATGTGTAAAGGACTGCCACTTCAAGTTCTGTCGAGATTGGATGCATATCAAACTGGTTATACATGTTTCAAGGCACTAAAGTCAATATGTGAAGGAGGAGAACAATTAAGAAGTCTGAAGAAATCAAAATTGAAAAGGCAATTGGAGTTGTTTGAGCATATTAATGGAGAAACAGTACATCAGATGATGAACAGGTTTGTTCACTTAACTACTGAAATGTCGAACATTAGAGTTAAGACTGAACTTCAAGACTTGAATGATCGATTGTTATGTGCTTTGCCATCGTCATGGAAGCAGACTGTTACTCTTTTAAAGCATACTGAGAAATTTCCAATGGATTTAGATCTAATTATTGGAAAGATTGAAGAAGTTGAGATTGACGAAGGATCAAGAAATACTGATAGATCAAGCTCACAAACTCAATATAAGTATGTGGTGAATCCTGCCAATACTGTGGAGAATGCATTTCTTGCACAAGATGCAATCAAATTTGAAGAAGAGGGTGATTTATTTGTTGGTGCTAGTTTTTATACTGATTCTTTGTATCAATCAAGCTCACCAATATACTCTCAACTTCAATCTCTACCAAGAGCTCAAGTTCAAAGTCAGAATCTAAAGAATCAAGCAGAAAATCAAAGTTCAAATGTTCAAGCCAAGGTAAAAGATGTGATGAACATTTTGTTACAAGATGATGAGACCAAAACTGCCTTTACAGCTTTTATGGCAAGTTTTCAAGCATACCAAGGAAGTCACTTAAGTCAAATGGATGTTGTTCTTCAAGACTTATTTGAGATGGATCCTGATGACGTTGAGGAAATGGATTTAAACTGGCAGATGGTGATGGTTGCATATCGAACACAAAAGCATGCATATGTTAACCGAAGCTACAAGCCTCATGCAAACAAGACAGTTGGATTTGACAAATCAAAGGCCAGATGTTTCAACTGTAACTCCTATGGTCACTTTTCAAGGGAATGCAAAGCTCCTAAGAATCAGAATTTCAATGATCAAGCTAGTTCAAGTGGACAGAATCAAGGTCAAGGTCAAAGCTCGCAACAGTCTTCAAGTTATCATAACAGGAATCAACGTTTCTTTCAGAAACCATATCAAAGTCTTCCCATGCCAGAACTGAAAGATGAAGGAAAGAAACCAGAAGATCAAACTAAGGCACTGGTAGTCAGTGTAAAAGACGGATATGATTGGAGTGCGTATGCAGAACAATTTACATCTGATCTTACATCAAGTCTGGCACTGGTATGTGAAATTGAAGAGGATTGGTCAGAAGAAGGAGATATCAAGGTGGTTGATACTGTTAGTGAAGATTCAGAGGAATATGACTGGAGTGCAAAGTCTGATCCTGTTGAAGAATCTGAGTCAGAAATTGCGCTGATGGCTACATCCAGTGAGTCTTCAACATCTACCGAACAACCAAAGGTTAGTACTGATTTACCCCCCAATTATGTTCCATTGCCTGCTGATGTGAAAGAAAGGTTATGTTCTGAACAATGCATTCAACAAGTAGAACATTATCGAACTCATTCATTTAAAATTGGTGATAAATTAAGCAAACATGAGAAAATTCATGAACAACTTAAAATTGATCACAAAATTTCTGATGAGAAGATTTTGTCACTTAAAGAATCATGGAACAAAACCTTAAAGGAATTGGAACTGGTAACAAAACAACTTGAAGAAATGACAAAGAACTTTGAACAAGAGAAAGTTGCTCATGCTGTCACACAAGTTGAATTAACAAAGGTTAAAAGGTTAAAATAATGGTGAGACAACTTGTGAGTGAAAGAGGTAACAAAACCAAAACAGGGTTGGGTTTCACTCATGAACCAATGCCTAATTCAATCACACAAACTTTACCTGAAAACTTCAATGAATTTGATCATTCACCTGAAAATGAACGAAAATTCAAAGAAATTCAAAGAAGTAAATCTGAATCCGAAGGATCTGAAGTGTTAATGGAAAGTTTGAAAGAAGAAGATGGTGTGACGACTGAAGCTGATGATGAAGCTAGCAACAAATCAGAGCCTGTTCTGATTCAACTTGTTGAGTATCCGGAACTGAATCCGAAGTCAGAAACAGTGAAGGATGAAGGTGAATTTTCAGGATACAATGATCCTGAATACATCAAGTGGAAGAAGGAACAGAAGGCAAAAGTTGCTGATCAACTGATCAAGAAGAATGCAGTGAAGAAGGCTGAAGTTTCAACTGCAAAGAAGCAGAAATCGAACATATCTAAAAATCAATCTAAAACACAAGAATCAAAAGGTAAAAGTGTCATAAAATCGAATGACAATACCAAAGTTCAAAGTGTTAAAACTGACAAGGTCAAACCTGTCAAAAAGAAAGTGTCAAAAGGTAAAACAATCAAGTTTGTATCTGCAGGAACTTTCGACATGAACGGTTCTTATGGTAACCAAATCAATTCTCCAATCAAATCTAACTCTGGTCTGAAAACAGGTTCAGGTCCTAAGTCTTCCGCTGTCAATGATAAAAGAATTGAATCTAAAAAGGTAACCAAACAGAATGGTTTAAAATCGAATCAAAGTCCCATGCAATCAAAATCACAAACAAAGTCTCCACAAAAGAATCAAGTTAATCTAAAACCGAACAAAACTGATAATGAATCACGAGTGGGTTCAACATCAAAAGTTAACAATCGGCTCTTTAGGATTAGCAAGAAACATTGTGAGATATGTGATCGTTATAACCATGCAACTGCTGAATGTTTCTTTAACAGGTACTGCAGTTACTGTGACAAAAGAAATCATTCTTCAGAAGAATGTTTTATAACAAATTTTGTGAAATTTGTGAAAGAAGAAACCATGACACAAAGGATTGTTTCTTTCGATCAAACTCAACAAGAGAAATGACTCCGTTTCCAAATTTTCAAAGAAATAAATCATTTGGTTTTCAAAATATGAATCAAAGTCATTTTCCGGTTTTGAGAAATTTCAATCGAAACAATTCTGTTTCTAACTTTTCATCAAGAAATGTGCAGGTTAACAGTTTTAAACCGAGAGCTTTGATGGTGAGAAATCAAAAGTTTGAAAATAACCATGATCTAAGTTAGAGGAAAGGTTTAGTGCTTTGAGAAGAAAGCAATCAATTCACGCTAATGAGCGAAACAGTTTTCAGCATCAAAATCTCTCAAATGAAACAAAATTTCAAAATATTCATTATCAACAAGTTACTATTGCAGATAGATTCGGAAAACCCAAGACCGTGTGGGCCTGGGTTGACCAAACTAACTAAGTGATTGTTGAATTGCAGGTACGCCCAAGAAGACCTATTAACTCATGGTTCGTTGATAGTGGGTGTAGCCGGCATATGACAGGCAACCATGCCTTGCTTCAAGACTTTAAGCTGAAGAATGGTACACACGTTGCATTTGGAGGTGATGCAGGTGGTAAAATAACAGGAGAATGAACCGTATCGAATGGGTTGAACTTTAATTTACTAAGTGTATCTCAAATTTGTGATAAATCTTATTCAACTTTATTTGATGATTCTTTCTGTTATATACTCAAACCAGGTTTCAAGATTGACAATGAATGGGTAGTGGTGAAAGCTCCAAGAGATCGTGATGTATACAAGCTTGATATGTCGCAGATTGATGCTGAAACCGAAACTACTTGTCTCATTGCTCATGCATCAAATGATGAGAGTCAGCTTTGGCATAGACGGCTGGGCCATTCAAACTTCAGAAACATGAATCGACTGGTGACTGGAAATCATGCTGTAGGAATACCGTCAAAGAAATTCTCTACAACTGATCTCTGTCCAGCATGTTTGAAAGGAAAACAGCATCGAATGTCTTTTAAGTCCAAGCAAGAAAACTCCATTTCAAAACCCTTGCAGATGCTACATATGGATCTTTTTGGACCAACAAATGTTCAAAGCATCGGAAAGAAGTCTTATTGCTGAGTTATTAAAAGAATTTATTGTCAAAGTTGAAAATCAGTTGGATTGTAAAGTGAAAACTTTAAGAAGTGATAATGGAATAGAATTTAAGAACGCTAATGTTGATTTGTTTTGTGCAGAAAAGGGAATTGCTAGACAATTTAGTGCTCCAAGAACGCCTCAACAAAATGGGGTTGCGGAACGGAAAAACCGGACACTGATTGAAGCAGCAAGATCCATGCTCGCAGATGCCAAAATCCCTATCACTTTTTGGGACGAAGCTATTGCTACTGCGTGTTTTGTACAAAACAGAACATTATTGGTTCAGGATAAACAGAAAACATCTTATGAGTTGTTATTTGGAAGAAAACCGAATATTTCTTACTTGAAAGCATTTGGTTGTCCTGTATCGATTCTAAATCTAAGTGATCATCTCGGGAAATTTGAGTCAAAATCTGACGATGGATTTTTCCTTGGTTATTCGTCTGTTTCTAAAGCTTATCGGGTTTTTAATAGCAAAACAAACACTGTTGTTGAAACTATTAACGTAAAGTTTTTAGAAAATTCGTTTCCGTTAGTGGCGCATGGTCCCGAATGGTTGTTTGATTTAGATTCGTTATCGAAATCTTTCAATTCCAACTTATTTGATTTTTCAGGAAAAACAAGAAAAGAATCAGGTGACTTAGGATGCTTTAGTGACGATTCTGATAATGACGATGATGGCAATCTCAACTCTGAGTATCCATTCATGTCATTTCATAATCCTGATCATGTCAAATCCAGTCAAGCTCCGGGTCCTTCTGGTTCTCAAGAAGATCAAGAATCAAATATTCTTGATGATGATGTTCATCCGCAAAGTTCTCCTAATGATGATGGATCTGTTCAAAATCAACCATCATCAGATCCGAATGCTGAAGTTATTCCAGAATCATTTGATTACTTCATCAATTCACCGGATCAAGTTCCTAATTTCACTCCGCATACTTCTACCATTCTACAAGATCTACCGAATCTGAATCAGTCTAATCTGGAGAGTCAAGTGCAAGGAGATGAGATACCAATTCATCGAATTCACAAGAAACATCTTGTCTCTCAGATTATTGGGCCGTTGAATCAGAGAACTACAAGAAGTCAAACTGAGCAAGCAAACGTTTGTCTTTATTCATGTTTTCTTTCTCAAGTGGTGCCAAAGAACATTTCAGAGGCGTTGCAAGATAATAGTTGGATTGAAGCCATGCAAGAGGAGTTACTTCAATTTCGCAAACAAGAAGTTTGGAAATTAGTGGACTTACCTGAAGGAGAAAATGCGATTGGTACAAGATGGTTGTACAAGAACAAGCCAGATGAACGTGGCATTGTTGTGAGAAACAAAGCAAGACTTATTGCACAGGGATACACTCAGGAAGAAGGCATTGATTATGAAGAGGTGTTCGCTCCGGTCGCAAGACTTGAAGCAATACGTGTCTTTCTTGCATATGCTTCTTTCATGAAGTTTAAAGTATTCCAAATGGACGTTAAAGACGCTTTTCTGTATGGACCGATTACAGATGATGTATATGTCAGACAACCTCCGGGTTTTGAAGATCCTGACTATCCACATCGTGTATACAAGTTGAGTAAAGCTCTATATGGTCTACATCAAGCTCCAAGGATCTGGTACGAAACGCTATCTAAGCATTTACTAGAACATGGATTTACAAGAGGTCAGATTGATCCAACTTTGTTTATGAAGAGGGAGAATGAAGAACTCTTATGTGTTCAAGTTTATGTGGACGATATTATCTTCGGATCAACCAGTGCGTCCATGTGCAAAGAGTTTGAAGAAATCATGAAGTCACGATTTCAGATGAGTTCGATGGGGGAGATTAATTTCTTTCTTGGATTACAAGTTAAACAATCAGCTGATGGAATTTTTATCAACCAATCAAAATTTGTTGAGAAGTTGCTGAAAAAGTTCAAGATGCAGGATTGTCAGACTATTCGAACTCCATTTGATGTGAATTGCAAGATACAGCCGGATCCAAAAGGAAAATCTGTGGATCAAACACTATACAGATCAATGATTGGTTCACTGATGTATCTTACTGCATCAAGGCCAGACATCATGTATGCTGTATGTGTGTGCGCAAGATATCAGTCTGATCCAAAAGAGTCGCACCTGGTTGCTGTTAAACGTATTTTCAGATACCTTAAAGGGAAACCGAATCTTGGGTTATGGTATCCTTATGAAGGCAATTTTGAATTATATAGTTATTCTGATAGTGACTTTGGTGGGTGTGCTCTTGACAGGAAATCGACTACTGGTGGATGTCAATTTCTGGGTCCTAGACTTGTTTCTTGGCAATGCAAGAAGCAGACCAACGTTTCTGTATCCACAGCTGAAGCAGAGTATATCGCTGCATCTGCAGGATGTTCTCAAGTTTTGTGGTTACAAAACCAATTGCTTGACTACGGGTTTAACTTTCTCAAAACTCCTATTTACATAGACAATACTGCTGCTATGTTCATTACTGCTAATCCTGTTCAACACTCAAAAACCAAACATATCGAAATTCGATATCACTTTTTAAGAGACAACTCTGAAAAAGGTTTAATAATTTTGATTAAAGTTCATACCGACAAACAACTGGCAGATCTTTTCACAAAATCATTTTTGTCAGGACGGTTTGAATTCTTAATTCAATCTATAGGATTAATCAATCATGATTGATTCTATTTTTCGAAAACAAAACAAAAATCAGAAAAACATAAAAGCCAAAAATAGAATAAGTCGATGTCAAGTATTGATTCCTTTGTCTTTTATTTTATGTTTGCATTGTGTGTGTGCATGAAAAAGAAAAGCAAAAAACAAAATATAAAAGCAAAAAGAAAAGAAAATATCATGTCATAAGAATCTCTATTTCAAAAAGTGAGAAATGATAGTTACACTAGACATTATTTGATACATCATTTTTAATAAAGACTGATTAATGTTAATTGATGTGCTAGACAGCTCAGGCAATTACACTGAAAAAGTAAGTTTCATTGTTGACAAACATAAACTTAATGATCTTTGTGTTAAGTTCCTCTGTTATACATGTCTAGATATATATCTTTTGATGCCTTGCTTGTGATGATAGTTGTGCATGATCGGGTAACGATGCAGTCTATTCAGTGTGATGAACCGCATCGTGAGCTTCTTTGTTGTGGTATTCACAGACCTGAAGTCTCACACGAAGTCTCTTTTGAGCTTCAAGGTGCAGCAAAAGATTCCCAAAGATGGAACAAAAAGAGTCCCAAATGTGAACCATCACCAAACAAAAATTCCAAAAAGGAATTCAGAAGATTCCCAAGGGGAACGATAGGAAATGAAAAATTCCAAAATGGAATTAAAAAGAAGTCCCAAAGTGGACCAAATCCGAATAGAACCCAGATTCCACACTGATTATGATTGTAAGTGACCAGATTTTGTGCAATATGCATTCAGGTAGTGGTTGATAAGGAAATATGTTGACATATGTATACATGTGGGTCACATAAGTCATTCTAATCGAACCTTAATATCATCATGATACTGAAAAAATAAGTGTGTCAACTCGAGCTAATTGGTATGTTTTCATATCATCACTCAATCAAACATAAGTCAAATGTCTATTCAAAACTTGCAAAACATGTTCAGATAATGTGTGGTATGATCTCACTGCGATATTTTGATTCATTGCATTGCATATGTCTTTATTTTAATGTGTGTGCTTTGTGTGTGCAGGCATTTGGAATCTTTATTGACACATCGATGTCCTGTTAAACTTTAAAATTTCAAGAAATTTCAAGTTTAGGGGGAGAATAAATTGAAGAAAAATATCTACAAAAATCCAAAAATATTTTTGAATAAGTGTTTTGAATGAACAAGATTATGTGGTATGAAAAGCAAAGGTATTGGATGTGTTAAAAACAAACCCAAAGTCGTGTGAATTGTTTTTAAGAAATTGCTTCGGGATATAAAAATGTTGGTTGTGCAAAAACAAAAACATTTTTCAAAAAGAAAAAGAAAAAGGAATTTAATTGGAATTAATTTTATTGACTTGTCTTATGTTGTTGATAATTAATGTGACAAATTCTTTTTAAGGATATCTTGTCTAATTAATATGTCGAGAATGTTTGCAGGTGCAATAAATGCAGTTGAAAAAGTCAACAGACGAGGAAAGTGAAGAAAATTGCTCAAGTGTTGTAGTCGGGCAAAGATATCAGAACACTGTTTAGCCGGGTAATGAAGACACTGTTCAGCCGGGTAAGTGTGTTTTGATACAAGCCGGGTGATTGAGAAAAAGAAGTGAAGCCGGGTGAAGATATTATGACTACTGTATAGCCGGGCAATGAACATGTCAAATACTTGCCGGGTGAAGGTCATAGATATCTGCCGGGTGACAAGTTGTGTCACTATACAGCCGGGTGAAGATATGTTGTCACTATACAGCCGGGTAAAAGAAAGAAGTCTTATCTTGCCGTGCAAGTGCATAACACTGTGTTGCCGGGTAATAGTGGAAGCAACTGTGTTGCCGTGTAATGAAGAAAACATGCCGGGTGAAGAAAAAGCATGCCGGGTGAAAGAAAAGCAACTGTGTTTCCGGGTAATGAAGAAAGTATGCCGGGTGAAATAAAAGACAACTGTGTTGCCGGGTGATGAAGAAAGGATGCCGGGTGATGTTTTGAAGACTACTATACTGTCGGGTGATGAATAAAACCAATCAGGTGTAGTTGTTCCTAACCTTTACCCGTCACTACAGTGACTTACCCGTCTCTACAGTGTTTGACCCGTCAAGTGTTTTTCACATGTTATATGTTGACCCGTCATATGTTGTGACTTATCTCATGAACTTGACCCGTCCCAACAGTACATGACCCGTCCCAACAGTGCTTTACCCGTCAAGGCTTAGTGGGCTTTTTATGCTTACCCGTCCCAAATTGTTGACCCGGCACCTCAAAGTTTGACCTAATTTTTAACATATAAAACCCGCCTCTTCACAAACACTTATCATTTTTCACTCACAAATTCAAGCAAATCCTCTGTACTTAAAATCATTTGATTATCATATTCAATCGTTTGTTTCTGTAACAAGTCTGATCGATTGAATAAGGTATTGTCTTAGTGATTTGTTCTTGATAAAACTGCAAATCGACCGATAAAATGAAAAACGATGATGAACAGTGTTTTTGATCACTGAATCGACACTTTGATTGTGTGTGTTAAAACCAAAATCGAATGTTGTTTTATGTGTAAAATCTGTCGATCATTAACAATCGAACACTCATTTGCACCAAAATACCTTAAAATCAACTGAATCAATCAAATTACCTCATAACTGTGAACCGCCATTGATGACCTGTTTAAAGCTCATAAATGTTAAACTTCAAAATGATGAAATATGTGTTAAAAGTGACAAATCATTGTTAAAACTGAACTAAAACATGTTAAACAACTTCATCTTATGAATGCCAAATTTTTGTTGCTTAAGTGTGAAACTGTTGTATTACAAAATGTTGTAGGATCATTAAAATTCATAATTGGTTTGATCAAAATGATGAAAATCAGTTTGTTAGAACAATTTAGGAGTTAAAATGATTATGTGAATGTTTTGCTTTTATAACTTTTTGTTCAAACACTTATGAAAATTTGAAATTTATTAATGAAGAATCTAACACATTTGTCTTGTTTGTGTTTTGTTTTTGTTTTAACAGATGGAGAATTTGAAGTTTGAGCCTAAGCACAATCTGGTGGCATGTTTAGATGAGTCTATCCCGGAAACTGAAGGTTACAGAGATATGATCAAGTTCATCAAGAGGACGAAGTATGTATATGCTATGTGTGCCAAGCCGGTCATATATGCAAGGTTGATAAAGAGTTTTTGGAGAACAGCTGAGGTGATCAGAAATGATGATGGAGTAGCTGTTGTTCGAGGAAATATCACTAGAGATTTAGTTTTGACTGTCTCTGAAGAAGCAATCAGAACAGCATTAAGGATAGATGATGATGAAGTATGGGCAAATGATGAGTTGACTATGGCTGAATGTCAAACGTGCTTTGTAAATATGGGACATCCTCCTGCATTTCCAAAGTCACAATTCTATCGTGCAAGGTTGGGGAAGAAATGGAAGCTGTTGTGTTATGTTGTCCAACAGTGCATGTCAAGGAGGAGTGCAGGTTTTGACAACTTCCCATCTGATATAGCATCTCCGATTGTTGCTATAGCTGAGAACAAACCATTCAACATGTCAAGATGGATTATGAATGGGTTTGTATTTAATTTGGTTAAAGGCAAAAGATTCAAGTTTCTCATGTACCCGAGATTCTTGCAGTTGATGATCAATGTTGCCTATCCTATCATCAGAACTGAAGGTTATTCTAGAGGAATATTATATACTGAGGACATGAACGATCTATCTTATAGAAAGATGAGTATCGGGAATGTGCCTAGTGTTGATCTATTTGACTATATGAGAGATATAGCAAATAATGAAGAAGATGTTGAGGCTGTTTATCATCATATTTCACACGGTGAGATAGTAAATCCACAGGACCTTGCTGATGAGGTGCCTGATAATCTACTGGATGATGATGAGTATGCTGCTCGTCATGCAGAAGATGAAGAAGATGGATCTGAGGATGATGAAAATGATGATAATAATAGTGATGCTGAAGAAAGTGATGATAGTAGAAATGATGAAGATGATGACGGTGGTGATGATGATAGTGAAAATAATGGTGATGATAATGCTGAATCTATTTCAGAGGAGGCAGAAATTCTTGAGGTAGCTGAACCAATGGAATTAGAGTCAGAAAATGTTGAAGTCATTGAACAAGCTGTGATAGAAGAACCTGTTGAGGTTACTTGTGTTGAAAAAGAGGTGGCAGTTGAAGTTGCTGAGCCTATCACAAAGCAGTATGTTAGATCTCGAAGATCTAAATCTGTTGTTGAGAAAGTGTTGAGTGAGCCTGAACAGATAGATGTTGTTCAGATTGCTCAGGAAGTAATGGTCGAGGCTGAAACTATTGCACAAATAGTTGATGAAGCTGATGCTGGCATTACTGATCCTATTCCTGTTGATATACCCACCACATCATCTCCTGTTGCTGAAAATATTGAACAAATTTTGGAGTCTTCGCCAAAAATTGTTTCAAGTATTGATGAGAATGAGGATAAGAAGAAGATTGTTGAATTGGAAGAGATGGTTGCAAAGCTTCTAGATGCGAATGAACAGTTAAAAGCTTCAAATGATAGAAAGAAGAAAAGACTTGAAGAGTTTTGGACTACTCACAATCAGAATCTGGAAACTTTCAAAGCTTTGGATGCTGATCATTTAAAGTTGAAGATTGAACATAAAGAGTTGAAGAATGAGTATGAAAAGTTGAAGGAGGAACATGACAACTTGAAGTATGATTACAAAGAATTGAAGGCTGAATGTAATACGTTGGATGCAGAGAAAGAAATGTTGGAGAAATGGCTAGAAGAAACTCGTTCAAAGAAATCCGGGTCCACATCTGATAAAGATTTTTCAGACGAAGTTATGGAAGTATCTGAACCTTCTCAAGCAGCAAAAGTCTATTATACTCGAGCACGTGGTACAACCAATGTGGGTATAAGAATGGAATCTCCAATTGTCATTCCCGATGAAGCTGTTGCTGATTCTGTCAATACTGACAAAGCTGAGGGAAAAAGGAAGTTAGATGCTGTACCGGAAATTACTGGTGATGAAGGTAGTTCGAAAAAGGCAAGGATTGAAGAAACAGTGCAGATTGAGCCAATTCAATCTGTGGCTGTACTTGAATCTAAAGTGGCTGAGATAGCAAAGGTTGTTGATGAGACTGTGACTGAAGTTGGAATTGATAAATCAGTTCAGATTGTGTCTATTCAATCTGAAGCTGTAGTAGTTGAAGAAGTGCCTGAAGTAGCTGAAATAGTTGAGAATGTACCTGAAATCGTTACTGAAGAAGCAAGTCAGTTTGAGCCGGTTCAAACTGACAATGCACCAATGATTGAGGCATTAGATGACTTGGATGATATTGATTTTACTGAGTCTGAACCAGAAGCTGAGCCAGAAACTAATCCTGATCAAGAGATTCCAGATGACTTAGATGAAAGATTTGCTTATCTTGAGAAGATGAAGTACAATACAGTTTATCTGAATGGGCTGACTGTGAGTCAAATCAACGAAGAGTATGAAAAGTGTTTGGTAGCTCAAGATAAAGCTGCTGCTGATGAAAAGGAGTTTATCATTGAGATGGGTGAGTGGACACCGTTGCAAGAAAGTTTGAACATAGATGATTTACCTCCAACTGAGCTGTATCACCAAAATCCTGAAGAGATGTCAAGCAGTAATATGCGAGACTGGCTAAGCTCAAGGAATTATCCGTATAGGACTTTGAAGAGATTGAAACACGAGTCTCTGAAGAAAATTGTTGTTAGTTTCATGAAGACGGAGAAAATGTACAATCGTATGTTTTATTTGGACTACAACAATCCTCAATACTATGAGCTGACAAAGAGATACAAAGTTCTCGGACCGAAGGAGATACCGGTGATGGCTTTGCCTGAGAATGCGCATAAAAAGAGACATGAGTTGATGGACATGTTTCCCAGTGAAGTTAAGTCATACAACATACCTATGGATGTACGTGAATCATGGCACAAATCAGCCACAACAGGTGACGTTGTGAGGTCACTGCTGAGCAAGGGTCAGTCGATTGCTGAACTTCTTGATTCAATGATCGTACCGGAAAAGTCCAAACAGGTAAAGATCATAGCGTGGAAATATGACGAAGTTTTTGATGCATTCATGATAAAAAGAGTTAATGGTTTATGTGATGTATACCATTACTACTCTAGCATTTTCAAGTTAGAAGTTCAAGATCTGAAAGAGTTGCACAAGCTTAGATTGATAAATCACACGCATGCTGAGCGTGGTGATAAATGTGCAATGTTACTTGATGCCGGGATAGCCAGATCACCGAAATACTTAGATTTCAGAGGACAACAGGAGGATAGTGCTTATGTTCAAGCGAAGAAACAAAGAAAGAAAAAGAAGTTGGTGGTCAGTGAGGACATGTATTTAGAAGAATTCTCTGATGAATATTTTGACAAAGTAACTAATCCGGGGCTGAAAGTGATTGATGGGTCTCAAGCGACGAAGCCAATACTTAAAGTTTTCTACAACCAGGAAACTTTTGAGTTGAAAATTGTACGAAATTTAGATGATTGGGACAAAGACATGATCACTTTATTCAGTACTTTTGAGCTAAAGTTGTTGCATCCTTCATACATTGATTTCTTGAGAAGTTACAGAATGGAAAGATGTAAAGACAAACTTGCTGAAGCTGATAGAAATTTGTTTGTGGTAATGATTGAAGTGATAGCTGTTGCATCAGAGAAGATACGAGTAAGGAAGGCATTACTAAACTCTAATCTTGTGAGAGTTGACATTCCGGAGATAGAATTTATAAGGATTACTGCGAAGGGTACTTTGGAGGTGCAAGTCAAAGGGAAAGAAATGCCCTATGAATTTTACGCTAACATTGATTTTGCAGGTTTAAATCTTGATTCTCTGAGACGTATGAATGCCTGCCCAATCCTTACTAACGAGTCCAAACCGAGACAAGCAAAGATAGCAGAAAAGTTCAAATCATGCATAGAAGAAGCGCTGAAAGAACAAGAAGAATTCAAAGGGAGAGAGTTGCTGAATGTGAAAGAAGAACCAGAAGATTGGTGAGAGAGATTGAAGCTGAACAAGATGAAAACTGTTTGAAGATTTTGCTGAAATTCAAAGATAAATCTTAGGGGGAGTACTGTTAGGGCTATTTCCTAGTTAAGATTTACTTTGTATTTGTTTATACATTTTATGTATAGTTTAGGGTCTATTTTGTTATTTTCCCTAATATTGTTATTGTTGCTTATAAGCATGTAGTGAGAGAGTGTGAGGGAGAGGCTAGATCACTATTCACGTTAGAGAGAGAACTAAGTGTGTGTGATTTATTTTCTCCTGAACTTGTACTACAAATCTGCTTTGATCATCAATATACAAGAGAGAATTATTAGTATGAATTGTGTTTATGATTGAACTGTTTGTTTGTATGAATTATTCTGATCATTGAGCAATATTAACGATCCAATTGAACCTATCAATTGTTAGGGCTATTTCCTAGTTAAGATTTACTTTGTATTTGTTTATACATTTTATGTATAGTTTAGGGTCTATTTTGTTATTTTCCCTAATATTGTTATTGTTGCTTATAAGCATGTAGTGAGAGAGTGTGAGGGAGAGGCTAGATCACTATTCACGTTAGAGAGAGAACTAAGTGTGTGTGATTTATTTTCTCATGCACTTGTACTACAAATCTGCTTTGATCATCAATATACAAGAGAGAATTGTTAGTATGAATTGTGTTTATGATTGAACTGTTTGTTTATATGAATTATTCTGATCATTGAGCAATATTAACGATCCAATTGAACCTATCAATATCCATGCGAGTGGTAGTTCCCATTAGCATAAAAAGAAACAATCGGCGCGCCTGCTAATACGACATTTACGATGATACTAGACTCTTCTAAAACATTAATGTAAGTGTAAGACCTTACCCGTTAATCATAGTTAATGCGTATAATTTAACTCGTTTGGTCCCAGAAAATAGGCACTTAAGTTTTTTTTTTAAATCTTACGTAACTTACTAGCACTTTAAACATAAACCAACTTGCACTCGTTTTAACAATTATAAACAGTTGTAAATAGCGTTTACAATAAACTAAAACTTTTCTTTAGGTTTCCCGTTGCGTTATGCAAGGACGGGAACTAGTAGTGTTCGGGGGTGCTCGGCTCATTGGCTAGCTTGATCTTCAATCTTGTACCTCCATCGCGTTCAACCTATAATAAACACACCCAAAAGGTTAGTGTTTATATTATTAAATCATTTATACAAATTAGAAACAAACCACGACAATCGGGTATGAAATAAGATGTGAAAATCACGAAGTAGTATGAACCCATGCTCTTCTTATACATTTTATACCTTTATAGGATCCAAAAGGGATTAGTTTCACATTTCTAATAAGACCATGCCTTGAATCATTCATTGTGATCCAAGTGCACGTAAGATTCCTTAATCGACCCGTTAAGGGAAATACTGAGTGCTATATCCCCAGTCCGTCACATCTTCGGAAAGGTCATTACCATTTCATTGGATTAATTTACATTCGGTTTCATACTTACATTTTCGACTCATGTGGATAGTTGGTCATAAAAACCAAATACCCACCCGAGCACCCCATTCCCCATAACATCCATTGTTTGATCACTATTATGGTTTCCGAGTATTTAATTAGATCTCGAAACTCATCTAAGTCTCATTAATATATTAACTTGGATTTTGAGTCATTTTTCCTTACTTTGACACGTTAACGGATAGTAGGACTCAAAGCTCACAAATCCTCAATTTCTTCACCAAATCATAGCTCATTAAGCTTTAGTTGATTAACTCCAATTTAATTGGTTATAATACTCATTATAAAACACAATACTTGATATTTGTTACGCGTCCTATTTAGGGTACGCATATGAAATCCGGTTATTTCTGTAATACTAATTATAAAACACAATACTTGATATTTGTTACGCGTCCTATTTAAGATACGCATATGAAATCCAGTTATTTCTATAATACTCATTATAAAACACAATTCTTGATATTTGTTACGCGTCCTATTTAAGGTACGCATATGAAATCCGGACTTTCCACAACATCAGAAAGCCACAGCAACCCAAACCACCATCCTAGCCTTACAATTGTTCACAGATTTAATTCAAATTACAACCCAGGTCAGACAATCAAAACAAAATAAAATAAAATAAAATAAAACAAACGAAGAAGATACAACGAAAATCCCCACGTTTTGATGCTGGTATTGATGGTAGTAATCTGGTACCCTTATGAACCGGGTCATACTGCGACAAAACACCCATTAACCTCAAGTCTTGAACACTCCCAACTGAACTAGTGGTCCCCTAGTCAACAAATCTCTCCTATACCTCTCAAACACTCTTAAGTTCTCGGCAATGATAGTGATGTACGGGCCCATGTCCAAAGCTAACCTTCGTCCCCCCCGTCTCTATCTATGAAAACACAATGCCAAGATACTAGCCCAGTTCATTGGTCTCTTTTCCACCATATACATCAAACAACAAAGATCCTTCCAATTTACCTTGTTTTCACCTGATCCTTGCCCCACAAGAGTAAGAGTTAATACCTTACGAAGATACCTCAAAACTGGGTCTGTGATGTCTGAGTTCACCAAGTTCCCTGACCATAGTGCAGTCCATATCGTTCTCTAGAAATTTGCCAATTCCTCCTTTACCATACATTAACACTCATATCGGTTCTTGAACATACCCCTACAACTTGTGTTAAAGTGTAGTGGTATTCCAAAACTAACTCCATATATTGCGGAACTCTGACACTTAAGATACTTCTTAATGTTGGACCCAAAAGTTGCATTACCCTTTGCCTTGTACCTAATCTCTCCAGTAGATCCTAGTCAATTCCTCTAAAATCCAATAGATCTGAATCCCATAGATTGTCTAACTTACCATATGGCTCGGTATCCATTTTGAATCTTAGCATTAGATGCATTTTAGTGTCTTGAATTCTGTAAGTTGGCTTAATTTTCGGCCCCTCGTAGTCAATTCTTCTTATTCTCCTTCTAACGACCGATTCCTTATTCTATGAAAGGATACCTATGGGCATAGAACTGGGCCACGTCCCTTTATTGATGATCCTTCACCTGACATTTTGCAAAAACAAATCTAAGAGGCAAGCAACAAAGAAGAACAAGTTTGTTAAACCATTAAAATACAAATAAACTCGAGACTAGACTTAGACCAAAGTGTTTCCAAATGGAGATTGAGTACAGAAGAGCTCTAGCATAAGTTGACCAGCAAAAAGTAAATACAAAGAGAAAATTCATACATGACTTAACTTGCTCAAAATGTAGCATTTATGACTCTAAATGAAGACTCAATGTACACTACCCCCTCCTAGCACTTTATGTTGTTATGAAAAACTTGTATGTCTAGTTCAAGTGATAAATTAGAACGTAATACTCAAATGTTTCTACCCCCATTGTTACACCCTACAATTTCCCCTAAAATAACTTAATTATTCATCACAACCCATCCCAACTACAACCTAGCAATTTAAACTAAAAACAAGCTAACTCAACAAATAAACTATCCTAGAAGGCTGAAATAAACAATTATAAACAGAGAAAGAAAGTAGCATAGAGGATATTGTTACAAGAATCATACCTTGTGGTTGAAAAGTGGAGGTGCAAAGTAAATCTGTAAATCTTCCAAAAGCTTAGAGCTTTGGTGGAAAATGGTTGGTAGTTGAATTAAAACCTGGAATATGTGTTGGGGTCGTTACCGCGTCACGCGGCCACATAGAGAGGGCTCGCGGCGCGACACGGCGTGCTCTTTTTTCAGCTTGAGTGCGACGTGGTCGCGTCACGCGGCCACAACATTCGGCGCGGTGATGTGATTTTGATAGAAAGTTTTTTCGTTTTTTTTGGTGTTTCAACACTTAGAAATTTTTTTGAAGTTTAATTAGTGCCTAAAACCAGAACGACTCGTTCGTGTACCACTTATAACTTACCTGGGAATCTATTTTTCCACTTATTTCCTGCATAATGGTGAGGATTCCTGCAAAAATGCTTGACACACAAAACAAACAAAACCAAGTTAGTAGATCGACAAAAATATGAAAATGAACAAAATTTATACAAACTCTAAACTTAAGCTAAGTTCGCTCAAGTCTTTTGAAGAATACTATCGGGTGGTGATTCGAAACGAGTTTCCTCTGTCTAGGTTGATTCTAATGTTCCTCCTAAGTAATGTTTCAACCTATGGCCATTCACTATCCACATAATCCCGTCAGCGGGATTCTCTAATTCAATCGTTCCGTAAGGAAACACCTTGCGCACCATATACGGTCCCGTCCACTTAGATTTCAACTTACCTGCAAACAACTTTAAACGGGAATTATAAAGTAGGACCATAACCCCATCACTAAACTCCTTCCCACCTTTTAGATTTCGGTCATGCAACATTTTGGTTTTCTCTTTAATTCCTAGTGACCTAGAATACGCGGTTATTTCCTCGCCACGTCACGCACTAACACCATTTCACCTTGGCCACGTGGCGCGGTGATGTGACAACCGTCAATTTCAAGTTAACCCCGTTAGTAGAACTCTGTTAGTTCTATTAATTTAACCAGTTGTTACATTTAGTTAGATAAATAAAATGTGTTAAATATTATACAATCGGATTAAAGATTCAAACATATAGGATTTTAAGTGAATGCGCTTAAAGGCCCAATAAAGGCGCAACATGATAAAATGGGCCCACTAAAGGCCCAATACATTGTAACGAACATTAATCTCATGTAATATTACTGAATATATCTTATAAATTCATAAGACATCAAAATAATTAGTCACATCACATTAGAACGTAATTAGTTGTGAAACACGTATTTGATCAAACACGTTAGATAAATAAACATATAAATAAATAAATAAATAAATAAATTAAGATAAGAGTTGGGAACGATTTGGAAAATTGTTAGTAGAAAACTAGTCTAAATGATGAATCGTGACAAAAAACGAGACTAGACGCGATGTTATGTACGCGATAGTTATCTAAAAGGCCCAATAAAGAAATCCTACCTATATAAGCATCTTATTACTCTCATCTCATCATTTCAAACCCTAAATCCTCTAAAATCGCACTCACCAGCCGTCATGGGCGGAGCTTGTGGCTCCACGGCGACGGTATGGTGGTTTCTGGTGGTGATTGTCATTTTCCGACGATATTCAACAAATAAAACACCTATTCCCCCTAAAATCAATGCTCTGACTCCAATGGTTTTGTTTGTTCGGCATGAATCACGACGTTTATGAAGATATATGGTGTGCAGGTAATGGCAGCTAGGGTTTTAGTTCGTGTTTTGCTGTGTGTTTATGTAGACGATGAGTGATGGTGGTTGGTAGTGTTATGATGGTAGTTGTCAGCAGCAGCAACGAGATGAAGGGGATGATATTATGGTACGGTGGTGGCTAGTAGTGTATATAGTTATAAAAGTATGGCTGTAATGGTGGTATACAACCGTTTTTCCGGAAATAGTGGTTCATTTTAGTAATGGCGTCAAGTATGGCTGAGTTTTGGATGGCACATGGTGACGGATCATGGTGGTTGTTGGTGACTAGTTATTATGGGGTTGCGGTGGTTTCAATGTATGGTGGATGTCGGTAATGAAAATCTTAAACACGAAGTTTGGTAAATTATTGATTCGTTTTCGTACCGTCTGGTTGTGGGTTAGCGTTTGGATTTGTATCGGGTGTGTGAATAAGTCAACGTAAGTCAATATAGTCAAACGAGAGGACCTTGGAATAGAAACTAATAAAAAAGGTGTGTGAATAAACTTGAAGTTTCAATTAAATTATAAAAGTGATTGTGTTGAGCTCTAAATAAATAAGAAGATACAATAATTTGTACCAACTCTAAACTTAACTAATAAATTAATGTTAACAATTTGTTGGGAACTCAATAAACATAGCAAGGATGTGTTGGGACAATGGTTTTAAAACACGAAGCATGTTGGTTATTATTATTACTACTAATAAACCGCAACACGAGTACCTTTAAAGTATAAATATATATAATCATAGTGAATGATATATAGATAAATAATTGAGGATCATCCAATGATTCCTCATTGTTACTAACAAACCTTATTTCAAAGAATAAATGCACATATTAAGCAAAGCCATGACAACCGCTAGTATTTGAACAACGACCATAGATGCAACAAGACTGTAATAATAATCGATCAACACTCTAATTATTACGCAGAGCTCAACCGCACGTGTATAATAACATCGTGCTAATACAACAGATTAATTGTTATGTGTTTAAATAGGGATTGTATTTGTGACACCCCGGGTTGTGAAGTAAATTGGCGGCGGAAACACCGGGTTGTGAAGTAAATTGGATATCAATAGTAAACAAAACACATGGTAACTATTTATTAATCCTAATAATGATTAATAAGCACATGATATCTATTTATTAACATTCTACCGGTGGGATTACTAAGTAACAATACTACTTTAAACTACCACATAAGGATTGCATCTTGCCCGGAACAAGACTAACGTATTTTATGATCTCTTTTGGAAAAATAAAATAAAAATGGAAAACATTGTGTAGTAATTGAACACATTTCAGCCCCAAAATATAAAAGTAAAAAGGGGAGTGAATTTACTCACCTTGAAATGCAAATACAATCGAATCACAAAAAACGCAGCTAAAGGGAACAGAGGGTTGCCCAAGTGTAATACCACCTAATTAATTGGGAAAAACCCTAACTTAAAAACGAAACAATAGTAACAAGAATCAAGAATCCGAGATCTAGGGTTTCGGATTTCGGATTTAGGGTTTTAAAGTACAATTTAAGAATTAGGGTTTTAAAGTACAAATTGGGAAATTAGGGTTTTAAGTTACCAATTGGGAATTAGGGTTTTAAATTATGAATTGAGATTTTGGTACGAAATGTAATTGTATTTTCGTATTATATTTATATCTTATAGGTATTTTTTTTGTATTTTACTTTAAATATTTGTACAATTCAAAATACTTATAAACATATAACATTATTTCTTTGAATCTAGAAATCGTAAGTTTTAAAATCCTTAAAATGTATTTAATATATATTTGTATAAGTACTAATAACCATGGAACATTATTTACAAGTTTTTATGCTTTTAAAAATAGATTTAACTTGAATATGTTATATTAGCTAGGTTATTAGAACAATATATATAATTAAAGGTTTAAGTGTATAAAATATAAAAGAATGACAAAAACAAGTTATGGGACTCGAACCCATGACCACTACGCCTTTAACAAACACAACCAACCACTAGGCCAATTTTTTTTTTGTTAATTAACCCGTTTTTAAATAGTTTTAACCTTTAATAACCAACAACATCCATATCAATACAAGTCCTAGATAAAAGATCCATCCAATTCGTTTTCAATCTATTAATCTAATCCAAATGACCATATGGCTTTTAATCTACATTGAATCACGATCATTTTGGTATAAGAAACTTACTTGTTGGTGAAGATTTGATACGGATTCGAATAGGATGAAGAACACGACTGATTTGATGTAATTTTATGAATCTAGAAGTGAAAAGAGATGAAATTGATGTGTTAGAGAGTTGTAGATGATCAAGGGGATTCAAATGAGTATATACACTACCTGTAACGATGCTTGGAAAGTGAAAAACGATGAAGACGCCGGAACTAGATTTTTGGTCGATTGATTTGGAGAATGTAGAGAGAAAAAGAGTGTTTTGATGATTGCGGTTTGTTAGTCGAGTAGTATAGAAAGTTTTGGAGTGGTTTAATCGTTGATTAATAGTCTAATTACGGAATTGGATTATTTGAAATGAAAACCCGAAATCAAATCAGGTTAATTGGGCTGTAATCGCGCTGTTTTAGACGTTAAGGGGGATCGAAACTTAGTAACAATGGTTTAGGAAAGTAACAACTGACTGGAAATGGTCAATCAGATGCGTGAAAGGGGTCGCCAGAGTCGAAATGGCTGGCCGGAATATGTTGTCGCTGGAAACGCGATTTCAACAGGTGGGAATGTGGTTTGGTTAATTTACACTTACAACCGCTATAGTTTGAGTTTGATTTAATATTAGCTAAAAGCTTTTATTTTAAGTTTAAAAACTTACACTTTTGAACCAAAGTTAATTTCATAAAATTATATTAACTAACTTATCTTAACTAAATAAATTCTAACGTTTGTAGAAGTGATGTTTTTATATTTTTAGTTCGTTTATAACGTTAATGAACTATTTCGAGACTTAGAACCATTTTTATTTTAACAATTTTTATAAGATTACTTTTATACACTATATATATATTTATATATATAATTTTGAGATTTATGTAATATAAATAGTGTTTATTTAGTACACGTAGATATTTCGCGACAATAAAACGATCGATTAAATAAGATAGGAATAACGTACAAATCCGATACATTTATTCATAATAATAATGACGAGCGTTACATCTTTTCGAAATAGATACGAATACAATTAAAACTAGTAAATCGTAGGTTCGAGTCGGGCGTTCGGATTCGGGTTCGGGGCAGATGTCACAGTATTGGTGAATGTCAATACATTGTGCTTATGTGGGCTTTCGACATTTACATGCTTATATTTGCTTGCATTTCTAAGGTGAGTTCTTTGCTCACTTTTAAATCTTTTCGGGGAGAAAACATACAAATGTTTTTACAACGCCTTCGGGTAACTATTTTTTAGCGCCTTCGGGCGGGCTGCGTTTTATACCTTCAGGTAGGGCCTTCGAGCAAGATTCTAATGGCCTTCGGGCTGCGTTTTATACCTACGGGCAGGGCCTTCGGGCAACTACTTTGATATATGAACTTCTATTGTCTAATGGCTTATTTTAGTGAGAATAAATATTCCAAACTATAAAGTCCTTTCCTTTTAGTCGAGATTATTAATATACAGTGGGTATAACGGGGAAATTTGAGAAGTAATACCAGGATCAACAACCATTGTGTTGACATTTTTAGTAAGTTTTCTCCGGTAATTAAGGAGCACGAGCACGTTAGGGCATGCATGCATCATTGGGTCTACCGGTTTACAAGAATTTCATTGGTTATTGAATATCTCTACATTTATTGAGATACGTATATTTTAAATTCATATAGTGTTGTTTGATGTAACTAATGACTTGGATTCTGGTTTTGTCACACGCATAACGGATACCTCGTTTGTGGAAAAACTAAGGGTGTGACAGGTGACGTGTTTTCATCAGATTGTTCTTGATCCTACTTGCAATCTCCTACTTCGCTCCGGCTTTTGGGTCTTCACTCAATTAACTCCATTTCTAGCCCTTTTATCATAAATTAACACTGAAGCCTGTAAAATCAAACTCGACTCAGTAGTATACAAATTTTAATTAAAACTAGACAAAGAGCAATTAAAGCACAGACAAACTCTACACGGAAACATATATATTTTACTACATATCATCCACCCAAAATATTTGTTCTATAATAATAAGTTTGTGAGGGAAAATTATGTGGAATTTTCACCATGCATGGTTGATAGAACAAAATGCATAAATATTCAATATTCAAATCTTTAAACATAATGATTATAATCTATTTATAAATATTGTTATTTAACATGTGTATAGCGCACAGTTTGTTTTGGTTTGTTTAGGTAGGGGCGGGGGATGAGGGGGGCATTTTAGGTTTTTTGGGGTGGGTTTTTTGTAGTGCTGTTATATCGTGTCAAACACGACACGATAAGGCCAGACACGAACACGACACGATTGTGACACAATTTCTGGTTAATATACGTACTAGAATAAAAACTAAATTATATGTTATAGAATTATTAGTAGTAAATTGATAAATTTTCATTTAAGTCTAGCCAAACCTTGGTAATAAATTCTATTGCATTTATAAATATCAAGAAAATATTGTGTGTAGTCATAGTGTAGTACTGAGACGAACGTTGGTGATGACCCGGAAACTTTAAAAATCTTAGAACAGGTTATTATGCTATATTAGAAAGAGTAAAAATATTACGAAAGAAAATGAAAGTAAAATCTAAAAATATTAGTTTTCAGTTTGTACTGCTGACAAACGTGTACATTTCAGATTTATCCTATTTTCATAAACTAAGATTTCGAGTAGTTAATAATTACAATATGAACATGTGAAAGTCATAAAAAGAAGTTGTAAGTATTAAAGTTAATACTAAGAAGTGCAACTTTTAAATCCATGGGATTTGAATAAAGACTTTTAAATCCATGGGTTGTTTGACTATAATCCGATGGTAACCAACTTCTGTTACCACCAACCTCATTAGTTATACTATTCGATCTGCTGTGTAAAACAGGTTGTGACAACAATAACTTATCATGTCAATTTTTCTAAACACGGACACGATAAAAAGCAGTTTACATGATATGACACGATAAAAACTCATTTTTAAATAAAATAAACTTTAAAAAAATCATAAATCTTAAGTTTTAAATATTACTTAACATGATAATTTTTAATCCACAAAACCATAAAAATCCATAAAAATAGTATTTAACCATAATAATACTTGAGAAACGAGTATGCAAAAATGATTAAAAGTCCATAGAATCTTTGATCTTTCTACTCATCTACGTCAAAGTTCATCTCCACATCCATTCCCTACTAACTTTTTCTTTAAATAAATATTAGTAGGTGACCTATCGTGTTATCAAATCTTTAACTTGTTAAGACACGGTAATTAACGTGTCTTTATCGTGTTTACCTATTAATGACACGGCACATGTTAAGGTCAAACACGAAACCTGTTAATTCTTTGTTGTTCCATGTCGTGTTATCGTGTCCGTGTCAGAAATTGTCAGCCCTAGTTTTTTTAATGGAGTATTAGGTCAATCTCAATGAGTTTTTAAAATGTTCAACAAGACTTTCTAGTATAATATCACGGGGATGGCTAAAACAAAAACTCACTCATATTAGAAAAACCTTAAAAACTCCACCATGTCCATTGATTTAATAGATCAATGGTTGTGATTGTTTGTAGCTTTTAATCAAATAATTTAATTAAATAAAGTACAAAAAGGGTATTTAGGAAAATTACTTTTCCTTTTTTTCTCTCTCAAGTACAACATCACTTCATCACTTTTTCATATTCTCATTCCTACTTTTTAATTTATAATACAATTTATCTCTCCTACTTTTTTTATTTAATATAATTTCTCTCACATACTTTAGAGAAAACTACAAATAACGTCATTTATGTTTATAGTAACCTGCAAGTTGCGTCCTTTAGCAAAAGTATCTACAAAGAACGTCCTTATTTTTGTAGTTTTTTACCCATATCATCCTTTATACGAACGGCTGTTACATTTAACGTTAACTACTCATCACGTGCCCCTCACACGAGGGCACTTTCGTCCTTTTACCTTTTCGTGCTTAATCTCTATGATCAGATATTAAAACCCCACCCCCATCCCTATTTTCCAAAACCCATCACATGATCAGCTCGTCCAGGAGATTCAAACCCTAATCTTCCAAAAAAATTTGACAATGGGGAGTCAAAACTACTTCATACGGCAGAATGTAACTCAAGAAGAGGTCGACCAAATCTACGGTATGGTTTACGTTAACTCATTTGCATGTTATGTTTACAAATTTGTAAAATTTTGATGTGTGTTCGTTATTTCGTAATGTAGTGGGTGTTCATAACTATTTCTCAATCAAACTTCATCATGGGGACACTTTTACAAAATTTCCAGACGTTAAGTATCAAAAGGGTAAGTTAACATATGTTGATTTAATAGATATTGACAAGTTCTCTCTTCATGTAATGGAAGATGTTATGTATGATTTGGGATATGGAGAAGAAATGGATAATGAAATACCCATCTACTATCACTATCTAGTACCAAATGAGGGTTTAGATTTTGGATTAAGGGCTTTAGGAAATGATGCTGATGTTATTAGGTTTTCAAAGTATGTGGGGGAGTGTAAGTTGTTTAATGTATACACTGAACATGGCAAAACCAACTTGCATACATACTTTTGCTCACCTTCAAAAGTTAGACTTGAAGTACTTGATGATGATGGGGAAGTGGATGTATTGGACACTGGCAAGAAAGTTTGTTCAAAGCTATTGTTATGTTGGGCTGAAACAGGATCTAATGAGGCTAATGAGGCTAATATTGAAGAACAAATGGGTAACATTGAACCTGAACCTTCTATTGTTTACCAACCAACATTTGAGCCAACAACATATGTCCCAGAACTAAGCTATGATGAACTGGAGTCATTTGATCCATTTGAGGGTATCATTGAAGAACACATGGGTGAAGAGCAAGAGGATGGAGAAGAAGAGGATGAAGAGGGTGATGAAGAAACAAGTGAAGAAGGTGGTGATGAAACAAGTGAAGAAGGTGGTGATGAAACAAGTGAAGAGGGTGTTGAAGAAGGAAGTGAACAAAGAAGGCATAAAAAAGTTTCAAAAGAGGGAGATGTGGACTATATTGTTGATGAAGAAAATAAGATGGATGATGTAGCTGTTGACATGACAGATTTTAGGTTGAATGTGGATGGAGATGTTGTAGAGGATGAAATACTAGTAGATGCATTTGATGCTGAGATGATGGACAATGAGTTATTTGACAGTGCTGGTGAGTCTGATGATAATGAACAAGTGATAGGAAGAGGAAACTAAGAGCCATTAGGCAACAAAATCATAAGAGTGATGGTTTTTATGTTGGACAAGTTTTTGAAAGTAAACAAGCTGTAAAGAAGATGTTAACTTCTTATATTGTTAGCACAAGAAGAAACATAAAGACTATTAAAGATGATAAAGGAAGGTTACAGGCTAAGTGTAAGGGGTCAATGCCTACTTTTGATGTAAACAAAGATGGGATCCACATCCCAAGCCAACAAAGGGCAGAATCTAGCAACAATTCTAAAGATAAAGGATCAATGGTGATAAATAAGGGTGGCAGGGGGAAAATGACAAATCCATCACTTTACTCATGCACATGGGTCTTGTATGTTTCCAAGGTAAAAGATTCTGAAACTTGGATGGTGAAAACATTTAATCCAAAACATAAATGCTTGCAAACCAGGAATGTAGTAGCTTGTACAGCTGAATTTTTGTCTGAACACTTGGTGGAGCAAGTTGAAGAGAATCCTCATATTCCAGTTAGAGCTATTAAGGAGCAATTTCAAAGGAAGTTTGAGCTTGGAGTTTCAATGATGAAAGCTTTTAGGGCTAAACAAAGGGCTATGCAAAAACTACATGGGGACTACAGCTCACAATATGGCATGCTCAGAGACTATCTTGAAGAACTTGTGAAAAGAAACCATGGTACAACAGTTAAGATTGAGGTTGAGCCTTGCACAGATCCAACTTCACAAACTAGGCAGTTTAGGAGGATTTATGTATGCTTGGGGTCTTTGAAACGTGGATTTAAGGAAATTGGAAGAGATCTGTTGGGTATTGATGGAGCCTTTATGAAAGGACCTTTTCCAGGTCAAGTGTAAACAGCAGTTGGGATAGACCCCAACAATGGAATATACCCTGTTAGCTATACAATTGTTGAAGCTGAGAATACAAGTTCATGGACTTGGTTTCTCAAATGTCTTGGTGATGATTTAGATCTGACTGAAAGGTCAAATTTCACATTTGTTTCTGATAGGCAAAAGGGAATTATACAAGCATTGGAAAAGGTTTTCCCCTGTGCTGAGCATAGGTATTGTCTGAGGTAATATACTTACTTTTTACTAATTGGGTTCTTATTTTAATATAGTATATATTATGTTTGATTACTTGGTTTCTTATTTTAATGGTAGGCACATTCATGAAAACATGAAATTGAATTTCAAGGGCTTGGCCTACAAAGAATTCATATGGAAACTGGCATCAGCAACAACTGAAATTAAATTCTACAAAATAATGGAAGATTTAAAGAAGTTCAATAATGAAGCTGCAATATGGTTGTCAAAGATACCACCTAAGCATTGGTCAAGGTCACATTTCTCAGGTAGGGCACACTCTGATGTGTTGCTCAATAACATGTGTGAATCATTGAACTCAAAGCTGGTTGATGGAAGGGACAAGCCTATTATAACTGCACTGGAGTTCATTCGGGAGTACCTAATGAGGAGGATAGTAATTGTGTTGAAAGTGATTGATGCAAATGAAGATGAAATGCTAACTCCATATGCCAAGAGTCAAATGGAAGCAATTAAGAAAGAGGCAGCAAAGTACACAGTTGCTTGGAATGGAGGTGAACATTTTCAAGTTAGTGGACCATTTGGGGATCAACGTGTTGTGGATATGAGGCAAAAGACATGTGCTTGCAGGAGATGGGAGCTCACAGGCATACCCTGCAGGCATACGGTTGCAGCCATATGGAACATGGAAAAGAACACACAAGGCAATGGGCTGCCAGAGCATTGTGTCCACCAACTATACATGATGGAAACATGGAGGAGGGTTTACAGTCATAAGGTTTTTCCAATCAATGGTAAGTCAATGTGGCCAACTTCTCGTATTCCTACAACACTCACAGCACCAAAACATCACAAGCCAATAGGACGTCCAAGGAAGGTTAGAAGAAAGTCAAAAACAGAGAATGAGGACATAGTCACTGGTACAAAGCTGAACAAGAAAAATACAATCAATCATTGTCAAAAATGTGGAAACAGGGGGCATAACAGCAGGACTTGCAAGGGGCAGAAGGAGCAGAGTTGATTTTGTTGGGTCAGGTTGTTTAACTTTGTGTGTTTAAGGGTGTTATGTTTGAACAATAGTCTTATGTTTTTGCTAATATTTTGAACAATGTTATGGTATGGTTTGTAATGGTTATGTTTGAACAATGGTTATGGTATGGTTTGTAATTGTTATGTTTGAACAATGGTTATGGTATGGTTTGTAATTGTTATGTTTGAACAATGGTTATGGTATGGTTTTAATGGTATGGTTTGTCCCTTCATAATGGTATGGTTTGTAATGGTTTTAATGGTATGTTTTGTAATGGTTTTAATGATATGTTTTGTAATGGTTTTAATGGTATGGTTTGAGGCTTTGGTTTTAATGGTATTGTTTTAATGGTAATAGTATTGTTTGAACAATGGATATGATAACATTAGAATGAAACAAAACATTAAATACAAAACATTACATTATAGTCCATTAACCACCAAAACATTACATTATAGACATTATATTCAGATTCATAATAATTGATCCAAACCAAAACCTACAACCAAAAACTACAACCAAAACATTTACAACCTAAACAAACCTAGCCAACATCCCAAAACATTACATCCTAACCATACAACTTACATACCAAACTTATATATTGCAAACAGTGCAAATCCAATCCAGCTAACAATCAAAATCCTCTTTAGTCTGCTACTTTTAATTATGTTGGCTTTAAGCCGTTCTTCAGCAACATTCTTAGCATTCATCAATCCAGGTATCATATGTGAACAACGTTGGCAAATCTCTTCATCAACCCATCCATTGAACCCACATTTTGTTCCCTGAAATCAAAATTAAGAAAATACAGTACCCAATATGAGAAAAAAACCCTTTAATCGAACCCAAATTACTAACCTCAAGTGTACAATAGTAATACTTCCTTCCGGGGTTTTTGGCTGTCCTTGATGTTCGTACTATGGTCGGATTTCCACACCAACAATAAACCATTGTTTGTATGATGGTCGGATTAGATCTCTTGATCTGTGTATGGATGAAGAAGACAGATGAAGAAAATGAAGGAGGGGAAGGAAAAGTCAGCTGAAGAAAGAAAATAGGTAAAAGAACGAAAGTGATATGTGTGTAAGGGGATTATATAGGAGGGAAGAAGACGAACGGTTGGTTAGAGGTAAAAGGACGAAAGTGCCCTCGTGTGAGGGGCACGTGATGAGTAGTTAACGTTAAATGTAACAGCCGTTCGTATAAAGGATGATATGGGTAAAAAACTACAAAAATAAGGACGTTCTTTGTAGATACTTTTGCTAAAGGACGCAACTTGCAGGTTACTATAAACATAAAGGACGTTATTTGTAGTTTTCTCCATACTTTATAAATTTTCTCTCCTATTTGACACTAGCTAGTATGTTTGTTACATAATGTTACGTATTTTTTGAAAAAACAAAACTGAATGAATTACGTTTGTTACATCATGTTAAATAATGTTACATGTTTTTTTTAAAAACAAAACTATATGGATTACGTGACACTTCAGGCATGTTATATATGTTACATCGTGTTACAAATTTTATTAAAAATTGATAAAAAAAAAAATACGGGTCACTTCAGGCATGTTACATGTGTTACATCATGTTGCATATTTTATTAAAAATTAATTAAAAAATACATGTCTCCACCCGTACTGTTATCAATAAAGCAAAGTTACGTATATGTTACATAGTGTTACATATATAATTAAAAACTGAAAAAAGATATATATGTTACATTTAAGTTCAGACATAGTGCTACATAGATTAAATCATGCATCTATTCTTGATAATTTTTTCGTCTTTGACACAAAAGTTCATCTACCTACAAAGAAAACAACATGTTACATAAGTTACATATAAAAGAGTAGATATTTTATTAATTGTCAGTCCAAATATGTTACATCGTGTTACATATTTTATTAAGTCAAAACTAGATGGATTAAGTGTCAGTTTAAACATGTTACATATGCTACATCGTGTTACATATTTTTATCACATCGTGTTACATATGTTGATCTAAAAAAATCGAAGTTACATATGTTACATCGTATACATATTTGAATAAAAAAAAAGCAAAGTTACATATTGATACTTATTTAACTTAAATTTAAAAAAGCAATAAAGCAAAATTACATAAGTTACATATTGTTACATATTTAACTGAAAATTGAACAACCTGTTGAAAACTAACCGGTACGTATGTCAAACAGTCGAACAGTAAAGACAAAACTAGATGGTTAAAAACACTTGAAAAAATAACTAGTCATTTGTTACACCATGTTACATATTTTTTTAAAAGCAAAACTAGATGGTTAAGCATCAGTCAGACATGTTACATCATGTTACATATTTTATTAAAAACTGGAAAACATTACATGTCAATTCTGACATATTATTATATATGTTACATTGTGTTACATATTTTAATGGAAACTATTTACATATAGAAAGTTGTTATAAAATCCGATTCATGAATAAAAAAAATCAAAGTTACATATTGCTACATATTTAGCTTAAATTTAAAAAAAATCAATAAAGCAAAATTACATAAGTTACATATTGTTACATATTTAATTGAAAATTAAACAACCTGTTGAAAACTAACCGGTACGTATGTCAAGCACTCGAATAATAAAAACAAAACTGGATGGTTAAAAACACTTGAAAAAATAACTAATACATTTGTTACATCGTGTTACATAATTTTATTAAAAACAAAACTAGATGGTTAAGCGTCAGTCAGACATGTTACATCGTGTTACATATTTTATTAAAAACTGGAAAACATTACATGTCAATTCTGACATAGTATTACATATGTTACATTATGTTACATAGGTTTCATAACTGAACCGATTCTTGTAAGAGTTGGTTCCTTTACTGCCAACAAAAACCGGAACCGGCTCTTAAAAAAAGTCGGTAAGTTGATCATAAAATGTTGATCATACATAAGTTGATCATACATAAAATGTTGTATTAAAAACATGTTACCAAAAATAAGTTCGTTTCAAAATTTATTTAGATGATATAAAATACTTTTAGTTTTTATAAAAAAAAATTTAATTTCCCCATCAATGGTATTGAATAGTGTTAAAAGTTTACACATTTTTGTTTATTTTACTAAAAATAAACTATACATTGATGTTAGGGCTCGATTTCTTAATAGCAAGGATGTAGTATCCTCGTTACGCTGGATCCAGTATCCTTAGTGTTTGAAGGATTGAGGATCCTTGACGTTTATAATTGTCGAATAACTAACCATTGTCTTATGCGTATTTTAGATATTTTCAATATGCAGGTAACGTCACTAGGACCCACTCCACCGCTGAAGTCGCTCAAGATAGTTGGGGACGTGGTCAAACTCTTCAACGGCATCTTTAGCTAGTTTTTAGGAGCTTAATTCGAGTTCTTTGATGTATAAATAAAGAGGCTATGGCTGATGATACACACACCGAATTCTCTTCTATTTCTCTAGTCTACCTTATACATTCTGCACTCTACACATACTTTTGTAATCACAACCATAGTTCTCGAGTTGTAATCATCTTTTTATCCTTAATATAATCGGTGATAGACAATTGTCATCACCGAGGTTTTTATGCCGGTGATCTTTAAAGATCAAGAGCTTTTCCTCATATAAATCACCGTGTTGATCTTACATTTCTGCTTATTATTCATTAAAACGCACAACCTCACTTTACTAATTTGGTTTGTCGATTTTTGACCAAAACAATTTGGCGCCCACCGTGGGGCAAGTGCTGTTTTAATCCTCATTCTTATCATTTCATTCATTCAATTCATCCTTATTCGTTTTTTTGTTTTTCAATGGCTTCTCAATAAAAAGTTGTTTCATCAAGCATGCCATCTTCATTGTCTTTAATTCCTTTGTCTAGTTCATCTTTGGGGCCGGTGAAGATCAAGGATGCTACCAACAAGAAGCCATCTGTAGTCTATTAAGGATCTAAACCTCCTGCTGCACCCTCTACGGTAAATGCTAACCATGATATTTATGTGATGTTTATGCAGATGAAAGCCTTCATGGAGCAGCAGAACATGGCTAATCAAAGGATCCTTCGGGAGATCGAGGATATCACGAAGAGCAAAAAGCACATGGAGGAAGCCAGTCCTTATATACCAAAGGCGCTTGATATCAACACTCCAGGATCCTTAGCACAACAAAACATGGGATCCGTGTTTTAGCCATCTACTACAACATTCCAGCAAGGATCCTCCATGCGGAATCAACAAGGATCCTTCAACCGACCAGGAAGTTCAAATTTTCCAGGATCCTTCAATCAACCAGGATCCTCCATGCCTCAGGGATCCTTTCATCATACAGGATCCTCAATGCAATCTCTTTCGGGTGCTCCCCTCATCCAGAATCAAGGATCCTTTCTTCAGAATCCAGGATCCTCAAGCATGCAGTGGTCGAAGATTACTGAAATCCATGACAGCGATATCATTCCCATGCAGACCAACTCTACCACTGCGCCATCTATCTCAACTGAGATACCTCATTCAAGATACTACAACGGAACATGATATTCTCAACCGGGAAGTAACAATTTCAATAGTCAAACTTTACAGACTAACTTTGGCTCAATGCATGATACAGACATCAATATAACTATGGCCAGGGAACTACAAAAACTAATGGATATGATATCCAGTGTTTCAGGGGTAGTTAGGCCGATTCCTTAAATTCCTGTAAAAAGCCATAAGATTTCAAGATTCGCTCCTCCAATTTGTGATGCTGAAATCTCAAAGCGCTTCCAGACTCCAAATATGAAGCTTTATGATGGATCCTCTGACCCTGAGGAGCATCTAACCCAATACAGGGAGAGGATGGAGATAAATCCTATCCCAGAAAAGTTAAAGGAAGCCTGTTTAGGCAAAGGTTTTTGATCCACTCTCACTGGATCAGATTTAAAATGGCTGCTAAGTGTTCCCCCTTACTCTATTACTTCATTTGCTCATTTGGTTAATCTATTTAATAATCAGTTCTCTTGTAGCAGATCCTTTGAAAGACTAACTAGTGACTTATACATTATAACTCAATCTAATTCTGAATAATTAAGAGATTATGTATGTAAGTTTGGAATGGAAGTCTTGGAAATCGCTAACCTTGATATGGTTACGGCTGTTCAAGCATTTAAAATGGGGTTGAAAAAAGACTCCCCTTTCCATGATGATCTTGTAATGACCCCGTGCAGGAATCTAGGTGAAGTAAGAACTAGAGCATTAAGATTCATAAGGCTGGAAGATAACAAGAAGATCCAAGACAGGATTGGCTCAACTATAAAGCAGGAACATCAGGACAAAAAACAAGGGTCCTTATTCAAGAACAACAAGACTAAGCCATATTTCAAGCATGACAATCAAAATGTTCACGTAGTAGAATATGACGAGGATGAAGAAGAGTATCCTAAAATATCTTAATATTGATTTTCTGTTGATATTAGTGACGTGTTACTTGCTATGCAGGATCTAGGTGAAAAAGCAAGATGGCCAAGAAAAACTGACAAAGCAGTTGGATACAAATACAAATCCAAATGGTGTTCTTACCACGAAGATTTCGGCCATATCACTAACGAATGAATTGCATTGAGAAGAGAAATAGGTTATCTTCTCAGCAAAGGGCACTTCAAAGACCTATTTGGCAGAAAGAAGCAAAGGATCCAGGATCCTGAAAAAGTTCCAGAAAAAGCTGCACAGCCTCCTCACGATGCTAGAGTAATCAATTTCATCTCTGGATGATCCGACATCTGTGGTACATCATACTCAGCTGCAAAGAGGAACGCAAAAGAATGCAAACTGAAGTGTGGTGAAAGACTAGTTGCAACGTCCACCACAACCAGCCAAAAGTTCATCTCTTTCGATGAAGAAAACCGAGCTCATAACCATGATCCTCATCATGACAGTCTAGTTATTACACTATTTATTGCTAACCACTATGTTCGCAGGATCCTTATTGATGGAGGAAGCTCTGTCAATATCATACAATACGATGTCGTCAAAAAGATGAACATTCCAGAATCATAAATGGTGCCAACATCCTCGGTTTTGTAGGATTCAGTGGTGAAATAAAGAACACCTTGGGGGACATCATGCTGCCAATATACATATAGGGAGTAAATACAATTCAAAAATTTTGTGTTATTGATTGTCTGTCTTGTTGCAATATTACTCTTGGCAGGCCATGGATACACGAGATGAAGGCAGTACCCTCAACGTATCACCAATGTGTGAAATTGTCATCTCCTTGAGGAGTAGTGAATATAAACATTTTAAAACTTAATATTATTTACATTTTAAACCCTCTCCACTAGAGGTATGAATGAGTCATCTTATATTTGGCATGACATAAAAATAAAACTTATGTATAAAGTTGGTAATAATCTACAATTAAATAGCTAAATTTTAAAAAGAGTCATAATTTTTTTTAACACAACATCATTTAAAAAAAAATACACCATAAAGCTAAGGATTTTAATCTTTTTAAATTGAGTATAGTATTGCAATACTAAAATAATGATTTTTTTAAATAAAATCTTTTGTTACGTTTTTACCACCGTTTTGTCTCAAAATTGATTGGAATCATTCGTGTCCCATTAATATCCATAAAATCACCGTTTGTGTGTTATGTTCCCGAGCGTAACACGGGCACTAAACTAGTTAATAATAATATATCATGGTGAATTTGCACGTAGGGATGAAGCCACTACCGTCAATTATCCGATGTTAAAAATAGCGTATTTTGTTTTCTAGACTGTTTTATTTTGATTTTGATTTTAAAAATGATTTTCGCAGGATACTAATTATACAGATATATTGATATATAATTATATATTAAATATATATGTTGGTGTGTAAGGACTTTTTTTTCTAAAAAGATCACATACATTTTGTTGTTTCTGATTTTGTTTCTATGTACGTTTCTTTCTTAATCTATCTAATAAATCAAACTTTTAGGGGGTAATTTTTAGAGGGAAATTTTTTTAATCTATAATAGGAAGTTTAAGAGGGAAAATATTAAGTTTCATGCAATGAGTTGATGGAGCTCCTTAAATATTAAATATTTACAAATTACAAATTTTTAAACATACTAATTCTAATTTCTTTATAAGTATTATTATTTAACCCGTGTGTAACACACGGGTGTTAAACCTAGTCTATCTAATAAATTAGAGTTTTTAGGTGGCAAATTTTAGAGGGAAAACATAATTTATTTTATAAAAGGAAGGTTGAAAGGGAAAATTGAGTAAGAGAGTTATTCAACCCGTGTGTAATTTAAAGATAAAATTTTGTGATTAATAATAATTTATAAAATTATTTATAAATTTTTAAATATAATAGTTATAATATTTTAAAAATATTTTTATTCAACCCGTGTGTAATACACGGGTGTTAAACCTAGTCTATCTAATAAATTAGAGTTTTAGGGGGTTATATTATGGGGGAATTTTTTTATAAAAGGAAACTTCAGATGGAAAACTAAGTAGAGTTTTCACCATGCATAAGTTGATGGAGATAAATTTTTAAATATTAAATATTTATAAATCGTTAAACATAATGGTTATAATTTTTTATAAATATTACTACTTAACCCGTGTGTAACACGGGTGTTAAACCTAGTTATATATAATTTACAATGCGTGAATAGTATTTGTGAATATATTTTTTTTTGTTGCGTTTGTCATCATAAGTCATGCGTGCACCCTCTTATATAGGTCCGAGCCCTATCCTCGACACCCATCTTGATTTTTTGTTTTTATTAAGAGTTAATTGCAAAAATGGTCCCTGAGGTTTGCATGGTTTTGAAAAAATGACACTTTTAAAATTTTTTGCATAAATAGTCCCTCCAAGGCAAAACCTATTGTTAAAATAGTCCTTGCCGCTAACACCGTTAAAAAAATTCCGTTAGTTGACACTGAAATGACTAAAATGCCCTTAGGGGCCATTTTAGCAATTACATTTAAAAATAAAAACATACTCCATCTGTGACAACCCGTAAATTTTGATTAACACCGTTAACCAGTTGTAGTTCAATTCTGTTAAATTTTGATTGTCTTTGCTAGCTCATTCATAAATAATCGTATAAGTTTATGGGTCATAATTGTAATTAACTAAAGTTAAATTTTATTAACTTTCTTCCTTAATTAAACAAAGTGATAACCATAGGGACCATATTACAAATATTACAAAGTTAATATTATTAAACCCAAACCCCTTCCTCGTCCCCGTACAGTCGAGTTTTTCCATCTTCGTGAAACCCTACCAGCCCTGTGACATCTCCTGCCGCCGGTCATAACCACCACTCGCACCGCTTGATTGCCGTTTGCGATCACCATCGTACACGAAAGGTAACAGAAAAGAAGTAGAGAGCAGCACCTGTCACACAACTTCATCGCCATTGCCTGTCACAACCGCAGTCGCACGTCTGCAACTCCGACGACATCAAAATCATTAATTCTTGTATCTGTTGGTCGACTGTGGTAAGATCATACATCCATGTATCTTGTTTTGATATTCGTTTTATCTCCGTATTCGATTTGGATTTCGGTTTCGACAGGGTTTACGGGCTGCTTTAGATTGACCAAAAGTACGATTTATATGTGTTTATATACAGTGAATGTATTGTATGTATATGAATTATGTATGTATGTGTTGTATGTATTTGAACGGTGTGTGTACGTATGAACTTGCAGTAGTGTGTTGTCGTTGTATTTATGTAGTTGGTATATTTAAATGAAGGGAGTAGCATGATTTGAATATCTCTGTTAATCGAGTAATAATATTAAGTTGCCTCGAGTATATGTAAGTATATGTTTAACGTAAATATAGGTATGGTTGTAGCTAGATAACAGAAAACGATAATTGTATATATGTACATGTAGAAACAGCAATAGCATGATCTCGCATGAATATATATAAACTATGTATAGGTCTATATTGATGTGCTGGTATGCTATTGAGCATCAATGTATATAACATGTGTATGTGTTGGTATATAAACGAAAATAGCAGGAATGAAAAAGAATGTATATGTGATGCCAGCAAAATATATATATCTATGCGAATGTACTGGTTATATACTTATATGTGACTAAGAGCAGCATGATAAAATATATGTATTGTAGGTGTATTGAATGTGTGTATTAATTGTGTGTTAAAATGTTAGGTACTGTATGTATTGCATGTATCTTATGTATTGTAATTTTGTATAGATTGTATGTATTATATGGATTGTATGAATGTATAGCGTTAAATAATGTGTGTTACTATTACTGTAAGCAACCGAACCCAATACTTGAAACCCTAGCGAATACCATATAATATATATATTATTTATATGTTTCTAGTTAATAATTAGTAAATATATATTAAAGCAGTCATAGGGCAATCTATGTACTCTTGTTGTATTTGTGCTGTTTATTTGCTGTGCGCTTTAAAGGTGAGTTCTTTGCCCGTTTTTAAACATTTTTCGGGGAGAAAACATACAAATGATTTTACAGAGCCTTCGGGCAAAACTTTATGCATTCGGACGGGGCCAACTAAGGCTACTTTTATACCTTCGGGTATGCCTACGGGCAGGTTTCGGTAAGAGTATAAATGCCTTCGGGCAAGATTTTAAACAGCCTTGGGCTGAGATTTATACCTTCGGGTAGGGCCTTCGGGCAAGATTTTAAACAGCCTTGGGCTGAGGTTTACACCTTCGGGCAACGGTTTTGATAAAACAAAGTTCTATTGTCTAACTGTTTATTTTACTAAGCATGATTCCACCCAACTCTAAAGTCCTTTCCTTTTTGTCGAGATTATTAATATACAGTGGGTATAACGGGGAAATTTGAGTAGTATTACGTGTTCGGCAGACCCTATCATGCTGGATTGATTTCCAGGTGGTGCAAATTGTCCTTTAACTTTTGGTCACCCGTCGTGGTGGTAACAAGGCAACCTTATCGTATCGTTCAGTTTAATCTCGACGTGCTCATGTAGTAAACGAGGTGGTCTAGCTAACCAGCAATAGTAATAATGTTTATCGGTTAAACGGTTTCAGTATTTTTATATACTCTTGTTACTTAAACTCATTGAACTCACCAACATTATTTGCTGACTCGTTTTAGTATGTTTTCTCAGGTGGCTAGGAGCTGTGCACGTAGGACATATCATGCATCAGTCATTTTATTTTATTTTGAACAGTTAAATACGTTATTGGCTTTAATGAAAATAAATGCCGGTTTGTGCTAGACTATTAAGCACAAGTTTTATACTAGTATCGTGCTAGACTGTTGAGCACAAGTTTATTTAAATAATGAGTTTGTTTGAAAGCTTCCGCTAAACTTTAAAAACTTACATTTTTATAACCTAAGTTTTGGGTTAACGTTTAAGTTAAACTTTTGTTAAAAATATTGAGTCAGTGTTACTGTAACTAATGGCTTAAGATCCTGGTATGTCACACGCCTAACGGATACCCCGTTTGTGGAAAATTGAGGGTGTGACACCATCATCATCTTCAACCACTACCACCACCACTGCAACTCTCACCACCACCGGCCACCACCGTAAAACTTCCAACCACCGTAACCCGTCTCTCTCCACCGTCTTCTAAAACCTATTGTTTGATTAAAACAGAAGAACCACATTATATATATTCTATCTATATGATTAAAACAGAAGTTTTGAAGTTACCAGAATCAACTGCTTTTTGTTTAGCCGATTTAATCCCATAAGACACCAAAATCAACAGAATTGTCAACAACCACAACCGGGTCATCCTCAATCTTGGTCTTAGAATCAGTACATCTTTGTAACAGAGGCAAGAAAACACTCCCAACATCGGATGAACCCAACTTCAGTTCTTCATCATCAAGACTCAAATTTGACGAAAAGGATGAGTTTCTGGTCCCACAAATATATACAACCATAGTTAAATCAAACAATAGTTTTTATAGAGAAATGGTGGAGAGAGACGGGTTACGGTGGTTGGAAGTTTGACGGTGGTGGCCGGTGGTGGTGAGAGTTGCAGTGGTGGTAGTAGTGGTTGAAGATGATGGAGTATGTTTTTGTTTTTAAATGTAATTGCTAAAATGGCCCCTAAGGGCATTTTAGTCATTTCAGTGTTAACTAACGGAATTTTTTTAACTGTGTTAGCGTCAGGGACTATTTTAGCAATAGGTTTTGCCTTTGAGGGACTATTTACGTAAAAATTCTTAAAAGTGTCATTTTTTGCAAAACCATGCAAACCTTAGGCACCATTTTTGCAATTAACTCTTTTATTAAACATTAAGAGTTGAAATTATAATTAAGAAAGAAACGTACATAGAAACAAACCTTGTTATTTGTACTCTACTAGTATCTTGTTGCATCGTGGTGCAAGTTGAAATTCCTAGTTTTTAAACAAGAGTAAATTCCTATTTGTATTCATGTGGTTTGTTGATTTTTATCATTTGCATTTCTATGGTTTTACAATCTCATATTCACCTCTAACGTTTGCATTTCATTCTCATTTGCATCTAAAAAACTAACCTTGTTAGATTTTTCAGTTAACTTTTTCATTAATGACTAAAATTCCCCTAGAGATGCAAATGATCAAAACAAAAACTTCAGGGATGCAAACAGTAAACACTACTTGAAATTTTAACACACACACACACGTAATATATATATATATATATATATATATATAGGGAGGTTCACCTACATAGTATTAAAATCTAAGAAGGCTAAGAAGCAATAAGAGATTGACATGTGGCATCTAGGAAATTAGGAGAGGGGGTATTTTAGTCATGCCCACTTTTTTAAATATTCCTTCTTCACATGTCAATCCCCCCACTTTTTTTAAACGTTTATAACTTTTACATACGACATTATTTTTTTAAACAAATTACACCATAAAAACGAGCATTTTTTTCTCTTTAAAACGCGTATAATATTGATATATAAAAAAGGAACTTTTTTTCACATTTTTTCAGCTCATTGTGTCTTCCGTCAGGTCATTGTGTGATTGTGTCATTCATCGGGTCGTTGTGTAATATTATTTGACAAGTATTACACAATGATCTAATAATAATTACACAATAACACAATAAGTATTTCAAAGATCTTGCTCCCATATCATCCTCCTTCAAAAATAAATAAACAAATCTTAAAAAAACTACTATTTTCTCATTGTGTCTTTTTTTATTGTGTCTAATTTAAAAAATAAAAAAAACGGTAATTTTTTTAATTTTTTTAATTTTTCGTTTATTTATTTTTTGAAAGAGCAATACATGGGGAACAAGGTCTCCGAACCACTTTTTTAAAATTTTATTTATATTGTGAGTTAGAATTTTATTTAAAAGTGTCATTTTGTCTTTGTTTACCATTGTGTCTTTCTCACACTTTGTAACAAAAAGTGACTTTGTCTTTGAACACTTCTCAAACACATATTAACAATTTATGACACGGTGATAATTTCTAAACACATAAGATGACACAACAAATATTTAAAATAAGATGATATTACATAATGACTTACGAATGAACTGATAAAAGTGATATTTCACTAGTCATAATATAACACAATCACATGATATTACACAAGGACTAGACAAGTGCCGAATTTTTTTTTTGTTATTTATATATCAATATTATATGCGTTTTAAAGATAACAAAACGCTTGTTTTTTTGGTGTATTTTTTTTAAAAAAATAATATCGTATCCAAAAGTTATGAACGTTTTAAAAAAAGTGGAGGAATTGACATGTGCCTTGCATGTGGAGAGAGAAAGTCAACAAAAGTGGCTATGACTAATGTACCATTCTACCAAATTGTTTTCCTACAAATTGATCTCAACCATTAAAAAAGAGATCTAAGGGTCACAAATCCTTCTTAGTCTTCTTAGATTTCCAACACTATGTAGGATAACTCTCCTATATATATATATATATATATATATATATATATATTATATATATATACTAGGTTTAACATCCGTGTGTTACACACGGGTTAAATAACAATATTTATAAAAAAATCATAATCATTATGTTTAAAAGTTTGTAAAAATTTAATATTTAAAGATATTTTGCTTCATCAACTCATGCATGGTATTTTATATTTTCCCTCTCAAACTTTCTATTATGGATTAAAAAAATTCCCCTCAAAAGTTGCCCCATAAAAGCTTGAATTATTAGATAGACTAGGTTTAACACATGTGTGTTACATACGGGTTAAATAATAATATTTATAAAAGTATAATCATTTTGTTTAAAAATTTATAAATATTTAATATTTAAAGATATTTTATTTCATCAACTCATGCATGATATTTTATATCTTCTCTCTAAAACTTCCTTTTATAAAAAATTCCCCCCAAAAGTTACCTCCCTAAAACCTTGAATTATTATATGGATAACTTACACACATTTCAATATCTTTTATTTGTACTCTACTAGTATCTTGTTGCATCGTGGTGCAAGTTGAAATTCCTAGTTTTTAAACAAGAGTAAATTCCTATTTGCATTCCTGTAGTTAGTTGATTTTTATCATTTGCATTTCTATGGTTTTACAATCTCATATTCACCTCTAACGTTTGCATTTTATTCTCATTTGCATCTAAAAAACTAACCTTGTTAGATTTTTCAGTTAACTTTTTCATTAATGACTAAAATTCCCCAGAGATGCAAATGATCAAAACAAAAACTTCAGGGATGCAAACAGTAAACACTACTTGAAATTTTAACACACACACATGTGTATATATATATATATACTAGGTTTAACACCCGTGTGTTACACACGGGTTAAATAATAATATTTATAAAAAATCATAATCATTATGTTTAAAAATTTATAAAAATTTAATATTTAAGGATATTTTGCTTCATCAACTCATGCATGGTATTTCATATTTTCCTCTTAAACTTCCTATTATGGATTAAAAAAATTCCCCTCAAAAGTTGCCCCCTAAAAGCTTGAATTATTAGATAGACTAGGTTTAACACTCGTGTGTTACACACGGGTTAAATAATAATATTTATAAAATTATAATCATTTTGTTTAAAAATTTATAAATATTCAATATTTAAAGATATTTTGTTTCATCAACTCAAGCGATTATAAAAGTGTTATCATTTCGATCTAATGATACGTTGGTGACTACGTTTATGACCCGTTTTCCAATTAATATTTATACAAGTCATCTCTTTATATAAATATATTTTAAACAATATTTATTTGAGTAATCTCTTCATATAAATATATCTTAAAGACAATCATTGGTCTTTAAGCATTTGTAAAACGTTATATGATTCATCATATATAACTCTCAATAGCGTTTTATAAAATTCATTTTTTTAATATTTATATAAAATAAATATTATCATTCTCAAAGTGTTAAGTGTGACATCTACCCCAATCCCGAACCCGAATGCCCGACTCGAACCCGAAGTTATCCATCTTTAATGTATTCGTGCTTATCATCTTTAAAATGTAACGCTTCGTTATTAAAAATATATATATAAATATGTCGAACTTTGCGTTATTTCTCGTCCTTAATATTAACGATTGAGTTATTATCCAACGTTTACCAAATTAATTACTAAATACAACTATTTAGTCTCCAAAGTATATATAATATATGTAAAAGTGTATTTTATAAAAGAAATTTAATAAAGATTAGTAAAGATAAATACTATAAAAGACTAAAAATAGCATTTAATGTCCACAACGACTTAACTATTCAAAAGCGTTAATTATATATTAGATATTAGATAACGTGGTTAAGTTAGTTAGTTAGTTAATATAATTTACCATTTAACTTTGGGCTAAAAATGTTAAAATTGAAACTTATATTAAAGTTACATCATCTAATATAAAACCCTTCAAACCATAGGGACTATTACTGTAAAATTACCCAATCCACCAACCCCCCCCCCCCCCACGTGATCAACCCCGTAATTCTGACCAGACCATCTCCAGCCACATTGGCCGGAATCCCTGTTTTTCCGGCGACGTCTAAAACGCATTTTAGTGACATTTAATCAAAACTAACCTATGTATCATGTACCTAGATGAGATTCGAACCTGCTTCCATCGTCTAACCGTCATTTAACAACAAAATCAATGCAAAGATCAGTTTCTTAAACCCAAACCAAGACCCATTAATTTCAATCATCTCAAAACGCATACAATCAGTAAATTGAATTAACTATTCCGACCCTCTTGATGAATGCAAGTTGTTGGTAGCAATTAATTGGGTTTTAATCAACGAATTAAACACCAATTTATCTCAATTAACCCGAATCAAGTCATAACCCGTTCGACAGTTTTTACAATGCAACTAATCAAATTGAATCGTCCATTCCGATCTCCTTTGCTCCCTCAAACTCTATAAACCTTCAATTATCTGCGAAAATACCCAACAATTTGTAAGTAATTCATGTTTCGTTCGGACCTGTTCATCGCCAATCGATCATCGAGACGTTAATATTTTTCAAAATTATGTTAAGGTTTTTGTTTTTCGCATCATAAGGAGTGAATCTGCAAGATTAATTGAATTCTAACAGCCTCAATCTACTCGTTTGATTATCAACTCAGTCGCTCCTTGTTCTTCATCATATCGATCCAATTCGTTCGATTTCAAGTAAGTTCTTCGTGCTAAAATACTCATTATCGTTCCTTGATCAAAAGCCTATATCAATTCTTTATCAATTGGAAGTAATTTAGGATCTAGGGTTTATGTTGTTGATGAATTTAGGGGTACTTGATTATATTAAAGACAAAACCAACTAAAATCCGTTTTATAACAATATGACTAGGGTTAATGTTATAGCCTGTTAATGAGGTGACCTGGGTTCGAAACCAGGCACCATATTTTTTTTAGAATAGGTGCTTATCAACATTATAGCCATTTTTACTAATTACATTAACCTAAATACTAACCCCTATATCATTATATATATTGTAAATTGACAAAAACTTATCAAATGTATAAAACCACGATTTCGTATAAATCATGTTTATAATTTTAATCTTTAAAAATACTTTTACATACCTAAACAAAAATAATAGATTATACAAGTAAGGTTTTTCTATAGAATATTGTATACTTTAAAATTATATAAACATTTTAAAGTATTTCTAATAAATATAACAAATTTTTGAACATTATAGAAATGTTGTTAGAAATATGATAACAAAGCTATTATCGTTATCAAAATAATTACTATTGCAAATGATATCGTCAAGAATAAACAATTTCATATATTTTTAGACTTTAACGAGAAACCCCAAATCCCAATTCGAAATCCTAGAATCTCAATTTCCTTAGACTCCTATTGTTTCGATTCTAGTTTTCTATACAATGTGTTTACTAAGTTAGGATTCTCATTTACTTAGGTGAATCTAGTAGTTGGTGTGACACTCCGCCTCATACGAGAATAAAAAGACTTAAAAAAAAAATTACGCGATACGCGCAGAAGAGGCTTTAGCCTGCGCGTATTGCCTAAGGCGAGCAAAACCAGGTACGCGAAATCAGGGGCAGCCGCAATTTCGAGCAAAACCACCTCCCCTACGCGATGCGCGTAGGAGGAGGCATGCCCTGCGCGTATCGTGTAGGGTAGGATTTTCAGCTATAAAAGGAGGCCGACATCCCCTTCATTTCTTGCACCACCCTCCTTCTGTCTCTAGCTTTATCTCTCTAAAATCCGGCCAAGAACGTCCGGTGAAGTCCCGACGAAGTTCCGATGGGTTTCCGAGACGTAGCGGAAGCCTCCAAAAGTTCGGTTCAAGTGCGGATTTGCTCACGAAGCGTCCACGAGAATCTTCGGTGTTCGGTAAGACTCGTTTTTAGTTTCCTTCGAGTATTTACCGTTTTTATACATATATAGCTAGATGTATATATATGTATGCACCTAAGACACTAAAAGGGGCACGAAACCCGTTGTTATAGTGAACGGTGTTCTTCCGCAAGCACGTGAGCACGGGACCGCTGATCAAAGCAAAGTGCTGCTCGAGCCCAGAGAGATTTTCGTACCTAGGCCCCCACCCTGCTCGACTCATTAGGTAACGTCTCAGATCCCGTACTCATTTAAGATATGTACGACTTAAGTCCATGGAAAGACCAGGGTTTTAGAATAGAACATTCCTAGTCATATAATATTACTAGGAACACAATATGTTTTCAATGAACGATATGATCGTGTGAGAAACACGATGATATGATGATGTGGCTTTTCAAAATAAAATGATAATGAGAATATAGGATAACCCTGACTCAGATGTTAAAGCACTATGAGAAGAATGATTATACTGAGGACTAAAGTCGTCGCCAAAGTCGCATAGTGTGACTTAGGCAATGCATCAGTAAGAAGGCACTGTTAGGATTATCCCTAGGGGAATGAATCCTAATTAGTATGAAATGTTTTACAGGGTTGTCTTGATTAGCCACTAGCTTGTGATACGTAGACTACATCAGAAGGTGAGTCTAACCGCCCCTCTTTTATATGTTTTATGATTTCGGGGCTGTATCCGAGCTTGTATGAAAAGTATGAAATGTTTTATGAATGTTATGAATATGTATGTGGTTATAAGTAGATCGCTACCTGGTGATTCAACGCACCTCAACTCCAGGTTCGTCCGGTTGTTGTGTTGTTGGTCCGCGGTAATAAGCTTCGCGTTAAGAGTCATCCCTGGATAAGGATGGCGGCTACATACTACAGGGCAAGTCATTAGGGCAGGGCTTCGCGCTAAGAGGTAGTTGTTTAAGGAACTACCGGCTCCGCCTCGGGATGTATATGCGTCTAGTTGGATCCAATTAGGTAGACTGTCTGCTCGTAACAGGAGAGGTACCACCCGCCTAGGCAATATGATGCGACCGAGAGAGGTCATAAGGGTACCTTGGTTATTCCTGTATGCGGCATATACGTTAACAGACTCTGACGAGATTTACCATTAGATATGGCGTTGGAGAAGATTTGGCTTGTAGATAACTTATTACCACACATATATGAATGATGATGTCTAAATGCTTTATATGTCTTACGTCACTGGTTACGACTCACCAACACATAGTTGTTGATGTCTTTTAGCTCGTGATGCAGGTGAAAGGAATAATCATGGACACTAGCTAGGGAAGCCTAGCTAGAGACGATCAGATGATAGTACTCCACGTAGGAGGAAGGAAGATGCTTGGGATTAGTATCTTTAGTTTTTGTTATGATGATGTATTACACTCGTATCGAGTGTTAGACAATGTTGTTATTTCAGACAATTAATGAAAAGTTTAAATTGGGACCGTATTTGTGGTCTTTTATTAAGTCTTCCGCTACATTATTTTATTCGATTGGCTAATGTTATGCAACGTGTCGTGCCCTGGGAGTCGGGGTGTGACAGTTGGGAAATCATTGGTTCAATCTAAGTTGTTTGCTATTTGTTTCGAGCCCAAGTTTCAAGGTGAGTAAACTCACTCCCTTTTTTTATTTTACATTTTGGGGCTGAAATATGTGTCCTATTACTATACAATGTTTTCCATTTTCTATTTTGTTTTCCACAAGAGATCATAAATGTGTTAGTCTTGTCTTCAACAAGATGCAATCCTTATGTGGTAGTTTAAAGTAATATTATTACTTAGTAATCCCACCTGTACAATGTTAGCGCTAATGGTTTGACAAACCCACATACATGTATTTCAAAATAGGTGATTTAAACCCGGCTATTCAATTTCAATGTTACAAGTTGCTATTCAATGTTACAAGTTGCTATGCTATGTTGCTATGCAATGTCCCTAAGTTGCAAAATAATTATTGATAACTAATACATCGAAACGGTTACGTGAAGGTTGCTTGAAAAGTTATCTTTAATTAATACATGAATTGGTTCCTCATGACAAATGGTTACAAGTTGCTATATGATGCAATGTGTGTTAAAGGTCTCATGGTCGAGAATGATATGAAATAGCTATACATGTAAGATTGTGCAGCATATTATGATGATCTCGGATTTCTATATTATTACTTATCAACTGTGGTTTGCTCATTAGCTTTCATTAGCTAACTTTATTTTCACATATTTCAGGTGATTCTTGATATTATTTTATAGTTTTTGCCAAGACATACGATTGCCTTGGACCTAGTTAAATTAATAAGGACAATTGCATTTACTGTTTCGGTTTTATTACAAATTGTTGTTTCTATTTAAGACTCATGTTCCAAACTTATTATCTCATTATTAGACTTAATAAATAATTATCATGTGCTTTGTTTACTATTGATATCAAATTTCTCTGACAACCCAGTGTTTCCGTGTCACACCCCGACCGATGGCGGAACCCTCGGGGCGGACGATAGTAAATGATTGTCCATAGCACATGGTAATTAAATGAGAATTTAAATATCGTTAAATCCAAATTAAATGCGTTCCAACACTAAACATAGCATAATCCAAACAAAAGCAAAAACAATTATCAATAAAAAAATGTAATGTTTTTGATTAACTAAGTCCAAGGCCCTAGTTATGAAGCATCCAAAAATGTCCCCTAAGTTGCGTTTCCTGAAATCATGTGAAAAATAAATTGAATCAGCTAACGAGCTAGCTGGTGAGTAAACATAGGTTTTTGCATACATAATACTACTGAATAAACATGATTGATTCAATTCACATGTAATGTTAAAACTTATAAATTTGCAGGTGTAAACATGACATATAAACAATTTGCACAATCAAACCTAATGACTGAACTAACTCAATCCGCAGATGAAGTCACAATAAGCTGAAGCATATGAATGAAACAGTTAACAATCACCACTCGAAAGCCATATGGGGTGGGCTTGTCAGGCCAATAGATCTATCATTGAAACTGAGGTTTGTATAAATTAATGATCATGCCTCCTAATTGTCTATCATATCATGAATACGTATTTGCAAGTAATAACAATAACATGTATTGAATTGAATTTTGAATATGAAATAAAATGATTCGACATGATTGATAAGGTCACATGATTTCCCCCAAAATAATAAAGCATAAAAAAAGGGCTATGAAATACTCACCTGATAACATGACAGTGATGATGAATAATAAGATAACTTGAATAAAGACACCAGAAGATTTCCTTATAAGTCAATCCTAAAGTGCGATGACTCAAATTAGAATAATTTACTTAAGGTTCTAAATGCGATTTAGGAACTAAGGTTTCTGATAGAAATTTAGGGGTTTTAAAAATAACATATTTGAAGTTGATAGATGAATTTTAAAAGTAGTTGAATAAACAACATAATAGTTATACTTACTAATAGCATTTAAATAAATAAAAAAAAACGAATGATTAAAAATAAAAAGTATGATCATTGAACGTTAATGATTAATCTGTTCGTATAATAAATCAAGTTATCATAAAGAGAATTAATTAAATAATGATAATTAAATACACAAAAGATTAAGAATCGGTAAAATAATAATAAATTTATCAAGTTAACTACTTTAAAAGATAACCGTTAAATTTAGACAAATTTTGTAAGAAAACGACTTTGTTACCTTATAAAAGCTTAAGGGTCCAAGTTTTATAAAATGATTCATAATACTTTTTGTTATAAATTTGATAATTTTTACAAGATTTAAAAGTACTCAAATGATAATTTATAAATAAATAATTATATGTAATATATTATGCATTGATCTATTTATATTAGTTACCAATACCTTGAAGCATTAGAAGAAACAAAAAAAATGCTAAAAAGGAGAGTCAGGTGCTCGGTTCAAACCAGGGTCACCTTGAAAGAATATGAAAGCACAAACCAGTGAACTGTATTGATTTGTTGTTTAAAACTCGATTTTTAACTATTAATATATAACGACTAGGGGTGCTCAATGGGTCAGGTTATCGAGTTGGTGGGTTGAACCCGACCTGAACCTGAAAAATTTATGCAAACCCAAACCCGACCCGAACCTGAAAATTTAGACATTACTTAAACCCGAACCCGACCTGATTTTTAGTAGGTTGACCCGAACCCGACCCATTTGACCTGATTTATCACAAAATATATTCTCCAATAGTTAAAAATTCAAAATTAACAAGAAATGCATTCTTTAAACGAGAGCGAGCTTATGGAAAATTGGGAATTGCCACCCAAATGTACGCACAACCATATAAAACATTCGATATTATTATATTTTTAACGTAAAACACCCTAAACTACATGTATATTGACAAAATATACCCTAAATTTTATATTTATGTATAAAAACAGGTCAACCCGTGAACCCGGTGGGTTGACCCGAACCTGACCTGTTTTTGAAATCAGGTCAGCAGGTTCAACCCGAAACTGACCCACACCCTTTCAATGTAAACCCAAACCCACGATTTTCAGGTTAGGTTCAGGTCGTATTTTCAGGTCGGGTCAGAAATTCCCAGCCCTAATAACGACTTAAAGAAAAACCCCCAATTCGATACAAACCCTAGAAACTAAATCCATCCAATTAAGTTTGATAATGATAATGTCAACCAAAACAAAGCTGGAGCTTTCATTAAACATGTGAAAATGAGTTCGATGGATATAACAATTACCTTTAATGATTGCGAATTAATAAAGATGAATGGAAAACGAAGAACACGGTTGCGTGAGAATCTCGATCTATTTGATTAGCTTATATGGAGAAATTGACGATGTTTCAAGCTTCTTGGACTGTTGAACAACGAAGTCGTTAATCCAATTGCAATTGATAATGATGAATGGAGGATGAACATGTTCAAGATTTAACCGAACAGATGCCAAAATAATTGACGATTTACTGTGTTTTAGAAGTAAAATTGTGCGTATAGAAAGCTTCCAGGGATGTTAGGGAATGATTTGATTATAATTACTAAGCTTAATTTGGAATGGATTGATTCGAACTTGTTACGGGTTTTTAGTCAGTAAAATTGGAATCAAATTGTTATAAATCTCGTGATTTGCAGTTCAGTTAGATGGTTGGTGGAATTTGGATTAATATAAGGAATGTTTTGGGTCAATGATTTGGATCGTAATCGCGAAAATCACTCGATTCGATTTGTGGGTTTGATTCAACCGAATCATAGATTGAAAACACTTATGGAAACAATTTTATTCAAGTTTGAGAACACCCATATGTTCGAAACCTGCGTGCAAGGGATTTTATAGGATTTAATTGATTTAAAAGTGAACGAAAATTGAGTTTTGGAGTTACCGGAGCACGACCGAAATTTCGCCGGAGTTCTAGCCGTGAAAACGTGGTCAAGGGAAAAGGTGGGTTGGGTAAAACATTTAATTAAATGTTATAATTTGGTCCTTGATTTTTTTATTTATTATCATATTGCTTTAGAATGTTTTAAAACAAGTTTATGAATTGCACATTTAACCCCTTTGAGTTTAGTTTTGTTAATTAAACACTAACTAAACTGTATTATTTTTTTAAAAACTATTAATTATAAAACAAAAGCTAGTATTTATATAAACGTCTAACATTTTAGGAAAATTTCTTTTAATTTTTCGAATAGTTATTATTTTATAAATAATAAAATGATTAAGTAACACATTAAGACAAATTGATCAAATAGATGTTTTGTTTCAAGGTAATTTATATTTACATGATTACCTTATCGGGTTTGGGTTTTGTTTGACATTCGAGTCGGATTTGGTTCGGTGCAAATGTTACATTCCGCCGCCGGGTGGGGTGTCATATTAAGTTTTCTTAAAACCAATATCTTGAATGAAAACTTATGAGACTAACACTTTATCCATTTCACTTCGAGACCTAGTGAAAACGTGATTTTTTTAGCAATCGACTAACTTTATTTTTAGTCGTTCTTGGTGTTCTGGTTTTATAACTTTATGTATCTCATTTCATACTTATTTTATAGTGAAAACACTTATTCAAGTTCACTTTTTTACTCTTGCATCTTGATTCAAATCCGTTCACATAAAACATGTAATTTCGGTCATAACCGAAGCATTTTTAGCAACTAGTTTTTCATATAATAACCCTTTTCATTCATGCCACTTTAGACACACATAATCATGTTCATACACACTAATTATACATCAAAAGTTGTTGTTACAAAAACTATTTTACACATGTGTACGGTTTAAGCCGAAATAGTCGGTTTTACCGTTATTTCGTACATAGTTTGTTATTAAACAATACCAAATTTCATAATGTAATGATCATACATATAGTTTCACAAAAATGAGCATGTAAAAGCTGTGAAAATCTTATTCCCAAGTTTAAATTCATTTTCAAGTTGAAAACAACGTATTTTTACTAATAAAACGTCTAGTTTTATTATACCATTTTTCCACAACTTACTTCCACTTTTTATATAGAACACATATATATTTCTACACTCTCATAACATGGTTAATACCACAAAATATTCAGAATTTAATTTAACCATTTTAGAGCATGAACCTGTATCATTTTTCTACACTTGATCATATTTGACAATTTCATGGTTCATGCTCATGTAATAATTGATGCTAGCATTTTTAACATTTTTTTCACTCATATACATACATGTACACATACACATACATGCATATACACATGTTGACTTTTTAAAGTCGAATTTACCATTTGCAAGTAATCAATCCTAGATTACTACATATCGACTCATTACCACATTTTTAGCAACTAGTTTTTCATATAATCACCCTTTTTATTCATGCCCCTTTAGACACACATAATCATGTTCATACACACTAATTATACATCAAAAGTTGTTGTTACAAAACTAGTTTACACATATGTACGGTTTAAGCCGAAATAGTCGGGTTTACCGTTATTTCATACATCGTTTGTAATAAAACAATGCTTAAACCAGCAAATTTCATAATGTAATGATCATACATATAGTTTCACATAAATGAGCATGTAAAAGCTGTGAAAATCTTATTCCCAAAGTTTAAATCCATTTTCAAGCTGAAAACAACGTATTTTTACTAATACAACGTCTAGTTTTATTATACCATTTTTCCACAACTTACTTCCATTTTTATATAGAACATATATATTTTTCTACAATCTCATAACATGGTTAATATCATAAAATGTTCAGAATTTAATTTAACCATTTTAGAGCATGAACTTGTATCATTTTTCTACACTTGATCATATTTGACAATTTCATGGTTCATGCTCATGTGATAATTGATGCTAGCATTTTTAACATTTTTTCCACGCATATACATACATGTACACGTACACATACATGCATATACATATGTTGACTTTTTAAAGTCAAATTTACCATTTGCAAGTAATCAATCCTAGATTACTACAAATTGACTTATTACCACATTTTTACACCATACTCATCACTGTACTTATTTACTACCACATTTCATATAATCATAACTTCAATTAAATCAAAGATTTATCCAACAATGATAACACTTAATCATTATCAATTTCATTTTTCTATATACACATTACACCACATTTAGTCAACTAGCACTTAATTTAATAACACATTTCCTCACAATATATTCACCCTCCAAAACTAATATTATCATCATCATGTATCCATATTATAATAAATGAACACATTTAATATCATATTAATTAAATTTACCAAAATTTTATAACACATAACCCACATTTTGACATTATCATACTCATCAACATACACTCATCATCACCATCATGCGTATATATACATCATTCGTATACACATACACACATTCATTTGATCACAAATTAACACTTTGCATGTATCATCAAATCACAAATTTCATATTTTTACATCATCTTAACATCAAACTCATAACTTTTATTTATCAAAAATACATTTTTGACACACCCATATACATATATAGGTATGTACGTATGTATACATACACACATTTTCCTTTTGAATCTTTTTATTTTTAGAAGTGTTTGATTTGATGAACAACTTAATGATTCAAGGCTGAATCATTCTTTTAAAACAAGAAATCAATATTTGAGTGTATACATTGATGAACGCTAGTATGAAAGTATATATTTTCTTGATTTCTTTACTTGTTTGCGTTCAAATCTTCTTCAATTTCACTTCTTTATCATAAGTTTTGCTTGAATCATCTTGTCTGTTCTTGATTTTTGGGTTGACTTTAAGTAGAATGGGTGAATAAAACTGAAAGTGGATTAAATGTTGTATGTTGTTGTTGTTGTGTGAAAATCAAGAGAGAGGAAGGAATGAGTGGAGTGAGTTAATGAATTTAATGGTGGAATAAGTGTTACTTGTAAATAGCTAAAATGATGATGAGGATTAAATGTGGCATTCTTGGGTTTAGTTACACATATAGCATGAATGACTCATGCAAATAGTTATAAGTTGTTGTATTTGTGGTATTGGGTATTAGTTTGACTGTAAGGTGGTATAATATTAATGTGTAGTCACTACAAGAAACCTGAGCAATAGTGGCGACACTATTAGTGGCGACACTGACTAATAGCGGCGACACCGAAAAAGCAGGGCACTTGTCACTGCTATTGATCATATTTGCCAATAGCCACTAACGCTCTATATAACTAGGCGCCAAAAGTTCCCTCCACACCAAAATTCACCACACTTATATCTTATCCCCAAATCATCATATCTCACAATTCACTTTAGTGCTAGAACATTTCTACCCCAAAATCATCGTTTCCAAATCCGAGCTTCGCCACCTTCACCGCTCCGGGCACCACTACTCGTCGCCATTATCATCTCTCCGGCCACCACTGCTCGTCTGCTCGTCGCCATTTTCACCGCTCCGGCCACCCTGCTCGTCGCCATTATCCACCTCTCTAACCCACAACTAGGTAATAACAACAATATCACTCTTAATTTTAGATTTTTGCATCTTGATTAGGTTTTATTAACTGATTTTATTATCATGTTTGTAAGATGTGCAAAACAAGTCTTGTTAATGTTTTCAAAGGTGTGATTCTTTTATTTGCAAGAGTATTTGATTAGAAATGATTCACATGTACATTCACTAGTTGTTTTCCATGATTTAATCAAATAGTGGTATATTAGGATTGTAGTGTGATATTTATTAGGTTGAGTGGTATTAAATTTTGAGTGTAATTTTGTAGTTTGTTGGAATTAATCATTAAGATGATTAATGAGTAAGTTTTCTAGTAGAAGTAATATTTATTGAGTTTTAACTAGTAAGATACCTAGTATCCTATTTTTATAAATATCCTTTGTCCAAATCCAATAGATTTAAAATTGTATTCCTTAGTATTAATCATAATATTTACAACTTATTTTTTTTAGACTCACATGTTCATATTATAATTCTGAACGACTCAATACATTATTTTCTGAAAACAGACAAAATCTGAGATGTACGTGCTTGCAACTGTACAAATCGAAAACTAATATTTTTAGATTTTACCTTTGTTTTTCTTCATAATATTTTTATTCATTCTAATGTAGCATAAAAATCCATTCTAGGATTTTAATGTTTTCCCGGGTCATCAACAACGTTCGTCTCGGCACTACACTGTGACTCCACACAATATATTTCTAGTTATTTATAAATGTAGTAGCATTTATTACCAGGGCTTGGCTAGACTTAAATGATAATTTTTTTTCAACTTACTATTAATAATGCTATAACATTAGTACAGCTATTAACATGAAATTTTGCCGGGTGTCACATATTAAACCCGTTATAATTTTTTTTTACATCGTTGATCTTTTAAACTTTTTTACGAGCCCTCGTTTTTTAAACCAATTCTATTTCTAACTATTCATTTTTTAAAAAAATCATTCGTTTTATAAACATGTTTTATGTATTCAAATAAGTACGCATTATATAAAACCATTCATTTTTATAAATTGTCTTTTTTTATATGTTTCATTTTTCAACATAACCGTCATAGTCCACTTTGAGGTTTAAATATTGGTGGTATATGCTCATAAATTTGTTTGGTAGTCTCTTCTAAAAATAAGTTTTTAAAAACCAATAGTTTTTAAAACAAAATGGTCTAAAAAATGAGTAATGTATAGCAAAAGAAGTTTCGAAGACATATGATTTAGAAAGATAATAAAAAATATTTGAAAATAACGGTTTGAAAATATGTATATATTTGTATATTAAATTTTTTTATAAAATAATAAACTGGAAAAAAACAACTGAATAATAATAAAACTATGTAATAAACACCTTTAATAATAAAAACATTCTCCCTAAAATACAAAAATAAAAATGTTTTTACCATATAAATAATATATATATACACACATATATAAATATACACACACCTATATATAAGTATATTATAAAATTTCAAGTAGTTTTTACCATTTGTATCCTTGGAGTTTTTGTTTTGACCATTTGCATCCATAGGGGTATTTTGGACATTAATGAAAAAGTTAACTAGAAAATCTAACAGAGTTAGTTTTTTTGATGCAAATGGGAATAAAATGCAAACGTCAGGGGTGAATATGAGATTTTTAAATCATAAGGTTGTAAATGGTCAAAATCGACATATGCAAATGTGAATTTACTCTTTAAAGGGGTAACTTTGTAAAAATGTAATCAAGTTTGTCAACTGTTCCAATTAAATACCTGAAACTTTATTTGTCTCTCTAATATCACTGAAGTTTTCATTAAGTGTTCCAATCCTATGTATTAATTTTACGATTATTTGAATTTTTAAAAATTGACTTGGGCAAATGAAATATGTATAAAATTTGGATACTATTTTGTGATTATTTTTGTTCAACTTGACTTAAACTCAATAAATTTAGAACTTTGTTATTAAGTTGTAAATTCTTAGTATTCACTTTTAGATCCCGATTCAAATTGATTTATTAAAAATTTTCACTTTTTTATAATCATAATTCATGTATGTTTCATATCCCAACTCAATTTTAAAAAATTCAAACATTTGTAAAAATATTACATAAGATTAAAACACTTATGAAACTTCAGTGACTTTAAAAAGACAAAAAAAGTTTAAGGTACTTAATTGGAACAGTAAGTAAACTTGGTTACATTTCTATGACATTTTCCCTTTAACAAATAACAAACACAATATTTTCAAAACACAATCGGAGAATGAAACGGTCATCTTACAGCTGTCTCACTTGTCGAACCAATCCAACCGGATGATGTTATAGATAATATAAAACTAAACAACAAAAAATACCGGTTACGAAACAAAATACAAAATATATTTTAGTGTGAATTTACATTTCAAAAAAATACGAAGACTAATATAAATAAAAAATAAATTCAATTCCAGATTAAAAAAACATGATTTTAAAAGGTAATTTTAAATAAATTTCAAAATCCGACCGGTAATGTCCGGTTCGATTCACCGGTCCGACCCGTAATGTCAAGTTCAAATATGAAGACGTTTTAGGAGCTTAATCAGACCGATTTCATGCCTAGTTTCCAATCTGGATTTTAGGCACCAAACAAGCATAACATCTATCATTTAGCAATCCTTAATATAATATTGCGCATGTTTTTTTAGTTTTGTCAATTTTTTATTTCTGTTTCTCTTTGAAAATCTTCATTTTTTTCTCACTTTTAATACGTACATTTTTTTACTCTTTAATATCTTCTATAAAAACTCATTTCAATACAAGTTCACATGCCAAAGACCACATAAACTCTTCTAAAAGATAAGTCTTCTATAGCTTTGATGCAATATGGCTGTAAACACTCAAGACTCAACTTGTCTCCCTCTACAAGAAACAATAATCCATAACAACAAGACGGCCCGAGCCATAGAATTTCTAATTCTTGCTTTACTCGTCTCCATGCTCGTTTATCGGGTCGGTTCACTTAATAACGAGGATCACTATCTCCTATGGTTGCTTATTTTTATGTGCGAGTTGTGGTTCACTTTCATATGGATTCTTATTATCTGTATCAAATGGGATCAAATCTCCACAAAAACATACCCAGATCGACTCTTGAAAAGGTAAAATTAACGTAAAAGTCTATTATCTCGAGTGTTCATAGGTTTTAGTATGTCTTGTTTTGTTTTTGATTGTCTAATACATAAGAAAAATTAGAAGATTATATTTTTTTCTCTTCTTTACATGATGGATAAATGTATTTCAGGGTAAACGAAACTGAGTTTCCAGCAGTAGATATCTTTGTCACCACTGCGGATCCCATCCTAGAACCATGTATCATAACGATGAACACTGTATTATCCTTGATGGCGGTAGATTACGAGCCACACAAGTTGGCTCTTTATCTTTCTGATGATGCTTGCTCACCGGTTACCTTTTATGCACTTGTTGAGACAACCAAATTTGCAAAACTTTGGGTTCCTTTTTGCAAAGAGTACAATATCCAAGTTAGAGCCCCATTTCGGTACTTCGGTTCCAAGTCCAACTTGTTAGAAGATAAATCTTTGCAGTTCCAACAAGATTGGAAAAGGATGAAGGTATTAAATTGTATCTTTTACAACTTCATATTTTAATTTTTACCGACCTCCTTATTTAGTTATTTACTAGATATGAGACCGGGTCACGCGTTGCAGCAGTTGGGTCACGTGGTCGGGTCTTGCGTATGTGCGTTAAAAAAAAGTCTCATGTCCCGTATGTCATAGGACAAAGCTGTAGTGTTACAGTCAAAATGATAACCCAGTCAAATCGAATCTTGAAGTCATACTAAATGTCAAAATAGAGTAAGACACCATAGTCGAAAAGTCAGAATGGCTAAAATGACAATTAGTAAAAATTGGGAACTAAAACCGTAAATATGTCAAAGTAAAAAAAATTTACACGACACGTTGCAACACGTGGGTGTGATACATGTCACCACAAAAGACGCCGTGATAACTGACTAAATTACTTTTTTCTCGGTTAAGCCTTTCTATTACTATTAATATTAAACTGGCCAATAATAACTCAAGCTAAGAGTCTAATAATATATCATACTCATAATTTATTAGAAATAATTCGAGTATTTACTTTTGATCGTTAAAGGAAACTTTACTGTATTAGGGGCTGTTTGGTAAAAACTGAATCATTAAGTGCTGAATGGTTAAGAGGTCTGAACTATCATGAGGTTTTATCAATGAGATGGATGTTGGGGTAGAACTTTAGATGAGTATAAAGTTGGTATATGTTGCATTCAGTTCCATTTAAAATCTCCATGTCTCTTAACCATTCAACACTTAAATGAACCATTCAGAGACTTTTTTTTCTTAAACAAACGCTCTGAATGCTGAATGATTAAGCACTAAACTGAACCATTAAGAGTTTAAACAAACAGTCTATTAGTGAAGTAGCTTCGTCTATCTCTAATGATGTTATATGACGTGATCAAATCTAGTAGGAATTTTTTTCTGTCATCACCACATATATGGGACCAAGAGAGTTACATCATCATAAGAGTGAAATTATACTTAATTTGCAACGAAAACAAAAGTTAAACGTGTCACTTAAATTAGGTACTAATTTTAAATGTATATTTGGAATTCAATTTGTCGTATTGTTACTATTATTGATTTATTGTTAATAATAATATTATTGATTAATAAAATAACGGTGAAATTCACATGGTGGCAGAATGAATATGGCAATCTGTACAATAAAATAAAGATTGCAGATCAGAGATCATTCAAATGTGATCTCAATTCAGATTTTGCTGACTTTTGTGATGTCAACGGAGCAAATCATCCGGCTATCATCAAGGTACAATCTCTAAAAACTAAAAGTTGCACATAATCCCATTTCCTATTTCCTATTTCCTATTATAAAACAAATGAGTAGATTTGGGAGATATTGTCCCCACTCCCTAATGAACATTTGCTTTTACTTGTGGTCAAAAAAAAAAAATACCGTGTTAAATTTGTCTCTTAAGTCTTAACATAAAACCATTTTGGTTATTTTAAATTTTAACATATTAAAATAAAATAGTAAAAAATAAAAGTCAAATTCCCTACTTGATAATCGATTGCACATCATGGAGCTTAGACTCATCACTACATTATAGATTTCCAAAGAATCCGTTTCATATTAGCAACTACTTGTGCCGGTGGTGGTGGTTAGGGGTGTTTATTCGAATCGAATACGAATTTGGCAAATCAAATTGGTCGAATTGAGATTTTTTAAATTAAACTGTATTCGTATTCGGTCCACATTCGAATAAAAATCTATGTATTCGATTCGAATGCAAATAGCTTTGATGTGTTCGCTTTAAAAAACATAAATAAACAAGCATATCAAGCAACACTATAAATATAGCACTAACATAACATAAGTCTAAAACATTATCCAAAATATATGCAAAATATTAGCATATCAACAAGTCTAAAACATATTAAAAAATGTCTAAAACTGCATAATCAAACACAAAAAAAGACTCTAAACAAGTTCAAAACATGTAGAAACAACAATTAAGCAGATGCCACAACACCAAATCATGTCCATATGCAGAAACAACAATTAAGATTGGGTAATGGGTTCGGTTCGGGTATTTTTAACTTTACTTCAAGCTCATTAAGTCATATTCTTATATATATATATATATATATAATTAATAAGGTATATTAACAAATATTATTTTTTATCTGAATTGGACGAATCGAATGGGAATACTGAAAATCATATTTGTATTCGATACACACTCGATAAAATTGTTCTAATCGAATTCGAATGATCGAAAATCAAATTCAAATGACCTTAATCGAATTCGATTCGAATTTTGAATAATTCAAATCGTATTCGAATAATGAACACCCCTAGTGGTGGTTGTGATTAGCGGCAATGTAATTAATAACACTTTTGTGTTTGTAGTTCAAATCAGTGAGCAGGTTGTATTAAATTTATCCTAAAAAATATAAAATTTGAAAAATATAGAAATTGTAAAAAAAAGCATGAAACTAACAAAACAACATCAAAAGTCCCAACTATATACACAACCCAATGTATAAAAATAATAAAACTTGTGTAATATCTATGTATATACATATATTCCTTGTTTGAGTCGAGAAAATCAAATTTGGATTCGATTCTCATTCGAAATATTTATTCGAAACGCCTCCTATTCAATTTTAATAAATTAATATTTAAATTCTGTTAGAATCAAATTTTGGAATATTCAAATCAGATTCGAGTAAACCCACACATCAAACCCATCTGCTGAACCCGCTAGTGCCCACTGCCCCATCACTCGAAAGATAAAACTATGGGGCTAGGTGTTACATGTTTATAAAGCTAAATAAAGTAAAGAATGAAATTAATATAACAAACATCAATTACTTACTCTTAAAGAGGAAATGTCATAAAAACATAATCAAGTTTTGTTCTAATTACTAATTAGGTCGCTCAAGCATATTTTGTTTGAATTGGATGACTAAACCTCCAAATCGAGCAATTGTTAGATTTTGTTTGTGTCAAGAAATGAATTGATGATATAATGTGGTGGTTGGAATATTTAATATATGTAATTATTTTAAAAAAATTAAAAATATGTTAATTATAATAAAAAAATAAAATAATTAACTTACAATTCACATTACCACTTCACATTAGCATAAAAAAATGTAAATAATAATTTATAACTAAAACGTAAAGAAAAACATGTGAAAACATGTTAAAACCTCTAATTTGAATAAAATATGAAGGTGAGTGACCTAATTGGAACAATTTTTAAACTTAAGTGACTTAATTAGAACAAAATTGAAACTTGGTTATGTTTTTATAAAGTTACCTCTTACTTAAAATACCAAAGATATCTTGTTTTGCTATCATTGTAGATTTTACCTACTATTAGCCCTTAGGGAAACAACTAGATTTAAGACCAGGTCGCGCGTTGGAGCGGCTGGGTCATGCACTTGGGTCTTACGTATGTGACTTCGTCACATGCGTTAATAAAAAAGTCTCATGTCCCGTACGTGGCGACGCAACACCGTAATGTGTCACATATTAAGAAGCTTACGAAATATCAAAAGTTAGAGGTCAAAACAATAATAAAGTCAAATCTAGAATGTTTAAGTCGTACTATATGTTAAAGTAGAATAAGATATCAAAGTCGAAAACTCACGATGGGCTAAAACTACAATTAGTAAAAATATGGACTAAAATCGTAAATACGTCAAAAGCCGATGCTTAAAACCTTAAATACATCAAAATAAAAAAATTTAAAACGTCATGTGATAAAGCGCGGTAGGCTGGTGCAAAGCACCGACCTTGAATATTAGTAAGTTTAACAATTTGCTTCAAGTTCTAATGATGGTTAAGTGTCACATCTAGAAAGTGTGGTGTGGTTATCTAAAACAATTTGCTGTCAATGTAAGTGTGTCACATAACTACAAAGTTAGGAATTGAAATCAAGCTCAATATAAATTGAGTCAGTTGTGTGTTTATCTAAAAGATCTAGAAATTATTCTTTAAAAAAAGAAGAAAAAAAAGCTTGGGCATCAAAATCTACTGCAAACTAGCATTAAAAATCATGGACTTTTTTATCATCTAGAATGTAAATTCTTAGTCGCGACTTAATTAAGACAAAACCCAAGCTTTTTATGATGATTTTTCCTTAGTTTACAATATTTTGTAACTGCTGTAGGTTATATCCGAGAGAACAGACCTACCTTCCGTAATATACATCTCAAGAGAGAAAAACCCAAAACATCATCATCATTATAAAGCTGGAGCTATGAACGTTTTGGTTAGTACACCACATGTCTATTCACTCAAACACATTATTTTTTTTTGAAGTTTTGTAATAAAAAAATGGAGTATTGGATATTAACGGACCTAACTATTAGTTTTTGGCCGCTATCGGTCCCAACTTTTGAAATATGTGCTAGCGGTCCCAACTTTTATCATTTTGGCCACTAATGGACCCGCCGTTAAAAAAGCTAACGGAGTTAACTTTTTTTTTTTGAATTTCAGGTCAACGTTTTATGGTTTTTGATCGGAAAAAGAGTACGAGTCGATTGATATAAAATTTACATCGAAACGGTGCTCCAAATGACAAAACGATGCTTTATCGAGGTGTTTAAACCTAACGGTTCTTTAACCGGATGTACAAATTTCGTCGTTTGGATCATTGTTTCGATGTAATTTTTATATCAATAGACTTGTATTTTATTCCAATCAAAAACCATAAAACGTCGACCTGAAATTAAAAAAAAAAGTTAACGCCGTTAACTTTTTTAGCGACGGGTCCATTAGTGGCCAAAATGATAAAAGTTGGGACCGCCAGCACATATTCAAAAGTTGGGACCGGTAGCGGCCAAAACTAATATTTAGATCCGTTAATATCCAATACTCCTAAAAAAATATATCATTAATACGCGAATTGATACATTGTTCTATATTTTTTAAATGATGAGCAGACTAGAGTGTCCGGGGTGATGACAAATGCACCCCTGATGCTAAATGTAGATTGTGATATGTATGCAAACAATCCGCAAGTTTTTCTTCATGCAATGTGTATGGTATTTGGTTACAAGAATGATCAAGACTGTGGTTTTGTTCAATTCCCTCAAGCTTTTTATGATGGATTGAAGGACGACCCATTTGGGAATCAGTTCGCTAATTATTATGTGCGTGCACTTAATTTCCTTTAGTTTTTTGTTTGATATTTTGTTCTTTTAATTTTAGCACATATTTTACATTAGGCAAATTGGCCTAAAATAATCTCAACTAACACCTATTGGCCGAGAATAATAATCCCAACTCAGTTTATTCTCTCCAGTGGTCCCAAATCCAGCTTTTTTGGTCTCCAGTGGTCCGCCGTTAAGTGCACGGCCGTTAACTTTTTTTTTTATTCTTTTAGAATTTCAAAACAATGTTTTATGGATATTGATCGGGAGGAGGATACGATTCAATTGATGTAAACCTTACCTCAAACCGATATTCCAAACGACAAAATGGTCTTCAATCGGGTGTTTAAACCCTAACGGTGCTTCAACCGGATGTCAAAATTAAATCATTTGAAGCAACAATTGAATGTAAGGTTTACATCAACTGAATCGTATTCTCCTTCCGATCAAAATCCATAAAATATCGGTTTGAATTTCAAAAAAAATAGAAAACAAGTTAACGGCCGTTAAGTGCAACGGCGGACCACTGTAGGAAAAAAAAGTTGGATTTGGGACCGCTGGAGGGAATAAACTGAGTTGGGATTATTTTCGGCCAATAGGTGCTAGTTGGGATTATTTTAGGCCAATTTACCTTTACATTATGCATTTGGAACTGATTATTTCGTCACATTTATGTCAGTATATTTTTTGTGGAGTGGCATCAATTCAAGGTATGTTCTATGCGGGATCAAATTGTTTTCATAGACGAAAGGTTATATACGGTTCATATCCAAATGGTAAGATAAAATCTGGTATGTTAAACTAAAACTTGTTTTATTATCCTCTTATATTGTGTGGGATTGTATATTTATGTTTAACTCTTCATATTATCTTTTATGAATAGAAACAATAAGAAATGAAGATCTACATAAAGTCTTTGGAAAATCATTTGAATTGAGAGAATCAGCTCTTCAGATACTCTCAGGATCGAAACCTAAAACCGAAAACCCAAAGAGTCTTTCTAGTTTGATTGAAGTTGCTGTTCATGTTGCAGGCTGTAACTACGAATATGGTACACGTTGGGGCAAAGAGGTAAATGATACATTTTTTTTGTTATATGGATTCAGGTCGGGCGGAATTTTACAGACAGTTTATGTTGCATATAGTGTTATTAGATTTAAATAATGTTAACTTTTATCTATTGGGCAATATTAATCTCATATTAACTATTGGTCATAAATAATCTTAACTTTCATTATATTAGACACCAACAAGCATTTTGTTATAAGGGTTATTGGATTTTTAATAATCCGAACTTTTGTATATTGGCCGATATTAATCCCAACTTCACAAATTCCCTGTGTTAATCCCAACTTGTAACTTATTTTACTACAATGATCCTCCATTAAAGTTAACTTAACAACGTTAATTTTTTGAATTTTTTACCGAGGCTTTAGGGCTTTTGATCAGGAGGACGATACGAGTCTATTAATGTAAAACTTATAACTCGAGCCGATGCTCCAAACGAAGAAATTTTAACATTCGATTTAAGCACCGTTAGGTTTATAGACTCGACTAAATGCCGTTTGGTCATTTGGAGCGTCGGCTCCAGATAATTTTTACATGAATAGACTCGTATTGTCATCCCGATCAAAAACCCTAAAGCCTTGGTCAAAATTTGAAAAAAAAATAACGGTGTTAAGCTAACTTTAACAGAGGATCGTTGTAGGAAAATAAGTTACAAGTTGGGATTGACACAGACAATTTTTGAAGTTGGAATTAATATCGGCTAATATACAAAAGTTTGGATTATTAAAATCTAATAACCCTTGTTAGAATAAAAGTTAGAATTACTCATGAGTAATAGTGTGGGTAATTGAAAGAATTGTTAGTGGTCATTGAATGAAAGTTGTGATTATTCATAATAAATAGTTAAGTTAGAATTAATATTGGATAATAGATGAAGGTTTAAATTATTTAAATATAAAAGCTCTTTTATATATGATGGAGTATAAATAAAGACTATGGGTGGATTATTTCGTGACCGGGTGTCCGGCGTGATTTATTTCGTGTCAAATTGGTTGGGTTGGGTCACACTTGCTAAAGAAATACATTTTGTTCTTTTCTTTTTCTTTAATTAAAAAAAGGATTAAAAAGATGATTGTAAATAGTAAATGTGACATAGATTAAACATCCACTGAGATATAACCTTCTGACTAGAAACTAATGAAATTAGTCAATTATTTAAATCTATCTGAAAACCGAATCAAATGAACTCTAGTTTAATTCATTCAAGCGGCGTTAAAATCATATCATTAAATTTTACTATTTTGGCTTGTAGGGTTATTTTAGTGTTTAGTTTTAGCATTAGGGTTTATGTTTTTTTCCTATGGGTGAGAGTAGGGGTGTTCATCGAATCGAATTCAAGTTATTCAAATTGAATAGGTCGATTTTTGAAATTTTAAAATAGGATTCGAATTCGACTTGAATTCTAAAAAGATTTTTTGAATTAAAATCGATTTGAATTGAATCTTTTTAAACACTATTCGTATTCGATTCGAATTCGAAAAAGAATTCGACATCCCATATTTCTTGAATTTATTATAAGAAATAGGCAAATTGGCCTAAAATAATCTCAACTAACACCTATTGGCCGAAAATAATCCCAACTGAGTTTATTCCCTCCAATGGTCCCAAAATCAACTTCTTTTGCCTATAGTGGTCCCCCGTTAAAATCCCCTAACGGCGTTAGATTTTGGGTGACGTGGACTGATGAGTTGGACACGTTTCGCTAACATGTATTTAAAATGTTGGCAAATTGGCCAAAAATAATCCCAACTAACAGTTTTTCCCCATAGTGGTCTCAAATCCAACTAAGCTGGGATTATTCTCGGACAATAAGTGTTAGTTAGGATTATTTTAGGCCAAATTGCCAACATTTTTAATACATGTCGGCTAAAATCGGCCAACTCAACAGTCCACGTCACTCAAAATCTAACGTCGTTATGAGATTTTAACGGGGGACCACTACAGGCAAAAGAAGTTGATTTTGGGACCATTGGAGGGAATAAACTCAGTTTGGATTATTTTCGACCAATGTGTGTTAGTTGGGATTATTTTAAGCCAATTTGCCTAAAAAATAACCCAATATTTTTTGTTCTAAATTGCTAAAAACTTGACATCCAAATGAATCATACAAAAAACATGTAACAAATAAAACATTTTAAGTACAAATAAATAAGTGCATCAAAAGCAAATACAATGATAAAAATTTCAAATATACAATCAAAATATAAACTTTTCAGCCTCCCAATGCTCCACACCTTCATGACAAGATAAATTTTCAAAAACCAATTTTGAGATTTTGGAAAAGAATCAAAATTGGGATTTGGAATTTATGACAAACTAATATGATAATAAAATATAGGAAAAATGGATTTTAAAAATTCCAATTTTTACCTATTGGGGAAAAATCCCAACTGGGAAATCTCTTTCTAGAGATTCCAACTTCCAAACATATTTTTTAACGAGCCCCAGTTAAAAATACTTAACGCCGTTAAGTTTTTTTGAATTTGAAACTAATGTTTTAGGGGTTTTGATCGGGAGAAGGATGCGAATCAATTGATGTTAAAGTTACCTCGAATGGGTGGTGCTCCAAATGATGAAACGATGCTTCAATTTATGTAACATTAAACGTATCGTCAAACCGTTTAATCGTTTGGAGCATCGGTTTGGGGTAAATTTTACATTAATCCGATCGTATCATACTTCCGATCAAAAGCCCTAAAACATTAGTTTTCAAATTCAAAAAAAACTTAACATCGTTAAGCATTTTTTTAACTGGATCTCTTTAAAAAAATATGTTTGAAAGTTGGGATCTAGAAAGAATTTTTTCAGTTGGGATTTTTTCCGGTCACTAGATGAAAACCGAGATTTTGAAAATCAATTTTCCATATAAAAATAAAAACAAAACTATTAATAATTTTTTATATATATATTATATTTTTAATTCGAATTTCAAGTCGAATCGAGAATCACAAATTCGAAAACTGAACACCCCTAGGTGCGAGGGGTTAGGTTTTGGGGTTGGTGGAGGTGAGTTAAGTTATGGGGTGAGCTATAGGGGTTTTAGGTTCTTAGGGTGGTGTGTGTGGAGAGATTTTGATAACACGGTACCAGTAACATTGTAACGAGTCTAATAGGAATTCTTTTTAGCTTTTGAGGAACTATAATATAATTTTTTAAGTTCTTTTTGCAAAAATTAGTTTAGGTAACACTAAACCTAATGTGTCACTCAGTACATTAAACCATAATCAAACACCATTCTATTAATTAATATAAAACATTGCAATAAAAAAACATATAATATATACATTTGCCAAAATCTCTTTTATGAAACACTGTTGTGACATGTATTCCCTGTCTTTAAGTGTTCTTGCTGAGCCCTCGATCGAATCTTCATGAATGAACATGTAATCCAATGTACATAATGGAAAATGTGTATGTCTTGAGTAATATTGTTTTTTCTTTATGGAATAAAACTATATAATAATACAATTCCTATTAATTACTATCAGTCAATAAATACATACATTTAATAATTCACATTTACTAAACACCCTCAGGCACATTCACATTCACATTCATTTGATCACATTCAATTGGTCATTTTGTCTCATTAACTAAACACTATTAGGTACATCACATAGTCACATTCAGTTGGTCAATGCATCACATTCACTAGAATAAAAGTGCATTCACTAGACACTTTTCGACGCATCAGATAATCACATTCACTTGGTCAATTCGTCAAATGCAATTCCAGTTCATCAAAAGATCACATCTTGACATGTTCTCTTAGAGAAGGTACACCTTCATAAAAATGGCTTCGTTTCCTATAAAAGGTTTCAACCCAAAGGTTTTCTTTCCTAAATAAGATTTCAACCCCTTTTTAAGGAAGGCTTCGTTTCCTCCTCAATCAACATGGAATTTTCACAATGCGTCAAAATCAATAGTTACTCACAATATCAATATACATAATATATAATGAAGCGACATGGCAATACAATTTTTGTCAAAATCAATAGTTACTCACAATATCAATATACATAATATATAATGAAGCGACATGGCAATACAATTTTTAAGTATGTAACGAAGTGATAGTTCAATGCGTCATAATCAATACTTCAATGCATCGTAATCCATAACGACGTTAAAGCCATGTCCAACGTGCAAGGTAGAATTCTTTTTTTAACGTGTGTAACAAATTGATGGCGCCTCCACAACGCAGAGTATAAGTTAAAATTCTAATGTTACCATTATAACACTTGTAAAGTAGTAATAAACGCGAGACCCGATCGACGCATTGCCCGACCCGACAACAGTTCTAGTATATATTATTTGGGAATGTCAATTATTCTACAACTTAAGTTTGTGGCATCATTAACTAACCCTTCAACTTTAAACTTTTACACAAAGTAACTTTGTGCGTCACCAACTTTTGCACTCTAGTTTTTAAACTTTGTTGCTTTCAGCCCTTTATTTTTAGCTCTTTCAATTTGCAAATTTTCATAATTATCCCTCGACTTCAAAGTGCCTAGACACTTTAACAACTCCCGAACTTTGTAAAACTGACTTTTGCTGCTCTTTAGGTGTATAACTACATTGATTTATTAATTGTATACAAAATTTAGCACGCTGCAATGCTCAGGGTATTTATAAGCGAAAAAGATGCATGTAACTTTAAAGAGTAAAACAATGAAAATAGTGAAATACAATCAAACCATTACATTGGATTGTTTGATTTTCGACTCTTTTTACATAACATGTTCTTATAGTTTAATCTCGTCCTGGGCCCAAAGACTCGATCCTGGAATTCTTGGGACCAACCCTGCTATAACTGATTTTTTTTATGTTAAAGTTCATTATAATATTTCACAATTTACTAGCATAGAACTAATTTGGCAGCGCCTTAATAATAAAAAAAACTAAATACTGGAACGGTCTTTTCATACATGTTCGTTGTACTAAACAAAGTTAAATGGGCTCTAAACATATTAAAATATTCTAATGATGATAGTGCTAAAGAGAATTTCATAATTTATTTTAGGTTGGTTGGCTTTATGGATCAGCAGCAGAAGACATGATGACAGGATTGAGCATCCACAGTAGAGGATGGAAATCTGTTACATGCTCACCCGACCCACTAGCTTTTCTTGGTTGTTCAACAACAACATACCCGAGTACATTAAGCCAACAAAAAAGATGGGCTAACGGGGCTCTTGAGATCTTCTTTAGCCATAAAAACCCGTTACGTTTAGCTATAAAAGAAAACCTTTGGTTTAGACAAGCCCTTGCTTACATTTGGTTATGTTTATGGGGACTTCGACCTATACCTGAGCTATGTTATGCATTTCTTCCCGCATATTGTCTCATCACAGGCTCACATTTCTTACCCAAATTCAACGAACATGATTTTCTTATCCCTATGGGAATTTTCGTCATTTACAATAGTTATGTTTTCTGGGAGAGTAAACGATTAGGCTTATCACTACGTATGTGGTGGAATTTACAAAGAATGGGAAGAGTGACTGCCATGACATCCTGGTTATGTGGGTTTTTAAATATGATGCTACAACTCATAGGTTTATCAAAAAACATCTTTGAAGTGACGCAAAAGGAACACAAGTCAAATGATGGTGATGGTGACAGTCATGATGAGGTTGATAATAAAAACGTTGCTAGGTTTACGTATGACAAATCACCATTGATCATACCAGGTGTTGTGGTTTTACTAGTTAACATAGCGGCGTTGGTCAATGGTGTGCTAAGATTATTAATGGTTGACTATACTGAAATTTGGCTGGAGGCATTAGGATTAGGGTTTGGAGAGTTGTTTTGTAGTGTTTGTGTGTTACTATGCTTTTGGGACTTTTTTAAAGGGTTGTTCGGGAAAGGGAAATATGGGATTCCTGCCTCAACAATTTGGATATCAGGAGTTTTGGCTTTGCTCATTGTGCAATTATTTAGAAGGTCTGCTTAACGACTTTAGACAATTTAATTCGTGATTTATGTATGAATAATGTTCTTTTTTGATTGAATTGTTTGTTATTAATAGAAAGTAAGGTTGGTGAATATCACATCTATATGAAGCTGAAAATATATCAAATTCTTACATTTGTAAACAAAACACTAATATAGAACCGATGGGAATCATTTGATATCTTGTCATTGTGATTAGTTGTTTATCGTTTAGGGTTTATAACTCGAAGATAATTCTAACAGTTCACAAAATTAAAATGGTTTACGAAAAATTTTCATATTCATTATCACTATAGTGCTAAAAGTTCATATGGTATATAAACTCAAAGTTTGGTCAATTGTGATTTGTTGTTTATCGTTTAGGGTTTATCACTTTGAAGATAATTCTAACAATTCATAAAAATTAGAATGGTTTACGAAAAACTTTCATATTCATTATCACTATAGTGCTAACAAAATTTCTGGTATATAAACTCAAAGTTTGGTCAGAATTTGAAATCAAAAAATCACACAAAAAATAATTCTCTTTTGTCATAAGGAATTTTCTCTCAAAAATCCCATAATAGAATTTACCATTAAAGCTTACAGTGTATCCTATATACCAATTCTTGACTTAATAACTAAGTACCTAACTAGACTAGGAATACAATGCCTCTTCAATGAAACACATGTTAATTAATAAACACATGTGACGTAATTTCACCAACTTGAAGAACAAAAGAAAGAAATGGACAAATGAATAAAACAAACATTAGGAATGAAATTGACAAAGGAATGAAATAAATAATTCATTTTATTATCATGTTTAGTTATCTTATGGGAATGAAATAAATCAACAGACAAGTGAATGAAATACAATTCACTAAAAATGAAAAAATATACATATATCTTTTTATGGTTATGGGTCGGGTCTTGGTTCGGACCACGGTTTGATACATGGGTCAATACATGAGATAGATCATGCGTCATGGATGAATCAAGACATGGTTTGCTCGTTGGGACATGGTTTCAGGAATGGGTTAGGATATTGGTCGGTTCATGGCTCGGTTCACGTGTCGGGTCATGAGTCAGTTCATGGATCGGTGTAATATTTGCCCCGAACCAAACACGTTCTGAATGTCAAACCTAAACGTATTTGTGTATTCGTTAAACTTATTATCCTATATTGAAAAACAAATGTGATGAACAGTAGCAGGATACTTTGGTAATTACCTTTGTGTGAGGAGGGATATTTTTGTATTTTAATGTTTTTGTACAGCTGGAACAAAACCATCACCCTAATTCATTCACCGATAATTCCACTCCACACCAACACCAACTATGTAATTTTCTCTCTGCTTGATGATAGTTTTCTCCTACCGGTTGCGCCACACCAATCAGAATCTTGCTTCGATGAAACCATGGAAGTGTTATTCTTGACTCGAAAGTGCTTTATCAAGTGACCCATTTCGTTGGATGGTGGCGTTGCTATGGTGGATGGCGCCGATCGTTGGATTGTGGTGATTGGCGGTGGTTGTGACGGTGACAGGTGGTGCGGTAACCTAAGGTTCCGGCAAAGGACTTCAACCATGGCAGAGATTTGTGGAGCAGTGAACTAGGTTCGGGAAAATGGGGCAATCGATAATTTATGGTACGTTTACTTATTGCATGTCGTGTTTCCTCAAACATCGGTGCATCTCCTTTTTGTCTACCATAGTTGTGCTCTTATGATGATATGATCTTGGTTAGTTCAGGGATTCGACAAGTTTTGTGTCCGCAAAAGATGGTAATTGCTAAACTTTCCAAGGCAGCCTTAGTTGGTGAGTTTTCTTTTGTTGTTGAAATAAATTTTAGCAACACCCTCGAGTAGAAATCAAAATAAGAAAGCAATTCACAGCTGCATGGGTATTGTAATTTGGTTTGCTATGAGCCTATGATGTCAATGGAAGTTGAACAAGTATTGGATATAACACCTGAAGTTTTAATGCAATCCTGTCTAAAAAGATAAAAGGGGATATGTGTAAGATATCAAAATATTCGTACATTGATTAAACATTATATCATAGACATGTGGATCAATTTGGTTGACTTTCATTATTAGCTAAACTATAGAACTGCTTTTTAAACTCTTTTTTGTTATAAGTGTTTCTTTGCGATGTAGTTACTAGGTAACATTGTGTCTGCTTCAGGACCAAACTGCGGGTTTAATTGAGACAGAGACGTCACTATTTACACAGTAAGAGTATTCCTATTTTATATACTTATTTTTTTTAATTCGAATGTCCTGTTTATGTATTGAAAAAATGAGATCTACCAAGTTATTTCACATGTTTTAGAGAGGTTCAACTTGGGTTGTGGTGAAAGAAATATAAACCAAAGTTGTTCGATCATCATCAAAGTATTACTACAATTATGAATTATGAGTCAGTTGCTGGAATGTTTTCTGATTTTTTTTTACCAAATTCTTCTCTGATGGTTAGTGTATTAGACTGCTTCAATTTCGAATATTGTTTTCACCATGATGACGTTAATGTTAGGGTTTTGGATTAAATGATAGAAGTATGGAACCCAAGTAGAAACTATATTCTTCTCTGATGGTTAGTATGTTATCCATATTTTATATTCTTATGTAGCATAAAGCTTTAATTAATAAGTTAAAAGCAAAAAGTTAGAGCTTTTTTCCATCAAAATTCAAGACCCATTGCATTGTAGTGGAATTCCCTTTTGGTGAGTTCTTTGCATTAGGCTCTAAAAAGATTTATATAAGATATCATAGGTGGCCATAATTACCTATTTTGATTTGTTAATTTGCATTTGTAATTTATAAGCGAGCAATTAGTACAATCAAATTTTACCTATCCATGCCATTAGTTTGAAGGAGATCCTTTATTATCTAATTTTTTTTGTTTTAGCTGTTTAATAAGTTAATTTGTGTATGCATGTGATATGGGTTAACGTTGTACCATTTGAAGAGCCATTTTGCAGGTAGAGTTGGATGAAAACAATCGGGAAAGAAGTTGGGTACCTTTTGTACAAGGACTGCAATTTTGTAGCTAACCAAATCTCAATAATGCTTTTAGAAAGCAAAGCATGCGTTAGACAAAGGTGGTGAATTGGTTTGTTTATTGGTCTACATCAAAAGAAACCTTTTGTTTTCAGCACATATCACAATCTTTAAGATGATAGGTATACTTCTATCTCTCAAAGGATTTTGTAATAAAGGAAGACTATGCAGGACAACTACAATTTTAAATACATCATGTAGTTAATAGCATATGCTCTTCCTTTACTGTTTTTTTAAGTCGAGTTTTATATTGCACAATGTTAGTTTCTCTTTTTTAACTTTAACCCTGAAGCCTAACTGCATCTAATCTCTTCTTTAGACAATACAAAATTAACTCCAAGTAGTCTAAAAACGCAAGTACGGTTTAGCGTTGTCTATCATATGAAACTGCAACAATATTTGATGAGACGGGTAGAACTTTGGTTGGAATATATGCTCAGACAAGAAAATCGGGGATAGTTGCAATGAAATAGCAACCCCCCACCGCTGGAAGCTGTCGAGGTAAATATGGTGCAACGGAATGATGAGAGCCACAATGCCTCTTTCGTTTAAACAAATTGAGTGGAAGTTGATATGCCGGCGTCAACTACAAGAAGGTATGTAAATTATTCTTATATTCAGTAGTAATAAGTGCTCTCTTAATTGGTTGGTAGTAAATATACATATTATTTGCTTTGGATGTTGGACAATGAAGCAAAAAGTCGAGTAGTCTATAAAGTAGCACCTTAATTGACTGTTAGAATTTTGTAAAATTATAGCAAAAGGCAAAATTGTGTGTAATGTGTGAAATAGTATTAATGGTTAGCTAATTTTTTAAATAAAGACGTTGATAGTCAAATAATTGGTTGTCTATTTGCTGGTTCTTTTGACTGGCTCTATTAGCTTAGCTATGATGACTGAACTCAATGTTCCTAGCTTTGAGAGTCAGAATCTGAGGATGGCAGTTTCTTCTAACACCTTGCAACCTCTGTTATAGTTGTTAGCTGTCCAAGAAGTTCATTTGAGGCTCCAAGGAAATGAATAGAAAATTGCAAACTCAATGACAGGTATTGTTATTGTTATTTGAAAGATTTATTCAAGTTCTGTGTATTTTTTAGAATTGGAAATGTTAAATTATTACAAATTAACATGTATTACAAAACTTCATTGCTAAAAGAAGAATGAGAAGAGGTAACTTGGCGGGCTTTAGATGTATAGAGTCTTCCTAGGAAAGCTCTTTTTAATAGTTCACCAAATAAAGATGGCAGCTTTTAATTCTGTTTCAATATGATATTAATTATTAAATGCAAAATTTTATAATGTAAAAGGTAAACAATATGTCATTTACCCTTTTGTTTAAGAATTAGCATTTACAAATGTACGCAGATAAGCAAATTGTTGTTGTCATGAATGAGTCTACACCCCCTCCCTGGTATCAAGGTCGACAAGCATGCTATTAAATTTTTCTGAAACAAATGGTGACCACAACCCAAGAATGCCAACGGCCTATCTACTCACAACACAATGACCCCACCGACACATCAGCCGAAAACAGCAACAGGAATGACCGAATAAAATACAGCAACGCGAGTCTTAGCACTTGACACAAGTGCAGAATTCAAAGAGTCAAAAGTACCACCGTAGTTTAATGTGCACTAAGATACTTTTATATGTGCACATCAGCGGTAGCTGATCTCTTTTGTAGATTACAACTTTAAAATGCTTTATGAATTACCATTCTCGCGCAACGCGCGAGAGACTGTATGAACCTAGTTGGAGTTTATCATGAAAGAAAAACATATTTAATTAATCGTGTTCTATTTTAATTAATTATCATACTTAAATTTTTCAATTAAACTATTTAATCATCACTTAATCAACTTATTTATAAAAATTAAGTTGTATAAAAGGTATAGGTTTGTTCTCTAAGATATGTGATTTTGTATGAGAAACCAATATAATTATATAAAAACAAGTTTTATATGATTAGTAATCTATTAAGTTAAATTGGTTAACTAATTATAAGTAGTTATTAACAAAACTAGCTTTTGGGCCATTTATGTCATTTTCGAAACTTAGATTAAAAAAAACATAAAATAACAATAATACAGCCTTGAGGACAATACTGTAATTACTCTAAACATTTCGGTTTGAAGAATGGAAACCCGAGTCTCAATGACTTGAATCCCGTTAATGACATTAATTATACAACTAATCAACCATTGTATATATTTGGTGTAAATGAGTAAAGCCGGCTCGCAAGCTACTCGAAATCGACTCGGTAAAAAGCTCGTTCGAGCCGACCCTTAACGAGCTCGAGCCCGAGTTCGAGGCTAGAATATTGTTCGTTTTGTTAATTATCGAGCTCGAGCTTGGCATACAAAACTCGACCAGGCTCGCGAGCCTTATCGAGCCTAGTAGGATTTTTTTTTTCATTTAAAATATTTAATAATTATTTAACATTTACTAAAAAATAACATGATAGGTCTTTTTTATCGAGCTTGTTGTCGAGCTTTTTATCGAGCTCAAGCCAAACATTGGTTTGTTTAATACAAAACGAGCTTTGTCAAGCCGAGCTCGAGCTTTTTTCCACTTTCACGAGTCGAGCTTGAGCTTAAAATTTAGACTCGAACCGAGCTCGAGCTTCAGAAAATTCTAACGAGCCAAGCTCGATAAGTTTCAAGCTCGGGCTCGGCTCGGCTCGTTTACATCCCTAGAAGTGCTCTCCAAACCGTGTTGGATAGTCACCCATCATACTGTTAGGTATTAAATTAACGCAACGGAATAATTGACTCACAACGAACACGCAATAATGACAGAATAAAGACAAACACACGAACACGAGAATTTATAGTGGTTCGGTTGATGTAACCTACGTCCAGTTGCTACAACTAGGGATCTTATTATATTTCAGTGCACACCAATTACAATACATAGACATGATATATATAGAGATTAACTAGGGTTTCTAGCTTAGGGAACAAGAAACCTAATGGGCTAGGGTCCACCTTTCTAATCCACCAAACAAGCCTTAATTGCAAGGTTTTCACCCAACAATGCTCCCACTTGAAGACCTTGAGATAAGCACAAAGTCCGCCAACAAGCACCCAACAATTCATGTCTTTAGTAATCAGCAATTAGTAATCAACAATCATCAGTCAACAGGAACAGAAGTCTTCCACGTCTAGCTCCCAAAGAACAAATATTTATAAAATCCTAATATACCACCACCATCACCATTTACGATAACCACCACCACAATTCAACAAATATTATTTGTGATAGTACCCATATAAACTTTTTTTAACACAAACCAATTAACATTATACATTAATATTATACCACCTTACACTTAAATTACTACCTAATACCCAAATTTGTGTAGTATGAAGATGATGATGAGTATGATAATGTTAAAATTTGGGTTATGTTACATAGGAGTCTTGGTAAATTTGACTAATATGATGATAAATGTGTTAGTTGTGATAATGCGAATACTAGCAGGGTACCCGCGTGATGCAGTGACGTTGATACGACATTAACGACAATTTAGAACAAAGTGCCAGTGAATTCTATTGTATAGTACTTTTGTTAGCTTTCTTAACAAACACTTGAATAAAAAATAACAAACACTTGAATAAAAAAAAATACATTAGTCGTAAACATAGTACTTTAAAAATATATCAAATCATTTGAATGAAAAAATAAAAGTCATAGAAATAATAATATAAAAATAAATATCGGAATTTAAGGTAAAAAATTTGTTGAATCTTGTTTGGGAAAAACTTAAATTTCAGGAAATTGTATAATAGTTCAACAAGATTGGAAATTATTGAATCTTGTTTGGTAAAGCATGTTCCTAGTATATCAAGAATGAAAATTGTTGAAATTTTAACGAATGAGTAATTTACCATCTTGCCCATCCTATATGTATATTAATGTAGTATAGATATGAAGATGATAATGGTAAATTTTGATGATGATGGTTTTGTGAGGAAATGTGTTATTAGACCAAGTATTATGTGACTAAGTGTAATATGAAAACATGAATATTTGAAGATAAAAGTGATCATGATAATATTTAAGTGGTTAAATGTGGTAATAGTTGAATAATTACTTTGAAGTAGTTAAAAATCATGTTTGAAGAGATATGGTAATTAAATGGAAGTAGTGATGATTATTCACTTATTGTGTAAAAGTGTAGTGAAATTTAATGTATGGGATACTAGGATTTGATTATGAAAGGTGATAATTTGAAGTATAAAAATAGTCAAAATTTATGTATACATGTGTTTGTATGCGTGGTTATATATGGTATTAGTATAAAAAATGCTAAGAATCAAAAGATACATGAGTATGAACTATGATATTGTAAATTGTGATCAAGTGTAATAAAATAACACAATTACATCCTCTAAGATTGTTAAGTTGATTTTGGACTTTTATGGTTATATTCATACTATGAGAATGTAATAATGTGTATGTTGTATGTAGAAAGTGGAAGTAAGTTGCGGAACGATTGTATAAGAAAACTAGGCCTTTTATTAATAAAAATATGTCATTTTAGACTCGAAAATGGATTTTAATTTGGGAATAAGATTTTCACTGCTTTGATATGCTTATTTATGTGAAAATGTATGTATGATCATTACATGATGAAATTTCGTGGTTTAAGTATAGTTTAATATGTACGAAATGACGGTAAAACCGACTGTTTCGGCTTAACCCGTATGTATGTGCAAAATAGTTTTTGTAACAACAACTTTTGATGTATAATCAGTATGTAAGAACATGATAATATGTGTGTCAGTGAGATGAATGAAAAGGTTGATCATGTGAAATAACTAGTTGCGAAAAGTGCTTCGGTTTCGACCGAAACTACATGTTTTGTGTAAACGATTTCGTGTTAAATTACAAAAGTTATAATCATTACTTGAATCAGTGTTTTGGCTATAAAATATGTATGAAATATAATACTCAAAGTTATAAAAACAAAACACCAAAAAAGACTAAAAATAAGTTGGTCGAACGTATAAAAATTCACATTTTTACTCGGTCTTGAAGTAAAAAGTTAAAGTGATGTTTTATAAGTTTTCAGTAAAGAATTTGGATCTGAGACAAACTTAACACTTCATAAATGTTAATATTTATTATATACTAGTTTTAACACTCGTGTGTTACACACGGGACACGCAGGTTAAATAATAATATTTATAAAGAAATCATTATCATTTTGTTTAAAGATTTGTAATTTGTAAATATTTAATATTTAATGATATTGCTCCACCAACTCATTCATGGCACTTAATATTTTACCTCTCAAACTTCATATTATAGATTAAAAAAATTCCCCTCAAAAGTTGCCCCCTAAAACCTTGATTTATTAGATAGATAATCTTATGAAAAGCGAAACTGAGAAAAGTTTTATTTGTGATAAATCATATATGTGAGAAAAATTGGTAAAAGTATGACAATAAATAAAGACCAAGGATTGTCTTAAAAATATATTTATATAAAAAATATATTTATATAAAGAGATTACTTATAACTTATATAAATATTATTAGAAACGGGTCATAAACGAATTCACCAACGTGTCGTTAAAACGAAATGATAAATCATTTCACAAAACTGTCTAGAGTTGATGAAAAACTTGGATAACCATTATATGAATATTTACGGGAAACCCTTGGATTTATAGGGTGTTAGTAGGTCGGAGAAGTATAAATTTTGAGCTCATAAGTGTTAGCAAAACTTGACGGTATGTCAAAGGTGAGTTTCACGGTCTCATTTTCAATACGTATTAATTTGAAACTTGTGTGAAAAACATGTGAAATTTAATTGATTATGATTTAAAGTAACAGATGAAAAATATTTTGATTTATATGAGTGAGTTACTGTGTTCGTGTCAGGAAATGTCAGTCATAGTTTTTTTAGTGGAGTATTAGGTCAATCTGAATGAGTTTTTTAAAATGTTCCACAAGACTTTTTAGTATAATATCACCCACGGTTTTATAGGTTTTTGAGGTTGGGGAAGTTTTAGGTTTATTAGGATGAGTTTTTTTTATTGTTTTGCTAGGTGGGGTGGAAAGTTATGTCAAATTCTAATGGGGTAATTCTAGGGCTGGAAATTTCTGACCCGACCTGAAAACCCGACCTGAATCTAACCTGAAAATCGTGGGTTTGGGTTTAAATTGAATGGGTGTGGGTCAGTTTCGGGTGGAACCTGCTAACCTGATTTCAAAAACAGGTCAGGTTCGGGTCAACCCACTTGGTTCACGGGTTGACCTGATGTTTTATATAAATATAAAATTTAGGGTATATTGTGTAAATATACATGTAGTTTAGGGTGTTTTACGTTAAAATTATAACAATATCGAATGTCTTATATGGTTGTACGTACATTTGGGTGGCAATACCCGATTTTCCATAAGCTCGCTCTCGTTTAAGGAATACATTTCTTGGTAATTTTGATTTTTAACTCTTGGAGAATGCATTTTGTGATAATTCAGGTCAAATGGGTCGGGTTCGGGTCAACCTGCTAAAAATCAGGTCCGGTTCGGGTTTAAGTAATGTCTAAATTTTCAGGTTCGGGTCGGGTTCAACCCACCTACCTGATAACCTGACCCATTAAGCATCCCTAGGTAATTCAATAAGACTTTTTATTATAACATCATTAATTTGTAAATTTAAAAGACTTTCGTATAATACCACTCCTAATCTAATCAACAAAACTTCACGTGGGTATTATTCAAACTCTATTTGATATATTTTAGTTTTCTTCGTTCTATTATAAGTGTCATGAGACCCAAAATATAAAATTAAAAAAAACGGATTATTATATATTTTTAACCTATAAAATGTTAATATTGTCATTAAAGTATTTTGTGTTTTAATCATAAAATATCTTTTGTATTAAATACTCCCTCCGTCTCATTTTAAATGTCATAGAACCCACAACATAAAGTTTAAGAAAAAAATGGATTATTATATATTTTTAACCTATAAAATGACAATAATACCATTAAAGTATTTTGTCTTTTAATCATAAAGTAGCTTTTGTGTTAAATAATTATGGGTAAAATTAGAAATTATACTTTTTTAATTGTAATGGACATTTAAATTGAGACAACAAAAAATGAAATATGGACATTTAAACTAGGAGAGGAAGTAATTAAAGATAAAATTGAAAATTATACTTTTATTTTTGTAATGAACATTTTAGTACAAATAAAAAAAATAGACATTTAAAATCGGATGGGGGAAGTTGCAAAATTAATATGGAAATGTCATTATTCATCGGCTAGCATACATATGTGGAAGCAGCACACAGCCACACACCATGAATTTTTTTTCTTTTCTTGACTTTGTACTGTTTGGTACATTTTGAATAAACTTTGTGCAAAATAAAAGAAAAACCCCACGTTTGAGTCGACTTAGTGTTTCATTTTTTTTTAGTATACTTTATTAAAAGAACAACATTTAATTAATAATAGATTTTAGTAGGCCATTGGTAAGACCCTTACATTGGTATGTGGGAAAAAAATATACCATTGGTAAGAACCTGAAATTTCGGGTATCCGAAATTTCGGATATTTCGGGTTCGGAATATCGGATTTTCGGATCGGATTTTCGGATGCGGATATTTTTGAACACCCCTAGTCAAGGCTCTAGCTTGACTCGAAGTTGACAACATATATAACTTTATCTAAAAACCGGATAATGGATACCGTGTCATTTGCGTTTTAAACAAATAAGACTCGTTATCTATATACACTAGTTTAGTGCCCGCGCTACGTTCGGGAACACAACATTCAAGTGATGATTTTAAGGATATTCATGAACGTTCCAATAAATTTTGCAACAAAACCGTGGTAAACCGGAACACGGAATATATTTTTAAAAATTAAATTTTTAGTATAGCAATATTATACTCAAATTAAAGAGAATAAAATATTTAGTTTTATGGTGTAGTTTATTTTTTTTTAAATCCATATAAAAAAGTTATGTATATTTATAAAACACTTAGGTCTTTAATTGCATATTATTATTAACTAGTTTAGTGTCCGCGCTACACTCGGGAACACAATATTCAAGTGATTCTTTCAAGGATATTCATGAATGTTCCAATTAGTTTTGAGACAAAACTATGGTAAACCAGAACACATGATATTTTTTTAAAAATTAGATTTTTTAGTATAGCAATATTATACTCAAATTAAAAAGAATAAAGTGCTCAGTTTTATGGTGCAGTTTATTTTTATAAAATCATATAAAAATGTTATTTATATTTATAAAACACTGAGGTGTTAATTGTATTTTATTATTAACTTTATCCATAAGTTTTATTTTTAAACCCTATCAAATATAAACTGACTCATGTACACCCCTTGTAGTAGAGTGTTAAAATTATAAATACTCTTAAATTTTTTTAGAATTCTCCAAAATATTAAAGGACCAAAAATATAATTAGTTTTATTATAATATATTTTATATACATATTTTAAATAAAAAAAATCATTATTGTGAGATAAACTCTCAAATGATGCCACATAAGCTAAAAGCTTTAAAAATATTCCACATAAGCTTTTTTGGTTTTCCTATATTATATAAAGATTTTATCCATAAGTTCATTTTCACACCCTATCAAATATAAACCGACTCATGTACACCCCTTGTAGTAGAGGATTAAAAGTATAAATACTTTTAAATTTTTCAGAATTCTCCAAAATATTAGGGGACCAAAAATGTAATTAGTTTTATTATAATATATATTATATACATATTATAAATTAAAAATTCATTATTATGAGATAAACTCTCTAATGATGCCACATAAACCAGAAGCTTTAAAATGGTGCCACATAAGCTTTTTTGGTTTTGCTATATTATATAAAAAAAATTATGTGTTCTCACATGGGTTTAACACTTAGTAATATTTAAAACCTTATATAAAAGAAACGAAATATTGCAATGTGTCAAAGAAACACCCATATTTTAATTCCAGCTTTGATTAAAAGTTTTCATAGTTACATGTAGAAAACCACGACCTCCTAAACTTTTCATTTGTGTATTTCATACACCTTTTCATGTTAATTCATTTTTAATATATATAAATATAGATTTAAGTTCATATGAAAACTAAATTTATAATTGAAAACACTAAAAACCACATGAAATACGTATACGTATCTATGTACAATTATTTAATTTTTTAAAATATATTATATATGCTACATTATACGGATTGAGGATTTTCTAAAAAGGCTTAAAGCTCTAAAAACTCTAAGAACCAATCATCAACAAACACGTGTCCAATAGTTAAAAAACAGACGCAGGGGCGTTTTAGTCATTTTACACGATGCATGTTTTTATGGAAACAACAGTTATCATGCACCTTATTTGTTCAAACCTTATATTTCTCTATTACATCTGGCGATTTGCTAGGGTTTTGTTAACCGACTTTGATCCATTATTTCATAATATCTTTTCAATGGTGCATAGTTATGGCGATGATCGTGCTGTGTTTACAGGTAAGTTTGTAGTAGTTTTAATTATGATGCACATGGAACTGTCTTGGATGTTTATTTCGTGAGCAAGCTTTGGTATGATGTTTTTGTATGCACTTTGATGATGATATGTTACCGGGATAAATACGACTTGTTTTGTATGGCTGAACAATTACAGATGGAATGATTGATAAATGTGGTGTTTCTTATATGAAATTTCATTTTGCAGATTGATCGGAAAAAAATATGGTGTTTATATAATGCGTATTCAGTTATTTATCATTTTTTATGATGCCATAATGATGCAAATGTACATGTCTATGTTTTTCTTCGTATAGGAAATTTCATATATTATCATTGTCATGATGTTTTATAATTGGTTGGATATAAAGAGATAATGTTTTATGATTTAATGTATGGTGTTTAGGTAAGGTAATTTTGGTACATCATGATTGTTACGACGTTTGTTATCTTTTTTTTTCTTATGATATTTTTGTGAATATATTTTTATAAGCTTGCTGTTATTTTCGTAGGTTTTGATTCATCAACATATGTTCCTCGTGGCATAGAAAGGAGGTCACCAGATGCATCTAACAAGTATTACATTCCTGATGTCTTGGACGAGCTAAAACCTAAAGTTGGGATGACATTTGATAACATGGATCATGCATTTTCCCACTATTGCAAGTATGTTGTAGCATCTGGTTTCAGTGCACATAAAGGTACTGACTCCAAAAGTAGCAACGATATTATTAAACTGAAATACTACTTATGTAGCAAATAAGGTTTCAATCAAAAGAAAAAAGTTGATACCTTAGAAGAGAATGATAAACAAAAGGTAGTTAGGGCTAACTATTCAAAGAGAACTAGTTGCGAAGCACATATTCGTGTGGAGCTGGTTCAAGATAAATTGAAGATATATAAATTTGTTGAGGAACATAATCATTATTTTGTCAATAAAGAAGACATGAACTTTCTTGCCTCATCACGAAATTTGAGTCAGTTAAATAAACATTGGACCTGTTAGGGCGTTTAATGTGATGAGAACTATATTTGATGGTTTTGAGGAGGTTGGTGTTAGTAAGGTTGATTGCAAGAATTACAAAAGGGAAATCAATTTGTTCATCAATGAATATGATGCTGAAATGATGGTTGGAAATCCGATGAAGAAGAAAGAACATCTTCCAGAATTTTTCTTGTGAGTATTTTACTGACGATGAAAATTGTTTAGTTGGGTTGTTTTGGTCTGATGGAGAATCTAAAAGGATTACCAAGTTTTTGGTGATATTATGTCATTTGATGCTACGTATCGCTCAAAGAAGTATATAATTTTATGCATATTAATGTTATATTTTGTGTGATCAAATTATTCTAAATTGCAGGTACTGAATGGTGTTTGTTCCATTTACTGAGATTGACAACCATAATAATAATGTTTCTTTTGGTGCTGTATTATTGGCTTCTGAGACGGCTGAAACATACAAATGGTTGCTTAGATTGGTAAACAACCCGATGTAGTTGTCACTGACCAAGACCTAGCCATGAAAAAAAGACTATTAAGGAGGTTTTTACTAGTATTCGCCACCGGCTATGGAAGTGGCACGTGATGCTTAAGTTGTCAAACAATGTTTGAAAGAAATACGATTTTTTTTATATGTATGGTGTTTTTTGATAATCTTGTTTTTATATTTGCTTTTTTCAGGTTGGCGCGATGCTTTGTAATACTAGTGATTTCAAGCAACGTATATGTGATATTGTTTGGACTGATTCTCTTACTCCTGCTGAATTTGAAGAAGGTTGGCATACTGTTATTAAAGATTTTGAGCTGAGTAATAACAACTGGTTGGTTGATATTTATGAGATGAGGGAATCATGGATACCAACATACTAGCGGGATGAGCTTATGTTTGGGTTAATGCGTACGACTTCAAGGTCAGAAAGTGAGAATCATTTTTTTGGACAGGTTTGTAATGTAAGGTCTACATTGCTTGAGTTTCTTACTCATTTTGAGACTGCTATTGAGTCGCAGCGTCACAATCAAAGAAAGAATGATCATGATACTCAAAGAATATGAACATTATGCATCAACTTGTACAAAACCATACAAGAAAACTGTTGCAAGCATAAGAGTGAAACGATTTGACACCATGTATGTTGATCAATGAAATGTTTGCATATATGCTTAAGAACATCATTGCAAAAAAATAATTAGGACGTTTTATAGTTCTTCGGATCTAAATATTGATGATTGTTTTATGATTTAATGTATGGTGTTTATTCTAGGTCATTTTAACATCATCCAATTTATGGTTTTTATTCTTTTTTTGCTTACGATGTTTTTGTGTAATTTATTTTTATATGAATACTTTTATTTTGATATGTAAACTAAATATCTTCTAGACATTTCTGTACAAAACATTCACTAATTAATTCACGTTTATATTTAAAAGTTGATGCATATTACATTAAACCAGAAAATATAATTGTTTCAAAAAACCACTAAAATCATCATAAAATTATCCAACCTAAAGACTTAACATAAAAAAAACAATCAAACATACCCTAACAGATCATGTATTGTTGAGGGTTTCCACATGCACTAGACATTTTTGTACAAAACATTCACTAATTAATTCCTTTTCAGACACCAATCTCTTTATTTCCGAATTCAATTGAGCAATTGTCTCATCTTGCTTTGCAATGGTTTCTGACAAGTTGCTAATTACGATGTCTTTCTTTACAAGATCTTTTATGGAAACAACATCATTCTCTTCACTCCAATCATACTCTTCTTCATCTTCATTATCATCAGATTTTGATTGAGTTACGAGAGCATGTTCATGACAATCTCGACTCTTTTCATCACAATCTTTGAAAACTTGAAGAAGCGTTTCAAACGTGTGATTAAATTCTGTGATAAATTCATTGATATCTTCTTTTTTATTTTCCTCTTGCATCATGTTTTTCATGTTTGATTTTGGGAGATTTAATGTTTATGAAGATGATTTGGGTTATGAGAGCTGATATACTGTTAAAAGTGTTCGGTTTGGACAATTATTTCAGCAAAAAAATGTTTTTAGGATGAATATTCAGCACTTAAAACACTTAGAAATGATTTTTGGGTGTTTTTGGCAAAAATTTTGTATTTCGCCCCTCAGACATGTCAGTCCCCTGTTTAAACGTTTCAGCCCCCCAAGTCGTGTCAGGGACTGTTTGGTCGTGTCTTCCCTCCTGACTGATAGTTTCTGCCCCTCTGGAAGTTTCTGCCCCTCCCAGACGGGTCGACTTGAAATTTTCAGCAATTTCGGAATGTTTCACCAGTTTTGGAACACTATAACGTGGTCGTTTCAACTTTCTTTGGACGTTTTAGACTTTGTTGGGACGTTTCATATCAGTTTGACTTTTAAAAAGTCAAAATTGTGATGAACACAAAATCAATTCTTCAATTTTTGTTGTTTTTTGTTCAATTCAACACTTGTATTAGCTGAGGAATGATGTTTCTAACACTCCTTCAAAGTTTTTATACCTTGAATCAAGCTAAATCTCATTCAAGTCTGGGTTTTGTGTGATGAACACAACTAGTGGGTTTTGACAAAAATGACAACATATGGATTGAAATCAACAAATCTGAATGGTTTGATCATGAACGATACTTAGGATTATGATTTCTAACATATCTCAATCATCAATTTCTCAAAATATCAACAAAATTTCGGATCTTAATTTTGAGTAGTGAATATGACGAACATGAACAAAATCTTCAAAAACTCAGTCAAATCTTCACCAATTGATCTCAAACTTTGCAGTTGTTTACACAAACATGAATCAAAGCTAATGGTAGCTAAAATTCCATCAATAACAACAACAACAATCAAAGATCACCCAATAGCTCTGATATCAATTGATAGTTCGAGATGAACCGAGCTTGGATCTAGATCTGAGATGTTTGGGGATCTTGTTTGCGATCACTGATGCGGAAAGTCACTAATCACGTATTGATGCTTGAATGTTCATGAAGATCAATGCAAGGTATGATGTAGATGATGATAATATGAATAGATTCTTGTATTAGATCACAATGAAGGTTACAAAGGATATGGAATAGAATGCAGACAACTCTCCTTAACAAATGACCTAGGTGATGATATTTATAGTCCATACCATTCACCTTACATTTCACCTAAACACTGCACTTAAGCACAAACGTGCATTTAAGCATGAAACGATTACACAAATATTCTAACGTCAAATACAATTAATTAACGTCTTCACCCGTGCTTGCTCGTAATGATGCTCGATATCTTCACTCGCTTATATTTGGAGAGTGACATCTTCAAATAGACCCAACAAGATGAAATATGTAACCTACCTATGTGTGATGTTTGTGAAAATGTGATTTTGCCTTGTAAATGAATGTTGTTTCCCAAAGAAGTGTTTTATAATAATGATTTAAAACTAGAACTCACTCGATGAAACTAACTATTGTATGCATATTGCTTTGACAGATGAGTTGTTGAATAAAAGATTAAGGCATGGATTGCGAGCTACTCGGCAACTAAATACTGACATTTGTTTTAAGAAGACTTTTAAGACTCTATTTTGTTTATTTTAAAGACAATGTTAAAAATTTAAGGGTTTGTAATGACGTATTTATGCTTTAAGACGTCTGCTATAGTTATTTTAGTTAAATGATTGTTTTATGCAGAATATGACCAAGTGTGAGATCCTATGAAAAGAGGACATTACACCTAGTATACATATATGTTTTGGTCAAAAATCGGTAAACCAAATTAGTAAAGTGAGGTAGTGTGTTTTAATGAAAAATATGCAGAAATTAATGATAAACAAGATGATTTATACGAGGAAAAGTTCTTGATCTTCAAAAGATCGCCGGTATAAAAACCTCGGGTGATGACAACCGTCTATCACCGATTATATTAAGGATAATAAGAAATACAACTTGAGAATTATGGCTGTGATTACAAAAGTATGTGTAGAGTGCAGAATGTGGACAAAAGAGTAGAGAAACCGAAGAGAGTTTCGTGTATATGTCATCAGCCATAACCTTATTATTTATAATTCAAAAGAAGTCGAATAAGCTCCTAAAAGCTAGCTAAAAAGCCGTTGAAGATATTGACCAAGTTCCCAACTAATTCCACAACTGTTTTGAGTGAATCCAGTGGTGGGTTGAGTCTAGAAAACGTTACCTGCATTAAAAATATCTAAGACACGTGAAAGACAATAGTTAGTTATTCGACAATAATAAGCATTAAGGATCCTTAATCCTTCAAACGCCAAGGATACTGGTTTCAGCGTAATGAGGATACTGCATCCTTGTTAGCTAAATTTCGAGCCCCAACAATATATAATAATTACAATTAGTTACTAACGATATATAAGTCACAACTTTTTCTTTTATGGATATTGCAAGAAATGCACAACTATATCTCTGGGTAAGATTCAAAGAAGAAGGCGTTTTAAGTGGTTATTATAGTGGTGTGTTTGTGTATTTGGCGTGTCTAGAATGATTACAATTTTCCAACTCTCTGATCCATGTAGAGAAGATCATTAGTGAAATTAAAAAGCTTAGCTATTTATCGAAATAAAATAGAGCTACATTAGGCATGGATTGAAAAACTTAGTTGTGTTTTTCTTCAGAAAGGTTCTTGTTCCTATTGCCTCCTCTTCCTAGGGTGTTATTAGGAGGGGTTTTGGCGTTGTTTAATAATGTTTGGCATTCAAAAAAATAGAATGAAATGTACATTAATATTTTTTTACGAGACATCCTGGTGATAATATGCTTTAATAGGAGTATGTGGTTTGTTTTTTGAACGATGACTTTCACAAAGACAGACGTAACCCCCATCACATGGGGATCCTTAAATCAAATCAAGTGACCACATATGTTGTCTTAACTGGGCCCGTATGATGCATTTAATTTGGCAGATAGCTCACAAGGAAAAACCTCATAGAGGTCGGCGTAGCAATCCTTAACAATGATCAAACTCTCGCCTATGGGTAAAACTTGTTTGTCTAACAAGCATTAACTAGATCATTGACAAGAACCGTTAGAAAATGAAGCTCATGGGAGTCGTACATGGAACCTTAGGTACACCGGGATACAACCTAGACACTCCATTCAAATTCCTTTGGCAGGAGTACGTTATTTAATTCTTAAAAAAAGTAACGTATATAATCATAGAAAGAAGTAATGAGCTTGGTTTCAAAAATAAAGTCTTTCGAATTTCCAAAGTCATAGAAATTAATGTGATCAAACCGAGTGGGTTAGTTTTTTGGGGTGGGTTGTTTTTAGGGTTTTGTTAGGTGGGGTTGTTTAGGTTTGTTTGGGTAGGGGTGGGGGGCATTTCAGGTTTATTGGGTGGATGATTATATCAATCCGAATGAACTTTTTAAAATGTTCAACAAGACTTTCTAGTATAATATCACCCAGGGTTTTAGGTTTTGAGGTTGGGGAGTGTTAGGTTTTTGGGGTGATTATAAGTTTTAGGTTTTTTGATAGCTGGGGTTGTTTAGGTGGGGGTGGGGGAGCTTTAGGTTTTTTTGGGTGGGATTTTTAGGTTGTTTTCTATGTTGGGTGAAGAGTTAGGTCAAATTCGAATGAGGTTTTTAAAATGTTTGATAAGACTTTCTAGTATAACATTATCAATTTATAAATTCAAAAGACTCTCCATAACATCACTCCTAATCTAATTAACAAAGGGTCATCCTATTCACACACCCCATATCCTATTCACACACCCCATGCTTTTATTTCCCACACCTTCAGGCGCCGCACATAAACCTGGGCGTCGCGCCTGGGTTACTTCTTATCCCAGACACATCCTCGAACGTAGTCAATCACGCTTCAACACCCTTATGCGCCGCGCATGGCCCTCGGTGTGGCGCCTGGGTCATATATGCGGCCAACAACATCATCGGCGCCTAGGTCATATATGCGGTGCATATGTCCAGGTTTGACCGAATTCCACCTCGTTTACGACATTCCTCGGTTGACGTTGACAGAAAAGTGACTCAGACGCCGCATCAAGGCCGATCCGTGACGCCTGGTTTTAAAACAGATGTGTGGATAGAATTTTAGGGTGTGTGAATAGACAAGGCCTTAACAAAACTTCACGTGGGTGTTATTCAAACTCTGTATGATATATTTTAGCAAAATTAATTTGGAAATGTCATTGTTCATCGGCTAGCATACATTTGTGGAAGCAACACCCACCATGAAATTTTTTTTCTTGATTTTGTACCGTTTGGTACATTTTAATAAACTTTGTGCAAAAATAAAATAAAAATGCACGTTTGAGTCGACTAATTGGTGTTTCATTTTTTTTTCTGGTATCACTTCTTAAAGTCAACAACATTTAATTAATAACATATTTTAACAAGCCACTGGTAAGACCCCTGCATTGATATGTGGGAAAAAAATACACTAAAAAGTTGACAACAAACGTAACTTTATCTAAAAACTGAATTATGAACATTGAGTCATTTTCGCTGTAAACAAATAAGAATCGTTGCCTATATATATATAACATATGTTCTCACACGGGTATAACACCTTATAATACTTAAAACCTTATTAAAAAGGAAACGAATTAAAACATTGCAATGTGTCATTGTACGTAACACCCATATTTTAGTTCCAGCTTTGATTAAAAGTTTTCATAGTTACATGCAGAAAACCACGACCTCCAATTTCATTTTGTATTTCATTCAACTTTTCATGTTATTCACTTTAAAAATATTTACATTACGTATTTTACATGACAATGATCGCTTTACGTTGTAAAGACTTAATTCACCTTAGCTCTTTTGCTTCGGCACGTCACCTGAATGTACAAGCATAAACATAATTGAGTGTACATTTTTATTGGCATATAACATCCCCACAGTATTATGGTAAGATACACTTCGAATCTCAATTAACTCTGATCGTGTGATTATTTTATTTTAAACGATCATATGTCTTAATTTATTTTATTAAACCATTGCTCTTTGTTAGACCATGTCTAATTGTTAGGGCCGGGGATAACCTCCTGCACATTAAATTTTGTAGAACCAGAGGCGCCATTAATTAATGCATAACGCCAAGAAGGATTTTTTTGAACATAGCACTATTTTAACGCCTCATCTTCACTACACCATAGTGTTATGTAGCTTTAATTATAACGTTCCTATAAAGCTCACTACACATGATCTTATATCTTTTGGTACCGCAATCTCAATTTGTTTTATTTGATTTGATATAACTTTTTAATTTTTTGCATTATAGTTGTATGAAAATAGAGGGGATGGGCTATTTTTATTTGATATTTTAGTAATTATGGGACATGTTTTTAAAATTTTTGGAATTATAGTTGTAGGAAAAATAAAGGGATGGGGCGACATTCTTAAAAAACATTTATTTTTTCTTTTAATTAAGAGAATAATAGAGTATGAAATAATCTTGTCATTCAACTATATAATAATGTAAGGGGTTATTTTTAAGTGTTAAATGATTAAATGTTGAATGGTTAATATGTCTAAATTGTTAAGAGGTCTGATTGGTTAAGTGTTGAATGATTAAGAGGAGCTGTTTGGTTGAACCTCTGAATGAGATTCTAAATTTTTTTTTCTCAATTTGTTCCACATTGGAGTGGAGACAAAACCATAGTTCACTTTATGTATCTTCATAGCATGTTAAGTTTTTATGTTACATTTTACTCTAGCGCCTACCCGCGCGCATGGGGGTGCAAATTTGGTTCGAACTCCCTACCTCAATCCAACCTGCGGACACGAATGCAACTCCGAAAACATGTCTCCGTGCGAGGGTAGTTTTTGAGTCACGAGTCTTTTTTTTAGTCTTCGTCCAAGGTTTTTTCAGCAGCAGCTTGGTTGCATCACCCGTCCAGCGCAGCAGCTTGGTCACGTCACCCGTCCTTTGAACGGTTCAGCTACACGGCAACTCTGAATGGTTCAGAGGTAAAACTTCTGACCGATTCAGAGGTGAACCCGTTCAAAGGTGCAACCAAACACAGCAAAACCTCTGACCGATTCAGAGATGAACCCATTAAGAGACAATCAAACAACCCCTGAGTGTTGTAAATAGCTTTAGGAAGAAATAACAAAACAAATTTATAGACGTTCAAATAACAGATATATAAATAGTTTTAGGGAAGAACTGAATAGGGAAAGGATAATAATAATAATAATAATAATAATAATAATAATAATAATAATAATAATAATAATAATAATAATAATAATAATAATAATAATAATAATAATAGTAATAATATTAATAATAATAATAATAACAATAATACAATAATAATAATAATAATAATAAAACCAACAACAATAATAATTATAATAATAATTTTAATAATAATTCACATTCGAATGTTAAAGTATATTATTATAATATTAATAATAATATATCATGGTTTATGGATTAATGAAGATTGGAAGCTCACTGCTGCAAAACATGTAATTCACTAATTTAAATACTTTGATTTTCTTATGTTTATTTATCCAACGTTTGTTATTTGGTTAAAAGTTTAGTTTATATAATTTACTGCGGGGGCCTTTTCTCGTCTCGCATAGGACACCAAAATCCTCAGGACCGGCATTGATGGTGAATTTGCACGTATGGTTGAAGCCACTAGCGTCAATTATCCGACGTTAAAAATAGCGTATTTTGTTTTACTAGACTGTTTTATTTTGTTTTTTATTTTAAAAATGATTTTTACAGGATATTAATAAGGTATATTGGTTTTCACTGGTCCCAACTATCACCTTTTGTTTTCTACCGGTCCCAACTATTGACTTGGTTGTCAACGATCCCAACTTTTATCACTTTGGTAACCACTGGTCCGTTGTTAAATTCTTTTTAACGCCGTTAAGTTTTTTCCAAATTCAATACCGATGTTTTAAGCCTTTTGATCGGAAGGATTATACAAGTCGATTGATGGAAAAGTACCTCGAAACGGCGCTCCGAACAACGAAATTATGCTTCAATCGCGTGTTTAAACCTAACTGTGCTTCAATCGGATGTAAAAAATTTATCGTTCAGAGAGCCTTTTCGAGAAAACTTTTACATCAATCAACTCGTATAATCCTTCCGATCAAAAAGTCTAATACATCGTTCTTCAATTGGAAAAAAACTTAACGGCGTTAAAAAAAATTAGCGACGGACCATAGGTTGCCAAAGTGATAAAAGTTGGGACCGTTAACAGCCAATTCAATAGTTGGGACCGATGGAAGAAAAAAGGTGAGCTCGAAACGGTACTCCGAACAACGAAATAGTGCTTCAGTCGGGTGTTTAAACCTTACGATGCTTCAATCGGATGTAAAAAAATTATCGTTCAGAGAGCCTTTTCGAGAAAACTTTTACATCAATCGACTCGTATTAACCTTCTGATCAAAAGGATTAAAACATCGGTCTTGAATTTGAAAAAAAACTTAACGGCGTTAAGAAAATTAACGACGGACCATTGGTTGCCAAAGTATTAAAAGTTTGACCGTTGACAGTCAATTTAATAGTTGGGACCAGTAGAAAACAAAAGTTAATAGTTGGAACCAGTGAAAACAAATATACCTTCTTAATAATTTACAATGCGTGAATAGTATTTGCGAATATATTTTTTGACGCGTTAATTTGTCATAAGTTATGTGGAGTGGAGTTATATTACAAAGTCCAACTTTCCTAGAAAGTCTAAGAAGGCATGAGATGATAACATGTGACACTCCCTTAAAATTAGAAGGAATGGTAAAGATGGTAATGTCTCTATATTTTAAGTTTCACCCCATTTTTTTAAACGTCCATAACTTTTACATACGATATTATATTTTTAAAAACAAATTGCACCATAAAAACGAGCATTTTCTTATCTTTAAAACGCGTATAATATTCATATATAAAAAACAAAAAAAAGTTCACGTTTTTCAGTTCATTGTGTTATTTGTCAAGTCATTGTGTTATTTGTCAAGTAATTGTTTTATTTCTTCAGGTCATTGTGTTATAACACAATAACCTAATGAAATAACACAATGATCTGAAATAACACAATGACCTGACGAATAACACAATGACCTGACGAATAACACAATGACCTGACAAATAACACAACGAGTTGAAACATGAATATAACACAATGACCTAATGAAAATATAACACAATGACCTAATGAATATATAACACAATGACCTGATTAAAATATAAGTCAATGACTTGATGAAAATATAACACAATGACCTAATGAAAATATAACACAATGACCTGATTAAAATACAACACAATGACCTGATGAAACTATAACACAATAACCTGACGAATATAACACAATGACCAGATAAATTTACCACAATGACCATATGCATATAACACAATGGCCTGACGAATATAACACAATGACCTGACGAATATAACACAATGACCTGACGAATATAACACAATGACCTTACGAATATAAAACAATGACCTGAGAAATACAACACAATGACAAGACGAATATAATACAATGACCTGACGAATATAACACAATGACCTTACGAATATAACACAATGACCTGACGAATATAACACAATGTCTTGACTAATATAACACAATGAGCTGAAAAATATAACACAATGACCTAACGAATATACCACAATGAGCTGAAATTTCAAAAAAAAATTTATTTTTTATATATCAATATTATATGCGTTTTGAAGATAAAAAAACGCTCGTTTTTTTGGTGTAATTTTTATTAAAAAGTACTGTCGTATGTAAAAGTTATGGGCGTTTAAAAAAGAAGGTGGAATTTGAAAATGACACAACACTAATATACATTTGGCCTACTATTTAAATTTCTAGCTATTTACCATTATGTTACTTTATGTTTATGAGCCATTGATCTTCATTTAATATTAGATCTAATGATGTAATTTCCTTCTTAGTCTTTTTAGAAAATTTAAATTTTATAATTGAACCTAATTCAAGTTATGTGTGCAACCTGAAATGTTTTGTTTTTTATTAAACATTAACTCACACATTTCAATATCTTTTATTTGTACTATACGACTATCTTGTTGCATCGTCTGCAAGCTGAAATTCTTAGTTTTTAAACAAGTAACAAACACAATGTTTTTAAAACCGGACCAGAAAACAAAACGGTCATCTTACTATCTCGCTTGTCGAACTAGTCCGATCGGATGATGTTATAGATAATATAAAACTAAACAACAAAACATACCGGTTACAAAACAAAATAAAAAAATATTTTAAGTTTCGGTGTGAATTACATTTCTATCAAAAATATGAAGACTTTATTTATAAAAAATAAATTCAATTCCATATTAAGAAAAATATGATTTTAAAAAGTATATTGGTTTTAAATAGGAAAGCAGTCTGACTCGATTTGTGTTCGATCACCGGTCTGACTCTCTGTTCGATCACCGGTCTGACCGGTAATGTCCGATTCAAATAGGGAAGCCTTTTAGGAGCTTAACAAGACCGATTCTATGTCTGGTTTCCAATCGGGATTTTAGATCGACACCGAACAAACATATGCACGTCCTTTAAGTTTTGTCAAAAAAAGAAAAAAATTTTGTCTCTTTGAAAATCTTCAAATTTTGTCACTTTTGATACATTCTTTTACTATTTAATATCTTCTATAAAATCTCAATTCAATACAACATCACATGCCAAAACCCACATAAACTCTTCTAAAAGATAAGTCTTTTATAGCTTTGATGCAATATGGCTCTAAACACTCAAGACTCAACTTGTCTCCCTCTACAAGAAATAATAGTCCATAACAACAAGACGGCCCGAGCCATAGAGCTTCTAATTCTTGCTTTACTCGTCTCCATGCTTGTTTATCGGGCCGGTTCTCTTAATAACGAGGATCACTATCTCCTATGGTTGCTTATTTTTATGTGCGAGTTGTGGTTCACTTTCATATGGATTCTTATTATGTGTATCAAATGGGATCAAATCTCCACAAAAACATACCCAGATCGACTCTTGAAAAGGTAAAATTAACGTAAAAGTTTATTAGGTTTTAGTATGTCTTGTTTCGTTTTTGATTGTCCATTACATAAGAAAAATAAGATTATATTTTTTTCTCTTCTTTACATGTTGGATAAATGTGTTTCAGAATAAATAAAACTGAGTTTTCAGCGGTAGATATCTTTGTCACAACTGCGGATCCCATCCTAGAACCATGTATTATAACGATGAACACTGTATTATCTTTGTTGGCGGTAGATTACGAGCCACACAAGTTGGCTCTTTATCTTTCTGATGATGCTTGCTCACCGGTTACCTTTTATGCACTTGTTGAGACAATCAAATTTGCAAAACTTTGGGTTCCCTTTTGCAAAAATTACAATATCCAAGTTAGAGCCCCATTTCGGTACTTTAGTTCCAAGTACACCGTGTTAAAAGATAATTCTTTCGAGTTCCAACAAGATTGGAAAAGGATGCAGGTATTACAATGTATTTTTTATCAAGTTAAAATTTTAATTTGTACCAACCTCCTTATTTATTTAGTTATTTACTAGATATGAGACCACGGGTCACGTGATTGAGTCTTGCGTATGTGCGTTAATAAAAAAAAGTTTCATGTCCCATACGTCACGGGACAAAGCCATAACATGTCACAGTGAAAACGATAACTCAGTCAAATCTGAATCTTGAAATCGTATTACATGTCAAAATAGAGTAAGACCCAAAGTCGAAAAGTCAAAAGGGCTAAAATGACTATTAATAAAAGTCAAGAACTAAAACCATAAATATATCAAACTAAAAAAAATTACAAGACACATGAAAACACGTGAGTGTGACACATGTCACCACAAGAGACGCGACCTTCTCTATTACTAAGTTTATAAAATACTTTTTTACCAGCCTTTCTATTAGTATTAATATTAAAATGGCCAATAATAATTCTTTGCTAAGACTTATAATATTTCATACTCACAATTTAATAGAAATAATTCAAATATTTACTTTCATCGTCAATGAAAATTTCATTGTATCAGAGAAATAACTTCGTCTGAACCTAATGACATTATTTATCACGTGAAATCTACTTAATTAGGATTCTTTTTCTGTCATCATCACATTTATGTAAGAGAGTTGCATTTCCATAAGAGTGAAATTATTATTTGCAGCGAAAACAAAAGTTATAGTGTAACTAGAGAAGTATTGTTACACATTATTATCTACTAGGTTTAACACCCGTGTAATACACACGGTTTGAATAAAAATATTTTTAAAAAATTATAATTATTATATTTAAAAATTTATAAATAATTTTGTAAATTATTATTAATCATAAAATTTTGTCTTTATTAACTCTCCTACTCAATTTCCCTCTCAACCTTCCTTTTATAAAATAAATTATGTTTTTCCCTCAAAAAATTGCCCCCTAAAAACTCTAATTTATTAAATAGACTAGGTTTAATACCCGTGTGTTACACACGGGTTACATAATAATATTTATAAAATACTCGTGTGTTACACACGGGTTACATAATAATATTTATAAATAAAAAAATTATAACCATTATATTTAACAATTTGTAAATATTAAATACTTAAGAATTTTGTCTCCATCAACTTATGCATGGTAAAAACTTTTACTCAATTTCCCACCCAAACTTCCTATTATAAATCAAAAATTCCCCCCAATAATTGCCCCCTAAAACCTTGATTTATTAGATAGATTAATAATTCATAGTTTGTATATTTGGAATTCAATTTGCGCGTATTGTTATTATTATTGTTAATAATAATATTATTGGTTAATCAAATAACGGTAAAATTCACATGGTTGCAGAACGAATATGGCAATCTGTACAAGAAGATGAAGATTGCAGATCAGGGACCATTCAAATGTGATCTTAATTCAGATTTTGCTGATTTTTGTGATGTTAACAGAGCAAATCATCCGGCTATCATCAAGGTACAGAACAAATGAGTAAATTTTACATAGAGTTAAGTGCAAAATACACCTCTGTGGTTTACACCCAATAGTACTATGTAACCCTACGTGATATTTAAACGCTTTGCAACCCTAGGTTTTCTAAAATGAGTCTTTTGCATCTCTCGGTTAAATGGACTATTAGTTGATCATCTAAATAATAATGAAATTACCTATTTACCCCTCTCTTATTTATTTAATAACCCCCCCCCCCCCCCCTTAATTCACTTCCAATTTTCCCATCTCCTGTTCTTCACATGAATCACATCGATCCCCATTTGCTTCACTTGCATAGATTCAGTTTGCATGTACATGAGATCAAAATATGGTTTCTGTTTAGCGCACGTAAACAACTACTAATCATCATTTTGTATCATATATAATGATTGTTCATCTAAGGGTGTAAGAGCGACCATCATGTCAAAGGTTAACCTGCTAAAGGTTTCTTCCTAATTATTTGATCCGCTTACTTGCGTCTCTAATCTCAAGCAAAGTCCATTTAACAGCAGCGGCCGGAGCAGACTCGCCGGAGAAGCTTCATCATCATCACCAATGCAGCGTTCTCCATCTATTCTGACGTGTCTTGTAAATACTCCTTTTTCGTTCAGGTATTATGTAATTGAAAATTGGAAAGGGTTTTTGTTTTTTGGTTTATGTAAAAAGTCTATTTTATCCTTTCAAATAACGGTCAACTGACGCTCAACTTAACCGAGAGGTGCATACGACTTATTTTAGAAATCATAGGGTTGTAAAGGGTTTAAAAATTCACGTAGGGTTGCAGAGTGTTATTGAGTGGAAACCACAGGGGTGCATTTTGCATTTAACTCTTTTAAATATTGTGATGTGTTGTGTTTTGGGTTAAATTTGGGAAATATTGTCCCCACTCCCTAATGAACACTCGCTTTTACTTGTGGTAAAAAAAATTTGCCGTGTTAAACTTGTCTCTTAAGTATTTACATAAGACCATTTTGGCTATTTAAATTTTAACATATTAAAATAAAATAGAAAAAAATAAAAGTCAAATCCCCTACTTGATCATCGATTGCGCATCATTGAGCTTAGACTCATTAGTACATTATAGATTTCCAAAGAATCCGTTTCATATAAGCAACTACTTCTGCCGGTGGTGGTGGTTATGGGTGTTCATTTGAATCGAATATGAATTGGGCAAATCGAATTGGTCAAATTGGGACTTTTTAAAACTATATTCGTATTCGATTCATATTCGAATAAAAATCTATGTATTCGATTCAATTAAGTTATACGAATTCGAATAGCTTCGAATGTTTTCGCTTTAAAAATTATAAATAAACAAGCGTATCAAGCAACACTAGCTACAAATGTAGCACCAACATAACATAAGTATAAAACATCACCCAAACAATGTGCAAAACATCACCCAAACAATATGTAAAATATTAGCACATGAACAAGTTTAAAACATTTTTAAAAAAGGTTAAAATTGCATAATCAAACACAAAAAATACTTTAAACAAGTTCAAAACCCATAGAAACAACAATTAAGCAGGTGTCACAACACCAAATCATGTCCATATGCAAAAACAACAATTAAGATTAGGTAAGAGATTGGGTTTGAGTATTTTTAACTTACTTCAAGCTTATTAAGTCATATTCATATATAGGGGAGGGATTTTCTAAAAAGGGCAAAAACTCTAAAAATGCTAAGAAGGATTCTGGGGCGTTGGATCTGGTTGTTTACGGCTAAGATTTAAGCGGTGGCATTTTTGTAAATATTATGAAGTTTTGCTGACGCGCGTGATGGAACCAGGGGTAGATTTGTCATTGCGCGTTTCAAACACCATGTATATATAAAAAACACCACGCTTAACACTGACTCTGTAAAATAACACCACGCATATGAAAATAATAATTAATAAAAAACGCCATAGCTAACTTGCTACAATGTAACACCGGAAATCGAATTGAAAACGTCATAACAATGATTAACACTATCATCACTGTAGAATGAAAAAACGTCATAACTTACCTGCAACAAAGTAGCACCGAAGTCGATATGAAAACGTCATAACAATAATTAACAGACCGATCATGGTGAATCATGATGTTTTTAACATTCGAACTAATCACTAAAAACATCATGACTCAGAATGCTAAAACCACAATGATTCAAAAGAACAGAACATTGATCGTACGTTCGTAATTAGTAAACGAAAACGTAAAAAACAAACAAAAACATCATCGCTTTCAGTATTCGTCATAGATGAATGATTATTGATTCAAAATTAATAAACGTCAAAAAAACACCATAACTGAACATCGAGAGTGATAACCAGGTAGTGCTAAAAAACACCATGAGAACAGATCTCGTATTGCAGCTTCAACGCGTAAAATGACGATAACGCCCCTCCGTGTTTTTCCCCCTCATGGACACGTGTTTGTTTTTGAATGCTTCCTACACTTCTTAGAGTTTTGAGCCTTTTTAAAAAATCCCCAATCTTCATATATATAGGAGAGTTATCCTACATAGTGTTGGAAATCTAAGAAGGCTAAGAAGGATTTATGACCTTTAGATCTCTCTTTTAATGGTTGAGATCAATTTGTAGGAAAAGAAATTGGTGGAATGGTACATTAGTCATAGCCATTTTTGTTGACTTTCTCTCTCCACTTGCAAGGCACATGCCAATTCCCCACTTTTTTTAAAACTTTCATAACTTTTGGATACGATATTATTTTTTTAAAAAAATTACACCAAAAAAACAAGCGTTTTGTTATCTTTAAAACGCGTATAATATTGATATATAAAAAATAAAAATTTTTTTCGGCACTTGTCTAGTCCTTGTGTAATATCATGTGATTGTGTTATATTATAACTAGTGAAATATCACTTTTATCGGTTCATTCTTAAGTCATTATATAATATCATCTTATTTTAAATATTTGTTGTGTCATATTATGTGTTTAGAAATTATTACCGTGTCACAAATTGTTAATATGTGTTTGAGAAATGTTCAAAGACAACGTCATTTTTTGTTACAAAGTGTGAGAATGACACAATGGTAAACAAAGAGACATTGGTAAACAAAGACACAATGACACTTTAAAAAAAATTATAACTCACAATATAAATCAAATTTGAAAAAAGTGGTTCGGAAACCTTGTTCCCCATGTATTCCTCTTTCGGAAAATAAATAAACGAAAAATTAAAAAAAATTAAAAAAATTACCTTTTTTTTTATTTTTTTAAATTAGACACAATGAAAAAAGACACAATGAGAAAATAGTAGTTTTTTTAAGTTTTGTTTATTTATTTTTTAAGGAGGATGATGTGAGAGCAAGATCTTTGAAATACTTTTTGTGTTATTGTGTAATTATTATTAGATCATTGTGTAATACTTGTCAAATAAGATTACACAATGACCCGATGAATGACACAACAACCTTACGGATGACACAATCACACAATGACCTGACGAAAGACACAATGACCTGACGTTAGACACAATGAGCTGAAAAATTGTGAAAAAAAAGTTTGTTTTTTATATATTAATATTATACGCGTTTTAAAGAGAAAAAAATTCTCGTTTTTATGGTGTAATTTGTTTAATAAAATAATGTCGTATGTAAAAGTTATAAACGTTTTAAAAAAGTGGGGGAATTGACATGTGACTTGCATGTGGAGAGAGAATATTTAAAAAAGTGGGCATGACTAAAATACCCCATCTTCTAATTTTCCTAAATGCCACATGCCAATCTCTTATTGCTTCTTAGCCTTCTTAGATTTATAACACTATGTAGGTGAACCTCACTCTATATATATATATATATATATATATATATATATATATATATATATATATATATATATAATTAATTAGATATATTAAAATACATATATAAAATTTTTTTTTCTCATTTGAATTGGGCGAATGGAATGCGAATACTGAAAATCATATTTGTATTCGATCCACACTCGACAAATTATTCTAATCGAATTCAAATGATCGAAACTCGATTTCGGATGGCCTTAATCGAATTCGATTGGAATCGAATTTCGAATAATTCGAATAATAAACACCCCTAGTGGTAGTTGTGATTAACAGCTACGTAAGCAACTGAGACACAACCATAAATAAATCTATGACCATGGATGGTGGTGGTGGATGGTGGTTGCAGGAAAATGGGTGGTTCGGGTGGAGCTGACCATGGTTATTTATATTTATATATTTATTTTAAAACAATAGGTAATTTATAGTTGCAGTTACTAAAACTTCCTACAAACTAACGTATCAAAATCTAACTCTCTTAAACCTATTCGCGACTATATCTGGAAAAAAAATAAAGTTTAGGTGCCTAATCTAGAATTTAACCCAAAAGATAGGGATCAATTCGTTTAATTTACTCCAAATAAATCCGTAAAAGTTTGATGTTATCCAAATGTTTGATGAAAATCACCAACGTGACAAAAATGTCATAAATATATTTGAGTGGTTCAAAAATAGCAACGTTGATGTTATAATGTAGGTTTGTTTTCTTGCATAACAACATTCAAGTTATGTGGCAAACCTTGTTGAGGACAAAGGGCCATGTATCCTAATTTCTAAAAGATACTAAGGCCACCACCCACTCCATTTTAAAAACACTAAAATAATAGCCATTGAACGGATGTTATTTAATATTTAAATCAACAAATTTGCCATTTAAACCCAATGATGGGGTGTTCTCTTTTTTAACTCGTTATAAATTTGAACCCACCCACACTTTTAATTGAAAAAAAAGAGTACAATGTTGTTTTCGTCTTTTAAGGTTTGCTATGTTTTATCAAGTCCAAAAATCATTTTTTTACCTGTTTTATTCTGAAAATTTCTAGAAGTTGTTATTTTCGTGAATTAAGTTGTTATTTTCATGATAATTCACTTAATTTAATGTATATTTAATATTAGAAGATGGGTAACTCTATCATTTTAAGATTCTAATATGAGATTCATAATAACACATTCTCACTCAAATTCTTCAATCGTTCAAGAACCCACTCTCAAATCAAATTGATTTAACACTGTGATCGATTGAAGTCAGTGATGGGTTTGAACATGAGAGCCGAGTTATACTAGAAAGTCCAATTTTCTTTTAAAGTCTAAGAAGCCATGAGATGATGACATGTGACACTCCTTTAAAATTAAAAGAGGAGATAAAATTGGTAATGTCTCTATATTTTAAGCTTCACCCCTAAGCGTCCATAAATTTTACATACGATATTATTATTATTTTTTTAAATTACACCATAAAAACGAGCATTTTCTTATCGTTAAAACGCGTATAATATTCATATATAAAAAACAAAAAAAATTCACGTTTTTTCAGCTCATTATGTTATTTGTCAAGTCATTGTGTTATTTCTCCATGTCATTGTGTTATTTGTCAGGTCATTATGTTATAACACAATAACCTAATGAAATAACACAATGATCTGAAGAAATAACGCAATGACCTGACGAATAACACAATGATCTGACAAATAACACAATGATCTGAAAAAATAACGCAATGACCTGACGAATAACACAATGACCCGACAAATAACACAATGAGTTGAAACATGGATATAGCACAATGACATGATGAAAATATAACACAATGACCTGACGAGTATAACACAATGACTAGATAAAATTAACACAATGACCATATGCATATAACACAATGACCTGACGAATATAACACAATGACCTGGCGGATATAGCACAATGACCTGATGAATAAAACACAATGACCTGATGTATATAACACAATAATCTGACGAATATAACACAATGACCTGACGAATTTAACACAACGACCTGACGAATATAACACAATGACCTGACGAATATAATACATGGAGCTAAGGTATATAACACAATGACCTGACAAATATAACACAATGACCTGACGAATATAACACAATGACCTGACGAGTATAACACAATGACCCGACGAGTATAACACAATGACCTGACGGGTATAACACAATGACCTGACGGATATAACACAATGACCTGACGGATATAATACAATGACATGAGGAATACAACACAATGACCTAACGAATATAACACAGTGACCTGATGAATATAACACAATGACCTGATGAATATAACACAATGACCTGACGAATATAACACAAGACCTGACGAATATTGACTAATATAACACAATGACCTGACGAATATAACACAATGACCTGACGAATATAACACAATGAGCTGAAACTTAAAAAAATTCATTTTTTATACATCAACATTATATGCGTTTTGAAGATACAAACGCTCATTTTTTAGTGTGATTTTTATTAAAAAGTATTTTCGTATGTAAAAGTTATGGACGTTTAAAAAAGATGGTGGAATTTGAAAATGAGACAAGACTAATATACCCTTGGCCTACATTTAAAGTTATAACTATTAACCATTATGTCACCTTGTGCTTATGTGCCATTGATCTTCATTTAATATTAGATCTTATGGTCCAAATTACTTCTTAGACTTTCTACAAAATTTAGACTTTCTAGTTGAATCTCGTAGGAGAAGATTAAGGTTTAAGAATCTCTCATTTAAACTATAAAATTACATATATGCCCATCTTTTAATTAATATTTAAATTAAATGAAGTTAAGTTTATGACTAAAATGGATTTTTTTAATTCTTGAGATTAAAATGGGTAAAAAAACATTTTTTTACTTAAATGGCAAAACTAAACAACAATAAGGGCGGAAATGATAATTTACTCTAAAAAAATATTTAATAAAACTTTCATTATTAGTTTTAAAATAAACTTAGATCATACGGGGGCTCGCACGTTGCGCGAGCCATTTATACAACGTTTATTAGTGGCTCGGATTAAAAAAATTCCGACATCACATTCGTTAATATCATACACAAGCTAAAATCCATGAAAAAAATGTCATTAAACTTCAAACAAAGTCAACAAATAAACTGAAACATCCAAACCATCGAGACATGTTATTTCATCAAACAAATTACCCCAAATACAAAAAATAATATTAACCTCCACCTCACCAAACCAAATCAATATTCATGCACCACATACCACCACTTCACCAAACTAAACCAATAGCCACGCCCACATCACAACAGTCATAAAACATTATTCATGGAGTTTCAAATTCGATATATTTAAATAAATTGCACATTAAAATCAAGGCGACTCCAATATTCTAGACGGCCAGTATGCTAGCTCCACTAGATCGCCCTAAGGATATTCTTGGCAACAAGCAGTTCTGTTAAAGGATCCCGAATTAGGGATGACAACATGGCGGGTTTGGTACATCTATGTGTTTCCAACCTCATGCCCGATTAGAAAAATGTCTCATAATTTCTTAAGAATAAAATGCAATTTGAGTACTTGAGCTATACTTCAACTTACACTATGAGTACATACGTTTTAATTTTAGACAATTGATTATCTAACATTTCGTATTTTTGCAATTTAAGTACCTGAGACTCACATACATTAGTCAACTGCTAGTTTACGTTGGAAAGCACCTATCCACCCCTGGATGATTTTATAATCTTAAAAACCCATAATTTCTTCATCACAAAAATCCTTCTTAACCTAAAACCCAAAATTCCATCTTCCTCTTCAAAATCATATCTCAATCTTCATCTTCGTGCTCTTCTAGACACGTTCCAAAATCCTTTTTAACCTAAAACTTTATCTTCTACATTTAAATTCGCTGCATCTAAATCTAGTTATTCTTAAATCTGATTCGTACACTTCATCCATTTACGTGTGTTTTTAGTTTTCATGGCCGGTCTACACAAAAAATCATCTCAGTATAAAATAACATAAGCACTGTAAAAATGCTCTGAACTTTCTCCAGACGTTCTAGCAAACATAGCGAAATATTCATCATAAGAGTCGACTACGTTACCATTATACCATAAGTGAGTTGATGGATAACGGATGTGCATTTTTGAATTGTGCCAAAACTCATTTTCATCCGGTCATCGTACCCCACTTGAAACCACTCAAAACAAACAAGTGGCACATATCATTTTCTGGAAGTTGCCGCATCCTCTTCTTCTAGAGATATGATGTAAGTGGCAAGCATTGCAAGAAATTGAAAATCATTATCATCACTAGATAATGAATAGTTGTTCGAGATACTCATTGTGACTTTTTTAGAAATTAATATTGAATTTAAGGTGTATTTTGTTGTGTCAAATGAGGCATTCATTGGAAACTTTACAAGATTTGGAATTGTTGTAGGTTATATCCGAGAGTACAGACCTACCGTCTGTAATATACATCTCTAGAGAGAAAAACCCGAAACATCATCATCATTACAAAGCTGGAGCTATGAACATTTTGGTTAGTACACCACATTTCTATTCACTTAAACCCGTTATTTTTTTACTTTGTGTAATAATAATAAAAATACATCATTAATATGTGCACGTGTTGATACGTTGTTCTATATTTTTTAAATGATGAGCAGACTAGAGTGTCCGGGGTGATGACAAATGCACCCTTGATGCTAAATGTAGATTGTGATATGTATGCAAACAATCCACAAGTTTTTCTTCATGCAATGTGTATGGTATTTGGTTACAAGAATGATCAAGACTGTGGTTTTGTTCAATTCCCTCAAGCTTTTTATGATGGATTGAAGGACGACCCGTTTGGGAACCAACTGGCTAATTATTATGTGCGTGCATTTAATTTCTTTGAGCTTTTTGTCATGATATTTTGTTCTTCTAATTTTAGCACATATATATCTCATGGAAACAAACTTATATCTTTAAGGGGTTTTACGACAGGAAAATTGGATTTAAAATATACCAACTTTCATCTATTGGCTGGAAAAAATTCTAACTGAAAAATTCTTGCTAGAGATCCCAACTTTCAAACATATTTTTTTAAAAGCCTTCGTTAAGAAACATTTAACGCCATTAAGTATTTTTCGAATTTGAAATTAATGTTTTAGGGATTTTGATCGGGGGAAGATACAAATCAATTGATGTAAAAGTTACCTCGAATTGGTGCTCCAAATGATGAAACGATGCTTCATATGATGTAAGATTTAATGTATCGACAAACCCTTTCATCGTTTGGAGCACCGGTTCGGAATTAATTTTAAATTAATCCATTAGTTTCAAATTCAAAAAAACATAATGACGTTAAGTGTTTTATAACAAAGGCTCTTCAAAAAAAATATTTTTTGAAAGTTAAGATCTCTAGCAAGAACTTTTTAAGTTAATATTTTTTTTCAGCCAAAAGGTGAAAATTAAAATTTTTAAAATTAAAATTTTCTTTATTTGGAAGTGATTATTTTGATTCTCACTATTCATAACTAAATAGTCATAACCCTCTCGTCACATTTATATCAGTATATTTTAAGTGGAGTGGCAGCACTTCAAGGCATGTTCTATTTCGGATCAAATTGTTTTCATAGACGAAAGGTTATATACGGTTCATCTCCAAATGATAAGATAAAAGCTGGTATGTTAAACTAAAACTTGTTTTATTATACTCTTATATTGTGTGGGATTGTATATTTATGTTTAACTCTTCATATTATCTTTTATGAATAGAAACAATAAGAAATGAAGATCTACATAAAGTCTTTGGAAATTCATTTGAATTGAGAGAATCAGCTGTTCAGATACTCTCAGGATCGAAACCTAAAATCAAAAACCCAAAGAGTCTTTCTAGTTTGATTGAAGTTGCACTTCATGTTGCAGGCTGTAACTACGAATATGGTACACGTTGGGGCAAAGAGGTAAAGTGATACTTTTTTTGGTTATATGGATTCGGGTCGGGCGGAATTTTACGAACAGTTTATGTTGTATATAGTGTTATTAGATTTAAATAATCTTAACTTTGATCTATTGGGTAATATTAATCTCAAATTAACTACTGGTCATAAATAATCTTAACTTTCATTATATTGGCCACCAACAAGCCTTTCGTTAGAATAAAAGTTACGATTATTCATGAGCAACAGTGTGGGTTATTGACAGAATTGTTGGTAACCATTGAATGAAAGTTGCGATTATTCATAACCAATAGTTAAGTTAGAATTAATATTGAATAATAAGTTTAAATTATTTAAATCTAAAAGTCTTTTTATATATGATGGAGTATAAATAAGGATATATGTGACAAAGATTAAACATCTACTGAAATATAACCTTTTGTCTAGAAACTAATGAAATTAATCAATTATTTAAATCATTCGGAAACCAGATCAAACGAACCCTAGTTTAACTCATTCAAGCGGCGCTGAAATCATATCATTAATTTTACTAGCTTGGCTTGTAGGGTTTAGTTTTAGTATTTAGTTTTAGCCTTAGGGTTTATGTTTTCTTCCTGAGGGTGGGAGTAGGGGTGTTCATCGAATCGAATTCAAGTTATTCGAATTGAATAAGTCGATTTTTGAAATTATAAAATTGGATTCGAATTTGACTTGAATTCTAAAAAGATTTTGAATTCAAATCGATTTAAATTTAATATTTTTAAATACTATTCGTATTCGATTCAAATTCGAAAAAAATTCGACATTTAATATTTCTTGAATTTGTTATAAAAAATAACCCAATATTTCTTTGTTCTAAATTGCTTAAAACTTGACATCCAAATAGACCATAAAAAAACGTGTGTAACAAATAAAACATTTTAAGTAGAAATAAGTGCATCAAAAGCAAATACAATGATAAAAATTTCAAATATACAATCAAAATACAAACTTTCCAAACTCTAAGGCTACAAAGTTCCAATGCTCTACACCTTCATGACAAGATAAACTTTCAAAAACCAATTTTGAGATTTTTGAAAAGAATCAAAATTGAGATTTAAAATTTATGATAAACTAATATAATAATAAAAAAGATAAACTAAACTATTTATAATTATATATAAATATATAGATTATATTATATTTTTAATTCGAATTTCAAATCAAATTGAGAATCACAAATTCGAAAACTGAACACCTCTAGGTGGGAGGGTTTAGGTTTTTGGAGTTGGTGGACGTGAGGTATGTTATGGGGTGAGCTGTGGGGGGTTTTAGGTTCATAGGGTGGTGTGTGAGGAGAGTGTTTGAGGACACAGTACCAATAACGCTGTAATGAGTCTAATTGAAATTTGTTTAACCTGCTTTCGAGGTACTATAATATATTTTTTAAATATTTAGGTAAAAATTAGTTTGTATGTGTAACACTAAACCTAATGTGTCATTGAAGAGGGAAAAGTTAGTTTGTATGTGTAACACTAAACCTAATGTGTCACTTAGTACATTACGGCCCTGTTTGTTATGCGCTGAACAACCTCTGAACGGAAGTAAGCTCTGACCGATTCAAAGCTCGGGCACATTCAGAGGCGTTTGGCTGCGGCGCTGAATGGAAGAACGCTCTAAACGAGCCTCTGGCCGAATCAGAGGTGTGGAAAAGCTGAACGATTCAGAGGCGATGACGCTAAAAAGGGAAGAAGAAGGGGACGACACTGTGGGAAGAAGAAGGCGACGGCTGAAAAGATCCGATTAAGCGAAGAAGAAGATGATATAACCGTTCGTTTTTTAAGAAGAAGGCGATGGAAGAAGAAGCCCCACATATATTAAGTTCAATTAGGCGAAGGCCGTCTAAAAGAAAAAGAAATAAAATAATCTTGACTCAAAAACTACCCTCGCACGGACGTGTCACATTGAGGCAATGAATTCGAATCAAATTTGCACCCCCATGCGCGCGGGTAAGTGCTAGAGTAAAATGTAACATAAAAACTTAATAGTGATTAAGATTTGCATATATAATGGCAACTATGGTTTGTCTCCACTCCTATGTGGGACAAGTGAAAAAAAATTAGAAATCTCATTCAGATGTTTAACCAAACAGCTCCTCTTAATCATTTAACACTTAACCATTCAGACCTCTTAACCATTTAGCACTTAATCATTCAGCACTTTCCAAACAGCCCCTAAACCATAATCAAACACCATTTTATTAATTATTATAAAACATTACAATAAAAAACATATAATATATACATTTGTCAAAATCTCTTTTATGAAAAACTGTTGTGATATGTATTCCCTTGGTCTTTTTAAGTGTTCTTGAGCCCTCGATCGAATCATTCACTAAACACCATTAAATAATTCACATTCACTAAACACCCTCAAGCGCATTCACATTCGCTTGGTCACATTCATTTGGTCATTTTGTCTGGTTCACTAAACACCATTAGGTGCATCACATAGTCATATTCGGTCATTTCGTCACATTCACTAGACACATTACGGTGCATCGGATAATCACATTCACTTGGTCAATACGTCACATACAATTCAAGTTCATCAAAAGGTCACATAGTGACATGTTCTCTTAGAGAAGGTACTCCCTCATAAAAATGGCTTCGTTTCCAATGTAAGGTTTTCTTTTCTAGATAAGATTTCAACATCTTTTTAAGGAAGCCTTGGTTTCCTCCTCAATCAACGTGGAATTTACATAATGCGTCATTGATGTGTGTAATTATATATATAAAATAAATTTCGTTCACAAAACTCAGGTTTTAATTAAAATGGAAAACCCAACAAAACTCACACAAGCGGCAAGTGTACCGGTCGTGTGTAGTCAAGCTAAGTAAGTCCGAGTATCGTACCCAAGAGACTTGTTTGGCGGCCCTCAATAATAAATCGTTATCGACTCCTAACCGATGAAATTTTGTTTATTTTTAATTATTTAAACTAAGAAAATAAAGATGAACTAATATTTAAAACTTATCTAAAAAATAATTAAAAAATTAATAAATGAGAAATACTAAAAATGGCAAAAAACTTGAGACTAGCAAATATGGAGAAAGTAAACCACCTAGGTAAGAATCATATTGACGAATTTCACTATCCTTAGGATTAACAAACTGTATGACTCCGGATCTAAAAAAATATGACAAATAGACAAACTAAACTATGCTAAGCCTTCTATAGGTCTTATAAACATAATATAGAGTTTCTAAAGGTCTTATGAAGCTCACGGGATAACGGAATGAATCAACTTTAGGTATCTCCAAACCGGGAATATTAAGGTACCCTAATGATGTATCTCCTCTCGGTCTCAACAATCACAATACACGTAAGACTGTCCCCGACAACCCTAGATGTAAAGAGGTAAATTTATCTAACCCAATTTATGACTCGGAATTACAAGAACCAAAACCGATAAGGTAAAGCTTACTCTCGTATAACTCTAATCCTATCAAGTTAAGATAAAAGATAAAACCAATAGCCTATCACCTCTCGGTCTCTAGACTAGTAGAACACTAAGTCAAACCAACAATTAAAATCTATTCCTATGATTAACTATCTCTAGATTAACCACAATTAGATCTCAAACACCAAGTTTTCAACCTAAACATGCAATTCTAATAAATAAAACACAAAGTTAAATAACTAGAATCACAAGAGGAATATAGAATTAAATGTCAATCACAACCTAGCATGCATACACATCATAAACTGGAAAAAGATAAATAATTTCAATAAAATTCATGTCACACAATTAACCAAATCCCAAAAAATAACAAAACCTAGTCAATAATCATCAAACCTAGGTAGTTTTAATAGTTTAGCTACTCATGACGGTCAAGAACGAATCAAAACTAATAAAAGTAACAAAATATATCATATTCAATCGTTGGAAAAAAATAAGAAACAAGATCAAAAACAAGAACCGAATGATTTAGACCAACCGGTTATGCTTCCAATCTTCACTCTAACCTTCAAATCCTTGCCTTTAAAATTTTATGTTGTCACTTTGTACGTAGCCCCCCTTTTGTGTTCGTCCACAAAAATAAAAAAAAAATAGCTGCCGTCTCCAAATAAAAATTGCCGTTCCAAAACGTGATTCCCTCAAAACCCCTTGACATGTATCCTTTTTATTCTTTTTGGTAAAGCCCTTTAATTACTTTGCACCCAAGATTTTTACTTTGTGGGCCTAACTCAACAATCATCACGTCAATATGAGATCCACAAAAGTCAAACTCCAATCTCACCTCTTGGACCTATATAATTCACAAACAATTAAGTTGCTAATATAGTAACAAAAGCATGATCAACTCTCGTGACAAATGTCTCAAATTGAATTTATTTTCTTATGGATTTAGAATCAATTATTTAATCTTCAACAAAATGTTAATTTAGTTATTGATTCAAGGACACCAAATAACTCTATTTAATGTTGGACTCGTCGATCTCAAATTGAGTATAAACTCTAAATAATTTAGCTTACGGTCTCTTAAAATCATCAAATTATAAACATAACACGTTTAAGAGTAAAAATTGACCAAAAGTATCCAAAAGTGAAAGGAATATTCGTATAAAATAATGTATATTTTAGACCACATCAGTCATAATCAATAGTTACACATAATATAAATATACATAATATGTAATGAAGCGACATTGCAATACTATTTTTGCGTATGTAATGAAGTCATAGTTCAATGCGTCATAATCAATACTTCAATGCATCGTAATCCATAACGACGTTAAAGCCATGTCCAACGTGCAAGGTAGTACTCTTTTTTTATGTGTGTAACGAATCAATGACACCTTTACAACGTATAGTATAAGTTAAAATTCTAATGTTACCATTATAACACTTGTAAAGAAGTAATAAACGCGAGACCCGGTCAACGCATTGCCCAGCCCGACAATAATTCTAGTATATATTAATTGGGAATTTCAGTGGTGCTACAACTTAAGTTTGTGGCATCACCAACTAACCCCTTCAACTTTCAACTTTGACACAAATTAGCTTTGTGCATTATCAACTTTTGCCCTCTAGTTTTTAAACTTTGTTGCTTTCACCCCTTTACTTTTTAGCTCTTTCAATTTGTAAATTTTATAACCACCCTCGACTTTTAAGTGCCAATATACTTTACCAACTCCCGAACTTTGTAAAATTGACTTTTGCTGCTCTTTAGGTGTATAACTACATTATTTTCTTAATTGTATATAAAATGTAGCTCGCTGCAATTCACAGGGTATTTATAAGCGAAAAAGATGCATGTAACTTTAAAGAGTAAAACAATAAAAATAGTGAAATACAATCAAACCATTACATTTGATTGTTTGATTTCGACTCTTTTTACATAACATGTTCTTATAATTTAATCTCCTCCTGGGCCCAAAGACTCCTGGAATTCTTGGGACCAACCCTGCTATAACTGATATTTTTTATGTTAAAGTTCATTTTTATATCTCACAATTTACTAGCATAGACCTAATTTGATAATGCCTTAATAATAAAAAAAACTATATACTGGAGCGGTTTTTTCATACATGTTCGTTATACTAAATAAAGTTAAATGGGCTTAAAACATATTAAACTATTGTAATGATGATACTGCTAAAAAGAATTTCATAATTTATTTTAGGTTGGTTGGATTTATGGATCAGCAGCAGAAGATATGATGACAGGATTGAGCATACATAGTAGAGGATGGAAATATGTTACATGCTCACCCGGCCCACCAGCTTTTCTTGGTTGTTCACCACCAACATACCCGAGTACATTAACCCAACAAAAAAGATGGGCTAACGGGGTTCTTGAGATCTTCTTTAGCCATAAAAACCCGTTACGTTTAGCTATAAAAGAAAACCTTTGGTTTAGACAAGCCCTTGCTTACATATGGTTATGTTTATGGGGACTTCGACCCATACCTGAGCTATGTTATGCATTTCTTCCCGCATATTGTCTCGTCACAGGCTCCCATTTCTTGCCCAAAATCAACGAACATGATTTTCTTATCCCGATGGGAATTTTCGTCATTTACAACAGTTATGTTTTCTGGGAGTGTAAACGGTTAGGCTTATCACTACGTATGTGGTGGAATTTACAAAGAATGGGAAGAGTGACTGTTATGACAGCTTGGTTATGCGGGTTTTTAAATATGATGCTACAACTCATAGGTTTATCAAAAAACATCTTTGAAGTGACGCAAAAGGAACTCAAGCCAAATGATGGTGATGGTGATGATGACAGTCATGATGAGGTTGATAATAAAAATGTTGCTAGGTTTACGTATGACAAGTCACCCTTGATCATACCAGGTGTTGTGGTTTTACTGGTTAACATAGCGGCGTTGGTCAATGGTGTGGTAAGACTATTAAAGGTTGACTATACTGAAATTTGGTTGGAGGCATTAGGATTAGGGTTTGGAGAGATGTTTTGTAGTGTTTGTGTGTTACTATGCTTTTGGGACTTTTTTAAAGGGTTGTTTGGGAAAGGAAAATATGGAATTCCAGCCTCAACGATTTGGAAATCCGGAGTTTTGGCTTTGTTCATTGTGCAATTATTTAGAAGGTTTGCTTAACCACTTTAGACAATTCAATTCATGATTTATGTATGAATAATGTTCTTTTTTGATTGAATTGTTTGTTATTAATAGAAAGTAAGGTTGTTGAATATTACATCTATATGAAGGTGAAAATATAACAGATTCTTACTTTTGTAAACAAAACACTAATATAGAACCGATGGGAATCATTTGATATCTTGTCATTGTGATTTGTTGTTTATTGTTTAGGGTTTATAACTCAAAGATAATTCTAACAGTTCACAATATTAAAATGGTTTACGAAAAACTTTCATAATAATCACTATAGTGCTAAAAGTTCATCTGGTATCTAAAATCAAAGTTTGGTCAATTGTGATTTGTTGTTTATCGTTTAAGGTTTATCACTCGAAGATAATTCTAATAGTTCACGAAAATTAGAATGGTTTACAAAAAAATTTCATATTCATTATCACCTATGTAGCATGGGGACGCCTAGATAGGTGATGTACCCATCTCGGGGACGAAAACGCCTAGGAAACACCTCGGGAACGTTTCCCAAACGCTTCCAAATATTAGGGACGTTTCCATAACGTTACATATTATTTTTAAGGTTTCAAAGCCCATTAAATAAAAAGAAAGCCAATTACCAATAAATATTATATACGGCTTCCATGATTTTCAAACGTGAGACACTACTCTATACTTATATTGTTGATGCGAGGCTGTATGGTATATGAAAATGATGTAAGGATCAGAAAATTAGATTTTTAAATTTATAAAAAGGGCAAAACCCAACGAGTTCACACAATAGGCAAGTGTACCGGTCGTATGTAGCAAGTTAAGTAAGTCCGGATATCGTACCCAAAGATCTGAGTTTTGCGTCCTTTAATATCGAATCTCTATTGAGTTCTAACCGATGCAAAAGACTTTTATTTTTAATTATAAAGACTAGATTAGACTAAGGAAGATTATCTAAAATTATCCTAATTAAACATATGATTTAGACTAAGGAAGATTATCTAAAATAAACTAAGAATAAAAACTTAATTAAAATGGAAACTAAACACGGAATTAGGCTAACGGAGAACTATGAGTGAAATGATGACTACTTATGCGGGAATCCTGATGATAATCTGACAACTCTCAGCTTTCTAGATATGTCGGCACCGGATCTTAGAATATATTGACTTAAAACTATATATCTAACACATCAGTACCTACTACTAAGGTCTCGTGAATGCTAGAAAGTCCTAAAATAAATATGTGAAGCGCACAGTGTAAGGTATGTCTACAAATCACTCCCGGATGCCTAAGGGATCCTAAACTGGCTCACCTTTCGGTTTACTAGTCCTTTATCCTAGAAACTGTCTCCATCAGTAAACTAAAATAACGGGATCAATCGGTTTGTTATGATTTAAGAGTAGATAACACAAGTTGTTAGTTATTATTAAGTAAAACCCACTCCCGTAGTGTTTTAACCTAAAGCAACTAACAAAAAGATGAAATCTACAAACTCCTACCTCCCAGTATTGAGTTCGGCTAGCACATCGGCTCAAATCCACAAATCAATCTCATCTTATGGATATCTATTCCTAGATCTATCCAAATAATGTCTCAATCTAGTGATTTTAACACTAAAAAGATGATCTTTGTCATAAAGTTATCAAATCCATGCAACATCAACCATAATCAAGACAAGATATCATCAAAGATCATGGAATCAATACACATATTGCATACATAATCATGAACAAACCAATTTTCTCACTTAGAACATCCATCTAAGATATCAAAATCATCATCAATCATCCATAATGCCTAAGTAATCATGCAAAATCTAGCCAAATATCAACATAATCCTCAAATCCAACATCAAAATGTATAGATCTAGTATCATATCAATAACAACTAACAAAAATCAAGAAAAATGCAAAAAGAATAGTAGATCACACCCGGATTGACCACAATTCTTCAAATCAAGGCTTGAATATTCAAGATCAACCACTTTGATCTTCAAATCAACAACTTTTTGTCTTCAACCCATTAATAATCTTCAAAATCTTCAAAGAGAATCTTCAAATCTTCAAGATCAAAGATCAAATGAAACAACCTGTTTTTTTATACTTACAAAAATATATTGTCAGAGTAAGTCCCAGTTTACACCCAAAACTTGTCACTCGTAGTGACATGTCATTTCATTATATATTTATTACAACAAAAACTAGATAGTTTTACAATTACTTTATTTTACAAAATATTAAACATAAGAGTAGGGTTCCTTGTCAGTCCAGCCACGTCCATGAAGCTTCAACTATTTATAGGTTCTTTTATTGAAAACATTTAAAAACATTTTTATTAGCTTTCGCTAAGTAAGTACACTCTTTTTATCTTAAAACATTTTTATTAGCTTTCGCTAAGTAAGTACACTATTTATAGGTTCTTTTATTGAAAATTATTTCATTTAATCCTCATTACTCCATTGGAATTCACACAGATTTCCTTGTGAGTTTAATAAAAACTCTTGGGAATCATTAACTCCACTTTTATATTTAATACTCATTACTTCGTAGGAATTCACACAGATTTCCTTATGGGTTTGACCCTTGAGGATTATTATCTTCATTCTTGTATTTAATCCTCATTACTCCGTTGGAATTCACATAGATTTCCTTTGGGTTTAACCTTGAGGATTATTGTCTTCATTTTCTATTTAATCCTCATTACTCCATTGGAATTCATACAGATTTCCTATGGGTTAAAACCCTTGAGGATTATTAACTCCGCCATTTGTTATTTTATATGTGGGGTTTGATACCCAAACCCCTTGGGATTTATCTTTATATCCCAATTTAAATCATTAATACACATATTTTGATTAAAATCACATATATCATTCCCAAAAGTAATGCATAATAACAACATATAACATGTATTTAAACATGTTTCATCTCCACAAAATAATACAGTTTCATAATAAATAACACATATAGCATGCTAATAATTATTCAAAATGATTTAATTACGAGTTAGTGTACTTACGGTCGTATAACATGTAAAATGATTTATTTACAAACGTATCAGCGTACTTACTTGTGCTAGTGACTCGAATGTAAAAATAATAAGTTGTAATTGTGCCCAAGCCGTCTTCAAAGTTCACTAGAACTCTTGTAATCCTTTGCTTAAATCTACTCCCACCTACTCGTATGTTTTAGTGTATTCGTTCTATTTTGTGTGTACTTTGAATTATATGTATATATAGGCACGTATTGATCGCCTTGCATGAACCGTCTTTATGATATCCTATCTTTCATATTGATTTAACTATTTGGTTCTTTTCTCTTTTTCATACACCACATATTTTAGCCGTCATATGAATCATTTACATTATATTTGAAGTATCTATATCTTCATTTTCAACATTCATAATTGCTTTTCTACAGACTAACTAATGTGGCACCATATTTTAAACTTAGGTAATACGTGGCATTTACCTAGTGTTGCCTACATCCAAGTCTTCACTAATTTAAAACTAATACATATACATATTTCTTGCCTATTACTTGCAATCATCTAACTACATCTCTCATTTATTTACTTTATTATTTCGTTTTTCATTTTTCGTTTGTTATACTCCAATATGTACACATATATATTGTTACTATAATATGAAAATAATACAATAATAATATAATGAAAATTTTAACAATCGTTTAACCATCTGTAAATTTAGTTTCGTTTAACCGTCTACTTACTCGTTAAATAATATTTGAAACATATATTTCAAATTATATTATTTACATCCGTAAAACAGGATGTTACACCAAAACACCAATAAAAACTTGAATGCACTCTAATTTACACTCAATTTCAGCCCTAAATACCCTTGCTCTGTTCTCAGTCGTTTTTGGTGTTTTGGAGGTGATGCCCTAATATGTGTAAAATGTTATTTTAATAGTGATTTTTTAGGGTGTTTCCACTTGTAGTCGATGCGCCCCTCTTCACATAGTGCTCAGGGATGTGTCGTGCTATGTTAGTGAAAAATTATGATGAGCTGGTAGGGCGATGCACCCCTCTTCATCAGGTGATGAGGGGTGTATCGTGCATCAGGTCTTCATCTTTCACAAAATCTTGAATTTGCTATATCGGCATCCGACTCCGATATGCATGTAGGACCTACGATATACGGGCGTCCATATAAGATTTAAAAAAGTGAAAGATTTATTTTGTTTTGTGTGTTCTTACGCTATTTAGTATTCTGTAAAAAAAATTGTGTTTGGGTTGTTTATTTAAATATTTTTATAAGAATACATGCATATGTTTTTGGGTTGTTTTTGTTAAAAGGTTGTAGTATCAAATTAAAAAAAACAATAATTATTTAGTATAAAACCTTAACCGTTGAATAGTTAACGTATAAAACCAGTTAACTATAAAATAGTTAACGTTTTTTATAATTAAAACTACAACTTTTTAACAAAAACAACCAAAAAACATATGTATTCTTATGAAGAATTAGGTTCAACTACAAAGTCTAATTTTCCTAGAAAGTCTAAGAAGGAATTTGGACCATTAGATCTAATATTAAATGAAGATCAATGGCTCATAAACACAAGGTGGCATAATGGTAAATAGTTAAAACTTTAAATGATAGCCCAAGGGTATATTAGTCTTGTCTCACTTTCAAAATCCACCCTCTTTTTTAAACGTCCATAACTTTTACATACGACAATATTTTTTAATAAAAATTACACCAAAAAAACGAGCGTTTTTTTATCTTCAAAACGCATATAATATTGATATATAAAAAATAAATTTTTTTTTGAAGTTTCAGCTCATTGTGTTATATTTTTCAGCTCATTGTGTTATATGAGTCAAGACATTGTGTTATATTTTTCAGATTGTGTTATATTTGTCAGGTCATTATGTTATATTTTCATTAGGTCGTTGTGTTATATTTTCATCAAGTCGTTGTGTTATAATTTCATCAGGTCGTTGTGTTATATTTTCATCAGGTCGTTGTGTTATAATTTCATCAGGTCGTTGTGTTATATTTTCATCAGGTCGTTGTGTTATATTTTCATCAGGTCGTTGTGTTATATTTTCATCAGGTCGTTGTGTTATATTTTCATCAGGTCGTTGTGTTATATTTTCATTAGGTCGTTGTGTTATATTTTCATCAGGTCGTTGTGTTATATTTCATCAGGTCATTGTGTTATATTTTCATCAGGTCATTGTGTTATTTCAGATCATTGTGTTATTTCATTAGGTTATTGTGTTATTTCAGATCATTGTATTATTTCATTAGGTTAGTGTGTTATAACACAATGATCTGAAAAAATAACACAATGAGTTGACAAATAACAAAACAAGCGAAAAACGTAAAAAAAAATTTGTTTTTTATATATGAATATTATACGCGTTTTAAAGATAAGAAAATGCTCGTTTTTATGGTGCAATTTTTTTTAAAAAATAATATCGTATGTAAAAGTTATGGACGTTTAAAAAAATGAGGTGAAACTTAAAATATAGAGACATTACCATCTTTACCCTTCCTTCTAATTTTAAGGGAGTGCCACATGTCATCATCTCATGGCTTCTTAAAAATTCTAGGAAAATTAGACTTTGTAGTATAACTCCACTCTTCTTATGAAAATGTTTAAAAGAACCACCTAAACACAGTTTTTAAAAAAATGACTTTTTTTAAATAATAATAATAATAATAAATAAATAAATAAATAAATAAATAAATAAATAAAATGACGTAGCATAGAGCTATGCTTGTCTGTGGTGGCTAAATTCCGGCATGTGTGAGAAGCTTTGAGAATAAAATACTCTTTATAAGTTATAACAAACGTTTCTGTGGTGGCTAAATTCCTAGTTTCTAGTTTCTAGACATATAACATGATCTAATCATTTGGCCATCCTACTATAGTGAACGTCCGTTTCAATCTCAGTCACCTTTTGATTTTTTTTTCTTCTTTAAAAATCTTCTATAAGAACTCATTGTAATCCAACTTAGACATGCCAAGAACCCACATAACTCCTCTAAGAGATCATCTTTTATAGCTTTGATGCACTATGGCTATAAACACTCAAGACTCAACTTGTCTCCCTTTACAAGAAAAAATAGTCCATAACAACAAGACGGCCCGAGCTATAGAGCTCGTCATTCTTGCTCTACTCATCTCCATGCTTGTTTATCGGGTCGTTTTTTTCAATGACCAGAGTCACTATCTCTTATGGTTGCTTTCTTTTCTGTGCGAGTCGTGGTTCACTTTCACATGGATTCTTATTATGTGTATCAAATGGAATCAAATATCCACAAAAACATACCCAGACCAACTCTTGAAAAGGTAAATTTCACCGGAAACTGTAATATCGAGTGTTCTTGGCTTTTAGTACGTTTGTTTTATCCTAGATGAATCTATTGTATAAGATTAATAGCACATTCATATTTTTTTATGTGGATAAATATATTTCAGGGTAAACGAAACTGAGTTTCCAGCAGTAGATATCTTTGTCACCACTGCAGATCCCATCCTAGAACCATGTATTATAACGATGAACACCGTATTATCTTTGTTGGCGGTAGATTACAACACAAACAAGTTAGCTCTTTATCTTTCTGACGATGCATGCTCACCTCTTACATGTTATGCACTTGTTGAGACAACCAAATTTGCAAAGCTTTGGGTACCCTTTTGCAAAAAGTATAATATCCAAGTTCGAGCCCCATTTCGTTACTTTAGTTCCAAGTCCACTTTGTTAGCTGATAATTCTTTGAAGTTCCAACAAGACTGGAAAAGGATGAAGGTACTAGTAATATTTGGAACATTTAAAAGTTAAAAAAAATCCTTTAATTCACTATTAATTATTATATTATTATAGAACGAATATTGTGATCTTTGCAACACGATTGAGCTTGCAACTCAAAGGCCATTCAAATGTGATAGTAATTCGGATTTTGCTGAGTTCTGTAATGTTCACCGGTCTAATCATCCGGCGATCATCAAGGTATCATCTCCAAAAATTATCATAATCTCATTTCTTGTTAAGATAAATACAATCAAATTCGGTATTAGTTAGAAATGCTAGTATATATACTAGATTAATACATGTGTTTTATACATGAGTTAAATAACAATATTTATTTAAAAAGTTATAATCATTATATTTAAAATTTTGTAAATTTATAACTTTATTATAAAAGTGAGTTTTAAATGACTATGTTTTTTAAATATAACATTAATTACAAATTTTTACGCAACAATTTCCACTCAAATTTCATTTCTAAACTTTCATTTTTAGAAAAAAAAAAAACTTTTTTCCTTTTACAAAATACTCCCTCCGTCCCATTAGAAGTGTTCATATTGTCTTTTTTAGTTGTCACATTTAAAGTGTCCACTTTTAAAATTTATTGGTAAACTTCCAAATTTGTCCTTAATAACATAAAACAAACAATAAGATGGACCCACAATAATATTTATTGTCAAGGGTATTATTGTCAAATAACAAACAAAAATACCAATCATTTATTGTGCCTAAAACTTTGTGTTTTTCAAACTAAGACTATTTTAATGGGACGGAGGGAGTAAAGCTTAAAATACATTGATTTATTATGTTATATGTCATCCTTTATCGTAAATGATGGCCAGTCTAGCTGGCTTGATGCCCTTAAGTTTCTCTTTGAAGTCTCAAGATCTAGTCTTGTTAGGGGTTTCTCACTATGTTGGTTTCCTCCGGAAGGAATGATGGGGTCAACTAGGGTTTGTCTCACCCTATAGCTCTTTACTCATGAATTGTTGGGTAGCTGGTCTGTGATTATAATAGCATGAGCTAAAGTTCAAGAGGGCTCATTTGCCGTTAAAAAAAATATCATCCTTCACAACCTGTGTTTTAAAAAAGTCACCAATGAGACAAAATGTGAGAAATCTCTCAGATGCTAGCTTTTGGCTGTTTACAATTAAAACGACTACATTCATTTGATACAATGATTACAATCTAGCTTTGTTTGATTGCATAAGGACATTGACGATGGGATTGTGGGGTAAATGAGTACATCTAGTTGAGGGATGAGGACCCTGAATTCTAAAGACAAAATTATTGGCGTAAATTATATTTTTGGGCCATTATAATAATAATAAGTTATGTATTAGTTTTTGATTTTTTCTTTAAACATTTGCATTGAATGGTCGTTGGTTAAATTAAAGGGTTGGTTTTGGGCCTTTAACTTAACGGCAGTTAAGTTCCCTCATGCAACGCACATGAGTGTAATTTAGTCATTTTACTCTTAAAGGACCAAAGTAGTAATAACTCGATCATCCACCACCACCACGACCCCTCTCCTACCACCATTACCACCACCACCACGATCACTGCCACCCCTCTCCTACAACCACTCCACCTACTTGAACAAAGCTCCTTTTTCCGATGAGTCGACAGAAGCGGCGGTTTCCTTGACGAAAATGACGGTGTCGAAGCTACAATACCTAACGAACACAACTATTTACCTTTCGAAACACTTCCTCCGGGTATCGAACAACTCATCGACCGAAATGACGCCATTGTATCCACATCCACATTCGCAACATATGTTTTCACATAACTGTTTTTTATCAGTTTATCAACCGATTGCGAAGAAATAGAAGGTGTTTGTAGATAAGAAGATGAAACGCGTGCGCGGCGGAAACGAACGTGTCCGGATCAGTTTAAAGTGGAAACGGAAAGAGAGAAGTTATGATTGTTGATCTGGAAGATGCGATTGAGGTGATCGATTGATTGAACACTGACGAAATCAACCGCCATTGTTGTTGTTGTTGAAGGTTGAAATTGGAGATTGATTTGGATGAATTTATTTAGGGATTTGAAGAAGAATTGAGGGTGGGTTGGGTTATAAAGATGTAAAGTCAAAGAGATTGGAAGTGATTGAACGATGGCGGTGGTAGTGGTGGTAGTGTGTGTAGGAGAGGGGTGGCATTGGTGGTGGATGAAAGGAAGAAGATGATCGAGTTATTACAACTTTGGTTCTTTAAGACTAAAATGACTAAAATGCCCACATGTGCATTGCACATTAGAAAACTTAATTGGAGAACTTAACTGCCATTAAGTTAAAGGCCAAAAACCAATCCTTTAATTTAACCAAAGACCATTCAGTGAAAAATTTAAATAAAAGGCTAAAAACTAAAATATGATATATTAAAGGCCCAAAAATGTAAGTTACTCAAATTATTGGCTCTTGATGATTAAAGTGAACAATTTATTTGGTATTATTGCTCCAGTAAAAAAAAGCAAAAGGAATTTCAATGCAAAAATTTAAAGAAAATATCAAAAACTATAATATAACATATTATAAAGACCTAAAAATATAATTTACTTTTTATAAAACTAAACAGAAGTGAGAATTAAGCTTTAAATATGTAATAATAAGGGGAGTTTATTCCAATCCACTTTTAATATTTTTATCTCACTTTATCTCTAACTCACCTCTAAGCCACCCTAGTGTATTAGGAGTTCACCTTAATTTATTTTCTATTTTATTAATAATAAAAAACCCATATGCATTACAAATAATAATAAAAAGAAAAAAACTAAAACCAAAAAACGTTAAAAAAAATTTAAAAAAAGAGTAAAAAAAAGTAAAATTTTCAACCATAACTTGAGACGATTTCTAGTTTTCTAGCTAAATCCCTATGTTTATCGGCCTTGATCATTTGTTTTATTCTAAGACTTTAGTCGCCCGTTGATCGCGAGCAATCCAAGTACAATCATCCTTTCATTCCATCTCATCTTCTCCTCTCGGTCCCGTTTTTTGTCTTTAACTTCGTCTTTGTTGTAAGTATTGAATTCGGCAACCATCTTCATGAGTTCTTCAAGCTCAGTTGACGATGACTCCACCAGAGTTTTTCCTTTGCGTCTCGGTGGAGGTCTAGGTCTTGCCGACTTCTCTAGCACATCTCGATCATCTGTTTCTTCATTTAAGTCAAAATGAGCACATTCTTCTTGAAAAGACGGGAGGTTTAAGTCGCTCGTTTTGCTTTTTTTTTAGCCCGTCTCCTCTGTTTCCTCAAATGTTTTCATGTCATACCATTTGGGACTCACTTTCAAAACGTCCAATGCCAAAAAATGATTAAATGGCATCTACGTCATCATGATTTTCATATAATCACTTGGTGGTTTTTCTAGGATATCCACATCATTGCGACCGCTACCCCAACCCGATTTTAAGATGTTGTAAATTCCTCCAAAGCATGTCACATTCCCGTTCAAATCCTATCATTTTGAATTACATTGATGAAACAATCTTCCGGACTTGTACCTAAGTTTTACATTAAACTCGGCTAATATTTTCCTCCAAAAACCTAAAAATGTTAATTGTTACCCTTATACGAGTCTTGAGCGGTCAAAATCCAAGCTTTTTCCATAACCTCTTCTTCAAATTGATTCCAAGGCTGTGCTTTAGAAAGTTGGGATCTCTTTCGGACAATAGGTCAAAATCCAAACTTTTATCTATTTTCCGGCGGAGATCCAAACTAAGAAAATTTTTGGTAGAGATCCCAACTTTCTCAATATTTTTTAACAAAGATCATCCGTTAAAAAACACACTTAACGTGGCTAAATTTTATTCGAATTTCAAAATAATGTTTTAGGGTTTTAGATCGGAAGCAGGATACGAATCGATTGATGTAAAACTTACCTACGAATTGGTGCTTCAAATGATGAAACAATGCTTCAGTTGATGTAAGTTTACCGCATCGTAAAAATGTTTCATCGTTGGAGCACCGATTCGATGTAAGTTTTAAATCATTTGATTCATATACTCCTCCCGATCAAAAGCCCTAAAACATTAGTTTGAAATTCCAAACAAATTTAGCGGCATTAAGTGTTTTTTTAATGGAGGATTTTTATTAAAAAATATTTAAAAAGTTGTGATCTCTACCAATATTTTTTTAGTTGAGATCTCTAACGATCAATAGGTTAAAGTTTAGATTTTTAAAATTTAATTTTTTTTATTTTACAAGATTTGTTAACTTTTGTAGGTTATATCAGAGAACACAGAGTTACCCAGTGTAATATACATCTCTAGAGAAAAAAACCCAAAACATCATCATCATTACAAAGCTGGAGCTATGAATGTTTTGGTTAGTACACCACATTTCAATTTACTTAAACTTATTATTAATTTAAAAATCATGTAATGAGAAAATTTTATATTATTAATGTGCATCTTGATGAACAGGCTAGAGTGTCAGGAGTAATGACAAATGCACCCCTGATGCTAAATGTAGACTGTGACATGCATGTAAACAATCCGCAAGTGTTTCTTCATGCAATGTGCATGGTATTTGGTTTCAAGAATGATCAAGACTCTGGTTTTATTCAATTCCCGCAAGCTTTTTACGACGGAGCGAAGGACGACCCATTTGGGAATCAGCTCGTTAACTATTATGTGCGTCCATTTTGTTTCTTTAAGCTTTTGTATAACCTTTTTGTCACATTTAAGTTTCTTTAAGTTTTATGCAATGTGCATGGAATTGTTTAGTTCTAACCTTTTTGTCACATTTATATCAGTATATTATAAGTGGAGTGGCAGCACTTCAATGTATGTTCTATACAGGATCAAATTGTTTTCATAGACGAAAGGTTATATACGGTTCATCTCCAAATGATAAGATAAAAACTGGTATGCTAACTAGGACTTGTTTAGCTTTATTATTTTATTTCAAGAAACTGTATATTCATGTTTAACTCTTCATATTTTTGTGTGAATAGAAGCTATAAGAAATGAAGATCTACATAAAGTCTTTGGAAAATCATTTGAATTAAGAGAATCAGCTGCTCATATACTATCACGATCGAACCGAAAAACAAAAGATCCAAAAAGACTTTCTAGTCTGATTGAGGCTGCAGTTCATGTTGCAGGTTGTAGCTATGAATATGGCACACAATGGGGCAAAGAGGTAAAGAGATATTGATGAATCTATATACGAAACGAAGGATGCAATTAATAAATTATTATTTGTGTTACTGTATTCTTTTAGTTCATTTTTGTCATTTCACAATTTTGTCAAAAATTTATAAAATCTATTTTTAGGTGGGTTGGCTTTATGGATCTGCAGCAGAAGATATGCTCACGGGAATAAGCATCCATAACAGAGGATGGAGATCCGTCATGTGCGCACCAGACCCGCAAGCTTTTTTAGGTTGTGCTCCACCAACATACCCGAGTACATTGATCCAACAAAAAAGATGGGCCAACGGGGTTCTCAAGATCTTCTTTAGCGATAAAAACCCGTTACGTTTAACTATAATGGGAAACCTTTGGTTTAGACAAGCCCTTGCTTACCTTTGGGTATGTTTATGGGGAGTTCGATCCATTCCTGAGTTATGTTATGCATTTCTTCCTGCATATTGTATCATCACGGGCTCACATTTCTTGCCAAATATCAACGAACGTGAGTTTCTTATCCCTCTGGGTATTTTCATCATCTACAATAGTTATGTTTTCTGGGAGTGTAAACGTCTAGGCTTATCACTACGTATGTGGTGGAATATACAAAGAATGGGAAGAGTGACTACTATGACAGCATGGTTATTTGGATTTCTAAATATGATGCTACAGCTCATAGGTTTATCAAAAACCGTGTTTGAAATAACACAAAAGGAACACAAGTCGAATGATGGTGATGGTGATGGTGACATGCGCAATGAGAGTGATGATAAAAATGTTGCTAGATTTACATATGACAAGTCACCCGTGATCATATTAGGTGTTGTGGTTCTATTGGTCAACATGACGGCATTGGTCAATGGTGTGCTAAGACTATTAAAGGTTGAATATAGTGAAATTTGGATGGAGGTGTTAAGATTAGGGTTAGGAGAGATATTTTGTAGTGTTTATGTGTTATTATGCTTTTGGGAGTTTTGTAAAGGGCTGTTTGGGAAGGGGAAATATGGGATTCCAACCTCGACGATTTGGAAATCCGGAGCTTTAGCTTTGTTAATTGTGCAATTATTTAGAAGATCTGCTCATCCGTTTTAGACAATTCAGTTACCAATTTATGTATGAATATTCTAGTTTTTGCATTGAAGTGTAACATTATAAGAAAGTAAGTATCACATCAATATGAATTGAAGTTGATAGCCTTCTAAAAAAATGAATTGAATCTGATCATATAACAAATTCTTACATTGGAAAACAAAACACTATTGTATTGTATACTTTAGTCTCCTAACTCAACTATGACATATTTATGATTTTGACACCCTAACTTTTACCTATAATCACTTTATCCCTCAAATACTTTACAATTTACTACTTTGACCCTTCTTTACATTGACATATTTACGACTTCGAACCCCGACTTAGACTTAGTTTTCAGTTTGGCATCTAAGGCTTGAGTCGTTAAACTTTTGTTATCAACGCGTGTTATGAAGTCACATATGCAAGACTCAGTTGCCGCATCGCATGACCTGGTTTTAAAACCAGTTGAAATGAATATAGAGGTGATGACAGTTATTTTAGCATCTTGTCATTGTGATTTGCAGCTTATAGTAATCACGAAATTAATAATGTTGGGTTAACTTTATATACACATAATCAAGTTTTAATTTTGTTCTGATTAACTCACTCAATTTTTTTTTTATTTCAATTAGGTAACTTATCTTTAAGTTTTGTTCCAATTAAGTCAGGCTATTTTTTTTGTTGTCAAATAGATAAATTAGCTTTAAGTTTTGTTCCAACTAAGTCACTCAAACTTTGTTTTGTTTCAATTATTAACTCAAGTTTACATTAATGTTTCAATCCTAAATATATAATTGTTTTTTAAAATTGGGAAACATTTTTAAAAATTTAAAAAATTTATAAATTTCATACATAATTAAAAAAAGGCAAAAAAAAAATTTAACTATAATTTTAAAATTAAAAATAAACTTTTACATGTTATTGAAGTTAACTATTTAGGATTAGAACATTTTCCTAAAGTTAAGTTACTTAATTGAAATAGAGGTAACTTTATAGAAACATAACCAAGTTTCGTTTTTGTTCCAATTAAGTCATTCAAACTTTGTTTTGATCCAATTAGGTAACTTATCTTTAAGTTTTGTTCCAATTAAGTCATTCAAACTTTGTTTTGTTTCAATTAGATAACTTATCTTTAAATTTTGTTTCAATTAAGCCACTCAAGTTTTGTTGTGTTTTGATTAGATAGCTTAAATTTACTTTAATGTTTCAATCATATATATGTGAATATTAATTTTTTTAAATTATGAAACATTTTTAATAAATGAAAATTTATATAAATTCCAAAAAAATTTAAAAAATGGCAAAAAAAAAATTTATTATAATTTGTGTGTTAAAAAACAATTTTTACATGTTATACAAGTTAATTATTTATGATTAAAACATATTTCTAAAGTCAAGTTACTTAATTGAAACAAAATATAAAGATAAGTTACCAAATTGAAACAAAACAAAGTTTAAAGGACTTAATTGAAACAAAACATAAAGATAAGTTATCTAATTGAAACAAAACAAAGTTTGAGTGACTTAATTGGAACAAAATTAAATCGAAAGTTGGTTATGTTTACGTGACATTTTCCCAAATATAACAAAGTTTAAGTGACTTAATTTTACAATATTTTCAAAAATTAATTTGTTACGGATTTTTTCCTACAATAGTGATGTAGTGTAACAATTGAGAATGATTCTAGCACGTTGATCATACGAATACCCGTGTTGACTCAAAATCCCAAACCACCCCAAATTCACCCAAAACCAGAGAATCTGAAAGAGTAAACGTTTTTTTTGTAAATAATGATCAACGATCATTTCATGTTCATTAAAATATCATAAATAAGAGAAACAAAACCCTAATGAGCCAAAAAACAACTACGGGCCAAAACAAAAGCCCAAAACAAAAAGTCCAAAAACATGTCCAAAACATAAAAGTGACAATAACTCCCTTAAGGAGGCTTATTTAGAGAAAAAAAGTCGGGTAAGCCGCCTACGGCCGCTTACCAAGTCGTAGCCCTTGTTCCGGTCTTCGAATTGACTGGTAGCTCGTTCGAAACGGAGGCCTGTAACTAAAGTTATGCCCATTTCTGTGAGACACGATCATGGGCCTCTAGAAATATAAGAGCCGCTCCTCCACACTAAGGCCCACATCAAATAGGGTTTTTTTAGAAAGTTTCTTCGTACTTTTGTTTGGCGACATTATGAGTTTATATTGCAACAACTATATTTTTGTTAAAAAGTGATAATTTTTAGTAGCGATCGTATAGTTTTTGAGGTTGTTGCTGAATGTGATTGTGGATTCCTTATAGATAGAAGTATTGGAATTATTTGGTGGAAATAAAATGATAATAATTATTACTTTTTTAATAACAATATAATTAGTTAAATGTGTTGTTTCAGTTTGAATTCAAACTTAAGGATGTTATCTGGCATCCGACAATTTCAATATTAGCTCCGTTAATAGAACTATGTTAGTTGTTTTAATCCAATCATGTGTTACGTTTAATTAGGTTAATTAAATGTGTTAGTTATTGCATAATCCGATTTAACAATTGAATTATATTAAATTTCTAGCCAACGGACCAAAAGGCCCAATAAGACCCACATGATAAACCAAGATCATTAAAGCCCTAATGCGTTATAACAAGTAATCATCTAACTCATTATTTTAAAACATATCTTATGGATTTATATAAGTTCAAATAAATTAATTCAATGAAAAACGAAAGTATTTAAATGCAAAACGTGTATTTGATCAAAACACTTTCAAACAATATAATTTATAATTGGGGAAATAATATAAGGAAACGATTTGAAATATCGTGAAGGAAAAGTAAACTTTGGCGAAGACCCGGGATGGCAAAACGATGTGTGACGCGGTGTATTATACGCATAGTTAATTAAAAAACCCACTAGAGAACCTTAAATATATAAACCCCCTTATAAGTGTGACACCCCACCCGATAGCGGAATCATCGGGTTTGTAATGGATATGGACATCTATAGTAATTCAAAGCACATTGTAACCATTTATTAAAGTCTAATAATTATATCATAAGTTTGGGAATTTCAAGTCTAAAAGAAACCGAAAAATGTCATAAATAAAAACCAAACAATTGCAGTCATTTATTGTTATTAATTCTAGGTCCAAGCGTTTCCTATGTTTTGGAAAATAGTATATAGAAAATCATCACGCACCACCTGAAATATGCGTAAAATAAAGTTAGCTATAAAGTTAGTGAGTAAACCACAATTGACAGTAAATAGTATTAAATCAGATATCATTATAAATATGTTGCGCATTCTTATATGTATAGCAATTTTGTAATATTACCCTACCATAACCCCTAGAATAGAATAGAACACCATCGTATAGAAACTCAACTTGATCATTAGGAGATGATGATGACAAACGATAATATGTGAAAAACAATCGTTAAATGTTGAATTATATAAGATAAGAAATTATTTTAAATTTCTGCATAGGTTCAAATAGTAATTGGTTGTTATTTTTTATCAACTTTGAATATATTTTATCTTACTGGATGATATAAGCTAGGCATTACTATATGAAAAGAGTACTAGAACAACACAACATCACTAGTCAAAGACAACGCTTCATTTGATAGTATGAAAAAAACACTTATATATAGGATGTAACAGCCGCGTATCCACCATGCTCTTATCATACTACATTTGTTGCATTGCCCTCAAACACATGACAAAACTTACTATGGTTCCCATGCATTCCATAATTTCGTGTGCACCCATAATTACTTTAGCTTTTGCATGGAGCACACAATTCATTCGATAAAGCGTGGGTCAATGGTACATAAAAGTTTCTAAGTCAAGGCGATGATGCACATAGGTTCTGATTTCATGTTTAATAGTAATTATTTCTTGTGAAGTATAGCTTAAAATGATAAATGAATTGATGATTCTAGATAATTAAGTTTATTTGGTAGTCATTTCTCATATAAATAGTTTTGTTCACAGATACAAATAGTCAAGTTCTAGTACCAAAATTGTAACGACTTAAGTTTGTGAAAACCAACTTCATGTGTGGAAGATATAGATATCAAATGTTCCTGATATTACCTAGTCCATAAGCATTAGTTGATGTTATGCATGTAATAATCTAGTTTATTAGGATTATAGAAAAATTAGTTTCATGAATATTTGATAATGTGAATAATCCATATTATAGTTCAAATGCATTGATCACTCAGTTCCTAATGGATCAGATGTTTATTACATCTGAGTTAATATGAAAAACAACTTTAAGTAAGTCAGATGTATAGATGATGAAAGTAAATAAGGTTATAAGAGGTGATGTTGTTTGTCTATGATGCGGTTTTAAACAGAGAAATAATAAATTTATGAGAAGTTGAAAGTTTTAATCTCTACCATCGGTAGGAGTGATTGATTTGAAAAAATAAATAAGTAAATGGCACAGTATAAGTTTCAAGTATGCGGTATTGAAAAACATAAAACACGATGTTTGTTACAAATCTTTGTGTATTGTTAGAGAAAATAACAGTATGTTGTGTAAACCTTTGATAAACGTTTTGAATAACCAATTATATTTTAATAAGTTACTTGCCATGAAAAATTTTAGTCTTGCAAACTACCAAAACCGAAAGGTTATTTTATTTTATTTTTATTAAATTTTTTATTTGAGAAAATAGGAAAATAATTTTTAATGGAATTAACTATTGGTTGGTAGTTTACAACAACCGTTGATAAAACATTGTGTTTGAGTTGAGAGTTTATAAATGAAACCAGTGGCGTACCCACTTTGGTGGGGTGGGGGGCGCCCGCTCCCCCTGCGAAATTTTTTTTTTTTGGTTTTTATATGTTAAATTCTCGATCGACCCTCATAAAATTTAACCCTCGACCCCCATACAGGTTTGAAAACTCAGTTTAATGCTCAGTTAGTAGCCTATATGAGACACATAATATTTAACAATGGATTGGGTTATATTATGGTTAGAAGATAGTAATATATTTTAATTTATATTGTCATATATAGTCAATCATTATGGTATTGTAACCTTAAGTGTTTCACCATTGCACAAAACCATCAATATAGTTGATGATTTGGATGGTCATGAGTACAAAATGGAAATATATAAATAAATTAACTACTTTTGCTAAGTAATCAAGTGAGAAGTGATGAATGGTGGAAAAATTAGTTGTAGAACCAAGGTTCACAACATCATCATTTTTATACCATAACACAAGTTTTCCAACATAATATTGTTTGGAAACATGGTTTGGTTTCATTAACTTCTTATTTGTAGATTAGTGACTTAAAAAAGATGTATAATGGAGGCATATGAAGTTTAAGAAACAAAATAAAAGATTTATTTTATATAGTTTGAGAAAAACAATCTTAACTCGAACCTCAAAATGGTGATTCACCAAACTCTATTTACCTTGGTAAATACATGGTAAAGTTATAGAGGATGTTTCAAGTATTTAAGAATAAAAATGAAAGAAAAATGAAAGAAAGAATAAAAAACTCACAAGTTGTTGTTGAAAATTTGTTGAAAAAAAGATGAAATTTGAGAGAGAGTTTGAAAGATGAAAATTTGTAGAAATTCTTAAATAGATTGAAAGAGTTTGAGAGAGAGTTTAGATGATGAAAGTGATTAGAGAGATTTTGGTTTGGTATTTATAGATAAAAATTAGGGTTAGACATTAAATAAGTTGGTTGAGTGGAGGGAATGAAAATTTTTACTTTTAAATATAAGTGGAGGTAAAATGAAATTTTTTTAATTTTGACCCATCAAATTTATTTGTTGTCATTTTTTTAATTTAACCCGATCCGGTTCGACCCGAACCGAATCGAACCGGATTGAAAAAAATATTATATATCGATACTTAAACGATTACTACCAAATTTCCGACCCCCATGAAAAAATTTCCTGGGTACGCCACTGAATGAAACACGTTGGGTTTAGATGAGTTTATGAAAACTAGATGTTTAGAATTCCATTAGTGGCCATATGTACAAATGAAACATTTTAGTTCAACGAGCTTCGGAATAGTTGTGTAATGAGTTCACATTGAGTTTTGGATAATGGGTTTATAAATAGCATAACAAAGTTGATTAATGAGTACATGTTTTGATGATGCTTTTATAACTTGATGTTGAATTTATAGTTTAATGATGAATTAAAATTTGGATGAGAATCTTATGATTAGAGTTTTGAAAACATTTGCGTATTGAAATCAAGTTGAGATACTTAGAGGGTAAATGTTCGATTCGCAAACCAAAGGAATACGTTGATTTATCAAAGTAGTAAATCTGTTAAATTTTATGAAGACATGACTACCTATAAGTGGCTACTCACTTTCGAGGGTTCCCAGGTAAGTAATTGATCCAACAGTAGGTCTGAATTTATACGAATACTTGCCTTAAACAGAATACCTCAAAAGTACAGATACCCACCCTTCCAATATCGTACGCGTTCAGTTACGGAACTTAGAGTTTGACGAGAATTCAAAAATAATGAATAATATCTTTGATTTGAGATTTGATAATTGAATTCAGATTAAAAGTATGCCTTAGTTTTGGTATTTGGTATTTGATTTGAAGGGAATGCAATTGAGTTAAATAGATAAGCAAGTAAGTGTATCACATAAGTAATAACGTAGCATAGAAACAAATGATATGATGTAACTTAGGAAAACACGATTTGTAACAAAATCTTTGATCGAATGGAACATCTGGTATGAATGATGATAACACTTCATCCTACTTAGAATATCATGGAATTTTTAGAAAATATAGCATAGTAATCACTTAACAATCATAGAAATCTCTTAGAAATCATAGAAAGCACGAATCAATCAACTTGGAATTATTGCAAACATTTAAAGTAGTATAGAAAACACGTGGAAATATTTACAAATCTTAAAAACATAAACATAGAATCATTGAAAACAAATAGATTGAATTTGAAAGCTTAGGAATGTGTCTTGGTTTTGGACACTTATGGCATATCAAAGTGTTAAGTTCGTTTTAACGTATCGAGGACGCGTGCTTTAGCCTATAGGGTCACACTCATCTCGTCTATCCCCAAGTAAGCATACATGTCTCTTTAAGGTATTTATACCAAATGCTTTACCTTACACATGATGTCCGTGATACACGCGTTTCCCCTTCCAGATTGCACATGTTCCCACGTTTTGGTTGCTTTTTCTACCTTTTATGGCCCAGGTACGAACACATTTGTAGAAGCCAGAGCACAAAGAGAAACAATCCTAATCACGTAGATGAGTCTCCTGTAAGTCCTTCGCGAAATCGAATAAGAAATAAGATTATATTTAAAAAACATAGAAAGGTTCATAGAAAGAATACGTTCTAGAAGAGTTTTCTAAGTACAAGCTATTTGCACTAAGGACTCTTAGGTTATAGTATAGGTCGGTGTGTTTTCTAATACCCACTAGTTCCCAATAATCATGGCTCTGATACCAAACTATGACACCCAACCCAATAGCGGAATCATCGGGTCTGTCATGGATATGGATATCTATAGTAATTCAAAGCACATGGTAACCATTTATTAAAGTATAATAATTATATCATAAGTTTTGGAATTTCAAGTCTAAAAGAAACCGACAAATGTCATAAATTAAAACCAAACAATTGAAGTCATTTATTGTTTATTAATTCTAGGTCCAAGCTTTTCCCATGTCTTGGAAAATAGTAAATAGAAAATCATCACGCACCACCTGAAATATGCATAAAATAAAGTTAGTTATAAAGTAGTGAGTAAACCACAATTGATAGTAAATAGTATAAAATCATAGATCATTATACATATGTTGCGCAATCTTACATGTATTGCAATTTCATAATATTACCCTACCATGACCCCTAGAATAGAATAGAACACATCGTATAGAAACCCCAAAATATATCTTTTAGCCATTTGTCATGAGGAACCACTCATGTATCAATTAAAGATATTTACCAACTAACCGCAATTTAACCGTCTCGATATGTAAGCTGTCAATAATTATTTAGCAACTTAGGGACATGCCATAACAACAATCATCATAGTATAGCAACAAGCATCATAGCATAGCACTTAGTAACATAGAATAGAATGGTCTAGTTTAAATCACCTATCGATGTTTTATAAGTAGGTAGATTTGTCAAACCATTAGTGCTAACATTGTACCAGTGGGATTACCAAACAATAATAAGCTTCCGGCAAGACGTAACATTTGTATGATCTCTTTTGGAAATGGAAAAAATATATATATATAAATGTAATATGGTAATAGAACACATATTTCGACCTCAAAACGTAAAAGTAAAAAAAGGAGAGTGAATTACTCACCTATAACACCTTTTTATATATTTTAGAAGTATTAAAAATACCTTGTATAGTATTTTAAGGTATTAAAAGTATTTGTGAAAAATAAATTTATAAAATTTAATTTATACAAAATTATGATTTTTTATAATGTTATAAGATTTTTGATATGTTACAATTTATATGATATAAAGATTAGTATTTAGATTAGAGTAAATATTTAAAATAGGTAAATGTAAATAAAATAAATAATAGAAAAAAATGCTTCACCCTGGTTTCGAACCCAAGGCCTTAACTTTCAAGCAACAATGTGCAAACCAGTAGACCAGAACCTCTTTGTTGATCAAATTTAATTAGAAACTAATTGGTTTTATGCAATTAACCATAAAATCCCCAAATTCAATAAAAACCCTAACCCTAATTCCTAAATTACATTCAAATGGATCAATGAAATACAAAATTGGTAGAGGGCTTTTGATCAGTACATGATAACGAGTATTTTATCATATCTTACTCACTTTATTGAAATCGAATTAGATCAAGTAGGATTAAGAACAAGAATGATGGCTTAAGAAAATCAAAGTGGTGTATTTAAGTTGTTAAAATTCAATTGCACTCCCAGAATCACTCTTAATGACATGGTGAGTAAAAGCCCCAAGTTAATTGCAATGTATAACAACGTTTTGATGCTCGATTGAAGAGTTGTCGGTTTGCTGATGTGAGAAATACATATATATATATATATAATAAATGTCAATTCACAAAACTCGGGTTTTAAACTAAATGGAAAAACCAAACAAAACTCACACAAGTGACAAGTGTACCAGTCGTGTGTAGTCAAGCTAAGTAAGTCCGAGTATCGTACCGAATAGACTTGTTTGACGACCCTCAATAGTAAATCGTTGTCGATTCCTAACCGATGAAAATTTGTTTTTTTTTTTAACTAAGAAAATAAAGACGAACTAATAAAAAAACTTATTTAAAAATAAACTTGAAAACTAGAAAAAGACTTAGCTAAGCTTTACGAAAAACAAGAAGACTTAAACTAAGAGAACAAACTAAAAGAGTTTGAAAACTGTCAAAAATGAGAAAGCTTACCTAGGCAGGAATCCTATTAATGCTCGACTACTATTGGTTTCAACACAACTAATGGCACCCGATCTAAAAATTAATTATAACCATATAGAACCACCTAACACTACACTGTCCGCCATAGGTCTTAAATGTATGCTAAATGTCCTAAAATAGTTATTTGAAACTTACGGTGTTAAGGAATGGCAAAAACCACACTGATATGACTAATGGATCCTAAACTAGATCTCCTTCTAGTCTCACTAGTACAATATTCTAATGGTTGGTTCTATCAACTCAATGAGATAAATGGATCAATTAATCCAATATGATCTAAGACAAGAAATCACAAGTGACTAGACTACTTAGGCAAAATCCACTCCCGGTGATCCTAATCTAACCAAACTAGCAACTAGATGAAATCTACAGCATATCTCCTAGATCAACCCACGTCATGAGTTAAACACTAAGTCTGAAGAAGTTGTTTTCTCGCTTCGATTATGTTTCCAAGTGGGCGGAGGCTCAGGCCTTGCCCACTAATGATGCCAGGCTTTGGTGCCCTCAAAGCACTCATTAGTGACCTTGGGACGCATTTTTGTAATTCCCAATTGAAACGGGTGTTGTCACGCTATGGAGTGAACCATAGATTTTCAATGCCATATCATCCACAAACCAGGGGAAAGGTTGAGGTCACTAATCGAGGCATCAAACGATTTTCACTACAAGAAATAGGGGTCTTTACCTACACATTTACATGTGTGGGTAAATGCCTACACATGTTTGTATATGTGTGGGAAAATGGTTGATGGTATTATTTCATATTAGCTCACACTTAATATGTGTTGGTAATAATTTTTAGTTACACTTAGCGTTGGTGGGACATTTCCCTCAAAAAATTGATGGTCAAATAAGTATTACATTACCCATACATGTGGCTAGTTTTTGTTATGTGTAGGTAAATTATCTACACATATGCTAGAAACTCTACTATGTTTTACCAACACATAATATCTGTAAATAAAGGTGTAGATAAACTAAGTGACATAATTTTATCTTATTTATTAGAAATGACGTGGCAAAAGAAATACCTACACATGTGCGAAAAGTACTATATGTGTGGGTAAACGACCATATTTTTAACAACACATAATAATTATAGATAAATGTGTGGTTAAACTAAGTGAGCATAAGCTTATCTTATTTATTAGAAATGGCGTGGCAAAAAAAATACCTACACATGCTCGAAAAAAATACTCTATGTGTGGGTAAATGACCATATTTTTACCTAAACACATATTATTTGTAGATATATGTATAGTTAAACTAAGTAAACATAACTTTATCTTATCAATTATAAATAACTACGTTTAAAAAGTACTCAATGTGTTGGTAAATGAATACGTTTAAAAACACATATTATAAATACCTACGCATATTATTAAAAATTATGTATATAAGTACGTAGATAAAGCAAGTAAAGAAGTGTTAGTTTTACCTTTTCAAAATGGCGTGAGATTTAAAATACTATACAACATGTGTAGATATTATATACATATGCCTAAAGTGAATAATAAGCATGACCAAACGTAGGTTAGCTCAAAACAAGGGACGCTTTTCAGGATTCGTTCTATAACTAACAAGATCTCCACTACGCAATTCCAACAAAATTTTGCTATTAGAGAAATCGGTTGCAAATTTACTGCATACAAGACACCTATAAGCACAACACCCTTTAGGTTGATCTATGGAAAGACGTGTCATCTCCCCGTGAAATTAGAGCATAAGGATTATTGGGCATTAAAAGTCGTCAATCTGAACTTGACAAACTCAGGTGACACTCGATTTCTCCAGATTCACGAGCTAGAAGAATTAAGAAATCAAGCTTATGCTAATTCCACCGTTTACAAGGAACGAACCAAAAACTTACAGGATCGGCGCTTAAAGGACCACAAAGAATTCGGAGTTGGGGATCGTGTGTTGTTGTCCATACACAGTGAAGAAGGTATTTCCGTATGGTACCGTTGAGATTTCACATGATGACGGAGGAGTTTTCAAAGTCAAAGGTAATAGATTGAAAATTTGTGTTGAGGGACCGATTGATATGGCATTGGAGGTTCTTGCATCCACCCCAAGGACAAATGAATTCGGGGATCACGAGTCAAGCTAAGGACTCTTTAAACTAAGCTATGTCGGGAGGGAGCCCAGATGTTAGCTAGTTCATCCACTTCGTTCGTTAATTTTATTTTTTATTTCTTTGTTTTTGAGTCTCCGATTGCATCTCAAGAAGGACAGAGGTTAACGCGGGAAGATCCAGAACATCCCTTTGTTTGTTTCAAATTTTTGCGAGTGAGAAATCGAGAGAAATAAGCATTTTTAGTGTCCAAAATGAGCAAAAATGTTTAAAAAATATTTCAAATCTAATTAGGTGCACGACCATGCTCCATTGGAGCACGACCGTGCGTTTTAACGAGAATTCAGGTTTTTAATCCATCTTCTTCTTGATAATTCATTCTCACCATAACCCTAACTTCCACTTCAGCCCTCATCACGATCTACAGTACCAAACCCCAATTTCACTCTATTTCCACTCGTTTCGTCCAAAAATCTATTCCATCTCGGTATGTAACTTCGATCCATCTACTCTTTTCGTGTGTTAATTGATAGATTTTCTTAGTTTTTAGGTTTCTAGGGCTTGAATGGAGATGAACATCATTCTTGTCCAATTGTTGCTTGAAATCTTAGTTTTTAGGCTTGTTTATCTTGTTATTGTCTTCAAGATCATTTCCCCTTTGTTAGATTTTGATTTTAGTGGCAAATAGTGGTGATTTTTTTGAAGTTTTTCGGGATTTTTGTTCGTTAGTACTATAGTAGGGTCAGAGCACGACCGTGCTCTTCAGGCGCACGATCGTGCGAAAGTCAGAAAGGCATTGCTAGTCAGTGCACTACCTGTGCTCTTGAGCTCCATGACTGACGCACGACCGTGCTTAACCTGCACACGATCGTGCTTGTGTCTGAATGCACAGGCAGTGCAGTCCTGTGTTCCCGAGTACTTTTGACCCAAGAATGACTGTGCTTTGTCTAAGCACGGTCTTTGTCTAAGCACGGTCGTGCACCACCTCTGTTTGCCCATTTTTCATTTTATTTCATCTGTTTTCCTTCATTTTTCTGACTATTTAGCAATGTTTGCACAGATGGATCATGAATGGCTACAATTTGACTCTAGCCACAAATACAAAAGACAATGCATCGTCTCACTAAACTCATTGTGGGAACGCCGCAACCAGATTGAACGTGCTCGATACTTGAACTAGAACCTGGTTGAAAGTTTGAATCAACATAGTCGCATGCAGCCCATGATGACTTCCTCGTGAACGAAACTCTTCTCAATGAGGCACCCACGGTACACTAAATTAATCATTGGGTTCTTTGCATCGTTCAAATTCAGTTATCCATCCTAGCAGAATTTTCACAGAGGATGGGATTATACACTGATGTAGAGCTACAGACTGAGCTTTTCAATGGGTTGCATGAGTTTACGAATGATTTGGAGAAGGCGGAATTTTGGGCAAAGGTTGCTTCGAGTCCCTACGCGGCAAGAATCGCAATGACAACTAAATTGAGGGACCCACTCCATCGTTTTATTCATCGAATCCTTGGCGTAACCATTTGCTTGCGCGGTGACAGTGTGGGGAATGTCACGACCCGAGATTTATTCTTCTTGTCCTGCTTTATTCGCCAGGAGAATATCAATCTAGGTCACTATCTGGCTAATTAGTTGGTCACTTCTTCTGGCAAGCAACAAAACAGCCAGACATGTGGGGGAATCTATGTTACTCAGATGGAAGAGTCGTTGGGGTTGTTAACCCCATAGAACATTGCTAGCCTGACACACATTTATGATACACATGCCATTGACATGAGGACCCTACGCTACATGACCTTGGTTCTTCAAACACCAGCAGGTTGGCGTTTGAAAGACAAGGAGGGACAGATATGGGACCCTGTCCCAGCATCGAGGAGGAACCGGAGGGTGAGGAGGAGCATGCTTATGACCATGATGAGCCTAATCTAGGAGGCACCTCGTTTGCAGTTGGGGGACTCAACACATGGATCTTATGAACTTCATGGATAATCTCGACGCTGCTGATGTTGTCTTGATCCCTACAGTTCCACGGATGTGGAACCGTTCTGTAGCATTTTAGACCGCCAAAACCTCGATGCAGGGCGATATTGAGTTGCAGCGACAACGAATGGATGCATTAAACCTCGAGCAGGAGCGACAGGGCTCCATGCTCGCATCCATTCAGGATGAGACACGGAGAGGGTTTGACTGGCTGTTCTCATCCCACCAAGTTGATGCTGCTTATCATCGCTATGAGCTTCCTTCCCCTCCATTTACCTATGCATCTTTCGAGGCAGATGCCGGTCAGACTAGGTAGCGTACAAATGAAGCCAGTGGTTCACGGGTCGATAGGGAAGACTAGTATGATGTCCTCATTTAGCCATTTGACGCAGTATTCTACCATGTCTTTAGTTATTTCCTGTTTGTTTGTGGCTATTTTGTTTGTTAGGTTATGACTTAATTTTACTATTTTGCTTCATTCGTACAAACTCTTTGACTTAAATATTTCGGCTTTATATAATTTGGATTGTATTTCAGTTTATAATAGGTTGGATGTTGGTTATGATTCGATGATTTGGTAGTTTGAATGCTTGGTTTAGTCTTTGTTCTTGTGTACAAATGGATGGACATTTGGTTTATATTTGGCGCTCATGAATTTCGTATCACACGCGTATATGTACTTTGTTAGGGGAGTATTATTCCTTCTCACCTCTATGCATTTTCATTTGCATCATTTTGCATTTTTTATTGCACATTAGGGACAATGTGCAATTCAAGTGTGCGGAGGGATATGCATGAAGCGTGAACCTTTCTTGTCCTTAGCTTATTTATTTTTGCAAAATCTCCAACATTACTTTTTGTGGCAGTTAATAAATCATTTTTGACATATTAACCAACTAAGCAAGATAATAAAAAGGGTGTTTTTGCAAAAAGAAGTAGTTGATAAGGGAAGTAAATGAGATAATTTTTTATGATAGCAATAAAGCGTGTGAACTAAATGATGAACTACATGTCATTCCTTACACACCCCTACCCCTTCCATTTACATGAGTGAGTTTTTGAGCCTTTCTAGCTTAATATCACATTGTAGCTCTTGTTTTTTGTTGGATTAAGTGTGTCGGATGTCTTATACATTTTAGGTAGTGTTTGGTATGTGGGAATGAAAGGTGGAATGGAATGAATCATTACGGGTGAATGAAAAAAAATGTGTTTGGTTAGTCAATGGAATAGAATGGACCATTACCAAGGAATGAAAAATACATCATTTTCATTCCATCCATTACCCATGTTTTTTTTTCATTCCTTCAAGGAATTGAATATTTTTTTTAAGTCATGACAAGAACCATGAACCGACTCATGCCCTAAACCTTGACCCGACCCAAGACCCCATGAACCGATCATGTCCTGACTCATGGTTCGAACCATGACCCAACCCATGAACCAACTCACGACCCGAGCCATCTACCGACTTGTGACTCGACCCATGTCGATCCATGCCCTGAACCATGACCCAAACAATGATTCGGCTCATGACTTGACTCATGTATCATATCATGACCCGACCCATGTCCCGAGCAACCCATGACTCGGTTTATGAACTGACTTATGACCAGATCCGTGAACTGACTCATGACCCGACCTATAAACTGACCAATGTGCTAACTCATTCCTCGAACCATGACCCGACCCATGTGTCGATCCATGACCTGACTCATATATTAACCCATGTATCGAACCATGAGCCGATCCATGGTCCAAACCAAGACCCGACCCATAACCATGACTAGTTATTTTTGTCGTTTATAGATATTTGTATTTCTTTCATGTGTTTTTTCCAGCCTACCAAACAACAAGAAGTATTGATTCATTTTATTTTTATACGGTAACCAAACAGGAGAATGGAATGGAATGATCTATTTCATTCCTTTGTCCATTCCTTTCCATCATTCATTCCATTCCCTCGTCCATTCCATTACCTCATACCAAACAGACCCTTAGAACTTGTGTTATATATACATTTCAATATCACAATTTAAGACATTGCATAAAAATGATTGAGGCATTAGAATACCCACCTTCATCCACCCTTTTCATTTATTCACCCATCCGAACCTAGCCACTAGATAATCTTGTTAACCCCCAATTACGCTTTCATGCTTTTACCTCATCATGTGTTTAAACACCCACTTCACCACACCTAAACCCTTTATATCCCCGATCCTTATATTATCTTCTCCTTTGTTTATTTTAACTCAAGTAGTTTATTTTTGCTAAGCATGACCATATGTTTAGTTAAATATATGTGGTGAAAAAAAAAAGAAAAAGAATTGTCGAAAAATAGCTTTCACCACAATTAAGGTGAAAATGTGTAAAGGAAGAGCAAGTTTTATGTGCTATATGATGAAATCATCTCTTCATTCGGAAAAACCATAATGGTTTTATTATTAGTTTTGTAGAAATTATTTAGTCACTTAGCCGTCGGGTTTTAACGTCTTTTACCCACTTTCTCATTCCAAATTTCACACCCGTACCACCACCTAACCAAAACCCAAACCAAATCCTATTGATTTATACAATTGTTTTATATTAGTTAATGGAGATTTGATTTTTTCACAAGCTTATGATAATGTATGATTCCTTCACTTGGCATTAAGTGTTCTAAACATACTCTTTACATATATGGCCATAAATTAACCGAATGTGTGTGAACATTATGAGAGGGTAAGGTTGTGTTTGTTAACGATTCAAGAGGTGAAACATGGCTTATTATTTACCATTACATTTTAGATCATTTGCTTCTTTGATGTCAACTATTTGTTTTCACACCTTTTGAAGTTATTTTACTTATAGTTAATTTGTTTATTGTTGCCATTGGAGATCTTGTCATTTGAGTTAGCTTAAGGACAAGCAAAGTTCAAGTGTGGGGATGTTTGATATGTATAGAAATATACATATTTCTTCCTTACATTTAATCCAAAGTTGGTTGTGAATTGGTTGAAATTTCATTAGTTTAAGTACTTAATTATGGTTTTTGTGATTTTACAGCCAAGACAACCCACCGAAGAAAAGAACGAAGAAAAGACGTGTTTTCATAAGAAATTGATGAAGCACAGGTCAGAGCACGACCATGCTTAGACCAAGCACGATCGTGCTCAGGTTGTTATCTCGGAAGCACAGGCAGTGCATGGTGTCGTGCCGCAAAAGTTGGTCAGAGCACGATCGTGCTCAAGTCAAGCAAGACTGTGCTAAAGCCATTTCCGAGATCTTCAGAAGATAGTGTCGTTCATACCGTGGTCGTGCCGGAAGCCTTGACTCAAGCACGACCGTGCTTGGTCTTTGCAAGGTCGTGCTCCTCCACCTCGAGACGGGAATCGAAAATTTGTTAAAAAAGGATGCTGCGATATGCCTGAGCGAGAAAGAAAACACTGTAGCTGCCAGCACTACCATGAGCACGACCATGCTCCAGGTAGTGCTCATCTGCAGATTGCTATAAAAAGCCTTATTCTCATCCATTTCGGGTTGTTGAGTTTTTGGAGCAATTTTACACGCAGAACTACTAATTTTGAGTGTTTTTTGACTCCTTGGAAGCCATTTGAAGCCATTGGGGGATACAGAAGCCTCAAGAATCATCAACCAACCATTCTACCTTCTCCTTGCTTGTTTTCGGTTTGAATTTCTAGTTAGTTTAATCATGTTTTTAGATAGTTTAACTATGTCTCTTGTAGTTTTAGTAAGCCTTATGGGCTAAATACTCATATTATCTAGATTATGATGATACTTATGTCTTGATGATGAATGAAAGCTAAATATCTGATAATGTTTTTATGTCAAGATCCATGATGATGTTCCAATGATGTTGTATACTTGTCTAAATTTGATTGTCATGTGATGTTGATGAATGTTAGGAAGTTGACATGTTGAAAAACACATCTTCTTGATATTTGTTTGTAAATCTTATAAATGAATTTTGTATGGTTTATGCCATGTGATTAGAAATGATAAATGGAATGTTAAATGACATGAAAATTGGACAAGTATGCTTTCTTTCACAAGATGTTTGAAAAGATAATTGTGATGTTATAATTTATTGAACATATTAGAATTGTAGGTTTGAAATTGTGGCCACAATCTCTAGATTTGCATGACTTAGTTTAAGAATTTTAAGTTGAAATATTTCATAATCTTGCCTACTTTATGTAATTATGTAATTACTGGTGATTAGTATGTGTTTATCGTTCTAGTTTTTTTTTAAGTTATGCTTATTACCTTCCCCAAAATATATATATATATACTTGTGTCGGTGATCGACTAACTTGCACCATATTTTCCCACTACATCCATCTTAACCAAACATCATCACACCCCATTTGTTCAACATCTCACTCTTAACATTCATACATACATCCATCCATCCATATACATATACATTGATCAGAGTTGCCGATGGCGTTGGATAGAGGTGGATCGGCGTTTGTGAAGATCGTAATAACAGTTCTGGGATTGTGTTTGTTGGGTTATTTGGTTGGTCCACCTTTATACTGGCATCTTCTTGAAGGATTAGCCACTGCTTCTTCATCCTCCACCATCTCTTGCCCCACCTGCAACTGCGATTGTGACTCGCAGCCCCTTTTATCCATCCCTCAAGGTCTGCAATTTCTCACTATTTTAACTTACTTAATAGATCTCAAAACCCTAAGTGTTGGATCTTAGCTGTTGTTGTATGATTTTGTAGATCAATCTGGTTGCTTTTTCACCTTTAAATAGTTAGATTTGATATGAAGTTTTAAGGGTTTTTTTTCTTTTTACTGAAGGATAAACAACACCAAATTTGGTAACAAGATTGTATGTAAATAGTAATAGGTTGACAATTGACACAAAGGCTCATCAGTTGTGTTAATAAGCTGAACTTTGATTTATTGGTTGATAATGTTTTATACTTGAAATTAAACTTTAACTATTATGATATGTTTGCACTTGATGGCTAATTTGTTTCGCGTATAATGGTGGATACGAGTTGAGATCTTTGATGATTATGCTGCAAGAATGGGCTTTGTATCGAAAATGAAAGTTAATGAGTCATAGTTTGGGTTGTTGAAATTCAATTTTCCAACTTGATATGAAATTTTAACTTTATTTTTTTGAAGTAAAACATCAAACACCTTATTTCAAAAGTTAACAATCAGATAAGCAATGTTTGGGATTGGTTATTTAAACACGTCAATGTTTGAATGAAAGAAAGTGTTTATGCATATGGTGAAATATGTTATGCTCAGTAAGCAGTTTGAGATTGTTTATTTCAATCCGGTTATCCTTAATGGAATCAAATTTACAAGTTTGCCTTCAGGGTTAAGTAAGTTTTTTTCAAGAAGCTGATTATTTGCATCTTCTTGTAATTATAAGCGGTTTTAGTAAGCGATCTCAAACATTTATTTATCACAAATGGAGGAATTTAGTTGTTGCTTGGACTATGATTGTTATGGGAATCGATTGGTTTATAGAGTATCTTGTTACGTCTTTAGGGAACTTCAAAATTCGTTAAATGCGTCTTGTACTGAATGTGAATTTAATGTTGTGAATTGTGATAATCCGTTGGTCCTTTAAGTTGACTTTACTAGTTAGACACATAATACTGATAATTGGTTTATGTTTCTTGCAGCGCTAAGCAACGGTTCTCTCACAGGTTAGTACCCGGCATGAAATAATTGTTTTTTTTTTCAGTTATATGTTTTGACTATATGGCCTAATATGGGTCTGATCAAAAGTGGCCGAGTGGGATTGACCCACCAACATGTTGTAACATAGCAAATATGATGATAAAGAAAATTTCTATTAAAATAGCGTCTAATTTCTTTGAATAAATCAATTTAAGAGGTTGAAAACGTATGAGTAACACTTCGGGTGACTTTTAAGTTTTAACTCACTCGACCCGCTCAGCCCGTTTCATATTTAAGGAACTTTTTAAGTTTGACCTATTCAATGAAATCGACCAAACTTGGCCCGTTTTGATCTAAACCAAAACTGATTGTTTCAACCCTGACCACTCTAGCCTGTTTCAGCATGTCTTGTATGTTTATTTTATAATTTATTTCTAATTGCTGATTATGTCTTGAGCAGATTGTGCAAAGCATGATCCTGAAGTAAACGGAGAAACAGAAAAGAATTTCGCAGAGCTTTTATCTGAAGAACTAAAGCTACGTGAAGCCGAAGCTTTAGAAAGCCAACAACGTGCTGACATGGCACTTCTCGAGGCCAAGAAGCTGACATCACAGTATCAGAAAGAAGCTGACAAGTGTAATTCAGGGATGGAAACTTGTGAAGAAGCGCGTGAAAAAGCTGAAGCAGCTCTAGTTGCACAAAAACAACAAAGTCAAATGTGGGAAATGAGGGCCCGACAACGAGGGTGGAAAGAACGCGGCACTAAGGCCGTAAGCGCCGCATGAACATAGGTATTTGAATGTCACAAATGCATAGTGATTTTCAAGTTTTGAGATCAAGTTCTCTTATTATATATCTGTTTGTTAGCATATAATTTGAAATCTTTGCTGTTTTGATTATGAAACTGGAATATTAGAATGTTTTGTGGTTTGTTAGTTTAATTTATTTGAAAGTTTATGCTGAATATTGTTTGCATGCTTTACCTAATGTGTATCCAAGTCAATACAATATATTTCATTCATGCTACACATTTTCAAACGGTGGAAGAGTTTATTAGATGTTATGAGCATTCTAACTTTGCATGCTTTGGCATGGCTAAAATACATATTCAACCAGATACATTGGCAAGGGCAGTACATTTTCAGAATATGTATCCAGCTCGTTATACGAGCAGTCATGTTGCTCATGTTCATTCAGTTCATTCATGAGTGGTGCATAGACAGGGTCAACCACCTTAAGACGCAACAAAGGGGGACCTGCACCAGTCTTGAGGACAAGATTGTTTTGAAGAGGGGAGTAATGATAAGAATCATGTTCTAGTTTCTAGTCTAAATGTTATTTGTGTATTTTGAGAGGGGTCGAGTGTAACTTATATTTCTATAAATAGGTATCAATAACTCTTTAGGAGAGAAGGAAAAGTTGAGTGAGTTTGTTAGGCTCTTTGCTTAGGCATTGACAAGGGCATTGCCCTGGACCATTTCGGTGGTGGTTTGAGTCTGTAGATCTGACTGAATCATCTTTTTCATTACATTATCACTCTCATTACAGTTTGGCTTTTACTTTTTACCCTGTTGTCATAACCAAGTTTAAGTCTCTATCAATATCATTATTCGTGTGTTTGTTGTTTTTTAATTGAGACTTGTAAAGTTTATGACATAGATAAAATCCATGAGTTATTCATTAACTAACAGAAAACGAGTTACTTGTAAATTATCGTCCTGGTGCATTCCTATCGCCACATCACACAAGTAATACACAACTGTAGACATTTTTGATCTTTTACAGTTTGATTACATTGAAAACCTGTTGTTAGATAACCCCGTTGTTAGGTTGCAAAGTCATGGAATATTTTCAAGTTGAGACTGATGGTTCTTGTTGAAGTGTCAGTTTAAACCGTCAACCAAAACCTGTCTTTACTAAATCTTATGTGAATCATATTACTGGATTACTAAAACTTTAGAAACTAACTTGTTCGATGAATTACAATGATCAACAACTTAATCCAATTACACTAAAATACTTAACACTACTCATGACTATATTTCTATGTTAAATCAACATACCAAAAAAACACCAAAGAAAAAAAAAACAAAATTTACAAGAAACTATTATTCAAGATCAATGTAGAATAACAGACTTTGAAAATACACATCTGACCTAATCCAACATCATGTCCATACAACAACTGCATTGTTACATCATGTTAAACACGCTATAAGAAATATAGCATGACAGTCATAAACCATTCTTAAATTTGAGACAAAACAAAAACTACACCAAAAGTGTAGTTGTATCATGTTTAATAAATGCCTGTTAGAAACTATTTTACATCTGTAACGCAATGAAGATTGAGCAAACTATGCAGGTAGGTTTATTGTGAGGTCATCCAAGTCAGCACATCCGATTATGCTCAAACCGTGCTCGTTAGCCAAATGCAATACGCAAATAAAACACAAGTGCGGAGAGATAATATCAACAGATGCAGCTTTCGGTTTCTTCTCAGTTGGGAAAGATGTCAGTAAGTTCTTGAAAGACAATGTCTTCGTTTCCTGCATAATGCATACATGATATTAGTTGTATCACCATGTTGGTCAAACTTGTGAGTTGACGGACCTAACATGATTACTGCTTAACCAAGTTGAGTGATCTTATTCGGGTTACACAATTTTATGTGTGCATAGATTATGGTTGAAGTTTTTGACACGAGTCAAATATGAGTTGAGTGCATAGAAAAAAAGAGCTCACTTGTGTTTCTTGCATAGATGACCAAAGAGTCTCTTTAAGTGCCTGAACATCAACTTGTTTAGATGTTTTGTCATACTCAACTTCAATCTTATTCACCTGTATTGCACATTAAATAAAGAAAATATTAGCATGTAGATGGTAACAGTTAAGTATTCAAAATTTACATTAACACTACATGCCACTCAAGTATCAATTTTGTTTCGTAAATCGTATATGCTAATTGCAGTAGAATTTTTGTCCGATGACAGAATGGTCCTAAAAGTTTGAATAGGGCAAATACTCGTAATAAGGTGTAAAAATGCTAATGGTTAATTTTCTGTAAAAAGCTAGCGTATTTAAATCAATTCCATGCAAACAGATACAGTGTTTTGTCATTTTACATTCAACTCAAGTTTCAGTTTGGTACCGTTTTTGCCAATTCCAGCCAAAAACTAGATGCATAACAAAAATACCGAAAATCTGACAAAAAGACATAAATGCCCTTGACTCCTAGTAAATATTAAATAGCATATACTGCATCAGCATCCAATAAAACAGATACAGCTGTAAGGGGCATTTCTGTCATTTGCATGCTACTTAAGTATAAATTAGTTGCGTTAATGCCAGTTCTGCTAAAAAAACAAAAAACTAGCCTTTCAACAAAATGCCTAAAATTTGCAAAAAAGACATAAATCCCCTTCATGAAGCATAAACATGGTATGGTAGAGGTTAAAGAGCTGCTTTGTCATGTTTATTTGTCGCAAGTGTTACAAAAAAACACATGCAAATTTAAGTTGGTGGCCTTTTTTGTAATTTTACAAATCTCTTAACAAGTTTTTGTCAAGGCATAAAGGAAACTGAATTAACACTTGTGAAGTGAAATACTATTTCCAAACTCAGGTGGCACTCAGATGAACTTTAAATACTTGTGTGGTCTACACATAGTCCTACATTATCATGATTAATTAACAAATGGATCACATTAATCTGTTTTTTTATGAAATTAACAAACCAAACCTGGCGGGGCTGAGAAACAAGTGTGGTAGACTCATCAACATCACTGTTATAAGTATCACCATCATCAAATTGACCACAGTCATCATCCCAGGATGGAAAGGTTTCATTATCACGTTCTCCTTGTTGACCACTTTCATCTGAAACATCAAATGCAATGGCCATCTTATTTACCAATTAACCCATACAAGTTACATACAAATGTTTTTTAAAGAAAACTAACATGCAAATACCAAACGATATAAACTAAAATGCACATGTTAAACCTTTGTTCTACTAGGGGACGTCCGGGATTGCTTAATAATGCTTATTTAAACAGTTTAAGCGCTTAATATAATTAAAATCAGTCATTTCTGCTTATTCAAAACAACGTCGGTGATTTCTTTGCTTACAACTAGACCTCTAGAAGCAAATAATCAGCTTACTAATTTCACTCTAGGGGTAAACTTGTAACTTCATATCCATCAATAACAAAGCAGTCTCGTACTACTTATTAAAGCAACTTTCACCCTAAAATAATCATATAAGCAGAAGCTATATTCTTTGTCTTCTTTTGGTTATGCTTATAAGCAGAAGCAACTGATTAGTAAACTTGTAACTTTGAATCCACCAAGAATAATAGTTTAAAATAATCACTCTCAAGTCTCAAACTCCTTACTTATGTCATCATGCGTGCTTATATAGTTATACGCTTTTAAAACAACGCAGTAATTGGATAAGCTGTTCAAATAAACAATAATCACAAGCTCTTCTTAACATAGTAATGGATAAACAAAAATGAAGAAATCAACGTACCACAATGCCTCCTTCCTTTCTTCCCAAGGCACTATACAGAAAATAAATACATGGTCAAATAAATAACTGTCAGATACAACATATATTAAATTTAAACTAGCAGCATTCAAAATCTTGTAACTTTACCATAACATTCGGAAGAAGAAATAACTTGACAAGATCTTCTGGTTGATAATGGCAATCCTCCGGAAGTGTTGTCTTACATGGTTCCCTATTTGCAGGCAATGAAAGAGTTCTAGGATTTTTAGGAGGAGCGAAGATACTACACGTATCATTATCCAAGTCTAAGGCTTTAGTAAACTCTATATCAGGTTCAGCTTGTTTCTTATTTCTTTTAGGCATTTTTGACAATCCAGTTTCCTTAGTAGGATCTTCTAAACCTGTAAAGGATTAAATAAAAGTATACAAGAAAACATAATTAGATCCTGAAAATGGGAGCAATGTAGATGTGACAATCTCGACCCATTTACTTATGGTTTATCATTTTGGCATTTTGGTGGCCCGTTACTTGACCTGCATCTTACCTTTAGTCTTTCGATACTTCCAGTGATCAGGGCCTGCCCAGGCATTTTGTTTTCCAGTTAAGCTAAGACTTAAAAACAGGAAGCTGTCAACTGCTGTTGATCTGCCATCCGCATCACCTTCCTGAGAAACATATGGCTCGTTTTCCTGTAAACAAACTTAATCCAGTTGGTTTTTTTCTTTTCTTGTAACCCACTTACTTAACCACATCTAGTAGAATAAACAAAGAATATCGCATTTTGACCCAACCCCATTATGATAGTTCCCCACCCACCGGACTCACCTCATGGTGAACTGGAACAAAAAGATCATCCTCATCTTCATAGGTGCATTCATCATTCACATTTGTTTGATTGTCATTAATGAAGTCCCAGGTTTCTGAGTTATCATGTCCTCCGTCATTAAATTCATTGTCATCATAAGCTCCATTATCTGGTTCTACAGAATTTTGGGAAGAAGAAAAAGTATCTGCTGGTCTTTTATTATCTTCACCAAACAGATTGACAATGTCCTTAAGAGTTGGAGAGATGTCTAGTTTCTTTACGAAATTCAATACCATTTGTTCGATAGAATCTACAATGGAAACAAGAAAACTAACACTTCAAAAAAATGCGAGATGCAAACACAAGTCACATATATCATATCTGACAGTAGAGGTGGCAACTTTGACCCGTTTACTTATGAATGGTCGAATCAGGTAAGATTTTATCTCTAACAGAAACAAGTCAAACAGGTAAAAGTCACACTAAGTGTATTTCTAATGCATAAAACAACCTAAATCATTTTCATTAGAAGTTACTACTTACTATTGAAAATAAATTGGGTAAACTCTATATCTAAGAGACCAAACGAGTAAATAAGTCAAACACGGCAAACGCCATCCAAAGTGTTATGGTTAATGCTTAAAACATCCTATAGATCACTCCATTAAAAACTCTACTATAACTGAAAAGAACATATGGTAACGTGAACCCATCAGCTTATGAATGAGTTGAATTGGGTAATTTACATATCTAATGGGTCAAATGAGTAAAAAGCGCCCAAAGATTATTTCTGTAGTACAACATCACATACATCGTTTTCTTTAAAAAAACAGATTATTAAAGAAGTATAAAAGAGAATATTAGACAAAAGTGTCTCAAGGCAATCCTGTTATCCAAAATGGTACCATTATGACATGTTTCAACTCATATCAAAACGAACAATTTTGACCTCTTATACCCTCCATTTTTGACATGTGTACACGGAAGAAACCAACCTCTTGCATGAGAAATATCGATAGTATTTGCTTTGTCCTGGTCACTTGAGCATGACATGCACTTCCCGGGTACTTCAAGTGAATCAAAAACCAACCGGCATCCACCGTAAACTCCAAGATTGTTCAGCAAAAGACCTTTTGATCCACCTTCATCAAACTGAGCAGTTGTTTGATGATACAGAGGATCAACAGCAAATGCAACTAAAAAATAAAGAAACTAATTTACTTTATGGTCAAATTTGGTTAAAGAAAAGATATAGTTGACACCCCTACCATCAAACTTCTTCACGTTAAGAGCCTCAAAGGATGATTCCAATGTTGTTAAAGGAGATAACTACAATATATCATAACTTATAATTAGCTCATATCCAACAAAAAAATAAACAAGAAAACGGATGATTAAAAAAACCTTGTGCTCCTTCTCCTTCTTTGAAGTGCCTTCTACTTGGGCGTTGTCTGTATTGCCATCTTGTACATTATCTGTTTTAGCAGCATGTAATGAAATGAATTGCCAAATTAATTGGTTCATGACATTGTTTAGAAGGTTTGTTATCATAATTACTTACATTTTCTACTTATGATTTAAAACATGATTTATACCAGCAAAACCAAACCCATTACTAAGTACAAGGCAAAAAGCTAACCTTGGTCGGCATCTTGTGCAACTCGACTAATCCCTCCAAGAACCTTATATGCCTCTGAATGTACTGAATCCACCCTCATTGAGTATATTCTAACTCCAGCTTCAAGAGTACAACTTGCCTTCACTCAAAAAAATATACTATTATGACATTAGAACTGGTCGGGAAAGTTGGGTAACAGGTCATTTTTGTACGGAGAGGGTCAGGTTAGATTATGTTGACCTCACTTGACCAGAATATTTTTTGTCTGTATTTTTATATATAACTAGTGTTTTAAGTATGACCAAATCATATCATTTCAATAATAATCTAAATCTCAATTTTAGAGAAAACATCCTAACAAAGATGAAACAAGATAACTACGAAAAGAAAGCTAGAGAAACTCAAATCAACTTATAATGAGGTTTTATACATCAAGAACATACTATGAGATACTTTAGACATGTTTCACTTTAAGCGGGTAATCAATAAATAATGGAAGTTAAAATCTCTATTTTTATAGAACTTGACGCAATGAAAAATGAAACTACATAACTAAGAATGAGAACTAGCAGAAGTCAAATCATCTTATTAGTTCCAATCTACAACAGATAACTAACCTTTTGATTTTAATCATCGGATGCGTTAAAGATAAAATATAACTCTAACTGGGCATGTGTGCTATCAACAAATGAATGATTCAAGTACATATCACCAAGTACTTAGCCCAAAGTAAAAATCTTTTATAGTAGTTTATCCAATAAACTGAAATGACATACTGAAAAGCCTTTTTTTGAATCTAAATTCATGCAATTTAGACTCATTTAGTACTTTGTGCTTATAGGCATCCACACATATCCTCAAAGACATTATAAACTCATATGCAAAAAGCTTTCTGCAAAGAAAGATTGAAGATTTTCAAGGTATATAAACTAAGATCAATTAGTTCCTAAATAATACTAAAACAATAAACCCTAATTTGAACCATATGTTATGTCCCATACCTTCTGAAAATTGGTTTCGACGTCATTCTGTTCATCGACCTTAATAATATCGCAAAGATGATCAATCAAATTCAGCTCCCATGTATTCTTCTGGTTAATTTTCTACACTCCAAAAAAAATCACTAACTGAGCATGCAAGCTTACACTTTGTAACAAGTATTATATATATATACATACATACATTTTCACTGGCCAATTTGATGCAATTCTGGAGCAATTCTCTAATCTGCTCATGACCAAGACACGGATCGGCAGATGTAGCATCGGTTTCTTGATGAAATGCGACAGGTTTTCGGCGGTTGGCTGCAGCACGGGCGGCGCGTGCTTGAGCACGCTCAAGTTTGTCGTCGTTGGAGCCCAGAAATAGAGCTCGGTCCGGCGATAGGACGGAAACCCTCTGTTTATGGCCTGGTGTACGACTAGGGCTAAGGATTTCAGCCATTTATTGCTTGATCTTGGAGATGAGACAGAAGTGGAGGTTTAGGGATTGGAGATTGTTGATGTTTGTGATGAGTTGCAGAGAGATGAAGATGATACAATGATTTGGATTTGGATTTGGTTTTCAGAAAACTTGGGGTTTTCCCTCTTCTCTTGTAATTTGAATTTGGGAAAGATGCTATCTTAAAAAAAATAATAATAAAATAAAATAAAATTAGTAGCGTCTCATAAATATCTTGTGCGATGATTACAATATTTAGTTTGTAGGAATGAAATAAAATTTAATAGAATTAAAATTTGAATTTCATTTTTATTAGTGGTGTGGTTGGTTGAAATTTTAATCATGTAAGTAGAAGTTAAGGCTAGTAGATCGATAGTCGGAAGAGTTTAATATCAAATGGAACAATTTTTATACGTTAACATATGTGAGATTGTTGATCTCATAAGACTTAAATAGATCAACCCTATAAAGGACCGAGGAAAATGAAGTTGAGAAGGTCTTAATGAGAATTTACAAAGAACACCTTAATCAAACCTTAAAGGTTGTTGATTTTAAAAGAAAGAAGAGAGAAGATCAAGAAACTTAAGAGTTTCTGGACTCCTGATCTCTTGACGAGCCTTAGTCTCCTCAACAATAACCTTCTTCAATTCCACCAGTTCAATCATCATTTGTTCTATCATCCGATTCAACGGACAAGCCATCTGTTGGATCATATTATCTCTGAGTACCCATTTCTCTCTCAGAGGATGTTCAACTCACGTATGAATTATCAAGTGATTCAACACCAACTTCATTTCCAAGGAGTCCCTTTGCTATAAAGAAAAGCAACATATTTGATTAGGAATTTGAAGCAAAGACAAGAGCCATTTTGATCAAGAGAAAAGATGACAACAAGGAAAGATTCCCACCAGAGATTGAAGGTTCTTAAGCATGATAGATCTGAAGAGGCTTCATAAGCTAATCAGTCATAATAAGAACCCCAACTACAAATCTCTTACAACAAATTTGTCACTGATTTTCTCAAAGAAAGATTCAGCAAATGAGAAAATGACTCTAAGTAAAGAAGTTTTGCACACCAAACCATTGGATGTATATGGCCCGATCTTATTATGGATGTTTGATGTTGAAAAGAAGGGGCTTGTGCTCTCCTTTTCAAGTGCAAGTCAAGTGGAAATGGTTGAAGCCATACTGCTTAGCTTGTCTCCACACAACCTGTAAGACCTTGCAAATCTTCCCTTGATAAATCCTTCTGGAGAGTCTGTATTTATAGTATAACTGACTAGGATGTGGCTAGCTGGCGTGTGGGTCCCGTAAGGGGACATACCTCTTGCACGGTTCTCGTTTGTTGGCTTGCAGGGGTTTGTACCTTTGTTGTTCGCCGAGCACGATCATGTTCCCTGCAGTGTTAGTGCGTGGAGATACTAAATATCGGTTCTTGATTGGTGGTGCTCTGACCATCCATACATGGGGTGCCACGTATCTGACGTATTTGTCGGGTGACGTAGGCGGGTCCTGATGGCGGGTCATGATGGCGGATCGGTTCAGACCCGTTTAGGTGTAGTACCCTTCAAGTCCCCTAGTCTGTCGTGTTTAGCTAGCGCGCTTCGAAGGGGCGCGTGCTGAAGGTGTCAGACTTTTATCAATCCCCTTGGCTCGTTGGATCTCTAGGTTTTTAAATCTTTGTGCTTTATGGTGTGTAAAATATGTTTCATTTATTCCTGAAATCGTGTGGTGATATTGTGTAGTGGAGTGTGTCATAAAAGTACATGTCTATTCTTTTCATATAGTACGAGAATTTATTGTTCTTGTCACATGGTGGTGTAAGTATTGGGTTTATCAAAACCCTATTTGATTTGATGGAAAAACCTGCTGCGTCATGTGCTTGCTTCCTATTGGGCCGATTTTCGGCGGGCTTTTTAGTAGCCTTTTCATATTTCTTTAAACTTCTCTTATAAATAGGAAAAACCCTATTCATTTTTTTTCTTAACATCTTCCTCCATAATTTTTTTTCTTTCTTTCCCTCAGGTCTTCCATGGCTGCTCGGAAGGTGTTAGGCGCGCGTGAGGTGTTCGTGAAATGGCTTCTTTTTTATTTTCAAGCTTTTCTAGTTGAACATGGCATTAGGTCCGAATGGGATCCTCGCCTGCCGTCTTCGAAGCAAATCGTTTTTAATCCTACGGAGGGGATGATTGCTTTGTATGCAGATTTCTTCCACTTTTGTAACTTTCGACTACCCATCTCTAAATTTTGTTTGCATGTTCATGAGTGGTACCAGTTGCACATCTCTTGGCCTTTTATGACTTATGACTTCTTTGCCATGATTACCTCGTTCCATCTCTCTCTTGTCTTTTAGGAGGTGCGACAGTTTTCCGTTCGCCACATTTTCTTCTATTTGTTTTCTCAGCTGCCAGCATTTTCGGTTTCGTGACCATGTCCTTTATGGTAATCACAGTATCCCTCTTGATTCCATCTTTCAGAGGTGTTGAAGCGCTGAACCTGACCTCTCCTGACGCCAGTATGGCGCTTGGAGATTTGGTGAGTGATGCGTAAAAGTTGTCGTTGTCCTTTTCCCTTTGAGCGTGTTTTACGACACACTTACTATTTCTTGGCGATTTGATGGATAAGGGTGTGCCCATTTCCTTTGCAGAGTTTTGGTGGTTGTGGTCGAATTGGTGTGGCGGGCGCCCCTCATTCTTGTAGTGTCTTGGGGTGCCTTTTCCTCATGTATCTGTTTGCTTCCACGCCTCTTTTTGTTTTCCGATGGCTCGATTTAATTGCACGCTTTTCTCTGCCTTGATGTGCATCTTTGCTATGTTCATGAGGGCTTCCATGGTACGGGGCATGCCGTCAGGACCATGTAACCTTCGTATTAGATGATCGTCCCTCACACCATTCACGAACCCCACGATCATGAGGTCTTCTGTTACTCCTCCGATCTGGAGACTTTCAAGGTTGTACCGGGTGATGAAATCTGCCAGGGGTTCATCATCACGCCTCTTGATGTGCAGGATTTCAGTCATGTCTTTGGTGTGCCTTTTTGCTGACTAAATTGTTGCATGAATTTTCTCAAGAGCTCATCGAAACTATCAATTCCCCCTTTCGGGAGACTATCATACCAGAGGTGTGCTGCTCCAACCAAGGTTTGGATGAACATGTGAAACCAAACATGTTCTTCCCACTGCTCAATTCCACCCGCGCAGATGAAGACATTGACGTGGTCGTCTGGGTCTGTTGAGCCGTCGTACTTGCTTATTGTGGATGGAATTTTTGTCTTTTTTTGGGAACTCAGCTTGAGCTAGTCTAGGTGTGAATTTAGACTGCGCCAATAGAGTGGCTGGCCTGTAAGGCTTGGCTGAATTTTCTTTGTTGGTTCCAGGCGTGCCGACAGGGTTGCCTTTTACTGCCCCCGCCGATGCATCAACAAAGTTGGGCATGTGGGTGCCATAGGCTTTAGCTGCCTCTGGGGGTGGTGCATTGCTACCCTTTGCAGCTCTTGCATCATGTTTTCTTGGTACGCCTGCATCTGTCGCATCTGTTCCCCTCACCAAGCGGTGGAGGCAAGAGGTGGCATCATTGCCATGTTTGGCGGATAGGGCATTGAGGTATAACCGGGAGTTTGATTTTCCCACGAGTTGGATTGTGACTATGGAGCTTGGGTCACTCGCATTGGTGGAGGATTAGGTGTTTGGAACATTGGTATGGGGTACTGGGCTATTGGGGTTGCTATACCTTGTGTGAGCGTAGGTGAGGGAGTGATTGTAGTTACTATGGTTGCCATTGTGTAAACGGGCTGGGTTGTTGCGGGTGTTTTTGGGCTAGTGGCGCCTTCAAGTCGTTCCTTGAACGACAAGCTAGGGAAAGAGGTTTTAGTGGTAGTTCTATTTTGAAGGGATGTTTCATGCAATTAGAGCCCGAGTTGTCAGAACTCTCAACTTCATCGACCACAGGGGCACTTTGATTTGGAATGGTAGTCATGTTGCGACGTGTAGATTTGAAGAAACTAGGAGAGGGAGAATGCCGGTCCCACAGATGGCGCCAAAATGTTGGTACAAATCCGGGCGCGTAGGTAGTAACGGATCTGGATCAACGGGAACCTCCTATTTATTCACTTCTTGGTTCTACAAAGTTGGATCTCTGCACAAGTAACAGTGCGTTAAGGCACCACGAAGAACCGAAGGGTGGTTTCTCCGTGATAACCTTCGGCGTGACAATCTGTATATTGATTATGGAATGATAGATAAGTGTGTGATTGAGTGTGAGAAGAGTAAAGAGAGCATAACCTTTACCTTACCTAGAGAGTCTGTATTTATAGTATACCTGATTAGGATGTGGCTAGCTGGCGTGTGAGTCCCGTAAGGGGACATACCTCCTGCACGGTTCTCGTTTATTGGCTTGCAGGGGTTTGTACCTTTGTTGTGCGCCGAGCACGATCATGTTCCCTGCAGTGTTAGTGCGTGGAGGTACTAAATATCAGCTCCTGATTGGTGGTGCTCTGACCATCCATACATTGGGTGCCACGTATCTGACGTATTTGTCGGGTGACGTAGGCGGGTCCTGATGACGGGTCATGATGGCGGGTCGACTCAGACCCGTTTAGGTGTAGTACCCTTCAGGTACCATGCCTTAGTGGTTAATCATTTATAGTGATATCTTTCTAAATAAATCTTGTTTTGTTATTACCGTATACAAGTAAACATAATTTTCATTTGTATAGCAATGTTAACTAACAAGTGCATACTTTCATTTGTAAAGCAATATATGTTAACTAACAAGTGCATGACAACTCAATTGGTGATGAACCAAAATCTCAAACCACTCAAGGTTTTGAGTTCGAACCAACACCTTTAAGCATTAAGCATACCTATTCTTTTATGTTCTAATAATATTTCCATATGCTCGTCCACATCGATTAATAGAGGGATTCTTAGTCCTCCCCCTCATTATAAAAGTTTGTAACTCATCCCACATCGATCCATAAATAAAATCTAAAGTCATTCGCACCTCTATACTTTATAACAACTTCTCTTTATTAAAAATGAACCCAACTACAGTGAAATGGTTTAACCTGTTTAGAGGTTGAACCCTATTCTTTACAAATCGGCTTGTTTGTTGAGGAGCCCTTTTAAAGCTAAACCCAAATCAATGATGCTATTGGTTCCTGGTTAAACTGGTCAGTCCGATCTAGGTTTAAAAACACAGGATATATTATGTCTTTTACTGTTTTATTGAATATTTCATTGTACTATGTGTTTGATCTTAACAATATTACTAGGATTTCACACTTGTGATCATTGTGATTCAACAAAACTTTTTTAGTCAAATATGACATGAGTCTAACCGTCCACTTTCTATATTTTTTGGGTTGTATTCGATCTTAATTAAAGTATGTTTTTATATGAAGTAAAGTATTCCTTTGCGTATTTAGTAAAGTTATTCATGGTGAGTTTCACACCATAGTCCAGGTTCATTCGGCTAATGGTCGTGTTAGTCACACGGTGGGTTCCGAGGAACCAATCTCTGAGGGGAGGTAAGTATACCACTCCACACGTTATTAAGGTTAAGTAGACGCCGACATGTATATGCGCTTAGCTAAATCCATCTAGATAGTGAGTTTCACTAGTCAGGTAAAACATTAAATGATTCGAGGACCGGATATTGGCCCGATGGTCATAATGTTATACTCTGAGGGCTACTTCATGACGGTCGAGTCCTAAATGTTGCCTTATATAACTCTAGTGCCATATATGCTATCTCAGCGAGTAGTGAAGATTTGATTTGTAAGATGTTAAATTACTTTATACACATTGGTATCCTTCTTGCATACAATTAATGTTTAGCTCACGATGTAGGTTCAAATGGTGCTCGCAGGCAATAACAAGGTCAAGGGGACTTAGCTAAATAAGGACACATGAAGATATCCACTTAGAAGACAAGAGACCATATTTAGACACTTAGGAGCACTGTCTTAGAAACTAATTCTCTAAAACACTCACATCGAGTGTTAGACATTTGTAATGACATTGTTTTAAGTTTAATTTTGGTTTAAATCTAGTGGTCATTTAATGAAGACTTTCACTGCTATTGATTATTTATTGTATGAATGACTAGTTATGACATAACAGGTAATGCCCTGAGAGTGTGGTGTGACACAAGCCTCACAAAACTCGTTTACGCACACATGTAATGCCCTGATTTTTCTGAAAGTTTTAAAAATATAATGAATTCTAAATTTCATCAAAATGTTGTTCTTAAAATTTATGATATGGGTGTGATTGCGGAGTCACGTAGTTGAAAACACTAAACTTTTGCCATCGTTTGTTAACAAAAATATTGAGACATAGCAAATAGAAAAAGTCAAACTTTATAGACAACTTCACTTATTAGCCCTAATTCCATCTGTTTCAAGGTTAGATTTGAGCCTAATCGAGCATTCATAGAATATTGCTCATTTATTTGAAACGATTGTAACTACAAGTGTTGTTTGCAAGTTATAACTTGACTAGATTATACAACTCCAAGACCAAAAACTGATTACATATATGTACATGCACATTGACGCATTAGGATATAACCCCCCATCTTAACCAAAACTTTTTGTTTCTCCTTTATTCTCCCTACCCAAACGCGAATCCCCTAGTTAGACACTCCGAGCCCTATTCTTTTCGTTTCATTACCCGCACCTTGGTGCACTTGAAACCACTTTGCCAGATAGCCTTTTTACTCGTTTATTATTTTCAATCGCTAGATCGAAAATACAGATTTCTACTTCACTACTTTCAACATTGCCTTTAAAGACCAAAAGGGCACACCACAAATATCAACATCCATTTACATACAATAAGAAAAATTACATCATAAATAACGGCCAGGTTTAGCAAATAATAACTGTCAAATACATATCTGTAATTTGCATCAATTCTTCTGATGAACAGCTACTTGATGAATTTCCATTTCTTTCAACATGACTGACCGACCACACGAGTCACATGGGGCGGTTCTGGACCCACAAAGACTCTCATGTTCAGAAAGTCCTCTTAATCGGTCGCGTGCATCAACCGCCAATGAACCAGCTTGGACCATGTCCCCACAGAACCGACATGTCACCAGTCGTAAAGCACACTCTGAAGATTGGTGTTGCACCTGTAATAAACAAGACAAACACATACTCTTTAACAAACAAGAAGCATAAGTTATGTAAAGCAGTTAAAAGCCAACGCTAAATGTTGATGTTGATTAACAAGTCAAAACGGTAAATTTTAATATGGACCAAGTCGGGTCGAAATGGGTATTTTTAGCAGGAATTAACATATACAAAACATACACAAAACCAAATTGATGGTTTAGGGTAAGCAACCTTATATACTCATTTTACTTACCATTTGTGTCTTCTCAAGGACGACCCCACACGGGCAACATAACGGTTCATGAAACACTTTCATATGTTTTTCCATCTCAGTCTCATGAAAAGCCAGCCCACATTTCTCACAATGCACATGATTCTTAACTTCTTCAGTCCTCAAAACAACACCGCAGCCAGCATGCTGACAGATCACATTATGTCTTCTACAATAAGCCTCATGAAGTGCTATGGTTCTTACAGGTATATAATGTTTACAGTTCCCACACTCTACTGTATCTGCTGTTGATGCTAACCCGTGTGAAGAAGATGACATTGGTTGTTGACCAGCGTTTGACTTTGGAATATCTTTTACAATTACTGAAACATGGTATTTTGTTGTTCCTTTGAACCCATATACACCGACACTGTAACTACTCGGACCCAAGGTGTGGTCCTTTGACCCAAGAACCAAGCACTTTGAACCAACATCATGGCTAGACCAACCGTGTTGGTGGGTGTTTGGAAACAATAACGGGTGTCGAGAAAGATAAAGATCTGTATCTCCATTTGCCTCTGAATCTAAATTCACTTCAATTTCAACATCTCCACTAGTAACTCTTTGCCATGTCTCATCATCTATCGAAAATTTGTAATAAGCATACTCTCCCTCATTTATAACTCCCGATTCAGATTTCCCAAATGCTAGTGGCTTCAACACGTGTTGGTTGGTCTTTTCAGGAAGTGAATCAGGGCCCATAATATCAACCTCAATATCGGTTTCAAGAACAGACACACTTGATGCCGGTTTTAGTTCAAGCACACGTAGATGAAAAGTCAACACACCGTGTTTGACAGTCAAAATATCATCTTGAGAAAGAGTTGCGTGTTGGCGAAGGGTTGTTTCAAGAACCGCCTTATGATTTGGTATATCCGAAAACCCAAGTTCTTGTGATTGAAGTTTTGCATACGTTCCCTTTGGTAACCAAACATATTTAACATCAATCAAAGGCGTGCTTGGATCTTGTTTGGAGTATAAGTTATTCCAAATGTGAGGCGGGATCCCAACTGAACCTTCCTCCGCAGTAAATTCCAAAACCCCTGCGTGGGTCGACCCATGATCTTGGTGAGCTACCGATAACTGAAAATGTAGGGGGCCTTTATCAAAAGCGCCTTGCTCGGATAACTCATTAAAACACGAAGGTGGAAGCTTGATTTTATCTCCAGAACCTTCAAATGGTACAGCTTCTAGAGCATGGTTAAAAGAAACTCCTCTTCCGGCGAATATACTTTCTTCCATTTGTCGCTCAGCCTGAACAATAACAGCCATTTTTATAATTATTATAAAAATAACCTTATACTAATATAAGATACATAAACCCTATAAGATAGATAAACCATTATGAAGGTGAACTGCTTATTTCTTTTCTTACTGTGTTTTAAATTCAGATAAGCGCGTATGAGCGGGTAAATGAAGAAAACTAGGTATGATTGTCTGCAGGGGATTTGAAACTTAAAAATTAAGGTATGGTAAATAAGCAATGAGAAACAATCCAACTGTGTCATATCTTATAGGTATAGACAAAGTTTCTAATCAACTAACTACCTAACTTCAACCCTAATTTTGCAAATTCATGTTTAGTATAGTTGTATGCCCTAATATCACAATATCAGCTAATGTTCCAAAACAAATAATCAGTTCATTCAAACAAACCATAACAAAATTTAGTTCTGTAACCTAAATCATAATGAAATTATTACCTTAATCTGGGCTTCCATGGCATCAATTCGACGAGATCTTTGAGAAGCTTCAATGGCCTCACGATGACGAGTAGCTTCTTGTTTGGCTCTTTTCTCTCTTTCCAAACGTAACTTTGCCTTCTCTTTTCGATCTTTTTGTTCTTTCTCCAATTTCTCTCTCGCTCTTCTCAACTCAAAATCCATCTTTCTTTCAGATCTTCGATTTGATGCAACTGATTGATTAGATTATCGATCCGATGGGTATATTATTAGAAGATACAATTTGGTTGCCCTGTTCTCCAAGAAATTAAATTAGTGAGGAAGGGTAGGTTGGTTTGTTTGTTTATATGTAGTTTTTGGGTATGGATCCAGAAGAGTCTAGGCCCTTCCTAGTTTTTGGTCATTAAAGGAGGCTGGCCCAAATTCAACCCCTCGGATAGCCATGTACAAACCGGATTTTTTAGGAACCGGGTCCAGTTTTGATCAACAAAGTCAAAAACCAGGTAGGATCGGGTTTGATTCCGGGTATGATCGGGTATTTGACCGGGTTGTGACCGGTTTAACCGAGTTTTTTTCGGTTCCAGGTAGGGTCGGGTCCAGGTTTTGACCGGGTTGAGGTGGAACCGGTTCCGGGTACGGTTTCAGTTTCTCACTTTCTTGGAGAAACCGGAACCCATGTGTACCCTACGGTTTGGGTACGACCGATTTCGGTTCGGGTACAACGGCTCAGTTCCGGAACCGGTTTTTTTTTTTGCACGGCTACCCTCGGATCTTATAAATTACCGTCATCACAAACATTAAAAACCATACACGGGTAAAAATCAATGAAAAGTAATTATTACTCAACTTCAAACAAACATAATAAAGCAAATGTACATGACACCATCAAAATAAAACATATATAATCTGGTGCTAGAAACGACGAATCATTGTCTCTTTGTAGAACTCATAATAAAAGGACACCACCTTACACCATTCAACACCATCGGTAATCCACCGCCACCATCTGCTATCCACCACCATCATCCATCGTCGAATTAAGAAACAAAAACACGACGAAGGCGACCAAAAAAGATGTTGGAAGCGGCATAATAGTAAAAGTCGAATGAGACAACAACCATGTTGTAAGAATCCAAGGATTATAAAGCAACCATAAAACTAATTGCCTCCAACCTCAAGTTATTTACAGAATGGTCATTCTACTTTGGTGCCCAAGTTTCAAAACCAACAAACACTATGATGGTGAAAATGCAAAACATAAAATAACACTATTCATAAAGTTTTCTTTTTTAAAATATAGTAATAACTAGGTATATTCAGGTTGTCGCGCATTGCATGACGATTGTTAAGCGGGTTATTATTTTTTGCATACCATAACAGCAGCCCATAAACAAAAATGTAGCACAACACACACAATAAAATCAAATTCAACTCAAAAATAATAAAAAAACAATCAACAAACAAACGTACTCATGGCATGAACCAATTACAACACAACACCTTAAACCATCAACCAATAGCAACACAACACCTTAATCCATAAACCAATAACAACACAACACATCAAACCATCAAACTAATAACAACACAATACCTCCAGCTACATACAAAACACTACTTTATGACATCAAACAATATCAACACAACACCTCAAACCATCAACCAATAGTAACATAACACCTCAAGTCACACACAAAACACTATTCATGAAGTTTGTATTTCAGTATATTAATTCAGAATATCTTTTGTTACTAAACTTATTATAAAACTGGAGTGTAAGAATACATAAAGAGACAAAATTACTTTTACTACTCAGATATAAATATATTGTAATAACCTTAACCCCCACCTTCCACGAAACCCATATTCGCACACGACATACATCTGTAACCCACACCACATATCCACCCCACACATGAAGCTTAACACATATTGTTATAAAACTTTCATAACATAATCACACAACTCACACCACCTACACCCATCACCCTCACCACATACCATGTCACATAATCTCCATTACCTTGTTAGCTATGCAACATATATATTACTCGATTATGAGAAAATCATAAAAGAAGCAAAAGCAAGGCAAAACCAAAGGAAAATTAGCAAAAGGAAGAAGGCTGACGAATCTACGTATTGTAGGACGAGGAAAAGGAGTCAATACTTGAAGATATAGAGCCCAACACACGCCCATATATCCATTAGACATGCTCCCATGTGCTTAAAGTATAAGAAATCTTGGGTCAGGCAAGTACAAGCCCCCGTGCATCCATCACACGCCCTATGTGATGACCAAATCATAATATACAAGATCATTGGAAAGACACACCCTTGTGTCTCTTGTACACACTCACGTGCCCAACTACCATGTTAGATCCGTACTGACACATGATGATAAAGGAACAAATGGTGGGAGGCACACCCTCGTGCCTCTTGTACACGACCCCGTGTGTTGATGGAATGTCAGATCGTACTTACACAAGATCATAGAGCAAGAGCTGGACAAGTACACACCTCACGTGTCTCGTATACACGCATCGTGTCTTGTCACCAAATCAGCCTATAAATAGCAACATTGGCTCATCTACAACGTGAGCACTTCTATAGACTACAACCATTTTTTTCAATGTTGTTTCCTCCTTTTTTAGCTTAGTATGTAGTATATTAGATTATTCTGTTTAGCTTGAATCAATTCAACAATTATCAAATATTGTGATGATGTTTCTAATTATTTTCCAAGTTTAATTCTTGTTGTTTCACTTGCCATGTTTGGCTAAAGATTCTTTGATCTACTTGGGTGAGATGGTTTGTTAATGTTTGTCATTTAAATATAAGTAATGTTTTGATTTACTTTGGTTGTGTGTATATACTTCAAGTTTTGTTTTACGATTGTGAGTTTTGAGTTAGAGACCTATGTCCGATCAAATCCGCGTGTTAGCAACGCTCCATCCAAGATGATCGTACCTATGTAGTACAACCTTTGGCAATCACCCAATAGGTGGTTAGTGACTAGGGCATAATGACTCTAACTTAGAACTTTGACTTGGTGTTACGGATTTGAGTGACACATTTCCGGAGCACTAAAGTTTACGTCTTTCGATTCTCTTAAACTTAGTGGCTAGTTATAATGTTGCTAAGTTGTGGTTTTAAGAAATGCTTCCTTTTTATTACTTTGCTTGATCCTTTATTCAGTTGCTTGGGGGTAGCTCTGTCGATCCATATGTTGTTAAGTTGTCCTTAAAATGAGTCGCAATAGCTTCACTTATGTACACACACCATGTTATGATGAAAAGAGTGACCCTTAATACGTTAGGAGTATTAGATAACCATTTTTAACGAATCGATTCCAAGTATGTAGCTATTTGTGAATTGATCTAATTTTTTAAAGCATAAATACTTGTTACACTTGTTCATTATCTTGAACTAGATTTATTCGCTTGTCTCACGCGTTGCGTGAGACTTTTATTTCTTATTTCCTAATTACTATATTTTGTATTGAAATTGACTACATATAACGTAAACACTGTTGTAAACCCGACAACAAAATGGGTTAAAAACGGTGACCATGTCACCGCTCACCACAAAAACGACCACTATCCACCTTCATAACCACGAATTCCCCGTCTCATGTATAGCCGGAAATCGCTACCGATAACTTGAAAGAAAAAACAACAAAGCAAGTGAAAAATAACGATGATTACTGTCACACCCCAAAAATCGTTGCAGCGGAAGTCACGAATATTTGGTGCTTAGAGCGAAGTTGGCACCCATTAATTATAAAGCAAACGTCCACATTAATTTAAAAGGTAATTAAAAGTGTTAATGTTGACACGTCAACATCCCACCATTTTTCGTTAAGAAAATAAAATACAATATTGTCTTAATAAAGCGTAGATTGTTTGAAGTAAAACCAAACAAAATTTTAAACAAAGCGGTCCCAAAACACATAAACCAAATGTGGAGTTTGTAGTCCAAAAACTATCCTTCCACAAATTCCCATGCCCAACACTTTGTACCTGAAAAACATGTAAAAACTAAGTCAACATAAAGTTGGTGAGTTTTCGGGTTTTAATCAAAGTAAAGTCATTTTTCATTCACAATAGATATGCTTGGCTTTGAGACATCAACACGACCATACGTCAAAGGGTTTGCAAGGCCCAAAGACAAATGAATCATCAAAGTCATGAGTCCATAATCAAACCAAGAAACGAAGTTCCCTCACAACAATCAACTTATATTCCCCCGCATGTCAACACGATCAGAGCGACTGATCACGAGGGGCGGAATTCCAATCCCGATAGATCTACCAATATAACTTGTGGTTTCTCACTCCAAGAGAAATTAATGATTATGAGAGGGCATTACGCGTAAAATCATCAAACACTCATGCCATCATTTTGGTCAACAACAATACCCGTCTCCCAATACATGTCCAAAACAACATAAACAAAATACATGTTTTTCCCCCGAAAATATTTAAATAAAACATTATTTAAAAAGGGGCCGAGACACTCACAGGTCTCTCAATTCATATCAAAACATTATAAACAAATACATGTTTTTCCCCCAAAACAGTTAAATAAAACGTTATTTAAAAAGGGGCCGAAGAACTCACAGTGAATACGCCAAAAGCTAGAACATATAAGCCCAACAATAACACCACCTAAGAACATCCTATACACAAAGGACCCGTTCAAAAGATGCACACATATATCAAGTCTAAAACCGTGTAGGTTGTTCACCAAAACCTAACTAGACTCATGTGAAAACATTTCATTTACAAAAACAACCCTTAATTTTAATGACCCGTTGGTGATCTTTGCCTTGATTAATTTTATGTATAATAACACACACTTTGTTATTTTGTTATAACTTTGATTAGTTTTCATACTACTAATCACATAAGCACATATAACACACATGAAATGACACATAAAAGCCCTATTTAGTCCTTTAACTTTTCTAAGTAAAACAAACACTTTTACTTATCCATTATTATTCATATACTTAGGAAAATATAATTTAATATTCTCATGTCATAAGTAAAGTTCATAACACTTAGAAAAATATACATTTTTCTCTAGTTAACTAGTATGCAATTTTCAACATGACGGTTAACACTTAACGGGACATTTAACCACGTTTTCATAAACAACTTATTAATCATATGAAATTATATATATCTAAACATATTTTCACATAACAAGAATCACATTTCATACATTTTCAATAAAAATCACAATATTAGCTAAACATGTCAATTTCAACATTTTCGGGAACGTTTTCGGGTCACGGAAAGCAACCCAATACCCGTATTTTTGTCATTACTTAATAAATACTTTTAAACCAGTATGTTATTATAAAAATAAGTACAAAGTTACTGATCCAAATCAGTTTACAAAAATATTGCGTTTTAGAGTCGAAAATTGTCGTTTTCGGCTTTTCCGGGTACATAGTTTGCACGTTTTTGAGTTTAAAACTCTAAGTTTTTGTACCAAACTTTAAATCTCATATTTTTATATAAAAATATACTTTATAATCTGTTGGAAATAGTATTTTTATATATTTACATTTTTAAGTAAAAATCGATGCGTTTTACGCGTATTTTCGTATCAAAAACCGTTATTTGTAAGGTTTAATCACATCTTTCTTATAATACATTTAAAATACTTATTTTATAAAGTTTATAAATCTTTAAAAATATGATTTATTCCAGAATATAATATAGTTTTTAAATCATTACAAAAATGTATAAAAATTACATTTTATGTCTTTTTAAACCTTTAAGTATCATATATCACTACTTACATCAATATTTCATGCATCTAAAAACAATTTTTACACTTTAAGAAATCATGTATTTTATCATATCATAATCATCATAACAAAATACTTTTCATACTTACATCTAGCAATTTCTTAAATAAACATGTAGCAAGTTTTTCACATAAGTAACATCTTCTAATTTCATGCCACATGACCATGTTTTTGTAAGTATTTTCCTAACACTTTTTCATGGTATACATAATCATCTAGTGACAATATTATCTTAACTTCATTAAAACATCTTTGCATGTCAAGATCTAACCATTTTAAATACAACTTACAACAAGTTATCATCATTTTTAACTAGCAAGCATACCTACACATATACACACATACATACGGTTTTACATACATACATACACACATTCATATTTTAATATCACAACTAACCTACGCTTATTCATATTATCTCATTTCCAACAAAACAACTTTCATGTTCTTTGACCTAAACCCTTTTTGATGCAAGAACACAATACTCATTATAATATCATTAACATGTATATACACACACATACACACATACCTACGGATTACATACATATATATCCAAAAATCATGTTTTGATGACCACACATAACATATAGTTGTTCATTTCTTCCCTTTTCCTTTATCAAACTTTCAAAACCATCAATTTAACACAAATGTAACTTTGTTTATATAAATCAAAAACACACACATATATATACATACATACTTACGGACACAAATACACACACACACACACACCCATTTTGAAAACCCATTTCCATTTTAAAAACATTCATCTTTTGGTTTTAGGTTTGGTGAACAACACTTCAAGAACACAATCTTGAACACATTTAAATCATAAAAACAAAATGGAAAATGTCCACACCCTTTATCAACACTAGAAAAAGATGAAGAAGATGGATTTGGTCATCAAACAACACTTGAATGCTCCTACTTGCTTCCAAGACCACCAAAAACACAAGACTTTGCAACAAGGTGCAAGAAATGTTTGTGGAGAGTGGTGAGAGTATGGTGGCCGAAATTTTGAGTATGGAGGTGGTTTGGGTCGGTTTTGGGAAGAACAAAAAGAGAGGATGGAGTGTTGGGGTGGTAAAAGAGTTGTGTGTAATATTGGTGGAAGTGGTTGAGTGTAGTAAAGGAGGTAATGGGAAGTGTGTAGATTTAAAAAGATTTTTATGGGGATTTGGTGGAGAGTAATAAATGGGCCGGATTTTTATAAAAAAAAAGAAATTTTATTTAGTTTTTTAATTAAACACACTACACCATTAAATCACTAACATTTTATTAAATCTTGTAAACTTTTAACCCCATACATGCCATAATACTTCTAATATTATTATTTTACACTTAAAATATCAAAAATATATTAATAAATATTTTAATGTATTTCGGGTAGTGTACTGGTAGTAAAACCGGGCAAAAACTGAAACGCACGCGATAACCGGAAAACAACGGATAAAATACATCGCTTTTAGTTTTTATTATGTTTTCACTTATACACACCCAAAATATATTATTTGATGCTATTTCGAGTAGGGATGAGCGTTTGGTACCGAAATACCGAACCGATACCCGTACCGTACCGGTACCGTACCGAACCGGTACCGTACCGATAGATTCGGTACCGGTATCGGTACCCACTTTTACATGTTTTCGGTATCGGTATTTTCGGTATCGGTACCGGTTCGGTACCAATACCTTAAATTTACCTAAAAGTACTTGTTCCGTACCTATACCGTACCGGTACCCACTTTTCCATGTTTTCGGTATCGGTATTTTCGGTATCGGTACCGGTTCGGTACCGGTACAGTACCAATCTCATCCCTAATTTCGAGCATTATATCAATTATTGGACTGTTAAAATTTATCAGGCAGTCACCAACGTTCATTACCGGGTATTTAACCGCTACGCGATTAAGCAATTTCAAAAATCACAAATTGCAAAACAATGCACAAAAATGGGCTTATCTAACTTTAATAATACTTTAATTATCATAATTAAGTCAAATGACGCATTTCAAAAATTAAGCTCGTTTTAAGCTAGTACGAATATTGACCGAAATTTGCCGGGTGTCACAATTACCCACATATAACATATATATTGAATAACCAAACAATCATCCCCTTCACCCTTAAATCCTAACCTATTTACAAAAATGGCACTCTACTATATATCATGTTTCCAAATTATTAATGTATAATTTTACTTTTTCGCGCTTCGAACTAGACGATGATCGAGGTTAACTATCAGGATTCTATATGTCTTTGGACAATATCCAATACTTGTAAAGGTAAAATAACGTTTTATAAACTTAAAACTAGATAATTTCTAAAGTATTTTATGGAAGAAAAATTATACAAATCTTGAAAACCAAGTTTTTTTGCACCGTTTCCAAGACACAAAGATTTCAAGAATGACTAAGATCGTTAGTCTAGTTCACAAAACCTCATATTAGGAAATGAGTTGCTATGAAGAGCTTACTGAGCCTTTTGAAACCCATATTAATATATTTTAGACATGAAATAGAAAATGTTTGGTGCCAAATGTGTGGGGGTCCCACCAGGATCACGAATGCCTTATTGGTGGATACACCCACACAAACACGTTATCCAAAATGTGAGAAAACGCCTTTAGATGAACTTTTTGACGACTTAGGAAACTTCTGAATAAGCCTTAAAGAACTAACGTTGCGGTTACTACAAACTTACTCCCATGAGGAAATCTTCGAGGATGACCCCCCCTCTACAGCTTGGGTGAGCAACGTGACATTGATGCCTTTGCAGAAATGATGAGGGATGACGAGCCAAAATCAAAAGAAGAAAAAAATTACAAACGAACCTGATGAGCAATCAACACCCGTTAAGAAAGACGAAACCACGCCAAGAGCCTCATTAGAACTTCTAGGATGGAAACCTTTGTACCTTCAGTTCTCCTGTTGGAACAACGTTCAAAGTAACAAAGAAAATTTAGAACCAGAAGAAGCAGACGATCTCGTGTCTTCACTGGCAATATTTGGGTGCCTAGCTAAGCAAGGGTCGTGCATGGTTTGATTCTTCCCGCCACTTTTCACGTGCTTTGATCAATATGAAACACAAACATCAATCAGGTGATGTGGTCCTCTCCAACACACGACCCGTAATCATCACACACGACCCAATTTCTATATGAGTGAACACAAACATCAATCATGTTATTTACGTTCATTTTCGTGTTTATTGTATTATGATGGAAAGCGACCAAGAAAGCGTGATTTTTATCCGGCATGCAAAGTGCCCGAGGACTAAGATGTGTGAACTGACCATTAACAAGTTGGTGTTCAAGATAAAGAAGCTTGTATCCAGACGGACCAAATTACAAATTGCCACCAACCAACGACTGGTGACTATCGCTAGTGATGTCAAAGCCTTTTAGAGGGAGGTGCATGCCCTCAATCACCGGATAGCTGAGTTACATGATAGTGCTACCAGTAACTCTCATGTGCTATTCCCACATGAGATGTAAGACTATTTCCAGAAATAGAGTGCAAGGGAGTAGGGTAGGAGTTTAGCTAGTACTTAACCAAATTTTGTTATATAGGTTTACTAGTTTAGTGTCTGCGCTATGCTCGGGAAAATAATACCCAGATAATTTTAATGATATTCATGGGGCATGGAAGGCTCCAATCAATTTTTAGAAAAAACCATTATAAAACCGAAACACAAGATTTATTTAAAAGTTGTGTTTTTAATATAGCTATATTATACTCAAATTAAAGAGAATTAAATGCTCAGTTTTTTGAGGTAATTTTTTTTAAAAAAATAATATCATAGTTATGGATGTTTAAAAGATTCTAAGGTATTTAATTATAGCATATTACTAATTTACTCTTAAATTTCATTTATATACCTTATTAAATATAAACCGACCCGTGCACACCTTAGTAAAAGGGCTGAAAATGTAACTATTTTTAAGTTTTTCTAGTTTCTCCTAAATATTAGGGGTTCAAAATGTAATTCGTTTTATTATAATACTAGTTTAGTGCCCGTGCTACGCTCGGGAACACAACATTCAAGTTATGCTTTTAAGGATGTTCATCAATGTTCCATTCAGTTTTGAGACAAAATCGTGGTAAACCGAAACACATGATATATTTCTAAAAATTAGATTTTTAGTATAGCAATATTATACTCAATTAAAGAGAATAAAGTGATCAGTTTTATGGTGTAGTTTATTTTTAACAAAAAATTGTATAAAAATGTTATGTATATTTATAAAACACCGAGGTCTTTAATTGTATGTTATTATTAACTTTATCCATAAGTTTCGTTTTTACACCCTATCAAATATAAACCAACTCATGTACACCCCTTGTAGTAAAGGGTTAAAAATATAAATACTCTTAAATTTTTCATAATTTTCCAAAATATTAATTAGGGGATCAAAAATGTAATTAGTTTTATTATAATAAATTTTATATACATCTTTTTAAATAAAAAAATCATTATTATGAGATAATCTCTCAAATAATGCCACATAAGCTAAAAGTTATGAAAAAATGTCTCATAGGATTTTTTTGTGTTGCTATATTATATAAGAATATTATATAGATTATGTATACATATTTTAATTATAAAATTATTTTTTTTTTGGACAGCGAAACGAATAAAGCCCGGCTACCCGGGGTAACCCAATGACGAAAGGCAACCCCAAACGCTCTGCGAACACAGACAGCGCTTGGTAGCCGAAACCCACCTATTAACCTGACTCCAATTCGGAGGAAACCCACTAACCCATCCGCTCATAGGCACGACGACAAGCTAGTGGTAAAACCCGTTTGGCTCAGAGATCGAACTTGTGTTGCCACAAGTCTCCCTTCATTGTCCCTTTCAAAGTGATGGTAGTGGGACTAGAACTTGGGTCTCTTTTGGAGAATCCAGACATCTTACTACTACACCATATTGGAAGTTATGAGAGAAATTCTCAAATAATGCCAAGTAAACAAAACAACTCTAAATAGTTGACACATAAACAAAATTTATTTTCCTATATTATATAGAAGATATGTATAGGTTAGTACTAAAAGCTAGCTCCTAGCACCAAAGTAAAGGTATATTAAACTGTGTAGTAAAAAACGGCCACAAAACTCCGATGGCGACAACCTCCACCTCTAATGGCGATCACCGTCTCAGATGATAAGAAAATCTTATCATCGACTGAATCAACCACGCCAACAACTACCACCCTTACGTCTCCGATGAAGAAAGTATCACAATCATTGACGTAAATGACATGCAATGAAAGAAAAGATTCAACCGATCTCCTTTATGATCTACGTACAACTTCTCATTTGGGAAGACCACCGTAACGACAGAGAATACATTTCCCTACACAAATATCGAAGGCAGCAACCCTCAGAAAAGACTGTCGAAACCTCTTCACAATCTAACTTGTAGCTAACGTCATTTCAAAATCTAAAGATTTATGTTTTTGTCTCCCTCGAATGCATTTGCAAGACGTTGATTTTCACTATCTCAATTCTCAAAAACAATATGTATCTCATCTGAACAACAATATTACATCACAAAAACAATATGATACACCACATAGGAATAAAACCAAACTAAAAGAAAACAAGATACAGAGACCAATACCTTAGTTTCTATCCACAAGCTTCCAAAATCATAACTGTTCCACTCAAAATATCAAATGAAATCACCATTCACCATATCAACTTTATGCAACCGCCTTGGTACATTACTTCACGATGGTGGTGGTGACAGAGGCTGCCATTGCATCAAGGCGGTTCCACGTTGACTGTCGTTTCATGATGCTTTCTTTCTCTTTAGTTTCGTCTTCTTGGTACTTGACCACACAATCTTGGAACGTTAACTGATCTGCATCTGAGAATATTTTTCTGACATTTGAGGTTAGGCTTTGAACAGCTTGATTCCAATGACCACGCGTGTTTTTCTCCAAGGCGGGGATAATAATGGGCAAAATCACTTTGCGGTTTTGAGTTGTTAGATTCCTTATATGCTCGTTATTCCACAAGAACAACGCCCGTTCTGCCACCTGTCACCACATTAGAAGAAACCATCACACACAATTGGATGAAGTTATACACTTTTGAACAACTTTCAACCCTTGATTTCAATTGTAAGCTTTTGTTTATAAACGATAATGGTTATTATGAGCGAAAACAAGTGAAATTTTTTTATCTATAAGCTAAAGTGAAAGTTATTAGTGCTGCCGGTCAAACTGCTGATATGAGTTGTCATTGACCAATTGTTTATAATCCAAATTGCCTAATTTATAAAGGATTAAAATAAAAAAAAAGGTTAGCTAAAAATGAAACGAATGAAACAGATCAAAATTCATCCATCATGTCCTTGTTCAAAAAATTAGCTGTTTGCATCATGTATAGCTATTTGGTAACCATATTAACTACCTAGCTGTTTACACAGTCAAAAAATAGACAAAGTTACATGTTTGTTGTTTAAACTCAAACCCATTTCAGCCTGTTACTAATGCGCACATCCAGACATGGCAAGTTTTGACCCAGAGCTTAAATTTACTCGTTTTGACGTGTAACACCTTTGGCCCATTACCCAATCCGCCCGACCCGTTCCATTTTACAACCTCTGAACTCCAAACCAAAGTTATCAACGTCAAAAGATGAAGAAACGTTCCAAACACATATGGACATACCTGAAAATGTGAACTGTTGAGGCATTGACTGATTTGACGGAACAAAGGGGGAATAATTTTTTCAAACTCTGCAGCTTGTGTAACTTCTAAAATTTCCTCCAATTCACTGAGAAACATGACCTCTTTTGAACTATTAGTCAAAGGCCAATACTTTAACAGTCCCCGAATAACAGTATCCGCCAATTTACAATCCTTTTCAACAAACTGACAAACACAATACACGAGTTGCTGGTGATACATAGACAAAACTCTAGGCTTATGAAGCGGGATCAAGACATGAACAAGAAACAACTTATGCTCATCCTTCAATGGCAAAGCGAACCCATTGATTATACTCCCCAAAACCTCGAGTAACTGAGCTATCCCATTATGTTTCTCCGTTTCGAAAATAAAATTATAAAAGATATTGTTAATTGCTTTCCTTATAAAAGGACGATGAACCATAAACTTCCCGTAAATTCTATGCAAGATTGTTTTCAAATACTCTCGTTCTCTTTGATCTTCCGAGTCAAATAGATCAAGCAACTTCAACACGAATGAATGATCAATGTACCGCTTAGTAAGCTTTGCATTTGTTTCCGGTGACGCCACAAATCTAAGAAGCAACTCGTACACAATTTGAAGATGAGGCCATGACGGATCCATAAAAAACTCATCATCTTCTTGATCATACACATCTACGAGTTTGTTTTCATGGTTCAAATTTGGTAAAGACCGAAACAGATTAGCAGCTACCATCTTCGTAATTTCTTGAATCGTAACCTCGTTGAATTTTGAGGTAACCGAAGAAACATAATCAACCAATTCAAGCAAAGTCTGTTTCTTAACCTCTTTTTCTTGAACGTTCTTCGCGGGATCGTTAAAATCAAACACCACACAACACATATTCAACTTCTTGATGAACAAAGTGTGTTTTTCTGAACTTGATACAAGTCTAAAACTAGGCAATGCTTCATAAGAAGCAGGTATTGAATCAGTATTTGATTTTGCAATTTTATCAGACGATGAATTAGGTTTAGATCCGCCATTAACACCCACAACAGTCGAACTTACAACACCAATATCCAATTCATTGTTTCGTTCATCACTGTGAATTGATTTGGAAGATGATTTCCTCGGAAGCTTATTTAAAATCTGCTTAATCATAGTAAAACCCTAATTCAAAAACGTGAAACCCTAACTGTCCCGATCAGTCAAAGTTTGAATAACGAAATTTCCCCAATTACATTCATTTCTGAAGCAAATTAACTTATTGAAGTTTCAAAATCTAAGCAAAACTAAGGTCGTACCTTGGCAATTGAATTGGTGTGAGATTGAGGTGTATAGTGATCGAATTGGATTGAACTGTTTGTGGGGTTTTGACTGGGATTGAATCGTGTTGAGCTTTAAATTGGAGGTTGAAAGAGGTTGTGAGTGCAAAAGCTTTTTGAAGATGATGATGAGGAGGAAGGGGGGAAGAGGGTTCTTTGTGATTTGGAATAATGGTTTGAATTCAAATCAAATTTTTAGAGAGAGAAACAATGGTGAGTGTGAGTTTGACCGAAAGAAGAAGATAGAGAAGATGATGGGATTAAGAATAAACATGATGTTAATTAGGCCTGGCAAAATAGACTCATTTTGATAGTTTTGGGTCACATTGGGTAATCTTTAAATCCATGTTGGGTTAGTTTGGGCCATAAAAAACTCAATAGTGGGTCAAAATCTAACCCATTGGGCTGAAGAAAAATACTTACGGGTCATGATGTGTTGAGTGAAATAGTCTACGGGTCATGATGGGTCAAGCCTAAAATCATGATGTATGCTATTGTTATTTATTCATCTCGGTATATAAACTTTTTTTTAGGTATATTGTGCTGCAATTTTAAAGATTGGTTGTGATTAGTAGCATATTAATAGTTGTTTCTTTGATGAAAAATTTATGAGTTTGAGAGTTTAAATGGCTAGAGATATGTGTTTGTGAGTGGAATTGCTAGAGATATGATGGGTATAAGACTTTAAGCTAATTAGTTAAATGAGTTACCGAAATTATAGACTTTAAGTTGATTTTTTTACCCGAACCGTTCTGACCCGACCCGTTCTAACCCGGACCCATCCTGACCCGACCCGTTCTGACCCGTTTTTATAACAACCCATCTTGACCCGGACCCGTTTTGACCCGGTTAGCTGACCCGACCCGACCCGCCCGTTTTGCCAGGCTAATGTTAATCATTGTTTGGTAGATGAAATGGAAACTATAAGTCTATAATTAAAAGAAAAAAAGGGAAACTTAAAGAATGTTAAGGAGATGTAATAAAGGGGAACTTTTTTTGCAACTTAAAATAAAAGGGGGAAACTTAAGAATGTTTAGTTATTTTCGAGCACTTTTTGACTGTGTTGAGTACTCACAACTCTATAGTTTATCGGGTTAACAGTGTCTTACGTCTATTGACTTTTTGCAATCATGCTTGTGAGCCGATGCATCTCGACCTTTTCTTGAACCAACCATGTAATAAGATCTGATAAACGATAAACGTTCGATTTTGCAAGTGTATTCCTAAGACTCAACAACAACTCACTCGATTAGAGCATGCGTGGTTGCTCAAATGTAGTCTAGATGTCATGAGCGTTAATGCCAAAGAATGTTGTAACACCCCAAAAGTCGAAACGATCAATTAAAATAATAAATGAGTTTTAGTTATTGTTATTTTAGAAATTGAAAGAAAAGATGTACAGTTGTACACTACTATGGACAAATATTTATAGTGAAAATTATTTATAGGTCCATCACTAGTTCTCAACTTATAGTGAAAATTATTTATAGATCCATCACTAGTTCTTAACTTAAAGTATGTTCTCGATTAACCTCTATCTTTTAGCAATGCGATTTTTATTACTTAACATTCTCGTTTGTAGTATTTAACTTAGATGAAATTAGATACAAGATTTCTGTAAATACTAGTGTATATTTAAATTTTAATAGTGTTTTTATTCATACTTTAATCTTCGGGATGCTTAATATTGTATCAACATTCAACATCAAGTTAACTGTTAAATATAAAGGGTTCTTTCGCCGGAGACTTCGTTCAAAAAAGTTAGAGATTTGCTTTCTAATAAGTTATTGAAAAAATAAATTAATTAATTAAAGAATAAGTTATCAAAATATCATTTTGATCACTTTAACCTTTATGTTAATTTTTTTTTCTCATTTTGATGTTTGGTCATATAAGTTAATTCTAGATGAATGGATTGATTTGGTTTTCATCCAATTTCTCATTGCGATGATTATTTAACTTTGTGTGATATTATTTATTCTTTTTGTGTATATGTGTTCTTGCATTGCTAAAGCATTTATATCCTTTACTTCGAAGATGAAGTTACAAGCATTGTTTTGTAGGTTTTCATGGCTTAAATGCCTATTTAATTTGTTGATGTTTTTAGTTGGGTATGTTTTAGTTTTCGTGACCTTCTCATATATAGTCAGTTTTTTAAACAAAGATGTTTAGTGAAATTAAAATTATAGTTTTTTTATGAAGTATATTATCCTGACCTTCAAGAATTCATGGTTTACATTATGTTTTGTAGGTGTTTAGTTTCCTTACCCACGTCTAAGCTACTTGAATTTGATAATCGAGATTGTGTGAATTTTTTATTAATAATGTTCGGACTCAATTAAACTTGTAATTGCTATAGCTAGAACAAGTGTTGTCTGATGATGACGTGGGTTGGAGCGGTGGTGGTGATGATGACGTGATGAAGATGACATTGATTTTAATGGCTATGGCTGGTATTTATAGGTGCGGTTGTGGGCGTGTTGTAAGATGGACGGTGATGGTGCTGTTGTAGTGGTCGATGAAGGTAGTGCTGTAAGGGAGATAATGATGATGGTGTACTTTGTTTAAGTTAACAATTTTTTTAGTGGAAGGACGGAAATAATTATTTTTTACAAAATCATAGATTGAAATGATAAAAAGAATAATATAAGAATTAAAGTGGTTGAAACAGTATAAATCATTGAACAATACGTGCTAGTATTATGCGCTAGAGTATTATATGGCCCGTGCAAAGTGTAGTTACTTTTTAAAAAACTCAACAACATGTCCATAAACATTAACTAATTTATAGTTGAACCATATATGCACAATCATATGTCGGCATATACAGTGTCTAATCATTTAATTAAAACCTTTAATATATAAAAAGCAATTAAAAAAAGTTCTTATAATATAACTACAATGATTGAACATAAGTTGGTGGTGAGTGGTGGTGGGGTGAAGTGGATGGTGTGTGGTTATATAACATCTTAGAGTGGTTCATGTGAGACCGGTTAAAATAGGCCGTGTAAAAAACATATAAATATTATTGACACAACTTGTTATCGGTTTGTATTCTATCTGAATGTAATAACTTTTAATATGGTTAAATATTAGCATTTTAAATAATAAGACACGAGTGAATTCGTAGCAAGTTTCACGGATCCTGGGATGACATTTAGGCTACGATATAGGTATCCGACGATAATAACATATCAACCTCACACAAGATTGAGAAGTGAGAGGGTCTAATCTCATAAGTATAGAATAGAAATAGACTCATTCACTTCCCTTTTTTTAATTAGTGACACTAACACAAGTAGTAGTTATTAAATGCAATCCCAATATGATCTGAACATGAACAAAATGAGGCACTTAGACAAGTAGTTGATTTCATTAGAGAATTAAATTGTAGGATGGTCGGCAGGTCAGGTAGTGATTATGGATTTTAAACCTATAAACGACACTTTAGAACAAAAACACACATATATTAATCGGATCTAAAGATTCAAGCCCGAGAAAATATCAAAGTTTAGTAATGCAACATATTAAATTTGGGTGATCCGCTGGACTCAATTGAAGCTTCATTAACCCACGTTTTCACTCGCATGCAAGTTTCTTTTATAGTTTTAATTTAGTTTATTTTATGCTTTTATTAGTTGTATTTCATGCATCTTCATTAGTACTTTAGTGGCATCTAATAAAAGCATAACAAAATGGAAACTAAAGCTACAAAAGAAACCTGCATGTGAGTGAAAACGTGGGTTTATGGAGCTCTAATTGAGTCAAGCGGATGACCTAAATTTTGTTGCAAACCCACTGCTATCATGACCTAATTTAACAAAGAAAACTAACGAGAGTTAGCCCTTAGGACGAGTTGTGTAATATTTTTTAAATGTAAAAGACTAAATTTGAAAGTGTGTTGGAAAAAATAACGACATTTGAAAATGAGTATAAACATAAAAAACGGATTTGTAATTTTGTTTTTTAATAAATATAGTTGACTCGGATTGAACCAGGTATAAGATACGAAGTATAATAATTGGATAACGCTCTCCATCTTCCCAGGTCACATCCACAACAACACCAAATTTTGATGCTTGTGTCAACCAATTTTGAATTTTATCCCCCACAAACGTCTGGCTGCTGCTTTTTTTATATATATTTTAATTGTCTTTTACCTTTGACCCACATAAAAGTTTTTTTTATTAAAAAACAAGAAGATGCTAGATAACAATACATCAATAATTTAAAATTACATCATTGTTTTCACGTAAGATTATCCATTTTTCCCAAGTATTGATCTAAAGGAATATTGAGATTTGATTTGGCCAACTAATCCCCAGTGAGACTTGTGACTATTGTTAAACTTCTATTTTTTATCGCTTTTTAAATAACCCACAGTGTTATTAGGAAAATGACCTGAATTATTTTCCGGTTGCAAAAGCCATGAGTTAGAAAGATGCAATATATCAGATGTACTATAAGTGATAAAGGGCGTGAGTTTGCACCAACTAACAAGAGCACTCCAAATCCGTTGGGAAACATGACAATCTATAATTAAGGATATAATCCGCATTTTCTAACATATGATCGCAAAAGTACATATCGAATCCCGAATGATATTCCTTTTAAAAAGATACCTTTAGAAGGGATACGATCCATAGTAGACCTCTATGTAAATACATTCACCTTTGACGGAACCCACAAAGATGATTCAAAAGTTGATGTAGAAATAAAAAGTAAGACATATCCAATCTCATTTCTAACTTCTTTTGAACCATAGATATTTGGATCTTGAATCCATTCATCTATTGATAAAACCGATAGCTAAAATATCTTCCTTGTTCTTTATTATGTGCTTCCAATTCCCTGAGGATGATTTCTTTACACGAGGTTCATGATGAGTTCTTCTATTTTTGTGTAAAGTCGTGATGCATCTAGCCCCATAATTTGTCTTTTTCAAACTTGAATCACCACAACTATTTTGCCAATAAAGACTTATTTGCGGCCCCAATTGATCTAATTAAGATTTTCATGTTCCTTTTAAATGGTTCACCGTGAATAAAAACATCGGAGACGTAAAAGAGATGAGATATACGAGGTCCATTGTTTGGAAGTTTAATGTTATTAAAAATGTCATTGATGTATTTAAAGCTTCCATTATAATTAAAAAAGAAAGAAAGCGGGTCATCTTGTCTTAGACCACAAGTAACGGTGAATTCCATAGAAGGGGAGTCATTTATGAGGATTAGAGTTCTAGCTGAAGAGAGACAATTAGAAATCTAATTCCTCCTTGTAACCGGGAAAAGCTGAAGTTGTAGGAAGTAGGAACGATCTATAAAAATAAAACTACTACTCTAACCTACACTCGACCTAGACACTCGAGTTAAAACTCAAGACAAACTTAAATGTAAACCACATAACATGCAAGCGTACATGTCAATGTAGTATAGTTTTAAGAAGTCCAGATGTCGAACCCTAAAAACACTACCAATAACGAAACTAAACTATGAAAAAGAAATAACTGGACAGGGGGTTTTCTATGAAACTACGAATACCCAAACTAAAGAAATTAAATTAACTGCTAGCATGAAGAAAATAACGAATTCAAGAAGGGAAAACGCACTACCTAGCTAGAATCATATTTGTGACTCTCGGTTTTCTTCTAGATATGGTTACTATGATGGAACTAGGAATATAAGGATACAAACCTAATGAAGAATTTGATATATGCAATGATCTTTTTGTATTATGATTTTTGAATGATGATCAATAGGAAAAATACATGTTTAAATAGAACAATGATAAAGATGGACTAGATGCCAATCTCGATAACTAAGGAAAAAAAATAATTCAAAATCTTCTATTTCTTTATTCCCCCTCAAGTTGGAGCATGAAGGTTACAAATGCCCAACTTGCCAAGAAGAGTTTGTAGTTGTTTTTCTCCCAAAGCTTTTGGTGAATAGATCGGCTACCTGCAGATTTGTTTCGATATATGTTGGCTCGATCTTAGAAGACTCAACCCGTTCTCGAACGAAGTAACAATCCATTTCCACGTGCTTAGTTCGTTCATGAAAAACCGGATTATTAGCAATATGCTTGACAGCTAGATTGTCACAAAAAAGAGTAGTCAGGCCCATTTGATTAACTCCTAGTTCCCATAAAAGCCAACGCATCCATAAAATTTCACTAACAGTGCTTGCCATGGCTCTGTATTCGGCTTCAGCGGAAGATCGTGATACGACAGACTGTTTCTTAGATTTCCAGGAGACCGGTGCCCCACCAATAAGTAATAAATAACCGGTCCTGGATCTCCTAGTGTCGGGACACCCAAGCCAGTTTGAGTCAGAATACGCCACAAGGTTTGTTCCTCCAGATTTTGGAAGAAGTATGCCTTGTCCCGGAGTAGCTTTCAAATAACGCAATACCCTCGTAACGGCGTCCATATGGTTTTTTCGGGGATCCCCGACAAACTGACTTAAAACATTCACAGAGTGAGCAATATCAGGGCGAGTCGCTTGTAGGTAAAGTAATCTTCCTACAAGACGACGATACTGACTAGAATCGACTCGTTCTTCTTCATCATATTTGCTGAGCTGCAAATTTTGTTCCATTGGAAAGCCACTAGGCCGGCAGCCTTCCATTCCACTATCTTTAAGTATGTCAAGAACATACTTCCTTTGACTGAGAACTAGGCCATCTCGAGTTCGAGCTACCTCGATGCCTAAAAAATACTTCAAAGTACCAAGATCTTTAATACTAAATTTCGCATTGAGAAAAGCCTTTGTTTCATCAATTTTGGTGGTATTATTGCCAACTATAATAACATCACCAACGTATATAAGGACCGCCAAAAAAATGTCTCTCGTACGAAAAAGGAAAAGGGAATGATCTGCCTTTGATTGTGTGAAACCTATTTCCAAGAGAGCCGAAGTAAATTTTTTATACCAGTTTCTAGAGGCTTGCTTTAAACCATAAAGGGACTTTCTGAGTCGACAAACTTTATGTTCTTTTCCCTTTTCAAACCCTTGAGGAATCTTCATGTACACTTCCTCGTTCAAATCCCCATGCAGAAAGGCGTTATTAACATCAAGTTGGTGAATTATCCAGTTTTTCTTTACTGCGATAGCAAGCAAAGTACGAACGATTACTAATTTTGCCACGGGTGCAAAAGTGTCATGGAAATCATTTGCTGAAAACCCATCGTTGTTTGTTTCAAAAGATGGGGCCCATTGTCACTAGGCATGTTGTCACTTGTATTCATGTTGGGTTGAGGACCTTTATGGGTTTGCATGGGATTGGTCACACTCTGGTTTCTCTATCATTCAGTTGAGCTTCATCATAATACCAAGGTGGAAACTCAAATATTTCTGGTTCCTCAACACATTCGAGTACTTTCTTTGATTCACCTGGAAAGACGTTTTCAACGAATCGAACATGTCTAGAAATGATAATTTTATTTTTGTTGATGTCGTATACTTTAAAACCTTTGGTTCCTGGAGGATAGCCCAAAAATATTCCTGGCTTCCCCCTTTCCTCGAACTTATCCCCATCTGTTTCAGTGTTATGATAGTAAGCAAGACAACCAAAAACTTTCATGTTTTCATAATCCGGGTTTTGATTAAAGACAATTTCATAAGGCGTCTTATTCCCAATGATTTTTTATGGTAATCGATTAATTATGTATGCGGCTGTCAAAATGCATTCCCCCCAAAAACTTGAAGACAATTTAGCTTCAAATTTTAATGCTCTTGCTGTCTCGAGCAAATGACGGTGCTTTCGTTCCACCACACCATTTTGTTGTGGTGTGTGTGGACATGTGGTCTCAAGCAAAATTCCCTGATTAGTATAAAAATCTTTCATGCGATTGGAGGTGAACTCACCACCGTTGTCACACTGAATTCGTTTCACAGTTTTATCAAATTGTGTTTTAATCATTTTATGAAAGTTGATCAAACAGTCACTCGCTTCATGTTTTTGTTTTAAAAGGAAAACCCAAACTGAACGACTGTAATCGTCAACAATGGTCAAAAAATAATTTGCTCGTGTGAGGGACGAGGTTCGGTATTTTCCCCATATATCACAATGTAGAAGTTCAAAACAATCTTTACTTTTAATGAAACTGATAGGGAAGGGTAACCTGGTATGTTTGGATTTGGCACACGAATCACAAATGACATCACTTATCTTTGAAGCTTTGTTCTTGACAAAATCAAAACCTGAGAGTTTTTCACTTAAGGCATGTCCCAAGCGCTTATGCCAGATATCAAAATTAACCGCCATGGCGTTTCTTTTGCTTCCAACCATGCTCATTCGATATAGTCCTTCCTTGCATTCACCTACCCCAATTAACCCCCTGGAGCGCAAAGTATGCATTACACAGAATTCGGGGAAAAACGTCACGGCACATTGTAAATCCTTTGACAAACGACTGACCGATAGGAGATCGCAAGTGAAACTGGGAATGTATAAAACATCCTTAATATGCATTCCATTGGGTAGAATGCATGACCCTCTTCCCTCAACCGGAATAGAAGAACCATTTGGTATAGTGACAGGTAGCCCACACGTGTTTTTGAAGTCATTATTAAACCAATCCAGCCTGTGGGTTATATGATCGATAGAACCCGAGTCAACAACCCATTTATCATTTGCACCGAATTCACCTGTTATGTTAGCAACATGAGTACCTTCTGCAGCAAATATACCAAGAAACTGTTGATATTGATTGTTGTTTAGCCCTGGAATAGGGCTGTTTTCAGTCTCGATGTAGGCTGCCTTTGTATGGTCTTCATTTGTTTTAAACATGGTGATATTTTGTAGGAATTGAAGATTGACGTTCTGTCATGCAATGAGCTGTGATAAAAAATTTGAATGAATTAATGATTACCACACAATTGATTAAGGCATGGTCTATTCAAACACCATAAATGTCTAACCAGCCACCATTATAACGCCCGTTAGCACTCTAACGGGCGTTAGTTTTTAAGTAAAAATATAACGGCCGTTATTACCCTAACACTCGTTAGCATTCACTTCATAACGACCGTTAAACTTATCACGGGGCGTTAATAAGATCGTTAGAAAGTTAATATAATCTTAACGCTCGTTATATTAATAACGATCGTTAGAAAATAAGAAAGACGTTTCATTTCAAAACTAACGACCCGTTATCACCCTAACGGCCGTTATCCGTTAATTTAAAGAGCATAACGGCCGTTACAAGCCTAACGAGCGTTATATATTTATAACGGGTGTATAAGTCACCCGTGTATTCTTCACAACACCCACACAACAACACACACTCCCAAACATATTAACGGGCGATTTCGATCTAACGGGGGCGTTTCCGACAGCCAACGGATTCTCAATTTAGCGGTGTTTCCGACCACTCAAGCTTTCGGGTATGTTTTCTAACTTGTTTTAGTTTTAGATTCGTTAAGTTTTAGTTGAAAACACATTTTGTAGAGATCTATAACTTGATTCGGATTCGTTAGGTGTGGTTGATTTGTATTCGTTAGTTGATAAGAAGCTTTGTGATTGTGTGGTTAATGGGGAAGAACAGGGGAGACGATTGTTTTTGAGAAGATGCAGGATAACGGCCGTTATATGTCTAACGGCCGTTAGATTGTTTTGATTTTATATATATATATTTTTAATCTTAATTGGTATAATAATAATTAAAAATTATTTAGAGTATTTATTTTGTTTTATTATTTAATAAATTAGATTGGTTTTTAAACTAGTTAAAAAATTGAATTGTATATTATTAAAGGTTATGGGCCCATGCAAGCGTTCACGTCCTGATACTGAGCCTGAGGGTTCTGCTGAGTTTCTAGACGGCCACCCTTATTTGCGGTTTGGTAGAGGTACTGAGGCGCGGAGTCGTCTTTGGAGGTTGGTCGGTAGGGAGATTAGACCGACACGCACTATCGATTGGAAACTTTTGAGAGATCTTCATGACGAAGATCAAGCAGTGGATCTTGTTGGTTTAGCTGGTTCTACTCCGTGGCGACGGATGTTTGATTCTGGGCACAGGAGGTCATATAGGGAGATGTGTCTAGAGTTTTTGTCCACATTTTCATTTACTCCCCCACCTTGTGATCCCACTTTATCCATTGATCGCACCACCCACATTGCTGTTTCATTTTATCTTGGTGGGGAGCTTCGACAGTTTACTTTAGCTGGGTGGGCTACGGCTCTTGGATTTTACACAGTGGATGAGACGTTAGACCCTCGGTTCTATACTGATGAGATTGAGTCGAAGCCAACGCCATTGGCAGCATGGTGGCCGTCGATCAGCGACAAGCCACCCGTGAGAGGTATCTTTAGATCGACTGGCATTAGGGATCCACTTATTCGTTATCTGCAGAGGGCGATTGCAGGTTTGTGTTTAACCGTTAATATATTTTGTTTTTATCTTTTTATTAAACATTTTTTAATAAATATGAGTTTGTAGGTACGATTAATGGCCGTGAGCTAAGTACCGAGCAGGTTAGGTACGGCGACATGTTTTATTTGAGAGCGTTGATTGAGCATAGGAGGGTGAATCTGGCTCATTGTATGGCCAGCTACTTCTCGAATATTTGGTCGGGAAAGGTAATATATAATTATTTAAGTATCTTTTTTATAGTTTGTTTTATTATATGTTTCTAACAAAACATTGTGTTTTAGATGGAGAGCCCTATTATTTGTGGGGCATATGTGACGGTTATTGTGACACCCCGCCTGGCGGCGGAAAACACCGGGCGCGTCAAGTGAATCGGATATCAAAGTACAAAGCACATGGCACACTAATTGCATATTTTAATATTAATTGAGCAATAATGTCGTGACATAAAGAAGCATTCAATAGTCATAAAAACCGTAATAGAAACCGACAAATAAATATTGTTTATTGTCTTTTTATTCTAGGTCCGAAGCATCCTACGTGTCTTGAACCAAAACTGTATCAAACTTCACCTGAAAAACGTGTAAAATAAGTTAGCTAAAGAATTAGCTAGTGAGTGAAACACAATTAATAGTACATAGTATAAAATCCGAGATCATTATAGATTGTGTTTCGCAATCTCATGTGCATAGCAATTTCAGCATATATCTCAACCATGACCATAGAAACACATAGAAACAAGTATCATAAACCCCGCAGGGTTACCTTTAGCAACAAGTCATGAGGAACCAACTCATGTTACATTTATTGATAACCATCGTTTAACCGTCATTTAACCGTCTCGATATGCAAGTTATCAAAAATGTTTAAGCATCTAAGGGACATAGCAACGTAGCAACAAGCATCACATGTAGTAACTAGTAACATAGAATCAACCAAAGAATCGCCGGGTCAAAATCACCTATCAGGCCATTAATGTAGGTGGGCTTGTCAAGCCATTAGCGCTAACATTGTACCGGTGGAAATTACAAGATAATATAACTAATATTGACTATCACACAATTTTGCTACATGCGGCCAAACACGATTAACACATCTAATGATCTCATTTTCGAAAATAGAAACATCAAAAGAAACCGTTGTATTATAGAAACACGTATTTCAGCCCCAACAACGTAAACAGTAAAAAGGGGAGTGAGTTTACTCACCTTAAAATCCAAAGATAATAGTAACACTAGAATCGCAACAAGAAAGAACCGAGGATCGCCCAGATATTAGAATCACCTAATTAACCGGGAAAACCTAATTTAGAAACGAAGCAGGTAACGTAATAACTAGAATTAAGAAAATAGAATTTCTAGGGTTTTGGATTTGGGGTTTTAGGGTTTTAAATTATAGATTTGAAATTAGGGTTTTCAAAATATAATTTGGGATTTTTAGGGTTTTAAAGTACCAATTGGGAGTTAGGGTTTTAAAATACAATTTGGGAATTTAGGGTTTCAAATCCAATTTTAGGGTTTCAAAATCCAATTTGGGGATTTAGGGTTTCAAGAACCAATTTTTGATAAAAGACAACGTTTTAAGTAATATATATATTTTAACGGATTTACTTTAAATGAAGTTTATAAATTTAAAGCCTAATCATATGGATTTTGTATTGAAATTGTACATTTGTATGTTTTGAAAATGTATTTGACTTAACTATATTATTTAGGTATTTAGTAAATATAATCAAATGTTAAAAATGTTTAAAGGTAACAAAATTAAGTAAATAGGTTGTGGGTTTCGAACCCACGACCTCCACATGAAACTGGAACGTACTCAACCACCAGACCAGCGTCTGCCTTTGTTAATGAAACTCGTTTTTAATTTTCTTAACCAATACAAATCATCAACACCCATTATCAAAACAAGCCCTAGAAACAAGATTATCCAAATTCGTTTCATCCTGTTAACAAGATCCAAATCCAGCAGAGGGCTTTTAATCTACATTGTATCGTGATCATTTTGATATAATATACTTACTTGATTGATGAAGAAACGAGTTGGTGAAATGAAGAACAATACGCGACGGTCATGCGAATCAATTTACGAATCTCTTGATGTTTTTGCTAAAATTTGATGTTGCAGGAGTTTGATTGATCGATTAGGAGTATTTGGAGTGTGTTAATTGTGTTTCATTTGGTATAGAAAACGACGAACCCGTTTGATTTTGTGTCGAACGTATACAGGATTAATTGGCGATTAATTTGTTGATTAACACTCAATTAACTGGTATTAAAACACTTCATTCATTTCAAGGATCGTTTCCTTTGATTTCAATTTGATTAAAATTGCCGTTTCGAACGATTTTGTTTAAGTGGGTTTTGAACCCGTTTTAGATTTGCAATAAAGGATGGATTCGAATCGTTTAAACGGTAAAATGGAGATGGATCCGAGTTCGAAACTTATATATGAACATTTCTGTGGTTTTACTTGATTTTTAAGTGTTAAAATCGAGTGGGAAGAGCCTCGCCGGACCTCGGCATTTTCCGGCCAAAGTGGCCGGAGTTATGTTGGCCGGAAACACGGGTTCACGCAGGGGGGGGGGTTGGGTTAAAAGTGTAACTTAATTATTTACATAACCAGCCCTTGCAGTTTGAGTTGTTTTAAATTAGTTATTATAAGTTTAATAATAGTTTGTAAATTGACAGTTTTGGCCCAAAGTTAATTATATATATATATTAACTAAATTGAAACGTAACAATTATGTAAGTGACGTTTTTATGGTTTTAGCTCGTTTACGCCGTTACGAGATTATTTCGAGACTTAGAGGCGTTTTGGTTTAACGTTTTTACTAGTTTTCTTTTACGAACTATATATATAATTATTTATATATATATATATTTTTTGAGATTTATAGTTCCACCATTATTTATTCGATATACGTGAACGTTTTGAAATGTGAAATTAATTGAGATGGGAACAACGTAGAATCAATGCGTTTATTTATAATAATAATAATAATAATAATAATAATAATAAACGTTACTCTTGAAGATAAATAAATACGATTACAATTGAAAAGATAACAACTTCGGGTTCGAGTCAGGCATTCGGGTTCGGGTTTGGGGCAGATGTCACAGTTATTGCCTCTTATCTTGGGTTACACACTGACGACTACCTTGTCTAGCAGACGGCTGAGGCGTTTCCCAGTATTCTTGGGGAGTCTACTGCGATAGCTTTGTCGATCGTCGGTAGATTTGACGATGGTATTCATTGGGTTACATCTGACGGTGCCATTTGGACACCCCTAGTAGAGGGAGAGGACCTGGACCAGGACCAGGACCAGCACCAGCACCAGCAGGAGGATCAACCGGAGACTTTAGGAGGTGCACCGTCGTCATCTCAGAGAGTTATTATTAGACGTGTCCCTATGACGGCTGAGTTTATGGCTGAGACCCTTCATTTGACCCGACAGATTGCTGATTTTATCGTCTGGCAGGCAAAGGCAGCGGAGAGATGGTATATATCTCATGGTGTCACTGACTTGCCTCCGTTACCTGTCATAGTACCACGAGTGCCTACAGATCATGGTGTAGGAGATGGGCAGGATGGTGCAGGAGATGGGCAGGATGGTGCAGGAGATGGGCAGGAAGGTGCAGGTGATGAGCAACATGACGATTGATTACCTTATCTGTTGAAATTTATTTTGTTTATATTTTGATGTTGAAACTTAAATGTGAATGTTCATATTTATTTTGTGATGTTGAAACTTATTGAAACTTATATTTTGTGATGTTGAAACTTATATTTTGTGTTGTTGAAACTTATATTTTGTGTTGTTGAAACTTGTATACAATTAGAATAACCACCTGGCATATATGATTGGGTGAAACAAATTAAATACATAAAATAAAATAATATGTTTGAAATTTACATAAACAATTAAAATAAAGAAACATATTCGGGATCTACATTTGATTTCAAGTTAACATATCTTTGTAAACGTTCACCGTATACGTTTTGCCATTCCTTTGAGGCAGGTGAGCTGAAATTACGCCAATAACCACCTGGCAACGGCATCGGGTTGTCATCACTTAATACAACGTTAATAAAGTGGTTATTATGAACATAAGCGATTGTAATTATCTGGTGATTGGCAATATCGAAGGGAGAAATAAAGAAAGGAAAATAAGTTGAACAGTTCCCGTGAGATAGTAAAATTATGATCACGTTTGTCACACCCTAACTTTCCAAGTTAGTTGCAACTATTGATTTCAAAGCTAATGGCAAGATAAATTGAACAGATGAGTGCGCAACGATTAGCCAAAATTACCCACATTGGGGTTTCTCCTTTTTATATTAATATATATATTGCTTCATTACAAAATTATATATATATGCTTACATATATATTGCACATATATATATATATGTAAATATTTACTATAGGATAGGTCGAGCCTATCTACATCGTTATTTTTCTAATACATAAAAGTAACTATTGATGTTTCTATATTTCCATGCCCAAAATTTAGCGTCACCCATATTTCGTATACTGCGAATGCGTCTTCCCACATAATTACGTATGTTAGTGTCATACTTAGATACCTGAAAAGCACACTAAAAATGGTCAACTATAAAGTTGGTGAGTTCGCAGGTTTAAAAATAAAAGTGAGTTTAACAAGTATGATGCAAATTAAATAAGTCCACAACCAAACCTGTACCCGGTCACCCAATCCCCATCTAATATGAATTGAGTTCCCGAATATTAACACCCAATAACTGTCACAAAAGTATTCATGTGCGCGATAATATGCACGCAACGACCACGTGCAGGTCTCAAAACCTCACGGGTCTCAGAGTTGGTTTCCTTTAAAAGGGCACTGTGCGTGGGGGATTACCCAAATAGTACTACCCATACGATCCGTCGGTTCATCCAGAATTAATGGTTGTGTAAAAACGGACAGTTGGGTAAAAACAATGTCTTAAATAATAAAGCATCATAAAGTTTAATAAAACGAGTATGCTTTCCACCCAAAATAGTTTAAAAGATGGGCCACGAAACTCACGTATAATAAAGTCAAATATAACGAGTATGCTTTTCACCCAAAACATTAAAGAAAGTGGGCTACGTACTCACCTCAATTAAAGTAGTATTCACTGCAAATTTGATCCTATCAACAAATAATTATGTTAAAACTTCTTAACTCTAAAAGTTAAATGATGACAAGTAAATTTAATTTATAAGATCATTTAGGAAACATTCAAGACTATCTTTTGAAAATACGTATGATTACTTAAATAAAGTTTTAAAGTGATATGAAGTTTTGTACTCTTTTATTAGCCTTTAAAACAATATTAACTTTCAAATAAATGTGTTTCCGGTTAAAAAAATCAAGTCATTAAATCATTTAGGCTACCTTTAATACTTTTATATGTAAAAACTTACTAACAAATAATTATTATTATTATTTTCTATTCATATGTATATTTTTAAGCCTAATATAGTATTCTGATGCAAATAGTATTTAATCATCTTTATGTATTAGAGTTAATAAAATAGAAGATTTGCACAGTAAATATTAACGAGTTTAATAATTAGACAAACTTACCAAACTAATTTTTTTTAGACCTCAAAAACTCTTCTAGTACTTTGGTTGGTATGTGTGGGTGTTTGGGAGTTAGGTGTACTTGTTTAGTAGAATGAGAAGTGAAACGTGGAGAGTGGATTTTATACTGTGGTTTAGAATTCATTTAACTCAAAGATAAGGAACTAGGGATTTTGTAATAATTGTTAGGAGATGAAGTGTCATCTTATTAATAACCTAGGATAACAAAACTTTGTGGTGTCAACAATTTAGAAGGATAAGGTGGTGATGAGGTTTGGATGTTCGAATTGAAATGATATGATCAAGAAATGGATAAAGATTTCATTTGTTATGTATTTTTGTATAAGTTGGTGTTAAACTAGTAAAAAAAATGGGTGATATAACTAGGTATGGGGTGTAATATATGTAAGGGATTTATGCCAAGTAAGTTTCATGGTGCTAAACTTTGAATTACAAAATAGTATAACAAATGTTTAAACAAATCTTAAGTGTTCAAGTGACTTGTTTCACATGTGAACCTAATTGAGTAGGTATTTTAAGATTTTATGTTTAGATGTTATATGATATGAATTTTGGGTTAGTTAATCACTATATAGGAATTAGCTTTATAAAAGTTATGGATTAGAAATTAAGATTTCCGATTGTTAGTGTTTATTAAAGTTATTGCTCTTAACCTTAAGTTGAGTGTGTGTTAATTTAGAAATATCAATAGTTAATAAGTAGATATCACATAATAATAAAGTGAAGTAATAATAATAATACTAATAATAACATATATATATATAGAGTTTAAAACCTGAATTCTTAGGGTTGTCATAACGTTAAACCTGTTAGCCGTGAAGATCAAGCTGTCTGGGACATCCATCCACTTGTCTAGAGGAGCTGTACCAATTCCAAACCAGTCTAACTTTTCCCGAACCCTAGTCAAATCCGGCCAATAGAATGAGTATATCTCGGCCTTCTCATCAAGTTCTTCAATTAGTGACCTACGAACGTAAGGCCACTTTGTCTCATTTAACCCCAATCCAACAGCTATTGAACGAAAACCACAATTACCATCCGGGAGTACATTCTGCATGCCAATAATGAACGGGTGGAACAATTCTGGAATCCAACTTAGATAGTCCTCTTTGCAGTTTTTATGTTCATCTCCCGGTGTAAATGAATACTTAGCATTTTTCCCTTTAACTTTAGAAAACACTGAATTCTGTTGGTGAGACGGGTCGGAAGACTGCGAACCCACCATAGAGATTGAGTGTCTGGAAGGTGGATCTACGGAGGTTTCTTTTGTTTTTTGTTTTTTTGGCCGACCACGAGTATTTGTCTCAACTTTTGGGGCTTGGTTTTGAAAGGAAAAACTATCGACGTGATCTTTTTTAGCAAACTCTTTTGTACTGACTCCGGTTGGGCAAGTACATGTTTTGTCACCTTCTTCATTTCTTCTCGAACGTTTATTTTTTCATCTGGAATAATGTAAGCAGGTGAAAAATCAAGTTTCCTCCAAAAAACATCAACCGCATCCACCGAAACTTTTTGCCCTGTAAAAAAGTCCAGAATAAGGCCACAAAATAATCAAATTTATATAATATATATGTATATATATATATATTTATATAATATATAAATATAAAATCACCTGCTTCCAAATAACCGCTCAATTGACAAGCACATGGCAACCCGCAAGTTGTGCTAAGATGGTGTCCACATACTGAACGGTGATTAAATAGATTATCAATCTTCTTCTCATAAAAAAATCAGATCCATAGCAGCAATAGAAACTTTACCCCGTAACAATTCGAAGAGTGGATGATCATGTTGATTCATCAACTTAATCTTGCTTAAGGTATAAGATTCTTTTATAGTTATATCCTGCGTGTTTAATATGGAATTGATGAAGGGGATAAACTGATCCAGTGTGCTATTAGTGGCGTTAAGGTAGCTCTTCAACAGGGCGTGTTGGCTCTCCACACGGTTTGTTGTGTGTTGACCAAAGTTATACGTTGTATTAATCCACGCCGAGACAAACTTGTCTTTATATGGCATAAGCCAATTGTCATTTAAGTATCCTAATACCCCTGGTAATTTTTTTAAAAAATTATAAATTTATACAAAAAAATATAAAGATAACAAAAATAAAACGATAATATTCGAGTAATTACTTGAATGGTTTTGGATCAGTTGCCTATACAAGCGGTCGTAGTAGTACTCGTAAAGTTGGGTAAACTCGGGTCCACGTTTAGAGTTCCATCTGACTCTTACAATTGGTATATGGCTTCTCTTAAGTCTTTTAACTTCCCTGTCCATGATCTCAATGGGTTCCTCGATAAAATGTAATTTATCATCTAGCTTTATTTCTTCTAAGGGTATGATCATATTATGGTCTGCCAAACATTTCTTGAGATTTGATATATGAAATACATCATGTATACTACTTAATTCTTGTGGCAAATTAAGTTTATAAGCTACTGGACCAATTCTAGCCACAATCTCAAATGGACCGATGTATCGAGGGTTCAACTTACCTCTTTTCCCGAATCTAATAACACCCTTCCATGGTGCTACTTTAAGTAATACTTTATCTCCGACTTGAAATTCTAAAGGTTTTCTTCTTTTATCTGCATAGCTTTTTTGTCGACTTCTTGCTGTGTTTAATCTTTCCTTGATTTGAAATACCTTATCAGTTGTTTCTTGAATAATCTCAGGACCAGTTAACTGCTTGTCTCCAACTTTTGCCCAACATAATGGTGATCTGCATTTTCGCCCGTAGAGTGCTTCAAAAGGGGTGGCTTTAATACTTGTGTGATAACTATTGTTATAGGAAAACTCAATTAAGGGTAAATGAGTATCCCAACTTCCACCAAAGTCGATTACACATGCTCGAAGCATATCTTCTAGTGTTTGAATGGTTCTTTCACTCTGACCATCTGTTTGGGGATGATAAGCAGTACTCAGATTTATTCTCGTTCCAAAAGCTTTTTGTAATGACCGCCAAAATCGTGATGTAAATCGACTATCTCTATCGGATATAATAGAAATGGGTACTCCATGCCTGCTAACAATTTCCTTCAAGTAAATCCGTGCCAACTTATTCATTTTAAAGTCCTCACGAATGGGTATGAAATGTGCTGATTTAGTTAGTCTATCAACAATGACCCATATCGTATCATGACCACTTGAGGTCCTAGGTAACTTAGTCACAAAATCCATAGTAATCTGATCCCATTTCCATTCAGGAATTTCAGGTTGCTGCAGGTATCCGGATGGTTTTTGATATTCTGCTTTAACTTTTGAACATGTTAAACATTTACCAATGTACAAAGCGATTGATTTCTTCATACCAGGCCACCAATACTGTGTCTTCAAATCCTTATACATTTTGTCGTTGCCTGGGTGTATCGAATATTTAGACTTGTGAGCTTCATCCAAAATTACTTCTCTTAATTTACTCAAATTTGGAATCCATATTCTTTGTCTAAATCTTAGAAGTTCATCGTTCGCGGTTTCCAATTCTTTTTCTAATCCATGAAAGGATTCGTTTTTCAGATTCTCTTCCGAAAGGGCTTTTCTTTGTGCTTCCTTAACTTGGTCATGTAGATTGGAATTAACACGTATTCCAAAAGCATGAATCCTCATTGGTTTAATTCTTTCCTTGCGACTTAAGGCATCTGCAACTACATTTGCCTTGCCAGGGTGGTAGCGAATTTCACAATCATAATCACTTAATAGTTCTACCCATCTTCTTTGGCGCATATTTAACATTTTCTGATCTAATATATGTCGCAAGCTCTTGTGATCAGTATAAACAATGCATTTAGTACCATAAAGATAATGCCTCCAGATTTTAATTGCAAATACTACTGCTCCTAATTCTAAATCATGGGTTGTGTAGTTTTTCTCATGCACTTTTAGCTGACGTAATGCGTATGCTATTACTTTTTCTCGTTGCATTAATACACATCCTAATCCTTGATGCGAAGCATCGCAATATACTACAAAATCCTTTGTGCCATCGGGTAATGACAAGATTGGTGCAGTACATAACTTCTGCTTTAATAATTCAAATGCAGCTTTTTGTTTTTCTCCCCAATCAAACTTTTTATCTTTCTGAGTTAACATTGTTAAGGGCCTAGCGATACTTGAAAAATTTTCAATGAAGCGTCTATAGTATCCTGCTAACCCTAGAAATTGACGGACTTCAGTTGGGGTCTTAGGGCTTTCCCATTTCTTGATTACATCAATCTTTGCAGGGTCAACTTGGATTCCTTTACTATTGACGATATGGCCAAGAAATTGCACTTCACGTATCCAAAATTCACACTTAGAAAACTTGGCATATAATTTCTCTTTCTTAAGCAATTCCAAAACTATCCTTAAATGTTGTTCATGATCTGCCTTATTTTGAGAATAGATTAAAATATCGTCAATAAACACTATCACAAATTTATCTAAGTAGGGTTTGCATACCCTATTCATCAAATCCATGAATATTGCTGGTGCATTTGTTAAACCAAACGGCATAACAAGAAATTCATAGTGACCGTATCGAGTTCTAAATGCAGTCTTGGGTATATCTTCTTCTTGAACTCTTAGTTGATGATATCCAGATCTTAAGTCAATTTTAGAGAAATAACTAGAACCTTGAAGTTGATCAAACAGGTCATCTATCCGGGGAAGTGGATATCGGTTCTTAGTTGTGACCTTATTTAATTCTCTATAATCTATACACATCCTAAAAGTTCCATCTTTCTTCTTTACAAACAACACTGGTGCACCCCATGGCGAGTGACTTGGTCTTATAAATCCTTTATCTAGAAGTTCTTGTAATTGCTTCATTAGTTCTTGCATTTCTGATGGAGCTAAACGGTATGGAGACTTTGCAATAGGTGCAGTTCCTGGGATAAGGTCAATTTTAAATTCAACTTGTCGTGGAGGTGGTAATCCGGGTAAATCTTCAGGAAAAACTTCAGAGTATTTTCTTACAACTGGAATATCTTCAAGTTTCTTATCTCTCGGTACCGTATTACTCACGTGTGCCAAAAATGCACAATTTCCCTTTCTTAAACACTTTTGTGCTTTCATATAAGATATATATTTCACAGATTTTTGTGATTTTTCTCCATAAATGGTAAGCTTTTCTCTGTTGGTTAAAGGGATTCGAACCATTTTCTTTCCACAAACAATTTCTGCTTGGTTTTTCTCTAACCAATCCATACCGATAATCACATCAAAGCTCCCTAATTCTACAGGCATCAAGTCTATACTAAAGCAATGATCATCTAGAGTTAAAGTACAATCTTGAATTATTTCACCAGCCTTTATCAACTTGCCATTGGCCAATTCCACAGTATATACATCATTTAATTTGCTAGTTTTTACTTCACTTAATGGCTTAAAAGCAGTAGAAACAAAACTTTTACTAGCGCCAGTATCAAATAAAATGGTTGCATATTGATTATTGACGAGAAACGTACCCGTTACAACGTCTGGCTCGTCACGAGCTTCTTCTGCCCTTATCATGAATGCTCTCCCATAGGCTGGTTTTGTAGCAACATTTGTTTTTAACTTGGGGCAAACATTTCTCATATGGTTTTCACTTCCACATTCATAACAAGCTCGTTTTGGTGCATTGGGTTCCTTACAATCTCGGGGAAAGTGTCCAGTTTTCTTGCATTTGAAACATGTTAGAGTTCTGCATGCTCCTTGGTGATGATAATTACACTTTTTGCAATATGGTTGGATTCCCATATATGGTTCCCTTGCAATTCCACCTGGGTTTTTAACCATTCTTTGATTAAATCTTTTGTTGGGCCAATTTCCCGAGTTTCCATCCCATTTCAGTTTATCGCTTTCTTTTACTACCCTTAATGATCCATTTCTGATCATTTCATCTGTTAAACTTCCTGCAAGTACTACTGCGTTCTGAAAAGAAGACGGCATAGCAGATTTTACCAATCCTCGAATTTGTGGAGCTAAACCCCATATATAACGTCCAATTCGTTTAGATTCTGGAGTGATCAAATGAGGTACCAAACGAGATAACTCATTAAACCGATCAGTGTATTCTTGATGAGCCGCTCCATTCATTTCCAGTTTCCAAAATTCAGCTTCAATCTTTTCAACCTCATTATAGGGACAATATTTTTCTATCATTAAACCCTTGAATTCTTCCCATTTAAGTTGGTTTACAGTACATCTGCCATAAGTTTGGACCATTGTGTTCCACCATGATAAGGCCTCACCTTTAAGTGTATGCGACGCATATTTTACCTTGTGTTCATCTAAACAGTTGCTGATGTCAAGGGTTGATTCTATATCTTCAATCCATCTTAAAGCTCCCACTGCGCCCCCTTTTCCATAAAATTCTTTAAGTCTGCAAGCCATAAAAGACTCATAGGTGCAACCTTTATTAATATCTCTGGTATTTGCAAGATTATTTTCATTTCCTCTTACAGCATTAAGGTTGCCATTATAACCAGGAGGTTCTATATTTCTTGAAATGACATTTTCTGAATGTGCATCATTCAGATTTATGTTACCTGGGTTTGTATTATCAATATTAGGATGTGGGTTGAGTTGTGCCACTATGTTGGGTATGGCGGCTGCAAGTTGTTGTGCTATCATTTGCGCAATCTGAGTTTCCTGATTAACTGCTGAGTTGCCAAGGGGTGGGGTTACTTGTCTTTCTACCGGAGCAGTTTCAGCTCTTTTAGTGGTTCCAGTTCTACGTGGATGACCTCTTCCTTTTGGTGCCATTTTCTAAAATTTAATTGATAAAAAAAACAATGCTTTAACTTGCAATAATATATACTTATAATAATAACATAATATTTGTAGTTCACATGTGCACGTATAAAAAAAAACTTAATAATACTTTTATTATATATTGGTAGAAGATGTAAACATATTAGTACAAAAGTTAGATAATATTCCTAAACTACTCGCCCCAGATCCACTGCCAAATTCTAGTGAAAACACCTTTCTTCGTTTCTTTCAGAGTCTTTATTTCTGCTTGAGTAATTTGAATATCTTCCCGCATATCATGAACTTGTTGAAGTATGAGTTCAGAAATCTGAGTTTGTTGTTTCATAAATACTTGATATTTGGCATCCATTTCTGTCATCCATCTTACCTGCTCCTGTGACTGAGGGATATAGTTACTTGTTACGGGTGGTGTAAGTTGTACAGAGGATTCCCCAACCTCTGGTATAGTTGGTGGGTCATCTGGTTTTCTAAAAATAAAACCAATACAAGGTTTTATTTTCTTTCTTGCAGTGATTCTTTTATTAGTTTCCTTCATAACTGGCGATGCAGAACGGCCAGGACTTTTACTTTGAGACGATTCCGAATTTTCTAAACTTTGTGTTTTGCTAGCTGATAATGATCCCGAATATTCTGAAGGCTCTGCTTCACTTGATGCTGACTTTTTGTCATGTGAATCATTAGTACTATCGGCGGACATGACTGCGAGCAAATAACTTTTTAACAAATAATATAAATTAAATCATGTATACCAACTGAATCACAAGGCACGTATGTAAAATATTATAATAATGTCTTGTGAGCTTATGGTTATAGTCTAGGTCTCTATTACTTAAATACCTAATTCTCTATAACCAATGGCTCTGATACCAACCTGTCACACCCTAACTTTCCAAGTTAGTTGCAACTATTGATTTCAAAGCTAATGGCAAGATAAATTGAACAGATGAGTGCGCAACGATTAGCCAAAATTACCCACATTGGGGTTTCTCCTTTTTATATTAATATATATATTGCTTCATTACAAAATTATATATATATATGCTTACATATATATTGCACATATATATATATATGTAAATATTTACTATAGGATAGGTCGAGCCTATCTACATCGTTATTTTTCTAATACATAAAAGTAACTATTGATGTTTCTATATTTCCATGCCCAAAATTTAGCGTCACCCATATTTCGTATACTGCGAATGCGTCTTCCCACATAATTACGTATGTTAGTGTCATACTTAGATACCTGAAAAGCACACTAAAAATGGTCAACTATAAAGTTGGTGAGTTCGCAGGTTTAAAAATAAAAGTGAGTTTAACAAGTATGATGCAAATTAAATAAGTCCACAACCAAACCTGTACCCGGTCACCCAATCCCCATCTAATATGAATTGAGTTCCCGAATATTAACACCCAATAACTGTCACAAAAGTATTCATGTGCGCGATAATATGCACGCAACGACCACGTGCAGGTCTCAAAACCTCACGGGTCTCAGAGTTGGTTTCCTTTAAAAGGGCACTGTGCGTGGGGGATTACCCAAATAGTACTACCCATACGATCCGTCGGTTCATCCAGAATTAATGGTTGTGTAAAAACGGACAGTTGGGTAAAAACAATGTCTTAAATAATAAAGCATCATAAAGTTTAATAAAACGAGTATGCTTTCCACCCAAAATAGTTTAAAAGATGGGCCACGAAACTCACGTATAATAAAGTCAAATATAACGAGTATGCTTTTCACCCAAAACATTAAAGAAAGTGGGCTACGTACTCACCTCAATTAAAGTAGTATTCACTGCAAATTTGATCCTATCAACAAATAATTATGTTAAAACTTCTTAACTCTAAAAGTTAAATGATGACAAGTAAATTTAATTTATAAGATCATTTAGGAAACATTCAAGACTATCTTTTGAAAATACGTATGATTACTTAAATAAAGTTTTAAAGTGATATGAAGTTTTGTACTCTTTTATTAGCCTTTAAAACAATATTAACTTTCAAATAAATGTGTTTCCGGTTAAAAAAATCAAGTCATTAAATCATTTAGGCTACCTTTAATACTTTTATATGTAAAAACTTACTAACAAATAATTATTATTATTATTTTCTATTCATATGTATATTTTTAAGCCTAATATAGTATTCTGATGCAAATAGTATTTAATCATCTTTATGTATTAGAGTTAATAAAATAGAAGATTTGCACAGTAAATATTAACGAGTTTAATAATTAGACAAACTTACCAAACTAATTTTTTTTAGACCTCAAAAACTCTTCTAGTACTTTGGTTGGTATGTGTGGGTGTTTGGGAGTTAGGTGTACTTGTTTAGTAGAATGAGAAGTGAAACGTGGAGAGTGGATTTTATACTGTGGTTTAGAATTCATTTAACTCAAAGATAAGGAACTAGGGATTTTGTAATAATTGTTAGGAGATGAAGTGTCATCTTATTAATAACCTAGGATAACAAAACTTTGTGGTGTCAACAATTTAGAAGGATAAGGTGGTGATGAGGTTTGGATGTTCGAATTGAAATGATATGATCAAGAAATGGATAAAGATTTCATTTGTTATGTATTTTTGTATAAGTTGGTGTTAAACTAGTAAAAAAAATGGGTGATATAACTAGGTATGGGGTGTAATATATGTAAGGGATTTATGCCAAGTAAGTTTCATGGTGCTAAACTTTGAATTACAAAATAGTATAACAAATGTTTAAACAAATCTTAAGTGTTCAAGTGACTTGTTTCACATGTGAACCTAATTGAGTAGGTATTTTAAGATTTTATGTTTAGATGTTATATGATATGAATTTTGGGTTAGTTAATCACTATATAAGAATTAGCTTTATAAAAGTTATGGATTAGAAATTAAGATTTCCGATTGTTAGTGTTTATTAAAGTTATTGCTCTTAACCTTAAGTTGAGTGTGTGTTAATTTAGAAATATCAATAGTTAATAAGTAGATATCACATAATAATAAAGTGAAGTAATAATAATAATACTAATAATAACATATATATATATAGAGTTTAAAACCTGAATTCTTAGGGTTGTCATAACGTTAAACCTGTTAGCCGTGAAGATCAAGCTGTCTGGGACATCCATCCACTTGTCTAGAGGAGCTGTACCAATTCCAAACCAGTCTAACTTTTCCCGAACCCTAGTCAAATCCGGCCAATAGAATGAGTATATCTCGGCCTTCTCATCAAGTTCTTCAATTAGTGACCTACGAACGTAAGGCCACTTTGTCTCATTTAACCCCAATCCAACAGCTATTGAACGAAAACCACAATTACCATCCGGGAGTACATTCTGCATGCCAATAATGAACGGGTGGAACAATTCTGGAATCCAACTTAGATAGTCCTCTTTGCAGTTTTTATGTTCATCTCCCGGTGTAAATGAATACTTAGCATTTTTCCCTTTAACTTTAGAAAACACTGAATTCTGTTGGTGAGACGGGTCGGAAGACTGCGAACCCACCATAGAGATTGAGTGTCTGGAAGGTGGATCTACGGAGGTTTCTTTTGTTTTTTGTTTTTTTGGCCGACCACGAGTATTTGTCTCAACTTTTGGGGCTTGGTTTTGAAAGGAAAAACTATCGACGTGATCTTTTTTAGCAAACTCTTTTGTACTGACTCCGGTTGGGCAAGTACATGTTTTGTCACCTTCTTCATTTCTTCTCGAACGTTTATTTTTTCATCTGGAATAATGTAAGCAGGTGAAAAATCAAGTTTCCTCCAAAAAACATCAACCGCATCCACCGAAACTTTTTGCCCTGTAAAAAAGTCCAGAATAAGGCCACAAAATAATCAAATTTATATAATATATATGTATATATATATATATTTATATAATATATAAATATAAAATCACCTGCTTCCAAATAACCGCTCAATTGACAAGCACATGGCAACCCGCAAGTTGTGCTAAGATGGTGTCCACATACTGAACGGTGATTAAATAGATTATCAATCTTCTTCTCATAAAAAAATCAGATCCATAGCAGCAATAGAAACTTTACCCCGTAACAATTCGAAGAGTGGATGATCATGTTGATTCATCAACTTAATCTTGCTTAAGGTATAAGATTCTTTTATAGTTATATCCTGCGTGTTTAATATGGAATTGATGAAGGGGATAAACTGATCCAGTGTGCTATTAGTGGCGTTAAGGTAGCTCTTCAACAGGGCGTGTTGGCTCTCCACACGGTTTGTTGTGTGTTGACCAAAGTTATACGTTGTATTAATCCACGCCGAGACAAACTTGTCTTTATATGGCATAAGCCAATTGTCATTTAAGTATCCTAATACCCCTGGTAATTTTTTTAAAAAATTATAAATTTATACAAAAAAATATAAAGATAACAAAAATAAAACGATAATATTCGAGTAATTACTTGAATGGTTTTGGATCAGTTGCCTATACAAGCGGTCGTAGTAGTACTCGTAAAGTTGGGTAAACTCGGGTCCACGTTTAGAGTTCCATCTGACTCTTACAATTGGTATATGGCTTCTCTTAAGTCTTTTAACTTCCCTGTCCATGATCTCAATGGGTTCCTCGATAAAATGTAATTTATCATCTAGCTTTATTTCTTCTAAGGGTATGATCATATTATGGTCTGCCAAACATTTCTTGAGATTTGATATATGAAATACATCATGTATACTACTTAATTCTTGTGGCAAATTAAGTTTATAAGCTACTGGACCAATTCTAGCCACAATCTCAAATGGACCGATGTATCGAGGGTTCAACTTACCTCTTTTCCCGAATCTAATAACACCCTTCCATGGTGCTACTTTAAGTAATACTTTATCTCCGACTTGAAATTCTAAAGGTTTTCTTCTTTTATCTGCATAGCTTTTTTGTCGACTTCTTGCTGTGTTTAATCTTTCCTTGATTTGAAATACCTTATCAGTTGTTTCTTGAATAATCTCAGGACCAGTTAACTGCTTGTCTCCAACTTTTGCCCAACATAATGGTGATCTGCATTTTCGCCCGTAGAGTGCTTCAAAAGGGGCGGCTTTAATACTTGTGTGATAACTATTGTTATAGGAAAACTCAATTAAGGGTAAATGAGTATCCCAACTTCCACCAAAGTCGATTACACATGCTCGAAGCATATCTTCTAGTGTTTGAATGGTTCTTTCACTCTGACCATCTGTTTGGGGATGATAAGCAGTACTCAGATTTATTCTCGTTCCAAAAGCTTTTTGTAATGACCGCCAAAATCGTGATGTAAATCGACTATCTCTATCGTTCCAAAAGCTTCTTGTACGTTGTGTATTGTTTTCAGTCCGGACCTGTTGTCGGGGTTCTGTTCCCTAACTGCCCCCAGTATCGTACGCGGAGGAATGTTTTGTTGTGAAAGTTGTTTCACCAAACCCACTTCTTTTTGAGACAGCCTCATTGCGTACGCATGCCCCTCAAGATGTTCATCAGCGTCATGGTTGTGGGTATCGTTAATAATAACTAATCGCCATCCACCGTCGTTTAAGATGTATTTACCTTGTAACTCAAACGGGCAATTTGTTTTCTTTGTGCCGGTCTTTCTAACGGTGGATGTGTTCTTGTATACACCACTACGATCACATACAAGCCATGTCTTAATAATAACTTTAAGAGCGTTTTTCTTAGACCGTTTCGTGACAATAACATATCCATTGTCACGTCCTATCTTTTGAACCCACTCAACCAACTCTTGGAGACTTAAAAAGACTTGACTGGTTTCGTATAAACTCTTCAAAGGGCTATTACTGGAGATATCATGACCTTCATTACCTCCGTTATCACCGTCGTCACCGCCACCGTTGACTGAGTCGTCAGCACCAACTTTGTAATTTTCTTCACCACCAAAGTATTGATAACTATCACCCGAGTAATAGTCTTCACCGCTGTAACCCTGATAATTGTCAGGTTTGTAATCCTCACCAACATAAGAGGCAGAACTATCACCGCTAAAAATATAATTACTGTCCCAGAAAGACATTTTTTAACTGTTTGTGAAAGAAGGTAAAGTCAAAAAGTAAAAAAGAAGGAATTTTTTCGTGTCTTGTTGCCGTTCATATAGTAAAAAGCCCTAAATAACGAAACCCAACGTCGGCTGGAAAGCTGCAACTTTTTTCGTTACCTTTAACGGGCCGTTAAGCGTATAACGGGCGTTATAAGTTAAAAAAAACGATTGATTTGATTGGTTGCAGTTTTGCAGGCTTTTGGTCATTCATATATAAAGCTTAATGGCCGTTATAACCTTAACGACCGTTAATTTTGAAATACTATCTAACGGTCGTTATGTCTATAACGCTAGTTAATTTTTAAATACTGTCTAACGACTGTTACATGGCTAACGGGCCGTTATATTGGTGGCTGGTCAGCCAAGAAGGTGTGGGAATAGGAGGTCCCTTGATTAATATGGATCTTGGACAATGGGAGGCGACAGTATGAAAATGGATGAATTAATATCCACCACTCAATTGGTTAAACCGAACAAAAATAAAACGGTTGCGGCGGCGATCACAAAAAATTGCAATAGAGTTAACGGATTGTGGTTTTAGGTAACTAGAGATTAGACTCTAATAAAGAATGTTTGGCTGCGACGAATAGGGTTAAGCTTGGTTCGAGCGGCATGATGCCTGCTTTGATACCATGAAGAATTTGATATATGCAATGATCTTTTTGTATTATGATTTTTGAATGATGATCAATAGGAAAAATACATGTTTAAATAGAACAATGATAAAGATGGACTAGATGTCAATCTTGATAACTAAGGAAAAAAAATAATTCAAAATCTTCTATTTCTTTACCTAAGAGACCTAACGGATCCTAGATTATTCTTCGGGTGTGATCAAAAGGAAATCTAAAGATCGCGTAAATGCACCAGTTAGTCAAATTATCTTTCGATTTCCACCAACGTTAATAAAGTACCTAGCACATAGCACACCTCTCGGCCGAACTAAACTCAATACACTCTCAGAATGCACGAAGTAACATGGAATTCCTAACTTAACACCAGATGCAACGTAACAATTATCATCCTATGTAATTCAAAGTATTTAGCTACTCATATTAATAAAAGAACCAACTTACAAGATAAAGAATATTTATGCTCCGGTTTTTTTTTCCAAATATTGCTCGAAATCAGTTCACTCCTTGAGTCAAACCAAAACAGCCGTCAAAATGATATCCTTTTCGATCTTCGATTGTCATTACGTGACCTCTTATGGTCAAATTGATACTCCTTTAAACTTGACATCTTTCATTTTACATGTAGGCCCCACTAATGATATATGAACAAACAATCTTCCTATAAACAATTAACTAGTTTAGATGCATGTTTTTTAACACAATAAAAATGTGCCACTAACATTAGTGTTGAAAATATTCACATGCATGTTTTTAAATACAATAAAAATATGCCACTAACATTTGCTAACATTTACGGTTCAAAACATTCACATTTCAATATATAAAAGAATATTTATACACAATATATAACATGTTATAATAATTAGTAAATGATAGTTTTCTCAAGTTTTATTAGTAAAATCGGTAAAATATAAATATGAGTTAATTATTTTAAAGAGTAGAATTTTATCAAAGTAATTAAAAAATGTAGGGATGATTGTATAAAAAAAAATATATAGTTTAGATCACATCAAAAGCCATCTGACACATGATATAATCCAAGAATTGCCAACAAACCGAGTCAAAAGCTTTTTTAAAATCAACTTTAAAAAGAAAAGTTTTTAGATTGTTCTAACCAAGTAAGAATCACATTCTTCATAAGCGGACCGTTAAGAATAGATCTATTTTAGATAAAAGCCGATTGGCATTCATCTATCACCGAATCAATGACAAGCTTGAGGCTACTAGCAAGGATCTTTGATATTACTTTATATATACTCCCTATTAAACAAATCAAGCCGGTAGATTTTAACCCAATGGAGTGGTCAAATTGGATTCCTTTAAAAGTTAGAAGCTTTATTTGGAAGGCTAGACTTAATAGAATTCCAAGTAAAGTGGCGTTATCAGTGCGTGGGGTGCAATTGGGAGGTGTGGACTGCTCAATGTGCGTTGGGAGACAAGAGGACGCATACCACGTCTTGTTAAATTGTTTCTTTTCGACAGCGGTTTGGGATCGTATTTTCATTTGGTGCGGGTGGAATCCTAATGGGGAGAACTTGATCAGGGACCGCATCGATAGTTACTCAACTCTTAACGGGTCAAAAGATTTAAAGGAGACTGCGTCAGCAATTTTAATGGCTACGGTTTGGTTTATCTGGTTGGCTAGAAATGGGCTAATCTTTAATGCTATCAGCCTGTCCATTGAAGTAGTGGTTGAAAAGATTAAAGTGAATTCGTTTTTGTGGTTAAAGTATAGGGCGAAACGCACGGATTTAGCCTGGCATATCTGGGTTTCAAATCCTTTGTTGTAGTTCCGTTTGGTATGCGGAGTCTGTTTTTTATTGCCTTAGCGTCTTGCTAGTGGCTCTTTTTGCTTGAATAAATTGCCGTTCAAAAAAAAAAAACAAATCAAGCGAACTTCTTCAATCTTTTAGGGGTCATTTATCTTTGGCACGAGAGCAATGAATGTGCATTAGTGCCCTTATTGATGATGCCCAAAGAATAAAAAGCATCCAAATAACTCTTTAAAATCATTTGCCAATAATAAAAGTGGAAGACATTCCATTTCTATCTATAAAAAAATATGAACCTATAGCCATTTCAATATAATAATGCTAATAACTGTATATTTTTTTAGAACTAACATTTGACACTCAAAAGGTGCAATGCAATGATCGAGTTTGAAGCTCCGACATGCCTTCGTAATGTGCGCTTACCCACTTATAAGCGGGATAGTGAGACTCCCCAAAGCTGCAAACGCATCGGAGGCTTAATCAACGAATCACTATAATAAATCAACAGACAAACATGCATTTGAATAGAGAGTATCGTGTTTCAACTTTCAACTAGCTAATAGCTTATCAGAAAATGAATCGAGGCTGAAGTATGGATTTGACTCATTAGCAATTTTCTTAGGAGGATATGGATTTGACTCATTAACAATTTTCTTGCTTTCAATATCCAGAAACCCCCTGACATAAATGGTTTTGTATTCACAACTTAGCTGGTTGTCTAACTGGTTTATTTGCATTTTTAAACCAGACTGTAAGTGTTGTAGAAGCTTGAAATGGTGATAATTATGGATTGGAAGTTTTTACTAGCATCCGACAATTAAATAGTTTTTACTATGTGAATGCGACTGCCACCATGCTTTGACGGGTAAAAGGTCGGACCCGTTAGATATTTATAGTTTCTATAGAGTTAAGTTAGTTTTACCTATTGAAATAAATAATCCAACAAATGGAAGTTGTTGGATTCTCAAATTCAAGAAGTGAACACAACCAAAATATATACTTAGGCTAAGATGGGTTGAAACACATTTAAGCTCAAGTTCATTAAAATCCGTAAACTAAACTATTCGAGAACTACAAACCAATTTCTTGAGAACCAACATAAGCAATACATAGCTATGAATCTAATTACACATTAACTAGGGCTAACACAATAGAAGGTTTGTTGAAATCTATGTTGACTCTGTTGTTTCTGGGTTCTGTAAGCAACCAGATCATATTCTAATGAATGCCCATCTCCTCAACATCATCTAGATCCATACCTTTTAAATCTTGAATAATAAGTTCCATGGGAGTCAGTTGACTTCCTAAATATGCTAAAAACTAGCTGTAAATGCAATATGTGCAGACTTATGTTCTTCAGTCTTCAATAAGATGTTCAAAACATCTTGAGCCTTATCAACATTGATGATGTTGCTTGATGAAGCTTTAAATTTGGGTGGATTTGATGTTGAGATGTTTTGGTTTAAAGATTTAGAGATGTATTCACATGCAAGGTTGCATCAGACGGTGAAGAGAAAAAGAAATTTCCTTTAAAATGGCCATCATCTTCATCGGATTTCTTTGTTTTAGTTGAAACAAAAGCATTTTTCTATGCAATAGGTATGGCTCCTTTAAAAACATATGACTCCCTTTCTTTCTTTTACATCAAATTTCTAGATTTCTCATCCATATCTAATAATTTATTTTTGGTAACACACATAGTCTAAATCTTGAGCATCTAATGACAGTGTCTGCTTGATAGTAGTAACTGTGTGTTTCTAGCTTTTAGGAAGAGAATGCAACAATCTCATATTTATATCTTCCGTTTTGGTTCGAATTCCCACAACTTTCACTTCAATGATCAACTAAACATATCTATTTAGATGTTGAGTAAATGATTCACCATCTAATGAAGTAAACATTTTCAATTGCTTCTTTAACTTTTGCTTCTTCAGATTTTGTATCTCAGTTCCTCCTTTACATGTGTTCTTCAAAATCTTAAACAATGAATGTCCATTAACATACTTCTTAGTTCTGGTTAGGAAACCCAATGGGACTGCTATTATTAAGAATGAATATACCTTCAAGTCCAGTGCATATTTTTAAGATCTTCCTTAAACTCACCACCCTCTAATTCTTGCTATTATACCCTCTTTGTATTCATATGTTCTGTATTTGTCAAGGTTAGCAGATGGAATAGTAATATGAGGCCCATTTGCAATAGATGTACAAAGGTTATGATCCACTGAATTTAGGTGATTTATGAATCTAATTTCCCATGACTTGAAAACAACCATGTTTTAAGCAGAGGAACTTTTGCGGCATAATTATCTCCATGATGATTATTAGAATTCGAACTTCATGTCATTCTCTGTGATTGAAATTATCCTTTTGATTTTTCAAGTTGAATATCCTATGTAAACTAGGTGACTTGTTCAAATTTTCACTTGCAAAGGTAAATCTAAAATATCTGCGAATAATAGTTCTAATAGATCTACATGAAACAATACAACTTTCAGAGATCTACGGGAAGCAGTCTAGTTTTCAGAGATCTGCAGGAAACAGTACATTTTCAAAATATGTGGAAAACGGTTGTTTCAATCACAAGTAATCAACTAACAACAATAAACAGCTCTTGAACACAAATGTTATAAGATCTGCGGACAATAGAGATTTCAAGAGATGTATGGTGCATAGTACTTGGACTATATTTTTGGATTTTTTAATGAACAAGGAATTAAACTACAAAAACTAGTCTAGAAGATCAAAGTAATCTAGAAAACACATCAAAATGAAGAAAATGAAATGATATGAGATGAACAATGGTTCAACTACATTCAACAACAAAACCATTTGCTATAAACATTTGAATATATGAGTGTACTTAGACTCCAAACTCGTTACAAAATAAAAATCACAAGCCCCAAAGTTATTACAAGAAAATATCAGCATCTTAACCTGAACATATGTACCTTTAGCTTTAAACATATGCACTTACAATCTTTATCTTTTAATATGATAAAACTGACGCAATGTGTTACACATGTCAAAATCCTACTTTCACAATCATATACGTGCAACAAAGTCACACCAAGTTGTATACACAAACACATGTCATCTAAAACCCAACCACCGACCATTCATAGTATCTCGCGATCACATCTTATAACATCAAACATTCAAACTCCAAAAGCCTTGAACCCACGAGGATACAAAGCCCAAACCCGGCCCATCTTTTATCCATCATCATCATCATTTATAGTGACAAACAGGCAAAGGTATCCTCTCACGCAAGAAACACAACACAACACAACACAACAATGGAAGAAGCACCTGCTACAAACCCTCACGACGACATCATCAGAGAATTTTCAGAGATAACAACTGTTACCAAACAAGAAGCTATCTTCTTCCTCGAATCTCACAACTACAATCTCGATTCAGCCGTCGCCACTTTTTTCGAAACATCCGCTTTCCCTAACCCTAACCCTAACGACGATGATGAAGAACAAGAACAAAATGCTAATACTCATTCCCCGGCTCGTTCTCGATCAGCTTCCCCACCTCCTTCACAACAATTGGCCGCTGCAAATCCCTACAATCTTCGATCTCGCGGTTCCGAAAAGAAGCCGTCTGGTAGTAGGTCTTCTGGACGCATAAGGACTTTTGCGGATCTGAATCGAGGCGGTGGTGATGAATCGGGAAGTGACTCTGATGAACCGCAGGAGTATTATACCGGTGGTCAAAAGAGGTAATAAATCATGATAATTGTTTATTAATTAAGATTTAATTGATTTTTTTAGGTTTAATTGTTGAAAATTTACAATGAATCATGATCTTCAATCTTATCACGAGTGATGGATTTGATTGTCGTTCAGTTTGCTTGCAGACTGTTTGAAGAATTGAAGAAAAGTATATGATTTAACTTATTTGACCAGAAATATTTTTTTTTAAATGTGGTTTTGTTTTTAATAGGCTCAGTTTCACTATTAAAAAAGATTCAAAAGAGGGATGTGGCTTGGCTTGTTGGGCGTTTATCAGCCATTTTGTTGGATGTGGTTTGGTTTGAATCTTTTTGGGGAATGGGGTGGTTTCTGCTAGTTGATCCTAACCGTTTAATTCTTATTATGATGTAAAAATGGACTAAAGTTGTTGTACATCATATAATGGTTATCTTCTTGGTAACATCACACAATCTTTTTACATTATATCTTGTATTAAGGGGGTCTTTGTGATTGCTTTTTAAAACTGTTTATCTGCGACGTGTTTTGCTCTTTTTTTTGGTACAACAGATAAGTAGTGTAGAGGGTAATTGTGATTACTTATTTAAACTGCTAAGAGTGATGGGGGCACTGCAGGTTCAAGGGGTGGGGGTTCAGGGGGTAAGGATAGTACACTGCCGCCAATGCTGCAGGTTTGGAGGGTTCGTGAACCCAAAATGAACCCGATTGATTCTTTTCCTTTTTGCACGGATTCCAAGGGGTTTTTTAATGCCCGGGTTTGGAGGGTTCGTTTAGTGGGTTCAAAATGGTGGTGCCCTTTACAAATGTGGTTCAAATAGGTCATTTTTGGGGTTGCAAGGTGACTTGTCAGTGAAATAAGAAGTTTGGAACAAACTTTTGACTGCTTATTTAAACAACCTGTTTCAAAAGCGATAATCAGTTTCAATAAGCAATCCCAAAAGTGAATATGCGAAATAAGAAGTTTGGAACAGACTTTTGACTGCTTATTTAAACAGCTTGTTTCAAAAGCGATAATCAGTCTCAATAAGCAATCCCAAAAGTGAATATGCGAAACCATCTAAGCTCTTTTAGGAATATTCAAATGTTCATTAAAGCACAAAAAATATTGCGTTTGTCGATGGTTTAAGTGGAATAATTGCTATGTTTGCATATTAGGTTTTAAATTGCTTTAATCTTTTATTTTAAACAAAGATATGCTTTAATTGTTGAGGAGATTAGTATAAACAAGCAATCTGTTCTTTTTTAGTCTTATTTGTTGAACACGATTTCAAAGCTTTTTGGAGTTCCGTATCTTAATGTATGGTGTTATATATCATGATCATCTTGATCTAAATATCTAAGTACGATGCTCTATTTAATTTTGAACTTTTGCAATTTGACATAATTGAATAGATTAGGGAGGTGGACTATTGAAAACTATAATGTTAGATTAGCTTTAAGTGAGTTTTAACAAAATTGATAGGTTAAAAAAGCGCACTGATGAACAAAAGTATAAACTTGATCAATCTTACTTATATTCTGCTTTAATTCTTATATATCCAGACACAAATCTGGGCATCTGGCATAATTTACCTGATGCTTTTATCTGCTAACGCATAACAATAGTTAACTACTTCTACTAATTAATATCATTTGTTCCATCATATATATTTTGCTTCTTAATTCCTGTAATTTATTTACACGCATCTGGCATACATTATTCAACACTTATATTTCTGGTAACACATAATAATCGTCACATTACTGTGCTTGTATAAAAAAATATTAATATGCAGGTCTTGTTGAGGTTTTTTTATTTTATAATATATAACTTCAACAAAGGCTCACCATATTAAATAGACATCTATTTCTTTTTAATAATGAATTGTTCTTTATGTACGTATACTCAAAATTTGTATAAACTTAAACAGGGAACTCTCACTGACAATATATAATGGTAATAGGAGATATGCCTGTCAAGTCAATTTTTTTCATTTATTTATTCATAAAGACGTAATCTGACGTTTTTAATGATTGCAGTGGCATGCTTGTTCAAGATCCAACACGGATGAATGATGTGGAATCTCTGTTTAATCAAGCAAGGCAAGCAGGAGCTGAAGATGCAACTCTTGATCAATTTCAACCATCTTCAAGTTCTAGAAGCTTCTCTGGAAGAGCAAGACTTCTATCTGGAGAGACGACCTCAGCTCAACCTCAGCAATCTGAACCCGAGATTCTCACGCACACTATCACTTTCTGGACCAATGGTTTTACTGTAGATGATGGTCCTTTGAGGAGGCTTGATGATCCCCAAAATGCATCTTTCTTGGAGGTAATATAGTTTTGAATTTTCGGCTCATATCTAACATTCCCATTGTCTTTGTTATACATTTAATCATACAATGAATATAACTTGAGAAAAGTGCTAATTGAATAAAAAGGTAGCTCGCTATGGTGAAATCTTTACTGGCAGTTGTTGAGAGAATCTTATGGGCTTTCAGTCTTTCACTGATTTCGAATAAAAGTCATTGGACATTATGTTGAGAGAATCTAAGTTGAAGTATTTAAATACTTCAACTTTTAAAACTTGACACAAATGTGCTTTTTATTAAGTTTTGGGACTTAAATGAAGTAACAAAATATAGAGTGTAATATGTATAAATTTAAAAAAGTTAGGGGATTTAATCATTTAAAGATGGTGTTTTTTCTTGTAAATAAAGTCCAGAACATTACTGTTAATTTTTGTGTCCAATAGCTTTTTTACAAATGCCCCATTACTGTTAATTTCAAGTGAGGCTAATTCTAGACCAGAACTCTAAAGTTTGACACATGGTCACCAATGTTAAAAAAACTGTTTTGTGGTCAAACCTGATCTGGTTACAATTGAAAAAGTTTAAAAGTTATAACATTTACTTGCACTACCACTAATCAATGTCTATTATATTACATTTATAACAATGATTTTAGCATCCTAGTTATTACAGTTAAGCATTTTAACATTTTTGTTGATGCAGAGCATAAGGAAGTCTGAGTGTCCAGAAGAACTTAAGTCTGCAACAGGAAGAGTTCCTACTCAAGTTAGTCTTGTGAGAAGGTTGGAGGAGTACCCTGTAAGTCGTTTCTTTGATAGTTATAATTTCATACATCTTTTTAACGGGTCGGGCAGGTTGAATAACAGGTCATGCTATGGTTAAGGGTTAACCCAAAACACTTTCTGTACACTACATTAAATCTTTTATAAACATAGTGTGTTACAATGATTACAAAAATGAAAAAACCCTATGGGCTTTCACTGATTGTTATCCAATCATTAAATCCCTAGATTTATTAATCTAAATGATGTAAATGATGGCCCATTGATAATACAATGTTCTAACAATTTCCATCCCAGTAGATTTTACACTTGATATCCATTTGATATAGCTTGTACGTTTCTCTATTTCGTTCACTGTCTTTGTTTCCGAAATCGAGTGGAGATCAATCAAGTGTATATATGTGAAGATAATGATATTGGGATTGCCATCGGTAACAAAAGTGAAAGTTTGAGTGTCATTTGTCAAACTGTCAGCATAGATTATTATGGGCTAATGAGTTATATTTTAGATTATTAAAATCCAGTTTGTCTTAAATTAACAAACAAGTCAACGTTTGTTTCGATAATAATTTGACTGTTTTTTAACAACACAGGTTCAGAAGCAGCGTAGGGCTGCCTTTGTGGGGGTGGGCAGAACCCTAGGCACCGCCACTTCTTCAGAGGATGCCACTGCTGCCAGCCCTGCACCTGCAACCACTGCTCCAACCCCATTTGTGGGCCTAGTTGTCGATAACGCATTACCTTCCACTTCTATTCAACTAAGATTGGCTGATGGGACTCGTATGGTTTCACGTTTCAATTTTCACCACACAATAAGTGACATTCGTTCTTTCATTGATGCGTCAAGACCAGGTGGCCCTCGAGCTTATCATTTGCTGACAATGGGGTTCCCACCAAAACAGCTTAATGATTTGAACCAGACAATTGAAGAGGCTGGGTTAGCCAATTCGGTTGTGATCCAGAAACTCTAATATGTTTTTCTTCTTGAAATATTCTTGAAACAGTCTTTTGGGTTATTATGAACTTCTTGTTGAATGGTTACATTTTTACTTCATTACACTTTCTCTTTTAATCACTTTGCAGTTTATGGTCTATATCTATATATTAATTAACAAATGGAATGGAACGATGGATATGCTAATTAACAAATGGAATGATAGAATATATTGCTTAGCAAATGGGATGAATAGTGATTTTTACGTCATAAATTTTCCATCAGTGTTTGGATTTTATATGTGAAATATGTTAAAGCTCTGGCAACGTTTGAATGTAAACATATAATGGGTTTGTTTAGTAAAATTTGAGTTATTAAAAGGAGTAAACTGCAGTTTTGGTCCCTGTGTTTTGATACCATTAAAAGTTTTGGTCCCTGTGTTTTTATTTTCTAACAGTTTTGGTCCCGAACACTAACTCCATCCAATTTTTCGTTAAGTCTCTCACACGCGTCCCACATCTAAAGGGTAAAAATGTCAATTCTCCATCTCTTTTATCTAAGTCATCATGTAGGTTAACATTTTTATTAAGTCGTTTGTCAAAAGTAGTGAGAGAAATGACATTTTTACTTCGCATGTGTGAGAGACTTAACGGAAAATTGGATGGAGTTAGTGTTCGGGACCAAAACTGTTAGAAAATAAAAACACAGGGACCAAAACTGTTAAGGTGAGACTAAAACTGTTAATGACATCAAAACACAGGGACCAAAACTGCAGTTTACTCTATTAAAAGATATGGATCATTAAGATGTTCTATTGACTAAAGGGAGGATAAATAGAAGTGCTAATGAGAGTAAAGTTAGTATATGATTTAGGTTTATTCAACATCTCCTTGCCTTTTCATTATACAAGAACTAAACTATTAAGAAACTTTTTTTTAATGAAACAAACACTTTAAATGTTTAGGGGCTGTTTGGCAACATCTGAATCATTAAGTGCTGAATGGTTTAGAGGTCTGAACCATTAAGAGGTTCTATCAATGGAATGGATATTGATGTAAACCTTCAGGTGATGTTTGATGATAAGTTTGATATATGTTTCATTCAGTTCCATTCAGTATCTTTCAATCTCTTAACCATTCAGCACTTAACTGAACCATTCAGATGTTATTTTTTTATGAAACAAACGCTCTGAATGCTGAATTTGAATAATTAAGCACTGAACTAAACCATGAAGATGTGAAATAAACAGCCCAATGTTGAATAATTTATCATTAAACTTGTCTATTCGGAGGTGAAACAAAAATCCCTTAAGTTTGTTTGTTATTTTTTTTTATAATTTTGCAATATAACTTTAATGGGTTTGGTTTTTTTACGCCGTGACACGTTAATCTTAATAATGTAACGCATACATGTAACAAGTTGCACGGGGTATTATACGTGTGAGACAATATACGCTTTTTTAATCTATAACTAACCACGCGGTGTAACGAAGTAATAAAATCATTGTGCCCATGCACCATTTTAACGTGTGTACCGAAGTCATAAACATGACGTTGTCACCAACTTATCGCAACGCGTGACACATGTTAAAACCCTGATGTAACCCCCTTAACAACATGCACTAAAATTTGATAAACATATAGCAATGCCAACGTTGGTCAACAAATATTCTGCATGTTAATATGTGTTTAATATCAAACACAAAATACACTGACCAAGAAACTAAAAATAAAAATGTCTCGCGTAACGGGCGGGACGAAGCATAAACTAGTTACTATAATTTTTAAAACAAAACTGATTTCCATCGTGTCATCTTCTTTGACCTACACATTTAGTATGTATTTGTAGCTCTTCTTTGACATGCGGCATCCACATCACGCGACCTTGTCACATATTACATATATTTAGTTTATTTGATTTTAAATGATTATGTGAGTTTTTCTTCGACATGTTTTTGTTATACAAAATTGAAATTCAATTATTTTTTTGTACTAGTTTGTTTCAATAAATATCTCTTTTTGTTGTTGATGTTGTTATACTTCATATCTAAAAACAATTTTGAAATAATTTAAATTATATAATATATTATCCGATTTAAATTGAATGTATTACAAAGTTGTTTTTTTACCTCTTAATGGTTCAGTTCAATGTTTAATCATTTAAAATTCAGTTTCAGAGTGTTTGTTTAATAAAAAAAGGGTTAACTGCATATTTCCCCCCCCAAAACACTTTAAATGCATATTTCCTCAGTCAAAAATTCAGTCCCTGAATGGTTCAGTTAAGTACTGAATGATTAAAAGACAGAGATATGCTGAATAAAACTGAATGAAACATATACCAAACTTACCATCATCCGAAATTCAATGCAATTGTTTTAAATTTATTATTCAAAACGTTTGTTTCATTAAAAAAAAAATAAAAAAACTACTTGGTCATGAAACATAAACACAAAAAGGACATAACGAACAAAAAAAGCCGGAGCCCTAATTCGTTCCACATCGCCGCCGAGCTGCCTTTCACCAACACCAAATCGATCTCTGTTCACTCATCTTCCATTGCAATTGGTGAGTTTTTGTTTCTTCAATCAATATTCATCCTTCTTTTGGTGTTTATGTCACAAGTCTTATCAATCAGGTTTATATACACACCAAATGTTTGTTCTATATACTCTCACAAATCATAAGTTAGCTTTGTAGGAAACATAAGCTGGTAATTAATCTTGATCTCACTCATTTCGACACTCGTACCTTTTTTACATCCTTTGGATAAAGGTTCAGTTGATCTCGAGTCAGTGACCTTTTACTACTTATTCATCATTGGCTCATTGTTATTGCTTATGAGGTTATTGTCTTGTTCCTATTGCTTCATCATTATTGCCTCTTCGCTATTAAGTAAACCTTTGTAATAGGCTTCATTTTGTTAGGTTATGTATTTATTTGTGTTTTCTTAAAATTTCACAATTTGAAATGTATTTTTATTTGAATGTTATATTAGAAAACAAGTTATTACGTCTTCTCAGAGGACATGGTCCAGGATAGGGTTTGTGGAGATGTATGATTAAGGTTAAAGACTTCTAGAGGATGACGTAGATGTACCTTAGATATGTTTGAAGGACCTAGACTTAAGTAATATAGTTTTTATTTTTGTCTTATGTTATGGTCTTATGGTATTAATGGGCGTTTGGTGTTTTACTTTATTAATAGTTTTTTATTTTTGTCTCATGGTCCACTTGCATGTGCTATTCATCCTTAAACCATTTAGATCTTTAGCAGTATATTTTATTCGTATACACTTCATATGCCGGTGATTTTGTTTTTTTGGAGCCGGGGGTCTCTCTGGTAGCGACCTTTTTTCCTTATGGATAGAGGTAGAGCTCGTCTCCATCCCACCCTCCCCAGACCCTACCAATAGCTCCTCTATGAGTGGGATCTTACTGGGCACGGTTGTTGTTGTTGCTGTTATTACGTTGTCATTTTTACTATATAAGTTGCACTTCAGAACATTATCACAAACAATTGTTATATCAGCATCCAATTGACTGCTACAAGATTAAGGTTAATCTCTTTTTTTGTGATTTAAGGTGCTCAGAAGACATAAAGATGAGTGCTTTTAAAGCTTACAAGGCATGTGTCCCGATAGCATGGAGTCCGAATCTGTACATAACTCTGGTTCGGGGAATTCCAGGAACCAGGAGGCTTCACAGGCGGACTTTAGAAGCATTGCGTTTAGGAAAGTGCAACCGCACCGTTATGAGATGGAATACTCCTACTGTTAGAGGAATGCTTCAACAGGTACTCAGAATGTGTATTTGTATTAGGGCTCTTTTGTTTTGGATTTAATAAATTAATGTTAATCAACTAGTTTGTAATTTTTTACTTAGGTCAAAAGATTGGTTGTTATCGAGACTGAAGAAATGTTTAAGGCACGTAAAGAAAAGGAAGCAAAACATCGTGCCATTCGTCCACCTTTGGTTGTGAGCCATCTTCCCCCTCCTGCAGGCGATTCGTCTCAACAGACCGCCTAATATTCTGTGTAAGGGATTAGCCATTTTTATTACAACTAGTAATTATTATTGGGGGAAATTTCACCCTATAACAATCAACCTTTGGTTGCGAGCAATCAAGTTTCCCAAGTGTTTCACTGAAGTCACTGAAAGTTTTATTTGTTCTTCTAAAGCCACTTAACTCCCCACTAGGTCTTCCAGTTCTATGTAATATTTTTATAAATGTTTAAATTTTCTAAAATTAAGTGAGGCAAATGAAACTTGTATGATTCTAGAAAAATAATAACCAAGTTTTATAATTGGTAAATTAAGTCAAAATGGGAAAAATATAATCACTAAATAGTAACCGGTGTAAAGGTTGAGAAGAAAAAAGAATTAAACATTTATACTAATATTACTTATGATTGGGAGACCTAGTAAAGGTTGAGTGATGTTAAAGAGACGGAAAAAACTTTGAGCGACTTTAATTGAACACTTGGGAAACATGGTTACTATTTTGTAAAGTTATCCCTTTTCTATTTTACCTATTCTCTTAACAACCCAGCGAATGGCTTTGTTTTTTCAACTGTATGCCAAATTGTTTATCTTTACAATCATGTTGACATAAATGGATGCTCGCATACATTGATTTTGTTATCATGTAGTTATGTTTATAGGGTATACTTATTGTAATAATTTACTTACATCTAGAATGTGAAGCATTATGTCGCTAGTAGTCACTTACATCACTTGTTGGAGACTTGGAGTTGTTTGATTCAAATTTGCAGGATTCGTTTAGTTATTGTGATTGGCATTTACTCGTTTTTTGTTAACAAATGTAGGGCTTCTTTTGGGTACTTAAGGTTTATCTAGAGCTTATGTGGCAAGGGCAGTTCAGGTTCTTCCTTTGAGTTCTATTAACATGCTTTGCAGCTCATCTTATTTAGTCGAGGTATGCATAAATCATAATATGGAGAATAACTTCTTTGTTTATTTTCTGTGGGCATATTTGTAAACGCGAAACTAGCTAGTCTCTTATTAATATTTTTTTAACCTAAAGAATGTTATCAGTTATCCCATTCACATTTTTGTGGTCATAAAACTTTTAACTTTTTGATCTTTTAGAGCAATTGCATGTAAGTATAAGTACATATAAACCCAACAAAGTATCCATATAAGAACAAGGTGACATGATTCTGTAAATTTTCAAGCTTGATAAATAGCAGTGATGTATTTGTAGAAATGCTGCAGGAAAATGAAAGTTACAAAAACAATAGATCTGCTATATATTTTACAGACAATACTAAAATAACATCAAACTTAAGTTAAAACTAAAATATAAAAATGCATCTGATACCTACACCCACTAAGCTTCTTCCTTCCCATCAAGGGTTGCCTTCTTAACCTCAATATCATCCACCATTTCAAGGTTCATTAAATTCCAGTTTTCAACATCTTTATCCTCACCATTACTACCGCCATTGTAATTCTGCACCTTATACCTGTGTCTAGATGCCAAAACCAAAAAAGCCAAAAAATTTACAACTCCCAGAATAGCGAGCAGCCAGTAGAAGTTCTCCAATTTACCCTTATTTAAGTTGTTTGTTAACCAACTTCCGTTTGTAGCCACGTCAGTCAGCGAAACTAATGCACTACTCATAAAAAACCCCATGGCTAGAGTACTCAAAAACAGACCCGTACTCATTGACTTCATCCTTTCGGGTGCTTCTCTAATAAAAAATTCAAGTTGACCCACATATGCAAAAGCTTCACCTGCACCCACCAAGAAAAATTGTGGGACAAGATAAAAAGCTGAAATTTCTTTCATTTCATTTAGGCGTGTTTCTCGCCTTTTTTTCTCTACAATAGCAGAAGCAACCATTCCTATAATAGAAAGAACGAGCCCGATGCCTATTCGTTGTAAACTTCTGAGCCCTTTTGGATCCATAGTTATCTTTCGGGCTAAACGAACAATGACCCGTTCGTTAAGAGATGTAAATAGGAGAATTGATAAAAATAGGAAAACCGAAAACGAGCCTGCAGGTATGCTAAAGGTTGCGACTTTTCGGTTCATGAGTGTAGCTTGCTCAATAGTGAATGTGTTCATTTGGGAGTAGACTGTCCAGAAGAGTATACATGTCGACCATATTGGGATTAGACTTATGACCATTTTGACTTCTTCAACTTGTGTTACAGTTGAAACCATCCATGGATTGTTTCTGTTTTCGTCTGAATTTGCATAATTATTTAGTATAGCTGCTTTATCAAGAGCCCTGTATCACCAATTGTATAGAAGAAAATGTTAGTTCTGACCCATTACCCAACCAACTTGTGTTACAGTTGAAACCATCCATGGATTGTTTCTGTTTTCGTCTGAATTTGCATAATTATTTAGTATAGCTGCTTTATCAAGAGCCCTGTATCACCAATTGTATAGAAGAAAATGTTAGTTCTGACCCATTACCCAACCTGACCTGCCTATGACATACTATTTTCCACCTGGACCACCTATAGCGTCCGTGCACACACGTGTGAACATGTATCAGGAAAAGCCTAGTATATCTTTTTGTTTGAATTACAATACCTAAACTTTGCATTACAAGACTAGGGATGTTCAGCTTCGGATAGCTGATTTTACTATCTGAATTCGCATCTGAGGGATTTAGATACTGAAACGGATGTCCGGATAGAAACTTTTTATAAATAATTCAGTGAAGTATCTTATAAATATCCTTATTTTCTAATTAAGTATCAATAATAAATATATTTTAGAGTAAATTACATTTCTTTATTTTAAAGATGAAAAGTGAAATTTACTGTGTATGTTTAAAGGACGAAGTATATAATTTAGTCTATATTTTGTAAATAAGTAAAGAAAATATCATCTTGTAATATGTTTAGGAAGTATGCTAATTTACCATAAGGATGCCCCTTTGCTGATAGAAAAGCATATCTACATACCTAAATCTAGTCGTGTGTGGAACTTTCGAGTTGCTATACTCGTTCAAAAAGCCCGGGTTTGCAGGATACTGATGATTCCTGTTTTTTATAGCCAAAAACACCACTCTCCATATAACCGTTAACGGGCTTCCTTCCGGTTTCTTGAACCGATACATAGCAGTCCCACAAATTAACACACCAACAGCAGTAACCATAGTTCCAGCTGATATACCATACCCCCATCCTCTACCCACATTATCTTGTATATAAACTAAAATCGTCACTGCAAAAAGAGACCCGAGACTTATACCAAAATAAAACCGATTGAAAAAGTAGACCATTGCCTTTTCCTCTTTTGGGTCAGAAATGTCAAATTGGTCCGACCCGAAACCTGAAACGTTTGATTTTATGCCTCCAGCACCTAATGCTATGGTGTAAAGTGCTACGTAAAGCATTGCAAGCTGACTTCCGCTAGCTTCTATGCATTGTTGCTGTCTGGGGTTGTCACAATGCGGCGGTTTCATGCTTGGAATTGTTGTTGCTAGTGTCAGTAGTGTGACGCCCTGTTCCATTGTTAAAGTCTTAGTTAGTTGTCTAAGGCAGTCACATCTTAATAACTTAATAAAAAAAATCATGACACTTACCACTGCACATATAGATGCAAAGATCACAATCGTTAAATAACGACCAAGTCTAGCATCTGCTAGGAATCCTCCAAACAATGCTAAAATATTGAGAGCTCCCATGAAGTTCGTCACCGTATTTGCAGATTTTGATGATGAAAGATGCAATTCTCCGACCAAATATGTCACTAAGTTCATTGCTATCCCCATCACACATATCCTTTCTGATAGCTCGGTTCCTACAAAGATACTTACATCATTTAGTGTTGTTCATGGGTCAAGAACCATACCGGGACCAAAAACCGTATATGTTGAATACCGGGGATCATGGACTGGACCAATTTTGTGTGTTTAGGGTCAGGTACGGGTCGGTTCATCAGTTTTTCGAGTGGGCTCATAAATTCTCATATATAGGGCGATCATGTGTCAAAGGACTTGTCTAGTTTATGTATATATGTTTGGTCTCTGCCCGGTCCGGCTTGCTACATTAGTTTTCTAAGGTTGACCCGTGAGATGCTCACCCCTATTAACATCAGTATGACCGTACATAATGAACAAACATTTATAACTACTACCTAAGATGAGCCCAGCTGCAAGCCACCCCCCGGTTTTCGAGTTGTCAGCTGGATTCCCTTTGAAATCAACTACATCATCGTTGTCGGTTTTTGAAGCAGCCAAAACCTGTTTAAATAAGGTGTAGAATCAGAGCTTAAATGATTGTATAATATTGTATGATATGAAGATGATTGTATATAAAAGTGTATTACCATTTTGGGTATGTGTATGTTTCTGTTTGTGTTGATAGATCAAAGATGTTTAATATATATAGTAAATTTGTAGGACATAAGTTAAAGGTAGGGGAAAAGTAAGATATATGATAAAAAGATCATTTTAGAATCAATCTCCCAAATCTTTGGTGGAGAATCCTGTTAATGTGCTTGTTTCGCATTTCGTGTTTATTTCTCTCGTTTGAAGACGGTTTTGTTTACACCTGTCTTGATGGGTAGCTGACGTGGATATTATGTCGAAAAAGGGGTTTGAAGACGGTTTTGTTAACACGTGTCTTGATGGGCAGTTGATGTGGATATTATGTGAAAAAAGGGGTTTGAAGACGGTTTCGTTAACGCGTTTCTTGACGGGTAGCTGACGAGGATATTATGTAAAAAAAGGGGTTGATGTTTTGAGTTTGTTAAGTGGTTGGATTAGGATTGATTGTTGTTAGTTGTTACATAAGAACTTATAATGATTGAAGTTAATGAAAGTTGTACATTGTTGGACCATGGTACATTCCAATCTGGATCTAATATCTATGACTAAAATTCTCTTGCTTATCTTGTTATTTCAAGTCTTTCAACGTGTTACAACATATATCTTAAGTCTTAACTCACTCTACCAATGACAATATAAGGTATATACCCCTTAATTAATACGTAATTCATTCCTTATATTAATTGATAAAACCAAAGAACTGAAAGCAAGAGACATATATTTGTTTTTTTGTTCACTTATAAAGATGTTTGTTTTGAGTTGTGACAACCGAGGCTAGAACGATTTATTCTTTTTCATCATAAAACTTGAAAGAGAAAGAAACAACATGGGTAGTTACTAACTATATTTAACTATATTTTAGATCACTAACGGGCTATTGATATATTGATCTACTGTAACACCAATATGTGTTTTTTGCCGGCAGTGGGCCCTCTCTCATTACTGCAAATGCATCGGAGACTCACCATAACCCTCCTTATGGCCAAGTTGATCAAAGAGGAAACTCGTCAACCAACTGTTCTAGAAAAACGGGCAAGAACATTTAAACATGCCACGTAAAACCTTTAGGATCAGACACAAAGCTGGGTGTTAGCCCGGGACGAGCTTCATTGCTAATATCTATCAAAAGTGACACTACTGGTCCTACTGGATATTGAACTTGAGTCTCCGATAATTAACCCAAGTCATCTTACTAGTAGGCTACAAGTCAGAGATAGTTCATACTCATTTATTTCAAGTTAAATCTAGATTCAAAGATAAATTTCATTTATTTCAAGTTAACTCTAGATTCAAAGATAAATTTCTCATTTATTTCAAGTCAACTCTAGATTCAAAGAAAAATTTCTGTATTTTCAAACAAATAAAGCAAATGAGATAAGTATGTGTCAATAGAAGAAGTGTTATGGAAGAATTCGAATTTGAATGGGTGCAATGGAAGAATGATTTGGTAAATATTGTTCCCTTTCACAATCAGATGATCTTAAAAAGCTTATTCAAATTCGACTTTTATCCTTTGATAATATAAAAAAAAGCTATTAATATCCTTTTCATGCTCAATACATACCTGCCACTTTGTTGTAAATTCTTTGATGTTTAATATATTTTCTTCTTTAATTAAAAAAAAAAAATAAATAAAAAATTAGGGAAGTGTTGCACATCATTTGAAGGATTAGAATATAAATCAATGCAATCAGAGAGTATTTAAATTCGACTTTTACCATTTGATCATAAAACTGTTAAGAGTATTCATATTGTTTTCATGCTTAATGGGAAAGGTTTATGATACTTTTAGATGTTGTACCATAAACACATGACAAAACTAGTTTAACCGAGAAATTAAAAAAAAATCAAAGATAATAAATAGTTGAACAAAAAATTGGGAAGTTTTATACTATTGATTCATTCATCCAATTGTTCTACATCTATGTAGTACTATGAGTTTAGTTAATCATGAACGCATGAAATGTAATAAATATTTCTGAGCTTGAAATAAACATGATTAAAAGTTCAAGAAAACGAGAGTTCATAAGAATCAAAATCCCGGAAACGATCTTAGCAAGCGTTCTTGATGTTCCTAGCTTCAATATCTGGCTTCCAAACCTTCAAAGTCACCAAAAGCGGCCTCTCTTAGCTCTTTAAAATGGCTGAAGTCGAATACCTTCAATTAGGGTTCTTAATGTGTTTAAATAACAAAACTTTAAAAATTCGTAAACTCTAACCTATGCGACAAGCGCAACAGGATCCCTTGTCCTGCGGGTATCGTGTAACATTAAATTACGTGGGAACCCTAATTTACACTTATGCGTATCGCGCAGCAAGACCCCTTCTCTTGTGCGTATCGCGTAGGAGGTAATTTCTAGAAAACTTCATTTTTCTTGTTCTCTTTTAAGCTCCAACTCTCTCTCTTGTGGTCCAATTTACTTGGTTCTCCCATTTATGCCTCCTTTAGCACCCGAACGCCAATAAAACCAACATTTGATTAAGATTCAACTCGAAAAAAATAAACTTCTAAATAACTAACAAAACAAATGATTAAATAACAAAATCCAAACTAAAATACTAACTAAAACATGATGTGTTTGAACATATTTATATGATCTGGTAAAGGGGATGTTTGTTGACTATTAAATTTGTGACAACTTGTAATAGTTTACTAGTACTTTGATTATGTTTTTATGTTAGTTTGAATGGTTAAGGTTTGCGTGTTACAAGGTGTCACACACGGAAGGTCTCGCATTATGCAAACTTATATATTGAAAGTTGGGTGAACCCTTTTGGTTAATTGTCCAACTGAGAGTTTGAGCGTTTCAAATAAAGAATTTACGCTTGGTAGTACATATTGTGTTTGGGTGATCATAACAATTATTCTGTGATTACATGTGTTTGTTAGAGTTCTCTCATACTAATTTTTGACGGATTCCGCACGTCTAAAATCAGTTGTGTTGTATGTCATTGGGATCTAGTGATATAACCAGGACCTACAAAGACGCAGTTGGTATTCAAATGTAAAAGTTATAGAGTATGAGAGCCAGAAGGTGATTTCATGCGACTTATTTAATCACTTTATTTATTTTAATCATGTTTATCATTTTTATTCATTTTTCATTGTATTCAATTCAATTCATGTTTATGTGATTACTTGCATTTATTTGTTCGCTACATGTTAAACTAAACTTTATCGATGCATAATCATTAGTTTCTTCAAACCACGGTTATTCAGTGATAGATCTATTGGCTGGACAAACCCACCTAATACTTTATCCGAGTGTGATTATAACCGCTTATTTATTCATTTTGGTTTAATCACCTAATACTTTATCAGAAGGTGATTATAACCTATATTAATCATTTTCATCAACGAAACTTATTCTGTGTGATTAAGTGGATGCAACTTCAGTCAAGGTTTGATTGTGCCGATGTTTACTTGATACACTTTGCATTTATAAGTTTTGTCATAACATGAGAATTGAATCTTTTTGTTCATTTTGATCATTTATCTATTATCTATACGTATGCAAACCTATGTTTACTCACCAATTAATTCGTTCGCTGAACAAATATTTTTCACATGTTTCGAGGACTGCAGTTTACCCGGCTTATCAAGATGCTTCATTTAAGACATGTTGGACCTAAATTAATAATGAATAAATTTTTATGTTGCATTTCTTAATTGTTGAATTCAGTGATTTGTAACTATTTAATATTAATTTAATGATATTTAAATCATTTTAGTACCATGAGCTATTAGCAATCTATTCACTTTCGTCCGCCCCGAGGTTTCCGCCATCAGTCGGGGTGTGACATAACCCAACATCAATAATGACCGAACATCGCAATTTAACAAATATGTAACATCACAAAAGTCGAACCAAGTTATTAGTAAAATGGGCCTTACAAATGGGCATTTTAATTAAGAGAATAAGAGAGATTATGGACTTAAGGAGTTCATGAGCCTAAAATTATGGGCCCATAAATCTCCCATAAGAAACCCTAATCAGCCACTATCTCCATCATTTCCATCTAATTCACCTCCACCTTAGACTAGAGGTGTAAAAATCGGGTTTTGGGCCCAACCCGAACCGGGTTTTAACCCAACCCGGTTTTGGTCAACAAAATCCAAACCGGGTTTTTGACCAAACCGGTTCGGATCGGGTTGGGTTTTCTAGGGGATAAAAATCGGGTTTTCGAAACTGGTTAGGGTCGGGTTGGGTCAAAAACCCGTTAAAAAAGTGATTTTCCACCGGGTTGGACCGGGTCGGGTTCAAAAAAACCCGGGTACAAACCGGGTTCAATACAGAATATAAAAACCGGTATCAAACCGGCGGGTTTTTAAAAACCCGAACCGAGTTCTATGATACCGGGTTGAAACCGGTTCGGGTCCGGGTTGGGTTGAAAAACCGGGTTTTTTTTACACCTCTACCTTAGACAGAGAAAGTAGAGTGAGAAAGTGAAGAATTTGAAGATTTGTGGATTTTGGAATTGAAGAAGTAAGATCTTGTTGTTTGGGGATCAAATCATCAGGAAAAGAGCAAGGAATCCGGGTAAGAATCATATCCAAAGCATCTCTTTAGATCTGAATCAATTATAGGGTTTTTGGTTTTTAGAAAAAGTGAGCAAAAATCATAAAAAAGTCACGTTTTTACGTTTATAATTGTATAAAAATGATAGATTTAGTGTTCTGGATGATAAACCAAAGATTTGGATGTTAAAAGGTTGTATTTTAAGCGAAAAATGAAGATTTAGGGTAAAAACCGAGCTGAAACCCCATTTTGCGAAACTACAGATTCATGATGCGAATCTATAGTTCCTTTTGCGAAACTGTAATTTCGCAAGAAATGCAAAATTATAGTGTCGTTGGTGTCTAGATCTTTATGTCTTGTGTCTGTAGTGTGCTTGCGAAAGTAGTAAAAGTCCCAACGAAAGTTGGGCACGTGCCTTGCGAATTTGCATGCGAAATTGCTGCCAAAACAGCATGCGACTGCTGTTTCACAAATGCGAAACTAGCTACAAATGACCAAATTGTATGTTAATCCTTATGCAGGCGGTGTAGTGTAATTTGCTTAGACTTGAGATTAACCATCGTATCAGGTAAGTTCTAGATCCCCTATTTCTGACTATTTTTAACTGTTTTGGGGCAATATGCATATCGAATGACAAGATTTTTTTAAGGATTTTTATTCCGAATTTATAAGAAAATGAAGATTTCCCAATGAATTTCCCTTTAAAGACTTGTACATAAATAAAATAGCCAGGGGCTGCCGCCCCTTGGACCCCGCTATCTCTTTGGATTTAAAAACACTTTCCTATAATTGTGTTAAGTTGTTGATGTTTGTGTAGTATATTGGGTCATGTGAAATATACTATGTAAAACCTAAAGATAACAGTGAAACTAAAGAATGATAATTGGGCCAAAAAAAGTAGTTACATCTATATGAAAGCCTTGCAAGCAAATGAGGAGAATTGCATTCGTTGCATTCTCATGAGCTACATTTTAAAAGTGGTGCTACATCTAAACAGACAGATCCTATACTAAAGTCGGCTAATGGGCCATTGGGCATTAGTGGATCAAACTATCAGGGGCCTTGCTAGCCATAGATTTATCGACCTGATAGGGGCTTAAGGCCATGGTAATGATCGAGTTCGGCCCATTGGCGAATTCAAAAGAGAAGAAAGATTAGTCTGGTCCTTTGGCAGACTGTGAATTGACGAATAAAATGAAGATGGACCCTAATTCAATGAGCTAACGAATTAGAAAGAAAGTGTGATGAATGAAGTGTAAAGATGAGATTTGCTATATATATGTAGTTTTGTTTATGAGATTGTGTAATAATTATAAAACTAGAACTCACTCAGCGAAACTGACTTTTGTATGCATATTAGTTTGACATGTGAGGTGATGAAGTTATGGATGGCATGTAATGCAAGTTACTTGGTGTGTGAAGGCTGGCATCCGTTTATGAAGATCATTAAGAAGACTTTCTTTTTATTATTACTTATTTTAAAAGACAAATGTTGAATGTTTAATGGTTTGTAATGACTTACTTATGTTTTATGATTAATTCCGATGCAATGTTTTAAGATAATTTTTTAAAACTTATTTTCATGCTGTGTATGACCAACTGTGGGGTCTCCTGGGATTAGGGGCCTTACAAAATACAAGGAGATCAACCGCACGTGTACAATAACACCGTGCTAAGAGTATAAATTATTTTTTATGTGTACAAATAGGGATTTTATTGGTGAATGTGATGCATTGTGTGCTTGTGTGGGCTTTCAACATTGATATACTTATTCTTGCTTTTAACTCTAAGGTGAGTTCAATGCCCGCTTTTAATACTTTTTCGGGGAGAAACATACAACTCTTTAAGTCTTTTTGGATATTGTATTTACTGTTATTGTCGTGCACTTAATTAACTATGCATGAACACTTAATACATACTAAAGTCCTTCCTCTTTCGAGCCATTAGTATACATGGTATAGCGGAGAAATTTGAGTAGTACTACAGGGTTGTGGCAGACCCCGCCATTGGCTGGGAGCCAAGTGGTAATTGTCCTTACACATGGTCATTGGTATTAAATGGTAACAAAGCATAAAGGAAAACATCAGCTCAGTCTCGGCGTGCATGAGTTTTAAGTAACGGTTTAGCTAACCAACAAACATATTATGTAACTTTTACAATTATCGGTTTTGATTTTATAATCAGCTAAAATATCTCTTTGAACTCACCAAAATAGTAAAAAATATTGCAAAATGTTTGAAACATTTACAATTAAACATGTACCAAGAGATGAAATTTCAGAGGCAAATGCCTTACAAATCTTGATCTACCATTAGGATACCTGAAGGGGTGAGAATTCCAATCGCCCATATCCTGAAACCCGCAATAGAAAAGCCTCATCTTACAAAAGAAAATATCTTACTTTTAGTAATTTTTTACCAAAATAATTTGCCGCTCACCATGGGCCAAATAATGTTTTTCATCATCCAATTCGTTTTGAAATTTCTTCTCAATCGATTTCTTTGAAAAATCTTAAAAATAACTTCTCACTCAAAAAAAACATCATCCTCAATAGTTTCTTCAACTTCTGGTATGAATTCCTCTCTTCCTCTCTTTGCTCTAACTTTTGAATCTTATACGAGGATATATACCAATCAAGCTGATAACAAATCTGATCGATGATGGTCATATAGTCTATTGACACCTGCTGGTGTGGTGAAGAGCTCTATCACTTTAGGGTCACAAGTTTAAATCTCACTTACTAAAAAATCTTACTGCCTAATATATGGGTTGCCATTGAGTTAGGGGGTTTTGGCATAATTCTCAAGCGTTAAGCTAACAATTTGTAAGGCCATGTTCCTAGGTGACCCTAGAGTTGGTTACACAACATAAAATAAATTTAAAACATTCATTAACTTAAACATTGCAGCGGAAATAGTATTAAAACATAAGTACGTCATTACAGACTATTAAACATTTAATATTGTCTTTTATATGAATAAGTTAAAAAAGTCTTCTTAATAATCTTTAAAAATGGATTCCAGCCTTCACATGCTAAGTAGCTTACACTCCATGCCATCTACTCTACCTCATCAACTCACCTGTCAAACTAATATGAATACAAAAACTCAGCTTCCCTGACTGAGTTCTAGTTTTATAATTATTTCAAATATCATACGTAATTTACTTAGGTAGTAAACCTCATCTTTACACATCGTTCATCACATTTTCTTTCTAATTCATTAGTTTATTGAATTAGGGTTCGTTTTTGGTTATCCGTCAATTTACAGTCTGCCAAAGGACCAGATTCATCTTTCCCATCGCCAACGGGCCGAACCCAATCATTATTGTGGCCTTAAGCCCCCATCAAGTGAATAAATTCATGGCTAGCTAAGACCTTGATAGTTTGACCCACTAATGCCTAATGGCCCGTTCGTCGACTTTAGTACAGGGTCCCTAATTTTTTTTTGATGTAGCACCGTTTTTAAGATGTAGCTCACGAGAATGCAACAAATGTAATTCTCCCATTTGTTTGCAAGACTTTCTTTTAGATGTAACTCTTTTTTGGGCCCAATTAACATTCTTTAGTTTCACTGTTATCATAAGTTTTACATACTATACCTCAAACAACCAAGGTGTCACACCAATACAAACAACTCAACATAATTAAAGAAAAGTGTTTCAAAGTCCACAATAACAGCGGGGTCCAAGGGGCAGTAGCACATGGTTGGGGTATATGCATATAGCCCCAGTCTTTAAAAGAAAGTTCATCTAAGATCGTTTGTTTTCTTATAAGTCTGAGATGAAATCTGTTATCAGAAATCTTTTCATTTGGTATGCATATAGCCCCAAAACTGGTTAAAATAGTAGTAATAAGGAATCTAGAACTCACATGATTATGATAATAAACTTCAAGTCTAAGAAATATAGACTAGGGACACTCCACACGACCTGTATAAGGATTAACACATAATTTGGTCATTTTCATCTAATTTCACACCTAATTTCAATCGACGAAACAACAATTTCGCATGTAGTTTCGCATAACTCATGCCTTACTTTCGTTGGGACTTATTCTAATTTCGCAAGCAGACTTAGACACACAACTTCAAATCTCAGACATAAGAAAAACTATAGTTTCGCATGGGATGCAAAACTACAGTTTCGCATGAAGAACTCCAATTTCGCAGAACGGAGTTTCAGCTCGCATTTTATCCAAAATATTCAGTTTTCATCAAAAATCCGACCTTTTAATGTCCAAATTTTTGGTTTATCACCTAAAATACTAAATCTATGTTTTTATACCATTTCAAACGTAAACATGTGATCTTTTTATGATTTTGCTCACTTTTTCAAAAACTTAAAAACCCTTGAATTGTTCAAGATTTAAAGATGTGTTTTGGATGATGTTTCTTACTTGAAATTTTCCTATTTTCTTGATGATTAGATGCTCAAACACATACGGTTGATCCATTGAATCCAAAATCATCAAATATTCAACTTTCTCCACTATATCTCTCTAAATTGAAATGAAATTGATGAAATGATCTTCATGATAGCCGTTTAGGTTGTTAAAGAATGGCTTATGGGCCTTAAACATCATATTTTCCGGCCCCTTCATTAGTTTAGCCCATAATTCTTCTTCTTTTAAATTCATTATAATGGCCCATAACTAAAGCCTGTCATTTTATTAGTTACTTACTTACTTGATCCGCCTTTTAGGCTGTTACATAATTGACGGACATGCCTAAGATATGAAGATTATTTCGCCGTGCTCGAATTATCATGACATTAAAAAATTATACACTTCTAATAACATGTTTGTAAGCTATTCAAATAAAAAAGTGATATATTATGATAGATCAATGACCTCTAATTTAAAATCTCTTCGAATCTTTTAAGGATTTGAAGATCATATACGTTAACATAGTGGTGATTTTGGTCGACCGTTGATTACGTTCAAATTTTATTTCTACTTTAAAAAAATGTTAAAGCTAATATATAAAGGTTAGATAATTATTATTTTAACTAATCTCTCTCTCTCTTTGCCTTTCATTTATATATATAAACTTTTTTTGACTTACCACCTAACATAATAATCATATGAAGATATTAAAAAAACATCATCTATTTGTTTTACTTGACCTATATACAATTATCTCCTGAAGTTTATTCATTGTCATAAAAAATGCCCTGGTATTAATATAAAAATATTGGAGTTTGTACATGATGTAACAAGCACAATAAGTTTTATTGCACACAAGTGATAAAACTAGCACAAAAATTGTAATATAACAAAAAAAATAAATATAGATACAAGTTTTGTATGCAGCAAATTAACATAAGTTTGGGCTTAACAATTAACTTAAGCCAAAAAAGACAAAATGCTATACATAATGTATCGTATACGCCTTCATTTATACGACGCATGTAAAATCGTATTTTGTAAATAGTTTAGTTTAGCAAAAATGCCAACAAGTGGTGCCGTGTTATATGTACATGCTTCTGTTTGCATGTAATTTCCTCTTCTATCAAAAAACTCATCGTTATGGTTGGGCCCACCCACCAAGGCCCCAACCACGATATTTGGGTTCGGATCTTTAGACCCGTACCAATTGTCATAACCTTGGGTGCAGCCGATGAACCCTTTGTTCTCTCTATATGACACAATTGATGCACCTCTATGGTGAACCCTCGTAGGGAACTTCGGGCCAAAGCCTACTAGATAACTGATATTCATCGGGTTAGAGCCTAATATATAATCCACTTGAGATTTTGAAAATTGAAGAAGCTCTTGAGGGGTTACATCTCCTCCGTAACATTTGATCTTTCTACGATCAGAGTTATGGAGTAAATCCGAGTACACCATTGTCAAAAATGACCCCGAAGAAACATATTGCATGTTGTTCCATTGCCTAATGTATATGAGGCCGCCAGGGGTAAAACCGACATTGTTCTTGGTGCCGTTGTTTTTGTTTAGGCACGAGCAAATGTAGTACTCGGCTTTCGATTGGTATTGCTCTAGAACTGTTTTATACTTGGTGTGTTTTTCTTCGGTGAGTAGCTACATTAAAAAGACATGATTCATTTGTCACGGTAACTGTTTATATAATAATGTTGAAAACCAAAAATATATTTTAAAAATGTGTCTCATTTATAACATGAAAATAACATATCAATCATGGACAAAAACAAAAAAGAAAGTGATCATTCGCACTAAGACCATTACCATATGGGTTTGTCCACTAAAGGGTCCACTCACTTCAATCAAAATTATTATATAGTTTTAGTCGGTTATTTCAAATCCAACTGACTTTGCAAAAAACCGAATTAACCGAATCGAAACCGAACTAACCGATTAAACCGAACCAAAATAACCAAACCGAAAAGGTAACCGCAATTAACCGAACCGAAATTAACCGAAACCGACATTTGCGGTTGCGGTTTGGTTATTCCTTTTTCTAACCACCGAAATAACCGAACCGCACCGAACTATAATTAACTCTTTTAATATAATATAGCTTTACCTAAGTACTTCGTTTTAATATAAGTATAAATATGGCATGTAGATTTGGATCTTATTTATTGAACTAAAGTGGTGTGGTTTTGTTTATATTTACAAGCAAAAGTGCAGTGGATCTTTCTAATGAAGACTACAAAACAATCTTTTGAACTTTATTGATTGTCTTTTTTTTACTTTAATAAACTTTGTTTCTTTATGAACGTAACACATCGTGGTTTACTATTGATGTAATGCATTTTATCCCACTAATGAATTTATGTTGTCTCTATCAATATACTTATTGTTTACTCTTTCAAACTTCGGTTAGTAAAACAAAATAAATAAATAAATAACCGCACCGCACCGTAACCGCACCGAAACCACGAATAAACCGAAACCCACAAACCGAAAAACCGATCACCGAACGGTTTATGAAAACCACTAACCGCATATTGCGGTTATGGTTGCGGTTAAGGGTAAAAACCGAACCTAACCGCACCGCGCACACCCCTATTTAATATAGTGATACTATAAAACTCATGTTTTCAAAACTAGACCAGACTTGTTTAATCGAAGTTTTGTGTATTAAAGTCACTAAACTTATCTAAACCTCACATACTTGCGAAAATTTTAAGTAGTAACTTGTTGTCTTTAAATAATAAAACTTTGATGAAGTGACTCCATGGATCAAACTGGCTGGTTATACAAATTGAACCGCTTACTAATGTAGCGGTTTACATATTAAACCGTCAGAAAATTCGGTTCAACCGGTTTATGTCAATGAATCAGTTTGCATTTAATTGACGTAGACTTGAATATTAAGGTTTATTTAACATGTTTACCCTTATTTCGACCAGAACATGCGTATAGTTTTAACTTTAAAACTTCTTCGGTTAACTAAAATTTCTTAATTATATTGTACGTAACATAAATTTGATGCATTTAACATTCCAAATTCTACTTTCTAAATTCCACTATTACCGGGTATAAATTAATAAATGCACGTATGTTTAATACTTGAAAAAATCAAATATGTCACATATAATGGAATATTTATAGGAATAAATTCAAAGTAGATATTGAAGTATGCCGTCATAAAGAGCACCCTCAAAAACATTTTGTATTAGAGATTATATTATTATAATAAAAGTATCTTACTTAAAAAAGTTAAAAAACCATGTGACTGTTACATATTATTAATATTTCCTTTTTAGGTGACAAAAGATTATTTGAGGATGAAAAAAAGTGTTGAAATATAAAATGAATGCATGGTAGATAGGAGCATCAAGGGTGAAGCAAACTACCACATATCTTTGACATTTGGCAAAGATAAAAGCATCAACCCCATGTGCCCATGGCCCATGACCCTGCAAAATAAATACATACCCAACATATCTACTATTTCCCTCTTTATAACTTCAAGTTAAATTTCCATCATTTTATTACACTTTGTAATCATCTTGGATTGAAAGGTATCATTATAAAATCATATAATACTTGTTACTGTTTTTTTTCTGCCAAAACCATTTATTCTAACACCCCCCATTAAAAGTGTATGCTATAAAAAAATTCCTATAAAAGTGTATATTACATTTAAACTTTTTTTATGAGGCAAACTCTATACATAGAATACATGTTAATTGTGTTCGTAGAGATGACTCAATACATAATAAAAAGTTAGGGTATCAGAGTAAAAATTATCACTAACAACGAAAGAAAGCACGAGGGCGACGACCCTTTAAAGGATGCGCCATTGTTTATAGGGACGAATTTATCATGTTAATCTCATGGCATAGGCTAGTTAAACAAAATGTGAAAACGTTAAAGTTTTTTATAAGAATTTCAATTATCAGAGAAATAATCATCAAATTTACACCCATATGATTTTAACCACCAAATCACTTGTTTAATATCAATTGAAAAATATTCATCAATCAGATTTTAACCATCAAATCACTTGTTACACACGAGTTAAATAGTAATATTTATAAACAAATTATAGCATTATTTTAAGTATTTTTAAATATTTAATATTTAATAATTTGACTCTATCAACTTATGTAATATAGAACAAATATTTTCATCAAAAAATTAGACCCCTAAAACCTTAAATTATTAGCTAGATGAGAGTCCATCAACTCGACTTTATTGTTATGATTTCGAAAGTAACCTCTATGAAATATTAATCAAGTGAACAAGTTAAATCATTTTTATATTTATTTCTACCAGTAATAATTAAACAAATAAAAGTAGGAGTATTGGATATTAACGGACCAAACTAATAGTTTTTGATCGCTACCGGTCCCAACTTTTGAAATATGTGCTGGCGGTCCCAACTTTTATCATTTTGGCCACTAATGGACCCGCCGTTAAAAAAGTTAGCGGCGTTAAACTTTTTTTTTTGAATTTCAGGTCGACGTTTTATGGTTTTTTATCGGAATAAGAATACGAGTCTATTGATATAAAAATTACATCGAAACGATGATCCAAACGACGAAATTTGTACATCCGGTTAAAGAATCGTTAGGTTTAAACACCCCAATAAAGCATCGCTTTGTCATTTGGAGCACCGTTTCGATGTAAATTTTATATCAATCGACTCGTATTCTTTTTTCGATCAAAAACCATAAAACATCGACCTGAAATTAAAAAAAAGTTAACGCCGTTAACTATTTTAACAGCGGGTCCATTAGTGGCCAAAATGATAAAAGTTTGAACCGCTAGCATATATTTCAAAAGTTGAGACCGATAACGGCCAAAAACTAATAGTTAGATCCGTTAATATCCAATACTCCATAAAAGTATAGTATAGTCCTGACTAGGGGTGTTAATCGGGTCAACCCGATCGGGTTTCGGGTTAATCGGGTCGGGTTAGTCGGGTTTTTTAAAAATAAAATCTAACTCGCAACCCGACCCTATTAAGGTTCGGGTTTTTCGGGTTCGGGTTTCGGGTTAGTCGGGTCGGGTTAGCCGGGTTAATTGGGTTACTTGGTAACTAGAACACTTTCAAACCTAATTAAAGATCTCAGGTTCGAATTCACATCAAAATGCCATTGTACTATCAATTTAGAGTACAATAATTTGGAAAATGTTTGATCATCTCCTTTGTTGGTTTTTATTGTTAATTTACAACTGTATAGTAATTTTAATTATTTCAAAACGCGAGCAACTAAACTTATAAAGCGTCAGTCTTTATATTTCTGTGAATAAGTTATCATTATGTCTCATTTTTCACGTTCAATTTATTTTAAATGATTAAATATTAAGTTTGTGAAAATTAGTGAGAACAAAGGACCGAGAACTAGAGGTTGTTTGTGAACGATCCAAACATATGCAAATATATGTAAATTGAATTGATAGGTATGGAACACTAATCGGGTTATTCGGGTTAACCCGAACCCGATATTTTTTTCCTAAACAAACCCGCAACCCGACCCTATTAACAATTCGGGTTATTCGGGTTAACCCGAATAACCCGATTAATACTTTTGACCCTATTTAACCCGACCCTAATTAGCTTATTCGGGTTTGGGTCGGGTCGGGTTAATCGGTATTTTGAACACCCCTAGTCCTGACTAGTAAAAAATCTATTCGATCCCTCTACCCAACACTTCTCCATGTTCAATTTAACTTTTAGCAACTAATTAAATTATTGCTGTCATTTCAAACTAATAGACCATGATTACATCATTAAAAACATGCTGGTTTTGGGGAGACTAACAACTAAACTAATGGTTTCATATATTGTTTATCCAACAAAATAACGTGTCTGGTTGAATGTATTAAGCCTGTATTTTATTATAAAAATAAATCCATAAAAAAGCAATGCACTTTCATATTTTATTTTAAAAATAGTTATATCAATATAGTTCTAATTTTTATATTATTTGGGTATATTTGTTTTTAAACAGTCACAACTTTTACATTTTTCGTTTCTAATGGTTCTAGATAACTATCTAATTAGCTGGTAACGGTCTCAACTTCTATCACTTTTGGTTACTAACAAGTCTTTGTTAAGTTTTTTTCATGACGTTAATTTTTCCAATTCAAGACCTATGCTTTAGGACTTTTGATCTGAATAAGAATACGAGTCAATTGATGTAAAAGTTATCTCAAAACGACGTTCCGAACGACAAAATTTTGACATCCGATTGAAGCACAGTTAGGTTTAAACATTCAATTGAAGCGTATACATTCAATTGAATTAGACCTATTGCCGTGGGTGCAATTTGGCGGTGGCTTTTGTGGAGAGGGGTCTGCGATTGCCGGTGGCTTGCTTAAAGGTATTTCTGGGGTAGTTAATCTTTGTTTAGGAGGGAGGTGTCCTGTGACTCTGGCTGAGTTTGTTGCATCTGCCCCCCTTACGCCGCTACTCAACCTGACAATGGAATTAGACCTATTGCCGTGGGTGCAATTTGGCGGCGGCTTGTCTCTAAGGTGGCCATGAGGGGTGTTGGGAAAGAGATGGCTAAATACCTTGGTGACTTTCAATTTGGGGTGGGAGTTCCAAGTGGGGCAGAGGCTATACTTCATAGCGCGAATAGGTTTTTGAATGAGTTTCACTCGGATGGCTCGTTGGCTATGCTTACGGTTGATTTTTCTAATGCCTTCAACTTGGTGGATAGAACAACCCTTCTGCGTGAGGTTCGGACTCAATGCCCGTCTATTTCCCTTTGGGTGGATTTTTTATATGGGCAACCGGCTAGGTTATATGTGGGTGATGAACATATATGGTCTACTACTGGAGTTCAACAGGGGGACCCTTTGGGGCCTCTCCTGTTTGCCCTAGTTTTGCATCCACTTATTCATCAGATTAGGGATTGTTGCAAACTCCTTTTCCATGCTTGGTACCTAGATGACGGTACAATTATCGGTGATGCCAAAGAGGTGGCTAAGGCATTAGATATCATCAGGTCAGAGGGTCCATGTTTGGGCCTTAATCTCAATATTAAGAAAACAGAAGTATTTTGGCCATCATGCAATGGGGTGAAGGTGCAGGATGGATTATTCCCTTCCGGGATTGGAAGGCCAGTGCTTGGGGTGAAACTCTTGGGCGGTGCCGTTAGTCGAGATTCGGGGTTTATTAATAGTTTGGCTGTTAAAAGGGCATCTTGTGCGGTGGAACTGATGAGTTGTATCCCACGTCTTCGAGACCCTCAATGTGAGCTCCTTTTGTTACGTTCGTGTATGGGAGTTGCAAAGTTGTTATTTGGCCTCAGAACGTGTCAGCCTATGTATGTAGGGGAAGCTGTTTCCGTTTTTGACACGGGCCTTAAGAAGGCAATCGAGGATATCGTGGTTTGTGGGGGTGCTTTCTTTGGGGATCTTCAATGGAGGCTTGCTTCACTTCCGACCCGTTATGGGGGTTCAGGTCTATGTTCGGCTGAGGAGGTATCGACATATGCTTTTGTGGCATCGAGGGCACAATCTTGGAGTTTACAGGACCACATTCTTCGAGAGTGTGCCATTGAGGGGTTAGACTCTGATTATCGGTGTGCAATGGATCAGTTGCGCTTGCACATTACCGAGTTCGATCTTAGCGGTTTCTCTAATAAGGATACCGCCCCCCTAAAGCCCAACATGCTTTGGCGAGTGCCTTGTTTAGTGGAGTCGTCCAATGTTTGGGTATGAAGTTTGATCTATCTCCTCGCCAGAAAGCAGTGTTTAATTGCCTCCGGGCTCCTCGGTCGCAGGACTTTTTGACCGTCATCCCCATTGAAGGACTCGGCCAACACATGTCGGCTTTAGAGTACCGGACTATCCTTAAGTACCGGTTGATGATTCCTTTGTTTCCCCCCGATGAGCCTTGCCCAATTTGCCGCAAAGCTTGTTTGGATTCTTTTGGCGAGCATGCGGTTCATTGCAAGGAGTTGCCCGGGTTCAAATACAGACACGATTTGGTTAGGGACGTTCTATATGACGTTCTTAAGCGTGCCGGAATCTCTGCCAAGAAGGAGGCGCCTGTGAACTTTTTGACAGATCCGCTTGAAGGGAGATCTACTTTGCGACCCACTGATATTCTTGTGTTTGGATGGGCTGGGGGGAAACATGCGTGTTTGGAGCTTACAGGAGTGTCCCCTCTTGTTGGGCTTAGAGAGAATGGGTTTGTTGCGGGTCAAGCAGCGTTGAAAGCAGAATCAGCCAAAGTGGGTAAACACGAGAAAGCCTGCCTAGAGAATCAACACGTGTTTATCCTTTCGCTTTCGATACTTTTGGTTTTCTAGCCCCGGAGGCCGTGGAATTTCTAACAGGGTCAAGCGGGTCGTGCATAGCAATTCCTCGTCGACTAAGACCCAAAACTTTATTTTTAGTAGGATTGGCTTTGTTATTCAAAAGGGGGTTGCGGCGCAACTTGTTGCCCGTTTACCAGCCACTATATTGTAAATTGTCGTTTCTTCTAGAAATTTATTTATTGAAAGTAGGGGTGTTCATTATTCGAATACCATTCGAATTATTCGAAATTCGATTCGAATCGAATTCGATTAAGGTCATTCGAAATCCACTTTCAGTCATTCGAATTCGATTCGCATTCGATTCGAATAATTTTGTCGAATGTGGATCGAATACGAATATGATTTTCTGTATTCGCATTCGATTCGCCCAATTCGAATAAGAAATTTATATATTTTTTAATATATATTTTTAATATATCTAATTATTTATCTATATATGAATATGATTTAATGGGCTTGAAGTAAGTTAAAAATACCCAAACTCAACCCATTACTCAGTCTTAATTGTTGTTTCTGTATATGAACATGATTTGGTGTTTTGGCAGCTGTTTAATTGTTGTTTCTACAGGTTTTAAACTCATCTATTGTCTTTTTTTGTGTTTGATTATGCACTTTTAGACTTTTGTTAACATGTTTTAGACTTGTCAATGTGCTAGTATTTTGCATATTGTTTGGGTGATGTTTTGCACATTGTTTGGGTGATGTTGTAGACTTATGTTATGTTGGTGCTACATTTGTATTTTTTCTTGGATGTGTTTGTTTATTTATATTTTTTTTAAAGCGAATACATTCGAATCTATTCGAATTCGATTCGAATTCGAATAACTTAATCGAATCGAATACATAGATTTTTATTCGAATGTGGATCGAATACGAATACAGTTTTTAAAAGTCCCAATTCGACCAATTCAATTCGCCCAATTCGCCTAATTCGCTTTCAATTCGAATGAACACCCCTAATTGAAAGGCCTAAGTTTCTAAAAAAAAAAAAAATTGAAGCATTGATTCATTGTTCGGGTCCCATTGTCAGGTAACCTTTATATCAATCGACTCTTATTCTTCTTCCGATCAAGCCTAGAACATTGGTTTGAAATTCGAAAAAAACTTAATGACGTTAAAAAAAATTAACGATGGTCTGTTGGTTGCAAGTTGGGACCGTTACCAACCAATTCAATAGTTAGGACCAGTATAAACCAAAAGGTAATAGTTGAGACTGTTTAAAACAAATATACCTATTATTTATAACGTTATAAAATTTTAAAACCTGTATAACCATTAAACCAGTAAGATCATGGGTCTTATAACCTACCCGGCCAAAAAACATTGTTAACGACACGAGAAGCGTTCATGTGCGAGTTGATGAATGTAGTCGTACCTGAGATACAAGCACTTGAATACCGGCATATTTAACATCCCAACTGAACTCGGTGATCGACCAGCCAACGCCACCGAATAAATTTGCATTTTCGATCATATAAGTCAAGTAACGTTTGTTGTCGGTGGCTTTGTACAACCATATCGCTGCCCACAAAAGTTCATCATGGTACCCACTAACTGACGTGTAGTAATTTTTTACCACTTCAATACTTGCATCGTATTTTCCTCTGTACTTGTCCCCAAATTCAAATAACTACAAAAGTAACAAGTTCAATTTGTTATTACCCCAAATGTCGGTAACGATGTATTTTGACGTACTATTTTAGTCTTTTTTAATAATAGATTAGAGTAAAAAAAATAGTAATATATGTTGAAAGATAAAGCAACGTTAATGGTATCAAAACATCAGGAAATAATAAAGCATGAAAATTCAATTTTAACGGAAAATTGAATAAAGTTAGTGTTCGGGACCAATTTTGTTAGAAAATTAAAACACAGGAAACAAAACTGTTAAGGTGGGAGTAAAAATGTTAATGGTATCAAAACACAAGGATTAAAACTGCAGTTTGCTCTAAAAACATCTAATCAAGTTTATGAACTTGTTTAAAATGTCAATGATACTTAGCATAAGTTGTTAAAGTAAGGTAGCTATGATTTTATAAAATGAGTTAAAAATAAACTTGCGTTTAAATCTTATGAGATTTAAAATTTGGGTTGTTAGATTGGGCCGCGAGGATTTATTACTTATATTAGGTTTTATACGGATGTGAATAGAGATAATCATTCCATGTGGGCCAGTGATCCGTGACTGACATAAATTACCGACGAATTTTTTTTGACAACTGATATATATAGATAATCATCCCAAACTCTTTTATTAACAATATACAAATTTATATCCTACTAGATGCTTTTACACAAATTTGACTCGTTTAAAACATAACAAGTCATTGTTCTAAGTTCTTTTTTTATCTTGTATATACATGTATTTTAAGCAAACATAGACACTTTACTTTGATAAAGTGAAACTAAATTAATAGACTTTATAAGTTTGTTTTGTACTCGGTATTAACATTCCAAATTAAGCTAAAGTTTAATCCTTATTACAAAAATATGTAAACTTATTATTCTCACTTTAGTTACTTTTTTTTGAACGGAACTTTAGTTACTTTAAAATGAATTAAACTACGTTATGTATTTTTTAAACTAGTTTCACAAAAAAAAAAAAAGAAAAGAAAAGGTAAATTATCATTTTGATCTTTGGGTTTGTACCGATTCAATCATTTTAGTCCTTATGTCTTTTTTTCGGTTAAGATTGATTTTGAAAATACGTACTTGTTGAGCATGATGCAATAACAAATGTGAGTAATGTGGGTTTGTTTTCCTGAACACTATAGACGCTGCGGCCATGGCGGCAGCTGTTTCTCCGGCAAGATCCGACCCGGGATTATTCTCGTCGATTTTATACGCTTGTCTTGACGTCGTCATGTCCTCGGGCCGTTGCCAACAGTAGTGATCCGTGTATCCGTCACCCACCTGTCACATTATCATTTACAACTTAACACACCACTTATGATAATAATGTTACACCATTAATTACGGTCTTGATTGTTTCGATTTTGCTCCTTGACATTAAAAAAAGTAATAATAATCTTTTGCTTTCAATAAGTTTAAAAATATAATGTGTATATTTGTAGCTATAACTAAAACATTATATAAACACTTATAGTAAATTTAACATTTTGTCGGTGAACTAAGAAAATAACAAAAAAAAAGAAAAAAAAAATATGTTATTTTTTTGTATCATTTTTATTAATTTCAATGTGGTTGTTTTGTCACTCAGTGTGTTGAATGAGTGAGGGTACTCAAATATTCTACACCCAACAATTTTTTGTAATGAAGATGGTAGTCGGACTTGTGATTAGTGGGTTATGAAGGAATGTCACAACCCACCTCCACCATCCTTAGTCGTTATAAGACATTATACCAAGAGCTCACGCCTGCCACATGTAGCTTTACGGGAAGAAACTGTTATTTTTATCGAAGGAGTAAAAAAAATTTAAGTATATTAGTTTTCACTGGTCTCAAATATCACATTTTGGTTTCTATCGGTCCCAACTATTGAATTGACTGTCAATGGTCTCAACTTTTATCACTTTAGCAACCAACAGTCCGTCGTTAAATTTTTTTCGAATTCAAAACCGATGTTTTAGGCCTTTTGATTGGAAGAAAAATACGAGTCGATTGATGTAAAATTTGCTCGAAACAGTTCTCTGAACGACAAAATTTTTACATCCGATTGAAGCACTGTCAGTTTTAAACACCCGATTGAACCACCGTTTCAAAGTAACTTTTCCATCAATCGAATTGCATTACTCAATAATTTTAACGACGGACCGTTGGTTGCCAATGTAATAAAACTTGGGACCATTGACAAAACAATAATTAAGATCGATAGAAGCTCAAAATGTGATAGTTAAGACAGTAGAAACCAATATACCAAAATTTTAACTATCGTAGTTTTTTTACCTCGGCCCATAGCACATTGGGACTGGTATGAGCTTTAATGAAATAATCAGTTCCCCATTTAATAGCCTCCATAGCATGCTCTAATTCTCCGGCGCCGGCGATGTAGTAACCGTACTCGATAACACTCCACGACAGCATTGTGACGGTGAACGCCATCGGCAAACCAAATTTCACATGATCTCCGGCGTCGTAATAACCTCCGACCAAATCCACCTGAAAATTTAAAAAAAATTAAGAAAAAATTGAAGAAAATTGTAAACAATGGCGATGACTTACGCCTTGTTCAAGACCGTCGGTGAGGCCGGAATTGTCTCGCCAGGTGATGCGTTGGTTGTAGGGAAGACGACCGGAGCGTTGAGCTTCGAAGTAAATTAGGGATTTAGTTAGTGCGTCGGAGTAATTGTGTGAAGTGGTGGATGAAATGATTGAGAAGATGGATATAATGAATAATAAAAAGTAATGGTGTGAAATTGATAATGTTGTTGTTATCTTCATCATTCGATCTATTGAAGAAGAACAAAATTTGAAATCAATATTTTATGAGTTTCTTCCCTCCTTTTGGAGAGTAGATGCGTGAGAGAAGAGAAGAATTAGGGAATGTGTTTGTTGGTCTTCATTTTATAAAGTCACAAAAACAAAATTATTGCTTTACATTAAATAAAACAAGGCACACCCTAGCTTTTATATGCATAGTATAGAGTTAAGTTATATGAAATTTTATATGTAGTGTATAAGGAGTTGTATAGTTAGACTTGCAGTCTTGAAAACATATATTTCAACTTGTTATATTGTTTTGCGGTTGTTGTACGTTGTGTATGATGTTTTAAAGTTAGTGAAACTCAGAACTTTTTTTATGTATTTAAACGTTGAAACCTGAACTTATTTTGTTTAATTAAACGTTAAGACTCGAATTTATTTTGTTTGATCAGATGTTGAAATCCTAACTTATTTAAACCATTTTAGCTAGTGTATTTTTTTTTCTAATTTGTTAGTTTTTAAAGTTAATCAACCCTGCACATATTTTGTTTCTTCAAACGTTGAAACCCGAACTTATTTTTAAACACGAGTTATTTTGAAACTAGAACAACAATAAATAAGACATAATCAAGCTCAAGAATCAAACATAACCATCAAACCTATTAAATTAAGTCCGTACAACTCAACAAAATAAACTAGCAAATGCGTGATAAACTTTATACAATCCGACAAAATAAACAACTAGACAAATACTATCACTTCTGGTGTGATGGGAAATCCGAAGGATACTGTGGCTGTTGTAGTCTCGCAACTAGCGCGTGTGGGAATGCGACTCACGATCAAGCCTGTCGAGCAGGGCCTGTGTGGCTGCATGTAGCCTCACAGCATGGTAAACTCACGAGTGGTCCTGCTCCGGCTCTTCCTGCTTTACCTTGTCATTCTCATCAAAATGCTCCTCCTCATCATCCTCATTAGCATTAAGGTAATTACGTCTAAACTAACACACCAAACAATATGAAAGGTTACCCGCTTGTTTGATAGCATGCAATGTACGAAAAAGAGATCATCCTTGGTGCACCACTCTATGCTCTTCCCACGCGCTTTGATAGATGTGGTGATACACCAATGCAAATAGCGGTACATGCAGTTGTATATGACATGACCCTCATCTTCATCGACCTGAAGGGATGTGGACTAATCGCGCACCATCAAACTCGTAGGCCATCAGGCAGAAGACGAACAATGGCGTTGGTGTAGATCTGTCACACCCCAAAATCCACTAACGGAGTTTTACCGTTAAATGTATGACAAACCAGGATCTCAGTCATTAGTTACACCAAACGACACTATATGAATTTAAAAACATACGTGTCTCATTAAATGAGAAAATTTATTACAGAGTTAACGTTTAAAAGTTTGCGGAAGCGTAATCGAAATGTAATGTCAAAGTATTAAATGGAAACTAAATGCGCAGTACACGCGCCCAATACAAGATACAAAGTCTAAATAGACATTAAACTCAAAACATGGTTTGTAATGCATGAAAATGTTTAAATGAAAAGCCGTGACTCCATGCCATGTCCTAAGTGCGTGGTACCTCAGTGACGTGTAAAAGTGAAAGTCTAACAAGTGTCAACACGACGGTTGGTGAGTTCACATAGTAAGTATGTAATCAAGTATGTTCAGTTGCAAGCAGAAATATAAATTAAGTATGTCATTGTAGGTAGCTAGTCTACAGCACATGTCCTAGAGGCGTATGTATCTGACCGAAGCTGACGTATGTACACATTAAGTGCATTTTGCCCGTTCGTACATCCCAGCAGGATGCACTGTAAGTCTGTTAGGTCATTCAACACCCGTTCGACAGGTCCTTCTGTCGTGCTAGCGCGACTAGCCCGGGTGGGGTTTGTCAAACCCAGTAGTACTACTCAAAATTTCCCCGCTATTTCACAAATACTAACGGTCAACTAGGTATCCATGGGGTCTTTCATGAACAAAATAAAAGTTGCTCTATCCAGACATGCGACATACAAAATTTGTAAATCCGTAAAAGTAATCGTCCGTGTTCAGCCCACAAAAGGGTAGAATAGTAAAAGTACAGTTCAGTGAACTCACCTTCGGGTGCACAGCTACACGCATCAGCAAGGTAAAAGCAAACACAGCATTCCTACTACATGATAAGTCCATAAGTGTGTGTTTGTGCAGGTATGTAAAACCCTATGCATCCAAACAGTTCAATTGTTTACTTGCGATTTGAAAAGTTTGACTTTTGACCAACTTTGACCAAAGTTGACTTTTGTTGACCCAACAACCCGTGGGTGAGTTTTTAATTGTATTCATGTTTGTTTATGTTCATTTAGACAATGAGAGCAATCGAATTCTAGCACATAGTACATATGTTAAAGAATCAAACTTTGTTTTTAGTAAAATTACTATTTCTAGGAAGTCACATCCGAGACTACATTTTAAGCGAATCCAACTCTACTATAGGTAACCATATAAACATCACATAACTCACATATAGTGTCTATCATGCTCCTTATGAAAGTTCTCAACACTCGTTTCAATAATGCTACTAACTTTAACAAGATTAACTGATCACATTCAAAATATCAAGTTATCCACCTATGACTATGCATATTTGAAACATTCATATTACTTACTTATGAACCTAATAGCATGAAAGCATCATCACCAAGTCATCATATGTCTAATTGACAAGTTACACACAAAACACAAGTGAAACACATTGCAAGTCCATTATTCAGATTTTTCAGCTTTGTTGACCCTTTTTATTTTGTACAGAAACCAACATAAACTAACATGTACAAGTTCCAAATTTTAAATATAGATTAAATATTGTCTTAAGTTCATTTCTTATTTTATATACTTTACTTAAAACCTAAATCAACTATTTATTAAAAATACCTCTTTACATCAAGGTCAGAAAAGACACCTGATTGCACACTATAAAGTTTTATAAAATTTGAACGACCATACAGGGGAATAAAAATACAAATTTTACCAATATAGAAAGCTAAGACAATAAGCTTTAATTTGGTGTAAGAATCATCCAAGAATACGTTTTAATTATAAAGTTATGACCTTTTGAAGTTGACTCATTTTCTGTCCAGATTTTCAGATTTGACATCTGTTTTTGTAAAATCAAAAAGACTGACTTAATCTTCTCTAAAAATTAATTGGTTTAGTTTTCTGGAAACTAGACTCTTTAAACTACAATCTAGGCTCAAGAATGACCCCTTTTGGTTCGGTTTTCAACAAGTTATAGTCCATGTAAGCTCAGGTTACGAATCTGTCCAACATCTATCATTACCGGTTTTGTCAAAAACATGATTAAAGCAATATGATTAGTATCCAAATTTCATTCTAATCATCATACAAGTTCATATCTAACTATATTTAATCATGATTATGTATAAAGTTCCATGTTCTCATGCCTTCATAATCACCATAGTTTCACAAAAACACAACCATAGATTCTATTGATTACCAATTTATCAAAACATCAAATAACCTATAATCAATACCCAATTTCACATATAGATTATCAATTGAAGAACTTGGATGAACTAGGGTTTTGAAAGATGAAATTTTTGTAACATATATGATAGTTTTAAGATCAAAACTTACTTGTATAGCGTTTACTACTTCAATCAACACCCGAAATCACCAAATATTGAACCAAGCTAGCCAAAAATCAATGTGTGTGTGTGTGTATAGAACTTGCGGCAGCAGTAAGATGGGAAGAGACCAGCCCAAAAACTTTTTTTTTCATGTAATTAGGTTTAGGGTTTTGGTAATTTTTGTTAATTATTGTTAAATGTTGAGTTGGGTTGGGCCTTGGGCCATTCATGGGTCTCATGGATGATCCACGGGCTTCGTTTTTGCTTCGGTTTGTAATCACAGTGACAACTTTACCAAACTTAAATTTTTTTGTTTCGTAAAACTTTACCGAAACTCGTAATTGGTTAAAACCGATAAAATACGCGGTTACACGAAAATTCAACAATCAAGCACACATATCAATTAAAATGTATTATTATGGTATTTGTATTCATTTAAGATCACTAACGCTCGGGTATTAACTCATGTGGTCGTTTCGTGTGAATATTTATATAACAGTTTGCACATTTAATTCATCAAATTAAATGAAAGGTGTAATTGCGTTAACATGTCTAACAGAGTTTAACTAATGAAGTTAACCAGAATTTTGTCGGGTGTCACAAGATCGGTTTCACAAGCTTGTGCTTGCGGTGCATCCCTGTAAGCGTAGCAAAACCCGCCAACTACATCAAACGAGACGTCCCGCCCAGACGAAAGAATATCTTTGGGTCCAGACCGTGTTCCTAGTCAGGCTTCCGTGGACGGAAGGAGAAGGTTGATATAAACTCTAATATCAAATCCTGGTGCGATGGTTTGTTTGACAAATCAAACAACTGGAAAAAGGTGTATCGTAACCAACAAAACCCTGCACCCAGTCAAGCTCCTCACACGATGTCAACACTGTCCATTCCTCTTTGTTCTCACTTAAATCTCGTTGAGAAGATCGGGCTACCAATCTCATCCAATTATCTTTTTTTTCCTAAAGATGTCTCCTATCTTGATTCTATCGTTTCTTGTTTGTCGCAAACACTTTTTATGATTTATTTCTCAAGCTTATGTTCCATGACACTAGTAATGGTTGTTCCTTCAAAATTTAATCTATCAGTGATGGCTTGTTTATGCTGAATAATATTCTCCTAACAAAATAAAAGGTACAAGAATATCATTTAAAACTAGTAGCAACCAATAATCAATATATACAAAAAATAAATTACAAAATTAAAGGGTTTTAGGAAGGGATACTTTCATAGCTAATCAAATCATCTATGTCAACAATTGGTTTACATTCATTCCCCGTGAAGAGAATTCAAGACGTGAATGATCATTTGCCAATCTTGTTTCTCGGTGTTGAAATGTAGCTTGTGATAAAGTGCTAATAGGCTAGGCAACATTTTAGTCTCGGGATTAATTTGCAATCATAAAAATTAGACATAATTACAAAGTACAAACCATACAACACAAAGTAAAAAAAAAACGCAAGTAGTTGAAACAAGTTTTCTTTTGAACTACATAGCATACGTAGCAAATCTGATGTATTTGTTTACAATATATCATATGTTTCATGTAACTAATGGGCCAGAGCAGAAACAGCAAAGCAATAATAACCCTAAAAAGAAGAAACATTAAGGAAATCATTCAAGCTTCTGTTTAACACAATTCCCTTAGTCCAGGGTTCCGGACATAATTTGCCAACATGAGTGCTTCCACCTACTTATACTAGAACTTATCATCATGGTATTCATCATTTCTTTCAAATTGTGGTTCTTGCGTTCCACTTTGTCATTCGACTGTGGGGAGTAAGAAGCCGTGAATTCATGCATGATTTCATTTTTTGCACAAACATCAGCAAAAGGTGAAACGTACTCACCACCTTGAGCATTCCTTACGGTTTTGATTTTCCGGTTAAGTTGGTTCTCAACTTCAGCTTTGAACAAGATAAACTTGTCAAAAGCCTCGTCCTTACTCTTGAGCAAATACACATAGCAGTATCTAGTATTGTCATCAATGAACGTTATGAAGTACTTATTCCTACAATGAGTGGGAATTGCTTTTAAATCACACACATAGGTGTGACTCATATCAAGGGGTTCGATGGTTTGTTTAACTGCTTTGAACGACTTTCTTGTTACATCTGCCCAAAACCCATACTTGATGTCCGACTCGAACCCGAAACTATCCATCTTTCATTGTATTTGTATTTACTTTCTCTATATTTTACGCTCGTTATTAATATGAATAAATATGTCAGATTTTATGTTATTTCCGTCTTTAATAAACGACCGAATTATTATCTAAAGTTTTTCCTTTTAATTACTAATTATAATATATGAATCTCAAAGTATATAAATAGTATTTTATAAAAGGGATTTTATAAAGATTATTAAAGATAAATACTATTAAAGTCTAAAAATAACCGCGCAACGTCAAAATGAAGTAAAATTACAAAACACTATTTATATAAAAGTTACGAGTTAGCTCGGTTAGTTAGTTTAAATAAGTATTTATTTAACTTTGTGCCAAAACTGTCAATCTGAAACTTATATTAAAGCTTTAATTAAAAATTGAAAGCAGATAAATCTCTAGGGACTGAACTTGTAAAAACCCAAACTAATCCCTCCCTTGGTCACTTAACCCGTATTTCCGATGTCAAAGAATCCGGCCACTTTGGCCCGAAAAACTCAAACTCCAGGGAAGTGTATTTAGGCAATATTATTCATTTTTAACCTGATTCAACTTATATAAAATGTATCTATACTTGTTTCGAACCTATTACCAATCTTATACCAGTTCTTAATCAACCTAATCAATATTCTAATCGGTTTCAAGAACTCACCATTAAACCCATTAAACCCAAACGATCAAAATGATCCATGTAGTGAATGGAATATGTAGATGACATTTAATCGAATTTTAATCAACGAATTAAACACCCAATTAATCATTTTTTTTCTCGTAATCAATCCCGAGCCTCGATAACTTTCTGATCACAGCAACGCAATTCCTTTGACCCACACTCTCACCTATACTTGTATTCACTCCCTGAAATCTCAATTCCAAGCGAAATTCATCAAAATCCTGCAAATGATTCTCTTTTCTGCCGAACTTGTTCATCAACAATCCGACATCTTAACATCATCTCTTTTGCAATTGATTTAAGGCTTCCATTTTTTACATGTTGAGGATTGTTTCTACAAAAGGAATTGAATTTTAAAGATCTCTAGCTACAATTTTGATACTCAACCCGTCACTTCTTTGTTCTTCGTCTTCATCGATCAAATTCGTGTGAAATCAAGTAAGTGATTCTAAATAAAATGCTCCATATCTTGTTTAGATTCAAACTCCTCGGTCAATTTCATGCTTGGTTGTTCCAATTCAAAGAAATTTGTGGCTTAGTGATTCTAGGGTTTATAGAAATTTGGGGGTTTTTAGTTCAAACAACTTAAAACCATTTTTTTCCATTTTTAATCAAAATCAACATTCATCAGTCTGGTTAAGTAGTGTTGTTATGGTTGTAAGGTCCCTAGTTTGAAATCAGGGACATACATATATTGTTATGTTTTTTTAAAAAAGAACTTACTAATCCTTTTTATCAATTATTTGAATTTTAAATACTAATACAAAACATACACATTACAAAATGTTAAAAACTTATAAAAATATCAAAAACCATGATTTTATATCACTTAGTTTTATAAATCTAATTATTATAAGTGTTTTTAATACTTTAAAAATACTACAAAAATGTATTGTTATATATCTAAGAAACCTACAAAGTTTTATAAATAATAAGTTATAAAAATAAGATTTTTATAAGGACTTTTGTATACTTTAAAAATTATGTTAAAATTTTTAAAGTATCTATGGTAAATATAACATATTTTCGATATTATATAAGTTGTTAAAAATATAAAGTTTCTATCGTTTATCAAAATATATATTATTACTATTATTATCGTTACGAGTAAACGAGTAAACGAGTTTGTATATTCTAGTCGTTTAACGAGAAACCCCCAAATCACATTCCAAAACCCTAGAATTCCAAATTACTTTAGATTTTTATATTTCATATTCTAGTTTTCTATACTATCTGTTTGCTAAGTTAGTATTGTCATTTAATTAGGTGATCCAAGTATTTGGGCAATCCTTGCTGGTTCCATCTAAGTGTTTCTATAATATTCCGGACTCGTATTGAAGGTGAGTAAATTCACTCCCCTTTTTACTTTTACATTTTGGGGCTGAAATATGTGTTACGTTTTTTTTATTTACTATTTTCCAAAAGATATCATACAAATATGTTAATCTAATTCGCGGCTTGATGCAACCTTATGTGGTAGTTTAAAGTAGTTTGTTACTTGTTAATCCCACCGATACAATGTTAGCCTTAATGGTTTGATAAACACATCTGCCTAGACAACATCGATATGCGATTTAAACCCGACCATTCTAATTCCATGTTTACTATGTTGCTATGCGATGTAGGTTGTCGCTATACTATGATGCTAGTTGCTATGCCATGTCCCTAGGTTGCTAATTGATTATTGATAACTTATACATCGAGACGGTTAATGATGGTTGGTTAAAAGTTATCTTTAATTGATACACGGGTGGTTCCTCATGTTAAAATGGCTAAATGAAATGTTGTGGATTCTAAGTTGTTGTGTTCTATTCTAGGGGTCATGGTTGAGTAATATTTACGAAATGAATATACATTTAAGATTGCGCAATATATTTTCTTGATCTCGGATTTCAATACTATTATTTACAAATTGTGTTTTTACTCATTAGCTTGTGTAGCTAACTTTATTTTACACATATTTCAGGTGGTGCCTGATGTTGATTTATTGCTATTATTTAAGACATAGGGATGTCTTGGACTTAGAGAAATAATAATAAGAACTATTGCATTTACTGTTTGATTATTGCTTTTGTTGTTTTCTATTTAAGACTTATGTTCCAAAACTTATGATTAATATTATTAGACTTTAATAAAATGATACCATGTGCTTGTTTACTAACGATATCCATTTCTATGAGAACCCGGTGTCTCCGCCTTCGGGTGGGGTGTCACATTTCTCGTTTGTTTTGCTTCAACACAAGTTTCTTATTTCTAATATTAATAAATAAATAAATAAATAAGAGTAATTGTGATAAAGGACTTCGTGATCCATATTCCTTCATGTTTTGCATACTTTTTAGATTCTTTTCAAATAAAAAGAGAAATTTCTTTTCATTGCATCCAAATTAAATTTCGGGAGAGAATAAATTTCTCAAAAGAATTTGTGTATATATATTTTTATTTTTGGCAAATGTCTTGTTTTCAAATCAAAAGAGAAATTTCTTTTCGTTGCTTCCAAATTAAAATTCGGGGGAGAATGAATTTCTCAAAAGAATTTGTGTATATATATTTTTTATTTTTGGCAAATGTCTTGTTGTAGTGTCTTCTTATCTCTTTGTATATATAACCTATTGTTTCTATTATTTCCAGAAGTTATGTCTTTCAGGAAGTAAGGATAGTGTCTGAAGGAGGTCAGGGCTTGTGTTGGGATGTGTCGGTAGGCTCAACTCGAAAAAAAAGTAAACAGTGACTTTGTAGCCAAACTAAAAGCTCCAGAACTCAGTAATAAGGATCATTTCCATGACATCTTGGCCTGCTCAAAGTTACAAGTCTTGTCAAACTAGGGTTGAGAGTATATGACTTCTGTTTTGCTCCTAAATCCAAACCCTTAACCCGAAGCCCTGAATGACACTTCTCGTTAGTTCTTCAAAACTTCCCTCGTGCTTATCTCCTCTACTATGCGTAAGCATTGATCTGGAGTGATGATCTTCTATGTTATATAAAAATACAGACCTGAAGCTCTCATTAGAGCTCTCAAATGATCATCTCCTATGCTATATGAAAATATTGATCTGAAGCACTCATGATCTCTAACCCAAATTACACTTACAATGCTTAATATTAAGATCATTCTCTATGCTAAACTCCACCAATCAAATCATCAAGTCTTATATTCACAATGGTTCTCAAATGATCAATGTCTATGTCTCTCAAAGAAACAAGCAGAGTCATCTAAACTCAATAAACCATGATGACGAGATAAGTTACTCGAGCTTCTTTAATCGAACCTAAAAATATGATAAAATCAGTTGCAAGTCACTCATTGAAAAGAATAAGGTATGGGTCTAAGAGGACAAACACATCGGCAATCCTATTAAACCGTGATTCTCTAGACGATTTCTTTAAATGTTTTTCCTGATATCCTTTCGTTAACCTTTTATTTTCTTTTATATATTTTCATTTATTTGTGATTAATGGTCATTATGAAGGTCTTGTGGGGAAGATGTTCTTTTTGCACATTACAGTTGTTTAAATTCTCTTTCTATTTTTAAAAATTATAAATTTTTGTTAAAATTGTGGTTTGTGCAAAACTATAGTTTCGCTTGCAATATCGCATGTCTTGATTTCAAATCAAACTCCGTGCGAAACTACAGTTTTGGAGCATGTGAAGCGTGTGAAACAACAGTTTCGCAGTGTGCGAAAAAGGATCATATATATACAAATTACCAAATCAGTTTCATCATTTTATCTTTAACCCGTTTCAACCGACGAAATAAACCCTAGTTCTAGCTTCTATCAATATCTATATGTGTTGTGGCCGTTCGTGAAATTGAATCGGTAAGAAATGTTTTATTACACCTTACGAACACTCATCTGGGTAATTTTCTAATATTCCTAATTCCATATATCCTTTGTGATTGCTATGTCGTTTGGTTTCTGGTTCAATGTGCGAAACTATGATTTTAATGTGAAACTGAACCAAAGTCCCTCTGTCATGCGAAACTGCCGAGTTATGCTGTCCACATGCACTGGGCAGGTTTACACTGACTAAAATGTTTGATACTGTTGTTCGCAATGTGCGAAACTACAGTCTTGGCGTGTGTGAAACTAAAGTTTCTACATATTTTTTTAATAATTTTCTTTTACACTTCTTTTAGTTATTATTTTATTTTAATATTTTATTAACTGCTTCTAACGAATTTCCGGTTTAATCCACTGATAAGACGACAAACTTAAGGTTAGATCCAAGGACAAATTTGATAGCCTACCTCAATGATAGAGATCCTAAGTCCACGAGATTTCGAGATGCTATATCTTGGCTGAAAAGCTCAGATATTCACTATGTTACCTCTCATCTCTCGGTGATTAATGAGAAGCAGACTCGAGAATTTTGGCATACATGTCACACCCTCGACTTGGCGGAAACTCGAGGGCATGGCGTCATGGGATGCTATGAACACATGGTATAACATAAGATAATACTACATCACCACTTAATCGTACATAACATCCAAAATGGCTACAATGTATTAGGGTACATGTTTAAAAGATTACAACATATTTGCCTAGCCAATCCTATGCATATGCTTCTCAATCTTTCTATGTGCCCTAGCATGCCATTTCCAAAAGTTCTACACATACTTTGATTTGTTTCCTGAAAAACATGTTAGAAAATGGGTCAACATAAAGTTGGTGAGCTCGTAGAGTTTAGAGGCTCGATAACAAAAGTAATTAAAGTTTGGATAATGATAATAACGAGTTCATAATATGGTTTATGTAATAGTAACACATAGTCAGTTGATAATTATTACCATGAGCCCACAATCCTCAACCAAATGACAAGTGTAATAAGTATAAAATCTTGAGCAAATATCTATCACGAATATTTGCAAGTAAATGAGCATGGAAATAATCATTCAACATTTGTTGACTGTGGATGTACGCGTTCCAATCAGTCGGGAGAATGGGGGTTGTCAATCCCGATAGTACTATCAATATTAATCCATAGGCTACATCCAGTAGCTAAGAGGTTGTGTTCGAGTAGAACAAGATCTTAAAGAGTGTGATATTTAGTTAGCTCATGTAATACGTTATCGGGTTACTAGTGCACATACATAAAGTAATAAGATTCAGAAGAAGAAAAGTAAGTTTGAGTAACATGTTTTCCCCCAAATAAGTAAAATAGTAAAAAGGGACTACGAGAACTCACATAATGTAATATGATTCAAAACAAGAAATGAGAAGTTTAAGTAATATGTTTTTCCTCCAAATAGGTAAAGGTAGTAAAAAGTGGCTATGTGAACTCACATACATAAAGTAATATGATTCATAAAGTAATATGATTCGTAAGAGGAAAGTTTAGGTAACATGTTTCCCCCAAATAAATAAAAACAGTAAAAAGGGGTCACGAGGACTCACATAAAGTAATATGATTCATAAAGTAATATGATTCGTAAGAGGAAGGTTTAAGTAACATGTTTTTCCCCCAAATAAGTAAAACAGTAAAAAGGGGCTACGAGAACTCACATAATGTTATATGATTCAAAAGAAGAAAAGGGAAGTTTAAGTAATATGTTTTTTCCTCCAAATAGGTAAAAGTAGTAAAAATGGGCTATGTGAACTCACATACATAAAGTAATATGATTCATAAAGTAATATGATTCGTAAGAGGAAAGATGAAAGTTTAAGTAACATGTTTTTCCCCCAAATAAGTAAAAATAGTAAAAATAGGCTAGGAGAACTCACCGTTGATTAGCAGGGAATGATGAGCAAATGTTTACGTGGGTGGTAACAAACACGCCCTACAGTTGATAAGAGTTTGTCACATGGTTATTATCCATAGTTGTAAGTTAGACTAAGCCTCAAGCCGTCTTCTAAGTTGGTAGTTGTTTTAGTTGTATGTTGGACACGTTTGACGTTTAAGGTTTTATGAATGTTCACAAAACATTAGTGATTTAAGTGGAGATGGTGAGAGTGGCCTTATATATAATTATTCAAAGTTTAAGTTTATATACTTATATATGCATATGTTGTTAGATGCGTCGTTTATGACGTCGTTTTAGTTGACCAAATAAATTACATAAAATTTGGTACTTTTACCATACTTTCACATGGGTTTTATCTTATTAGAAAGGTGATGGGGCTTATTTAAGAGTTTAGTTATGGACCCCAAATAAATTTATTTGTTGACAAAGGTTCGTCACATCATGCTGTTGGACTTACAAAAGTAATGTCCAAATTTTATTTTCGTGGGGATGAGTTACATGGGTTTTAAATTTAACACATAACCCTAACTTTTAAAAGAAGAATCAAGTCATTTGAGTAAAAATTGAGAGAGTAATGTCACTTTAAAGTTGACTTGGACATGCTGCCAAAATCGACAGTTTTGACCTTCTGTTTTGTAACTCTCTTTTCGGATATCAAATCACCTCTAAAAATTATGAAACCACTTGGGTTTGAAAGATAAAAGTCTGAACTATATTTTAGACTCCAGAAACATACAGTTTCATCAAGTTTTGGCCGAGATAAGTCCTCTTAAAGTTGACTTAAATAATCTGCCAGCTTTTATACTTTTCTCAAGGTACAACTTTATAGATCTAATGTTTAATGTGTATTAGTAATGTCTTAGGGATTAACCCAAAGTGTCATGAGGATGTTTTTGTGTTATTATTATGCTCATCATTACAAGTTTTACACAAGTATTATCATGACTTCAAGTTATTTATAGAAAATGTTTTTGAACATTATACTTTGTTAGTGTGTCTAAATCTTGGTTTGATTGTATGCCTTGTCAACCATGGCTTTTATGTTATCAAACCAACCTTTAGACGTATCTAGTCGTGAGATCTCGGTTATAAGTAGACCATGTCTACCAATGGCCATTTTGCACCCGAGCTTGGCGACATTGATACGATTTGAGTGAAGGTATGTCTTGTTTTCCAAGACCTTTGTGTTATCACTTCAAATCTTGTCCATTTTTCTTGTGTTGGAGGTTTGTCTTGTTTTTTCCAAGACCCATTTAGAACCAACATCAAGATCTAGAGGGGAAGAAGAAGAATATTATGAAAAGCTTTATATTATATATTTGCTTCTTGGTGTGTTTGTAGTTTATAAACAATAGTTCGTCATGTTTGTTCGTATCTTTCGAGTGACCATTTCTTTGAGCATAGTTTTAATGTTATTTTTGTTTTGGACTTTTATTTTACCAACTTAGTGTCTTGAAGGTTAGTAAAAACATAAGATTTAGTTAAGGAAATGAAGTTGATGTTTTACCGAACGTTGGTGCGAGAAGGGAGGATGATGGAGGGTGTGATGCTTGACTCGTGACCTCGTCTTGGGGTCTCCTTCTTCGGCCGAACATCATCTCCAAGGGAAGGTTTGTGAGTGAGGTGGTGTGTGTGCAAGTTGTGGCTTATCTAAGCTGCTATTTATAGGAGATTTTGAGGTTGTTAACCATTAGTTCTTAAGATTATATTAAACCATGTGTATTAACTAGAAGATCAAAGAATCTTGAAAGACTTGATGATGACGGTGATAGGATAGGCGATGGCTACAAGGGAGGAAGTGTGCAAGAAGAAGCAACATGGTACGATTATGGTTAGTTGTGATAACTATATAAGGTTTCGGTTAGTTGGTTTAGTCGGTAAGTAAACGAGTAGTTTTAGTTAATATATATTCACATTTGTACATGTTTGTATATTTACGTGACTATGAAATAGACTTGCGTCGTGTCTTTAGAATATATATTATTCTATTATTTTAAGTTGGTCAGGTCGTAGTTCTCAAAGTATTGTTTGCAAATCGACAGAGTCCGTTACGTAAGACGTAATAAATATATGTCACGTAAAACAATAAATAGTTAAATTAGTACCTAGAATACGGGATGTTACAATACAGGAGATTATGACTTGAACCAGAAGCCAGTAGTGATCAAAACAATAGTTCAGGGGGAGGATATGATACTATTGCGAAAGAACTAAAGTTATAAGGTGATGTTGGGGATACAATATTGTTGAATGATGTTGAGGTTCTTAATGGGTTCAAAGGTATTGGCTATGAGGGTCCAGACGTTGCTATATGAAGAGAATAAAGAGGTCATACTTGTCGAAGTAATGGAGGTTCATCGCACACGTCTTTGTATCCTATATTGATCATAGTAAAGGAGGTTTAGACATTTTGAAGTTTAATTGGGCCAGGGCATGCTTACCTTCTGTCAAGGAAAGGAGGAAAATATCCCTCAGATCATTTTTTAGTGTATGTTGGAAAAGATACAAGCAACCAAAAAGGATAAGTGGTTGATGTATCCCAGATTCATACAAATAATCCTAGATTACATGAATCAACTAAGGCTAACCCCGATGAATGTCAGGATACTTGCTGATTCCTTTGCCATTGGGATTTTTTTGGAAAGATTACCTATATGATGAAAAACATGTACATGGATGTAGGGTTGTAAACGAACCGGACAGACACGGACGAAGCTTGTCCGTGTTCGTTTGTTAAGTGTAATATTTGCCCTGATCCATACCCGATCCAAATTCAAACCCGAACCCAATTGGATATCAATGAAATTTTTCGTCGTATCATAAAATAAAAGTAATTATATCATATTGATTTAATCAAGTTATTATATTAAATTATATAATTAAATCATTAATTAAGTTGATCAAACAGTTTGGAGGCCTCGTGAACACAATTAACACTCTTATCCCGACTTTTCTTATCATCCAAGTTTATTATATAATCCTTAGGACATTGTGTTTTGGAAAGCATAGATGTAAAGGATAACAAGCAAGAAGCTCTACGTATTGGATTCTTAGTTTTGGCATAAGGCGACTTTCGAGTGATTATTTTGCCAATCTTTCTCCATTCTTGGGTTATCACTTTGTATCATTCAAAGCTCTTAAACATACTTTGTATTCTAGGGAGTAAGTAGGTTCAGTCGGTGAATCAAATCGAGCCCAAACAAGAGAGAAATCACAAACAAAAGTTTGAAAACGTAACTCTTGACCCGTACCAAGATCCAAGGTTTAAACCTAATTCTCAACACCATGAATACTGGATTACTCTCTTCCATATGATAGTACTCTGAAAATTATGAACGTAGGCGAAAACCGTACGAAAAACGGAGTTATAACGAAGCGGGAATCGCGAAAACAAGTTTGGTGTTTGTTGTGAATTTACAAGACGCGATTTTTCCTACCTTGAATTCGTCCCACATCGCCCCAACGCTAAATGTTTGCTCATTTTCACACCTATATATACCCTTGCTTGGTTTCTTAAAACTTACAACTCCTAGTTTGAGTCTAAACAAGTAGAATAGTCAAAATTTGGTAGGTTCTGCAAGTGCAATACCTTTTTGGGCATTGTGCTTAGTTTTTTTATTCTTTCGACGAGGAAGTGCTGCCCTACGAACTCTTTTCGTTTGTAAAGCTTCTTTAAGGTAATCTTCTTCTTTTTTTCTTTTTTTTCTTTTCTTCCTTTCGTTAATCGTTCATTTATTGTTTTCTTAGTTTTATTCGTTTAGTTTAGGTTTTTAGTTAATGAGCATAGCCTTTAGGCTTAGTGTAGCCTTGTAGAGACTCAACGAGCACCGTCTATCATTTCCGTTCGTTTGGCTATGCCTTAAAATGTTTACATATCTTTTTTTACCTTCGTTTAACTAGGTTGAGTCACGCTTGCATTCAGATCACCTATTCATTTGAGTTTGCTGTCTGATCATATACGTTATAATCCCAAGGCATCCAACGTGATACGACTGTTCATCTCGATTCTTTTTCATCATACACTACTTTGTTTGAGCACCATTGAGGTGAGTATTCATATCCCTTTTTATTCTTTTATGCTTTGGGCTGAAATCATGTTATCTATCAAATCATGTTTTATCATTTTGTTCATTTTTTTATTCATTTGATTCATTATACTCAATTCAATTCATGTGTGTTATTACTTGCAAATACGTGTTTCATAGGTTGATAAACATTATTCTAGCACAATCATTAATTTATTCAAACCAACGGTTATCAATAATAGTACTATTTGGCCTGACAAGCCCACCCCATTTACATACATGCATGGTGATTGTAACCGACATATGCTTTTGCTCATTACGGCTTAATCTGTGTGATTAAGTGGCTGCAGTCATTTAGGTTTGATTGTGCACTCGATTTATCTAATGTGATACACTTTTTGCATGATAGGTTTTAACATTACATGGAATTGAATCATTTTTACTCATTTCAATTATTTAATCATTTTAATCATTATATATATGTATCCAAACCTGTGTTTACTCACCAGCTAATTCGTTAGCTGAACAAATACTATTTTCACATGATTTCAGGAAAAGCAGCTTAGGAGGATTTGAGATGTTCCACATGTAGGATCTTGGACCTAGATTAATTAAATGAGCTTTAATTGTATTATGTTTGTTTAATTATGGTTTGAAACAATGTAACTTGTTATTTGGTGTTATGAAAAAGGTTGTTAATATATATTTAAATCATTTTAGCACCATGAGCTACGAGCAATCTATCCACTTTCGTCCGCCTCGATGTTTCCGCCATCGGTTGGGGTGTGACATTAAGGTTTTAAGATGTTCGCGAACTGTTCGTGAACAAGTTCCAAACAGAATAATTTGTATGTGTTCGTTTGTTAAGGTTTTATAGTTGTTCGCGAATGGTTCGTAAACTATGTTCATGGACACAAATGGACAAAAACGGACAAAACGAACACAACCGGACACAAACAAACGTTTGACTAGAAAGTATTGACAAAACATAGTTAATCTTTAACATTCCACAACCAAAATAATAAATTAATCATGACCAAATTAGACAATTATCCAAAGTTAATTAACATGACAACTAATCAATAAGTCATAATTATTCCAAAAATTATCCTTAACCACGTTAACACCCAAGAGACTAAGATCTTTGATTTACTAAGATTGTTTACAATAAAGTCAAATTAGATTAAAAAAAGTGATATAAAACACAATTTTTTTTAACTAAACCTCAATTAAGCCACTATTTTAAATTAGTATCCAAATAAGCCATTTTATCTTAATTAAGCTTATTTGAATTAAAACTTTATATACAACATAACCAAATAAGCCTTAAGAAACAAATAGTACTTTTAATCACACATTCAAACTTATGATGCATGACTATAATTTGTTTCATACACAACAAAAGTAATGTTACCATAACCATATTTGCCTCTATAAGTATAAACGTATTCACCTAAATGATAAATATAAAACTTAAAAACATAATAACCTACCGAACTTAAACGAACAAATATAAACGAACATGTTACCGAACGTTCACGAACGTAAATGGACGAACGCAACCTCAGTTCATGTCCATTCGTTTAGCTTAACGAACGGATTTTTTTGTCCGTGTTCGTTTGTTTATTAAACGAACGAACACAAACAAACTTCCCGCCGAACGGTTCACGAACTGTTCGCTGAAAGTTCGATTCGTTTACAGCCCTACATGGATGAAAGATGGGATTATATCAAGACATTGATCGATTGTAGGTTCAATGAGCAAAGAGATAAGAGAGAAGCAAAGATAAAGAAGAGAAAGAAGTATGTGAAAGAAAAGTCAATGACTTTAGAAGAATAGATTGACGAAATAGAGAAAGAGTTAAGGAAAAAGAAGAGGAAGGCTTGGGACAGGTCGCCTTCCCAAGCTAAGACTGACTCATCAGTTAGAGAAAGAATAACCAAAAGCTAGTAGTCGATATTACTTGATGTGGATCCGAGGGTTGCATCAAAGAAACAGAAGTATGGTGCTAGGGCTGAGACGGATGAAGATGCGATTTGAAACCCGAATACATGTTTAGAAAATGAGCTGGCATGATGAAAACAAAACTGATGAACTTGGAGGAAAGGGAAAAACACATGGAGGCAGAGATGGTTGACATGAGAAAGTTGGTGTTTGATCAACAAAATCTGATAAAGAAACTGTAATTGGAATTAAACGAAGTGAAAAATTGGACGAAAGATAAAGCAGGAGATTGATGAAATGACAGATACCTTATTCCATGATATCTGAGATGTTTCATGGAGCTGGTGCTAGTTGAAGTGGAATTGGTAACAGTGGTGCTAGAGGTACTGGTGTAGGAACTAGTGGTATTAATGATGTTGGTGCAGGTTCTAGTGGTGCTGGTACTGAAAAAGTGTTGAAGGCATAATTTGTTGAAGGTTTATGTCAAGATGTGGATGTGGATCTACATGGTGTGTTGAGGTTGTAGCTGGAGCTGATACTGGTACTGATAAAAGAAATGTGGAGATGAGATTGGTTAATGAAGAAGATGATGAGCATCTAGTTGACAATGTTTTTGAGCCTCTTTACTTCGAAACCAATGAATGGCCAATGATGTATGTTGATCAAAAGAACTCGGTTGAAGGTGATGTGATTGAGTTAGATAAAGCTGATTGGTTCAAGAAGGTTGAGGAACTAGAGAAGATTACCCCATTATTTCAAAATATGGATGAACAAACAACGAAAGAATACGACAACAGGATCTTTAGCTGGAAATTCAATTTGGAGCTCAATGTTTATGATCAAGAGACGCGGGGGAGGTATCAATTACTTGAGCAATAGGAAAAATTCTAAAAACCTTGCCCCGATAGGATTTGAGAAGGTTGGCAGAGCTTCCACTGATAAATGCATATCTGAGCGATATGGCGAAACTGCTAGAAACAACAATTCAATCTGGAGTTCAAGAAAACTTTGTGACATTTGGATTTATGAAACTTGAAAGGAGGAGGTCAAAGAAGGACAAGGATTGGGTTACGAGAAAAAGGAAGGATTGGGTTACTGAAGCCAATAAAGGTCGTCACATGATTGAGAGTACTGGATCAAAAACCGTCCAGGCTGCAGAACTTGAAAAAATATTTTTATGACAACAAAACTGGTGAAGCAGTGGTGAGGGTAATAGACGAAAATGAAATACGGTTATTTGATCCAATGGAAGTATTCTCATTTTGTTATGATGATTTGAAGGGGTTGTGCGAGAATCAGATAAACGTGGATTTAGAGAAGAGACAAAGGAAGAATTGAGTTTGTTTAAGAAGGTAGCCAACAGAGCTCGAGGTATTCGATCGGAGATTGTGAAGAGACACGAGGATCAACAGGAGGAGATGCAGATCTTAGCAAGGCAGTTCGAAAAGGCATCTGCAATAGCAAACGTAGAAGATTCAATATGTAAATACCCTAGGGGGAGTATTGATGATCAAGCATAGGGTGGCATTCACCATGTCGTTAGTTTATCTTTAATTTCGATATAATATACTAGTTTTGCTAATGTTTATTGTTTACATGTAAACTGAGTCCAACGAAACTAAAATTTCGCACGTATTCAGACACTAGACTTGGTGAATGACAATTTCGCATGTACACAAAACTGTCTGCGAAACTAGTCACTGTATATATAGTTGTTTCTTTCACAATCATGGAACGCTTTTGGAACTTTAATGCACTTTCTATGATTACTGAGTTTAGAGTTCTTATTATTGCTAGGATCTTATTTCAAACACCATTAGAACCTTATTCTTCATTGTCTTATAGTTTTTGTTGATGGAAATGGGTTTTACATAGGTTTTACACTAATAGAATCATTCATTGATCACAAGTTATTATTAGTGATAACTTGTGAATCTGATCACATCTATAGCATCAAAACCAAGTTTCATCTATCAATTGGACCAACATATTTATATATTTCATTGATTTATTCTTATTAATCTAATTAAATTTGATTAATTATAGGCAAATTGGCCTAAAATAATACCAACTAATTAACACCTATTGGCCGAGAATAATCGTAACTCATTTTATTCCCTTTATTGGTCCCAAATCCAACTTTTTCGGCCTGCAGTAGTCCGCAGTTAAGTGCAGTTAATGGCCGTTAACTTTTCTTCAAATTTCATACCGATGCTTTAGGGATTTTGATCGGGAGGTGGACACGAGTCAACTGATGTATACCTTACCTCCAATTGTTGCTCAAAATGATTTAATTTTAACATCTAATTGATGGCCATTAGGGTTAAACACCGATTGAAGACCGCTTGGTTGTTTGGAACACCAATTTTAGGTAAGTTTTACATCAATTGACTCGTAACTTCCTCTCTGACAATATCCATAAAACATCGGTTTGAAATAAAAAAAATTGAAAAAAGTTAACGGTCGTTAAGTGCATTTAACGACGAACCACTAGAGATGCAAGAAAAACTGAGTTGGGATTATTCTCGACCAATAGATGTTACTTGAGATTATTTTAGGCCAATTTACCTTAATTATATAATAAATTAATCTTTATATTTTATCTACTTAATTATTATGTTACTTATTTATCTAATCACTATTATGAACTTAGTTACTATTAGACTAGTATTTATTCCTATTTAAATCATTTATCTATTTATTACCTCATACTCCTATTAGAATCCTAGTATCCAAACCATCGGTAGATTATCATTCTAATATAAAACATCAGTTCTTATGTGAACGTTAAATGGATTCTCGATGCCTTATTTCAAGTCATTATTTATTTACTCATTAGTCAATTACCATGTGAGTATTCATAGCTCATTTTCTTTTTTAATTTGGGGTGATTTCATATGAACTTATCAATCGGTTTATTCAGTTATTCATTTTATTCATGTTGATAAGTTACATCAATTCTTGTTATGTTTTTACTTGCAATATATTCATAGCCTGATAGCAATTTATTGTGAAAATGTAATCATTAATTTATTGAAACCGACAGTTATTAATAATAGATCTGTTGATTTGACAAACCCACCCCATATATTCATGTTTTTGCTTAGTGGTTGATTGAAAAACGATAATATATTAATAATGGCTTACATGTGTGATTTTAATCCTATTTAGTCAGTTTGTTTATGTACAATTTGTCTTATGTAAAACATTTTGCAAGGTTTAAGCCTGGGAGAAAATTTAAAATGAACGATCTAGGTTTTCTATGTTATTATTTGGTCATAGAAATAGAACAAGATAAAGAAGCCATCTTAATTGAATAAGCTTCATATGCGGCAAAGCTACTTTAGCTGGCAGGGCGTTGGTTTTTATGAAACTCATACTTACCAAATTATGATCTACAACGTATCATTGAGATTCTATTGAACTAAACTAGAAGCGGCTAGTGAAGACCATGAATCCGCTATAAATAGATCATCGCTTATTCATGTTTAGGTGAGAGTGTCTATGTGTGAGTCCACCACCCAAGGATGAGCTCTCCTTAGGTGGATGAGTGCTTATTGTTCACATGAGTGTTTGTATAGTTAATCTCTAGATGTTTTGCTCAATTGTAATTATTATACTTTGCATCAATGAAATCCTTACAACATTCTATAATATATGTGTTCTAGTACTATAAGTGGTCACCAATTTCTTGGTGTTCACAGAAGCAGCCCCCTATAGCTCTAACTAGTTGTGAAGCTGATTTTATAGTCGTTACATCAGCAGCGTGTCAGGCTTTGTGGTTACATGGGTTACTTAAAGAAATCACAAATGAAGCACAATATATTTCTAAGATAAAGGTTGATAACCGGTCAACATTAGCTTTGATGAAAATCCAATCATTCACGGGAAATCTAAACATTTTGAGACAAAATATTATTTCATTCGAGATTGTATAAGAAAGAATCAACTTCAAGATGAGCATGATAGTGCGAACAAACACAAGGATGACATGTATGCTAACTAAAACCTTACCAAAAATGAAATTTGCTTAAATACAGTGCTAATTAGAGTGGAAGATTTAAATAAACAGGTTTGGTATTAGAGGAGAGTACGTTAGAATAATTCCAATGGTTAGTTAATAAATAATAGTCAAAGAAAAGTCAACGTGTTGTTATTAGTTTGTTTAAAGGTGGCTACTTGTTAAGCTCTATAAACAGCATACATATAATCCGTTTTACTAATTCAATTTCAATATATCACATTCAATTATTCTCTAATCAATATCTTCTCCTCTAAACTTTCATGGTAAAAAAACACTTTCCTCCGAACCGATAATACACATAATAAACAGTTTAACGACTGGTCCAGTATTTAAAATATTAGCAATCTTACGAATGTCACTCACATTTGTTTTGGCAGGTCTAAACGAAGTGGTAGGCCATTCGCACCCTTTCCGGTACCTGTCATAGCCTCTTCCCTAAACTTTTATCGTTGTAATTTTTTCACTACGCAATAATTTTTTTTAATTAAAGCAAACCTTTGATGATGTAGACGACGAAGCCTTAACAAATACGGATAGATTTATATAGCCTATGAGTAATGATAGTTTTGTAGCCTATATACATAACTAAAAGCTTTAAAAAAACAAACATGGCTTCAAAGAAATTTAAAAACATAAAAAAAGTTCTAAGTACATGAATTAAAACGTCTTGCAAGAGAATATATAATAGCCTTTTTTAAATGTGTTCAAAAAGCTATAAAAAGAAAAGTTTTAATTTTCTTACCTTCAAATTATATAAGATAATTTAAATATATATAATAAAAGTTTTTGTATTATCCACTAGTATCATTTACACTTTAAAAGAATGGGGGTGTCTAGTCGGATACCCTAATGGGCTAACCAGACACCCAATCATTACAGTTAATACGACTCGTATTGGTCAATATGAGTCGTATTGATCTATATGACTCGTATTAGATTGAATATGAGTCGTATTGACCTATATGACTCGTATTACATTGAATATGAGTCGTATTGATCCAGCATATGACTCGTATTACATTGAATATGGGTCGTATTGATCCAGCATATGACTCGTATTGGATTAAATATGAGTCGTATTGGTCCAAAAACTAATTTTTTTATATGTCCCCGACATATTCACCACCATAAAAATCGTCACCATATTGATGGTCGTAATTAATGTTGTACTAAAAATAACTATCATCCTTATTTTCACCATTAAAGATATAATTATCATCCCAAATATAGATTTTTTAGAAAAAAGTTGGATAATTCTTGATAATATAAATGTAAATGAATTCGTTTTGAATATCGAATTCGATCGATCGAACGATCATTTATATTTGAATTTTAACATGATATATTACAAATAAGTATTAAGTTTTTAAAAATTCATACATTTGAATAATTTTTTACCACTAAGAAATACGACTCATATTGTACTTAATATGAGTCATATTGTCAGGTAATACGACCCATATCAAAACTAATACGAGTCATATTGTCAGGTAATATGACTCATATTAAGTCTAATACGAGTCATATTGTCAGGTAATACGACCCATATCAAATTTAATACGAGTCATATTGCTGTCTGACCTGCAACCTCTGCACGATTCAGCATTTTCAACTGACAACAAAGCAATACGACCCATATCACCTAATACGAATCGTATTTAGGGTGTCTGGCTAGACTGTCGGGTGTCCGGATAGGACAACCCAAAAGAATTTAATCTTTTATTTCTATTAAAAAAATAAAACACTGAAATTGTATTTTATAAAACCCTAAAAGAAAAAAATGTAAGAAGTGGAGTTATATAAAAAGTAGACCAAAAATGTTAAAATATAAAATTTGGTTTAGTGTTGGAGTTGAGTTTATTGTCGGTGGGAGACACATGAGCCCCATCTGACCACTTCCATATTTAGAGGAGACCCAAAAGAGAAAAAGAAATATTAGCAAAATCTCACATTTGCTTGCCCCACAACACTACCACCTAATTCCTCCACCGACGCCCTTAATCCGCTCTCAAAATTTTAAACCTCTTCATTCATATACTAGATTAGTACCCGTGTACTACACGTATTTTAGTTTTATCTTTTTAACTCAATTTACATATCAAATTTATTTTCAACACATCTCTTATTAAATCGATTTGGATATTTACAAATATATTCATATAAAAAATCATATGTTACAATAAAGGATATGATTTATAATAGTTGGTAAATTTTTATGGCAAATTGACTAAAAATAATCCCAACTAACACCTATTGGCCGAGAATAATCCCAACTCAGTTTATTCCCTCCAGTGGTCCCAAATCCAACTTTTTTGGCCTCCAGTGGTCCGCCGTTAAGTGCACTTAACGGCCGTTAACTTTTTTTTGATTTTTTTCGAATTTCAGAACAAGATTTTATGGATTTTGATCGGGAGGAGTATACGATTCAATTGATGTAAACCTTACCTCGAACTGGTGTTCCAAACGACAAAACGGTCTTCAATCGGGTGTTTAAAACCTAACGGTGCTTTAACCGGATATCAAAATTAAACCATTTGGAGCAACAATTGGAAGTAAGGTTTACATCAACAGACTCGTATTCTCCTCCCGATCAAAATCCCTAAAATATTGGTTTGAAATTCGAAAAAAATAGAAAAAAAGTTAACGGCCGTTAAGTGCACTTAACGACGGACCACTGTAGGCCAAAAAAGTTGGATTTGGGACCACTGGAGGGAATAAACTGAGTTGGGATTATTTTCGGCCAATGGGTGTTAGTTGGGATTATTTTAGGCCAATTTGCCAATTTTTATTGGAACATATCGGGTTATGAGATAGCTCATGATAATTGTTAATTTTTTTATTTGAACATATCGAGTTAGGAGATAATTAATGATAATTGATAAAACTTTAATTTGAACATATCAGGTTAGGATAAATCATAATAATTGATAAGTTTTTTATTAAACATATCAGGTTAGGAGATAATTCATGATACTTGATACATATCGGGTTAAGATATAGATCATGATAATTGGTAAATTTTGTATTTAAACATATCGGGTTAGGAGATAATTGATGATAATTTGTGAATTTTTAAGTTAAACATATCGGGTTATTTCGAATATGGAGCATACCATGACCCGTCTAAAAATTCTCCATCAAATTAATTTAGAACATGACACCTAAGCAAAATCCTATGTGGAGTAGTTAACTTGGTGACATGTGGATGTGTTACTCAATTATTAGAATAGGTAGATTACAACTAATTTAACTCAAATTTTTGGTTTTTTTTTAAAAAAACATAGAAACCAAAAAGTACAAAAATATATAAGCACATTAACTTAAGCACATTATTTACCTTAAAATTAACTTAGAGATTGAACAAATCACATAGATTGTTCGTTATGTGTAGAATAGCGATAAATAATAAAAAAGTAAATTTTGATTTGCATTTTTAAGGTTTCTAAATTTAACCGTTTGTATGCTATAGTTAGAGAATCTTATTCTTTCATCTAACATTTTCATTTTTTTTAAAAAAAAGTAAATTTTGATTTGCATTTTTAAGGTTTCTAAATTTAACCATTTGTATGCTTTTAGTTAGAGAATCTTATTCTTCCATCTTCCATCTAAATTCAGCCCTTGCCCATCTCCATACCCGCCTTTCCTGCCCTAACCCACCTTCCATCTTCTTCCTTATTTGTTGGTTTTGTGTTTGGGCACTTATGACTATTCAGTTTGGGTGTTGAAACCGTCCCTCTTACTTTGCACACCAGGTGTTCGATCATATGCCTCAATGAAAGACTACCTCACTTTGCTTGGTGTTTTAGAGTTTTGAGGATTTTTGGTTTGTTTTCTTTGGGTTTCCGATCAGAAACCCGGTGGTGTTATGGGTGATACCTTAGATAATGAGGCGGGTTCTTCTAGGGAGGCCGGTGTTCGTTCTTTAGATGGGTTTTGGCCTTTCCCATTAGGGGGTTCCATTGTTGCCCGGATGGTATGACGGATTCCAAAGGTTTCCCTCGGTTAATGGCACATATTAAACGGATGCATTTATCATCGGATGATCGAAAAAATGTATTGCGGGATGCGGTTGCAACAAATGTTGATTTGTTTGTCTCAGTTGGTGAGGCCCTAAAGGTATCGGGCCAATGGTTATGTGGGACTTGTATGTGTGTTCATGCTCTCAGTCGAGGATGCCATCACGATACCAAGGTGATTAGGTTTAACTGGGTTGCATGTGATGTGGAAGAGTACATTGTGGGGATCGCAAAGCCGAATGTCGTTAGAGATGTTATCCCTGCGGGGCGGGTGGTGGTAGATGAGGTTCTTTTAGACTGTGTTTTCGCTCTCCCTATCACGACGGTTAAAAGCATTCCTCAGAGTTGTCGCATGGCATTTGCTCAGGCCTTAAGTGGAGCATTGGATAGGGTGATTGCTATGCCAGAGTCTGTTGAGGCATGGGTGAGACTTCTCTTGTTACCGCGTTGCACGTTGGGGGTGTTTAGGCCGTCTAGTCGGCAAGAGAGTAGGTCTGGTAACAGGAAGTCGTTGCAGTGTATATTTATTCAGCGATCATTGGTTGCGTGGGGTGATCGGGAAGGGTTTAACGACCTTATTCTATCACTGTTGGCTCAGCCCCCTCGGATGATATCTCTCAGTGATGGGCCTACTACTAAGGTTGATAAATCTGTGTTGTGTCCTAATGTCAAAGCATGTTTGAGGAAAGTTATGGATGGACACTTCACTTCCGCGGTTAAGGTATTATGCTCATCTGGGTTGCACCTTTTGGTAAAGATACGTTGAGGGCGTTGGTGACTAAACACCCTAAGGTGCCCCCTCCGACATTTCCAGAGACCTTGCTTTCGGAGCCTCCTCTTGTTACAAATGCCGACAATGTATCCGGGTGTATTAAAGCGTTCCCCAAAGGGACTTCTTGTGGGCGAGATGGTTTGAGAGCTCAACACCTTCTGGATGCTTTTTGTGGCGTGGGCTATGCTATAGCTGATGGGTTGCTCAAGGCCATTACTTGCATGGTAAATCTCTGTTTGAAAGGAATGTGCCCTAAGGTTTTAGCAGAGTTCGTTGCATCCGCCCCCCTTACGCCATTGTTAAAGCCAGACAATGGGATTAGGCCGATTGCTGTGGGTGCGATTTGGAGAAGGCTAGTTTCTAAGGTGGCTATGAGGGGCGTTGGGAAGGAGATGGCTAAATACCTTGGCGACTTCCAATATGGGGTGGGAATCTCTAATGGAGCAGAGGCAGTGCTCCATAGTGCGAATAGATTCTTGAATGAGTTCCACTCGGATGGGTCCTTAGCCATGCTTACTGTGGATTTCACTAATGCCTTCAACTTGGTTGATAGGAGTACTCTCTTGCGAGAAGTTCGGACCCGTTGCCCTTCTATTTCTCTTTGGGTAGACTTTTTGTATGGCCAGTCGGCTAGGTTATATGTGGGCGATGACCATATTTTATCCACCACGGGGGTCCAGCAGGGGGACCCCTTAGGGCCTCTCCTTTTTGCACCTGTTTTGCACCCACTCGTGCTTCGGATCAGAGATAGTTGCAAACTTTTATTCCATGCTTGGTATCTTGATGATGGTACGATTATTGGAGATGCTAAAGAGGTGGCCAAAGCCTTAGATGTCATCATAGCTGAGGGGCCACGTCTTGGCCTTCAACTAAACATCAAGAAAACCGAAGTTTTTTGGCCATCGTGTGATGGGGTAAAGGTACAAGATGGATTATTCCCTAGTGCTATTGGAAGGCCGGGTCTGGGTGTGAAACTTCTTGGTGGTGCTGTTAGCCGTGATGCGGGGTTTATCAGTAATTTGGCTATGAGAAGAGCATCTCGGGCTGTGGAACTGATGAGATGCCTCCCACATCTGCGAGACCCTCAATGTGAACTTTTGTTGCTCTGCTCATGTATGGGAGTTGGGAAATTACTATTTGGCCTCAGAACTTGCCAACCTATGTATGTAGGGGAAGCTGTTTCTGTGTTTGACAATGGGCTTCGAGAGGCGATTGAAGATATTGTAGTTTGTGGGGGACCATTTTTTGGGGATCTTCAGTGGCGGCTGGCTTCGCTTCCGACTCGGTATGGGGGACTTGGTCTATGTTTTGCTGAGGATGTATCCACTTATGCTTTTGTGGCCTCTAGGGCTCAATCATGGGCTTTGCAAGACCATATTCTTCGCAGTTGTGGTTTGGACGGCTTAGATTCTGATTATGGGTGTGCATTAGAACGCTTACAGACTTCTCTTCCCGATTTTGATATCAGCGGGTTCTCTAAAAAGGACACCGCCCCCTAAAGCCCAACATGTTTTGGCGAGTGCTTTATTTAGTAGGATCGGTCAAAGTTTGGAAGTGAGGTTTGATCTTTCACCCCGTCAGAAAGCAGTGGTTGCATGTCTCCAAGCTCCTCGGGCTCAAGATTTTCTGACTGTTATCCCCATTGAAGGACTAGGGCAGCATATGTCACCATTGGAATACCGGGCTATCCTTAAGTACCGGTTAATGATTCCTTTGTTCCCAGTTGATGAGCCTTGTCCCGTTTGCCGCAAAGTGTGTTTAGATGCTTTTAGCGATCATGCAGTCCATTGCAAGGAGTTACCTGGCTTTAAATACAGACATGACTTGGTTAGGGATGTCCTATGTGATATCCTTAAGCGAGCTGGAATTTCGGCTAAAAAAGAGGCTCCTGTGAACTTTCTGACAGATCCGCTAGAGGGGAGATCTACTTTAAGGCCGGCTGATATTCTAGTGTTTGGTTGGACGGGGGGGAAACACGCTTGTGTGGACCTTACGGGTGTGACACCCGACAAATTCAGGTTAACTTCCTTAGTTAAACTCTGTTGGTCACGTTAACGCAATTATACTTTTCATTTAATTTGACGAATTAAATGTGCAAACTGTTACGCAAATATACACACGAAACGACCACACGAGTTAATACCCGGGCGTTGGTGATCTTAAATGAATACAAATACAATAATAATACATTTTAACTGTTATGTGTGCTTAACTGTTAAGTTTTCGTGTAACCGCGTATTTTATCGGTTTTAACGATTTACGAATTTCGGTAAACTCGGTGAAACAAAGGTTTACGTTTTACAAAGTTTTTATTATGTTTACAAACCGTAGTGAAAACGTGGCCTATGGACCACCCATGTGACCCATAAGTGGCCCAAGGCCCAACCCAACTTAACATTTATCAACAATTAACAAAATTTGACAAAACCCTAAACCTAATTAACAAAAAAAAAACGTTTTTGGGCTGCTCTTTCCCCTTGACCTGCTGCCGCAACACATACACACACACAAAAATCGATTTTGTTGCTTCTTGGTTCAATTGTTGGTGATTTTGGGTGATTGAGTGAAGTAGTAAACGAAATACTAGTAAGTGGTTATGTTAATTGTTATTATATATTGCGAAAATCACATGTATTGAGGACCCTAGTTCATCCAAAATGGCCAATTGATGTTTGTGATATGAAATTGGGATATTGGTTATGTGTTATTTGATATTTGGATGGTTAGATGATGAAATAGATAAAAAAATATGTTTATGGAATTAGGGTTTGATAGAAAGGTAGGGAGACTTGATGATAAATGCATGATTCGTATGAAATGGAATTGAATTTGTATTTAGATAATGATTCGGATGAAGATTGGTTGCGTGATTATGAAATTGTATGATTGTTATGCTAGATTACTAAAAATAGTAACTTTTGTATTCGTGATTTTGTGAGATTTCATGTTATGGATGTCTCGTGATTGTTATGGACTTACTAGCATGTTTAGAAGATGTGTTAGACGAATTTTGGTTACTAGAACGTGTGAATTCGACTTGGCTTGGGACACTTGCTAAATGTAGAAACTTTTTGACATGAAAATTGACTAGGAAGCATGTTTAGTAATTTTGAATGTATAAACATGATTTGGACTTGCATATAAATGATGTAGTCATGTGGTGCCTAGTAAACGTGCCTTGGTCATGAAAGGACATTGGTAGGTGCTAGTTGGTTAGTAGAACGATTGCTTGAAATTGCTTTTGTGAAGTCTAAGTGGTGTGTGCTACTAACTAGGATGCCATGATGAAAGTTGCTATTTTACTAATTGCACAAAGCATGTAAATACTATATTGTGCCTAGAAATGACCATGCTTGCAAATTGGTTGTATATTAAGTACTACAAAGTAATGGTAAGTGTTGATAACTTGTATAACGTGCTATGGTATTTGTATAATAGTTGACATGCTTAGGATGTTGAATTATGCACGCATGCTTTAAAGGTTCGACTTTCCTATAATGGAAACTTTTGTGAAATTGAAACTTCTATTTGTTGAATACGTGAAGTGTGATGTGATATGCGAATATGAGTTAGTCAAATACACCAAATGTAACGTGTTTACACTTAACAAATCACCAACGGGTCGTGGGTCAACTCGGGTCAACTGAAAGTCAAACTTGGACCTGAAAGTCAAACTTGGACCAAAAGTGAAACCAAACCACACTCACATAACTATTGACCATTTGGATGCATAGGGTACTATGACCCTACATGAACGCACATTAATCGACCTATTGTTATTTAGGTTGTTGTATTATATACTGTGTGTGCTGTTAACTATTTTGCTGTGCAACCTAAGGTGAGTTCACTGAACTAAACTATTTACTATTCTACCCTTTTTGGGCTGGAACTCGGACGAATACTTTTACGGATTTACAAATTCGGTATGTCGCATGTCTGGATTAGAGCAACTTTTATTTTGTTCATGAAAGACCTCATGGATACCTAGTTGACCGTTAGTATTTGTGAAATAGCGAGGGAATTTTGAGTAGAACTACTGGGTTTGACAAACCCCACCCGGGCTAGTCGCGCTAGCACGACAGAAGGACCTGTCGAACGGGTGTTGAATGACCTAACATACTTACAGTACATCCTGCTGGGATGTGCGAACGGGCAAAATGCACTTAATGTGTACATACGTCAGCTTCGGTCAGATACATACGCCTCTAAGGACATGTGCTGTAGACTAGCTACCTACAATGACATACACTACAACAAAAATGGCTTTTTAGGACCTTTTGTGAGGGACGCTTGTAAAAGATGGTCCTAAAAAACTATTTAATAGGACGAATGAAATCTTGGGGTCCTTTTATAATATACTCTACTAAATCGGTGTCCTAAAAAGTTATTTAATAGGATGGATGACTTTTTGGGGTCCTATTATCATATAACTTAATAAGACAATTAGAATGTAGATCCTAATAATGTAATTTATAAGACATTAAGTTGTTGGTGTCCCATTATGTGGTAATGTAATAGGACACCGGATGAAAGAAGGTCCTATTATAACATTACTTAATAGGACACTTTGTAGTTGAGTCGTAAGTGTTTAGTGTTATAGGACCCTTTCTAGTTGAAGTCATATTAGAACACGAGTTAATAGGACACTTGACACTTGAGTATTATAACTTTAACTTTTATAGGACGCTTAGTCATTGTGGTTTTATAATAACACATCGTAATAAGACACTCGGTATTTGAGTCATAAAACATCAGTTTTATAGGACGCTTATTTGCTAGAGTTTTAATATAACATAGCTTAATAGGACACTTGACACTTGGGTTTTATAACTTAAACCTTTATAAAACACTTATTCATTGTCGCTTTATTATAATGCATCATGATAAAAAAAACTTAATTTACATTCACTCCATGAGATGTTCAAAAAGAAGAATAAAAAGTTATTCTTGAAGCTTTTAATATATGATAAAATTAGTAGTTTATCAGGTGCGTTGCGCAGCATCAGGTCTATTATGGTTTGTTAAACATATTTATATTATCATAGTTAGTTATTACACAAAACATAAACATAATAAATGTAGTAATCACTTTGGAAATTGACCTTAAACAAAGACAATAAGAAGTCGCACGCAATTTAAACTTACCTACAAGATACACCGCTCAAATATAAACTTCAACTCATCTATAATTTTGCACTAGCTAGAAAATACACCTCTCATGACATGCATTGTTTGTCATAAAAGGAGGTAGATGAGGCGTGTTCAAAACCGGATGGCGGAAATAGCAAAAACTCTATCATCAAGTTTAATATTGACTATAATTAATGTATTAGAAAATTTAACTAAAAATTGAGTTTATATCTAACAATTAAATATCTTAACTAACCTAACTTTTCAATTAATTACCCAACCCTAAACCCACCCTCCCGTCTTCATCTTTTAACCGTAAAGAAAACACACACACATCACAAATTGACTTTGTTGTCTCCCTCGATCGCTCAATCGGCAAGCCCTAAACCAATCGCTGGTTCTTCCAACGTTGCTGAAATCACCGCCATATCGCATATGTTCCACCAACAAGTCCTCGCAATCCGATCTCGCCCCCGCTGTATATTGTTGTTGCTGTTCGGAGAAACAATTGGAGCCGGAGAACCTGCAACTCCGACCATCCAAAATTGTATCGGTGGCTCTCTTGCTTCCCTTGACAATTGGTACGTGTTAATCATGCTACTCCTTGTCGTTTATCGCGTTATGGTTTCATATTTGATCGTGTTTCGGGTTTCGGTTTAGTTTTCTGGTCTTCCGTGTTTTGTTTCTGGTTGATCCAGTGCAAGTACCATAAAAATATGCATGCGTTTATGTATCTGTCTCTATACATGTAATAAATGCACTGAAAACTTGGATGATTATTAGAGTAATTAGGTTTTAGAGAATTAATATATGTTTGCAAGTGGCATATACTCACGCAAATGAATCAACCGTTGTGTGATTTGTTTATTTGATTCCTTTTCATTTGTTTGAATTTTGTATATGTTGCTGTATGTTTAGTGGTGATTAGTTATAATTAGTTTAATTAGTTTCTCGTGTTCTTTTATTGGCTCAATGTATGATTGATTTTAATTTGGAATTATAAAATATAGTGGTGTTTGTTTGTGTTTTAAGTATGTGTATCTATCTATCATCGCATCTATATATGTGTGTATATGCGCAACAACAGTATGTAGAAATATCAATATATATCAGGTATTTGTATACAAAGCAAATTTCTAGCAGCAGCAGTATGTATCGAACGATATATATGTATCATGTATTTGTTGATCGTGGGTGTTAGGTTTGAATTTAAATGACACGATGCCGGATTTTCGTTTGCATGTTAATCTATATATAAAACATAGGAATGTCATTATGAGATGTAACTTATGTGTAGTCTTTTGTTGCGTTTTACTGTTATCATGAGTGGCTGAACCGGATACTCGAAACCTAGCGAATGTGAAATAAATATATGTATATATATATATATTATTATACCTATAAGTATAAGTTTTAGTTAATAATTAGTAATAATTCATAAGTTTTATTATTCCATCTTTTGTATGTTATCTTATGAACTTCATCATAAGTTATGCTAGAAACAATAGGTATGCTACTATATTGCATAAAATACATGCTCAAAATGGTTTATATGTCGTGTGATGATGATTTGATGAACTGGAATCCGTTAGAAAGCCCTAGGTTGTATGAAAACCTATGTTTTCATTATAGTAAACTTTTTACGAATGTTATCATGATCTAGGTTATTCATTTGATGAAGTTTAAATGTTAATCCTACATGAAAATATTGTTATAGTCATGATTTTGACAAAACTGGTGTTGCCATGATTTTCACAGATTCGTAATTTGAATTTTCATCGACTCTAAAGTGATGAAAAAAGAACCAAAGTGAACTAAAATTGGTAAATTTGTACATGGAACTGTAGCAATATCAACTGAAGCCTGATTTAATTTGTTATAATTATAGCAATATAGAATGAATGATAACTTTATACGTTTCTGTTTGACAGATTATCAAAAGAACACGATCAGCTGATATGATTTGGATTCCTGAAGTACATATGACTAGAGTTTGATAAATGTTTGTTGAACACTAAAATCTAGGTCGGAGATGAAATTTTCCTTAAAAGCATTCTAAACTCTATCGAGATTATAGCAAGAGGATGGGTGAAGAGCTTGGACCCAAATGATCTTGTTGGTAGTACATAGCTTGGACAAGAATGGTGTGAGGTAAACATTTAAGTACCAATAAAAAAAGATGAAAATTTGGTGAGACCATATGGGTTATTTTCCATAATTCAAGATTGTGTTGGTGCATCCATCGCATGGCCTTGTCCTTTCATCTCGGTATGTATTTGTACAATATGAGATACGAATAATTCTAATAACATGAAACTTAACGCTTATACATGGTGGTTTATTTGTAGGTAGTCCGTGAGGATTGATGACGCATTGATGACTTAAGTTTTATGTTGATCGTTTCTTTCATTGCTTTTAATTTATTTGTTAAATGTTACAAGACTTTATGTTGGATAATGTTTTAACTTATTTATATATGTTTAGTGGTTTTGTTATGAACAAACTTATTTTAAATATAATAAGGTTTTATTTCTTTCATTAGTTAATCTTATATACACAATAGCTATCGGGGTTTTATATATTGATGGTCATTTTATTGTTTAATTTGATGTTCATAACCATATCGTAAAATTGTGTGTGTGGATGTTTAAGAAAGCATTGTAACATATGACTTGTTAGGACCATTTTCTTCTTACTAAAGTATCTATACTGTTACATTATAAGGGTCCTATAAATTAATTTTTAAGAACGCTTGTACGTGTATCATAAGATTAAAAGTAAGTAGCCATATATTGTAACATTGTAAAAGTGTCCTTATATGTTTTTATTAGGACGCTTTTTGAGTTGTTCATAGACATATTATGCGACCATAAAATTGGTTTCATAATCTTATTTGGGATATTAGGACCCTTTTTTTAGTACTAAAGTACCTATACTGTTACACTATAAGGGTCCTATAAATTAATTTTTAAGGACGCTTGTACGTGTATCATAAGATTAAAAGTAAGTAGCCACATATTGTAACATTGTAAAGTGTCCTTATATGTTTTTATTAGGACGCTTTTTAAGTTGTTCATAGACATATTATGCGACCATAAAATTGGTTTCATAATCTTATTTGCGATATTAGGACGCTTTTTAAGTTCCGAGACTTATTACAACCCCTTTACATGAAACGCTTTTACTATTGGTCCTATTAAATGAAAGGTACTATAAAGTACCATTATAGGACACTTTTGGGCGTACTAAAAACCCAATTTTGTTGTAGTGATACTTAATTTATATTTCTGCTTGGAACTGAACTTACTTGATTACATACTTACCATGTGAACTCACCAACCGTCGTATTGACACTTGTTAGCCTTTCACTTTTTCAGGTCATTAATGCACAACGCACTTAGGACATGGCATGGGGTCACCACTTTTCATTTAAACATTTTCTTGCATTAAGAATCATGTTTTGAGTTTATCAACTATTTAAATTGTGTACCTCCTATTGGGCGCGTGTTTTGCGCATTTAGTTTCCGTTTAAATGTTTTAATAATTACATTTCGATTACGCTTCCGCAAACTTTCAAACGTCAACTCTGTATTAAGTTTCTCATTTAATGAGACACGTATGTTTTAAATTTATATAGTGTCCTTTGGTGTAACTAATGACTGAGATCCTGGTTTGTCACACACTTAACGGTAAAACTCCGTTAGTGGATTTTGAGGGTGTGACAGATTGGTATCAGAGACATTGGTTATAGCGAACTAGGTTTGCATTGCATTGCATTCTAGACTATAATTGTACACTACATTAGTTGCACCGAGTGAATTATTTATGAACTTATTATGGGTTAGGGACTTGTACACACTTGATTTCAGAAATGACTTTAGTTGCACTTGTAAAAATTTATTTGTGACCCATATACACGTTATTTACACATACACTAGCATTATATGAAGTGACTAGCTTGTATTATGTGATACTTTAGGGCAAATCTTTTTTTAGTGACATGCTATGCTAGTGAAGCTTGAACTAGGTGTGTATCTGCTAGTTTTGAATTGTTCACTGAGGTATGCATGAGAAATAATGACAATGACCTTGTTCAAAAATTATCCCGCTTTTTAGGCCAAATTTTTTTAGGGGCCTTAGTTAAGAAATATTTACATTTCATTATAACCTGGAACTTACATAACTATGGCAACAAACTGGTTTCGTATGAAGCCTAGACAATTCAGCTTTGAATTACCTACCCCATTGAATTAACTCATTATGGCAATCAACCGGCAGAGACCGATGCCTAAGGTATAGGGGTACATGAACAACAGTAATGGATTTTTGTCCAGAAACTTATTCCTAGTGAGGTCTTGACTTAATACTTATGTGACCTACTACGTGCTATTACACATCATCAATTATACACCACATTCGTGTGCTATAACATGTTACTTATTATGAGACATATTAATGGTTGTAACAAATCACTTATGGTGTGATCCACTACATGTTATCTGCTTGATTTGATATTACCACTGCTTATACACACCGTACACCCAGATTGTGCTTAGACTAGTAGTCTTACACTTAGTATAAACTTACACCATACCTGATACATGCGACCCATTGATACATCACACTGATAGTCTGTTAGTGTCATATACATCTAGTATAGTTGTCTCCTAATAGGATTATCATACACTTATACACATTCAATACTTGACATGGGATAGCATTATCATACGGATAAATGTAAATCCAAGAGCATAACTAAACGTAAGATTAATGTACCCGGTGGGAGACGAACTTGGGTGATTGTGTAAGGTAAATTGACGATTACGGGTGCGCAACGTAATGGTGAATTTACAGGTACACGATGATCTTGGAAAAGTCTGCCATATCGGTAGTACCCAAGAAGATACACAACAGTAATGAACCAATCAGTACAAATTCATCTGAAACAAACATCTATCTCTAAATAACGCACTGATACCATATTTTATGCTTGACTGAACTCATAAAACCCCCCTATTAGTTACAATACAACCTTTGATTGCATATCACCAGTTTATCTTAAAACTACATACACATTACGATTATGCAAGTAAATCACAGATAATTAAATTCTCGCCTTGAAAACACACAAATAAGAACAAAGCTCTATATTGGCAAACCTCATAATGTTTAATTACTACTATATTTGACCCCTAATGATGATGACTCATCCTTCATACAAACAATCTGAATCCTCCAGTTAAAACATTCGCCTTACTTAACTCCCAAAGATTATAAATTCCAGTCTACGGACTAATCTTTTAGCACACCAGTAATATTTTAACATCATTGTATCTGCAAGTGATTGTTAAACAAACTCTATAATTGTTAAGACTCCATGGAGGAGCTTTATAATGCCCACAACTTATTTAAAAATAACCTCCTGTTGATATGATGAACCAACTGCGTAATATTTCCCATTCAAAATCACTTCTTGTGAAGTAAATCTGTATCACATAAACCTTCATGTGAATACCTCGGAACATACCAGGCTCGCTCTAGAAGTACCTCACCTAATCGTGCCCTATTCTCAATTCTACAAGTTAAACAGAAGTTACAGTTATTTCTGATAATAAGTTACCTAGAAATAATTCCGGCTCATGATGTTCCAATTGTTAACGATGCACTGGCGAACCACACATGTGGTATGTATATGGTTTGATCTAGTTGGATGACTTGTCTCGATCCAGGACTCTTGTAAACGTTAACTAAAACACCCAATCTGCATCTCCATTATTGTAAAACACGTATTGGATTTAATTTATTTTATTATTATTATTATTATTATCATTAATATTATTAGTATTATTGTCATCTTTAAAGAACCTATAATTAATTCAAAAACCTTATCTACATTCTGTACATCTTGATATATATATTCAAACTCCATTACCTGTTTGGTAGAGCAGAATCCAAGTTAAGCATTCTTAAAGTCTCAAGTTTGTGATTATTCACATTAGAATCACATAAAATTCCAATAGATAACCGATGTTACAGTATATATATTACAACGTTACCATTTCCTTTAATATATATTCATTTTCCTCAACCTCTTTGAATGAGTTAGTAAAGTAGGCAAGAATGTTATTAGGTGACAGGTACACCTTCAAGGTGCTGGTGGTGTGGTGGGTTAGCTGCGGTACACCCTATATATAAACACTAACGGTACGTTGGATGTGGACCTGAAACCAAGCCGATAATTAACCTGGGAAACTCTAATATATAACCACGAAATTCCTTATAAAGCTGTTTGATCTATCACTTATAGGGTAACCTACTATGTACTCAGATAAATTATAACTTTCATATATCCTTTATTTACAATAACAATAAAAACCAAACATTTCATAACTGACACACGCATATAAATTCTGATTTGGAATACATTTCACGACTCTAAGAATTCTGGTGATGATTACCACCATCAGCAATAAACCAACACTACCAGTTGATGTTCTGAGGGAGATTCACGCATTACGGTCCCGGGAAACCACTTTCTATTTTGTTTCATTCCCGGTACACCTTTGTAATTGCCAAGAAACATAATATTGATATTCTGATTATCCTTTGGCACTTTGGACGCCTGACGTCCCTTCGAAGAAGCCCTATTATCCAGCAATTTCCATATTAAACTTAATTAGCCTCCTTAATAAAAAGTGTTTAGCCGCTATGTAAGAAACTTTAACCTAGCTATTTTAACTTGTGAAGGTCCTAGTAGTGGAAACCATATAAGATATGATGATACTGAAGCCACCCGCCACATGTAATGATATAACATGAGATCCTTTCTAATCCGTTAATGAACTTGGAACCCTAGACTTTAAATCGGACCGTTATACCTCATCGTCTTCTATATCCTCAAATGGTGAATCTAAACACTTGATGTGAACCGTGTGGTATATGAAAATATGTTTGGATCGGAAAATCAGGTTTTAAATTTATAAAGTGGAAAAACCAAACAAGTTCACACAATCGGCAAGTGTACCGGTCATATGCAGCAAGTTAAGTAAGTCCGGATATCGTACCCAAGAGATTTGAGTTTGGCGTCCCCTAATACCGGATCTTTATCGAGTTCTAACCGATGTTAAAGAGTTGAGATTTTTAATTATAAAGACTAAATTAAACAAGCAAGAGACAATTTATCTAAAATTATCCTAAAAAATAAGATTTAAACTAAGGAAAATTATCTAAAATAAACTAGGGGTAAAAACTTAACTAAATGGAAACTTAAAGGTGGAAATAAGCTAAAAGAGAACTATGGGTGAAATGATGACTACTTAGGCGGGAATCCTGATGATAATCTGACAACTCTCGGCTTTCTAGATATGTTGGCACCGGATCTGAGAATATATCTACTCAAAACAATCTAACACATCAGTACCTACTACTAAGGTCTCGTGGGTGCTAGAAAGTCCTAAAATAAATATGTGAAGCTCACGGTGTGAGGAATGTTGACAAATCACTCCCGGATGTCTAAGGGATCCTAAACTGGCTCGCCTCTCAGCTTACTAGTCCATTTATCCTAGAAACTGACTCCATCAGTAAACTAAAATAACGGGATCAATCGATTTGTTATAAATTAAGACTAGATAACACAAGTTGTTAGTTTTTATTAAGTAAAACCCACTCCCGTAGTATTTTAACCGAAACCAACTAACGAAAAGATGAAATCTACAAACTCCTACCTTCCGGTAGCGAGTCCGGCTAGCACATCGGCTCAAATCCACAAATCAATCTTATCTTATGGATATCTATTCCTAGATCTATCCAAATAATGCCTCAATCTAGTGATTTTAACACTAAAAATATGATCTTTGTCACAAAGTTATCAAATCCATGCAACATCAAACATAATCAAGACAAGATATCATCAAAGATCATGGAACCAATACACATATTGCATACATAATCATGAACAAACCAATTTTCTCGCATAGAACATCCATCCAACATATCAAAATCAATCAAAAGTCATCAAATCATCATCAATCATCCATAATGCCTAAGTAATCATGCAAAATCTAGCCAATCATCAACAAACATACCAAATCCAACCCAAATATGTCTAGATCTAACTTCATGTCAACAAAAACTAACAAATCAAGTGAAAAGTAACAAAAAAGAATAGATCACACCGGATTGGCCACCAATCTTCAAATCAAAGCTTGGATCTACAAGATCTTCCACTCCAATCTTCAAATCAGCAACTTTTAGTCTTCAACCCATCAATAATCTTTAATATCTTCAAAGATAATCTTCAAATCTTCAAGATCAAAGACCAAAATACCAATCAATTCTTGAATCCACTCTAATTTGCACCCAAGATCACCCCCAAATACCCCTTGCTCTGTTCTCAGCCGTTATTGGTGTTTTTGGGAAGAGGTGATGCCCTAAAATCCATCAAGAGATGAATTTATAGTGAAAAAGTAGGTTTTTTCACGTCAGACTGACCCGGAGAACTGTTGGGCTTTTCTGGGGGGTTCCAGCGGACCGTTGGGCGGGTGTATTGCATTGTGTTCAGCACCCAGCGCCCAGAGAACCGTTGGGCGTTCCTGGGGGGTTCCAGCGGTTCTCCGGGTTGGTCACAGGGCTCATTTTCTTCTCGTTTTCGTCCCATTTCGCTCCGAAACCGCTTCTTTCATTATTATTACCTAAAAATAAAAGAAAAAGATAATAAGTAACTAAAAGTAAAATATATTTACATAAAATGAGGATAAAGACGTGAAATACGTCAATAAAACCATGTGTTTTAACAACACATCAACACTACCGTATGATGAATCCCGTTATAAAAATCACAGCTAGAATATTACTATTTGATACTGGAACCCTTACCTGGTATGTTAGGGAGCTATAACCTTAAATAATGAACTGGACTAAAACGATCTCTCCATAAAGAATAACCGAACAGTGAATCAAATCCCCACCTAATGTCGGCTTACGAATCTAATGGAACCTGCCTCTATGAGAAAATGGCTTGTTTATCGTATACTCCCTCACACCCTTGTAAAAAATACCCTGGAGTTCAATTAAAACATGTGGCGTTTAGAACTCTTGTTTTCGGCTAGTGTAGTAGGAATTAAAATCTAAAGATACAACGGAAGTCACGTAACAACAAGAGCTTGATAATACACTAACACAACCATAAAACTATCTGGGTTGAAACACTAAACAACAAATTAAGAACTTGGTAATGAGATGACCAGCATGAAACTGTGATCATACGCATGAAGTGAAACGAGATATTGAATTCTTGTAATTGTAACAACTATGGAAACAAATGTATGGCGAAGTCTAAGATAGCATTCTTGAAAACCTTTCCAGTGAGAAAATATTTGGCATATCATATGCCCCGGGCACACTTCTAACCGTAACACTCGGATCCCATCAAAGAGAAAATCGATTGTAGTCTAAAGGATTAAGAACACTTCATGTAACATAGACACTTTCATTTTTATACTACTTCAGTAAGCAAACATTAATAATATTTTACCCTACATCATCCTCCAACCACTTTTCTATCGACCACAACGAATCCTGAATACTTATTAAGTGCCTTGATCAATCTTGCTTAATTTACATGCGTCCGAACATATATCGAAATTTATTCCTTGGCTATTTTTAGAAGGTCCATGACATCCTTTAGACCGCGTTTTGGCAACGTTCCTTTAATAAAGTCAAGTACCTACACACGGTTTACTTTGTACGCAAGTTGTCTTAGTTTAACAATCTATACCAATAAATGAACTCTTCCATTAGTACTCGGTCCGCGGATAGCTAATAACAACGTGGAACTCATTAGCCTAAATCCCCGAAATATACAGTATAGAAATCGCTATTTGTAAATCCCATCTAAAAACTCTGGAATTCCATCAAAACCATAATACATTAGACCCTTTCAAACCCTAAGGTATTGGCCTTCTAGATCATTGACTGAATTAGTTTTAAAAGATAAACATGGTACACAATGTTTTTGATGTCTGCAACCTAATCAAGCTCTTATGTAATGGAACACTCGTCGACCCAATCGATGAACAACAACGTTTCACGGAAAAGCAGTTAAAATATTAGGCAAAGAATTCAGAATACTCAAACACTGTAGGATCACTATAGTCGAAGTTTGCTAGAACTTAGAAGCATGGACCAAAGTTACGTAGTAGTGTGAAAAATCAAATAATGCACAAGTATCTGTAATTATTGCAAATGACAACATCAAATACTAATACTATTGGTTAAATTTTCGGGACGAAAATTCCTTCAACAAGGGGATGATGTAACACCCTAGAATTTCATATTAACTTCGTTAACTAAATCTCGTTATTTCCGTTAATGAAATTATACTCCACATTTAATTAGTTGAGTTAAACGTACTACATATTACACAAACAGTTACATGTAACGACAATCCAAGGAATTACCAGATCACGTGAGTTAATACACGGCTGTTGGCGAATTAATAAAATAATAATTCCGAACAACTAAATAAATATAAATTTAGTGAACTTATATGTTATGTGACTGAAAGGTTTTTGGGAATATGGTGTGACAACTCGAAACCTATTTTAACGACCGTATCCAATTTTCGCGACGAAAATTCCTTCAACAAGGGGATGATGTGACACCCGACAAATTCAGGTTAACTTCCTTAGTTAAACTCTGTTGGTCACGTTAACGCAATTATACTTTTCATTTAATTTGACGAATTAAATGTGCAAACTGTTACGCAAATATACACACGAAACGACCACACGAGTTAATACCCGGGCGTTGGTGATCTTAAATGAATACAAATACAATAATAATACATTTTAACCGTTATGTGTGCTTAACTGTTAAGTTTTCGTGTAACCGCGTATTTTATCGGTTTTAACGATTTACAAATTTCGGTAAACTCGGTGAAACAAAGGTTTACGTTTTACAAAGTTTTTATTATGTTTAAAAACCGTAGTGAAAACGTGGCCTATGGACCACCCATGTGACCCATAAGTGGCCCAAGGCCCAACCCAACTTAACATTTATCAACAATTAACAAAATTTGACAAAACCCTAAACCTAATTAACAAAAAAAAACGTTTTTGGGCTGCTCTTTCCCCTTGACCTGCTGCCGCAACACATACACACACACAAAAATCGATTTTGTTGCTTCTTGGTTCAATTGTTGGTGATTTCGGGTGATTGAGTGAAGTAGTAAACGAAATACTAGTAAGTGGTTATGTTAATTGTTATTATATATTGCGAAAATCACATGTATTGAGGACCCTAGTTCATCCAAAATGGCCAATTGATATTTGTGTTATGAAATTGGGATATTAGTTATGTGTTATTTGATATTTGGATGGTTAGATGATGAAATAGATAAAAAAATATGTTTATGGAATTAGGGTTTGATAGAAAGGTAGGGAGACTTGATGATAAATGCATGATTCGTATGAAATGGAATTGAATTTGTATTTAGATAATGATTCGGATGAAGATTGGTTGCGTGATTATGAAATTGTATGATTGTTATGCTAGATTACTAAAAATAGTAACTTTTGTATTCGTGATTTTGTGAGATTTCATGTTATGGATGTCTCGTGATTGTTATGGACTTACTAGCATGTTTAGAAGATGTGTTAGACGAATTTTGGTTACTAGAACGTGTGAATTCGACTTGGCTTGGGACACTTGCTAAATGTAGAAACTTTTTGACATGAAAATTGACTAGGAAGCATGTTTAGTAATTTTGAATGTATAAACATGATTTGGACTTGCATATAAATGATGTAGTCATGTGGTGCCTAGTAAACGTGCCTTGGTCATGAAAGGACATTGGTAGGTGCTAGTTGGTTAGTAGAACGATTGCTTGAAATTGCTTTTGTGAAGTCTAAGTGGTGTGTGCTACTAACTAGGATGCCATGATGAAAGTTGCTATTTTACTAATTGCACAAAGCATGTAAATACTATATTGTGCCTAGAAATGACCATGCTTGCAAATTGGTTGTATATTAAGTACTACAAAGTAATGGTAAGTGTTGATAACTTGTATAACGTGCTATGGTATTTGTATAATAGTTGACATGCTTAGGATGTTGAATTATGCACGCATGCTTTAAAGGTTCGACTTTCCTATAATGAAAACTTTTGTGAAATTGAAACTTCTATTTGTTGAATACGTGAAGTGTGATGTGATATGCGAATATGAGTTAGTCAAATACACCAAATGTAACGTGTTTACACTTAACAAATCACCAATGGGTCGTGGGTCAACTCGGGTCAACTGAAAGTCAAACTTGGACCTGAAAGTCAAACTTGGACCTGAAAGTCAAACTTGGACCAAAAGTGAAACCAAACCACACTCACATAACTATTGACCATTTGGATGCATAGGGTACTATGACCCTACATGAACGCACATTAATCGACCTATTGTTATTTAGGTTGCTGTATTATATACTGTGTGTGCTGTTAACTATTTTGCTGTGCAACCTAAGGTGAGTTCACTGAACTAAACTATTTACTATTCTACCCTTTTTGGGCTGGAACTCGGACGAATACTTTTACGGATTTACAAATTCTGTATGTCGCATGTCTGGATTAGAGCAACTTTTATTTTGTTCATGAAAGACCTCATGGATACCTAGTTGACCGTTAGTATTTGTGAAATAGCGAGGGAATTTTGAGTAGTACTACTGGGTTTGACAAACCCCACCCGGGCTAGTCGCGCTAGCACGACAGAAGGACCTGTCGAACGGGTGTTGAATGACCTAACATACTTACAGTACATCCTGCTGGGATGTGCGAACGGGCAAAATGCACTTAATGTGTACATACGTCAGCTTCGGTCAGATACATACGCCTCTAAGGACATGTGCTGTAGACTAGCTACCTACAATGACATACTTAATTTATATTTCTGCTTGCAACTGAACTTACTTGATTACATACTTACTATGTGAACTCACCAACCGTCGTGTTGACACTTGTTAGCCTTTCACTTTTTCAGGTCATTAATGCACAACGCACTTAGGACATGGCATGGGGTCACCACTTTTCATTTAAACATTTTCTTGCATTAAGAATCATGTTTTGAGTTTATCAACTATTTAAATTGTGTACCTCCTATTGGGCGCGTGTTTTGCGCATTTAGTTTCCGTTTAAATGTTTTAATAATTACATTTCGATTACGCTTCCGCAAACTTTCAAACGTCAACTCTGTATTAAGTTTCTCATTTAATGAGACACGTATGTTTTAAATTCATATAGTGTCGTTTGGTGTAACTAATGACTGAGATCCTGGTTTGTCACACACTTAACGGTAAAACTCCGTTAGTGGATTTTGAGGGTGTGACAACGGGAGTGTCCCCCTTGGTTGCGCTCAGGGACAATGGATTTGTTGCACGACAGGCAGCGTCAAAGGCGGAATCATGCAAGATCGCCAAAGTCGAGAAAGCATGCCTGGAGAATCAACATGTTTTTATCCCATTAGCGTTTGACACATTTGGCTTCCTAGCCACTAAGGCGGTGAACTTCTTGACTAGGGTCCAGCGAGTCATTCATAGCAATGTTTCGACACCTAAGGGCCAAGGTTTTGTCTTTAGTAGGCTAGGTTTTGCTATTCAAAAGGGGGTGACGGCACAACTTGTTGCCCGTTTACCTGCCACTTTGCTGTAAATTCTTTAATGTCAATGTTATAAAACTCGCACGTCAAATGATTAATTAATTGTTATCTTGAAATTCAAATAACTAACTATATGAGATTTACCATTTAAAATTTCAAAATACCAAAACTACCCTAAAAAATGATAAAAAATACTTTAGGATGCAAATGGTAAAAAATATAGTTAATTACATAAATGGGTCCTATGGTTTACTTAAAATAACAAGTTTGGGTACTAAGGTTTTTTTGTTGCAAGTTTGGATATTGGTCTTTTAAATTTTAACGAGTTTGGGTACTAACACTAACAAGCGTTAGTTGTTCTGTTAACTTCAACGGTTTTTTAATATTTTCATATTAGAAGGGCTATTTATGAAATTTATTATTTGTAATTTACTTAAAATATTACAAGATAAAAATATAAAAAATAACATATTCATTTTCTTACTTTATTTTCTTTCACTGTCCACTAATTAGCACCACTAATGTGATCTAGACTATATATAAATATTTCCTATACTATTGATAGTTTTTTGGTTACTTTTAATTGGATCTACTCGTAATTGGTTCATATCTGGATTTTAATGATCTAAAAAGAATATGAGCTAAAATGGTGTATTTCAAACTAAACTTGAGATCGCAAGTAAAACTTCAAGTATGTTTCACATTTTATTGTTATGAATTGTCCTTAAAGGTTTGAGTATTGATCATAATCATTTGCAAATTTAAAGTGTTAAATAAAGTAAAAAAACAAGCAAATTCGAATACTAAAGTGAAGCTCACGTGAAATTTCTCATTTCAATAATGTTATTACTTGTCGATTATTTTCTTACCGTATTTTCTTTCAAGAACCACTAGCTAACACCACAAACCCTATTTATAAGCCTAGTAGCACCAACCTAACCATTTAGTAAGAGTTGGATGGTGACGATTAGGGTAACACGGAGTGTGGTGGTGTAATGAATGGTGAAGAAGTCGCGAAATTGGGACGATGATGGGTTTCAACAGTGGCAAATGAGTGTTAATTAAGGTTGGAGCTTGGTGAATCAGTAATTGAGGTTTGTGATGGATGGTTGTGGTTCGGTGAATCGGGGTGGATGGTAAGGTTAAAGGGTGCCGAGTGGTGAGGGAAATAATACGGGTTGACGATGATGATGAAGTGGTCTCTAGATAATATAACTCTTAATAGCCGAGTTAAGTTACTTATGTTAAAGAGTTGTGAAAAAATATAAGGTGGTGCTAGCTGATGTCTTATGAATATATTAGTGGTGCTAACTAGTGGTTCGTAAAAAAGCAATGAAAAAAATGAGTGCTTTGTTTTAAATTTTATAGTATAATATTTCATGTAAGTTACAAAACAAGTTCATCAATCGTAAATTAATTTCATAAATAGCTATTCTAATGTGAAAAGATTAAAATGCCCTTGAAGTTAACTATAAAACTAACATTTGTTAGTGTTAATACCCAAACTTGTTACAAATTAAAAGACCAATACCCAATCTTGTAACAAAAAAACCTTAGTACCCAAACTTGTTACTTTGGGTAAACCACATGCACCATTTGTGTAATTAACTCTAAAAAATATTATAACTTTTAGTATGTGTATTATTTATAAGGATAAAATGAGTTTGTTAATTCTTTTAGAGCATTCAAAGTGACTTTTTTTCCTATCTTTAAAATTACACTAAAAAACACTACATTTACACTACATTTCCTCTTTCCTTTCAATTAAATAATACTTTTTATACATTAATCATTATATTTTACCGTTTCTCTCTCTTCTACCCATATATATTTTCTTAAATTTACCGATCCTCTCTCCTCCATCCATATATTTTCTCTCACATAAAATTTTATCAAACTCACTCACATAACTATACCAACTCCACTGTGAATGCTCTTAGGTCGCACTTAACACCACCCTTAGAGTACCCTTGAGGTGATTTGGAGGCACGAGAATGCGGCAACACTGTCATAGAGTCGCGACAATGATGCTTGAGAGTGGCACACTAATGCGATGCTCGCCATGAACAAAACCCCTTTAGCTGCGATGCTCGCCATGAACAAATCCTCTTGTAGCTATGTTCCATTTGTAAGTGTTTTTATCAACTTATTATTAACTTTTTTAATACCTATATAAAACGTTAATGATTCAATTTTTTCACGCCCTTTCAAAAGTGAATACTAATAGTTCACCAAAACCATTCCCATATGGCCGAGTTGTTTTAGTAAAACTTTGTCTAGAAGTTTCAGAAAATCTTGCGCCCATGAGACACTCGTTAATGTATTGTGAGCGGGTTGGCACACGTTCATTTGCACATTGAGCGTGCCGAATCCTAAAGCAAATGGTCAACCAAGAGCCGAGTGGTTTCATTTGAGAAGGAAGATCAAGGTTTGATATTATCTGTGACAAGGTATTCGATAACCGCGATATTGTATGAATGATACTAACACAATACTATTCACTTGGTGACATTGATTCCCATGACGTACTATGACAAATCCAAATTTGGCTAGTCCTCCCATCAGTCTTTGTTTTTTCAATGATATAGTGTCTTCTCATCGACATCGTCATCTCCAGCCAATGGATACCTTTATACTTACTCATCTGTTGCTTGTACTTCGTCTCATGGCCGGTGCAAGATCCTCTTATGTGGGTTTGGAGGTTTCAAATGGTTGAAAAGTCGAGTCATAGCCGAATATCAATCTAATTCGTCATCATCAACCCATAGATCTTTCAACAATGGTAGACCATGAATATTTAGTTGTGGGTTTAGTGGTTTTAGGTGCTTTAATTTTAATATAACCATACATAAAAAAGTCTCAGGTTGGTTGACAATTTGGCTTGGGTTAGGTTCCTAACATAATAATAAAGCAATACGATAAGTCAATAATTAAAAAAAATATCGTCACAAGAAATTTAAAAAAAAACACATAATATAAAATGGTAAAGATGTAGGCAAAAATTAACATATGTATCATATAATCTGTTGGAAATTAGGCCCAAAATCAAAAACACGAACACACAAACTGAACGAACTGTTCGACTCTTGTTTTAGATAAATAAACCGGGACTCCTACAAAAACTCATTCAACCCCTATTTATACTAAACAAATAGTAAACCTAACCCAACTGTGAAACCTATAAACCTAGATAAATAATCAAACTCAATTATAGTCTAATACTAACTCAATTAAATAATTAATAATCTCAAATAAATAAAACTATTTATTAGATCAAATCAAGATTAACATCTTCATTCTCCCCCTTAATCTTGATTTGTACCACCCGGATCTTAAAGAAGATCCGTTTCTTCAAATCTGCATTATTATCAACAACTTCAATCCCTTGATCAATCTTGATATCCCTCTTCCTGGGTCCTAGAACTTCACCATTCTTGACCACCGATCAAAGAAAAAAAACTTGTCACTTCTACCGTTTTCTTCTTCCATTGCTAGACATGACAAGATTCAAAGCCTCCCGCTTTGATGAATCTTCTACCGTCAGCCTATCTGCAAATCTGATCGGATACTTCTGCCAAAAAACAACCTACCTGGTTATTCTGTTTTATCCTTGGCAGGAAGGACAGGGTCGAATCTTACCTGGATAGAAAGTTGCTAATGCAGTTAAATTCATTACTATTGAACCATCACTGAACTGATCACATGTCATAACCACCGTTCCAAATGGTACTCCCCATTATACGGTTGACCAAATCTCATCGCCACAACAGCTCTCCAAACCTCCAGGTTGATAACAAAGAGCCAAAACCTAAAACTAAGAAAACTCACAAGACCCTAACCTTCACTCGGCGAATCCAAAAGTTTTAAATCAAACCTTAACCGTCAGCTTCAACGAATTTTCAACTCAATACAAAATCTCAATTTCTTAGATCGAAAGAAGCACCTAACAAAAATAGTGTTTTCTTCTTTTCCAATCATACGCACCAAACAAAAATAAGGAATCAAAGTTACCTCCCTTTTGTTTACTTTTGTGCATGAACTTCAAAACAAGAAACAATAAAATCTTTTTTCCTTTAATTTTATTTCAAGTAAATCACAACAAAAATAACGGTTGACATACTCCCTCGAAAGCCAAGAACCAAGGACGGAAAACTCCTCCTAATATCTTTATAAACTCCCCTTTTTCTTCTATCTTCGTCTTCTACCTCCCCGCAGTTGCAACCCCGCGAGGGGTTGCTCCCCTGCTTGGAAAACGACTCTCAAAACCGTCAATACCACGCTCTGATACCAAAATCACAAACACGAACACACAAACTGAACGAACTGTTCGACTCTTGTTTTAGATAAATAAACCGGGACTCCTACAGAAACTCATTCAACCCCTATTTATACTAAACAAATAGTAAACCTATCCCAACTGTGAAACCTATAAACCTAGAGAAATAATCAAACTCAATTATAGTCTAATACTAACTCAATTAAATAATTAATAATCTCAAATAAATAAAACTATTTATTAGATCAAATCAAGATTAACATCTTCATAATCTTCATTTCCTTGCTAATAAATCAACCAAAAGCATATAAGTCCTTAATTGTCTTCTTTTGTATGTCCAGTCTCGAAAAAGAAGAAAAACAGAAAAGACAAAAAAACAAGGAAGAAGAAGATCAATAAATCCGCGTGCTGCGGGATGAGGAAACAATTAACCACTTGAAGATTTTGAAGAAGCAGACACTGTCACAGTCCCCATGCCTAACAGGCACGTGTCCATATGATGAAAACTTAAGAAAATACAAGTCACAAGATAGATACGCCCCCGTGAGAAAAATCCAAATAAGGAGGAAGGACACGAACCCATGTTAAAGTTACACATCCATATGCCCGACCATTGTGCCAGATCCATACTGCCACATGATTATGGAGCAAGTTTTGGTGAAAGGCACGCCCCTGTGCCTTGCTCACACGCCCCTGTGTTTGAAGGGAATGTGAGATCCGCACTAACACGAAATAATATAGCAGACTTTTAGGGATCACATGCCCCCGTGTCTCTTTCACACACCCCCGTGTGTAAGCTTGTGGGCCGCGTATACATAGCAACCTTCATTTGCAAACTCTAGAGCCTCCACCTATTAGATATAAAATTCCCAAGAAACTGAATTTTCCAAATCATGTTTTACAAGGTAAAATTTAAATCATTTTGTGCAGATTCATAGATCGTGAAGATAAAGAAATAAAGAAAAAAATGGCGAGTGGAACGACCAACACGACCAACTCAATCAATGACGAGTGGCTCAAGACGATCAACTCATTCAACAAGTCAAAGATAGAATAACTATGGTAGAAAAAAATGTACGATGATGGGAAGAAAGAATAATATTGTCTATAACGATGATTGTAAATCATAAGTAATTGCATTAAAAGAAATCAATAATCAAAGAAAGTATTAATCACTAACATTGTTGTGATAGTGTTCATCATCTCTATTTGGGGGTTTGGAAGCGCTTTGGTATCTCAGCATCACAAATTAGTGAAGCAAATCTGGATACTTTATGACTTCTAACTGGATATTCAGGAATAGGTCTAACTACCCCTAGAACACTGGATATCATATCCTTGAGTTTTTGTAACTCTCTAGCCATAGCCGGAGTGATACATGTATCCTATATCAAAACATGATTAGTACCCAAAGATAGATTATTTAAATTATCACTTCTTTGTTAGAAGAATTCTATTCCAGAATAATATCTAAAGTAAGACATTTCAGAAGTGATAGTTGGTCTAGTAGAGGCAATGGTTTGTTTGGGATAAAGTCTCCATCATGTACTTCAGTTATTTTAAGCCATTGTATGTTTGAGGATCCTTGGTCCTTGTAGATGGAGGATCCTAAGGGATTCTGCATTGAGGATCCTGCAAATATGAAGGATCTTTAAGAGAAGGTTAATGATTTTGGCATCGATCCATGTTGAGATGTGACACCCGAGAATTTCAGATTAACTTCGTTAGCTAAATCACGTTAATTCCATTAATGCCACTATACTCTACATTTAGTTAGTTGAATTAAATGTGCTACTTGTTACGCAAACAGTTACACGTAACGGAAATTTAGGGAATTACAAAATCACGCGAGTTAATACTCGAATGTTGGTAAATTAATAAAATAATAATTCCGAACAACTAAATAAATATAAATTTAGTGAATTTATATTATATGCGACTTACATGTTTAATTTCGTAAACTTTCGTGAAATCGTATGTTTTACGTGTGTTAACATTGTAATCAAGATTAATGAAATTTATAAAATAAAGGTTGATAATATAATTAGAGGGATCTTTCTTGTTATTTTGCAAACTCCAATTAAAAGGAGATCCATGATTAGTGAAATTTATAAAATAAAGGTTGATAATATAATTAGAGGGATCTTTCTTGTTATTTTGCAAACTCCAATTAAAAGGGGATCCATGGATCATCTAGGAGATCCATGGGTAATCCAAGACCCACCATTTAGTCAAATAAGTATATTAGTTAAACCAAAACCCTAATCCTTCTAGACAAAAGAAAAAACTTCATAGCCTCCACACATAATCACTATGATTTTCTTGGCTTTTGATTAAATTAGTGGTGATTTTGCTTGCTATTTGGAGTTTTAGACAATTTACAAGTTTTCATCTTAAAACCTTCCTACATGTTGTGAAATCTTCATAAAGAAAAACCCTAGTTCATCCAAATCCTTCAATTGGTATTTTGTATGTGAAATTGGGTATTGATTGTTAGTTTATATGAAGTTTGATGAAATTGTAATCATTAGAAAGTAGGGAATGTTATAAAATTTCACGCTTTTGTTTTTGGAGAAACTAGTGTGATATGGGTTTACTAGAACATGAAATGTTTATGTTTGGATCGTTTTTATGTTCTACCTATGCTAAGAAACCATTTAGATTTTGTTTTTGACAAAACCGTTGATGACAAAATATTGACAGATTCGTAACATGATCTTTCTTGGACTGTAACTTGTTGAAAACCCAACCAAAATGAGTCATTCTTGATGCTAGATTGTCTTTTAAGAAGTCTAGTTTTCAGAAAACTAAACCAATAAATATTTGAAGAAGAATAAGTTAGACTTTTTGATTTTATAAAAACAGATGTCAAATCTAAAAATCTGGGCAAAAAATGGGTCAACTTCAAAAGGGAATAACTTTATAACTACAACGTATTATTGGATTATTTTTACACCAAATTAAACCTTAATGTCTTAGCTTTCTGTATTGGTAAATTTTGTATTTTTATTTACTTTATGGTTGTCCAAATCTTATAAAACATTAAAGTGTGCAATCAGATGCTTTTTCTGACCTTTATGTAAAGATGTATTTTTAATAAATAGTTGATTTGGGTTTCAAGTAAAGTATATAAAATAAGAAATGAACTCAAGACAACATTGCATATGTAGGTGAAATTTGGGAGTTGTAAATGTTAGTTTGTGTTGGTTTTTATACAAAATAAAAACGGTCAACAAAGCTGAAAAATCTGAATAATGGATTTGCTATGTGTTTCACTTGTGTTATGGGTGTAACTTGTCAATTGGACATATGATGACTTGATGATAATGTTGTCATGCTATTAGGTTCATAAGTAAGTAATATGAATGTTCAAATATGCATAGTCATAGATGGACAACTTGATGATTTTGAACGTGATCACCTAAACTTGTTAAAGTTAGTAGCATTACTGAAACGATTGTTGAGAACTTCCATAAGGAGCATGATAGACACTATATGTGAGTTATGTGATGTTTATATGGCTACTTTGATAGTGTTGTATTTACTCAAAATGTACTCTCGGATATGACTTCATAGAATTAGTAATTTTACTAAAAACAAAGTTTGATTCTTCAACATATGTATTATGTGTTAGACTTCGATTGCTCTCATTGTCTAAGTGAACATAAACAAACATGAATACAATTAAAAACTCAACCACAGGTTGTTGGGTCAACAAAAGTAAACAATTGAATTGTTTGGATGCGTAGGGTTTTACATACCTGCACAAACACACACTTATAGACTTATCATGTAGTAGGAATGTTGTGTTTGCTTTTACCTGCTGATGCTTGAAGTTGTGCACCCGAATGTGAGTTCACTGAACCGTACTTTTACTATCTCACCCTTTTATGGGCTGAGAACACGAAGGATTAATTTTACGGATTTACAAATTCTGTATGTCGCATGTCTGGATTAGAGCAACTTTTATTTTGTTCATGAAAGACCTCATGGATACCTAGTTGACCATTAGTATTTGTGAAATAGCGGGGAAATTTTGAGTAGTACTACTGGGTTTGACAAACCCCACCCGGGCTAGTCGCGCTAGCACGACAGAAGGACCTGTCGAACGGGTGTTGAATGACCTAACATGCATACAGTACATCCTGATGGGATGTACGAACAGGCAAAATGCACTTAATGTGTACATACGTCATCTTCGGTCAGATACATATGCCTCTAAGGACATGTGCTGTAGACTAGCTACCTACAATGACATACTTAATTTATATATCTGCTTGCAACGAACTTACTTGATTTGGTAACTATTATGTGAACTCACCAACCGTCGTGTTGACACTTGTTAGCCTTTCACTTTTACAGGTCACTTAGGTACAACGCACTTAGGATATGGCATGGAGTCACGGCTTTTCATTTAAACATTTTCTTGCATTAAAAACCATGTTTGAGTTTAATAACTATTTGAATTGCATCCTTGTAATGGGCGCGAGTTTTGCCCATTTGGTTTCTATTTAATATTTTTGGCATTATATTTCGATTATGCTTCCGCAAACTTTCAAACGTAACTCTGTATTAAATTTTCTCATTTAATGAGACACGTATGTTTTAAATTCATATAGTGTCGTTTGGTGTAACTAATGACTGAGATCCTGGTTTGTCACACATTTAACGGTAAAAATCCGTTAGTGGATTTTGAGGGTGTAACATGAGACATTCCCACCGATCCATGATGGAACATAGAGGATGAAGGACAGGCTGAAGATCCTGTAACTCGCATAGACAGGTATCCTGGAGTAGTGAAATCTAGCATCTTTGGCTTATAGGGACTATAATCCTCCACATGCGTTTTGGATTTCTTGATATCTTCGATTTCGCCAATAATCCTCTAGTTGGTCATGTTTTGTTGCTCCGTATAAGCTTTTTATGAGTAACGTCTTTTATCTTCACTGGTCCCAAAGATGACTAGACATCGGCATAGAAGATGATGATGATGGCATGCTAGTTGAAACAGATTTCGCTTGAGAGGCCATTTGAGAAATGGTAAATTTTAGAAATATTGAGAGAATGGGACGAAATTGATTATAATAAAAGCACCACCTGCCCCACGGTGGCGCCGAATTGCTTTGGTAAAAAAAGATAAAACCAAATTAGTAAGTGTGAGGTTGAGTGCTTTGTTACTTTTAATGATTATGATACTGAAATATAAGATAAACACAGAGATTTATATGAGGAAAAGACCTTGATCAATGGATGATCGTCGGCATAAAAACCTCGGGTGATGACAATCGTTTATCACCGATTCTAGAAATGATAAAAAGAAGGTCACAACTCGAGAACTATGGCAACCAATACACTAGTGTGTATGAGAATAGAGAATTCAGTTGCGAGAGAGTAGACCATGTTTCCAGCTGATTTCGTAACTCCTTTGACCGAGATATATGGTGGACTTGGTCATCCAGCCGTTACTTGCATTAATACTCATAAAACACGCGGAGAAAAAATGTTAGTTCATCAACAGTTATAAGCATCAAGGATCCTTAATCCTCTGAATGCTAAGGATACTTGATCTAATTTGTTTAGGATACTCTATCCACGATGTTTAAAATCTGGGCCCTAAAACATATGATGATCGGGTTCGTTTCGTGATTGATGAAGAAAGCAAGAAGAAAATAAACTACAAAGAAATAAGAAAGAAGATTACCTGAATAACTTCTAGAATGAGAGAATAAATTATCAATGAGATAATTATAAACTTTTAAACGGCTGAAAGCAAGCATGATTGTCGCACACATCAAATCAACCTAAAATACTCGAGTAAAAATGAACGGTAGATATTAATTAATTACAGCGGGTGTGGATAACAGTTGTAATACATCAAGAAAATAGGTTATACTCAATAAAATCCTTGTGATTATCCTATTTGGGGGACAACTATTATAGGTGAATATTTCAAGCAATATTCTGAGCAATATCTTAAGAAGTATTCCGAGCAGTATCCCGAACAGTATTTTGAATAATATTACTACGTCCAGAATATGTAGACATTTTTGATATCTTGAACCTTATTTTCATTCATTATAGAAGAACTCTTTTGCTACATGTTTTAGCTTCCAGGAACGTATATATTGACTAAGGCTAAGCAACATTATCAAATAATAAATGACGTTGGATGAGTCTTATGGTCACTTAATAAGATAAAACACTTCAAACTGCTATAAACTCGGTTAAAGGCTAAAAGACCTCGGTTGGTGGTTAATATAAATATGCGGAATCAACTAGCAACGGCTACAACCGTAATGAAAGTGCGTGAATTTCAATGTAACCGTCAAAGACCGGAGAATCACGCCCAGATACCCGACATTTTCTAGATAACACCAAGGATATTGAAGACTTCGTTGTTTCATGTTTACGTATAAATAGTGGGCTGATGATTGAATTATGGACACTTTTTTCATTCACTATCTGAACACTACACACTCGATTCTCTCTACTACTTGCTCTCTATCACTTACACTATCGAAATCATTATAAACACATCCTAGATCGATCATCAAAGCTCTTGAATTGCACTACTTTTATTCAACCAATAAGAATTGTAGAGCCGAAGATTGTTAGTCGGCTCACCGAGGTTTTTTTTTCGGAGATCATCATTGATCAAGGATTTTTTCCTTACATATATCATTCGTGTCCATCTTGATTTATGTTACCCGCATTCCCGCAATTATAGAAACCCGTAAACTAGAACGTAGCCGTAACTACTAGCGGATGTGACACACACCCACCACCCTAAGATTGTTATTAGCTACGAAGGTTGAATAAGGGGTGACCTACATGAAGACATAAACCCAATGATGATGCTTACATAGCAACGCATTATTTCCAAGATGAATTAATTAGGTGCGCCATAACTTCCCCGTGCAATAACTTCAATTCTCTGATTTTTATTTTTAAAAATTAAATTAAAAAAAGAAAAAGAAAAAACCAATATTGTGTTGTCATGTGGCATGTATCTAATAAAGACGACCAATATCACCAAAATGAGGTATTATCAATATCATATGATATAGTGTACTTGAGTTATATGTTACTTACGATCTAGAGGCTTTTGCTCCCTTCTAAAGAGTTCTCTTTTATTATGAGTTATAAGACACACCGTGCGTGATGCAACACATTTATGGCTTTGCATGCCAAGTTGGTGACATTAATGTGAGGATCCTGACGTGTTTGTGATTTTCGTACGCATCTTACGTTGGTAACATTATATTGTGTTATCCACATGCAACATGGCTTGTTAGGGACTTAGTTAAACGGGTTACATTCGTTATATTAAGGGGTCAAGTTGAAACATTAGAAAGTTGAGGGTTTAAGTTAAAGATTTGTTGGTTGAACTTAAAAGTTACAAAGTTTCAAGGTCAAGTTGAAATAGTTGTTAAATAAGGGGCCCAAAAGTTATTAGTTTCCATATCCTCCAAAGCCGACGCTCTTTCATAGTATATCTAACTAGGTCAACACTTATGGTAAAAAGTTCAGCCCATGTTATTTTAGGTTCTTGTTCAGTTGTTCATAATGATTTATTGTACCATTTTGACAAACTGATGATCAAGTTCGGATATAATCAAATGCTAAAAGTACACTTTAATTTAGTGGGTCAATATTTATTCAAACCTATGTTGCCACAATTATATATGAACCGTAAAAGTAACAAGAGTAGACGATAATCAGTAAAAAAATATAAATCAAAAGTTGTCCAAGCTTGCCCCTATGCTTTAGCCACGAAAACGTATGCACCTTCACATTGTCACACACATTATTTATCGAAGCCGACAACAGCAACAATTCCCAACATAATATTGCCTATGTCTCACAATTCCCATCATTGATCTACAACAAACACAAACAGTTTATAAGTTTGAGATATTGGCAGTGATAGTAGATCGATTCGAGATGGTCAATCTCCCATTATAATTAGCCTTTTATAATAGGCAAACACTCCCATGAATAAAGATAAAGAACTAGAACGAAAATATAAAGTTTCTCAGTTTTCTTCTCTATTATTAATTTATGAAACACAAGACCTTATATAGGCATACAATGCAAAGCAAATTAAGAAAAGTAACTAACCACTAAAGCATTACCTACTACTTACTAGAAATGAAACTTTCAAAGTAAGTATGCAAAACTGTGAAACATGAAAATGCAAAACTAATTAAAAGGCATGGTGCCAATGAGATTAGTGGCTTATTGTTAACACACTTGTGTTAGGAACACTAGGTCATTAGTTCTGGTTCTGTTGTCAGCAGACTGTGGTGTAATTCTCCTTGAAAATCAAGATGATACTATTAAAAAAAATTAAAAACCATGGTGCATGAGAACTTAGGGAATGTGTAAATGAAGACAATAATGACATATATGAAAGTGAGTCGCATCAACCACCAAACCCTAAAGGAAACCTACTAATATTAGGAAAAATCACTCGGGGTCATGATTTGGCTTGTTATTTGTTTTTTTATACATCACCACCTGTGGTCAGCAGGACTAGAACCCCTGTGGTCAGCAGGACTAGAAATACATCTTGATTTTATTTTTATTTTTTTGAACAGCAACACCTTGATTTTCAAGGAGAAATACATCACCAACTGTGGTCAACAGGACTAGAATCTCTGACCTAGTGCTCCTAACACAATTGTGTTATCAATAGACCACTAACCCCATTGGCTTATTGAAATATAACTTCGAATTGCTATAATACAAACATGTAGTTTGTCCATTTTCAAATTTACCAAAACTCACTTATCAATCATAATTCACAAGGCCCATTGTTGACATGGATTTTAACTTACGGGCCCAAGGAAGTACACAAATGAACCATATTTCCGAGTAAATTATCATTTTCTCTTAGCTCCATCTATTTTTAATGTTAAAAGATAGACACTTAAGTATCTAATATGAGTTTCTTAAATCCTAATATTTTCCTACCACGTGAACTTGGATGATTGTATTTGCTTATACCTTTTTAAAAAACAAGTTTAAAAAAGTTACGTATCACGCTCTTTTATCGAAAACAAACTATTAAAAACTAAAAAATAAAACGAAATATTTCTTAAACAACGAGTTTTCCAGAAACACCAAATATTTTAGAAGTTTTACACAAATGGTTTTTATTTTAAAAGAACAAGTTCTTTTAAGATATGACAATAATTAAAAACTATAGTTTTCAAAAACAAAAGTTCAAAAAATAACGTTTTTTGATAAACATTTTTTTAAAAGTAATTGTTTAAAAGTCAATATTTTGAAAAACCAAAAGTTCATATTGAAAAAAAAATCTCGAAAAAAAATATTACTGTTTTATTATTACTTGAAATATCTTTTTAGAAGGTTGTAACACGGTGAAAAGATCGTTGTACTCAAATGCGGTGCAATGATCGAGTTTGAAGCCTCGGTCAGCCCCTATATATTGGGCGCTTTCAAGGCTCCCCCATAATGGAAGTTTACCCAACCTTTCCTTTCACAACCAAGTTGGTTAGAGTCGAATACTCGTCAACCAACCATTCCAGGTGAAACCATGGTAGGAATATCAAAGGCTTCCCTACTAAATTTGTTGACAATTTCTTAAGGATTCACCGTTATTCCGGATCACCTTGTAAAGGTCAGTTGTTAGTTTTTCAAAAGCCTTGGTTTAAGAAAAGTGGTGGTTAAACGTGTTAATCAAATGTGTAAAAGAAGTTATGGAATAGGAGGAAAATTTAGTAGCCATTTTAAGGTTACGACTATTAATGTTGATATGAAGTCTTTACATAAATTAATAAACATTGTGTGGGGTTCCAGACATATATAGTAAGGTTTGGAGCCAGTTAAATCGGGTTAAAAGTGGGTTAACTATGGATGTTGCGTCTCGTCAGAGTTTGCATAAGCTGCTAGCGGCAATTGCCGTAAAAAAATGGGTTAACTAACAAGGGGGTGGGTTTAAATTAAAGTTACAAAATCAGCCCCTCTAACTTAATTAATGACATTTCTTAATAAAAAGTTTTAAATCAAGTTTCATCAATTACACAACTCGCTCCTTAAAGTTAGTTTGCTAACATTTCACTAAATTAATCAAACTAGTTATATAACTTCATAAAAAACTTATTGGTTATATAAAACCTGTTTTTATATAATTATATTGATTTCTTTTATAAAATAAGCTATCTTAGAAAAATTATAACTTTTTTAACTTATTATTTTAGTAAGTGAATCAATGATTAAGTAGTTTAAAATGATTTAAGCATAATCCTTCAAGTATAACACAATTGGTTAAAGATTTATTTTTACTTAATGATAAATTCGAGGAAGTTTAATGAATACATCAAATGGGTTTGGGTTTGACATTCGGATCGTGAAAAATGTTAAAGATTCACACCAATGTTTTTGTATCCACTTTAAAAGATGAATACATTGCTACATTAGCATGTCATTCACAAGTCATTTGATATCAAAACCAACTTTAGACTAGGGGTTTAATTTTCTAAAAACCCCAGTATGCATTGATAATACTATAATTATGTTTATAACTAGCAATCAAGTGCAACAAGCTGAAACTAAACACATTGAGATTAAATGTCACTTTTTTAAGATATAATTAAAAAAAATGTCTAATCGTGTTAGTTTAGGTATGCACTGAAAACCAAATGGTTATGGTGTTCGCAAAAGCATTTGAACTATGTAGATTTGAAGTTTTTGCCAACATTCCATAATTAAAATTCAAAATTCAAAAACATGACAAATTCTTAAAAATTCCAAAAAATATTCTTTTGTTAGTAAGAATAACTGAACCCGTCTTTACACTATATGAGAAATGGTAGTACGCTTAGTCTTTTACATATGTTATCAAAATACATAATAAAGAGTGACTGATCATTATGTGATATGTTGAAAAACTACAATAGTAAATCTGAAAAGTAGATATTATGGCGATAAGTTAAATGCTTCTATGCTAGTTATGTTAAGTTCCATCATAGAGCATTTGTGAAGTATTGGCTTTTCGGATAAACTACTTGTAAAGTTACTTACACACCAAATAATCTATCTAATAATTTAAGGTTTTAGGGGGGGTAATTTTTTTTAGAGAAAATTGTTTGTTAATAATAGAAAGTTTAGGAGGGAAATTAAAGAAAATTTTTCACCACCATACATGAGTTGATGGAACTAAATCCTTAAATACCAAATATTCACAAATCATTAAGCATAATGGTTATAATTTCTTTATAAATGTTGTTATTTAACCCGTGTGTAACACACGGGTATTAAAGCTAGTGATGTAATAAAACCAGTGTTACGCTAGCATTAGTGACTTTTTGTGGTATCCACAGACCTAGATTTCTCACTTGATGCACTATAGATTCCCAATGAGGAACGTAACCAGCGTAGAAGATTCACAAGGGGAACACCACCTAAGACTTCTATTTATGCATTTCTTCAAAAACCTATTATGCTTAATTAGTTATATTGTAAATGACATGGTGTTAAAGATGTTAAAGTGTTTTTCTGTATGTTTGAAGGGGGTAGAGATTTCAATGTTTTCGAGTGTGGCTCGCATAGTTGACATACTTAAAATAACCAAAACTTGATAAAAAAAAATTAATTTTCTAAGTGATTGAAAAGTAAGTATGTTTGAGCTAAATGTTCATCATCCACTTTGAAAAAATTGTATGTGTCTATTCAAAATATTCTTTTATTTTATGTGAAGATATTTGATTTTTGTGATCTCACTACAAACACAATTCATAATGTGTGTGTTATTTTCTTTTCTTATTTGTATTCAATAACTGTTGGCATTGATGATTTGTCTATCTTAATTATATAATTGATTGAATAAATAAGGTTGCAATTTTCTTTTAGAAAATCATAACTTTAGGAGGATAAATATTTAAAATTTTGACTGGATTTGTGATTTTATAAGTATAGATTGTAATTGTGTTCAACTTATCTCTAATGAGAATTTGATTTTTACATGAGACAATTATGGATAAAAACAAGTTTTGAAGTAAAACCCTTCATTGGATGTTGATAAAGGGAAAATAACAAGTTATGGGTCAATTTGGATAAAACTTGAAAATTGAACATATAAATTGATTTCAAGATTAGAAATGAATTCGATAAAAGAAATCATAAAATCAAGATAAACAAAGTGTTTGAAATTTTCTGAAAAAGATGCACGGATACTCTTACTCGCAGATGAACAGTACCCGCATAACAGAAACTTGTTAGACTGTCTTTCCCTGTGTTTCCTAGTCTATATAGGTCCAATCTCATCTGCTAGCGCTTCTTCGTTGCTTGGTCGGGACACATTCATCGATTTCTTTTCATTCTTCCTGGGCTTGCAAGTGACTTACTTCTTTTGGCCGTTCTTGCTGTCTTAAGTCGTCCTCTTTTCTTTAGAAGCTGTTAATTGATTTCGTGCCTGCCCTAAGGCTAAGGGGAGAACTACATGTCCTACTAGTCGGATAGAAGCCTACCCACCTACCCTGTTCATATCGAGCCGGACAGGAGAGACGCTCTTTAAAGTGAATAGAAGCAATTCCTTTTATAAGCTTGAAAAATCTTTGTAAATCAATTCAAATAGATAGGGGAGTTCCGAACCAGCAGCAAGCCCTTTCTCGCCCTTTCTAATGTCCTAGGCGAAGGCAGTGCAGGTGAAAGCCCTGGCCGGGGCTAACAGTCTTTTTGAGAACCAAGTGGCCCTTGAGGAAGACCTTCAGAAAACCCCTCTAACTCGGGGAAAGGAATTCAAGCCCATAAAATGAGTCAAGTCTATGATAGGTACCAATAGTCTTTATGGCGCTCTTACCCCTTATGCAAAGCACCAATGACTTCGGTCTTCTGAAAGGGACTTAGGGCATATCATCAAAGAAAGTGTGACACCCCGCAAATTCAGGTTAACACATTTAACTACTTTTAACTATCCCGTTAAGTTTTATTAAGTTTGGAGTTAAATTGCAAATAACTAAAATCATGAAGTAACTTAAAAACTAAACTTAATAACCTTCTAATGTTTAGGGGCCAAAGTGTAAGTTTTATAATAATTGCCCAACCCTAATCCCACCTTCACCGTTTCTGTTTCATACACATCAACAACATCCCACTCCCTCGTCTTCTATCTGTCGCTGGTGGTATCAACAGCACACACCTAAACAACATCACACTCCTCGTCTGATCAGCAAGCAAACCGCCGCCCTTTGTTGATGTCGTCTCCGTTGTACACAAACCTCACCATCATCGTCACTTTAACCATCGAACGCCACCCCAGTTTCAGAAAACACCACCACCGACGCCACCTGTAACTCCGACTACCATCAGCACAATCATCATAACAATCACCGCTTCTTTCGTATTAGTAACCGCAACCTCCGGTACGTATATATATATATCTCGACAACGTGTAGTTTTGGTTTGATTCGATCGATTCGTTATGATTTTTGTTCGTTTTGTTTTCGGTTCGAGTTTCGGTCCAATCGTATGTGTAAATTGTATGTGATTGTATATTTTATGGTATGTGTATGTATTTTGTAAATATATGTATGTGTATTAATCGAAACAAGCAAATCAACATGATAATGAATTCTCAATGTGTGTAGGCTGCATATAGCGCTGAAACAATACAATAATATGATCTTGTATATATATGTGTGTTTGTGAGTAACAGAGGTGTTGAGTTAGTATATGTACATGTCGTTTCTTTCATCGCTATTTGATCGTGTTTTGGGTTTCGGTTTAGTTTTCGGGTCGCTCCGTGTTTTGTTTCCGGTTGATTCAGTGCACGTACCATGAATATATGTAGGCGTTTGTGTATCTGTGATCATCGAAGGTGCGTTCGGATGTGTTGTATGTTAACTTTGTATGTGTATGATCTATTGTACATGTGTGTGTGCGTATATATAATCGGTTGTGTATATATATATGTATGTATACTATGGTGTATGTAACAGTATGCGTTGTAAGTATATGTTGTATGTATGTATGATATACGTGTATAACAGCAGGCAATATATATATATATATACATGCATGTGTGGTTGTTTGTATGTATATGTGTTAAGATGTGATGTATGTGTATATAGGAATCAACAGAAACATTGTATGCATTAAAGGTGTGTGTACGTGTGTATATATATTTTAGGTACGAATATTATATATGTGGTATGCGTATGATGATGTGAGTCGGGTTAATTTAATGATAAGATGTTTGGATTGTGTTGCAAATACAAGTATAAAGTTATTATGTGTGGCACACGTAATTAAATATTGTGTGGTGTATTATTATTATTATCATATGAAGCCGAACTGAACACTCGAACCCTAGCGAATGTTATATTATATGTATTAGTTACATGTTCTTAGTTAATAACTAGTAAGTGATTATTTAAAACAGGTTGTAAGACGGTCTAGGTTCTTTTGTTGCATCTTTGCCATTTAATTGCCGTGCGTTTCAAAGGTGAGTTCTTTGCCCGCTTTTAAACCTTTTTCGGGGAGAAAACATACAAATGTTTTTAACGCGCCTTCGGGCAACTATTTATAGTGCCTTCGGGCGGACTGTATTTTTATGCCTTCGGGCAAAACTTTATACCTTCGGGCAAATATTTTACAGAGCCTTCGGGCAAGGTTTTAAACAGCCTTGGGCTGAGTTTTATACCTTCGGGTAGGGCCTTCGGGCAACGGTTTTAAACAGCCTTGGGCTGAGGTTTACGCCTTCGGGCAGGGCCTTCGGGCAACGGTTTTGATAAAACAAAGTTCTATTGTCTAACTGTTTATTTTACTGAGCATGATTCCACCCAACCCTAAAGTCCTTTCCTTTTTGTCGAGATTATTAATATACAGTGGGTATAACGGGGAAATTTGAGTAGTACTACGGGTTCGGCAGACCCCATCATGCTGGATTGGTTTCCAGGTGGTGCAAATTGTCCTTTAACTTTTGGTCACCCGTCGTGGTGGTAACAAGGCAACCTTATCGTATCGTTCAGTTTAATCTCGACGTGCTCATGTAGTAAACGAGGTGGTCTAGCTAACCAGCAATAGTAATGATGTTTATCGGTTTAACGGTTTCAGTATTTTTATATACTCTTGTTACTTAAACTCATTGAACTCACCAACATTATTTGTTGACTCGTTTTAGTATGTTTTCTCAGGTGGCTAGGAGCTGTGCACGTAGGACATATCATGCATGAGTCATTTAATTTTATTTTGAACAGTTATTTACGTTGTTGGCTTTAATGAAAATAAAGGCCGGTTTGTGCTAGACTATTGAGCACAGGTTTTATACTAGTATCGTGCTAGACTGTTGAGCACAAGTTTATTTAAATAATGAGTTTGTTTGAAAGCTTCCGCTAAACTTTGAAAACTTACATTTTAATACCTCGGTTTTTGGATTATTATAAAACCAAACTTTATTTTAAATCAGTTGAGTCAGTGTTACTGTAACTAATGGCTTGAGATCCTGGTATGTCACACGCCTAACGGATACCCCGTTTGTGGAAAATTGAGGGTGTGACAGAAAGAATCCCGAGGAAGGGGGTGAAGCTGAGGTTAGCAAAAGGTTTCTCCCGCTGTTGCTAGTTCTTCCGTTGTTGGTAGTTCCTCAGGTCGGGTTGTTTCTTTTTCAGAGCTTTTTCAATTCTTTCAGAACCTTTCGTATGCGCCTATTGGAAGATTTGGGCTACCTCCTCTCTTTCCGATCTCATTCAGATAATAAGCCAGTCCGGTTTATTAGATAGTGAGTGGGTAAGAGAGGTGCTTGGTCTGTCTCCGAATGTGGGCCTAGAAGCATTAGCCGAGTCTCTGAATATTCCCGAGGGTTCTCAGGATAAAGACAGCCTTAAGGTGCTAACGGGGCTTCCACGGTCTCAGTCCATGAAGGTGCTTGCTTTATTGGTTGGCAGCTTGGTTATAGTCGTTATGAATAATGAAGGAGCACTGCTGCACTTCCACGACATGGGAAAGGATCATGGGATGAGCTTTCAGCGCCATGCGCTTTGCTTCGCTTTATAAAAGAGAGAGAGCCTTGTCTTGAGAGTGAAAAGAGCGATAGAAAGGATAGTCCCTCGCGCGTTCGCGAAAACTACTAGAAAATGGTGAGATCATTAGATCATTAGTGAAAGAAGGACCAACGATGATCCTATCCTAAAGGAGAAGAAGGAGTAGGAGGAGTCAGTTTTCTTTGAAGATCGAGGAATCAATCTCCCAATTATGCCATTCGGAAGAAGTCTTCTACAGAGGGAAAGCCTGTTACGAGTAAGTGGAGAGGAAAGATCTCCAGAGATTCTTATCTCATTCCATTCCAGTGGCTCAACCAGTAACCAATGGCGAAAACTAAAAAATCCATGGTTTCCCGGTAAAACCCTATTTCGCCCAAGTTGTTTCAGAACCGGAAAAAAGAAGCGGTTTTTCGCACAGCTCGCGCATAGCGCATGTCCCACTTGTATATCGTATTTGGCCGAAGAAGCATCGGACAGGTTGGAGTTCTTACCTTCTTGGGATTCCATGGACCAAGATCTGCTTTTATTATATGGGCAATATCGATCTACTTTAGTAAAATCATATGGATGTAGAAAAAGCTTCTCATTTTGATGAATTGGAAACATCTCTTTTCCATTTCTATTTACCCAGTTCATATCTTTGTTTCGTGTGTTCCCTGGAGGAATTCGATCTCTTCAATCTCGGGATACCACCTAAATAACTATAACTGCGGCCAGAGAGTCAAATAGGTCGGGAAGAAAGAGTCTGAGATTGGGTTGGACGACATACATCTTGGTTGGTCCCAAGACAACAGAGCCATCATTGTGGGGAGGGTAAAGAGCATCCAACGCTAGGTCGATTTCTACTTTATAGTATAGAAATCGAATGAAAAGGGGCTCTCTAGTTGGGATTTACACGCACAGCCTTCTCCTATGAGTATGCCTATGTTACGCGCCTGCCTTTGTTTGATAACCTTTCAGCTGGTTCCCTTCGTCGGCATCATTGTACCTCGTTAGCATTTCTAAAAGAATTGGAGGCTCAAAACGAATGGTCAAAGGAATTGATGATTCGTGTTTAGTCTCCGATCTTCGCCTAGTCTTCGAACCTGCACTGTATAGAGGGGAACAAGCTCAGACATATAGCAAGACTAGAACTCCTATTGCATGCATCGATACTAGACCAGACAAACTAAAGCTAGCCCACTGCACTTTAGCATAGTGAAAGTCTCTCTTAATTACGCATTAGCTTGAAGTGAAACTTCCGTCTATGTAAGAAAAGAACCTCCCTTACTTTCTTTCTGGGCGCACAGACCAAAGGCCTACTCCTGCTTAGCGCACGAGACTCACTTTAGCCTTGCTTATTTCACCTTCGGGTACTAGAAGCATATAGTCTATTAGCTCTCTATATTGATATGCGAACACTGTTACCCGCATATCTTTCTGATATCTGATGGGCGGTTGTTATATTTGAAAATTGATCAATTGATATCTTGATGACGATTATCTAATTGATATTTCATGTGTTGTGTAGAGTTGCAAAGGCAAAGCAAGAAACAGTTGAAATTATCTAAGTGTTGTAAGATGTGCAAGAACTATTACCCGCACATCATAAAAGGTGTGCGAAAATTGATACCCACGCATCTAAAAGTTTTTTAAATGAAGTTTGTTGAACTCCTTGCTTTTAAATGTTTTTATTTGACAAGTTTTCAACAAAATATGAACCTAAACATAAAAAATACATGAAAAATTGAAGGGAAATGAAGATGTGCGGATACTATACTACTTTTCATCGCGCATCTTTTCTGAATTTATCAAGTCCAAAATTTATGAACTCTTCAATATACTTTTCTACTAAAGTTAATAATTGTCAAAGTAGAATATGAGGTTAAAGTTGTAAGTTTACGAACTAATCAGGGGGTTAAAATGATAATAAGTCAAATCCGAAGGGTTAAAGTTGAAAATATGTCAACGATGAGTAGTGGGCCAAAGTTGTAAAAAAAAAACTTAAGGGACTAATTTGCAAGGTCCCACCGACCTTGCGAATTAGTATTTAGGTAAATAAATTAGTAAGGCACCTGCAACTCTGCAAGTAGTGTCCCACCGACGGAAAACCGTTTTAATTGTTATACTTTTTATAATACAAATTGACCAAAATGTTTAAAATTTAACTAATTTTAAGATCTATCTATTAAAAAAATATTATTTGTATAGTAATTTGTTGAAATGCATATATACATCTACATTATATGCATTTCAACAAAAAGACTATATAAATCGTATTCCTTTTAAATAACACTAAATTAGTTACAATCAAAACATTTTGCTTACAAAAAGTATAACAGTTAACCCTCTCTATGATCGGTCAAAGTTATACTTTTTGTTTTCTTAAGAATAAGGGGTTCTTAGTTGAAAGTCCCTCGAACCTACAACCTTTACTTTGAAACTAAGAAAAAACATTTATAAAAACCAATCAAAAAGAGACTCAAACATGCAAGAACCTGCAACCTTTATAAATACGTTCGACTAAGGGCCTCACCACTCACCACTTGAACTCTATTCGACTATACATATAGATTCATTCCAGTTGTTTTCATATAACTTTTACTAAATTTTTAAAATGCGATGTGTTTACGTGAACCCACTCTTAACATGCTAGATCCGTCCTTAGGTTCACCGGTTGAAGAGCTTATTTTTAGTTACTCCTCATGCGCTAACAAGGACCTCCCTCTATCTCACTTGGTTTTTTGTTATCCTAGGTTCTTTTTTCCTTGTTTGATAGCATTACACAAAATACGGTAAAGGTGGGTGGATTTTATATATATTCATATAACATCCAAATCATCAGATGTCACATATCAAATGATAAAACAGTGAAAGTGTTTTTATCTTTTAGCAATTATTTACATGCTCTTGCACGAAAAGATATCACACGTACAATTATAAAATTTTAGTAAGATATAGAACGACAAAAGAGTAAAAATATAATTAACAATAATTTTTATTCCTGCTGCTCTGATTGTTTTTGTTATTACTAAATGTCTTTTCTTAGTTTTTCTTAATATTCATTATTCAGTCGTCTTTTTATTTTAAAAATTAAGTAATTCATCCACATGTTAATATTTTAGCTACTTTACACAGAATTTTGCTTAGAGATCAGACTCTAATTTAATTTGATGGAGAATTTCAAAACGGGTCCTGGTATGCTTCAAGTTCGAAATAACTCGATCTATTCAAATAAAAACTTACCAATTATCATGAATTATCTCATAACCCGATATGTTCAAATAAAAAGTTTAACAATTATTATAGATCATCTCCTTTATTTTAACATATGATTTTAGCTAAGAAAATATTTGTAAATATCCAAACCGATCTAATTTTAAGGGATCGATAAAAATAATTTTGATACCTAACTTTGGATAAATCTATAAAACCAAAATCTGATATAATATATGGGTACTAATCTAATATAGTTATAAATTATTAAATACGTAAACTTCATCTTTATATTTAAATTTTTGATTTTAATTGTCTTTACTTAAAGATATAATATCATTTCTCTTTTACGAACTATCATATCTATTTCCATGCAATAAAAGCTATGCGTCAATATAAAAATTGTCTTTCAATTCATGCAATAAAAGTTGAAACAATAACATTTACATGGTTGATGCAAGTGGCTCACCTTTATGAAGATTATTATATAACCAAACCCATAACAAAATCATTACACCAAAAGAAAAATTAACAAAGCATGTAGTAAGATCATTAATTCAAGAAAGAAAAAAAATCTAACGAGAATTAAGTATTAATTACACATAAATTACGTAGCTCAGGAGGGATAGTAACAAGAACATGTAAGACACCACTCTACATCCGAGTTGATCATAAAGAGTATCTTGAACAGCACCAAGGACGGTGACGGGCTTGCAAGGTCAAGAAAACTCGAACAATCTTTATGAAGTTAAAAAATATAAATAAAAAACATAAGAAGAATAAGCTCAGGAGGGATATCGCCATATCATTATCAAAAAGTTGTTGTCTCAAGGTTCACATGGTCAGCATGCTTAGTAGGATTAGCCATAACCGTTAGAAACAAGATTGGGTGGTTAGCCATGGCTAGACCCAAAGAGTTTTGTGGGTTGGAGAAGAGGGTCTTTTAATTGAACATTCATGTGGTGTATGGATGGATGATGGGTGCAAGCATTTTATATAGGGGTGGGATGGGGGTGGGGTGGGGTGGGAGGTTAAAAAGGGTTGGGCATAACCGAGTGTATGGTAATAAAAGAGGTTATTGTGGTGTCATTTTCTACGTATAAGGACATGGACAATAAGCATAATGAGAGTTTGTTTTCTTGTTTTTTGAGAATGTGGTACCACCATTATTTTAGCTTTGACTTTTCTTGTCAATTCTTCCACCCACCTAGGGCTGAGAATTTCTGACCCGACCTGAAAACCCGACCTGAACCTAACCTGAAAATCATGGGTTTGGGTTTACATTGAATGGGTGTGGGTCAGTTTCGGGTTGAACCTGCTGACCTGATTTCAAAAACAGGTCAGGTTCAGGTCAACCCACCAGGTTCACGGGTTGACCTGATTTTTTATATAAATATAAAATTTAGGGTATATTGTGTCAATATAGATGTAGTTTAGGGTGTTTTTACGTTAAAACTATAACAATATCGAATGTCTTATATGGTTGTGCGTACATTTGGGTGGCAATTCCAGATTTTCCATAAGCTTGCTCTCGTTTAAAGAATGCATTTCTTGGTAATTTTGATTTTTTAACTCTTGAAGAATGTATTTTGTGATAATTCAAGTCAAATGGGTCGGGTTCGGGTCAACCTGCTAAAAATCAGGTCGGGTTCGGGTTTAAGTAATGTCTAAATTTTCAGGTTCGGGTCAGGTTTGGGTTTGTATAAATTTTTCAGGTTCGGGTCGGGTTCAACCCACCAACCCGATAACCTGACCCATTGAGCACCCCTACACCCACCTCTCACAAAATTTTACGTTTTGAATTTCAACACACATTTAACTTCGGTTATAAAGAGTATGAATTCCTAAAATTGTACTACTAGTATAATTACAAAGTGAAAGAAAGAATGTTTGTCTATTAAGCGTAAATAATTGTCTAGACATTTTTTTAACGGCCAACGAATACTATAAGCTTATACACCTGGGTAAATCCATTGGCGAAACACCATTTATGCCCGCAAACACAGAATACGCTGGTGACTCAACCAACCAACCAACCAACCATTAGAATTGTATTGTCTCAAGTGGTACTCAAACAAAGTTCCACATTGAAAGACCATGGGAAGCGTACTCTCAAATTAGTTGATCTAGAGCTCATTAACAAATAATTCTTCTTACTAATGTTTGTCAACTAAGTCAAAACCTAGGCTAAGACCCGGTCCTTATTCTATTTAAATCTTTTTTTCATTTACTCTCCTAATTATTTATTTTTGGATTATTATAATAATAACATCATAACCTGCTTATTATAAAATTTAAACTTCTAACATACTGCTTCAAACTTAAAAATATTACCAAGTGTTGTATACATAGTCCGAACTTAATTTAAAATCTCTTAGTAGTTTCTTAATAGTAATTTCTGGATTTTTCTAAATATAAATACATAAGAACATGAACTCTAGAAAATTTAATCATGGATTATTTTGTCCGTAGGACATACACCTATTAACAATGATGATGTCTCCATTCGGAGAACTTCATGTAGCTACTCTTTGTTATCGTTGTGGATTTATAATATATCTAGGTTCGACACTCATGTATTACACAGGTTAAATCAAAATAGTAAATGAAGTATTTGATAATTAAGATAAGAAAACTTTAAATTGATTTGTTAATATAATATATGCTTGAATTTATGAAAACTAATTCATGGGTTTTAAATTGATTGAATAAAGGGAGGAGGATGAGAATAATTGTGGTGATGACATTCATCACGTGGAAACAATTTACTCTTGTATTAGAGTAGAGTGAAAACATGCAAAAAGATCACCAATAGCCAATGAAAGAATATAGAGCCATAATTGTGTTTGCATATGTGTGAGATAACCGGTTGGAATTTAAGTAATGAAAGCTCTAAAGATGTGAGTGATTTCATTATGTTTATCAATTTTTGCTAATATTATTAGAAAAATCAATTTGTGATAGATCACATACTCACAAATTCATGAAACACAAGTAGATGTACTTTTTTAATTCATAACTGAATACTTTTATTAATTTAGAATGAAGAATGCCTTATTGGGGTATCGCACCCGTACAATAGATACTCTCATGTCCTACATCGGCCAGACTATGTTATCTTAACCAGACCCACAGTGGCGTCAAGGAGTGCCCCACACCAAACCACCATTGGCATGCTATGACCCGAACCAGAATAACTATTATTTTAGAATTACTTGTCTTGACCCGAACATGTTCTACACGTTACTGAACCCAACACTAATTTATAGAGTTTTTTACCAAAATGGTGTTGGTGGAAAAATTATTTACTAAATTGGTGTTGATTGAAAAATATTTACAAAAATAGTGTTTTGTAAAATTTTTTGTCCACCACTTCTAATTTCATAAAAGTTACGTATATTAAATGCTCTTAAAAAGCAGTTAAGGAAAAATTATAAAAGAATTAAAATGTATTGTGCTTAACGTGTTATATAATTTCTTTAACATTGCAATTGTTTAGTTTAATTTCATGAAATAAATGTTTTTTTACGAAATGTTGTGTTAATTTTTTGAAGTCTTTAATAATTGTTTGCGTCAATTTTTTTTAACTCTTTTACGAGCTGTTTGCGTTTAATTTTTTCTAAACATTTCGTTAACAATTACCTACATATTGAGTTCATGTTCATGTTAATTTGCGTTTAAATCTTTTTTTTTTAAATTTGTTTAAAGTTTCTCTTTAATGTAAGTATAAAGTGTGAGAAGATAATAATACACAACAGAGGGTTTGTACGTTTTTAAATTATTGTGGTTAGATATAGATAGGAAAAAGTATTGGCTCGCACGTTTTGATGTAACATGAACTTAACACTAAAGAGAAACTTTAAAAAAAGTAAAAAAAAAAAAAGATTTAAACGCAAATTAACATAAACATGAACTCAACATGTAAGTAATTGTTAATGAAATGTTTAAAAGAAATTAAACGCAAACAGCTCTTAAAAGAGTTTAAAAAAATTGACGCAAACATGAAACAATTATTAAAGATTTAAGAAAGTTAACACAACATTTCGTAAAAAACATTTATTATATGAAATTAAACTAAACAATTGCAATGTTTAAAGAAATTATATACTCCGTCGTTAAACACAATACATTTTAATTCTTTTATAAATTTTTCCTTAATTGCTTTTAAGAGCATTTAATATATGTAACTTTTATGAAGTTAAAAGTGGTTGACAAAAATTTCACAAAACACTATTTTTGTAAATATTTTTCAATCAACACCAATTTAGTAAATAATTTTTCCACCAACACCATTTTGGTAAAAAACTCCTAATTTATATAAACTATTAAGAGGCTGTTTGTTTCACCTCTTAATGGTTCAGTTCAGTGCTTAATCATACAGATTCAACATTCAGAGCGTTTGTTTCATAAAAAAAGATCATCTGAAAGGTTCAGTTAAGTGCTGAATGGTTAAGAGATTGACAGATGCTGAATGGAACTGAATGAAACATATACCAAACTTACCATCACCTGAAGTTCTACCTCAATATCTCTCCCATTGATAGAGTCTCTTAATGGTTCAGACCTTTTAACCATTCAACATTTAATGATTCAGATTTTACCAAACAGCCCCTAATTCATACTTTTTGTGATCGCTACTCCATATGAACACTAGAAAAATAAAAAAACCTTATATTGAAAAATAAAAAATAAAAAACTTAAAGCGTAAAAATTAACAAAATGAGTATGTGTACATAAAAATTCGTCAAAATCCATTAGTGTTGTGGTGTCCACTCACGACGCTGCATGTTTGTGACTTTGTTACATGTCATACGCTTAGGTATTAACGTGTAACTCGCTAAGCATGAATAAGAAAGACACGTGTTGCATACTTTTATGTTGTGTTAAGAACTTGTAAAAAGCGAACAATTTTCAAAGCGTAATTTAAAACCTAATTTACATAAGTCTTGAATAATTTCTAAAACCGGATGGTGTGGAAAAAAAATCTACATTATATAATTACTTCTTATACAATCTTTTACCACGCACCACCACTTCAATTAAACAAATAAACACTCGTCATAATAACAAATAGCCCTTTACATATAACATTTACTCCATCCATCTCATTTTAAATGTCTACCTTTATATTTTTTGTTGTTTAATTTAAATGTCAATTTGAAAAATATAAGTGTAATTATTATTGACACAAAAAGTGTCATTAATTTTAAGTAAGGACATTATTGTCATTTTATTGTTAAAAAATATATAACAATTCAATATATTTTTAAACAGTGTACTTTTGGTTCTATGACAACTAATATGAAACGAAAGGTCCCTGTTAAATTTCTTTAAGTTTTCAATATATACATATATTTATATGTAAATGAATATTTTGAATAACAATAATGGTTATAATAATAATAATAATAATAATAATAATAATAGTAATAATAATAATAACAACAACAATAATAAAAAATTATAATACTAATAAATAATTATAATAACAATAATAATAAAAATAATACTACTACTACCATTACTACTACTAATAATAATAGTAGTAGTAATAATAATAATAAAAATAATAATAATAATTTACATATTCTAATAATTGAGTAACTCATCCACATGTCAACAATTTAACTACTTCACATAAGAATTTGCTTATGTGTCATACTCTCATTTTTAATTTGATGTAGGATTTGAAAGCGGGTCATGATATGCTCCATATTCGAAATAACCCAATATGTTCAAATAAAAAATACCAATTATCATGAATTATATATTAACTCGATATGTTCAAATAAAAAATTTACCAATTATCATGATTTATCCCTTAACACGATATGTTCAAATAAAATATTTACCAAATATCATTAATTATCTCATAACCAGATATGCTCAAATAAATAGTTTACCAATTATTATAAATTATCTTCTAACATGATATATTCAAATAAAAAAATTATCAATTATTATAAATCATGTCCTTTATTTTAGCATATGATTTTTAGGAAAATATTTGTAAATATTTAAACCGATTTGATTAAGATATGTTATAAATAAATTTAATTAAAACATATAAAATCAAAATCTCATGTAATACACGGACACTAATCTAGTAGTAGTAATAATAATAATAATAATAATAATAATAATAATAATAATAATAATAATAATAATAATAATAATAATAATAATAATAATAATAATAATAATAAAAGAAGTGGGACCCGCTTTGGGTTTGCACTCGATTGCTATGAAGAAAACAAAAGTGACAGGAGGGGGAGGAAATTTAAAGATGTATTCTTTGGGTTCCTGACAAAAATTTGATTGCATATCATTCTAACTCGTTTAAAATTTTACATTCACGTCAAATGGGCATCAACTTCATCACTTGTATACATGATGTAATTTTGGATTTTTGGTAAATGGTTATGGATGAAATGAAATGCTTTACTTACATAAGGTTTTGAATTTAAATTCAAACCATATAGTAATTAACTTCTAACAATTAATTTTATTTAAAAAATATTATTGGATTTTAATAATCTGAACTTTTGTATATTGATAGATATTAATCACAACTTAAAAAATTCTATGTGGCAATCTTAACTTGTAACTTATTTTCTTACAATGATCTACTGTTAAAGTTAATTTAACACCATTAATTTTTTTATTTGCAATTTTTGACCGAGACTTTAGGCTTTTGATCGGGAGGACGATACAAGCCTATTCATGGAAAACAGAACTTGAGCCGATGCTCCAAACGACTAAAAAACCTATAATCAGGTCTTTAAACCTAACGAGGTTAAATCGGATGTTAAATTTTTTCGTTTGAAGCATCGGCTCAAGGTAAGTTTTACATCAATAGACTCGTATCGTCCTGTCGATCAAAAGCCATAAAACATCGGCCAGAAATTCGAAAAAAATTTAACGGTGTTAAGTTAACTTTAACGACAGATCATTGTAGGAAATTAAGTTTCAAGTTGGGATTGACACAGAAATTTTTTTAATTTGGGATTAATATCAACCAATATACAAAAGTTCGGATTATTATAATCCAATAACCAAACCTCATCACTTTTTTTTGACGGCGAATTTTATGAAAAGGAAAACAACGGCTGCTAGCAACGCTAAGACCAATACAAACAGCCCAAAAGACACTACTCGTCTATTCCAACGGTTTCGAGAACCAATTCTGCCACACTATATCTCTACGGTTCGCCCTATGTTTTAACCAGAGAATGAGTTAATAATAATCTTGTCCACTACATTTTCTACTGGCACAACCGAGGATTTGAAGATTAAACCATTCCTTTCCAGCCATAAATACCATAGTGTAACCGACATAATCACCATCATCTTCCCCTTCGTCTCGTAAGAACCATTTATTGTTTTGTATCTATCAAACCTCATCACTTAATTATCAGTGTAACTTATTTTTCGGTATCAATACCTTGGAAATATTTTTTTTCCTATGATAGTAACACACTATTTATGTCTGTTGTTGGTGTATCAAAACTAAACGGTATAACGAAAAATTGCTACAATTACTTCTATCATAATAGTAAATATAAAACGAAAATTTACTATAAGTTTGTTATTATAATACTAAAATGAAGTTTTGTTACATTCTATTAAACTTAAAGTTTAATTTAAATTCACAAAGTTATACAAATTAACACCATCTTTTTAAAATTTAGAAAAAATAACAAAATTGTTTAAATATTTAATTTAAAATAATTTTTTTTAATTTGTGTGTTACACAAATATTTAACCTAGTATATAAAGATACTTAACCTAGCATATAAGGTAAAAGTCAAAGACGGACTAATCTCAATGTGTATAAACCTAGCTTATAACTTTGAAATCCCACCTCTTTAAATAAAATGGTTAAATTTGTCTTTTATGTTCTTTATTAGTTTTATACATGTTTTTTTCACAAAAGTAAACCAGTAAAAGTTATGTAAAAAGTCTATTTAATTTTTTTACAGCAAACTAATCTAATTTTAAATAACAAAAAAAATGTACATGTCTATGTTTGAACCCGAAACATTTTCAAAATGATGCTCTTGAAGATAAAGTCTCTTCCATTAGGCCATTAAATAATATATATCATTATATGTCTTAGTTAAAAGACACATAAAAATCAATTGATATTGATTGAGTTGGAGGGACTTTCGATTACTGAATCCATCCATAAACCTAGACCCCGATTATCTCTAATTGAAATATTTGACTAATATATTAGGGTTTTTGTTTTTCTAAACGAAATCAATCCTCCCTTCACTAGTTAGCCAAACACTCAAATTTTCAGCGAGTACTCGGATTTTGACAAAGGTTGATCAAGACCTAGTAATTTAGCTAATTTTTTATACTTACTTCGATGAATTGGGTGATTCTCGAATACTTACCGCGTACTTGATCGCCTAGGCCAAGTTTTACAAACAATGATTACATATGTTTAAAAATGTGTTTTCTTTTTGTAAGTTATAACACTAATGAGAAAAAACTCCAAATGGGACTCTACCACATGCTATGTCTATCCTTTATTTGCTCTTCCATTTGTCCCTCCCTTTGCAGTTTCCCGTTTCATGCAATTCTTCTATTTATTGCTCATGTTATGTCAATCTCATATGGCCCTTCCTCAATCAATGCCCCTATCCGTATTTCCATGTCACCACCCTTAATTTCACTTTTCATATATTTACCATTCCACCACTTGCAAGTCGTGATCAGGGCTCAATTTCTAAAAATACGACCTGAACCTAACCTGAAAATTATGGGTTTGGTTTTACATTAAATGGGTGTGGGTCAATTTCCGGTTGAACCTGCCGATCTGTTTTCAAAAACATGTCAGGTTCGGGTTAACCCACCAGGTTCACGGGTTGACATGATTTTTTATATAAAGAGTAAACCACAAATTACGTTCTTTATGTTTTATGGTTGTTGCAACTTGGGTCCTTTACTGTGATGGTTATATGAATGTATGTATATTATTGTGATGTAAATGTATGTGTACATATGGACGTAAATCAATAGCAGTAGGGATTAAATATGTGAACGAGCATGGATATAATTGTATAGTAAATTGTACGTATATGCATGTAGATTAAGAAGTAGCAACGAACATGATTATATATGTGGTATATATGGATGCAACTATGATGATAAATATATGTATACATGTAAGCGATGGATGCATGTAGATTTAACAGCATGCATGTAAATGTGAATAAAAAACGGCAGCAGTATATGTATGTTAAACAAACGAAGTAATATCTTTTATATTCGAAACCTCCTTTGGAGGATGTATCAACGCTTGACGTTTAATTGTGTATTTCTGGAAGTGGAAGACCCACAAAAAAAACTAATGTTAGTTTCCTAAATAAATATTAAAGTTAAAGTATATAGCGTTTAGGTCGTACATATTACAAATATATTTACTTTGTGTTTCATACTTCAAATGTTTAATTATATAACAATACGTACTTATTAAAAAACTATTAGTGTAAATTGCAAAAATGACCTTTTAAGTTAATTACCAAAATAGTCCTTTAAGGTAAAAAGACAAAATAACCATTCTCTTAACTGAAATTTTTAACTTCAGTTATTGCAAAGGACGAAATTGATATAAAACTCTGAAAATAAAGATGTTATTTGTAGATTAGTTTGCTAAAGAACCCAAGTTGCAATAGTCATAAAACATAAAAGACGTAATTTGTAGTTTACTCTTATATAAATATAAAATTTAGGGTATAGTGTGCCAATATATATATATAGTTTAAGGTGTTTTACGTTAAAACTATAATCATATCAAATTTCTTATTTGGTTATGCGTACATTTGGGTGTTAATTCCCGATTTTCCATAAGCTCGCTCTCTTTTAAATAATACATTTCTTGATAATTTTGAATTTTTAACTGTTGGAGAATGTATTTTGTGATAACTCAGGTCAAACGGGTCGGGTTCGGGTTAACCTACTAAATATCAGGTGTGGGTTCGGGTTTAAGTGATGTTTAAATTTTCAGGTTCAGGTTAGGTTTAGGTTTGTGTAAATTTTTCAGGTTTGAGTCGGGTTCGACCCACCAGCCCGATAACCAGACCTATTAAGCACCTCTAGTCATGATATGTTTTCATCATGTTATATTTTTTTAAACTTATATCATGTTGTTTTTTTAAAATTTTACTCCGTACGCCTTTAGCATGTAGGCCCTTTCATCTCCTTTACAAGGGTCGTCCCCAAAGGGTGAGTCAAGACGTGTTTTGTTTTATACGTGTTATCTACATCTAAGCTTAGTCAAATGATAGTCAAATTGTATTTATGATAATAAGAAAAAAAAAAGAGTAAATTGCACTTTTAGCATTTAACTTTATACCAAATTTCGAGCACTAACAACTTTAATTAAGGAAATGACAAAGATTGACTTTTACCTACAGGTTTTGTTAGACGTTTAAGATTTTACGGTAGCTATTATTTGTTTTAGGGCAATTTCATATATACCCCTACAAAGTTGCATAATATCATATAGGGTTATTGGATTTAATCACCTTCAACTATTGGTTATTGGCCGCTGTCACCCTCAAGTATCACTTTGGCCAATATCACTCCCAACTAAACACTTTGGTGTCCGTATCACCAAAAGTCAACCAATTCAAGTCACTTTTGGTTAACTTTTGATTATTTTTTGGTTAGCGTTTGGTGTTACGGACACCGTATCACCAAAACTTAACCAATTCAAGTCACTTTTGGTTAATTTTTTGTTAATTTTTGTTAAATTTTGGTGATACAGACACCAAAGTGTTTAGTTGGGAGTGATATTGGCCAAAGTGATACTTGAGGGTGACAGCGACCAATAACCAATAGTTGAAGGTGATTAAATCCAATAACCCTATCATATATACCCAAATTATGCTTAAAAAGTGTTGTACATTATGCATTAAAAACTTATACTTTGGGTATATATGATATTATGCAACTTTATAAGAGTATATATGAAATTAAACCTTTGTTTTAATGGCTAACTCAAACCATGTGCCACTCATATTTTTTTTTGAACATATGATGTACGGAGTATAAAACTATAAATACTAAATATTAACCCTCCAACCCCTTTATTGTTATTTTTCCTCTATCTGGTAGCAAATTTACTCCATTTTCTTATTTACACCAATACCTAAAAATTTGTTTTCATTATTCTAAATTTTGTAAACCATTAAATTAGATATTTAGATATGATCACACAAAAGTTAAAATGTTATAATAGTAATGCATTAAGAATATACAATTCAAATAGACTTTTAAATTTGAAATCATCAATATGCTTACCACAAATGATTTCTAATTTGAGTCTATGATTTATATATTCTTAATGCATTACTATTATAATATTTTCATATTTAACTTCTCGTTTAAAATTATTAGAATAATGCCAACAAAATTTAAGGCATTAGTGTAAATAAGAAAATAGACTAAGTTTGTGACCAAAGGGGTTGGAGGAAAAATAAGATTATGTGGTAAAGGTGTTGGACGGTTTAAAACAAAATAAGTGAAAAAAATGACTGTTTTGTTCGGATGTGAGTGACATATGGTTAAAGTTAACCATTAAGATAAATGGAGTTAGGATAAAAGCAAAAACATGTAACGAAAGTTGAATGTAAATACCAATCTTTATAACTTCCTTGGTTAAACGACAATTATTGAAATTTGGTATAAATTAATGGCCAAAGAAGGTAATTTACTCTAAAAAAATTATGATTATCGAATTTAAAAGTTGATCGTTTTAAACAAACTAAAATATGAGCTATTATTTTGAGATTGCTGAAATATCTTATTCAAAACATGGTTTATCATAAATTATTTTGGTTGAGACATTTTATAAACCCTCATTCGCTTTTATGTATGTTTGTAACACACTATAAACTTGATTATTTTTATATTTTTTAAGGGATTTTTACATATTTCTCTTTCTTAAGTCCATCAATTACATATTTACCCAAGTCTAAAGTTTAATTACACATATCCCGTTTGACATAATAAATTACTCATTTACCTCTTCTTTTACACAAACCATAAGAAAATATTAAAATATATTTATCAAGATCATTAAGGGTAAAATAGTAAATCAAAAGACTATTTTAAAGAAATTAGGTAAATATATAATACTAGGTTTAATACCCGTGTATTACACACGGGTTAAATAGTAATATTTATAAAGAAATTATAACCATTATATTTAACAATTTGTAAATATATAACATTTAAGGAGTTGGCTCCATCAACTTGCATGGTGAAAAATTTAGCTAAATTTTAACTCCCAAACTTCCTATTATAGAAAAAAAAAATCCCTCCAAAAATTGCCCCTAAAAATTTGATTTATTAGATAGATATGTGGTTTAAGAATGAGAAATATGTAATTGAATTTATGAAATGAATAAATATGTAATAAATAATCTTATTAAAGGGATATATATATAAATGCCCTTTTTTTAAAAGAAAAATGCAAATGTGTGAAACAAATGGTGTATTCTAGCGAAATAAAAGCAAATCCCTAAAATTATGCATAATTTGTCTTCTATTGATTTGTACACTTGATGATGGATTGATGGTTCCAAGTCACAATCCATATTTCATAAACTATCATCATTACTATTTTGTTGTTATGTCACACCACAAATATTTTATCTCTTTTCGTTTATAAACGTTTTATTAAAGATAACATACATAAAGATTAAATAGATACCTTAAAACTTTCCACCCTTTTTAGTAACTAAAACAAAAGATTAATATTTGAAATAATGTAGAAAAACGTGTGAAGTTTGGATAGATTTCTTATGTCTTTCATCATATATAAATGTGTTTCCTTATGAATGATTAAGCGTACGTTTAGAATATCGCTCGTGCTATTCCCACACCATAAGGGTGAGGGGAGTGGTCCATTCCATCCCCTTCATCCCCTAATAACCCACCAATAAAAACTTAACACCTATCACCCTTTTTATCAACCATTTCATCCCCTAAAACTCCAATCATTGATGGCACCACAACCATTCTATCCCCTAAACCAACTCATTTTTAATAAATAAAAGTTAAAACAAATATCTCAAATATTTAATATAGAGTAAATTACAATTTTGGGCCTTTATAATAAGTCAAATTACGGATCATGGCCTTTATTTTAAATTATTGCACTGGTTGGCCTTTATATAAAATTTTCTCACGGTTTTGGGCCTTTAATCTAACATCCGTTAACTTTTCTGGTTAAATACCCTCATATGCAATGCACATGAGGGCATTTTGGTCATTTTACTACTTAAGGACCATATATGTAACTTATTTATCTTCGTCTTCATCTTCTTCTTCTTCTTCATCTTCATCATCTTCATTTTCTTCAACTTCTTCAATATTCTTCATCATCTTCATCTTTATCTTCATCATCTTCATCTTCATATTCATTTTCATCTTCTTTTTTTTTTCTTCTTCTTCTTCTTCATTTTCAACATCTTCATCTTCTTCAATATTCTTCATCTTCATCATCTTCATCTTTTATCTTCTTCATCTTCATCTTCCCTAAATCACAACCACCACATCACCATCATTGTCGATCTCCGATCATTTCCGGCGAGATTTCTAGATCTGATATACTAGACAACACAATCCACACACACATATATATATATATATATATATATATATATATATATATATAGTACATACATATATACACAGTCCATATATATATATATATATACATTCGCAGATGACGGTGACTACCGCCACCACCACAGCTACAACCGCCATCTCCAATTTCAGATCTTGTTCACTTTCCGGTGATGATAGGCTACAGGTAAGGTTCCGATTAGGAGTAAGATCAATGAGGTGGTGGTGTTGGTCTGATGGTGGTGGTGGTATGATGGTGGTGGTTGGAATAATCTCATCAACTTAGATGATGATAATGAAGATGATATATATATATATAGTTATAATAATAACAATATTAATTTTACAGTAATAGTCCTTAGATGTAAAATGACCGAAATACCCTCATGTGCATTGCACATGAGGGCACTTAACCAAAAAACTTAACGACCGTTAACTTAAAGGCCCAAAACCGTGACAAAAATTTATATAAAGGCAAAATCAGTGCAAAAATTTGAAATAAAGGCCACGATCCGTAATTTGGCTTATTATAAAGGCCCAAAATTGTAATTTACTCTTTAATATATTTAACTCACAATACACTCCAAAAGCCATTTTCATCCTCATCAACCTCAACACACAGTCGCCGGAAACTTTATATGTTCACTGCCATTCCGTTGTCGCCGTCGCCAGTTTCCGATCATCACCATTCCGTCGTTTCCCTACCGGTATGTAAAAAACAAAGAGGAGATGAAGGGATTTTAGGATCTGGTAATTTTTCCGGTACTTTTTCCGGCAACTTTTCCGGCGAATGAAACAACCCAGATCTATAAATACATCGCAACGGTAAAATAGCACATCACAACGGTCAAAAAACTGGGCCCCATCTCCCTTCACCGCTGCGGTGACCCATCCATTCCAACTCCTTCCCCGCGTCACCGTCCAGCCACGGCAGCGGTGTGCCCGCGCGTGGTTGGACCCCGTCCACGCTCTTCCCACAACCACCCCCATCAGCCTAATAATCTATTCCTACACATGCTTAGCGCCGCGCTAAGGCCTTAGCGCGACATATGGGTCCTGACAAACATTTATTACACCTCGTACACATTTATTACACCTTGGGCAACTACCTATGCGCCGCGCTAAGACCTATACGCGGCCTGGGACTTATTTTTAGAAACTTTAATTGGTTTTTAAACAATATATTCTCGTATCCTAATGTTATTAATTGGTTTTTAGAAACTTTATTTAATTTGTTTTGGTTTCTTCAAGATGTTTCGTATAAAATATTGTTATGTATACGACAGAAGTTTATATAATAAGTGAATTGTGTGAATTTTTATTAAAAAACGTTTTGGTCATGTATAATGGGGTATGAATTGCCAACTCTAAAAAGAAAGAAGCGTTTTGGTCGAGAGATTGTAAAAAACAAGCCATATGTTGCGCATAGGCCATAGCGCAGCATGTGGGTGTTTCGGGAAAGTGATATGCTGCGCTATGTGCTTAGCGCTGCATATGAGGGTGTGTGAAATATTGGACAGGTGTGAGAATAGACTGGCCCTTAGAATATACACAATCAATACTACAAAATTAACCTTTTATCACACGCAAACTATGAGACACATTGTTTTTATGACGCTGAAAAATGTATTTCATTAAAAATATGTCATTTTTGAAAAAATATACGTGAACAACAATACTTTGTGTTTCATCGTTTCAATGCCATAAAAAAATAAAAACACGGGATGTTATTTCCAAAATTTGTGTGTCATCTTTTTTTTTCATGATATGTCTTTAGCTAAACTCTTCCCCTTTCGTTTTCATAAAATCATACTATGTTCCCGAGTTCATTTAACGAAAGAAAAGAAAAGAAAACAAATCATTTCTCTTTTTTTTCTCTTCTTCTTTTTTTCTTTCCTTCCAATTTGTAATGAAACATTTTCCTTCATTTTTCTTTTTGTTTTCCCTCCATTTCCTTTCATTTATTTCCTTTAATGAAACACGAGAACAAAACTTCTATTCATTTCCTTTCTTTTTCTTTCTTTTAATGCAACTCGGAAGCACATCTATATTTATTCTTTCCTTCCATTTCTTTTCTTTTCCTTCCGAAGGTAAGCTCGGGAACCCAACGTAGGGCTTTGGATTGTAGGAATTAAAGTTAAGAAACCAGTTGATTCCTCTCAAAATCGTCGAAGAAAAGCATAGCTCTGCCACTCCTACTCAAATACACGTTGCTCTACCGCTCTACACCACTCATGTTTTACACTTTCAGTCTCGCAAATCCAACCACCAGCCCCGCCCTTGCTCCCCGTTCACCGGCTTTTCAACCTGTAAATTACTTCACACGACTCCTTCAATTCATAAGTTTATTCATGTATGAAAACCATAATTTTATGTTTGAATCTAATATAGACTTAATTGTAATTCAGAAGAAAAACTGAAATATTAATATAGCTAGAACTTGTATGTGTTTATTAGAAGATTATCTTATTAGTTAGCAAACCGTAATTTGTTAACAACACATAATTTGCATTATAATGTCGCATTTGAAGGTTAATTTGTGTTTTGAATATTTCAATTGATCAGGATTTTTGATTTAGGTTTGTTAAATTAGGGATGATTATTTTAAGTTTGTCTTAATTGTTACATATTTAGATTTTGTTAATTGTTATTGAAATAAAGGGTTTTGGTATGGTTGGATACTTGGATTACATAGAAGGTTTTTCATCTAAACCACGTTGTCTTTCATTGTTCAATCACTAGCATGTATAAGACATAAGCTAACAATAACCTTATTTGTAATTCGCAATTCAATTTTTCATCATATACTTACATAAACAATCTAACATTTATCACATGATTTATCTAATCTTACTATCATGATAGAAAATCTAAGAGTGTTGTTTTCACATCCATTGAGTTACGGTCAAGAATACAAACTTTCAACTTAGGAACATATGTCTATATTGACACACCAGATTAGATTAATTATACCATATGCATTAATTCCAAACACATCATAGTGCAACGTTTAAGATTCAATATAAACAATTATTCACGTTCCAATCCATTTGACCCGTTTGTGTAAATACTTGTACAACCCTTTTGCAAGTATCTTAGACACTTTTAACACAACCATATAGGAGTAAGAATTCATGTTTAAATCAAATATTTTCTGTGGCACCTTACCCGGTGGCGGAAACACCATGTTCTCATTGAAATTGGATATCAATAGTAAACAAAACATATGGTAATTATTTTTAAGTCTACTAATGAGATAATAAGTTTGAAACATGAGTCTTTAATAGAAACGACAAGTTGTAATAAAACCGAAATAGTAAATGCAATTGTCCTTATTAATTTAACTAGGTCCAAGACAATCCTATGTGAAAATAAAGTTAGCTATTTAAAGGTAGTGAGTAAACCACAAATTGATACATAATAATATAGAAATTTGAGATTATCATAATATGTCGCGCAATCTTACATGTATAGCTATTTCATATCATTCTCGATGACACCTTGAACACACATTGAAAACCATCATCGAATAGCAACTTGTAACCATTTGTCATGAGGAACCAACTCATGTATTAATTAAAGATAACTTTTCAAGCAACCGTCTCGATGTATTAGTTATCAATAATTATTTTGCAACTTATGGACATGGCATAGCAACATAGGACAACAAATTGTAACATTGATTAAAAGCAACTTGTAACATTGAATAACAACTTGTAACATTGAAATTGAATGATCGGGTTTACTAAGTAACAATACTACCTTAAACTAACACATAAGGATTGAATCTTGCCGCAGAACAAGACTAACTTATGATCTCTATTTGAAAACGAATAAAAGTTGGAAAAACATTATATAGTATTTGAACACATTTCAGCCCCAAAACGTAAAAGTAAAAAGGGGAGTGGATTTACTCACCTTGAAACTCGGGCTCGAAACAAATAGCAAATAGATTAAATTGAACCAAGGAATTCCCAAATACTAGAATCATCTAACTAGTTGGGAAAACCTAATTTAGAAACGAAACAAATAGTATAGCAACTAGAATCGAAACTAGAAATTCTAAGGTTTCGAATTTAGGAATTAGGGTTTCAAATTCCAATTTGGGGATTATGGTTTCAAATTTCAATTTAGGGATTAGGGTTTCAAAATACTTGGTATTTTTTTGATAAACAATAGAAATTCTGATAATATATTTTTAACAATATTTATATAACGCCAAAGAGCACTTTATATATATTTTTTTTTCTTAAAAACGCTTTATAATTTTTACTATAGATGTAATATACATAAAAATCCATAAAAGTCCCATTTATACAAACCAGTATTTATATAAATTAGTATATGTTTATAAGTATATCAAATACATTTTTAGGGTGTTTTTAAAGTATTAAAATACTTGTAATAATTAGATTTATAAATTAGGTTTATACAAAAATCATGATTTTAGTATATTTTATAAGAATTTTAACGTTTTCATAAAATATAGGGTTATTGGATTTTAATAATCCGAACTTTAATGAATTGGCCGATATTAATCCCAACTTTAAAAATTCCTTGTGTCAGGCCCAACTTGTAAATTATTTTCCTCCATCTAACCTTTTATAAGTGTGACACAAAAATGGTCGGGTAAGGTTTTAATGAGACACAAAAATGGTCTGGTAGGTTTTTGAGTATCAGTTATAAAAGGCTCGATGGAGGAAAATAAATTACAAGTTAGGATTGTTAGAGGGAATTTTTAAAGTTGGGATTATTATCGGCCAATTCATTAAAGTTTGAATTATTAAAATCCAATAACCCTAAAATATATAATATGGTATTAGTTATAGGTTAAAGATCAATGATAAAAATGATTAAAAAGGTAATCAAACAAAAATTTTAAAATATATGCTTGTCCCTGGTTTCGAACCAGGTATGACACCCCGCCCGGCGGCGGAATACACCGGGCGCGTCAATAGAATTGGATATCGATAGTAACAAAGCACATGGTATTTAATTAGTAAGTCTAATAGGAATTATCTTAAGTTTAGGAAATACAAGTCTTTAAACATAAATCGACAAATCCATAGCAACGAAAATTAAACAGTCTTTATTTTTATTTCACTAGGTCCAAGGCTCCTATGTCTTGAACGTAATTGGAAATAAGTCATAAATTAAGAACCACCTGAAATATGTGAAAATAAAGTTAGCTACACAAGCTAGTGAGTAAAACACAATTTATAAATAATAATATGGAAAATCCGAGATCAACAAGATATGCTGCGCAAACTTATATAATTAGCAATTTCGTAATTATTACCCTACCAGGACACCTAGAATCACATAGCACACCAATCACTTTAGAACCCATAGTATTTCGTATAGCCATTTTAGCATGAGAACCACTCATGTGAAAGATAAAGATAACTTTTAACCAACCGTCGTTTACCGTCTCGATATATAAGTTATCAATAATTATTTATCAATTTAGGGACATGGCATAGCATAGCATCATAGTATAGCAACAACCGTCATAGCATAGTAAACATAGGAAACATGGAATTAGAAAGGCCGGGTTTAAATCACCTATCGATGTTGTACAGGCAGGTGGGTTTGTCAAACCATTAGCGCTAAACTAGAATAGAAATAATAAGAATTTACGGAGATTTGGGATTTTTGGTACGAACCGTAAACGAGTATTTTTGTACGAAACCGATTTATTAGACTTTAAGGCTTTGTATTTTACAAAAACCATTTTAGAAAACATTAGTAATATATTGGTATTAATACTTAGAATCTTTCTTTAAATTTATACATTTTAGTCTTTAATACATATTATTAACTTAATCACTTGTTTAATAAAAGTTATATAATGTATAAATAAATAAAAGTATAAAGATTTTAACTTAGAAATGGAATCGTGGTAACCGAAGTTAAGTCCGAAGTCAAATGTTTCGGATTTAGAAATTAAGGTTTTTAAACGGGTTTAAGCGTTCGAACGTTTCGTTCAATTATTTTATAAAAACATGTTTTTGTATAAAACTTACAAACTTAAATCTTTGTTACATAAAATACACTTATATGTTTTTAACTTTTAAAACATATTATTAACAATTTTAGATTATTAGATTAATATAGGGGTGGTTTAAGTGGTTAAAAATAAATATTAAAAAGAATGGTGGGGAGAAGGATCGAACCCGTGACCACAACCAACGCGCATACACACACAAACCATTGAACCAGCGCGCTTTTTTTTTGTATAATCTGGAACATTAAATATTTTAACATGTTACCTGAACTATACCACAAATCACATCCCCATGGATTTGCGGTTCTTTTGACACCAGAAACTTACGATTTGGTGGAGTTTTAATAAGGATTTGAATGATGAACAGGTTGCGGCTATCTTGGATCAATTTGATGGATTCAGGACTGAAATGAAGTCAAATTAATGGGTTAGGGAGTTGTAGAATGTCGAGAGGATCAAAATGGAACCAAAACTTACCTGAAATGGTGCCGGAATAGTCGGAATCGAGCTCGCCGGAGTAAAAGGGAGTGGGAGGTTCGGTCGACGGGATTTGGGGGGTACAATTGATGGGTTTGACTTTTGAGGTGTTATAAACGAACGATTGAGCGTTGTAGAATTAAATGCGTGTGGATTAACCAGTTCGGATGCAGGTAACGAGGAGGAAAAAGGCTGGAACAGGGTGGTCGGAGCGTGGTCGGCCGGAGAACAGGTTGGTCGGGGTGCAGGGGGGACGCGAAAAGGGGGGGGGGGGGGAGGGGCTGGTTTGGGTTAAATTTTCACCTTTGGTCCCTGGTGTTTGATGTTTGTTTTATTTTAATTATTAAGTTTTAACTCAAGTTTTAGAAATTGCAATTTTGGCCCATAAGTTAGTTTTTCATAAACTAACTAACTAAAATGACCGAGTCAAGATGCAACGTTTTTATGGGAGACGTTTTTATAGTTTTAGTTCGTTTGAGCTATTAGGAGACTATTACGAGACGTAGAAGCGTCTTTGTTTAATGTTTTTAATAATTTTCTTTTACGATATATATATATATATATATTTATACATACTTAGCGTTTTATAGTCAACAAATAATTATTATTTGTTATACGCGGATATTTTGCGGTATAAATACGTTTGATTTAAATAAGATACAAATAACGTACGATTCGATATATTTATCCATAATTAAACTGAATGTTACATTTTAAGGAATTAAATACGATTATAATTTAAAAGATAAACAACCTCGGGTTTGAATCGGGCATCCGGATTCGGGTTCGGGGCAGATGTCACACCAGGGACCTTTTTTTATTATAACAACAACACTAACCAGCCGCACTAAGTCTTTTTATTGTTTAAAAACGGATCAGAAATGGTTTTAAGAAGTTTCAGATAAAATCCCCAATTTACACATAACCCTAGAACACGATTTCGCAAATTGCATTGGATTCACACAACGAAATTAGAAGTTGATAGAGGGGTTTTGTTCTACACATGATAAGGATCATTTTAAATATAAAAATTTACTTGTTTGATGAAGAAACGAATCGATGGAAGGTAGAACAGGGTGCGACGGGTTGAAGAATCAAACTTGAATTCTTTGTGGTTTTTGACAAAACTGAGTACCCAGGAGGAGGCAACGAGTTTAGAAGAGTGTTGTGGTTGATTGAATTGAGTTGTGTTGATCAGAAAATTGCTGATATGGTTCACGCTTGAATATGAGTTATGGAGGAGTAATTGGATGATAATTAAGTGATTTTAATCGAACTGAATGATAGAAACGAATTGTAAACGTTGATATTACCGTTGTAGTTAATCCAATTTATTTAATTTGAGCGTTTTGGTTAATTCAAGAATAATGGGTTTTAATGTTCGGTTTTCAAACGAGAAATTAATTGGTCATTTGATGATTAGGAAACGATTAGAGGTTCGAAACGTGTTAGGAACGAGATTAGGATGATTTCATATAGGTTGGTTTGGGTTTAAGGTGACTAAAACGACCAAAAAAAACACCTCGCCGGAAAACAAAGCCTTCCGCCCATTATGGCCGGAGATGGTGACTCCTGAAACACCGGGGGAGTGCTGTTTGGTTTGGGTTTAATGCATAATTACAGTTTTGGTCCTTTAGGGGAGTTATATCTTTAACTTAAGTTTAGAACTTTACAATTTTGGCACAAAGTTAATTAGTCCATTATTTAAACTAACCAACTTAACAACGTTATCTCGTATTATATATACATTTGACGTTTTTATATGTTTAAGTCGTTGGAGGCGTTAAATGGTTAAATTGAGACTTTAATAGTCTATATCTTTAAGAATATTTATAAAATTTTATTTATAAAAATATACTTTTATATATATTTTTAATAACAAAACGTTACATTTGAAGAAAAATGAATACAGATACACTAAAGATAATTAACTTCGGGTTCGAGTCGGGCATTCGGGTTCGGGGCAGATGTCACATGTTCAAACATGAAACATCTACTTTTATTTGTGTTCAGAAAGCTTGATTTTGTGCTGCACTATCCTGCATCGCTGCACTAATTGACTCTTTTGACCAACTTATAATTTTATTTAGCCTTCCATATTCAAATATGAATCATAGTCGGCTCAAATAGATTTTCATTCATACATAGCACACCTCACCGGATATTTCTATGATTTTATATGAAATTTAAAAAACATGACATAAGCTAATTTATGTTCAATCAACATGCTCTAAATTCTTACTAGCAACTTTAATATTCTATTTTGATCAACTTTCAATCTGAATTAGCTTCTTATGTTCAAGAATGAAAAATAATATATTCAAATGAATTTCCAAGCATATATAATACTAATTGTTTGGAGATAATCATAGTTGTTAATAGCGACAATAGTGGTCGCTATCGCGAGCTACATAGCGATGCGGTAGTTGGTCGCTATTTACATTTAGCGACCAAATAGCGACACTATCGTATTTTTTTGGTAAATATGAAAAAAATACTAGGGTTTATCTGTTTATTTTCCACATTTCATGTATACAACAAAGAAACCTTCACCTCGATCCACCACAATTGAGAAGAAAAGATGAAATTGAGAAGAAATATGAAAAACAAGTAGAAATTAAAGCTTACTTAGGATAAAAATAAAGATATGTAATGGAGATGAAGATTGTAGGCTTTAATTTTGCAGAAGAGAAAGAGAAATTCTGATTTAGCGGCTGTTTATAAAGTTTTAGGGTTTTAAAATTTTGATTTGATATAGCGGCTGGTTATAAGGTTTAGGGTTTTAGGGAATTAGAGTTACATATTTACTTTTATAAAGTGACATATTACACCCTTAATATTTATCTTTTTATCATATATGACTTAAAACTTATTCTAGCATGTCCATATCAGGTTGAAAAAGATAAATTATATTAAATACTATATATAATTAACTTAAAAAAATTATTCCATGTTATCGCTAAACACAAATAGCGCCCGCTATTTATCGCTATTCGCGACGTAGCGTATAGGTGACTCGTCGCTATTTACCGCTATTCGCTATTGACAACTATATATGGAGATAATCAATTGCATCCATTGTCACCTTTCATTCATGTTCATCCATAACTTGCATACATTCTCACCTACTATTGTCATCTAGACATTTCATTAAACACTTGGTATGCATACAACATTTAAGTCACAATGTATAAGTAATTCATGCTTACCTTCCTATCTCATAGCTTCAAACACCATTTTTCTTACTAATCAGCAAGTTTCAAAGAGTCATTAACATCATACACCAAGTTAACTAAAATTAATCATGAGTTCATCCCATGTTGAAAAACCCATTTAACACCATACATGAACCTTTGTTCAAACCTATTGATTACTCAATTTACACACATACTTGCTAATCTAGAGATTCCATACACAAACACCATATCAATTCAGGTTGAATTACTTGAACTCATACAATACTTTCATTATTCAATAATTCTCTAACATAAAAACATCACCAAATGACATTCTACAACTTACCTAAGGTTTATTATGACTAGATGATGAGAATTTGTTAATCATGCAAGGTTTCAACACCCAATATGACTTTGATTTGGCTTAATTGCACAATTTGTTCTTGAGAGGGTTTTCTTATAAAAAATGTCGACACACACACACACACACAAATATACAACTCAACTTGCAGCCCTTCCCAGAACTAGATATTCAAACTTTCTTTCATTTTGTCACATTCAACCCTTCAAGTTTGTTATTTACCTTCTTTTTATTTAAATCTCATTTACTTGCTATTTAACGTACATTCTAACTAAGTTAGATAACTTAGTTATTTATAGTCTCATACCATAACACTATGCTAAGAATTTAAAATTCAGGTTTTGAGGCGTTACAAGTTTACCCCCCCCCCCCTTTAAAAAAAGGTTTCGTCCCCGAAACCTCCTTCAACCTTCACATATGATGTGTGCAAACGTATATATAAAAACAGACACTAAAAAGCTTTAAATTTATAAAACCTAGACAACTCAACTAACTCACACACAACCGGCAGTGTACCGGTCGGATGCAATATAGCTACAAGTAAGTCCGGGTGTCGACCCACAGACTCTATATACTACGCTAAATTAACTGACAAGACATGAACTTTAATTAGAAAGATTATTTGATGGGGGGTTTATTGCTAAAAATAGTAACTTACTAAAAATGGAATCTTACTAAAAATGTAAACTAGCACGAAAGACGAATTACGAAAAACAGTGATTGAAATGAATCACCTAGACCCGACTCCTCTATGTTGCAATTATCACGTGAAAACGGACATTTTGATTATGGAACTAGTAACAAAGATATTCACTTAAAAATACCACAAATAAGACCCTTGACCATTTTCGAGAAGAAACTTACTGGTTTCTAGAAAGTTATTACGAACACTAGTTTAACAGGTAAACGCCCTCACGGTTGTCTATGTGACACCCCGCCCGGCGGCGGAAACACTGGGCTGTCAAGTAAATTGGACATCAATAGTACAAAGCACATGACACACTAAAAGCATATTTTAATATCATGAAGCACTAATTGTTATGACATAAATGAGAAATAAATAGCATTAAACAAAAGTAAAAGCCAACAATTAATAGCGTTTAATTCCGATTTATTCTAGGTCCAATAAGCATCCTAAATGTCTCGAAAGCATAAGCGCTCAACATCACCTGAAATATGTAAAAATAAAGTTAGCTATTTAAAGCTAGTGAGTAAACCACAGTTGATAAATAATAGTATAGAAAATCCGAGATCATCATAATATGCTGCGCAATCTTACATGCATAACTATTTCATCATATTACTCAACCTTTGACCATAGAACACATGAACACATTGAACACACATTGAACACCATCATTTTATAGCAACTTGTAATCATTTGTCACGAGGAACCAACTCATGGTGCAATTAGTGATAACTGTCATTTAACCGTCATTTAACCGTCTCGAGTGTAAGTTATCAAAAATTGTTTTAGCATCGAAGGGACATAGTAACATAGCAACAAGTATCACAGTATAGTAACTAGTAACCATTGTATAGAGTCGTCGGGTTTAAATTACCTATCGATGTTGTAAAGTGTAGGTGAGTTTGTCAGACCATTAGCGCTAACATTGTACTAGTGGAAATTACAAGTAATATACTACTTTTAAACTACCACATAAGATTGCATCAAGCCGCGAACTAGATTAACATATTTTGTGGTCTCTTTTGAAAATAGAAACAAAGAAACGAAAACCGAAAGCATTGTATAGCAAATGAACATATTTCAGCCCCAAAATGTAATAATAAAAAAGGGAGTGAATTTACTCACCTTGAAATGCACTAGATAACCGAAATAGAAACACAACAATAACGAACCGAGGGTTGCCCAAATATTAGTATCACCTAATTAATTGGAAAAAACCCTAACTTAGAAACGAAACAATAATATAGCAACAAGAATCAAACTAGAAAATCTAGGGTTTCGGATTTGGGATTTTAGGGTTTTAAATTACAAATTGGAAATTAGGGTTTCAAAATACAAATTAAGAATTAGGGTTTGAAATACAAATTAGGATTTTATACGAAACATTATAGAATTTCGTAATTAAAGATATATATTTTATAAGAATTCATGTTTGGTTTTCTATCTAGAGTATGTGTAACATTATAAATTGGTGTATATATATGAATCTTATGTTTTTAAGATTTAAATATATATTTTTAACTTATTATATGTTATATAGGTTATTAGAAATTTTAGATTAATGTTTAAAGAGATAAAAACGTAATAAAACAGGTTGTGGGTTTCGAACCCACGACCTCAGCTTGCAACATAAACTTACACAACCACCAGACCAGATTCATTATTTTGTTATCAAATCCGTTTTTAATTATTTTAACCATTTAATAACCACAACAACCAATTGAACATTACGAGCCCTAGATCAAAGTATCATCTAATTCGTACGAATCAGTTAAGATAATCCCAATCCAATAGAGTGCTTTTGATCCCCATTGCATCAAGAGCATTTCGATCTATTAAACTTACTTGATGGTGTAGATTTGATGTGGGTTTGAATGGGATTAAGATTCGACTGCTCTTTGATGAAAATTCGAGAATCTGGAATAGAAATGGGATCCAATTGATGAGTTGGGGAGTTTAAGATGATTAAGAGGATTAAAATGAACCCAGAAATTACCAGAAAAGATGCCTTTAAGGTGAAGAACAATGGAGTCGCCGGAAAATGTTTTTGGTTTGCTTGTCTCGGGAATTTTGCAGAAATAAAAAGAGTGTTTTGATGTTTGGAATGTTAGTCGAGTGTATAGAAGTGATTTGGAAAGGTTTAATTGTTGATTGCGGTTCTAAATGCGGAATGGGAAATTTCGAATTGAAGATCAAAAGCAATCCGAGCGTAATTCAAGTCGTATACGCGTTTTTGGACGATTTAAAGGTTCGAATCTTTTAAGTGGGTGATTTTGGAATGTTTTGGTTGAGTTAAAATGGTTAAAACGCGTTAAAAAAAAAGGCTCTCCGGAGTTGCGGCTTTGGCTGGAAACAGGTGGCCGGAAATGGGGGGCAAGCGCGGGGGGGTTTGGGCCATAACATTTACACATTCAGCCCCTATAGTTTCACTTTGATATTATTTTGAGTTTTAACTTTCATTATAAGTTTCAAGGTTTACAACAATGGCCCAAACTTAATTTATAAATTACATCGGCTTACTAACTTAACCTAGCCGAAACGTAACGTTTATATAAGTGGCGTTTTTAAACGTTTGTATTGCGTTTGACATTATATGATTATTTCGAGACTTTAATAGTTTTATTTTTAATAATCTTTATAAACACTCTTTTATAAAATTCAATTTTTATATATTTTGGAGATTTAATTATTGTATTTAGTATTTAATTATTAAACGTTGGATAATAAATCGATTGTTATATATATTAAAGACGAGAATGACGTAAGGCTCGACAATTTATATATATATAACAAAGTGTTACATTTTAAAGAAATAAATACGAACCCAAATTAAAAGATAGATACTTCGGGTGCGAGATGGGTATTTAGGTGTAGGTTTGGGGCAGATGTCACAGTCTAACCTAATTATGATTAAGTGACCTTATGCGAGTTCCAACCTACAATTTAAAACCCAAAGCCAATTTAAAGCATTCAATTGATTTGTTAACCATGTTTGCTAAATGAAACCTAGATCGAATTCTCACGAGAGGGACTACCGGGATGGTGGCTACATGTCACATGGCAAGTAATTAAGGCAGGACTTCGCGTCAAGAGGTAGTTCCAGAGAGGGACTACCGACTCCGCCTCAAGATGTGTATGCGTCTAGTTGGATTTTTTTAGGTAGATTGATAGCTCGCTGACATATAAGACACTTAAGTCGTGATCGCGCCTCGGTATACGATGATGACTATGTGACATAGAGTTTGAGTTGTAGAGTATACTTATTAAAACACATGAGATTTGATGAATGATGTTTTAAATGGTGGTGGGCCCATGATGAAACAAAAAAAATAAACATAGGTTGCATGGAAATAACCAGGGCATGAGGAAGCTGCGATGGTTTTGAAGGCGACCGAGAAGAGCAAAAGGGAGAACAAGTTTTTATTGGTGGTTTTGATTATTGATGTGCAACATTAATCATTGGTTTCTAATTTGTAACTTTATGTTTCTATTTTTTAATTTTCATTTGGTTTGTATGGTTTAGCCAATATCTCCAGCTAAATCGTTTTTTTAACATTCGGGTTTATTTATTTGTCTCTTGATTTGATACTCAAGTATAACGATTGTGAGATTTTTTTATATGAACTAGATTAATACCCGTGTATTACAGGAGATTTAGTTTTATATGCTTTTATCTAAATTTAGGTATTTATTTTATTTTTAACATATTTTTTATTAAATAAGTTTGGATATTTACAAATATTTTCTTATCAAAAATCATATGCTAAAATAAAGGAAATTCTCTATAAGAATTGGTAATTTTTTATTTAAATATATATGGTTAGAAGATAATTCATGATAAGTGGTAAAATTTTAATTTGAACCTATTGGGTTAGGAGATAATTCATAATAATTGGTAAATTTTTAACTTCGAGTCCATGCCATACCTGACTTAGTTTCAATCATCCGTGTGACTAGTTCCAGCTCATAGTCCTCCTTTTACCAATTATGTTGGTTTCTTCACATCGAGGATTCAACAATTTATATATACAAAAATCATCGGTTTAGAATACAATTCACAATCCATAACAATTTACTTTCAGTAGTCCATTCCAGTTGTTTTCACATACAATCTTCAAAGTTTTCTATTTACATGGTAGACCATTAAAAAAAACATGGTAGACCATAGTTCACATTTCATTTCTTACAAAAGATCCTTCAAATTCATTCATTATCTTGCCAAATTTTGATGTACATTTGACTTTTCAAAGTCAAAGCGTCACTTCCTACTACTTTTAGAATGAAGTTTATATTTTTATTTCCTTTAAATTTAGACATACTTACGAAAACACCATCCTACAATTTCTTACATATATTTTCTTTTCTTCTTAATGATTGAATCATTCATCTAGGTCTTGGCCAGTTAGTTATCCCTACTTTCACGTAGGGGTGTAAATGAGACCAACCGGCTCGCGAGCTACTCGAGATCGACTCGGTAAAAAGCCCGATCGAGTCGAGCCTTAACGAGCTCGAGCCCGATTTCGAGCTTTATATATTGTTCGTTTTATTATCGAGCTCGAGCTCGAGCTTTCGTTTCAAAACTCGCGAGCCTTATCGAGCCTTATCGAGCCTATAGAGTTTTAATAAGTTTTAAATTTTATTTTAATATAAACTAAATATCTCCCAAACCTAAATACTTACAAACCAACCCTAAAAAATTAAAACCCAAACAACTCACAACCAAATCACTATTATTGGTCTTGTTTCAAGGCGATGCATAGGGTCTCGTGCTTTATTATTAATTAATTTAAATAAACATTTTTCTACTGCACACTCATCATCATCATCGTCTTCAACAAGACAACAACAGGAAGCATTTCAGCTCAACAATTTCTAGGTTTTTTTATTAATCAACCTCAACACCGTCGATGCTATTGCTGCGTATGCTCCTCTATCTCTCTTTTTATTAAACAACCCCTGTCGTCGCCTCCCCCTGCCGCGAATCTTCAGTCTTCACTCGCGAGGTTTGTTTAGGAATTAGGATCTGTTAGTCTTTTTTATTGTGATTTGTGAACTGTACTCTGTAAGGATCGAGCCCATCTCGAGCCCATCTCGAGCTTTCTTTACAGCTCACGAGCCGAGCTCGAGCCACCATACAAAGGATCGAATCGAGTCGAGCTCGATCCCGAGCTTCATGGAAAATTCATCTAATCGAGCTCGAACACAGTAAAGCTCGGGCTCGACTCGGCTCGATTACACCCCTACTTTCACGAGTCAGTTATTAGCATGCATAACATTTAATTTCATTCAAGGTAAGTTACTTGCCACACAAAATTTTCAATTTGTGATACTTATCTCATGCCATAACCATTTCATGCAATTTTAATAGGGTCATCCTATTCACACACCCCATATCCTATTCACACACCCCATGCTTTTATTTCCCACACCCCCAGGCGCCGCACATAAATCTCGGCGTCGCGTCTGGGTTACTTCTTATCCCAGACACATCCTCGAACGTAGTCAATCACGCTTCAACACCCTTATGCGCCGCGCATGGCCCTCGGCGTGGCGCCTGGGTCATATATGCGGCCAACAACATCATCGGCGCCTAGGTCATATATGCGGCGCATATGTCCAGGTTTGACCGAATTCCACCTCGTTTACGACATTCCTCGGTTGACGTTGACAGAAAAGTGACTCAGGCGCCGCATCAAGGCCTATCCGTGACGCTTGGTTTTAAAACAGGTGTGTGAATAGAATTTTAGGGTGTGTGAATAGACAAGGCCTTTTAATAATACTTGCATTATATGTATGAATTGAAGTTAACTCATTTCAATTTTCAAAAAGTCAAATTGTCAATGCATTCTTAACAAGATTTTTATTAGGGTTATTGGATTTAATCACCTCCAACTATTGGTGATTGGTCGTTGCCACCCTCAAGTATCACTTTGGCCAATATAACTCCCAACTAAACACTTTGGTGTCCGTATCACCAAAAGTCAACCAATTCAAGTCACTTTTGGTTAACTTTTGATTATTTTTTGGTTAGCTTTTGGTATTACGGACACCGTATCACCAAAAGTTAATCAATTCAAGTCACTTTTGGTTAATTTTTTGTTAAATTTTGGTGATACAGACACCAAAGTGTTTAGTTGAGAGTTATATTGGCCAAAGTGATACTTGAGGGTGACAGCGGCCAATAACCAATAGTTGAAGGTGATTAAATCCAATAACCCTTTTTATTATTAGCTACGATCTATCTCTACTCATATTTGTTCATTTAGTACATGTGTAAGCATTCTTGTTAGTCATACAACATGTGTATTCAAACTAAGACACTAACACTAGATACTTACAATATTAATACCTACCTAAGTTAGAAGGGGAAACATTTTCCATCTTTTATCCCCTTTCGATCCATTCTTGGTTATGGACTCGAAATTTCATTTTTACATGTTATATGTTATTATGTTCTTACCTAAAAAGTTATACCTCTCCTGCTCTCCATTTAAAATATGTTTAACCCATACTTATGTTTAACCCATACTTGCCTATGGACTTAAACCTTTCCATTCAATATGTCACACCCCTTTTTAGGCAGCGGATTAGCATAACTAATGAGGTCGGTGGTAACGGTAGTTGGTTACCATCAGATTATAGTCAAACAACCATTTCAAAAGTTACGGAAAGTTAAAACTTCATAATATCATTACCAACGTTGTCGTAAAGATCCTTTTGTGTAAAGATCCTTTTTATGACATGGTTTTTCACTTATAAAAGTGATTATTTTAAAAGTCGGTCCCAAAACAACATTTCCATAGCATGGCGTTTGACACCAAAACCATTCCATTCCATAGCACACAACAAGTGCTTTAGTCACCTGAAAAACATGTTAAAAACGTTTATCAGTACAAGACTGGTGAGTTCACAGGTTTAGGATACGTAGTCCATAACAAAATCAATTACGATTGTACTAATAAGAGACAATATTTATCCAATCTTGTTGACTTAAAGTTGCAAAGTTTAAGTCATATGAAACAACCATAAACCCGTAATCAATCCATGACATTTACCCTCCGACAATTGCAATTATATAGTCTCCCGTCGTCATTGACCGGAGCTACCGGTACGGGAGTGGGCTTTCAGTACACCCGATAGATCTACCAGTATAATCCAAGGACCCCTGTCACCGAGGCTAATGATTACGTTATTTTTTAGGGTTTTCCCGCGAGAACATCTTGTAAACTTATGGTTTTTCATATAAATCAAAATATTTTCCATGTCTTACTTTAAATCATAATCATTTTTATTTCACATGTTTTTCCCCCAAGTTTGAAATCAAAACGTATAGAAAATGGGGCCGTGAAACTCACCTTTGATTTCCGTCAAGTTTTTGCTAGCACTTACGAGCCCAAAATTTATATGTTTCCCGACCTACTAACACCCTATATATATCCAAGGGTTCCCGTTAATAGTCGTATAATGGTCATCTAAGTTGTTCATCAACTCTAGACACTTTTTATGAAATGATTTATCATTTCGATCTAACGACTTGTTGGTGACTCTGTTTACGACCCGTTTCCAAATATTATTTATATAAGTCATATCTTTATATAAATATATTTCAAACAATATTTATATGAGTGATTTCTTCATATAAATATATCTTAAAGACAATCATTAGTCTTTAAACATTTACAAAACTTTACATATATGATTTATCATATATATATATCTTTCGGTTTCGTTTTTATAAAATTCACATTTTTAATATTTATACAAAATAAATATTATTATTCTCAAAGTGTTAAGTTTCCTTAAAAACCAATATCTTGAATGAAAACTTATGAGATTATCACTTTGTCCATTTCACTTCGAAACCGAGTGAAAACGTAAATTTTTAAGCAACCGACTAACTTTATTTTTAGTCGTTCTTGGTGTTTTGATTTTTATAACTTTAAGTATCTCTTTTCATACTTATTTTAAGATCAAAACACTGATTCATGCTCAATTTTTAACTTTTGCAACTTGACTCAAAACCGTTCACATAAAACACGTAATTACGGTCAAAACCGAAGCATTTTTCGTAACTAGTTATTCATATAACTACCCTTTTCATTCATACCACTTTAAACACACATAATCATACTCATACACACTGATTATACATCAAAAGTTGCTGGTCTAAAAAACTATTTTACACATGCTTACGGTTTAAGCCGAAATAGTCGGTTTTACCGTTATTTCATACATAGTTTGTTACTAAACAATGCTTAAACCACCAAATTTCATCATGTAATGATCATACATATATTTTCACATAAATAAGCATGTAAAAGCTGTGAAAATATTATTCTCAAGTTTAAACTAATTTTCGATCCGAAAACAATGTATTTTTGCTAATAAAACGACTAGTTTTTATTATACCATTCTTCCACTACATATATTCATTTTTTCACATACATAATACACATTATATCATTCTCATAATATGTCTAATATCACAAAATATCCAGAATTTAATTACCACTTAATCACATACTATATGACAACAAATCATATCTTTTACAATCCATATACATGAACTATTTTACACATTTTCATAAATCCACTACTACTTCTATTACCATATTTCTTCAAACATGATTTTTAACTACTTCAAGTATTTATTCAACTATTACCACACTTTACACTTAAACATTATCATGATCACTTTTATCTTCAAATATTCATGTTTTCATAACACTTAATCTAATAACCCATTTCCTCACAAAATCATCATCTTCCTACACTAATATTATCATCATCAAGTATCATATTATTAAAAGGGTTATTGGATTTTAACACCCCTAACTATTGGTGATTGGCCGATGTCACCATCAAGTATCACTTTGGCCAATATAACTCCCAACTAAACACTTTGGTGTCCGTATCACCAAACTTAACGAAAAATTAACCTAAAGTTAACCAAAAGTGACTTGAATTGGTTAGTTTTTGGTGATACGATGTCCGTATCACCAAAGGTTAACCAAAAATTAACCAAAAGTTAACAAAAGTGACTTGAATTGGTTAACTTTTGGTGATACGGACACCAAAGTGTTTAGTTGGGGGTTATATTGGCCAAAATGATACATGAAGGTGACAGCGGCCAATAACCAATAGTTGGAGGTTATTAAATCCAATAACCCTTATTAAAAATACCACATTTATCATCACACTTAGGGCTGACAATTTTGTACACGGACACGAATACACGACACGAACCTACACGGTCTTAACAGGTAACAGGTAAGGCCTTAACAGGTAACAGGTACTAAACAGGTAGACACGAATCTACCTGTTAATTTTCGTGTATTTAACAGGTATTTACTTGTTAGTACCTGTTAATACCTGTTATGATTTTTTAAAAATAAAAAATATAATTTAATATAACATATTTACCTTATTTACCCTTATACTTATCGACAATTTTTATTTCACTAAATAGGTTTTTGAATACTTGTTTTTAAACAAGTCTTATCGTGTCTAATCGTGTCTTATCGTGTATATCTGTTATAAACAGATACAGGTACAGGTAATGGTAACAGGTACACGATAGCTTATCGTGTCGTGTACAGGTAATAGCTTAACAGGTTCGTGTCTTAACAGGTTCGTGTCTTAACAGGTACAGGTATACACGATTTGCCAGCCCTAATCACACTAGTCAAATTTACCAAAACTTTTATAACACATAACCCACATTTTGACATTATCATACTCACTAACATACACTCATCATCATCATACGTACATAGATATTATCATTCATATGTATAACACACACTCATTTGATCATGAAATAACATCTTGAATGTATGATTAAATTACAAATTTTATATTTTACATCATCTTAACATCAAACCCATAAATTTTATTTATCAAAAACACATTTTTGACACATCCACATACATATATACGTACGTACATATGTATATATACACAAATTTTCTTTTTGATTCTTTTCATTTTTAGAAGTGTTTGATTTGATGAACAACTTTATGATTCAAGGATGAATCATTCTTTTAAAACAAGAAATCAATATTAAAGTTTATACATTGATGAACTCTAGTTTGCAAGTATGTATTCCTTTGATTTCTTTGCTTGTTCACATCCAAATCACCTTCAATTTCACTTCTATATCATCAATTTTGCTTAAATCTTCATGTGTGTTCTTGATTGTGGATGATTTATGATGAGTTATGTAGTGTTTATGATGAAAGAGAATGAGTTTATGTGTGCGTGTAAATTGCCGTAAAAACAAAGAGAAGAGAGAGATGAGTTTGATGGTGAGTAATGGTGAGTTATTAAGGTGAGTTAATTGTTACTTGTAATGTTTATAATGATGATGAGGATTGCAAGGTGGCATGTTGTAGAAAACATAGAAGAGTAGGCTTGATGATTCATGATTATTAATACTTTTTTTTTGTGGTATTGGGTAGTAATTTGAGTGTAAGGTGGTTTTATATTAATGTGTAGTGTTTGTTAGATTGTGTTAAAAATCTTTGTAAGTATTATTGGGTAGTATCTCAAATAATATTTGTGTATATGGTGATGATTTTGGTCGTGATTCTTGGTTAAAAAGAGTGTTAGGATTGTATTGTGGTATTTATTTGGTTGAGTGGTATTTAATTTGGAGTGTAATTTTGTAGTTTGTAGGCATTAATCATAATGATGATTAATGAGTAAATTTCTAGTAGAAGTAATATTTATTGGGTTTTAACTAGTAGGATACCAAGTATCCATTTTTATAAAAACTCTTTCTCCAAATCCCATGGATTTAAAAGTCGTACTCCTTAGTATCAATTATAATACTTACAACTCATTTTTATTAGTTTCTTATGTTCATATTATAATTATGAACTACTAAAAATTATATTTTTCTGAAAATAGGCAAAATCTGAAATGTACGCGCTTGTCAGCAGTACAAATCGTAAACTAATATTTTTAGATTTTTACCTTTGTTTTCCTTTGTAACACTTTTATACATGCTAATATAGCATAAAATACATTCTAGGATTTTTAAATTTTTCCCGGGTCATCACCAACGTTTGTCTCAGTACTACACTGTGACTCCACACAGTATTTTTCTTGTTATTTATAAATGCAGTAGCATTTATTACCTGGGCTTGGCTAGACTGAATTGACATATTTTAAATTTACTACTAATAATGCTGTAACATATAATTTAGTTTTTGTCCTAGTACGGATATTAACTTGGAATTTTGCCGGGTGTCACACAATATATGTTTGATCCATACTTACCGATGGACTCAAAACTTTCCATTCAATACATCTTTGATCCATAATTACCATTTGATTCAAATCTTTCCATTTAATACATGTTTGGTTCATATTTGCCCATGGTCTCCAAAACTTTCCATTCAATACATGTTTGATCCATACTTACCCATGGACTCAAACCTTTCCATTTAATACATGTTTGATCATACTTACCTATGGACTCAAACATTTCCATTCAATATCGAATACTCTCGATCACCTGAGAGTCTTACATTTAAACCACAAAACATCCTTAAATTATATTAACCCACTCTATCACAATTAGTTTATAAGAACTTTAAGGAGTTTTTTTTCTACCTGAGAGAATTTACATTACCTATGACCTAGTTGTTAGAGAAGGATGGGCCATTCGAGTTTAATGATTAGTGTATTAGGGCATTTTAGTTGTTGAAGGAGAGCTTTTTACTGCTCTCATTCTTATGGCTCGCGATTGTAGCATTCCCTTTGAGGTAATGTGCAACACGAGTGATTATGCTATTAGGGTCGTACTAAGGAAACATAAGGAAAAGCATTTTTATCCCATCTATTTCGCATGTGGCAAGTTTCGGTCCTACTTAGGTCTTTCTTAAACAACTGTTTTTACTGACCATGCAGCTCTTAGGTACTTGTTCTCAAAGGACGTGAAACCCAGGTTGATTAGGTGGATTCTCTTGCTCAAGGAGTTTGACATAAAGATAAAGGATAAGGAGGAAACGAAGAATGTAGCTACTGACCACTTATCTAGGTTAGAGAAGGAGAGTTCTAGAGCGGGGAAGATATGTGATTCCTTTCCCCATGAGACATTGATGTTTATGAGAGCCAACGAGGAAGGCTATCCTTGGTTCGCTGATTTTGCGAACTACTTGTCTACAGGAGAGCTCCCACACAATACCATACCAACATAAGAAAAAAATTCTTTGCTAATCTTAGGTTTTATATATGGGAAGATCCTTACTAGTTTAGGATAGATGCCCCAAGACCCCATCCAGGTGGTTGAGATTTTTTATATTTGGGCATTGATTTCATGGGAGCATTCCCCATGTCACGTGTGAGTCGTTACATCCTTGTAGCTATTAATTATACGTCTAAGTGGGTGGAGGCGAAAGCCTTGTCCACTAATAGTGCTAAGGTTGTAGTGAAGTTTCTAAGAGAATTGTTTGCTAGGTTTCATACTCCTAAGGCCTTCATTAGTGATCGTGGCACCCACTTCGGTAATGCACAAATGGAAAAAAGGTGTTGAAACGTTATGAGGTCACCCATCAGCTTTCGACTGCTTAGCATCGAAGCGTATGAGAAGCGTATGAGAAGTCTTGGGCCTATAAGTAGAAAACTAAGAAGTTGCACGACCGTCACATAAAGAGTGTGAAAGAACTTAAGTGTGGTGATAAGGTGTTGCTTTACCATTCCCGACTGTGGTTGTTTCCAGGAAAGTTGAAGTCGTGTTGACAGGTCCACAAGTAGTCACTAATTTCTTTCCGTATGGTACGTTTGAGATTGAGAATGACGAGGATCAAAGATCTAAGGTAAACATGCATCATTTTAATATCTACATTGAGGGGAAGCATGAGGAGAGAGAGAGAGAGGGGGGGGGGGGGGGGAGACGTTTGATTATTGTGAGGTGCATGTATGTTTATTGTTGTAGAGTTATGTATTCTCAGTCACTATATATGTTTTTATTTTTTTGTTTTATTTTTTTATTTATTTATTTTAAGTCTTTATCAAGTCTTAGTGGGATTGTCATGGCCATTTTCACTTATTGATTTTCTCCCGCCCGTACTCATTCTCCATTCTGGTGGGGGTCAATCTAAAAACTTATTTTTGTAAACGAGCATCCCACTTTCTTGAGTCTTTTTTACTTTTATTTTCTTTTTAGTTTTATTTTGCAGGATTTTTATTATAGCCACGAATGAAATGCTATGGCTGAAGATCAACAGATATGACATGTTTTTGGCGTGCTTTTGACAATTTTACTAGGAGAGTGTTCCATTTTTTTCTTACTTTTGTTTATTAGGATTTCAACTTGTTGATCACCTCAACTAACTTACAATCCTAAAATCCTATGTATTCTTGAGCATTATGCATTGAAGACTCTAATCTCGTAGCAACGAGTCTATCAGTTTAAACTTTTGTTCATTGTTAGTGAGCATGGGATCATAAAGTTTCAGATTGTTTGTCATAATGACAAAACGATCAATGAAATCTGGCAACTTCTCTCTCTTCTTTGCAGCAAGTGAATCAAATTCTTCTTGTGCTAGTGTCGCTTGGTTTGATTAGATATCTTAGAAAGAGCCATTTTCCCCAAACAATATATAAAACAAATTTCCAGAAAATGTTGAGTAATTCTCCCCTTGTAAAAAATATTTTTTGTCTTAAAGCACCACCCAAAGTTCAGCCCAAGGATAAATTTGAACACCCGACCACTACAATAATTGGTCTCTTCTATCGTGACCAAACTTAAACTCAAAGAATAACAATAATACCCGACCAATAGTAATATGACATCGGCTTCAACAAAAAAGATTAATATTTCCCGGCCAAAATGAAAATGAGATCGGATACATGTTAGGCCAAATTTTTAAAACCAAAAACACGACCTTGAATATAAACAAGTAACACTTCAACTAGACGAGCATAAAAAACCGGTTTTGTAACCGACCCACTAGTTCCTATCCGGAACCGGTTCCGGTCCAACCCAATGACCCGCCTACCCGACAAAACCAGTTATATACCCACCGGTTCCTATTACCTGAGCAAGAACTAGTTCCAAACTGGAACCAGTTTGTAACAGCCCCTACCCGGACCCGTTTCTACCCGGTTTAGAACCAGATTTGACCTTTTTTTTGTTTTTTCCCCATTTCGAATCTAGTTGTTGGCAATATTTTTCTGCAATATTTTTTTTTTAACCTTTTTTGTGTTTTTTAGCTCCCATGACACCCCTTGACCCCTATAAATGTTAGTTTGATGTTTCAGGTCATTACCCGCCTCTAAAATGTAAAAACGCAAAAACGCAAAAAAACACACTCAAAATACACTCATTTTCATCTCGTTTAATTTCATTCGGTGAATGTTATTCCCAAGTCACATCCGTTGTGCAAGTTCTTGCGCATAATCGAAGCCAAAAAGTTTGGCAACATTGAAATTTGGTGTAGATGAGTGACGGGTCTCATAAGGCTCGTTGCATATACTGTGGAACTTAGTTTTTTGGGTGCGGCTTCAAATTCGACGTTGGATAAGCATATCTTAAAATATTGCAAGGTGTTGAAAACTCAAGAGGCTACGGAGCAAAGTGAAATGGGGGTCGGTGGCGAAAGTTTTCATTATAGTGTCGATATGGTCCAAGATAGTATGACGAAGTTCGTGATTCAAAATTGATTGCCATTCTACCACTTCGACAACCCACAATTGACGGCTTTGATTCGAGAATTGCTTCAGCGTCGTTACACCCACATAAGTTGTACTACCTAGACGGCCCATTGTTTAAAATTGTGGAAACTTGCTAAAAAAATTTAATTATACTTTTTCAAAACTTGCAAACCGGTATGAATTTAACTAGTGACGTTTGGTCAGCCCCACACAGTTGCATTGAGTCCTATCTTTGTGTAGCCACTCATTGGATGGATCTCGATTCGTGACAAATGATGAAACGTACCATTTCTTTTGATATTTTTCCGGTTCCACATTCCGGAGGTGACGTAATACAAACTTATGGTTTACAAAACAAAATATTTTCAATGGATTTTGATAAGGATTCAAATTGTACTAGTGCGATTAGTAAACATATGGTAAAATATAAACCGATTTGTGAGGGTGATTTATTTTCATAGTTGATGTGTTGTACACATTATTAATTTGGTAGTGAAAGATGGGCTAGAGGTGGACTATTGCTCGCAATATATATATATATATATATATATATATATATATATATAGTTAAGTTCAAATGAAAACATGATTTATAATTGAAAACACTAAAAACCAAAGGAACCTATTTATCTATTAATTTTATTTTAATAAAATTAAAAAGGGTATAATAGGAACAATATATTTTGAAAACTAATTCCTTAAATATAGGAAATCATGTGTGGCTTCTTTTTTTAAATTAAAAAACACAATTGTTACATATATGTACCTACGTACACGAGTGCAGTTACATATACGTATATGTATGTACTTGCAAAATATAAGTTACAAACATATCAGTTGAACAATAACAAAAAAACTTGAAAATTTCTATTAATATTAATTAATTCATCTTATAAAACAAATATAAACAAACTTTAAAAAGATAAAATTGTTCAATAAATCTTCAAATTCTTTAACTGGTCTTTTTTTTCATCATCTTCATTGGATGATTTAACCCATGAGTCATAATCTTCTCACTTTTCTTCCTTATTATCAATGTAAAATATAATACACATATGACTAATCCATGCTCATTTACTTCTTGAAGACATCTTTATTACTTTACCCTTCAAATGACTAATAACTACATATATACATATGCCAAAATATAACTTTCAGGCCATTTTTTAACCAAACTAATGCTTAAGTCTTTACACACAAGTATTTCAGCAACAATGTTACTTTAAACATCATTCACTACGGAAATAATAACTAACATGTATTACATGGGTCCACTATAAATTTTTGTTTGGGAAACACAATTAATAGTTTTAATATGATTTGGCAGCAAATTAACTATTAGAGTCGAATGAAAACAATCAAAGATATCCAAATGGGTCAATTTTGAATACTTATATATTAACAAAAGACAATCTTCTAATTGATAGAAATGCATCCACTAACTTTTGAAAAACTAAACACACCAAAAAGCATGAGCTGTATCAATATATTAAGCTAAATATACAATTGTAGTCATACATATACGTAACAAAAACCAAAAACTTAAATAACCCAAATATATATTTACAATCTAACAAAGTCAAACACTCTGTATAAGCAACACTTTCTACAACATATACGTATACATATATTAACCAAACCCTCGGGTAAAATGTGTTAGTTACAATGCACATACATGTGCACTTTCTACAACATATACGTATACCTATTATACTTACCCATATGAATTAAACAACATGGAAATTTGATATGTTGTCCAACTATCTTAAACATAGATTATACGTATATGTATATTATCACATTCTACATATTGTTGTAAGAATCGACCCCCGGAAAATGTACTAAACTTGGTTTACAAAGTTCAATAACACCAAAATTTACATACACGTAACACTGTTGTTACGTGTACGGTACTTCGGTGTTACGTATACGTATTTCTGATAATGGTTATATACTTGGTTTAATTAATTGATTCAGTGTGTACATATGTACGTAACTCCATTGTTACGTATACGTATGTCTGTTAACGGTTTGTTTTATAAATTTTGCGTGATGGTTTTGTTAATAAAAACCATAAATTGATATAGAAGTGTAAGGGTTAATTAACTTTGATGAGAGATGAGAGAGAGAAGAGTAAATGTAGGAATTTTGGTGGTAGTTTTAAAACTACTAGTTTTTTTGTTTTGACTAATATACTCATTTATATTAAAAACATATTATTTATCAATAATTATCAAATTCTATAGTTTCCTTTGGTTTTTAGTGTTTTCATTTATAATTGTGTTTTCAATATATATATATATATATATATATAAGTTTCAAGTTATGATTCATTCCGTTTTTAAAGCAAAGAAAAAAATTTGCAAATACTATAAACAATTTTGTAGGTATAAGAATTTGTAATATTTGAGTTCGAATTGAGATATACCTCACCGTTGGAACTCGACATGTATCATGTTCGATAGTGTCTTAAAACAACGGGATGGTTTAAAAGTTTTTCATAGTAGTCTTGCGTCGGCCGAGTTAGTAGAGGTGTTTGAGGATAAGTGTTGGAAATTAATAGGAAGTCTTGTTGAATTTCTTGAAGTTTTTACAAAAATCAACTGCAAAATTGTTGGTGGTTTATTACTCGACTAGTTATTTAGTGTTTTATGAATTTTATTTAATGTCTTTAAATATTAAAACTTATGAAAATAAAAATTCGGTTTATAAGCAAATGATATCGCCAATTAAAGGAAAATTTATAATATAATTTTTAGAACTCCCCATGTTGTTTACTTGTGCCGCCGCTTTGAACCCGATTTTCAATGTCACGGGAGTTGAATGTTAAATACAAGAGATTTTTGACAATTTGGATATCCACATGGATAATTCAAATCATGCAACAGAAGCAAAAACAAAATTTAATCACAATTTACAAAGAATTTTTTATGTTTATCAACTAAGATACGGTCCAATAAATACCCCTTTCCAACATGTGCTACTTCAAGTAGTATTAAGACGATGAAGGACTGAAGAAACCATTTTGAATGTCGTTCAGGAAACCATGTCAAAAAAACAAAAGGGTAGCGCACCGAGTAGCGAGCTCGGTAGATATAGTGGAACAGACTATAGTTCCACTATGCCTTTCGATGACATCGACACTTTTGATATTATGGCTTGGTGGAAAGTAAAGGAAAGAGAATTTCCAGTTCTTTCCGCCATGACTCGTGATTTATTAAGCTTTTAAGTAGCTTCGGAATCAGCTTTTTCTACTTGTGGCAGTGTAATCTTTAATGAGGACCCGAGTTTTTTCGGAGATGATGGAGATGTGCATTTGTCTTAGAGATCACTTAGACGCGTTGGATTGCAAACAAGATCAAACGACCTTAGAAGACGAAATTAAATCGGAGCCAAAAACACTTGATGATGAGATTGAGGAAGGACTATACTCCGAAATATCCGATGAAAAACTCGCAAACGACGCGCTACGTATACGCAAAGATGAAGAAGATGACATTTCAATAAAAATATATATTGCAACTTCATATAAAAAATAGTAGTTTTTCTACATCGTAACCGCAATATCTTGTATTTGGTTAACTCTTTCTAGTTCTAATAAATCGTATTTATTTAGTAATTTCATACTTTACACAAAACACAAAAAAAAATTATTTAAAAAAAACATAACATTTCAAGAAAAATATATATAGCACTTCATATAAAAAAATTATAGTTATTTATATCGTAACTTAAATATCTTGTATTTGGTTAACTCTTTTATGTTATACTAAATCGTATTTATTTAGTAACTTCATATTCTACACAAAACACAAAAAAAAGTTATATATATATATATATCGAAAAAACTAATTACCCGTTTCGTAGCCGGTTCCGAGTAGAACCGGACCCTACCCTACCCAGGTATATAGGTTCCAACTCTTCAAAAACCCTACATGGTTCCGGTTCAGATCCAAGAACCGTATTGTGCGCGTCTAACTTCAACCAACTTGATATGTCTTCCACTTAGGGGCTGTTTGGCAAAATTTGAATTATTAAGTGCTGAATGGTTGAAAGATCTGAACCATTAAGTGGTTTTGTCAATGAGAGGGATGTTGGGGTATAACTTCATATGAAAGTGAAGTTAGTATATGCTCCATTTAGTTCCATTCAACATATCTCTGTATTTTAACTATTCGACACATAACTAAACCATTTAGAAGCTCATTTTTTTATGAAATAAATGCCTTGAATGCTGAATGATTAAACACTAAACTGAATCATTAAAAGATAAAACAACAACCCTTGATCATAATATCTGATTTACACATGTGGCCCAAAACAAATTAATTAACACTTCAATGGCTTTCTATTTTTCTTAATAATAAGTCTGAATAAAAAATCCAACCTTCACATTTTAACATACGGCCCATTTCATATGAGTTATACCAAGGCCCATGCTTGTGTCTTGACATGTGACCTGTCTTATATTTGAACAATTGAGCTGAGCTACAGAGAATAAACAAACCAGTGAAACAACTAACCTTCTTCACTTTTCTTTCTTGATGCTACCTGCAACCCAAACCACATAAAATACTTTCTTCTTTCTTCGAAATCACAGGTAAACTAGAGGTGTTCATTCGAATTAATATGAATTCGGTGAAATGGATGAATCGAATTGATCGAACTGAGACTTTTAAAAACTGTATTCTTATTCGATTCATATTCGAATAAAAATCTGTATTCGATTCGATTAAGTTATTTGAGTTCGAATCAAAGATTCGAATGCATTTGCTTTAAAAAATATAAATAAACAAGCACATCAAACAATAATACAAATGTAGCACTAACATAACACAAGTCTAGAACATAACCCAAACAAGGTGCAAAATATTAGTATATCAACAAGTCTAAAACATGTTAAAAAAAGGTCTAAATCTACATAATCAAGCACAAAAAAGACTCTAAACAAGTTCAAAATTTGTAGAAACAACAATTAAGCCGCTGTCACAGCACCAAATCATGTCCATATGTTAATGGGTGTTTGTGACATAATAAGTTAATGAGTGTTTGTGATTATACTAAAATGAAAAAAAAGTAAACACATGATATATAAAAGTTAATAAGTAGTCGTAGGAGATATCAGATCGTAACACATTGTTAGTTTATTAGTAAACCGGTGTGGAAAGTATTTATGTTGTATCATTTGTATGAAAATAAAGTTTTCAATTCTCCCTGGTATGGTAAGTATTGCTCATGCCCTCCTCATCACAAATAGTTTGGTAGCCAAAACATATCTCGAAGAATACTTTTGATTTGGGAATATGCATTAAGAATACTTTTGTTGGTCAACGAAAATCAAAACATTTTAATGGGTTTTAAGCCTTTAATTAGTTTATCGACCCGATCCATAAGCCATGGGTTATAGTCCTTAAATACATAACCTTAGGTGCTAATTTCACTTTTTACGATCAAAACTTAGAATTTTGATGTATTTTAAAGTATTAAGTTCGCATCAGTGTGCGTGTGTGTGTATAAAACTGAAATTTGCATATAAAAATTCAAAATCCATGAATGTAAAAGTATTATATTAACATCAATGTGTGTGTATATATGTATAAAAATGAAATTTATATAAAAAAACACCAAACCGATTAATTACGATTAATCCCGATTAATCCTGATTCCTAGCTCCAAGATACCTCATCGTCCGACTACCGCCTAGTGAGTTTTACAACACTGACTAGGAATAAAACATTAATTTGGGTAGAAGTGTTACCTTAAGGTGTTCTTTAAGTAAAGCAAACTATGATTTGATATAAGGATTTGAAGACATTACAAATAAGGTTTAACAAAAGTAAGAAATTTAATGTTTTACGGATCAAAAAGAGTAAGTTCACATGAATGATTAGGTTCATGTAGAAGAAAGTTCATGCAAAAAGAGTTAAGAACTCGGTATTAGGTACTCTCTCAAGTGAGTGAACATACATAAGTACATGTATTTAAGTATCGGTTTTAATGCGGTAATTAAGTACATGTAAACTATAAGTGAGTGAAATAAGTACTCGTAAACTATGAGTACTTGAATTTAGTAATACGAATACTAGAGTACTCGTACGACTACTCACATCATAGTACTAGTTAAAATATGTGAGTTCTTAAGTACTCGTATTATAACACTCTCAAAAAGTACGAGTTCTTGAATACTCATATTATAGTACTCACAAGGAATCATAAAATCAAACACCAAATTCGTTTTATTTCTTCAAGAAGTAGAACAAAATTTATGAACAATTCTTTGAATATCAAGAATTGTTCTTAATTAAATAAAATCATATTCTTACCTAAAATCGACACCGTAATACATTATTTTAACAGGTCTGAGTATGAGCAGTTTATTATGAAAACTTGATAAACCATTGGATTAGAAATCGTGAATCATAAAAAACCATTTTATTGGGATTAATTAAAAGAGTGATTTTCGATACTATTCCAGTTTAGGAAATGAATCATAAGTGACTAATAAACATTGCTCTGATACCATTTATCGATTAGTTTTGTTACATGTTGAAAACAATAGGAAATCATGCATTCATGCTTACCTGATAATCAAGTGATTGTAGTTATGTTTGACTTGGTTGAAGACATGATTGAATGTCTTATCTATTTTCCGTTTAAGGTGTACAATTAGTATGGACTTAAGAGGGACCGAGACTTACGAATTTAGAGATAGGAAAAGGGGAGGAATTGAGTGATGTTAAATGTTGTATATATATACACCCTAAGAGAAAACTCTAATTAAGCATTAAGAGTACTTACTGATATATAAAAAAATTTACTAGTTACAAATTAGGGTATTTAGGACTTTGATTTAATCACCAAGTAAATGATAATGAGGGTCGTATATTAAATTTGTTCTAACAAGGTCTACATTGGACGGTACGGTTTAAATAATATCTATATTGGTCGGATCTAGGGATGTAAATGAGTTAAGCTGGCTCGCAAGTTATTCAAGATCGACTTGATAAAAAGCTTGTTTGAGCCGAGCTTTAACGAGCTCGAGCCTGATCTCGAGCCTAAAATAATGTTCGTTTTGTTATCTCAAACTCGAGCTTTGAATACAAAACTTTACAAGGCTCGCGAGCCTTATCGTCTTATCGACCTAGTATGATTTTCTTTTTTATTTATAATATTCAATAATTATTTCACATTTTTAACAAATAACATAATAGGTCTTTGTTATCAAACTTTTTATCGAACTCGAACCAACTACTACCTTGTTTAATAAAAAAACGAGCCTTATCGAGCCGAGCTCGAACTTTTTTCCACTTTCACAAGCCAAGCTCGAGCTTAAAATGTAGGCTCGAACCGAGCTCAAGCTCGAGCTTCAGGAAAATTTTAACGAACCAAGCTCGATAAGTGCCAAGCTCAGGCTCAACTCGGCTCGTTTACACCCTTAGTCAGACCGGTCGAATCAGTACACCACGGTTACAGTTTCTATACCGCTTAAAAATGTAGCAAACATATATCTATACTATATATAAAGGAGATTGAAAGGGCAATTTAAGATACCAAAAAAATAAGAACACTTACAAGTGTTCATCATGATGTACAACAAAAAATGAGGGCACTTTAGTCTTTTAAACACTATTTTAATTATAACCCTCATAAATAATTACACTCTAATCCCTTAATTTAGGGAATATACCATTATTTTTTACAAACTATACCCCAGAATCAGAAGCAAAAATATTATTTTACACTTTCGGCTATTACGTTTAATATGTGTGGTTTTAAATTTCCCCGAAACCATCAATGGAATCGTCATCATTTTATCTTTCATATGCACTAAAAATTTCAAAAACCGACATTTAAATCTTTATGTACAAGAAGTTAAAGCATAAAAGTACAACTGTGCAAGACCCGTAAATCTTCATGCGATGTCAAAATGGTAGTTCCATAAATATTCTCATTTAAAATTTGTTTAAAAAACCTATTTTATAGCATTTTAATGAAAACCAAAATTGTATATATGTGATTCTCATTTAATTGATTTGTAGAGTTTTTTTAACAAAATAGTGTTTAGGATAAAAATATTTATCAAAATAGTGTTCATTTTAAACTATTTACTAAAATGGTGTTTTTCATTTGTTTTCTATTTATCTATTATTCTATTATAAAATAATATTCATTTTGCAATATAAATAACTATTTAAAATTGTGTTTATTTTGCAACTTGATTTCGGTTAGGAGTAAGTTACGATGGCGGACTGCGAACAAATAAAGTGTTTTGATTGAATTTTTATCATTTGTTTTGACGCACCTTCCCCTGTAGGTTGATTACTTCTTTTCAATTTTGATAAAAAAAAAAGTGGACGATGTTATTTGTTTTGAATGCACAACAATTAAATTTGATTACTTTTGTTTCCAAATATTGATCAAACAGTGGACCAAATGATTTAATATTTTACAAATTGACATACAAACAAATTTTACAGTGGACTAAATGTTTTAATTTTGATATAAAGTTTTATAGCGGACACTTTATATATTTTATAGGTTATAATGTAAAAACGTCAAAAACCAAATTGTTATATACTTATATTCATATAAAAACTCGTGACTTATATTATGTTATTCATATAACTTGTTTTTTACCCTTTTTACAATTAAATAAAAAATAAAGTTAATGTCTACAACCAAGTTATTTAAAGTTAAAGAGAATAAGAGAGTGATCACAAAAATGTTATTTGCTCCAACGATTATAGTTTGATATGGGATTTGAAAGTTTTATATTTTAAATAAAAAATAAGAAAATAACCTTGAGTGAAATAAATAAATGAGTGTTTTCTTACGAAACTAAAGAAACTGAAATAATGTTTCTTATAAGACTATTTATTAAAACATCAAATAAAAAAATAAATGAAAAACACCATTTTAATAAATAGTATTTAAGGAACACTATTTTGGTAAATAGTTTTTCTCTAAACACTATTTTGGGGAAAAACTCCTGATTTGTATATGTGATTTTGATTTGTTTATGGTGGAATTGAATTCAACCCGTAAATCCAGATTCCACGTAACAACTTCAATAATGACGACTTATTTTATTATTCATTGAATTCCAATGACCTCTTCTCCCATGACTCATGTAAGCACAAAACTCTAAATTTCTTCATTCAACAGTGCTCATTACAAATTCAAACCAATCTAAGCAACAAGAATAGTGTATTGATTGATAGAATAACTTTCTCACATGGGAGTTAAGAAGATGATAGATTTTTTACCTCTTTAACCAGAAACTTCTCTACTCCTACTACATCTGTTTTGTTTATTTTGCCTTTTCAGATTTAAAATCACATAACAAAATGGTTGATTTACTTTGTATCCGAAAGACTTGTATTAATTTTACTACTTTTTTTTTACTCATGACCATGAATAAGCTAAATGGGTATTGTAACTTAAAGGCCTCAGCTTGAGATTAGAAATCCATGGTTGCAGATTTTAAAAACGAACGATATCAGCTTTTTGGAATGTTGAAATTAAAGACACTAAAAACAATATTCATTCATATTTAAAACATCGAAGAAGGTATGTACGTACGTACTAACATGATTTATTTACAATATTTTTGAATTTTTCCAGTTTTTTCGTTAGAGTTATTCTGAAGTCTTTTAAGTAGGTGTTTGAGATTAAGGTATGTAAACTGGCATCCTTATGTGTGATCATCCAAATTGATGATTTTAGAATGAAGAATGGTTCTCTGTTAATTGATGATTTTGGGTTGGGGGTTCGTTTGATTCAAATCGTGAGAGGTGTTGCACTTATGAGTTTGGTGAAATTGGCCACAAAAAGTTGCATCTTTACGTATTGAACTTCTGAATTTCCTCTTTTTATTTAGATTTATTACTCAACGCAGTGGTGGATGGTATTTGTCGGATGAATATGCTGGTATAAGAAATGAAGGAGAAGGTGCCGATCAAGTTCACCAAAGTATATGCTAAAGAGCATTTGCACAAATAATGCGCACACCACCTAAAAAAATTTTTTTACTTGGTATTCTTCAGTTTTATATGTCTTATCACATATTATGTTTTTATTTATCTATTTAAATGATATATTTTACTGCAACAGAAGAATTAAACATTGCCACATGTCGCTAACATTTTTCGTTTAACCTTCTAGCATTTTGTTGTGTGTTCGCATGAGTAGCTTTAGTATGGGTCAAAATGGGTCAGGCTGACCCAACCTAGAAGTTATGCTTCTTTAATATATTTGATATGAAATTAATGTGATGGGAAAAAAATTGACGGATATCATGGAGCAACTAAGCTATATATGTAGGCCATTGTAGGGTGCTGGGTGGATGATAAAATGTAAGTTACATGCTCTAATCATGTTTGAATAAAAACAATTTATTATGTATTGTAAATCAAAACTAAATTATGGGTGAATTCCAACCCACTTAATAGTTCCTCTTTCTACTAACTTTTTATTCCCCTTTTGAGATGAAATTTCTACCGTTTATATATCAACTCTTGACTCATGTTTACCATTCTTTATGTTTTTGAAATCTATAAAACTGTTTGGAGACCTTGATGTGAGTGAATATCAATTGAGTTTTGACACCATCTTTGTTTTTTGTGTTTATATGGTATCTTTCAGCTGAGGGTGTAACTAAGGCTCTAAACTATACTGGTGCAGTTTTAGGTTAATTCATTCATTCATTATGATAACTAAATGCGTAAGTTGTCATTCTAATTATTTTACCAAAATGTTTAATGATTTATATATCTACCTATGGTCCTATGCTGACCTTTTATAGCACGTGAAAATGATCTTCGTTGAAATATACGTATTGTCTTGTGCAGCTTGTAACATCTGCCCCGACTCATTTCTATGTAAACCCAAGCTATAAAATAAAATTGTAATTGTTTATTATCACAAGTTAATTATTTTAGTTAATTATCAAATTATAAGTTATGGTATGACTTTTATAAAGTTTATAAAAGTATCAATAATTATATAACTTCTAAGAGTTGATTTATAAAATGTTAAAGCTTTACAAGATTACATTGTTAGTTAGTTAGCAAAGTTAAAGTTTGGGCTAAAAGGTAAACTTTAAAACTAATATTAAACTTTTATACTCATTTATAAACATAATCAAATAGTAGGGACTGGATGTGTAAATTTGTTAAAATCTTAACCCAGCCCATTTCTCCCACCCGTATTTCCGGTGAAGAGCTCCGGCGAGTCCGGCGAGCTCCGGCGAGCACCTAAAACACTACAAATTGACCATTTTAATCCGATTAAACCGTCCATTATCTTTATCTATAAGTTTCGACACCAAATCTGCAATGAAACGGTGTTGAAAACGTCATCAACATCAAAACTAATCTCCTCCATCTATCTCGGTAAATTGGAACAACTTTAATCCCACAAAATCGCAGATAATGACCGATCAATTGAACTTAAGTTGATATAAGGATTAATTAAAACAAGATAAATACAGCAACTTAACATCAATCTCAAGAAATCAGTTTCAACATATTCAAAAACATCCGAAACCCACTCTAATTCGTTTCGGTACTTCGACACTGTTTCAATCCCATTTAAACCAACCAACTCATTCGTTTGACTTCATATTATCAACCTGAAACAATAATTTCACTTATAAACACACAAAAACAGCCGATTGAATCCCCTGTTCATCACTGTTATGCTCACTAGTCGACGGCAACAGCTGGGGTGATTCAAGCTTCAATTAGTTGGGGTTTTAACTCGAAATCTACCACGGATTGTTTCTGCAAATTTAATTTCGATACCATCATCGTCTTCATCATCAAATCAGTGCGCAACTGTTTCATTCGTTTCCTTTTTGTTCTTCATCGATCAATCACCGAATTAGGTAATCAAATCACTCTTTGAACTCGTTATCATGTGCAGATTTTGTATATGATGATTAATTTCGCTATCAGATTCATTCATAAGTTGTTGGGATGATCTATATAGTTCTAGGGTTCATGTAAGATTCTGGGTTTAGCTTAATAATACTATAAAATAATTTCGTTCTAATTATTGTAAACAAAAGAGATAATGGCCTGGTGGTTTAGTGGTTGTGTAATGTTTCAGAAGGTCTACTGTTCGAATCCTAGACTGTGTGTTTTCTTCTAATCTAATTGTTTCACTTTTAAAAACATATATAAGTTACTACCCACAAGATTATTGTTATAAAATTAGGATTTTAGATTCTTTCGTACCGAGTTCTTGCGTTTTAAACATTGATCACACAAAGTCGAAAATTATAAAATTAGTATGGGAAATATAAAAGTCTAAATAAATTAATTTATATTTGGATTTTAGAGTTTGATAGTCTTGAGATCTATGATTTAATCATGTTTTTACTTTTATTTACGTCTGAATATGAAGGCGATATATTTAAAGGATTAGTTTTTTTATAAACTAAATTTTATAAACAAATATTTACGATATCATATCAGTTATATCATTTAATGAACTATTGAACTAAATTCGTGGAGAGTTAAACTTATATTACTAAATAAACAGTTGTTAAAATAAGTCTATTACTATTACCCATTTTTCGGTCTTAACGTTTAATTACTTAAACCCAGATTCCGATTAGAACCCTAGATACCTAGATTCCTAGATTTATTTAGTTATCATTTTAACATAGACCGACATTCCTTAGGTGATCCTTAAGGAGATTCTCGATGCCCTTTTCAAGTTTTACTTTTATTTCGTTTTCATCGAATCATTTATCAGGTGAGTATTCATAGCCCCTTTTCTTGTTTTCAATTTGGGGTGATATCATGTGACCTATTAAATCAGATTTCAGTTGTTCAGTTATTTCAGTTATCAGATTTCAGTTTATCAGATTTCATGTTATCATTAAACAATTCATGTTATGTCTTTACTTGCAAATTATGTGTTCATAGCCTGATAGCAATTTTTGTTCAAGCGTAATCATTAATTTGTAGAAACCGACAGTTACTAATGGTAGATCTATTGGTCGAAAGGACCCACCCCCCTGATTCTTGGGTGATTATAACTGAGTATCATTATCAAGTAGACCCCCCCTTATCATTGTTCAAGGTTTGATTATGCGTTGTTATCTTGTATGTATATGTTTTGCATTTATAAGTTTAGACATAACGACATGAATTGACTTTTCTTTATCAGTGTATCTATATGTATTTCAAACCTATGTTTACTCACCAGCTAATTCGTTAGCTGACAAATATTATTTTTCACATGATTTCAGGAAGAGCAAGTTAGGGACTTTGGATGCCAAACGCCTAGGGACTTGGACCTAGTTAAATAAATTAAAGTAGACTTTTTCATTTGTTCTGTTTGGTTTATTTGTTTGGATTTATCATTTAGTCTTGTTTGAATAATTAAATTTTAATCATATTTGAACTATTTATAGTACCATGAGCTATGAACAATCATTCACTTTCGTCCGCCTCGATGATTCCGCCATCGGTCGGGGTGTGACAGATTGGTATCAGAGCCATGGTTATAGGGAATTAGGTTATTAGAAATGGATGACCTAGTCTATAACTAAGCACCCTAAACATGAGTCATCTCATGTTATTATTTATTATCTTTTAGCACTTCAGAATACAAACATGAGTTCTCTCATGTTAGCACATCATAATACAAACATGAGTCCCCTCGTGTTATCATTAATCTTTTAAGCACTTCATAATATAAACATGAGTCCTCTCATGTTATTATTCAATATCTTTTAGAACTTCATAAAATGATGTATGATTACTTAAGTGTTAACTTTATCTTCTAGATTTTTAAACACATAAACTTCAATGAAAATCAAATATCCAAATTCAATTTCTAAGGCATAATGCCTAATCTCAATTGAATAATAAATTCGAAATCAAAGATTTATGCTTGGTTTTTCAAATTCTCGTCAAAGTCTAAGTCCTAACTGAACACGTGCAATACTGGAAGGGTGGACACCTGTACTTTTGAGATGTTCTGGCTAAGGCAAGTATTCGTATAAATCCAAACCTACAGCTGGATCTGTTACTTACCTGGGAACTCTCAAAAGTGAGTGTCGGCCTATAGGTAGTCACGTCTTCATAAAAGTTAACGGACTTACTACTTTGATACGTCAATGTAACCGTTTGATTCTCTAATCGAGCGTGTACACTCAAAATATCTTTACACGATCTCATTACCTCAAATGTTTTCAAATTTTTCATCAAGATGTGATTTCATTATCAAATCATAAACTCCGAATCAAATCAGGAACTTATTATCAAATCAAGAAAGTCATCATAACTTAAACTTGATAATGAATTCCATATTCATAATTGTATCAAAAGATTACCATCAAATCAAGAACTCATTAACCAACTTCGGTGTTTAACACCTAAAAATCTAAAATGGATTTACACATACATCTAATATTTAAATTAAAGTATGACCTCATTTTAGAAGCGCATCATACTCACATTCACTAATCGAACTGAATACACCTTGTTTTTCATAAACGTATCCAAACCCATTGGGGTTATTTATAAACCTCTTACTCTCACACAATGTTTTATCAACTAACGGTTTTTGGAAAAATATACGTAGTTTTCCTAACAAATGGTTTTTATACAAATCATTCATTTTATAGATATTTAAATGTAATAAAATAGCAATTTTAACCTATAGTTAATTGCTTAAGAAAGACTTCGTGAGTTTCCCGAACCTTATCTTTAAGTTTTAATAACTTTAACGTTTCACAAGTCTTTAACATATGATTTATTAATGTTAGGTTTCAATAATTTACAAATAAAAAAAAGGTTTTATAACAAATGATTTTTTAAAAATAAATGTTCTTTATAAAGAGTTATCGAATAATCATAGGTCGTACGCACAATTTTCTTTTCAAACACTATTTAAGGTTTTATAATAGGAATCATAGATGGATTTTCTTAAAATACAAGGATCAAAACTAGGCCACATTAACTATCTTCAAGAAAACAACCATATGGTAAGATTAAAATGCTCAAACTTATTACCATTACAAAACCTCATCATATGAAAGCAATATCATACCATATAACATTGATTACCTCTATTGCCTATACATCTGATTACTTAAATATGTTTTCATATGAACTATAATGTCTCAAACAGAATCAATTAAGAATTTGGTAACCCGTGTATTTGATCTATTAACTGGGCTATCCATAACTATAAATCTCCATGAAATTTATTTTTCTATCATCTTAAGAAACTTGATCTTACATACACGCCAGCAGAACCTAACAATGATTATGAGCGTGACTTATCATAAACATGAATTTCACACACATAATTTTTTATAAAATTGATCCATGAACTTGGTTATCTATTAATATGATTGATGAACCTAAATATCTACAAACTCGATTTCCCGTACCTATGATCAAGAAAATCAATTTACATGAACAAAAAAAAAGACTATCCAACGAACTTAACTCTTCATAATCATCAATCAATTTATATATCATCTTGAACCAGCTTTCACAAAATTGTTGACCATGAAATCAGATTCCGGGTGTATCATCATATTAGTTTAGAAGAGTTAGGTACCCTTGACCCGCACGTGATTGAGTGAACTATGTGGTTCATGCAAAAGCTAAAGTAATTACGGGTGCACACGGAATTATGAAAGCTGGTGCATGGAAACCATAGTAAATTTTGTCATGTGTTTGAGGGCAATGCGACAAATGTGGTATGATAAGGGCATGGTGGATACGCCGCTGGTACGTCCTATATACAAGTGTACTTATCATACTATCAAATGAAGTGTTGCATGTGACCTGAGATATTTGTGTTATTCTTTCACATTTTTCCATATAGTGAAACCTTTGTACACCACGAAGTTAATCCCAAATACCAATTAATCACTATCTCAACCTATGCTCTGAAATCAAGAACTGTTTCGTATCATATGAAATTCATAACTTAACAATTGTTTTTGCGTGTTTCATTTTTTCATAATCATCATCTAGTGCTCAAGTTGATGTATTTCTAATCGACTTCTCGGAGTTGACGTATTCTTGTTCAACTCGAGAGAACTAGATAACGTTAGTACATTCATAATGGAAAGCGCATCATCATGGACAACTTTTGGAGTTGTGCCACATGTATTCATTTAATTAATTCTGTTTTATCATTTATTCACTCGTTTTATTAAACATATTTATTCAATTGATTCTTCCATTCATTTTATTAACGACGTTCATTTATTGGCTTTGTTTTATGTTATTTCACGTATTCATCTATTCCGTTATTGACCACAATCAGTTATTTTTTTCGTTTATTGGTTTCATTAGTCGCGTTAATCCACCGTCTTCATCAATTCATTATATTGACCTCCTTTATTCATTTTATTATTGTTCATCGTGTTCATGAACTTTATTCATTTAAAACATTCCATTTTTGTCCAGTTATCTAAGTCTTTCTATTTGCAAGACAAACTCTAAATAATGTACTTCAATAATACTAAATCCTATCCTCTTGTTAAGCAAACGATTCCTACTTGAATATATGTTCAATTAAATCGCCCGAATCATTCATAATTCGAACTATATTAAATCAAAGACTCGCAATTTCATAAGAATTTGAGTAATAAGTCCTCAGGTAATTACCTCGCTTAAACCTAAGACGGTCTATGCGAGTTGGGGGTTATCTTTTTGGACACGGTTGCATTACCAAATAGACTCTCGACACGCCCTCTATTTACCCAACATAGTTTATCAACAAATAATAAACCTATGGTTTATCAAATAAATCTTATATTGTTATGAAGTCGACTTTTAGGATATTATCAAACCTAACAATAATCAAATTTTGGGACGAAATTTCTTAAAGGAGGTGAGACTGTAACATCTGCCCCGACTCATTTCTATGTAAACCCAAGCTATAAAATAAAATTGTAATTGTTTATTATCACAAGTTAATTATTTTAGTTAATTATCAAATTATAAGTTATGGTTTGACTTTTATAAAGTTTATAAAAGTATCAATAATTATATAACTTCTAAGAGTTGATTTATAAAATGTTAAAGCTTTACAAGATTACATTGTTAGTTAGTTAGCAAAGTTAAAGTTTGGGCTAAAAGGTAAACTTTAAAACTAATATTAAACTTTTATACTCATTTATAAACATAATCAAATAGCAGGGACTGGATGTGTAAATTTGTTAAAATCTTAACCCAGCCCATTTCTCCCACCCGTATTTCCGGTGAAGAGCTCCGGCGAGTCCGGCGAGCTCCGGCGAGCACCTAAAACACTACAAATTGACCATTTTAATCCGATTAAACCGTCCATTATCTTTATCTATAAGTTTCGACACCAAATCTGCAATGAAACGGTGTTGAAAACGTCATCAACATCAAAACTAATCTCCTCCATCTATCTCGGTAAATTGGAACAACTTTAATCCCACAAAATCGCAGATAATGACCGATCAATTGAACTTAAGTTGATATAAGGATTAATTAAAACAAGATAAATACAGCAACTTAACATCAATCTCAAGAAATCAGTTTCAACATATTCAAAAACATCCGAAACCCACTCTAATTCGTTTCGGTACTTCGACACTGTTTCAATCCCATTTAAACCAACCAACTCATTCGTTTGACTTCATATTATCAACCTGAAACAATAATTTCACTTATAAACACACAAAAACAGCCGATTGAATCCCCTGTTCATCACTGTTATGCTCACTAGTCGACGGCAACAGCTGGGGTGATTCAAGCTTCAATTAGTTGGGGTTTTAACTCGAAATCTACCACGGATTGTTTCTGCAAATTTAATTTCGATACCATCATCGTCTTCATCATCAAATCAGTGCGCAACTGTTTCATTCGTTTCCTTTTTGTTCTTCATCGATCAATCACCGAATTAGGTAATCAAATCACTCTTTGAACTCGTTATCATGTGCAGATTTTGTATATGATGATTAATTTCGCTATCAGATTCATTCATAAGTTGTTGGGATGATCTATATAGTTCTAGGGTTCATGTAAGATTCTGGGTTTAGCTTAATAATACTATAAAATAATTTCGTTCTAATTATTGTAAACAAAAGAGATAATGGCCTGGTGGTTTAGTGGTTGTGTAATGTTTCAGAAGGTCTACTGTTCGAATCCTAGACTGTGTGTTTTCTTCTAATCTAATTGTTTCACTTTTAAAAACATATATAAGTTACTACCCACAAGATTATTGTTATAAAATTAGGATTTTAGATTCTTTCGTACCGAGTTCTTGCGTTTTAAACATTGATCACACAAAGTCGAAAATTATAAAATTAGTATGGGAAATATAAAAGTCTAAATAAATTAATTTATATTTGGATTTTAGAGTTTGATAGTCTTGAGATCTATGATTTAATCATGTTTTTACTTTTATTTACGTCTGAATATGAAGGCGATATATTTAAAGGATTAGTTTTTTTATAAACTAAATTTTATAAACAAATATTTACGATATCATATCAGTTATATCATTTAATGAACTATTGAACTAAATTCGTGGAGAGTTAAACTTATATTACTAAATAAACAGTTGTTAAAATAAGTCTATTACTATTACCCATTTTTCGGTCTTAACGTTTAATTACTTAAACCCAGATTCCGATTAGAACCCTAGATACCTAGATTCCTAGATTTATTTAGTTATCATTTTAACATAGACCGACATTCCTTAGGTGATCCTTAAGGAGATTCTCGGTGCCCTTTTCAAGTTTTACTTTTATTTCGTTTTCATCGAATCATTTATCAGGTGAGTATTCATAGCCCCTTTTCTTGTTTTCAATTTGGGGTGATATCATGTGACCTATTAAATCAGATTTCAGTTGTTCAGTTATTTCAGTTATCAGATTTCAGTTTATCAGATTTCATGTTATCATTAAACAATTCATGTTATGTCTTTACTTGCAAATTATGTGTTCATAGCCTGATAGCAATTTTTGTTCAAGCGTAATCATTAATTTGTAGAAACCGACAGTTACTAATGGTAGATCTATTGGTCGAAAGGACCCACCCCCCTGATTCTTGGGTGATTATAACTGAGTATCATTATCAAGTAGACCCCCCCTTATCATTGTTCAAGGTTTGATTATGCGTTGTTATCTTGTATGTACATGTTTTGCATTTATAAGTTTAGACATAACGACATGAATTGACTTTTCTTTATCAGTGTATCTATATGTATTTCAAACCTATGTTTACTCACCAGCTAATTCGTTAGCTGACAAATATTATTTTTCACATGATTTCAGGAAGAGCAAGTTAGGGACTTTGGATGCCAAACGCCTAGGGACTTGGACCTAGTTAAATAAATTAAAGTAGACTTTTTCATTTGTTCTGTTTGGTTTATTTGTTTGGATTTATCATTTAGTCTTGTTTGAATAATTAAATTTTAATCATATTTGAACTATTTATAGTACCATGAGCTATGAACAATCATTCACTTTCGTCCGCCTCGATGATTCCGCCATCGGTCGGGGTGTGACACAGCTTGCTAAAGTGAGCCAACATTCAGCATAACTGATTAACTATTCAACTTTTTATAGTTTACTTGATATAATTAAGTGGACTGGGAGTGTGAGAAGGAAATATATTTCATTCTTATACACGGGGAAAAATTGTTTAATTTATGATAAACTAGGTTTAATACCCGTGTGTTACACACGAGTTAAATAACAATGTTTATAAAGAAATTATAACACGAGTTAAATAACAATGTTTATAAAGAAATTATAATCATTATGCTGAATAATTTGTGAATATTTAGTATTTAAAGATTTAATTTCATCAATTCATGCATGGTGGTGAAAAAATTTCCTTAATTTCCCTCCTAAATTTCCTATTATAGAAAAAATAATTTTTCCCCATAAAAATTGTCCCCCCTAAAACTTTGATTTATTAATAGATGGGTTGATTATGGGTTACGCTTTGTCTACAATACATTGGTAAAATGTGAAAGTGAATGAGTCAAAAGGGGCGAAACGTGTTGAAAGTCATTGAGTTTTTTTCAAAAAAGTCGTTTTTTTCCCGATAATGTAGTCCCGCCGCATCGCGCGGGTCACTACTAGTAGTTATTTATTCTGATTCAGAAATTCTGTTAGCCCAATGACCACTTGGGTCAAGTATTGTGAACCGGTCAGTGGCAGATCCTGAACGTTTATAGCACGGGGGTGAAAAATCACAGGACCCATAAAATTGAATTTTACACAGAGGCAAAATCAATATATATTTTTTATACAAATTTAAGGTAACAGGTAAAAATCAACCACTCTATAAAAAAATAACGTGCAGGGACCGGCGCCGATTTCGGCCCCATAACCATCCGCCATTGAAACCGGTTGATTCGGTGGAAGATGCGGGTCGCTTTACTTGCCTTTTGTTTAAAGGCTTTGCTGAGTCACCGGTATACAAGAACCACCAATATTACGTGGCGCGCAGCTCCCGCAAATACACACAAAACAACCACCTTTTTAAACAGCATATTCTTCGAATTATCCCTTTTCAAAACCCATAGTTATAATCAATCAAATTTGTTTATATAAAATACATCAACAATTGAACCCAAGTTGTTTTGTTCGTAAATGTTTGACTTTATAATAACTTAATTATTAACTATCTTATATATTATCTTTAGCTTAATAATTTAAAGCTATCGTGTATGAGTTAGCACTCTCACTTAACGTTAAATCATACTGACACACTACATTTCGCTTCATTCAACTACAGAAATATAACACTTCATTCGGTATCAGTTAAGTGTGTCATCTGACGTGTCTTTCCGTGAAAATGACACAAAACTTAATGTATAAGTAACGAATTTCCAATCATGTATCTTTTTTTAACTCATTTATCACTATTCCCTTACGCTAGTAGTACAACCACATGAATCGAACTAAAATATTTATCAGATTCCCTATTTTTGATATGTTCATTTATGATCGTATCTTAAACATTTTCTAAGACGTATATTAACCGTTACTATTGATTTAAACACATTAAAACTTGATTATTCAGATACATTATAAATAAGAAACCCTAAACAAAATATTATATATTTTTTGGAAATTAAACCTCGTATAATTGGTGTTTGCATTGGTAGAAGAAAAGCGAGTCGAAAACGGTAACCTAAATGCTATTTTTGACTAGCCTCTCACCACATGACACTTGTCATGTACCATCATAGTCCCACACCCTATAAATCCCCAATAATTGCTGCAAAACAATTATACCCGCCAAAACCCTCATCTACAATATCTCTCAATAACCACCCTTTAGTTCTCTTTGCTTTGTTGCAATGAAAGTAGACCAAGAACACAACCAACAAGAACATGAATCGTGTCGAACAATCGAGATCGTTCAATCAAAATCTAACCTCTCAACTTTGTCCATTGATAACTTAGATTCGAATGGCGACGAGTATTACACGCCTCCTCTCAATTTCTCCATGATCGATAATGGCATATTCCGGTCTGGATTCCCCGATACCGTCAATTTCTCTTTTATCAAAACGCTAGGTCTACGATCAATTGTGTATGTTCTTTTTTTTATTTTTTTTTTACTTTTTTGTTGTTATTGTTAAACGTTAATAATGGATGCCATTTATATAAGGGGTAAAAAATATTCATATAACATTAAGGTTGAAGGCCAATTTTAAGTCATCTGCTATTTTTTAAGTTATAGGACCTAAAATTTACAGTGTCACTGATAAAAATGATATCAGTGCTCTGACACCTTAATAGCCCCGAGCACCTTCTGATCAACTAGCGTGTTTGATTTTGGATGGAATTTCATCGGATTTTGTTTTTTTTTATTTGTGTTGATTTGTAGGTATTTGTGTCCGGAACCATATCCGGTGCATAACGTTGAGTTTTTGAAGGCAAATCGGATTCATCTATTTCAATTTGGAATTGAAGGAACTAAGGTACAGATCATAGTATTTTTTTTACAAAATATATATGCATTTAGTAGCGAAGTAAAAGAATTTACAATAGGTTGGCAAGTAATTATTTAGAAATTATATAATTGTTTCATGGTAATTTGTATGTAGGAACCTTTTGTTAACATTCCGGAAATGACAATTCGTGAAGCGTTAAAAGTTGTTCTTGGTATGCAATCTATTTATAATTATTGAATTTAACAATGAATTTTAATAGTATTTTGTTTGGGAGCTTTTGTTAACTTACTGGGATGTTTAACAGATGTGAACAATCATCCCTTGTTGATTCATTGCAAAAGAGGAAAGGTAAACAACTATAAGCTTTTAGATAGGACTCATATGTAGCCTACTTGCGTGACGTGTACGCTAGCATGGGTTCTATTAATAGACGTAAACGAGTTGAGTTGTTTTCGAGTTACATCAAATCGACTTCCTAAAAGTTTGAATTGAAATGACTTTAACTAGCTTGTGCTTAAGATTCAGGCTCGAGCTTTGTTAAACTCTTTAATTTATAATTTTTCCAAATTTAAAACATAGAATTCACATTTATATGTAATAATAAAGTATAAACATTATCTTACATATATCATGAACATATTATCATGAACATAATTAAAAATGATAATACATTCTATATTATAAAATAAATAATGAATAATAAGTGAGTGAGGCTAACTTTGTGAAATTACACGTAGCCGAGTTAAAGCTCTGTTAAATTAAATGGACTTAATAAGAGTTTAAAAGAACTTAGGCTGACTCGACTATTTTACATCCTAGTTCTACTTAAAACTGATTATAAAAAAGAAAAAAAAAAAGAAGTCCATCAGGCATTGGCTTATGTATAGGCATTCACTCTTTTTTTTCAATGTGGGATTAAGTTTGCACACGACACACGTAAACTATAGATGCATATTTTCGAATCTGACAGCATATGAATTGATTGGTTCAGCATCGAACCGGTTGTGTAGTGGGATGCTTAAGAAAGATTCAAAGATGGTGTTTGACATCAATTTTTGATGAATATCAAAGATTTGCAGCAGCAAAGGCTAGAATTTCAGATCAAAGGTTTATGGAGTTGTTTGATGCATCTGGATTCAAAGATGCACCCACAAGTCCGTGTTCATGTTCTAAGAGGTAAAACAAAAAACTAGGCCATTTTTGTCTTTTACATGGGTTGGAATAATTATGAATATATCCACTCCCAATTTAGAAGCTAGTGCTTGGTAACTTATATATTAACTATTATAATATTTGGCTTAATATGAGTATCTAATCTTTCTGCTTGTGGTTGGGATGCATTTGCCTGCCAAGTGATGGTGACATACAATTTGGTTATGGATTTTACTTTTGGGGATGAAAATCTTATAAATATGAACACCAAGGTTAATATGGGTTTCTATACTTCATTTAATACCAAGTAAGGGTTGTTTGATAAAGTCTTAATCATTAAGTGCTGAATGATTAGGAGGTCTGAATTATTAAGAGGCTCTATTAATGTAGGGATATGAGGGTATAACAGATGAGGGTAATTTTGGTATATGCATAATTCAATTTCATTTAGCATCTATTTGTCTCTTAACCATTTAGCACTTAACTGAACCATTTAGAGACTCTTTTTTTATGAAATAAATGCTCTGAATGCTGAATGTTAAATGATTAAGCACTGAACTGAACTATTAAAAGGTGAAACAAACAACACCTAAATCGTTTGAACTTAAGCAATTTAATTGGTTGGTTTATGATTCAAACCGTTTGGTCCAATAGCTTAACAAATTGGTCTTCGTTTCCTTTACATTTGTGTGTATGAACAAAAAAATTTCGCTCCCTATATAATACTGTAATATAATAATAATAACAATAATAATAATAATAATATCTTTCTCACTTTGAAAGTTTGTATACTAACCAATAGAAACTAACAATTAAGAAAAACCAGCTTCAATCGTCAAAATAAAACCACTAAACCATCAAACAATCAGTCCTACCAAGCTTTCAGTAGTTAGCAGCCCGATAGAATTTAGGTTAAAACCAGTTGAATTGGTCGTGAACCCCCTCAGTGCCTGGAATTGTTAAGTTTGTTCAGTAGAATGTTTATACTTTTTATAATAAATATTCTAACATGTTTTTAATAATTTTGTTTGTTGATATAAAAAGTCACATTATTTGAGGAGATCTCCTTATTTTATTTTGAGCAGATTGAAAGGCTAAGATGGAGTTAAATGTCCATTGTTCCCTAGTTCAGAGCATTCACAGCTGGATCTTTTCCTTATCTTTAAAATTACACTAAAAAACACTACATTTACACTATATTTCCTCTTTCCTTTCAATTAAATAATACTTTTTATACATTAATCATTACATTTTACCGTTTCTCTCTCTTCTACCCATATATTTTACTTAAATTTACCGTTTCTCTCTTCTCCATCCATATATTTTCTCTCTCCTTCACTCACAACCACTCAAAACCATTCCATATAATTTTACCAAATCCACTCATATAAATATAACAATTCCACTGTGAATGCTCTCATAAAGCAAAATTAACATAATAGATATTCCTCTTATTTTATTTATTTTCCCCTTTGGGTATTTTGTCTTTTCTTTTCCCCACCCTAAATTTATTATGTAATTATTGAATTATTTTTGCATATATTCCCCTAAAAATTAATTAATTTGCATATTTACCCAACTCAAATTTAATATTACATATATCCCCATGATTTATAATAATTCTCATATTCACTAAACTACCCTTTCAAATATTAAAAACCCTACTTCTAAACATAAAGAAACCAAACGCCAACAACATAATCTTCTCCATCTGCATCTATCGTCTTATCCATCGTTCTTCTTCTTCGTGGTTCGTCTTTTCTGCCGTTCATCTTCTCCATTGTTCATCTTCGGTTTTATCAGGTTTCAAGCAACCTTCCAGATGACCCCACTGTATGAAGTATGCCTTCAAAATTTAATTATACTTCTTGTTTTATGTTTTTGTGTGGCTGCTATTTTTACTTTTGGTTGTGTACAACTTGTTTTTATTGATTTTGCTATGTGTAATATTCATCTCCACGTACAGCAACATCATGGTGCTTTTTTTTAAGGTTTTGTAAGATTTTTTTTTAATTTTCATAATCGATCATAGGCTCCTTTGTCATCTTGTTGATTGTAGATGGGAAATAATCATCTCGATGGTATTTCGTGGGTATTGAAAATCGGACATTAACACCAAACATGGAAGATTAGAGCTTAATCTTTTTTGGTGTTTTTTTATGTACAATTATGTTTAAATATTTAATAGCTAATTAAGGGTAAAATAGTCAATGTATTATTTAGTTTTTACTAACATAAATCAAAATGGGTAAATATGCAATATATTGTGTTAATGAAGGGGAAATATGCAATAAAGAATTTTGATTGGGTAAATATGCAATTAATAAAGTTTGGAGGGGGATATATGTAAATGCCCCTTGTTTTAACTAGATACTCCGTATATAATAATACAATACGGTTGACAAAGAGCACATAAAAAGACGCAAAAAGCATGGTCGCATGACTAATTAACCCATATCTTGTTATTCTTGTCTATACAAAAAAGTCACATCCTTGTATAGATGCCTTGTGGCAACTTATTGATACGAATATTTTTTTTACATGTTTGCAACCGATGTTTGCAACCGTGTATGAGTGTTAATGTCATTAAGCTAGTTTATCTGTTGCATCATTTTGGATTCTTTAATTATCTGTAAATTTATATTCGTCGGTGAGTATATATGTAGTTAATTGGAATTGTTAAACACACTATATTTGTGCACTTGCGTGTCTTTCGACTTATCTAAATCTTTTTATGTGATAGGTAAACTAGGGACATAGAAAGACAAGGTGTTGAGAGTGAAATACATGAAGCATGACCTAACAATAGTATTATTTCTTACTAATTAGGTTATGTGTCGTATTTTTAATCAAAGAAGATGTGATAAAGTTCTTTTGGTTTAGTTTGTTGGATATTTTGTAAATGAGAGGTCAACTCTCGTGTCGGTTGGTAACCCGAATGCATGTCCGAAAACTCGAGGTTGCGTTTCTGTAACCCGACCCGGTTTTGAGACATCTAGAAGAGATTGTTGGGATGTCCAACTTTTGAGTTAATGAGTTTTATGACAATTCATTTGTCATTAGTTGCTAAGTTTTATGACAATTCAATTGTCATGAATTGCAAGACTCTTGCAATCCTTTTTATCTACAAAGATAACAACAAAAAAGTATGGCAACTTGTAGAGCTTGAATCAACACACAAAATATAGTTCAACAACACACAAACAATCTTGATCATCTCATATACATCGTCTCCTCCGGTTCTTATCAGGCAAGTGTTCAACGTCTGGCAGTACGCTGCTTTCATCCGGTGTACCCTGGGAACAGACGACGAATCTGTTTAAGGGAATTGTGTTAAACACAAGCCCGGATCTTTCTTTCTAATATCTGTTTTGCAGGACCATCAATCTCGTTGTTGTTGCTGTCGTTTACATTGCTGTTCAATTGAACTTTACTAACCACAATGGTTTTGTATCATTTGTAACTTGTTCTCTACATGTATTTCTGATTTGGCTTTGTACACGGTAATGTACTAGTGAATTTCCCATGTATAACGAGAGCATCGTTATAATATTAAGTTGATTATTTTAATAAAAGTGAACTATTTTCCAACAAACTTAAACAGATTTTATGAAAATTGTTTGATACAATTTTAAATCCTTTAAAAAGGATTTGGGTTCACAAAAGATTAAAATATAAAACTATTTGAGATTTTAGTGAAAATCCACTAAATATATTTTATTGGGAAATGATATGTATTAGTACAAATTTGTGTTTGGATTATATATAGATTGGAGTACAATCTAAAATCCTAACTTTTATGGTATAACTCAAATGGTTTGATTCAATTAGCTTGAATAAAAAATGACTGCAAATTGTGTATTTTCTAACAAGAGTGTTAGAATGGGTTTAACGAATAAACCGTATGACAAAACGTTTTGGTAAATGTTTAGTTTTCTAACAAGAGTGTTAGAATTGATTTGGTTAATAAACCATACGACAAAAACGTTTTGGTAAACGTTTGGTGTTCTAACAAGCGTATTAGAATTGGTTTAGTTAAGAAACCATATGACAAAAACGTTTCGATAGACGTTTGGTTATCTAACAATAATGTTGGAATCGGTTTGTGTATAAATCACATGACATCAACGTTTGGTATAAACGTCTAATTATCTAACGTGTGCGTTAGAACCCGATTGATTATCTAGCATGAATGTTGGACATTATTTTGGTAATTGTTAAGAATGTTTTGTGTAAACGTCTTTTCATACCCAACAAACGTTTAGTGTTTACTAATCATATGAAACAATGTGTTTTATGAATGTTGGATATTCATGTATGTTAAAGATGGTTTGTATTTCTATAACCATTTAGAAATTATAACTTTTAATAGTTATGAATGACATGAATAATAATTTGAGTTATTAACATGAAGAGATGGTTCATGTTTCTATAACCATTTACATATAATGAGCTTTAATGGTTATGAATATCATGAATAATGATTTAAGGAATTAACATCTAAGAGATGGTTCATGTCTATAACCATTTAGATATAATGGGTTTTAATGGTTATGATGCCATGAATAATGCTTTGAACAATTGATATGTGAGAGGTGGTTTTTATTATATAAACCGGAAAGTTTAAAAGCTTTGTTATAATCGTTTATCTTCTAACATGTGTGTTAGAAACGGTTTGTTACGATGATTAACATATATAAAACGATTATGTAATCGTTAATATTTAATAAATGTGTTTGTATGTAAACATGTAGTTTCTAACGTGCTCGTTAGATCTTGTTTAATTATCTAACAAGAGTGTTAGATATGATTGAACTAATATGGTTATAAATGTTTTATGTAAACATTTGGTTTAATATTGTGAGATAATTATATTTATAAAATAATTACATATTTGGAAGATGTTTGTGTAAACATTACATTTCTAACATGAGGGTTAGAAATAATGTCATAATCTCAAGTTGTGTTATCACGTTTTGTGTAAACGTATAACTTCAAATAAATATGTTAAACTATTGGCTTGTGGAAAGTTGAAAAAAAAAAGGTTAGAGTTTGAGATCTTGATTTTTTTTGAATCAAATGATAAACATGCAATTATATATTTTGCAAAACCTTAGAAGGAAATATGTTTTGGATTATTTTATAACAATACTTTTGCATAAACCTTTAACACAATTTGTGTTTTGAAATAAGCAATCTTTAACAACTTGGTTGTTGTTATATATATTTTGTATTGTCCGAATACTGTTACTTGAGATTAGTAAAGATGTACACAACATATTATTATCCGGACAGTTGAGTGACTGTTCAAGAGTATAGTTTCAAAAAATGAAACGAGGATATGACGGCATGAGATTTTACTGAGGGAGTACCTCTTGAAAATCAAATAAATATGCCATTGGATTTATTCCAAGATTGTATTAAACGACACGGATCATTGCGTGTCAAGGATAATTATTATTTCAACAGCTCTCGTGCTATTGGAATTATAGTCGATAGGATGTATCGACTAACTATGGTGAGTATATGTCACTAAAGGTGATCGTCATATAAGATGATGAAAGTGTTGAAGATTGCAACATAATATGATTTTATTTGTTAGAAATCATTTATATATCCGATTATATTATGATGAATAAATTCATGTTTGGTCGGATTAATTTGTTCGACATTGTATAATTGATGTGTTCAATATCTTAGGATAACACATGCAGTTAATACAATAAAGTAAATCGAAACACGTGTGACATGCATAATAAATTGATGTCTATTTAAACGGGTAGTGCAAGAAGCACAACCACAACTTGTGAGTTTAATCATGGATAATGATGTAGTCATAAGTGAGACATCAATTTGAAGACATATATATTATTGTGGAAATTTACTTGGTGTAAGTTGTAACACATGATAATATATAATATATATATATATATATATGTTGTCATAAATTGAAACGGACTCATGGGCGACATGTAATATGTGATTTATCATGAGAAATGAAGTACATGTAGATGCGTATACTATCTTCAATGTTGATTTAACTATGTAGAAGATGTGATCTTCATGATGAATAATATACCAAGTATATATATATTTTCAAATCAACAATGAACAGCGCATATGAGAATCTGTGAATTCCATGTTATGGTTATCAGTCTAGTATGATTGTATCTCAACATAACAGTGAATCATTCGTTGATGATAAGTTATTTGTCAAGGTGACTCAGAATAAGACTTTGTTAAAATCTTTATGAGTTAGTGGCGAAGCGCTAGATATCAAGCTCATAGATGTCATATTCCTAAATGAATGATGAAGTTTTGTATGTTTGAGAAACATACATATCTCAAATACTGCAGATTTGAGATGATGATTTGTCTAAACCGTGAAATGAAATTCTTGTTGGAATGTATGTGAAGTTGGTTCTTAGAGTTGTGAAAATCAGAATGATGCATCTTCTGTTCACATGCTAGAGTATTGTAGTCTAAAGCATGCTAGACTAGTACTAATTAATTATGGTGCTCTATGGAGACTAATTAACATGAAACATTCACATACATATCACAAGAATTAGTTGCGGAAACAAATCAAATGATGACTTTCATTCAATATAAGGAAATGATATAACTTAAGGAGAACTCAAGTCTCTATGTTTATCCTAGATGAGAAACTTAGATTTAAGTTTCAGAAGGTTAATGAAAAACTTATGGCCCATGTAAAAAGTTCATGACTAAGGCATGTGTTGCTATAGTTAACTCAAAAGCTCATCTAAAGCTTTGTAGTTTGCCTTAGTTAACTCAAAAGCTTATCTAAGCTTTGTAGTTGTCAATTAAGCATTCATGAACTCCGTGATACAAAGATAGGATCTTCATCAAATCATGATCATCAACTTGGTGTCATAAGTAAAGTCACAACTTGATCAAATGGCAAGAAATGTGGGGGAGAAGCCATTTAAGAAACAATCCTTTTTAGGGTATGTGAAAATGGTAATTGATCCGAAAGTTGATTGATGTTATTCAATACCACTTAAATGTGGGGGTTACTTGCATTTGATATAAGAATGTGGAATGTTTAGCAATATGGATTTTATAATCCAAGTTAATATTGCAAACATGTGAATGCCAATTGATTAGTTAATGATCTAGTGACCAACGGTAATGAAGATCTATTCACTTAAATTGCATTTTGGTGGTCACTAAAATTGCCTATTGGCATAGTGAAGATGTGTTCACTTAAATTGCATATTGTATTTTCAAAACCAAAGACTAAAACTAATGGCCTAAAGTTATAGTTTTTAAAGTGACAATATGCAAGGTTAACTTAAGAGTTAAACCACAGACGGACAACCAATCTCGATTGTAAACTATTGTGACTTGACGAAGTCAAATAAAATAGCTTGGATCCAAGAACCCGAGGGTTAATGCGAGATTGAGTTGTGGAATGAGACTAAAGCCCGTGAAAAGCTAAGTTTATATGAAGGAAACCTAACTCGGTTGACTGGAGATCCCAAGATCCGAGTTCAATAGGAAAACCTACTCGTATGAACTGGTAAGGTCACTGTGGGGGGTTAACTAAGAAAGAAGAGTTAACTGATAAAATGCCCACGTCTTTTAAAAGGGAGTCTACTACAAGGATCTAGTAATCTTCCTAGTCCATTCCTAAAAGTGACGGGTACGAGGCTAAGCCTATGGCTTTTAATGATTCAACTAATGTAGTCACATATGATGAATCACCTATGTTAGAGAGAAGTGGGGTCGCTTCGAATGGAATTGGAGGGCACAATTCCTAGAGCTCTCGCAGAACCAGGAAAATGTTCATGACCATAACGAACATAACTATGAGGACTTGACTTTGTCAGGGAGAGTCTTGTGTGAAGCGTATTATCGCCTACACAAACGGCAGACGAGTTCAAAGACATCGCGTTCTACTCAGAGCCAGTAGACTAAGTGCGTTTTATAAGCGAAGGTTCAAAGGGTAACACCTACCTATCGTATGCAAGATTCAACTGCTGAAATTTAATTGGAATGATGTTTGTATTTGAGATCGACCTCTATTATTGTTGGATATTTTGTAAATGAGAGGTCAACTCTCGTGTCGGTTGGTAACCCGAATGCATGTCCGAAAACTCGAGGTTGCGTTTCTGTAACCCGACCCGGTTTTGAGACATCTAGAAGAGATTGTTGGGATGTCCAACTTTTGAGTTAATGAGTTTTATGACAATTCATTTGTCATTAGTTGCTAAGTTTTATGACAATTCAATTGTCATGAATTGCAAGACTCTTGCAATCCTTTTAATCTACAAAGATAACAACAAAAAAATATGGCAACTTGTAGAGCTTGAATCAACACACAAAATATAGTTCAACTACACACAAACAATCTTGATCATCTCATATACATCGTCTCCTCCGGTTCTTATCAGGCAAGTGTTCAACGTCTGGCAGTACGCTGCTTTCATCCGGTGTACCCTGGGAACAGACGACGAATCTGTTTAAGGGAATTGTGTTAAACACAAGCCCGGATCTTTCTTTCTAATATCTGTTTTGCAGGACCATTAATCTCGTTGTTGTTGCTGTCGTTTACATTGCTGTTCAATTGAACTTTACTAACCACAATGGTTTTGTATCATTTGTAACTTGTTCTCTACATGTATTTCTGATTTGGCTTTGTACACGGTAATGTACTAGTGAATTTCCCATGTATAACGAGAGCATCGTTATAATATTAAGTTGATTATTTTAATAAAAGTGAACTATTTTCCAACATAGTTTATATTGTATTATGTTAGACTTGGTAAATAACTATTTTTATAAAGTTGTCTTTCTTATATGTAACTTACAAGTAATGTCGGAGACCATTAGCTAGGGAATTCATGATGTCATAAAAATGTATTAGAGTAGTACTTACGTATATTAGAACTCATCAAGTTGGGTGCATTGTTTTCGGGTGTTTTCAGATCGGTTCGACAGTTCGAGTCGTGTTACCGGGTAGGTTCATCGCATAATAACAATGTGATATAATAAGTCAATATTAAACAAACATTGACATTGGAGTTAAAAAAACACATAATATAAATGCAAAGGTCTTTACAAGTTAAAGAAAAACACTATATAAAGTTGTTCTCTATGAGGTTTCATCTTTTGAAAACGTTGCATTACATCTTTGACCGAGACATGTAAGAAAGTCGGTAGTTACGTCGTTAAATCGGTTGCCAAATTTGCATATCGAAAACCGTGTTAAAATTATTAACCACAAAATAGAGAGGATTGGTGATGTTAGTAATCCTTCTTTTATATTTTGGGTAAACATAATCTTCTTCTGTGTTAACCACTTGAATATCATATTTGTCACAGAAGATTAATGTGACATCTTTCAAAAGTGATTCAATACCTTCAAGTTATTTAACGGTTGGGTTTTTTCGTTGGTTGCTAGTTCACTTGAGATATTAAGGGGTTGGGTTTTTTTGTTGATTATTCCCAAAGATTGTAATCAGAGAAATAAAAAATTTGATTCATTGTCTTCGAGCTCATCGCGTTCTAATTCGATTCCACGGATTTTACGAACTAATATAACATTTACCCCGAGCCAAACCCAATTCGTTTCATTTGTCATTATTTGCATTCATTATTAAATTATAGTGTTTATTCTCCAAAAGAAGTGATTTTAAAAAGAAACCAAATTATTATGTAAAAAAAATAAAAACAAATTTTATATGGTTAATTAAGTTTTTATAGATTTTTGTTAGTTAGTTAAGTTAATTGATAATTAACAAAAACTATTTTTGCAAAAAGTGTAACTTTTAAAATCTTTAAAAACTTAGTAGCATAAAAATGAAACCTTTAACAACTTTACAAATTAAATTTTTCTATTTAAATTCACAAACAAGATAGTGTATTACAATATCTCCACACTTAAATCTTTTTTGTCCCTGAAAAAACATGAAATGGAATCATAATCAGGAATCAACTTTCATAACTTAGATTTCTATTTAGATTCACAAAGAAGATAATGTATTACAATAATCATCAGTAATTTTTTTTCAAAAAACCCTAACACTAACTAATCAGGTCACTTTTCATGTTACTTTAGGTTCAAGTGAAATCATCTCATATAAACGGTCTCATACTTAGGAAGCCACAATTAAGACTATTTATTTATTTCTTCACGAGACGCATGTTAAGCCATATAGGTTTTCCTATCAATATAAACTAAAAAACTTAACTTAGATAAAAATCATTCCATATAAGAAAGATGGATTGATGGATGAAGTTGTTTGAGTATAACTGATTTTTTTTCAAGTTCACCTCACCCAGAGGTGAAATCTCCAAGTGGCTATCCCAAAGGGAAACACACAGGTTATTGGCTCATTTTATTTTCATTTCATATTTTTTCCATTTAGTACTTAGGATCCATCGCATAGGTGTTTCAATCAGTCGATGCTATCCTCGGGAGAAAGCGCGTAAACTAGACCCCGTACTTTATTATTATTATTATTATTATTATTATTATTATTATTATTATTTTCAATTTAATGTTCGGTGGACTTTTTGATTTTCTATGGAAAATGCCACCCGTTCTCGGATTTGTTCTCATAAAAATTGACTAGGGTGTGCTAATTGTTTTCCTTTTCTATGACAATCATGCTTAACTAGTGTAAGTTCTAAAGCCTATATAGGTGCCTAAATTTCTTAGTTAAGGCTTTCATGGCTTCCTGCTTCTCCTAAGATGAGAACTCACAAGACTTTCTGATTTAATTAGGTATATTAAAACAATAAAGAAACTTTCAAAGCTAATTGGGTCACAAACTAATTACCAATTAACACATTTCCTATAATTTATTATTTTTTTTAAAACTAATTCCTGATTGTTCTATCATTTTCCATCTAGTTGCAAAGTAATTTCAGTGACATTTTCTCAAACTTTTCAAAAAAAAATTTATTTTAAATTTTTTTAAGAGAGCCTAAAATCAAGTTCTCATCCTCACACTTAAGCTATATATTGCCTTCAATGTACACCAAGAACAAATGTAAAGCAAAAAAATGTAAAGCATGAGAAGTATAGGGATAGAACAGAACTCACCTACGGTGTAGCGCATACATTCCAACAAAAATTCAGCCATAAACTTCACAAATACTATGCATGCCATCCACACACTTCAACCAACGAACAACAATAAGCAGACAATAATTCAGCTCCGAACAAACCTATAACGCAAGACAAAAACAGAAGCATCCAACCCAAAAGAAAAATATAAATAAATAAAATAAAACTGAAAAACGAAAACAAACCATCGGGTTGCCTCCCATAAGTGCTTTGTTTATTAACTAGTCGTCATCTAGACTCGGCCCCACCTGTAATCTCAATCAGGAGGCTTCTCCTTTATTCGTTTCCCACTAGTTCCAGTTAGTTTCTTCCGCCTTCCATTGGTTGGGAAAAATCCAACGGTAGAACTCACCAAAGCTCTAGAATATTTACTCGAGTCAGGCCACCAACCTCTAAATCTCCCTGGACCAGATTTTATATGGTGCATGTAGTGTTTGCCATGGTCATTTCTACAATATGGTGGAATTTTGCGCTCCCTAAAAGACCAACGCTTCATGTTCACCACATGTTTCTCCATACGTTTACCCGCCCCCTCATGTGGTGTCTTTGATTGGGGTGGCGATCCACTATCACTATTTCCCACATGTTGACTCAGAGGTGGTGGGTCAATTAGGTTTGATGCCACCATAACTTTATCCTCTATCTTATGGTGCAATTCTTCTTTAATTCCCAGAATTGGCTCTTCACACAATAACGTTTGTAAATAATCTGGATCACCAACTGGGTCAAACAGTGCTTCCTTCTCTCCTATGGTTGAGATACCCAGTAACTCAGCATCAAACTCATCCTCCATAGTTGGAACAAACTCCCCATCTTTTTGATTATCCGTGTAAGCATCCTTGAGTATTGATCCCTACATCATATCACTCTCACAAGATAAGTGTAAAAAATAACTAGGAACCTCATGATTGATCATAAAGTTAAATGAACAATCAAGGATATAATTAGGGTCGGAATACTTACTTGGAGGTGGGACTTGTATTGAACTCTGTTGGCTATGGTCTTGCACTTCGTCCATTATCGTCTCCAGTTCAGCGCTTTGCTCAAACACATCATTGTAGATGATTGTGCCACAAAAAATACCTTCTCATTTATAGTTGGTGTGAAGCTTGACGACCCTAATGCTTAGTTCTTCTGTCCTGTGAAGTAGTTCCTCAAATTCCTTGAGTTCCTCGGCTTCCATCACTTGCTGCACAAGTTCAAGTGCGTGTTTCGACACTTTCCTTGTCTCGATCAAGATATTTTTGCATCATCTCCATAATGTTTGTGTATTGATCAAGTCCAAATGGTGGACCCTCATGTGGTTGAGAATGCGGATAAAGATTATCATAACCTGTAGAATACCCCTGTGAGTAGTAGCAACAATACGTGTCATGAGGTCCTCCACAGATCTTGCACCAAACTCTCATACGTTGATTCCTGTAACTAAAAGTATTGTCTATGTAGTCGTCCTAGTAGTAGCTGTCCATGAATAAGCTGCAAAAACAACTCGAAAAGAAACGATCACGGGCACCAAATAGAAAAGCCAAGTAAAAAGAACAAAAATAAAAAATAATATCAAGTAATCTAAGACGAAAGGAAAAAAAAGTAGCTAACAAACACAAAAATTACCTAGTAAATAAAAGAAAACTAAACTACTAAATAATAGCAAAACAAAAGTGGTTAGATCCCTGACTCGGATTGTTCTTGAAGTCGCCAAAACCAAGTCCCCGACAACGACGCCAAACATTTGATGTGTGAAATTTATATATTAAACAAATTCGGATCAAAAACTCGGTTTTAAAATAAAAAATGGAAAATCCAACAAAACTCACACAAACAGCAAGTGTACCAGTCGTGTGTAATCAAACTAAGTAACTCCGGGTATCGTACCCAAGAGACTTGTTTGACGGCCATCAATAGTAAATCTTTATCGACTTCTAACCGATGAAATTTTGTTTATAAAGACGAACTAATAATTAAAACTTATCTAAAAATAATTAAAAACTAGTTAACTAAGAAATACTTAAAACGAGTAAATGACTAAACACTTGAGACTAGCAAATATGAAGAAAGCAAACCACCTAGGTAAGAATCCTATTGATGAGTTTCACAATCCTTGGGATTGATACACTGTATGACTCCGGATCTAAAAATATGACAAATAGACAAGCTAAATTATGTTAAGCCTCCTATAGGTCTTATAAACATACTATAGAGTTTCTAAAGGTCTTATGAAGCTCACGGGATGACGGAATGAATCAAATTTAGGTATCTGCAAACCAAGAATACTAAGGTGCCCTAATGATGTATCTCCTCTCGGTTTCAACAATCACAATACACGTAAGACTATCCCCGACAACCCTAGATGTAAAGAGGTAAACTTATCTAACCCAATTTATGACATGAATTTACAAGAACCAAAACCGACAAGGTAAAGCTTACTCTCATATAACTCTAATCCTATCAAATTAAGATAAAAGATAAAACCAACAGCCTATCATCTCTCGGTCTCTAGACTATTAGAACACTAAGTCAACCAACTTTCAAATCTTATTCCTATGATTAACTATCTCTAGCTTAATCACATTTAGATTTCAAACATCAAGTCTTCAACCTAAACATGCAGTTCTAACCGATAAAACAAGAAGTTAAATAACTAGAATCACTAGGGGAACATATAATTAAATGGCAATCACAACTTAGCACGCGTATATAATAAACCAAAAAAAAGATAAATACTTACAATAATATTCAAGTCATACAATTATCAAATCTTAAATAATACCAAAACCTAGTCAACAATCATCAAACCTAGGTAGTTTGATTAAGTTAGCTACTCATAATAATCAAGAACAAAACAAAACTAATCAAAGTAGCATAATGTATCATGTTCAATTGTTAGAAAAATAAGAAACAAGATCAAAAATAGAACCAAATGATTAAATCCAGCCGTTTAATGCTTCCAATTTTCGCTCTAAACTTCAAATCCTTGACTTCAAAATCTGCAGCCGTCACTTTATGCGTAGCCTCCTCTTTTTTTCTTTTTTCGTAACTCTGCCGTCAAAAGTTGTCCCACTTTTGTAACCAAATTTTCCTTCTTTATATTATTTCCTGCGTAACAAGTGAGTTGAGACTGTGTCAAACTTCTTTTCTCAGTGGGCTATTAAATATCCGGATATCCAATTCATATGTGGCCCTTCATTCTTCTTTGAGTGCAATTCTCAAATTCATTATCTTCATATTTTGAAATTGGCCATATATGTATTATTTGTTATAAATATAGATATGATTGCATAGTTTTATTGTGGTTATCAACGACTAATATAGAATAACTTCTTCCCAAAGTTTCTCTCCCCTATATATATAACCTATTGTATTCCATTGTATTACGCACTTGATCAATGAAATCATCTCTTCCTCTCTATTATTATTTCTCTTATTCATATACTATTAGGCTTTTTTACAATACCTTATCAGCACGAAAGTGCTCTCTCTAAAAACCCTAGCTCCTAGATCCACGAATCTGTTGAATGCTTTGTCAAAGTATATTCATACAAATTATCCTACAATTAAGTTTTTATTTTGGTTCATAATATTATTATTTACGAATCTTATAATCGGTTACTTGGATAATAATTTTTTTATAGTTATCACGCAAAGTTATCATGGATATCTATAGCCTACATGGACTTCTTGCATATCATAGGACAAATCTTTATTGAAATTAAATCTTGAAATTAATGTGATTTTATTTAATCAGACCAAAACTTTGTTATAAATACTATTTGCATGTGCTTATTTTGTTCATTGTCATTCTATTGTCATTCTATTGTGAAAAAAGTGTATGTACCTTTGTTATAAGTTTCATTCTGAATATTATTTATTTTTTCTATAATGATTGATATTGTGATTTTATATATTTCAAAAAGGTTAATCCATAAAGAATATATATATATATATATATATATATATATATTTGTATTGTATGATATATTCGATTAAGTTCTTCGATCTGTAGCCAATTGAGATTTGAATTTGTAATGTACTACGTGAAAAATTCGATGTCTTTATCTCGCTTAATTTATTTGTAAATCTTTTGTTTTATGTAAAGTTTGTATTTGCCATCATACTTATGGAAGTTATTATAAATATATTTATATTTTTTAAGTATATTAAAAGGATTGTTAATCTTAAAGGATTCGAATATTTGAAATGCTTGTGTGGAATATTGAGTACTTTCTATAGTATAATGAGTTTATTATTATGAAAAAAGTTTACCCCCAAATAAAATAATAATTAAAAAAAATTTATCGAAATATCATATACATGTTATGATCACAATAAAATATCCATGTGATTATTTATCCTTAGATATGACACCTGAAGTGTCATACTTCCTAATCTCCTTATCATTTGACAAAAAGTCGTAAGATTCAAGATTAAAGTTCTTGCATGAAAGATATGAGACCTGAAGTGTCATACTCTCTAATCTCATTATCAATTGACAAAAGGTCTTACGATTTAAGATCAAAATTCTTGCATGAAAGATATGACACTTGAAGTGTCATACTCCCTAAATGGTATATCGATTAACAGAAGGTAGTAAAGTTTAAGACTGATAAGCCAAGCAAGACTCAGAAAAATGTGTTTATTACCACTCTCATGAAAGAGTACAACTATGTTTAGATATGACACCCGAAGTGTCATACTTCCTATATCTCATTGTCGATTCATAAAAGGTCGTAGGATCAAGACCTATTAGTCGAGCAAGCACTCGAATGTATGACTTCTCAATTGATGTTGTGTGAAGAGAATGTCAAGTGATGTTGTGTGAACAGAAGATCATACTTCATAAATCTCATTTATTTATAGAATGTCAAGATTTAAGACTATTAAGTCTTGTATGAATTGGACATGTAATTATTTCTTAATCGACATTATGTGAAGAGAAGATTATATGTGAGTTAAATCGAATAAAACAATTTTCGCTTCACATACCTTAAATATGCTCCCGAAGTAGCAATGTGATGAAAAAAGGTATTTAAGGATTTCAAATCCTTTGTCCAAGAAAAAATGAAGAAGCGTGAAACTTGTATGACTATTTCATCTCCTAAAGGAGTATGATAATTATGAATGTCATGATTATGGACATTATGATGCTAATAATGAGACATCCACTGAAATGTCAAAAGGTATTGAAATGTCAAAAGGTATTGAACATATGGAATTGTGTTGTTGAAATGTATTTAAGAATTCAATATCCCTATTTGAAGACAAGATTATTTGTAAATAAAATATATGTGGCTAAAACAGTTTCATTTGGCACACCTTTAATATGCTTATGAAGAAGCAATACGATTAAAAAATATGAACGTATATCATATTTGTATGTCCGAGAATATAATGTGAAACTTGTTTGGTTTTACTCCATTCCCTGAAGTGAATGTGAATATATATATATACATCAATGTAAAGGTTGTGTCTATGGACGTAGCTTAGGAAGCTATAATGGTGTCCATGTTAATAATGAGATAGACCATATGTGGCTAAGAAAAGAGGTGATTATATGATAATAAAATGTGAAAATGATAAAAGGTATTATCCATGATAGCATGAGATGATAATATGTTGTTTTCTTCTATCTTCTAACTTGCAAGCATATGTGTAACAAATTGCATATATGATTATAAACTAGAAGTTTATAGATCATGATTATACTTACTGGCATGATCGGTTAGACCACACCGAGTAAATGATGTGAAACGTATTTAAGAATAAGGGATTCTTCTTGACAAGTAAAGATACAATGTTTGCTTTCAAGTGTAGTTGATTGTTTACCAAATAAAGTAGGGTGTAAATCCCTAAAATTTTGGAACTGATAAATGCGACATATGCCCCAAATTCGAACCCGAATGCTCGACTTGAACCCAAAACTATCTATCTTTTATTTATTTGTATTTAAATTCGTCAAATTTGTAACTTTCGTTATTAATATGAATAAATATGTCGAATCCTATGTTATTCCCGTCTTTAATAAAATGACCGAATTAATATCCTAAAGATACTATAAAATTACTAAGTATAATATGTGAATCTGAAAAGTATATAAACGACCTTTTGAATCAAATGAATACAAGTGTGTGGCTTTCCTAGTAACTGTGAGGTGATAGGATAATTAATGCGTCTTTCTTGATAGGTCGGTTAAATAAAGTGCTTCGTGAGGAGTCTGATTAGCTTAAGTTTATCAAGTTCGTATGTTAATATCAATTGAATTCTTGAATTACCGATGATGTCCAAACCATGAGGTAGGGTGTCAATTTTGTTACTTTATCATAACTCGTTAGACGACTGTGAAGGAGTCTAACCTTTCAGACTGGTTTTCATTAATAATTTGTTAGAAATTAATAGGTATCTTCTCGAAAATGGTCGAGGGTCCTAGTTAAGCTTCTAATGAGTATTCATTTAAAGATCCCAGTTTCATAACTGTTACAACTTCCATTTAACTAAAAGCTAAACCTTCGGGGATTCTAGCCTAGGTGGTTTTAACCTTCATTATTTGATTTAAACTCGTTTTTAAAACTACTTTCGTTCATTTCACTTTATTTTTATAATTAACATTAATATCTCAATTTAGTTTAGTTAACCACCCTTTCGTGACTTTATAATTAATAAAATTCGTGTCTTTAATTGTGTCTAGTATGCTAGTTAACGTAATTAAAAGAGTCTCGTGGGTTCGATAACCAGACTTACTTAGCTTTACTAGAGTTGATCGGTACACTTGTCAGTTTTAGTTAAGTTTTACGAGTTTAGATTTATTACTAAGTGTCTAGATTAGTTTATAACTACTTTTTGCACATCAATAACATGTTTCCTTGTTCTATAGTACCTAGATTCACCGGTCTTTTTCCTTTTCCTAATTTCCCTTCTTTTTTGCCTTCATTTTGCTCTTTTTATGATTTCTCCATTTCCGTGACTGAAAATATAAAAGAAGACAGTTACGGGCTTATTTACATTTTAGTTACATAATTAGAAAGGAAATAAAGATGATTTGACTTAGAATATATGTTAATATTTATTTGTCCACATCAAATATTCTCACACTTTGAACATTTGTTTGTCCTCAAGCAAAACTCAAGTATTGAATAATGCACAACTAATTTGTAATTGTTAGAAGAGCATGAATGATTTTTGCCTAAGTTTAGTCTTGTCATATTGTGCCTAAGTGGCTAAAGAGAACACATATTGTTTCTAACACCAAGCTTCGAGTTCATTCGTTCTTATTAGTGGAAAATTTTAAAAAGCACGACAAATTTACTCAAGTATTTGTCATTTACATCTTCATATACCTCACCAATGATCACTCGACACTCTCCAAATCCATTGAGCTCTAATGGGCAATTTAAGTGGAAATTTAGTGGATCACTCGTGCTAAATTGAAGTAACCAAGTCCATAGGCTTGAAAAAAGTATCAAACGTCAATCACTATTAATAATTTACACAATATATCATGAGAGCTTTAGAAGGGTTGGCTTTGGCTAATTGTATGGAATTTTTTGAGTAAAAATGGCTAATAACGTGAAAACATCGACTTTTGAGTTTTTGTAAAGTATTTGTGACTAAAAAATGAATCTAAAACTATACACATATCACTAAGACTCAATGGATAAATAATGAAATCTTTTTGAATTTTGCAATACTACTACAATAATACTTCTTTTCTTTTGCTTTTCTCATCTTTTTTATTTTTTTGTTTTTTGTCACACCCCCAATTTCCACTAACGGAGTTCTACCGTTCAGGGCGTGACATGCCAGGATCTCATTGCCATTAGTTACGTTGAACGACCTTTATATGAATTTAAAAACCAACATTTATAAATCCAAGTTTAAAATATGTTTCAGTGCGGAAGCATAAATAAAAATCCAACATTCAATGCGTAAACCACGCGTCCAAAACCATAATTAAATAAAATATAAAAATAGTTTTAAATGCAACTACGACTCGACCAAAACATGCTCCTAATCCGTGCACTGTACCTGAGAAAGACATGCTAAATCGTGTCAACACTAGGTTGGTGAGTTCACAGGTTTAGATAAGTAAAAATACAACAACAGCCGATAATGTAAAATACAATTATATCGTTGGGTAGCGAACCCAGTTTCTTATTATTTAAGCGTTTCGATACCGAGCTGACTGAGATTTATTTGCGCCTCGACACCATTGCTACAACAATGGACCAACAACATAGGACAATTCACACCTACCCGGCTCCCAGCCGAGGGTGGGGTTTGTCAAACCCAGTAGTACTACCCGAACTTCCTCGCTATACCCCGTATATTAACGGCTCGAAGATTTAGTGAGGACTTTAACAACTTGTTACGTTTACGCTTAATAATCAAGAGATATAATGTAAATACAATTATCAAAATTTAGTTCAGTGCATGCTTTCTCCCCCAACAGGAAAATAGTAAAAGGGGCCGTGAAACTCACCTTAGATTGCGCAGCTACCAATAATTAGCAAGAATAGAACTTTCAAGGTCAACCAACGACCTGTTTAAGTTCTACAAAATTAGGTACAAGTTACTCTAATAGAGTTCACGTTCGGTTTCGCGTTTCCGGTTCGGTTTCGTACCAATACCCATATAATTACATCATTTAAATTGAAGTATTAATTTTGATACGTATTTTATAGGTCTATTAAACACCTATAGGTATAATATTAATTATATTATCGTTTCATTACTTATCGTTTTATCATCCATACACATACAAGCTTAGTTATACAACTATATGATTAAAATTTGATTACCAGCAACTAGATTACTAACAATAATTATCAACAACACGTATAGGTACACACATACATATAAATTATATCCTTTGCACACAACCTCTTTTTGTTTTGTATAGCGTACCCCCATCAATTGACCTATTGTAATTAGATGCAATTTTTGTGCAAATAACTATAACTCACATTATTTATATTCATGCGTATTACATGTAATCACAACACACTTATACAAATATTTCTTACACAAGTTTTCAGATTAAAAGATAACATTTATATATACACCTACATACATAATAACATCCCTACATATTCATACCTACACACAAATAAACTCAATTACGTACTACACTATGCACAGACAAATTCATTTGTTAATTAATTCATGCATGCTTACATTACATATGATACCAACACACAACAATTTGCCATACACTTCTTTCTTTATACACATATCAAATCTCTATCTATATATCATTTGTCTTAATCTTCGATCTATACATATATACACCACACACATCTTCTGTTACATAAAGAATTCACGTACACTCATGTAGATATATATATAAAAATTCAAATCTTAGAACATTCAATTACTAAGCATACATGTATACGCACAGACCATATATCACACAAAGATATTATAAATACACTCTAAGATCAAATATACACTCACAACTCGACCTGTAACCGAAACCGTGACACGTAACGAAACCGAAACCGCAACCGAAACAACTAAACAAGTTGGGATAACTTACCGGCATGTTTCGCGGCATAGAACGCAGGTTCTTCGGAGTGTTACGGTGCTCGTCGGTGTTGGTAACAGCGTTCGGCGGTTATTGCGGTTGTTATAACGGTGGCGCGCAACGGGGACAGGGAACAACGACGGAACTTTACACTATGATGGTGTGCTACGGTGCTTGTGGTGGTCGCCTGTGTTTGTGTAGGTGACGGAACGCTGGCCGGAAGTGGTTAAAGTGATCGGAAGGTAGTGGTGACGGCAAAAGTAGGGTTTACAGGTATAAGGTTTTAGATGGTTAATATAATTCATTTTATTTTGCAAATTGGTCCCTAAAGTTTCAGATTTAATTAACTTGTTTCCAAAGTTATTATAAAACAACTGTTAATTAATTACAATTTGAACCTCGTACCCTTACGACGTATATAATTTACGAAATCACCACGTTTACTTTTCGGTACGCTTTCGAGTTATAAGAATTTGTAATTCCCTAAATTACTGATGTTTAAACGTCACTCGTTATGATCTGAAAATTGATCGAGTTAATATTTTTGTAATAAATATTTATTTTGATGACTCTAATTATATAGATGGATTTCAAGTTAAAAGAGACTAACGGAATTTGGTAAAGTTGGGTTGACGACGTTAACATGAAATTCTCGGGTGTCACATCATCCCCTTGTTGAAAGAATTTTCGTCCCGAAAATTGACGAAGGTTGGTAAGAGTTTGAGGTTGAAAGGAAGAAAATAATAGAAAAATTTTAAGTTGTCACATCTTCCCCTTGTTGAAGAATTTCGTCTCGAAATTTTAGTAATGGTAGATCACTTCGGTTTGGTTCAAAGAAAACTAATACTTGATGTGAGTTGTTTTAACTAGATTATCGCAAGTTAATTAAACGGAATACTTATGTTCTAGCAGAGGTCGGATTTCATTGGCTGCTTAGTAAGGTTTATAGGATCTAAAGTTTCTATCATCTTAAGTGTAGAAAGAGTAGAGTGAGTGGGTGAGGATAGTGGAGTGTTAGAAACCACAATTTTCTTACAAAGAATGTGAGAGGGAGTTCACGATAATGACATATCTTATAAATATAATGTCTGACTATTATCAATTATTGTGCCTGTATGTGTAACTAATGTAGTTCGTACGGTTATAGTCTATGATGGATTTTTTTTTTTTTTTTTTTTTACCATTGTTATCTAGAGATGGACTTTCGCTTTAGATGATTATGAGTTGACTTTCATTTAGTTATTTATTGTGTTTTGGGTATAACCCACATGACGAGTTTTGTCAGGATTCTCGTGTACTTATAAATTCACCATTACGTTGCGCACCCGTAATCGTCAATTTATATCCCACGACAATTCTAACTTGTTTCCTATCACATGTTTTACTCTTACGTTTTGTCATGCTTATTGCTTTGTACTTATTTATATGTTTTTTTTTCCTCATTATAAGTTTATGACGTGCATAAGGAAAGTATGGTATGCTTATAACTATAAGTAAAGTTCACTACATGTGAAAGATATCAATGCATGTAAAGGGCACTAAATGTGAAAAATATCAATAGATGCCTAGTGTGATGTACTTATGGGGCAAATATGTGTCAATCATATTATAAGTTCTTGACAAGTTTAAGAAAAAAAATGTTATAAACATAATGTAGGGTATTCAGTAAGCAAGTAGGTAACATATTTATTACAACAAATAGTTTCCCACAAGTAATATGTTATAGAACATAATAAGTCTAATATCACATGACATGGTATAGCACATAATGGGTCATGTGATATGTTATAAAGTGTAGTAGGTCATACAACAATCAAGTCAGGACCTCATAGTTAAAAATAAATGTGTTCATTAGGCTTTGATCTACACTCGCTTGTTGCCATCATGATATGAGTTATAAATTCTAATTCAATGAAAGATGTTTCTTAGACAGTTTCAAAACCGTTTTAGGTTTCCAACAACATAATGAATGAACAGAGTTATGATCAAGCATACCTTATGTATACTTTAGTGATTAAGTTGTAAAGCAAGGAAGTACATACTTAGTTCAAGCCTTACTAGCAGGGAAGATCCTACTACTGTTCTTTAAAGTTTACTTAAACCGAGTTAACTACTCAAGACACCAAATCAAGCCATGTCGATAGGCCTGCAATGCTAGTGTATATGCGTATGTCATAACTAAGTGAGTGAATAAACGGAAGACTAATTCTGTGTCTATAGTTATAGTAAAAAAAATATTTTGGAACCGAAGATGAAAAAATATTAGCAATGCAATTTATCTTAATGCAAGCAAATTACGTGAATGCATATGTATAACTAATGCAATGCGCAGTTATAGTCTAGAATGCAATGCAATGCAAACCTAGTTCGCTATAACCAACGGCTCTGATACCAATCTGTCACACCCCCAATTTCCACTAACGGAGTTCTACCGTTCAGGGCGTGACATGCCAGGATCTCATTGCCATTAGTTACGTTGAACGACCTTTATATGAATTTAAAAACCAACATTTATAAATCCAAGTTTAAAATATGTTTCAGTGCGGAAGCATAAATAAAAATCCAACATTCAATGCGTAAACCACGCGTCCAAAACCATAATTAAATAAAATATAAAAATAGTTTTAAATGCAACTACGACTCGACCAAAACATGCTCCTAATCCGTGCACTGTACCTGAGAAAGACATGCTAAATCGTGTCAACACTAGGTTGGTGAGTTCACAGGTTTAGATAAGTAAAAATACAACAACAGCCGATAATGTAAAATACAATTATATCGTTGGGTAGCGAACCCAGTTTCTTATTATTTAAGCGTTTCGATACCGAGCTGACTGAGATTTATTTGCGCCTCGACACCATTGCTACAACAATGGACCAACAACATAGGACAATTCACACCTACCCGGCTCCCAGCCGAGGGTGGGGTTTGTCAAACCCAGTAGTACTACCCGAACTTCCTCGCTATACCCCGTATATTAACGGCTCGAAGATTTAGTGAGGACTTTAACAACTTGTTACGTTTACGCTTAATAATCAAGAGATATAATGTAAATACAATTATCAAAATTTAGTTCAGTGCATGCTTTCTCCCCCAACAGGAAAATAGTAAAAGGGGCCGTGAAACTCACCTTAGATTGCGCAGCTACCAATAATTAGCAAGAATAGAACTTTCAAGGTCAACCAACGACCTGTTTAAGTTCTACAAAATTAGGTACAAGTTACTCTAATAGAGTTCACGTTCGGTTTCGCGTTTCCGGTTCGGTTTCGTACCAATACCCATATAATTACATCATTTAAATTGAAGTATTAATTTTGATACGTATTTTATAGGTCTATTAAACACCTATAGGTATAATATTAATTATATTATCGTTTCATTACTTATCGTTTTATCATCCATACACATACAAGCTTAGTTATACAACTATATGATTAAAATTTGATTACCAGCAACTAGATTACTAACAATAATTATCAACAACACGTATAGGTACACACATACATATAAATTATATCCTTTGCACACAACCTCTTTTTGTTTTGTATAGCGTACCCCCATCAATTGACCTATTGTAATTAGATGCAATTTTTGTGCAAATAACTATAACTCACATTATTTATATTCATGCGTATTACATGTAATCACAACACACTTATACAAATATTTCTTACACAAGTTTTCAGATTAAAAGATAACATTTATATATACACCTACATACATAATAACATCCCTACATATTCATACCTACACACAAATAAACTCAATTACGTACTACACTATGCACAGACAAATTCATTTGTTAATTAATTCATGCATGCTTACATTACATATGATACCAACACACAACAATTTGCCATACACTTCTTTCTTTATACACATATCAAATCTCTATCTATATATCATTTGTCTTAATCTTCGATCTATACATATATACACCACACACATCTTCTGTTACATAAAGAATTCACGTACACTCATGTAGATATATATATAAAAATTCAAATCTTAGAACATTCAATTACTAAGCATACATGTATACGCACAGACCATATATCACACAAAGATATTATAAATACACTCTAAGATCAAATATACACTCACAACTCGACCTGTAACCGAAACCGTGACACGTAACGAAACCGAAACCGCAACCGAAACAACTAAACAAGTTGGGATAACTTACCGGCATGTTTCGCGGCATAGAACGCAGGTTCTTCGGAGTGTTACGGTGCTCGTCGGTGTTGGTAACAGCGTTCGGCGGTTATTGCGGTTGTTATAACGGTGGCGCGCAACGGGGACAGGGAACAACGACGGAACTTTACACTATGATGGTGTGCTACGGTGCTTGTGGTGGTCGCCTGTGTTTGTGTAGGTGACGGAACGCTGGCCGGAAGTGGTTAAAGTGATCGGAAGGTAGTGGTGACGGCAAAAGTAGGGTTTACAGGTATAAGGTTTTAGATGGTTAATATAATTCATTTTATTTTGCAAATTGGTCCCTAAAGTTTCAGATTTAATTAACTTGTTTCCAAAGTTATTATAAAACAACTGTTAATTAATTACAATTTGAACCTCGTACCCTTACGACGTATATAATTTACGAAATCACCACGTTTACTTTTCGGTACGCTTTCGAGTTATAAGAATTTGTAATTCCCTAAATTACTGATGTTTAAACGTCACTCGTTATGATCTGAAAATTGATCGAGTTAATATTTTTGTAATAAATATTTATTTTGATGACTCTAATTATATAGATGGATTTCAAGTTAAAAGAGACTAACGGAATTTGGTAAAGTTGGGTTGACGACGTTAACATGAAATTCTCGGGTGTCACATCATCCCCTTGTTGAAAGAATTTTCGTCCCGAAAATTGACGAAGGTTGGTAAGAGTTTGAGGTTGAAAGGAAGAAAATAATAGAAAAATTTTAAGTTGTCACATCTTCCCCTTGTTGAAGAATTTCGTCTCGAAATTTTAGTAATGGTAGATCACTTCGGTTTGGTTCAAAGAAAACTAATACTTGATGTGAGTTGTTTTAACTAGATTATCGCAAGTTAATTAAACGGAATACTTATGTTCTAGCAGAGGTCGGATTTCATTGGCTGCTTAGTAAGGTTTATAGGATCTAAAGTTTCTATCATCTTAAGTGTAGAAAGAGTAGAGTGAGTGGGTGAGGATAGTGGAGTGTTAGAAACCACAATTTTCTTACAAAGAATGTGAGAGGGAGTTCACGATAATGACATATCTTATAAATATAATGTCTGACTATTATCAATTATTGTGCCTGTATGTGTAACTAATGTAGTTCGTACGGTTATAGTCTATGATGGATTTTTTTTTTTTTTTTTTTTTACCATTGTTATCTAGAGATGGACTTTCGCTTTAGATGATTATGAGTTGACTTTCATTTAGTTATTTATTGTGTTTTGGGTATAACCCACATGACGAGTTTTGTCAGGATTCTCGTGTACTTATAAATTCACCATTACGTTGCGCACCCGTAATCGTCAATTTATATCCCACGACAATTCTAACTTGTTTCCTATCACATGTTTTACTCTTACGTTTTGTCATGCTTATTGCTTTGTACTTATTTATATGTTTTTTTTTCCTCATTATAAGTTTATGACGTGCATAAGGAAAGTATGGTATGCTTATAACTATAAGTAAAGTTCACTACATGTGAAAGATATCAATGCATGTAAAGGGCACTAAATGTGAAAAATATCAATAGATGCCTAGTGTGATGTACTTATGGGGCAAATATGTGTCAATCATATTATAAGTTCTTGACAAGTTTAAGAAAAAAAATGTTATAAACATAATGTAGGGTATTCAGTAAGCAAGTAGGTAACATATTTATTACAACAAATAGTTTCCCACAAGTAATATGTTATAGAACATAATAAGTCTAATATCACATGACATGGTATAGCACATAATGGGTCATGTGATATGTTATAAAGTGTAGTAGGTCATACAACAATCAAGTCAGGACCTCATAGTTAAAAATAAATGTGTTCATTAGGCTTTGATCTACACTCGCTTGTTGCCATCATGATATGAGTTATAAATTCTAATTCAATGAAAGATGTTTCTTAGACAGTTTCAAAACCGTTTTAGGTTTCCAACAACATAATGAATGAACAGAGTTATGATCAAGCATACCTTATGTATACTTTAGTGATTAAGTTGTAAAGCAAGGAAGTACATACTTAGTTCAAGCCTTACTAGCAGGGAAGATCCTACTACTGTTCTTTAAAGTTTACTTAAACCGAGTTAACTACTCAAGACACCAAATCAAGCCATGTCGATAGGCCTGCAATGCTAGTGTATATGCGTATGTCATAACTAAGTGAGTGAATAAACGGAAGACTAATTCTGTGTCTATAGTTATAGTAAAAAAAATATTTTGGAACCGAAGATGAAAAAATATTAGCAATGCAATTTATCTTAATGCAAGCAAATTACGTGAATGCATATGTATAACTAATGCAATGCGCAGTTATAGTCTAGAATGCAATGCAATGCAAACCTAGTTCGCTATAACCAACGGCTCTGATACCAATCTGTCACACCCCCAATTTCCACTAACGGAGTTCTACCGTTCAGGGCGTGACATGCCAGGATCTCATTGCCATTAGTTACGTTGAACGACCTTTATATGAATTTAAAAACCAACATTTATAAATCCAAGTTTAAAATATGTTTCAGTGCGGAAGCATAAATAAAAATCCAACATTCAATGCGTAAACCACGCGTCCAAAACCATAATTAAATAAAATATAAAAATAGTTTTAAATGCAACTACGACTCGACCAAAACATGCTCCTAATCCGTGCACTGTACCTGAGAAAGACATGCTAAATCGTGTCAACACTAGGTTGGTGAGTTCACAGGTTTAGATAAGTAAAAATACAACAACAGCCGATAATGTAAAATACAATTATATCGTTGGGTAGCGAACCCAGTTTCTTATTATTTAAGCGTTTCGATACCGAGCTGACTGAGATTTATTTGCGCCTCGACACCATTGCTACAACAATGGACCAACAACATAGGACAATTCACACCTACCCGGCTCCCAGCCGAGGGTGGGGTTTGTCAAACCCAGTAGTACTACCCGAACTTCCTCGCTATACCCCGTATATTAACGGCTCGAAGATTTAGTGAGGACTTTAACAACTTGTTACGTTTACGCTTAATAATCAAGAGATATAATGTAAATACAATTATCAAAATTTAGTTCAGTGCATGCTTTCTCCCCCAACAGGAAAATAGTAAAAGGGGCCGTGAAACTCACCTTAGATTGCGCAGCTACCAATAATTAGCAAGAATAGAACTTTCAAGGTCAACCAACGACCTGTTTAAGTTCTACAAAATTAGGTACAAGTTACTCTAATAGAGTTCACGTTCGGTTTCGCGTTTCCGGTTCGGTTTCGTACCAATACCCATATAATTACATCATTTAAATTGAAGTATTAATTTTGATACGTATTTTATAGGTCTATTAAACACCTATAGGTATAATATTAATTATATTATCGTTTCATTACTTATCGTTTTATCATCCATACACATACAAGCTTAGTTATACAACTATATGATTAAAATTTGATTACCAGCAACTAGATTACTAACAATAATTATCAACAACACGTATAGGTACACACATACATATAAATTATATCCTTTGCACACAACCTCTTTTTGTTTTGTATAGCGTACCCCCATCAATTGACCTATTGTAATTAGATGCAATTTTTGTGCAAATAACTATAACTCACATTATTTATATTCATGCGTATTACATGTAATCACAACACACTTATACAAATATTTCTTACACAAGTTTTCAGATTAAAAGATAACATTTATATATACACCTACATACATAATAACATCCCTACATATTCATACCTACACACAAATAAACTCAATTACGTACTACACTATGCACAGACAAATTCATTTGTTAATTAATTCATGCATGCTTACATTACATATGATACCAACACACAACAATTTGCCATACACTTCTTTCTTTATACACATATCAAATCTCTATCTATATATCATTTGTCTTAATCTTCGATCTATACATATATACACCACACACATCTTCTGTTACATAAAGAATTCACGTACACTCATGTAGATATATATATAAAAATTCAAATCTTAGAACATTCAATTACTAAGCATACATGTATACGCACAGACCATATATCACACAAAGATATTATAAATACACTCTAAGATCAAATATACACTCACAACTCGACCTGTAACCGAAACCGTGACACGTAACGAAACCGAAACCGCAACCGAAACAACTAAACAAGTTGGGATAACTTACCGGCATGTTTCGCGGCATAGAACGCAGGTTCTTCGGAGTGTTACGGTGCTCGTCGGTGTTGGTAACAGCGTTCGGCGGTTATTGCGGTTGTTATAACGGTGGCGCGCAACGGGGACAGGGAACAACGACGGAACTTTACACTATGATGGTGTGCTACGGTGCTTGTGGTGGTCGCCTGTGTTTGTGTAGGTGACGGAACGCTGGCCGGAAGTGGTTAAAGTGATCGGAAGGTAGTGGTGACGGCAAAAGTAGGGTTTACAGGTATAAGGTTTTAGATGGTTAATATAATTCATTTTATTTTGCAAATTGGTCCCTAAAGTTTCAGATTTAATTAACTTGTTTCCAAAGTTATTATAAAACAACTGTTAATTAATTACAATTTGAACCTCGTACCCTTACGACGTATATAATTTACGAAATCACCACGTTTACTTTTCGGTACGCTTTCGAGTTATAAGAATTTGTAATTCCCTAAATTACTGATGTTTAAACGTCACTCGTTATGATCTGAAAATTGATCGAGTTAATATTTTTGTAATAAATATTTATTTTGATGACTCTAATTATATAGATGGATTTCAAGTTAAAAGAGACTAACGGAATTTGGTAAAGTTGGGTTGACGACGTTAACATGAAATTCTCGGGTGTCACATTTTTAGTTTTCTATTTATTAAATTTCTTTTAATCTCAAAGGAATGTATCTGAATAACAAACTAAACTTCATGAAAATGTCACAAGACTCTAGTAAAAACCAAGTTGTCCACAAAAATAAAAGGTCTAAAAGAAAATGGTAATTTTGAAAAAAGTGAGGGTTTTTAGAGACATCGAAGTGCGGGTGATAAAATAACAAAAGTTTATTTTATTTAAGTACCAAGACCTCACGAAAATTAAACTTCACGAAAATGTCACAAGCCTTTAATATTATTGCAACTGTTTAAGTATCATGAAATATGAACAATCATTCACTTTGTCTACCTTGAGGATTCCGCCGTCGGTCAGGGTTTGACAATTCAGAAGTTACACAATGACTTGACAAAATAACCCAATAACCTGACGAAATAACACAATGAGCTGAAAATCGTGAAAAAGTTTGTTTTTTATATATATCAACACTATAAGCGTTTTAAAGATTAGAAAATACTCGTTTTTACGGTGCAACTTAAACAATATAATTTCGTATGTAAAATTTATATTTATAAGTGATTAATAAAATGATGGAACTTCAAATATAAAAGTCATTATTATTAATATTACAATCCATTCCAATTTTAAGAAATTAACACATATCGTTATATTTTTAATAGTAAATTTTAAACTTAACTTAAACTCTCTTCTAAAATTATAATCATAAAAATAAAAATAAAAATAAACGAACAACCCTCGACGCAATCTTTTTCTCCTGAACGAACAAATACAAATACAAATACAAATACGATCAAATCATCAAAACCCAAACTCTAAAATCTTACAAATTCGATTTGTTGCAAACAAGTATGCAGGGTTTGAAGAGGGGTTCATTTGTTGCAAAACGTTTCTCAGTTCCTCATATCAGGAAAAAAGTTTCCAATTCATGGTCTGCCGTTGAAGATACTTTTCTATCAACCAAGGTAGGGTTTCATTTAATTGCTAGTTTCAGTTGGGGTTTTGTTACGTTTTTGCTTTGATTTGTAGGAGACTTTTGAGAGGCATAAAGTTGTGTTTACGATCTTAACTTCAGCTGCATCTGTTGCCACTGCTTGGGCTGGTATGTATCTATGTATGTTTACCTTACATGAAAATCAAATTGGTCCTTGTATGTCACTGGGGTTTTGAATTTTTGTAGAATGTTATTGACTGCATTTGTATTGGTGATGAACTTTTGTAGAAAACAACAATCTTGTTTTTGAGTTTGAAAGATAGTTAATGTTTGCTGTTAGGTGTGTAAACAAGCCGAATAAACACGAATTGGACAATGTCATGTTTATTTGTTGGTTTAATTTCAACTGAACAAACGATCTTACACGAGCAATAGAAGTACCTTTAGTAGTAAACAAATACATAAAAGAATAGTCTAAATCGAACTTTAAAAATAAAAAGTCCAACTTCTAATCACCAATTCAACATAATCGTAATCAACAATGCATAATTTTTGATAAATGATGACATTGTATGCATTAAGCTTAAAAAAAGATGTTGTGTTGTTGATGCTGAGATGGATGTGTGATCACACAAGATTGGATAGGATAAGGAATGAGGTTTTTAGGGCTAGACTAGGGGTAGCGCTTATGTTAGAGAAGATACGAGAAGGAAGAATGAGGTGGTTTGGACATGTGAGGAGAAGAGAGCGGACAACTCTCGTGAGAAGGGTGGGGACCCTTATGGTAGATGGGAAGAGGAGCAGAGGCAGACCCAAAATGACTTGGGGTGAGCAGATTAGGCGGGATTTGGTAGACTTGCACCTCTTAGAGGACATGATCAATGATAGGAGTTCTTAGATTTGTAGGATTACGGCTAGGGATTTCTAGGATGGTGTATAGGATAGATAGGAGATGGGGGTCATTGTTTGGTCTGTGTGTGTTCACTTAGGTCATTTTGATGTATGTATAGATGGTAGTCGATTGCATCGAGTAGTTTTTACTCATAAGTATGCCCTAAATTACTCTATATGATCATCATCATGGATAGATTATGTGTCGTTCTCTTGTTCGTTTATGTGTGTCTGCTACTATTATTATCTTTTTGTATTGCTATATTATTATTTGCTATTATATGTTGCATGTAATATATCGTTTATATTTTTATTTCTTGTTATATTTTAGTATGGACCGGTTATTATTTGATTTTATTATGTTGCGTGTATATGTTGTTTGCTTGTGTTTTAATTTATGTCATCTTGGTTCTTTTTGATCGTTGAGTTGGGGTCTCTCTAGGAGCAGCCACTCTATCTCATTAGATAGGAGCAAGGTTTGCTTTCATCCAAACCCTCTCCAGTCCCTACTTTATAAGTGAGATTTATACTGGGTTTGTTTGTTTTTGTGTTGTTGATTATGATTATGTTGAACCGGTGATGTAAAGTTGGCATTTTGACTTTTGAAGTTTGTTTTAGACCTTATTTATATGTATCTATTTACCTTTGAGGGTACTTTTGATGATGGTTATTTTTGGATATTTTTATTTAGCTTTGAAGTTCTAATCAATGTTCATTTAGTTTTGTTCATTCGGTTGTGTTCGTTTATTTTTGTTTAGTTATGTATGTAAACATTCGTTTATACTATTAATGAACATACATGAGTGTACACGAACATCATCAGTTTCTTTACAAACGAACACAAACATTCAACCTTGTTCGTTTAAATGATCGTATTCAATTGTTTGTTTGGTTAAAGTTAAACAAACGAAGCATAAACATACCATTTTTGGTTCATTTACATGCTTAATGTCATAAGTAATTTAGTTATTTGATGTAAGGACCAATGATGTAAAATCACCATAATTCAACCACTCGTAATTGCATCAACGTTTATGTAGCCTGGCCTCTTAATATGTGCATGCCCTTACTATATGTTGTTTAAGTTGTTGTCAAAAGCGCACACCTAGGCACCTAGTAGACGTGAGGCAAGAGGCACGTTAGGGATGCCCACTCTTGCTAGACGCAAGCAAGTCGCTTTTAAAATTTTGTATGCCTATTTTATATATCTTTTTTTTCCGTCGTCTTTTTGTCTTGGGTGTGCTCTTTTTTCTGCATCTTGTGCTATAGGTGAGCAAACACTTTGCACCTTGTGTATGCTACTTTGACTACTATGACAAGAAAAATAAAAAAGAAATAAGAAACTCTTCTCTTTATTTTGATTGTTTTTATTTTATTGAATTAATATATTGTAATCGTGCAGGCTATACGTTACGCCATCTTCACGAGACAAAAGTTGAACGAAGACTTGAGTCAATTGAGAATGTTGTTAGTATTCTCCCTTCTTTTAAACCACTTAATGCGTTTTCTATTTTTTTTTCGTTTCCTTTTTATGGATTTGTTAGAATACTTGTATGCTTTAAAGATGATTTTATCCATGCATATTTTAGCCGGTTGCATAACCAGTATATTAATAACACTAATTTTCATTCTTCATGCATTTTTGTGACTCTTGCAAATTCAAAAATCAAAATCAAATAATAGTTCAACTTGAGTTAAAGATAGTTAGGCAATTTTACATGTATCTTAAAACACCAACTTTCTTGCACCAATTCCTAACCGATTCACCAAATTTATTTATTTCGGTACTAGATGTTATTTGTTTCTTCGATGAAATTATATTAAGATGATAAGATCTTATTTATGAACTTTCTTGCAGATGAAAAATAATTATGATATTGAAGGTAAGGAATTAAAAAAGTTGGTTGGGACTGGTCATTCTAATGCTGCAGCCTGTATTGCCACAGCCGGTGTTTCCTTAGTTGTCGGGTTTGTAAATTGTCTCTCTAAAGTCTAAACTCTTGTGAGTTTCTTAAAGTTGTTAAATATTACACACATAAACTACAAAATTACATCAGATTGCTTCAAATAGATTTACTTGAAGTTAATCTGATTCTTTATCATTTTGACTCTAGGTGACACGATGGGTAGGTTGTGTAACTTGTCAAACAGGTCGTATTGATCAATGTATTATTTATTAAATATGACTGAAAACGATGGCTTGGTTTGTAAGCACTCGAATATGCATCAAATGAATTTTGACCCGTATAGCCCATTTCAGTTTTGGGAGCTTTTTTAAATATGCTTTGCTTGTTTTGATTAAACAAAGACGATCCGAATTAATCCACTGTTAAATTTGTCACCTCTAATTAATACAGTTTCTGGTTTTACACTATCTTTTATATTGCAGGTACGGGTTGGGTTGGAGAGGAGGTAGATGGTATGCAAATCGTAAATTCAAAAGGGAACAGATGAAACTTTTGGGGCAAGTTAAACCGAAAAGGTGGCAACTGAAGTTTCTGAAGCGGCCACTAATTCGACTAAAAAGGTCAAATGATACGGTCAAAGCACCAGAAACTGCAGAAGGATCAATTCCAGTTGCACATAATTCAACAGAAGCAAATCCTGCTTGAAATTGGAGAAGATGAGATGAAACTAGTGTTTGGAGGGTTGATAATGCTTATTAAAATTTTGTTTTTTTTTTTGTTTCGTGTAATTAAAATCGGTTTTTTGTTTATTGTTGCGTGTAAGATAGGTGCACGCGCTTAAGTGCACCTATCGTTAATTGTACTTACCATCGAAGAGGAAATGATAGGTAGGATTACGTTACACGCAACGTTAAACAATTTTTGAAACAAATTTTGAAAGAGTTGCAATTAAGTTTCTAGGTTTAACATAATACATTTTCCAACTTAAATTTTGCTTTTTGTGGTAGGCATGTATAAAGGGTATATTTTTCATAGAACACAAATTTTAAGAAAGTTTTATCATCTATATTGAAAAGGATTAAAAAGCTGAATGAGTAAATGGTTAGAGACATCATCCATATTGTCTCAAACTTAGAAGTTAGTTAAACTTGAAATTCGAATTACACATAATAACATATAGTCTTTATATATATTTTTAAGTTATTATGTTTTTTTTTTAATTATAGCATGCTAGAGTTCTTTATTCTTTGAGTTAATTGCCAAAATAGTCCCTGTGGTTTGCTAGTTATTGCAGAAAATTACACTTTTAAAAATTTTTGCATAATTAGTCCCTACAAGGCAAAACCTGTTGCTAAATCAATCCCGGACGCTAACGCTGTTAAAAGAATTCTGTTAGTTAACTATGAAATGACTAAAATGCCATTGGGGCTATTTTTGAAATTTACTCTGTTAAAAAAAATCCACCACCAACACAACTTACTCTCAACCGCCATTACCACCAACATCAGCTGCTACCACCACCACACCTCCACCATCATTGTTTCATCTTTGAGATTAGATGTGAAACATTTCTTACTTGAAGGGTAACTTGAGTTCAATCATGGATGATATTCAACAAATTTTGTGGCTGCTGTAGTTGAAATCAACAAGGCAAGTAATTACACCAAATCAATGGATGATATTAAGCAAACTCCGTCGCTGGTGCAACCATGGTACGCTGATCGACATCGCCGGAATCTGGCTGAGTTCAGATCATCTGATGAAAGTCAGGGATCTTTCTACATCGCTGTACACATAATTCATGCACGTGGGTAAGAACAGAACGGAATATGATGAATTGTAATTGAGGTGTTTAGTGAACTGATGTGCAATATGAATTTTAAAACATATAAGCTAATTCCATGTGATCGTTCATATATATGATGAATTGATCGAAGCAATATATTCAAAGGTCAACTAACTCTTTAGATAATATCACAAGTTTAAAACCTGCTACAAAAGAACTCCACCATTGATCTTTGTTCAAATGAGGATTCTTTAATACTGCAACAACAATTTTCATTCAAACATATAATTGAGATTGGAACAATTGAAAAGAACTCAAATCATAGATGTTATTGGTGTGGACGTGTGGTTACATATGTCAGATCGCGTTGTGAAACAGGCTAATTGGGTTTATCTTCAACCAATCTCTACCTCGCTGGAATTAGATGGATCCACTGTCGTTCATCACATGTGGACTCCGTTCTCCGATTCTGTTACCCACTTGATGTCCATCACATTTGATCGTCTTCTCTGGTTGATCAAGATAAGGTTTGGGTGAAGGAGAACAAGATTATGATGGCGGCGACGACGACATGGTAGAGGTGTGGTGGCGACATAGTGAAGGTGGATTGATGGTGGTTGAAGAAGATGGTGATTAAAGAAGTAAATTACATTTTGGGACCCAAGGGCATTTTGGTCAATTTCCTATCAACTAACGGAATTTTTTCAACGTCGTTAGTGTCCAGGACTGATTTAGCAATAGGTTTTGCCTTGTAGGGACTAATTACGCAAAAATTCTTAAAAGTGTAATTTTCTACAAAAACTAGCAAACCACAGGGACCATTTTGGCAATTAACTCTTATTCTTTTTATTGTAACATGTGTTTTTTTATAATATGTTCTTTATAGATTGTATAACATTGAGTAATCAAAATTATTTTTTTATTATAATAACATGTTTTGAGTATTTGATTAGTTATTTTTCCTATTACATTATGAAGCAAATAATGTTTATTTCATCATTGAAAACTGTCTATTAGTACTTGTAACTCGTAGTACTTTAATAAGTGAAAAATACAAATCAAATGTTTGGCTCGAGTCTCTCTCGTCTTCATGGCTAGACACAAATCGACTAGCAAGGTCGCCTGCTAAGGCAAGATCATCTAGTCATGATAGCACATTACAAATGTCCATATAATTATATACATAAAACCTGTGACATAATGAAAATGAGAGCCCAACCCTTTCGGTTTTGTTGGTTGTAACGGGCTACTTAAGAGTGTTAAGTAAACGAGTTAAGTTGGGGTTGGGCTTGGCTCGTTAAAAATCTAGTCAAACCCAACAATTTATCTTAATGAGCTCCAAAAGTGATTTATATAAGGGTCTAGTATAAACGGCTAATGTGGAGTGGTGATGTGACTTATAGATTTATTTTTATTTTTTTTTTAATATAATTAACATGTTTTTAATTTTTTTAATATAATTACATATATTAAATATTCTGACCCTTACTTCTTCTCCTCAATTCCTTTATTGATACAAACGAATACCAACAATTGTTCGATTTGGAGGTTTAGTCACCCAATTTGAGTAAATATGTTTGAGTGACATAATTAGAACAAAATTTAAACTTGATTATGTTTTTATAACATTTCCCCATGATTAGGAGATTGATTTGTAAAAAACTATGATCATACTTTATCATAAACCTCAACATCAAAAGTGACTATACCCTCTCCAAATCGTAGCAACTCGTTTAATCGACTTTATTGTTTATGAAATTAGTTTATAAAATAGCCGGTCAATCAACTTTTATAATTTCCTATTTGGTTAATGAAAGTTAGGTATTAACCACAAACACTTCTCATGGACACGATACTCATACTTGCTCTATCTAGTTAAAAACACAAAAAGGTAAGAAAACTCTCTAATTTGGTCAGGACTTCGACACCAATCAATATCGTTGAAGTGTTTGAAGTATGTGGTGCTTCAACAAATCTATTTTGATATCTGATTGGGTCAGATATTAAGGCCAGATTACCTTTTTTGCTAAGAGATCCACTCATTACCTTAGCTTATTCAGCTTGAAGTAGACTGAGCAAATTACTTAGAGGCATTATCTCTAAATTAAGGTTACTTTCACAGGGCAAGTTAAGTACTTCCACTCTAATGGTAGACTACGCAAAATTTTGATCTTAGTCTGCTCTACAGTTGTGAAAATATTATACTTATTAATTAGTAAACTTACTATTTTGTATGTTTATTCAAGAGTTTCTCCATGAATACATATGAATGCTTCATATTCATTAAGATTTTTGGGCCTCCTATTCTCAACCATTTCTCACCATTGTAAAGATCAATCAACTAGTCAGTAGTCCCATATTTCTTTGGCTAATTCACATAAATCAACGTGTACAAAGATCTTATGGTGCAAGGCCATGATGAGAAAAGTTTTGGCTTTTATCGATGGTATATTGGTTTTTACTGGTCCCAACTATCACCTTTTGTCTTCTAACGGTTCCAACTATTGAATTGGCTGTCAACGGTCCCAACTTTTATCACTTTGGTAACTATTGGTCCGTCGTTAAATTTTTTTAACGCCGTTAACTTTTTTTCAAATTCAAGACCGATGTTTTAGGCCTTTTGATCGGAAGGATAATACGAGTCAATTGATGTAAAAGTTTTCTCGAAAAGGCTCTTTGAACGATAATTTTTTTACATCCGATTGAAGCACCGTTTAGGTTTAAACACCTGATTGAAGCACTATTTCGTTGTTTGGAGTGCCGTTTCAATGTAACTTTTCCATCAATCGACTTGTATTATCCTTCCGATCAAAAGGTTTAAAAGATCGGTATTGAATTTGGAAAAAAACTTAACGGCGTTAAAAAAAAAATTAACGACGGACCAGTGGTTACCAAAGTGATAAAAGTTGGTACCGTTGACAACCAATTCAATAGTTGGGACCAATAGAAGACAAAAGGTGATAGTTGGGACCAGTGAAAACCAATATACCTTTATCAATCTCTACATTTTTCAGGTCATTATCACTCTAGAATTTGCATCATTTGGTTTCCGAATGCTGGAATTCCAGGAGAACCTTCAGAAGCAGGAACTTCTGGGATTTCTACTTTACGAATATAGGATCCATCTACTATGAAGTGATATAATTGCTTGTCCTGATGGTTAAGAAAGTTAACCATGCGAATTTTCCACTGTAGATACTCCTCACTTGCCAAAACAGTAGGTTTTATCAAGGTGCCCTATCACAGTGAATCCTTAGTTGTCTTTGAGTATGCCATAACTAGCTATACTAGGTAGAAACTGTGAGAAATTGAACACAATCAAGATAGAACAAAACGAAATGTATTATGTAAACTGTTACAATACAAGAAATTGAATTGAAGAAGATAATATGAATCAACAGACTTGATTCATATTTATACAATCAATTCACAAGCAACGGTTACTAACAAACTAGTTGCAGCAGCTCAAACAGAATATTAACACTAATACCCCCTATACTTTGACTAGTTTATATTCTCACTAAAAATACAATTCTATAATATGCACAACAAGTCCTTCTAGTATCTGATATATGCAACATTGAAACAATTCTTCTTCACAAAACTCCACCTTTGTGCAATGTTACATGATTCCAAGTTTAGACAAACAAAATCTAAACTTTTCTCCTCCTAAAGGTTTGGTTAGCATATCAGCAGCATTATGATGAGTATCTACATACTCTGCTTTGACCTTTCCAGTATTAACTACATCTCTAATAAAATGTAGCCTCACATCCACATGTTTAGTCCTTTCATGATGAAGAGGATTTCTTGATAACTGTATTGCACCCATGTTATCACGCCATATTAAAGCCTCCTGCAAATTAAGCCCAAGTTCTGCAACAAAGCCTCTAAGCCACAAAGACTCTTTAGTGGCTTCAGTTAGTGCAATATACTCAGCTTCTGTTGAGGATAGAGCAACTACCTTTTGCAAAGTTGATTTCCAACTGACCACACTGTCAAACACTGTAAAAACATACCCAGTAACAGATCTTCCACTATCCCAATCTTTTGCATAATCTGAGTCAACAAAACCAGTAACCACATGATCACATGTCTGTTTTTTCCCAAATGTCAACCCAACATCTCTTGACCCATTAAGATATCTCAAGACCCACTTAACAGCCTCCCAATGCTGCTTACCAGGAGAACTGAGATACCTACTAACAATGCTTACAGCATAACCCAGATCAGGTCTAGTGCATACCATCATATACATGAGACTACCAACAGCATTGGCATATGGCACAGTTGCCATAAAACTTTCTTCATCTGCATTCTTTGGACCATCTCTACTGGATAACTTGAAATGAGGAGCTAAAGGTGTAGTCACTGGTTTACTTTTGTCCATGTTAAACAATTTTAACACTTTCTTGATATACCCTGATTGAGTAAGGGTTAACACACCTGTGCTCCTGTTCCTGGTAATTTCCATACCCAAGATTTTCTTGCAGCTCCCAGATCTTTCATGTCAAACTCTTCCTTTAACAGTTCTTTAGTAGCCACAATGTCTAACTTTGACTTGCTTGCTATGAGCATATCATCTACATAGATCAACAAATAGACATATCCCTCAACCATGCCTTTCTTCAAATATACACATGGCTCATATTTACTCTTAACAAAACCCCTGGAAACAATATACTCATCAAATCTTTTGTTCCACTGTCTTGGAGACTGATTTAACCCATATAAAGCTCTTTTCAACAAGCACACCATGTTCTCCTTACCAGCAATTTCAAACCCCTTTGGTTGTTTCATATAAATGGTTTCATCTAAACTGCCATTTAGAAAAGCAGTTTTCACATCCATTTGTTCTAACTCAAAGTCATACAATGCCACCAAAGTTAGAATAATTCTGATGGAAGAATGCTTCACTACTGGAGCAAAAATTTCACTAAAATCCACACCAGCCTTTTGTGTAAAACCCTTGGCCACAAGTCTGGCCTTATACCTGGGTTCTTGCACACCTGGTATCCCATCTTTCAATTTAAACAACCATTTACAGCTTATTAACTTCTGATTACTAGGCCTTTTAACAACTTCCCAAGTATTGTTTTCATATAAGGAGTTCATCTCCTCTATCATAGCTTGCTTCCACTTATCACTGTCTTCAGAGTTCACAACCTCTTCATAGGACATGGGATCACCTTTTGTTTCACATATTTCTAATGCAGCAGCATTAAAAACATAAGCACTTATATCCTCATTTGTTCTATACCTGGCAGGAGCCTTGATTTGTCTCTTTGTCCTTCCTTTAGCAATAGAACTTTCATCATGTGTACAACTTGAATGACTACTCTCTTTATTTCCATCATTATTTGATGTTACCTCTGAATGAATTTTACTTTCTGTTGGTCCATAAAGATCGTGATTTCAGTGCTATGTTGACTTGTTTAACAACAAAATACCCAAGACTTGGACAACAAAGTGTATAATATCCAAACAAACCCAATAACAAGATTACACAACACAAATGAGGTATATAAGCTACAAAGATAAGTAGAATATGCTCCTAGCACCTCAAATGAACGATTACACAACACAATCAGTGAATAAGAGTCTTGGTTTAAAGATGTGCAAAAGTTATATTAAAATGAGGATAAGGTTACAATATATAGCAGTGTTAGGTTCGCTGATAGATTCGCTGTAGCGAATCTATCTGGCGAACCAACACAGGTTCGCTGGGCACATACAGATTCGCCCAGTCGACACCTAATACAAAAGATAACATGAACTGCGGGCGAATCTATAGATTCGCCCGTAGGTTCGCTAGAACAACAACAAATACAAGACATACAAATACATACAAAAGTAACACCGACAAGCCGGTGGGTCCAACCTATACATAGTGACTATCAATACTCCCCCTAGGTTGGACCTCACCTGGGGAAGTCTTCTAATTCAGCTCCGTCTTGATCTTGGCTTCAAAGATATTCAACGTACGCTCCTGCCCTGTCTTCAATTCCGGCCAAAGGATTTGTAACGTCTTCTGATCCGGCCTCATCTTCACTTAAATTCAGCATCGATTCCACAAACTCTGTATCTGCGACCTCAGTATCAGGCATATGTTGAACTGTCGTCTCCGCCTGAGTTTCTACTGTTTGCTCCTTTCCCATAACCTCCAAGTCTATCACCTGCACCGGTTTCTCGAATCTCCTTTCAATGGTTTGATCCAGCTGTCTTGATAGGTCATCCATCTCCATTCGCTGATCATCAGTTTTCCTCAATCTGTCATTCACCAATCTCAATTCTACACGGATTCCTCGGGCTTTGTTTGCGACCTTCACAAACAGGTTCGCTTCAGTAGCAGTATCATCTCCAGCCCCGTGCTTTATCCTGTTCTCGCACAACACTCTCAGATCCTCATCACAGAAAGAAAAGATCTCCATTGGGTCGAACAATCTGATTTCAGGACGATCTTCCCCTTTTAATCTGATAATAGCTTCACCCGTGCTGTTATCGTAAAACCATTTAAAGAAATCCTGCAGCCTGGGTGGCTGAGTGTCAGGAACCCTAACCCTGGTCATTGTCTTCGGAGCCTCAATCTTCAACACAATCTTTCCCTTCCACGAGATCCAGTGCCTATCTATCTTCTGCCTCATTCTCCTAGGCTTTTGGTACCCAAATTCAACAAAGTTAGACTTTGCAGCCTCCCTGATCGTTACTTCGAATGCACAAGCCCTTCCGCTTTCTTCTTTCCCCAACAATGGTAGCTCTGCCAGCCTACGCAAGTCCCATCTTGGTAAGGTGGCGAAGTGCTTCCTGTTCTTGATATACGTAATGTCACCGCCCCTTCTTTTAATCATATAAGCATCCACCAAACTATTATACTTCCATGCTATGACCTGCCTATCTAGCTGTTTGGTGTTGGGTTCATCCAAATGTTGAAATAGCGGCACCTCAGGTACAACTTCTACTTCCTTCCTAAACCACTCTGACTTATCAAGCTCAACGTGCTCGAACTGGTAACTCACTCCCTTTTCTTCCACTTTATATGTTTCGGGCTCGTCATCCAGATCTTCCTCACTATCTGCATCTACGTCCAACTCTGGTTCATCTATCAAAGTGTAATCCTTACCAGATCCTCCGACCACTTCTTCTCCTTTGAAAACATCCAAATCAATCCCCATTTCCTCGTCAAACTCTTCATCGACTGCTTTGCTCTTTCCTTTATCTCCAAAATCAACATCCATTAACGGATACTTTGCAGCATCCGTTAAGGAGTTCAGTTCGGCTTCAGTCATCGCAGGTTCAGTCCCTACCTTTTCCTTCAAACTGTTTAACTCCTTGAAAATCCTCACCATCAAACATTGCTGATCCTTCATCATTCTACCCATCTCATATATAACGGTTGATTTCTCAGCATCCTGTTTTTCCAGTTCCTCATGCCTACCTTTCAGCTCAACCAATTCTGCCTTCAACCTTTCAATCTCACCTTTCAACTCATTTCCAGACTCAGCAGATGTACCCCCGGTATCGTGCCTTGCTTTCTTTGACCCTTCGGCATGTGCATCAGACCTTTTCTTAGTTCGCTGTTCCCTACCAGCATCGATCTCTGCCTGGATTTCATCCACTTCTCGATCAAATGAATAGTCTTTCTCCTTTGCGTACGCCTTCCTCTTCTTTATTCTCTTCTCAACCTCCTCAATATTCTCACCACCACGTTTTCGCTCTGACTCCATTAACCGCTGAATCTGTACCCATCTTTCAGTCGGATACATATTTTCCCATAAAAACGACATCCTACCAACACAATCTGATCTCACCGCCTTACAGTCCTTGAAGATTCTTGAATGCATTTCCCATATCTTCAGTTCATTACCTACAACTGGCAGATTAGGCAACTTGTCATTCAGAATCATTTGGATGAACCTGGGATACATCAACCATTTAGCCCCTTTGGTGGCATGAATGTTCTCGAGTAGATAGTTGAAGATCAGCTTCGCAAGATTGGCTTTTTGCCCTCGGCAAAACAGCATCATAGCTCGTGCCCAGTCTAAGTTCAGCCCGTCCGTACCCCCTTTCCTATGATCCAGGCACATAATGAACACATGTGCAATGTACCTCCATTCCTGGATCAAATAGGACTTTACAAACTCCATTTTCTTCTCACCGGGCATCGGACCCTCATACCCCGCTGTCCGGAATGCCCCATATACTTCTTCAGCCGTCATACTAACCTCTTCCCCGACATCCTCCTCTAGCCTTAAAATCCTAGCTAGATCAGCTTCTGTGAATTCCAAGTCATAGCCACCGACTTTGGCACAGATACGTGATGGCTGCACCGACACGTTCATTACCGCAGTTCGCCAGAAATCCCGAACATGCAGCTCATATATAGTAGGTGAGTGAGAAATGGCATGATGTATATGAGACGACTTCAGCCATTTGATAGAATCTCTATAGCTGCCGGCCTTTTCATGATTCTCATCAAGCAAAGCACACATGTTGTGCTTTCTTTCGAAGAATAATGTCGACATTGTGCCTGAAAAATAAACGGAGATTGATCAGAAACGAAAATTTGAGAAACAGTTAATAGGTTCGCTGGAATTTAAATTCGCTGATATAGCGAACCTGAGATTTTGGCACCTGAACCTATAAATTCGCTGACATGAAAAATCAGTCATTTTGGTCGAGCGAATGTATAGGTTCGCTAGCAACAGTCGGGCGAATCTATGTTGTTGCGCGGACAGCATAACGACATAGGTTCGCTCGAAGTTTTGAACTTTCGTTCAGATTCGCCAGACGAACACATAGGTTCGCTGGAAACCCTAGTTTTTGAAAAACGGCCAGAATCACAGACAAAAACACCAAAATCAAGCAATCAAGGCAACGAACGAGTAATATAATCATCAAAGGGGACTATTATGAAGTAAAGGCCTAACAAAACGCACTAAAACAGTCATTTATTTACAACACAATCACAGATCGACAATTTTAGGGATTTAACAGTTCGATTAAGAGTTTAAAACACTGATTAAGATGAAAGCGATTACATACCGGACAATATTTGTGATGTTTTAAGTGTGAAAAAGCCGGTTGAAGTGAGAATCGAACGTTTGTGGTTTGGATTTTGAAAAGTCTGCTACAGTACAGTTGACAGCGAAAGTGTGAGATATTTCGCTGTCACTGTATATATATACATACACAGGTTCGCTGGCAGACTGACCAGCGAACTTTAGATTCGCCAGAAGACCAAGAGTCAAAACGGCCTTCGGCGCGGTGCAAAAAGGTTGCGGGCGAACATGAGATTCGGGCGAACCTGTAGGTTCGCTAGCAGGTTCGCTCGCACACAAATTAAAATATTTTTGGATTTTCTTAAATTTTAATATCTTTGTAAATCTGTGAAAACGTCCCACGATTTCAACGCTCCAAAAATAAATATAAACAAAAAAGATCCTAAAAATACTAATAATAACAAGATAGAAGTTAAAAATAAAATAAAATAAAATAAAATAACAAAAAGGAATTTTAAACGCTAATATGGATATATATTTTTCATGATGTTTTGAGTAGAATCCGGAGAATCATCGATTGGCGGGATTGCAGATATGTTTGTCCATTTAAACCCATGCCTTAGTCCTTTCAACAAGAGATCAGCAGCTTCTTTTATCATGTTTATGGTTTGATTGAAGAAACTCAGACAACTCGGTCCCCACAGACATCTAGGTAAAAAGAACAAGTTCTGTCATCAGGGTATATCTGAGCAATACGATTGACTTTGCTTGAATTTCAATGATCAACTTTTGAATGTTGATCGATGCATTTGCTTCTTTTGACACTTGTGCAATCTTTTTGCATCTTTTCTTTGTGAGTGGAGCTTGTCAGCAATTGATTCTTTTGAACACAATGCGACTTATTATTTGGGAAACTCAAATAGTTCAGAGCTCCAGGTCTATACTGACGTATAACAGAGGAGATAAACATTTGAGCATGCTCGGTGAATCTTCAGGTCAATACTTCCGTATAGCAGAGAAGATCCACCAACTCCAGGTCAATACTTCCGTATAGCAGAGGAGTTAAGCACTTTGACTCAATACATTCTGAGGAGTTAACAAGTAACTCACTCAGAGGCTTTTCCGAAGAGCATCACTAGCAGCTTTTTATTTTATTTGTTTTGCATACTAGAAACTCGATTCGGGGATAGGGCGAGGGTGATTTGGGATGTTTAGGGAAATCAAGACAAAGATTTGACGCTCTCAACCCATTTTTGACAGAACCATTATCTTTGTGCAGTCCAATCATGTCAAGGAGATAATCCTTGTTGTCGAGATCTTGAGCGTTATGTTTGGCTGCACAATCACTGTTTACTTTGTTTTCGGGCTGAGCCTATCTGACATATCCCAAACGCAATGCTTCTGACCTCCTTCAACGTCCCTTCAACATCAATCAAAATGGAGATCCTGAAATAGCAAAATTTGAAAAACTATAAATAGTTAATCTTTTAAATCTCCCCCAAAATTTCTATATTGTAGCTATCAAATAAGAAATTTTTTGTTTTTTAGATTTTCTTAGTATATATATATATACAGAATAAAAGAAAGATAGAAAGAAATAAAAGAAAATAAAGATAAAATAAAGTGACGGAGCGATGAAGCGAGTGACCCACGGATTTTTCAAAGAAGAAGAAGAAAAGATTATTTACATATTTACAAATGGATTCTCACAGAAAAAGGTTTTCAAAAAGATATAAGTCCTAGCATGGAGATCAGTTCATAAAAACGTGGTTTGTCAAAAGTTTTTGTGAAAAGATCAGCTTTTTGCTTTCGAGTTTCAATAGGAATAATATCAATAAACCCCTTTTCCTGTGCATCCCTGATTGCATGAATTCTTGTTTCAATGTGCTTGGTGCGAGTGTGATGAATAGGATTCTTGGCAATTCCAACAGCAGCTTCATTATCACAGAATAGTGGCGTATGAAGAAAGTTGATGCCATAATCCATCATCTGATGCTGAATCCATAGCACTTGGCAACAGCAACTTGACGCAGCTATGTATTCTGCTTCTCCAGTGGACAGAGAGACGGTTGTTTGCTTCTTGCTTTGCCATGAAACAAGACATTCTCCAAGGTATTGACATCCGCCAGTGACTGATTTTCTGTTAATCCTGCAACCAGCATGATCACTATCAGAAAAGGCATGTAAATCAAAGTTCCCACCTTTAGGGTACCAAAGTCCCAAACGAGAGGAACCCTTAAGGTAACGGAAAATTCGTTTAACAGCTTTTTCATGTGATTCTTTTGGATTGGCTTGGAAACGAGCACAGTAACACACGGCAAATGTTATATCTGGTCGGCTTGCAGTCAGATACATGAGAGATCCGATCATCGAGCGGTACCGATGAGCATCCACAGGATTCCCATTATCATCGGAAGTAAGGCATGTTTGAGCTGTAAAAGGAATCAATTCAGGAGAAGAATCATCCATGCCAAACTTCGTGAGGATTTCTTTGATATATTTCTCTTGGTGGATCAGAATTCCATCAGGCTTTTGTTCCACTTGCAGCCCCATGAAGAAACACATCTCCCCCATTATGGTCATCTCAAAACGATCCATCATCACCTTCTCAAATTCTCTACACAATCCTTTATTAGTCGAACCAAAAATGATATCATCAACATACACTTGAACGATCAGCAGCTCGCCATTCACCTCCTTCTTGAACAATGTCATATCTATAGTCCCACGAGAGAAACCTTTGCTGAGAAGATACTGTGTCAGAGTTTCATACCAGATCCGTGGAGCTTGATGCAACCCATACAAGGATTTATCAAGCTTGTAAACCTTTGACGGGAAATCTGGATCCTCGAAACCTGGTGGTTGACACACATGGATCTCCTCATCGATATCTCCATATAGAAATGCACATTTCACATCCATCTTATAAACTTTAAAGTTTTTGTTCGCAGCATGAGCAAGAAAGATTCTGATGGCTTCCAGGCGAGCGACTGGAGCAAAAACTTCGGTGTAGTCAATCCCCTCCTCTTGAGCAAATCCTTGAACAACCAGTCTCGCCTTGTTTCTGATTACAACACCACGATCATCTGGCTTGTTTCGGAAAACCCATTTAGTGCCGATTGGACACTTATTAGGAGGAAGATCAACCAGTTCCCAAACTTTAAGCTTCCTAAATTGCTGCAGCTCCATTTGCATGGCATCCACCCAACTTGGATCTTCAAGTGCTTGTTTATAATTCTTTGGAACAACTTGAGACAGAAAGGCAGCATAAAGACATTCATTAATCAAACCACTCTGACTCCGAGTTCGCACACCATCAGTAATAGATCCAATGATATAATCGTGAGGATGGTTTTTCAAGGTTTTGAAGTCAGTATTGAGGAGTAAAGGATTTGGTTCGGTTGAGGGTGTTTGATTAGATGGTTGTGAGAGTGTAGGAATAGTATTAGTGGCAGTTGATTGAATGGTAGTAGATGTGGATGGAATATCTGATGGAGAAGTTTGAACAGTTTGAGGTGGTGGAGGTGATGGAATGTCAAATGAAGTGGGAGGTAGTTGTGTAGCTGATGTCGCAGGTTGTGGTTGTGATGGTGTAGATGGATGATTGAAAATAAAAACTGATGTGTGTGGAATGATGTCATCATCGTCAGTGTCAGGAAGATTAAATGATTTGAAAATAGTGGTGGAATCATAAAACCATGCCGGTTCACTGCCAATACTGGTAGTATTTGACTCTTGCCAGTCAACATAGTAGGACTCTTGCACAATCCGCGTTCGCTTGTTGTAAACACGATACGCCTTTTGTGTGTTCGAGTATCCCACAAAGAAGCATTCATCAGAGACAGCCCCAAACTTCGTCTTCTGATCCTGAGTATTCAAAAGAGTGCAAGAACATCCAAAGGGGCGTAGAAAATCAATCAGCGGCTTAATCCCTCGAAACAGTTGGTATGAAGTCTTCATCTTTTCCTTGACAATCAGTACCCTGTTCAGAACATAAGCTGCACAATTGACTGCCTCAGCCCAGAAAATAATTGGAAGCTTTGACTCAATCAGCATAGTTCTAGCCGCCTCCACAAGGGTTCGATTCTTCCTTTCAGCAACACCATTTTGTTGTGGTGTTCGGGCGGCACTAAACTGTCTGAGAATACCCCGTTGTTCACAGAAGGAGTTGAAGATGTGGTTTCTGAATGCAGTTCCGTTATCGCTTCTGATGGCTTGAACCTTCTTCTTTCCAAGAACCTCGATTAGAGGAATCAGCTTCATCAATTCTTCGGCAGTCTCACTCTTGTTTGCCATGAATCTCACCCAGGTGTACCTAGAGTAATCATCTGTGACAACCAAGCAATAAGACTTTTTAGCAATAGATTTGACACTTATTGGACCAAATAAATCAGTATGTAACAATTCGAGGGGTTCTGAGATGGAATTTGTAATTTTAAGTTTATGTGGCTTTTTGTGCTGTTTTCCTTTAGCACAAGCCATACATTTCTCAACCACTGAAAAGTCTTTGAGTGGTAAACCCCTAACCAAATTGTTCTTAACCAATTTATTCAGAATTTTAAAATTAATGTGCCCTAAACGTTTATGCCACAGAAACGATTCAAAAGATGAAGCTTTAGACAGGAGACAGGTCACGGTGGAATTTGATTCTTGTGATCCCATATTCAGCATATAGGTATCATTTCGTCTCGGAGCTCGCATGATCACCATATCTTCAGGAATAGTAAACTCTGGCTTCAAGAATAAGCATTCATTTGGAAGAAACATCACTGGAATATTCTTATCACAGATTTGTGATACACTGAGAAGGTTGAATGCTAGTTCAGGAACGTAGTTGACGTCTTCCAAAGTAAGTGAGCCATTTGAGACTTCTCCTTGACCAATCATCTTGCCACCTTTCTTGTCTCCCGCAAAAGCAACATAACCGCCATTTATGATCCTATAGTTAGTCAGGAGGTCCTTCAACCCTGTCATATGTCTGGAACATCCGCTGTCAATATGCCAATGACTATTTACAACGGCATTTGAATGTTCCTGACATTTATTAAAGAAATGAAAAGTTAGACCTTTGAAATTGGCACCCAAGCCTTTGTGTACTTGGGTGGTGGAGTAGATGAAGAATCACAAAAGAAACTATTTACAAATGTGTTTAATCTTTTTCGGAAGGATTTTTGCTTGGTGCTGTTTTGGATTAACTTAGGGCATTGCTTAACAATATGACCAGTATTCCCACATTTAAAACAATGAGACTTCAAACCAGTTTTTGAAACTCTGTTAACAGGAATTTTATCCATTTCAATTTCCTCATCACATTCTGACAGTTGAGAGTTGCAGTCACTGTAAGTGTCATAGAGTTCTTTTAACTTAACAGTTGTGACTTTAACTTTATCAGATTCAGGTTTTGGTTTAAGAATGTATGAAAAAGATGATTCCTTGTCTTTTGGTTTTGAAATTCTCACAGGTGTGAAAGATGGAATTTGATGAGTGAAGAACTTTTGAAAACAGTTTGTTTTGGTTTGACTTTCAGAGACATGACCTGAAAGTTTGTCTTTGTCATTCACACACACATTTTCAATCAAATCATCATTCAACACATTAGGGTTTGAAGTAGAGCACCCTAAATTACTATTAAACATGGAATTGTCTGAATATGACACGTTACTACAAACAGAATCAATTAAACTAATGTCTTCAAAAGACTTCTTGGAATCAGAACTACTGCAATCACTACTGCTAGAACAACCGAGCCCAACACTCCCACCATATGCGTAATCCTCTCTAACTTCCTTAAGATTTACTTCACTTAAACCTGCAATGGAACTGTCAGTATCATTCTGCATAATCTCTTGAATTAACTCATTTGAGGGATGAGGAATAGGTGTAGGAGAGTAACAGAAAGTACTAGGTGGAGGATATGCATATGTTTCATTGTTACTAAGACCCAAACCCGTCTTAACTCTGGCCCCCCTTTGTTTCTTGCACAGTTCCTCCCTTTTCATACCAGATATAGTCCACTGCTGCAATTTGTTTTTAAGTTTTCTTGCTTCAAATTCAGCAAGTGTAACTTGCTCAGTCAAGTAGTTAATTTCACAGTTCTTTTCCAAAAGAGTTCTTTTTAAGTGTTCATTTTCTTTTAAAGCTTCTCTTAATTTGACAAAATATTTTGATTCACTTAATTTAAGCTCTTTGATGGTTCTTTTTAATTCGTTTTCGTTTGACATTAACAATTTATTTGCTTTGTATATGCCAATTAACAATTTATTTGCTTCGTTTGACATTAACAATTTATTTGCTTCCTCAACCCTTTCTTGATTTGGAGCAGATCTTGGATTTGCAGAGTTTACTGGCTCAGTAACAATTGGTAAAGGGCATTCCCTTTTGAAGTGGCCCAATTGTTTGCAGTTATAGCATCATAACTTTCCCTTGTCATACCCCAGCTTACCATTATGTCCCTGATTTCCAAAGTTTCTTCTACCAGTTCTTTCCATGAATCGTCTGGCACGAAGAGTGAGCATAGCCATCTGCCATTGGATGTCTGTTTCCTCCAGATCATCAGGATCCACCTGATACATATCTTCTACAGTCATACCCTTCCCTTTTAACTCACATGCAACAAGAGCTTCATAACTGTGCACAAACATTCCAAATAAAGCCATGGTGTCAGATGGAATCTGAGTGGTGACAGATGCATTTGAGCTTGAACCAACATTTGAAGGTGCACCAGCAGATTTAGTAGACACATGACTTGATGATCCTCTAGATGCAGCACTGTATATATATGAGTTTGCAGCGGATGAAATAAGTGCAGCATTTTGAGAAGGAATGTTTGGAACCATCATTGACTGATTATATTCTCTTCTCTTCACATCAAGGTCGAAAGACTTCAGCTTGTTTATAACGTCCATCAGTTTGTAGTCAGGAAAGTTTCTTTCTTGTTTCAACAGCTTGATTTGAAGACTCCACTGAGGAGGAAGAGAATCTAACAGTTTTGCAACTTGTTCATGATTGCCCAGCTTGTCATAATACTTCTTCAGATTACTTGACACAGATAGGAATCGATTTGTAATATCAGTCAAGTTCTCTTGTGAGTACCCCACGAAAGAGTTGAATTCTTTTTCAGCTTGCGCTTTTCTATCCAGTTTCAGATCCTCATTGCCATCATAAAACTCACACAATGCATCATACAAGCTTTTTGCAGTTGTGTGTTCAGCAAACCTGTTGAAGATGTCCTGATGCAAGCAGAGTATCAATGCCCCTAGTGCCTTCTTGTCACGATCAAGTAACTTGATATCTGTTTCAGTAAAAGTACTTGAATCTGTGTTTATTGAAGTGACGGTTCCTTCAACTGTTGTTGGCACGTGCGGACCATTTACTATAGATTCCCATTGGTTGTAGTCCGTGTAGTAGAAAAATGCTTTCAAACATCTTTTCCAATCTTCAAAGTTTTCACCACTAACAAGCCTCGGTGGCCTGTTAGGTTGAACGCTATCCAGATCATTCATATTCAGTGTTGATGAAGTCATAACTTTGAACATATTATAGTTTCGCTGAAGACAAACAGATTCGCTGGCTAGATTCGCTCAAAGAACACAGCAGATTCGCTGATAGATTCGCTGATGACAGATTCGCTAGACAAGCAAGCACAGTTTCGCTCGCCTGATTTTGGCAGCAGTTTCGCTTGCACAATTAGCAAAACCAGTGAACTTTCGTTCGATGAAATATCAGATTCGCTAGCCCAAACACAAACCAACAGTCCAAGAATTTGAAATAGATTCGCTGGATGAACACTTAGATTCGCTGGAAGAACAGATAGTTTCGCTGGATAACAAACCAGCCTGTAACAGTACGAAAACAACCCGAACACCTTCAAAATTTGACCATTTGCACACACGTTTGTTTTAAAAGCTTCCTATGACCAAATAACACAATACTTGAGCAAAATACAACTCCAAAACACCAAAACAAGCTTAGAACAGAATCAAGTAGTGTTTCGACTCAAAAACCCCAAAATCAACACAAAAATCACTAGAATCAAACAATCAAGAGCACTAAGGCTCTGATACCATATTGTTGGTCCATAAAGATCGTGATTTCAGTGCTATGTTGACTTGTTTAACAACAAAATACCCAAGACTTGGACAACAAAGTGTATAATATCCAAACAAACCCAATAACAAGATTACACAACACAAATGAGGTATATAAGCTACAAAGATAAGTAGAATATGCTCCTAGCACCTCAAATGAACGATTACACAACACAATCAGTGAATAAGAGTCTTGGTTTAAAGATGTGCAAAAGTTATATTAAAATGAGGATAAGGTTACAATATATAGCAGTGTTAGGTTCGCTGATAGATTCGCTGTAGCGAATCTATCTGGCGAACCAACACAGGTTCGCTGGGCACATACAGATTCGCCCAGTCGACACCTAATACAAAAGATAACATGAACTGCGGGCGAATCTATAGATTCGCCCGTAGGTTCGCTAGAACAACAACAAATACAAGACATACAAATACATACAAAAGTAACACCGACAAGCCGGTGGGTCCAACCTATACATAGTGACTATCACTTTCCCTGAGAGTATCTTCATCATCTGTCCCTGATATCTCCACCTCAATCTGAACATTCTTCAATGGATCAATCAAATCATCAGTATGATTTATCAAGTGCTTGTACAATGTGCTTTCTCTAAACACTACATTTCTGCTGGTGATTACTTTTGGTGACCCATTATCCATTCTCCATAGCCTATAGCCTTTCACACCATATGTGTAACCAAGTACAACACACTTGATAGCCCTAGGTTCCAACTTTCCCTGATTCACATGGGCATAAGCTAAAGGTCCAAATATCTTTAGTCTTTCATAATCACCAGTTTTTCCTGACCAAAGTTCCAAAGGGGTCTTCATATCTATAGCAGATGATGGTGACATATTTATCAATAAAGATGCAGTGTTCAATGCCTCAGCCCAAAACTTCTTTGGCATACCAAAGTCAAATAATAGACACCTTACTTTATTGAGTAGTGTCCTATTCATTCTCTCTACAAGACCATTCTGCTGTGGAGTATAGGACACAGTCAAATGTCTCTTAATACCATGTTTTCTGCAATATTCATTAAACATAGTATTGCAAAACTCAAGACCATTGTCAGTCCTAAGCCTTTTACCCTCCCTTCAGTCTGAGTTTCAACCAGAACCAGCCATTCCTTGAACTTAACAAATGCATCACTCTTATTCTTTATCACATAAACCCAGACTCTTCTTGAAAAATCATCAACTAAAGATAAGAAATACTTTGCACCTCCCACTGATTCAGTTCTTGCAGGCCCCCATAAGTCAGCATGGACATAATCTAACACCCCTTTTGTAGTATGTGCACTTCTGCTAAACTTCAACTTGTGAGATTTGCCAAAGACACAATTCTCACAAAAACCAGCATCACAACTAGTCAAACCACAAACTAAATTTTGTTTGTTTAACTCTTTTAAACCTTGTGTGCTGATATGCCCCAATCTCCTATGCCATAACATAGTAGCTGAACTTTGCTTATCTTCACCTATGTCTGCAGTGCTTTTTCTCACATGCCCATCCAACATGTAGGTTTTATTGGCTTTCCTAGTACCAGTTAACACAACCATTGATCCTTTGATCAACTTTGCTTTACCATTCTTCAAACTAACACCAAACCCACTGCTTTCAAAGGTACCCAATGAGATCGAATTCCTTTTTAAACTAGGAATATATCTCACATCCTTGATAACTATTTCAGTTCCATTATCAAGATCAAAGGAAACAGATCCCATACCTTGTATTTGACATTGCCTATCATCCCCAAGTTGCACAATGCCATGACATCCCATCTGCAACTCACTGAAAACTTCTTTATGAGGTGTCATATGATACGAGCATCCAGAATCAAGAATCCATTCCTCCTTATTCTGATCATGTGAAATCACCAGCACATCTGCACTATCATACCCATCAGACCCATTTTCAGACTGATTTCCAGATGGCTTAGCTTGTGAATATTCTCCCTTTTTCTTCTTGAATTTATCAGGACAATCTCTTTTAAGATGTTTGTCTGATTGGCATACATAGCATCTTCTCTTCCCCTTTGATTTTGATCTAGCAGACTGTTTATACTTGTTAGTGCTTCTAGATTCAGATCTTCCCCTAACAAATAACCCATCTGCCCCATCTTCCCTCAGATCAATTTTCTTATGTAACTCCTTAGAGTTCATGGCAGCAACAACCTCTTCCATTGATAAACTATCTCTTCCAAACATTAATGTGTCCACAAAATGCTCATAAGAGCTTGGTAATAATGACAGAAACATAACTGCTCGATCTTCATCCTTAATTGTAACATCAATGTTTTCAAGATCAATAATGATCTTGTTAAACTCATCAATATGTGCCTCAAGTGTTTTTCCAGATTGCATTTGAAAGGTGTATAACCTTTTCTTCAAATACAACCTGTTTGCCAATGATTTTGTCATATACAATGACTCTAACTTTAATTAACCATAACCCTGCAGCAGTTACTTCCTTTGACACTTCCCTCAACACACGATCACCTAAGCTCAATATGATAGCACTATGCGCTTTTTCAAGCATATTCTTCCATTTAGTTTGAAGCTCTAAGGTCTTCTCTGGTGTTGAATCTGCAGGTATGGCTGCTTCACCGCCTTTCAATGCATCCACTATTCCTTGATGCACCAACATGTGACATCTTCCCCAAACCCGAACCCGAATGTCCGACTCGAACCCGAAGTTGTTATCCTTTAAAGTGTAGTCGTATTTATTTTTCTTCAAAACGTAACGTTCATTATTATTATATGGATAAACACATTGAGTTCTACGTTATTCCCGTCTCAACTAAATAATCGTATCTATGTCGCAAAACGTTCACGTATATCAAATAAATATTGTTGGAACAATAAAAACTCAATATATATATATATATATAAATATATATGTATATAGTTCGTAAAAGAAAATTATTGAAAACGTTAAACAAAAACGCTTCAAAGTCTCGAAATAGTCTCTTAATGGATTAAACGAGCTAAAACTTCACTTATATAATTGTTACGTTTCAATTTAGTTAAGTCAGTTAGTTAAAATATATGTATACTTAACCTTGTGCCAAAACTGTCAATTTACAAACTACTATTTAAAACTTAAAATAACTATATCACACAAACTAAGAGTTGAGGGACCAATTACGTAAATAATTACACTAAACAGTTCACCCAGCCCCCAACCCATTTACCCGTGATTCCGGCACATCAATGTCCGGCCACTTTGGCCGGAATATCTCGACTTCCGGCGAGGGTTAATTCCCTTCGTTTTTAACACTTAAGTCAAATTAAATCTATAGAAACCTTTGCATACAAGTTTCGAACCCGTGGGAACCATAAAATCATCAAATAATCCCTCCATAACTCGTCTTTAAGTGATTTTGAAACCGAAACCATAAACCCAAATGCTCAATCGTCAATTTAACGCTCAATTCGTTAAATTCTTTGAACCAAAACGTCACTGGTATTATTTCAAACCTGTTACGCTAGTCCAATTGCATCAAATTCTTGTTTTGATCATCTAACGAGCTCCTTTGTTCTTGACCGCAAAACCGTATCTATTCTTCATCAAATCATTGTTATTCGTTGCAATTAACATGGGTCTTTTACTTGAAACAACATAAGGCATGAATCTGGAAGTCTAATTGAATTTTAATAGCTCCTACTATCAATTTGATCTTCAAAACCGTCGCACCATGTTCATCATTTCATCGACTCGTTTCTTCATCAATCAAGTAAGTTCCATATATCAAAATACTCGTGAATCTGCGTACATCAAAAGCCCTATGTTCAATTTGGTAGTGGTTAACAAGTGAACTCGAATCGGATGGATTTATGTTCTAGGGCTTGAAAAGAAAACGGGTTTTGTTGTTTAATAAAGATTAAAACGTTTAACAGTCGAATTATTAAACAAAAATGATCTTTAGTTCAGTGGTATGTCACATGTGTGTGTGTGTGATGACCCGGGTTCGAGTCCCTCTGAATCCTTTTATTTAGTTTTTATGTTTTCAACCCATTTACATTTAAGTTAAGACATATATTTCTTAAGGTTTGTACAAATTTTATTCTAATAAAAAGAAACTAGTTGTACAAAGGAGTTATTATAAATTTTGACATTTTATATAAAAATCCGTTAAAAAAATATATTACTTAAAACGTTGTGTTTATCAGGAATTGGTTCTTAAAACCCTAAATCCCCAAATTGGATTTTAAAACCCTAAATTGGATTTGAAACCCTAAATCCCCAAATTGGATTTTTGAAACCCTAAATTGGATTTGAAACCCTAAAATCCCAAATTATATTTTCAAACCCTAATTCCCAATTGGTACTTTAAAACCCTAAAATCCCAAATTATATTTTGAAACCCTAATTTCAAATCTATAATTTAAAACCCTAAAACCCCAAATCCAAAACCCTAGAAGTTATAGTTTCTTGATTCTAGTTATTACGTTACTTGCTTCGTTTCTAAATTAGGTTTTCCCGGTTAATTAGGTGATTCTAATATCTGGGCGATCCTCGGTTCTTTCTAGTTGCGATTCTAGTGTTACTATTATCTCTGGATTTTAAGGTGAGTAAACTCACTCCCCTTTTTACTGTTTACGTTTTTGGGGCTGAAATACGTGTTTCTATAATACAACGGTTTCTTTTGATGTTTCTATTTTCGAAAATGAGATCATTAGATGTGTTAATCGTGTTTGGCCGCATGTAGCAAAATTGTGTGATAGTCAATATTAGTTATATTATCTTGTAATTTCCACCGGACGATGTTAGCGCTAATGGCTTGACAAGCCCACCTACATTAATGGCCTGATAGGTGATTTAACCCGGCGATTCTTTTGTTGATTCTTTAGGTTGGATTCTAGTTACTATTTGTGATGCTTGTTGCTACGATGCTACGTCCCTTTCGATGCTTAAACATTTACTGATAATTTATATATCGAGACGGTTAAATGACGGTTAAAACGATAATTATCAGTATTTGTAACATGAGTGGTTCCTCATGACTTGTTGCTAAAGGTTACCCTGCGGGGTCTATGGTACTTGTTTCTATGTGATTCTATGGTCACGGTTGAGATATATATGATGAAATTGCTATGCACATGAGATTGCGAAACACAATCTATAATGAACTCGGATTTTATACTATGTACTATTAATTGTGTTTTACTCACTAGCTAATTCTTTAGCTAACTTATTTTACACGTTTTTCAGGTGGAGTTTGATTCGGTTTTGTTTCAAGACACGTAGGATGCTTCGGACCTAGAATGAAAAGGACAATAAATAATATTTAATTTGCCGTTTCTGTTACGATTTTAAGACTGTTTGAATGCTTATTTATGTCACGACACTAAGGCTTAATTAATACTAAAATATGCTTTTAGTGTGCCATGTGCTTTGTACTTTGATATCCGATCCACTTGACGCGCCCGGTGTTTTCCGCCGCCGGGCGGGGTGTCACACAACAGTGCTCGCATTTTCACCCTCCATAAACCGAAGTCATTTTTTCCATCGAACTTTTTCCAGGTCGAATTTTGTATTCATTTTCTACACCTTCAATTGAACTGATGAATCACAGCGAAAGCTTCTTGATCACCGTAATCGACAATCAAATCAACACAATTGAAATTTAATCGAGAGCCAAAGCTCTGATACCAATTGTGAGAAATTGAACACAATCAAGATAGAACAAAACGAAATGTATTATGTAAACTGTTACAATACAAGAAATTGAATTGAAGAAGATAATATGAATCAACAGACTTGATTCATATTTATACAATCAATTAACAAGCAACGGTTACTAACAAACTTGTTGCAGCAGCTCAAACAAAATATTAACACTAATACCCCCTATACTTTGACTAGTTTATATTCTCACTAAAAATACAATTCTATAATATGCACAAGTCCTTCTAGTATCTGATATATGCAACATTGAAACAATTCTTCTTCACAGAAACCTTTTATAATATTATTAATTATCTAGAAAACAAGTTAATATTTAGAAAATAGAGTATTAGAAAATAGAGTATTAGAAAAAACTTTAAAACAAAGCATGTGAATGTATTTGAATTACAAACTAAGTCAACGTGCTCTGATACCAATTGTTGTTCCTAGAGGAGTGAGTGCAAGTGTAGCAAATAATGATTTCGCAAATGAAAGTAAATTGTGCGGAAAAGAAATCAAGAGTTGTGCCAATTGGTTTAGAATTGTTTGTGTGTTATGTTCACCTATAGCAATTAAACGAATGATTTAGGCTTTAAATCTACACAATAAAGAATTTTAACACCAGAACAACGAAGTTGTCTAGCTGATTGGGGTTGGCTCACCGACTAGCTCATGTGGGAAGAGATAACATGTGAGTTGTATGCTCTGAGATCACTTGGGCTCAAACAAGTGTTTTTGCACTCTAGTGTTTTTTTTCTCTCGGGTGATTTTAATAGAGGATGGTGTCACTATGTATAGGTAAGGAACCACACAGGGAAACGAATGTGTCTTCTGCTTATTGGTCTAAGTGTGTAAATTAGGTTCCTTATCTTCATCGATAATCAGCACAAGTTGTCTTGTTGCATCCAGATTACATCACAAGCGAATGTTTTCTCACAAGTGTTCTTCAGTCCCCACCAAATCACACCTGTATCGGTACGTGATCAAGTTGAATGCTCCAAGTAGATCTGGAAGTTTGACGGTTGAAGACTAACGCCTAGGGTTGTTCAATGGATCAGATATCAGATTATTCGGATTTGAAAACTTTAGAACCTCATCCAAATCCAATCCAATCCATATAAGGAATTCTCCAATCCGATCCAAATTCAATTCGGATTGAATTTGGATAAATCCAAATTTATCCAAATAATCCGAATAAAACCGAGCAACAATTGTATTGCTATTTTTTTTCCAACTCTTTAATCTTAACATGTACTAGTTTAGAGTCAAAATAGTAAAGCATATACACCGAAAAAAAATTAAAATACAAATATAGTCATGACCACATATTTATTGTTCAAACTTCATAAACTAGTCTAAAATAACGATAATAATTTATAAAAATTAAAACATTAAGTCTTCATGTTATTAACAAGTACACCAAACATGTCACCAACGTTTTTCGCACATCTCTCATCTCTACAAGTTTTGGGTTACTATAATAATAATAATAACAATAATAATAACAACAACAACAACAACAACAACAATAATAATAATAATAATAATAATAATAGTAATAATAATAATAATAATAATAATAATAATAATAATAATAATAATAATAATAATAATGTGTATTGGGTTACAAATTAATCCTAGAAAAATCATGGTTTTTATTCTGTTATTTGGATATCCAAAGAACCCGAATTAAAACTGTTGCCATCTGAATCCGATCTAAAATAAGGAATTGGGATTCGGATGAGATCCGAAACCCGAATAAAGAATTCAAATAAGTTTTTTAGATATGGATGCGGTTCGGATTACATTTTTATTCGGATTTCAGATTTTTTAAACACCCTAGACTACTGTCAGTCTTGCAAGAACTTTACTGTTAGCAGCATATCACAAGAACTTCATAACATTGAGATAGTAAAAAAATAAAAATAAAACAACTAGTCAAACTTTTGAAGATAAATAGTTATTTTTATTTTTTTAAGAAAAACAGTGATTTTCGTTAAATCTTAACGAGCAAAACCGTATTTAACCCTAAACAAAATTATTTCGTGAGCATCTTCAATGGAACTGAAAGACTAACAATTAGGACAACCCCTTCTTATTGCCTATAGAGCATTATGACATAAACTATGACACTTGATGCTATGAAACTTAATTCTTTATATACCAAGTTGCATATAATCTTGTACCCATCACATGTAGTACAACTTCCAACATTTTCTACTATACTTGTATATTGAATTCATCGACATTGATGAATCTCTTGTTTATTCTCTCTTTCTTTTAAATATTCCTAAGAGCTAAAAAAACAAAATAAATATTGTAGTTTTTTTAACGGCGACTTTCTTGAATTGTGAGGGACACAACCCTCCGTCACATGGGGGTCCCTAAATCAAGTCAGGAAACCACATACGTTGTCTTAACCGAGCTCGCGTGGTGCATCTAACTTGGCAGCACGCTTACAGGGAAAACCCACAGTGGGCGGCGTAGCAACCGTTATCGAGGATCGAACCCTCACCCGTGGGTAAATTTGTTTGTCTCACCAGCATTAACTGGATCATTGACTGGTATCGCTGAAAAATAGAACTTCTGAGAGTTGAACTTCAAACCTTTTGATACATCAAATAACAACTTTACCAGTTACCACTCTATCCAAACTCTTGTAGTTTGATTCGTATTTCTTTTACTTTTATTTAATGTTATCCAATGGTCCATTCTAGACTCTTGGTCGTGTGGAATAGGTCAAAATTTTGCTTCCTAGCCATGTCGTCGCCTAGACGGTTGACGGTTCTAGTCATTGGCCCATTTTGACTTTATAATAAAATTTAGTCACATATAGATAGCCATCAATTTTTTGTTACGTGGAAAATAATCTCTTATACCAGAAAATGGAGTGTATTTTTTTATTAACTTTTTTACATTTAAAGAAATTTTAACATGAATTCAAATTGTGGAGGAATGCTTTTGTAATTATTGTTTAAAATATAGAGAGAATGAATTTTAATGGCGTGCCCTTTGTTTAATATGAATGAACATAAACTATTTTAAAAATTATCGTCTAACATTTTTTTATTTTATATCATTATTAATACTATATAAAGATAAACTAAAGAGTTAAAAAGTTTAATTAGTAAAAGAGAATGGTTCCAATACAAAGTTATTTTATGATATAAAGTGTGAAAATGACAAAATAATAAAAAAAAGACACAATGTACTTTTAAAAATATTATAACTCAAAATATAAATCAAATTTTAAAAAAAATGTTTCAAAAATCTTGTTCCCCACGTCATCCTCTTTCATAATAAAAAATAAACAAAAAACTAAAAAACTATCATATTTCTTGTGTTTTTTACAATTTTATTTTACAAAAGACACAGTAAAAAAACACAATGAAAAACAGTAATTTTTTTTCGTTTAGTTTTTTTATGGAGTACGACATGGGGAACAAAGTCTCCGAAACACTTTTTTATATTAGATTTAAATTGTAAGTTACGAATTTTTTAAACCTTTATTGTGTATTTTTTGTTATTGAGTCATTCTCACACTTTGTACGATAACTAAAAAAAATATAGTCAAGATACTAAAAATATGGAAAATACTACTTTTTTTTTGCTTCAATTTCATTTACCTATTTAATACTACCATTTCAAGCAATATCAAAACTAATTAAGTTAATAAATAATTTTTTTTATTTAAAATCAAACTAATAAATTCAATAATTCCTTAAAGATAACAATACAAACATTTTTTTCATAATCAAATCAAGGGTACTAAACTATTTAGTCGGCTCAAAACGGGATGAAAAACGATGGAATTGAAACAATACTATTTTAATAATTTTATTCTAATCAATATTTAATTAGATAGATTTGATTCGTATTCGTGTTAATCTAACCTATTAGTTCTACACATTTAACTATTAAAAACAAAATAGAACCAATAAAATAGAAATTACGACCTTTAATTTGATGAGCATGATAAAATCACATTACGATGTATCATAATTTAATAACGTGATTATGAAGAATTATTTTTTTAAAGACCAACTTATACCACTCTTATCCTAACACGGTACCTTACTTGGCGAGGTTAGAATTTCTCACTTGATAAAGATATTAATTTTTATATTTATATTTATATTTAACTTTTATTATTTTATCAATCAATAGACTGCCTTAAATTTTTTTTTTTTCAAATTCCAAACCAACGCTTAAGCTTTTGATTATGAGGAAAATATGAGTCGATTGATATAAAAGTTACCTTGAAATGACGTTCTGACCGACAAAATTTTACTTCTTATTGAAGCATCGGTAGGTTTAAAGTTTAAACACTCTATTGAAGCACGTTTCATCGTTTTAAGCACCGTTTCAAGAAAAACATTTACATCAATCGGCTCGTTTTCTCCTCCCGTTCAAAAGCTTTAGAACGTTGGTTTGGAATTCAAAACGCCGTTAAACAAAATTTAACAGCGGTCTGCTGGTTGCCAAAGTGATAAAAATGAGATTCTTAATAGTCAATTCGATAGTTGAAACCAACAATAATAAAAAAAATGATAATAAAGACTGTTTAAAACCAATATACTATTTGGATACTTCAATTGTTACAGTTTTCCAGTTTCAGTTATAACTATAATTACTTGAAACTAGACTCATAAACCAAAACATCAGTTCAAAACAAGATAAAACTTAATAACTCAGTTCAACTATGATAGTAGTGCATTAACCAAACTAAATGTTCACCTCTATAATCACGAATCAGTCTTATCCTTTTAGAGTTTTTTTTGTAACGTCAGCTTATTACTAAAATAAATCACTAGCAAAACTCTAGAACTATCCTAAACTCATAGTTTTATAGTCTAATACAAACTTACCGAGTTAAAAAAAAAATAATCCAATCCAAACCATCAAATCTATCGAGCAAAACCACCAAAACTGTCAAAACCATCAATCAATCACCAACCTATCTATCCAATTAAGTTTCATATGATATAGCTACCGTCTAGCCCTACTCAAAATGTTGGTCAAAACAGCACAACAATTCCATACAAAAAAATTACCAGAAAAACAAAAACATTTCTGATTTACATAAGTGGGAAAATTTGTTTCATGGTCTTAAAAAACTAAATAAACCAACCAAATATATAAAAATAAAAAAAAATTAAAAATCATTCAAATCCCCCAAACACCCCAAATCCTTTCCCCTATGAAATTTACAAATTTTCTTACTGGTCCTTTCTCTGACTGTGTCCCAATCACCACCTCATCATCATCATCATCAGCTCTATCTTCCTCAACTTGCGGCGGCGCGTGAGCATCTTGCTCATCAGAGAGCGGCGGCGCGTGTGAACAACTTCCAGAAACTGAAGGCTTATTTTTCTTTCTGTCCTTTTTATTCTTCCCAATCTTCTTACTCTTAATCAACCCATCTTCATAAGCATCAATAATTTCATGAATGAGGTGGCGATTGGGTGAAGCATCCCAACGAACCCAGTAGGTAGTGTAACAGGAGAAGCAGTAGCAGTTGAAGTTGGGAGGATGATTGGCGGTGGTTTTATGGGTGGGTTTGTTGTGGAAGTTGTTGGGGGTTGAAGAGGAGGATGAAAGAAGGTATGATAATAGTTCTTGGTCTTGTGGAGAAAGGGCGGTGGCGAGAGTGGCGATTGCGAGTGGGAGAAGAGATAAGTGATCGGTGGTGGTGGTGGTTGGTGGTGGTGATGGGTGGATTTTGCCTTTGTTGTGGTTGTAGAGCTTCCTCATTTGTGAAGGGTGCGGTGGATGCTTTGAAAAAAAGTGAAATGAGAAATGGAGGTGTTTGTTTAATCAAATAAGTAAAGGTTGTGTAATGATAGGGGCAATAATGGAATAAAAAAAAGTTTGATGGTGATGTCATATTTTTTTTCACTTGCTTTTAGGAGCGTGACATTCAACCATTTTATGTGTAATCCGATGTTCTAGTTTGTAAAAGAGGCATCGAATTTTGGGGTGGACTATAGGGGTGTTTTGATCGGGTTTTTTAATTGGGTTTTAGGTTAATCAGATTTTTTTAATGTGGCATGTCAATTTAAATACCGACCCTAATAAATATCGGGTTAATTAGTAATCGAGTTTCGGTAATCGGGTTTATTTGGGTTGGTATATTCGGTAATCGGGTTGCTAAATGGGCTTCTAAAGTTTTCTATTTATTTTTATTTTGGTTGCAAATCGGGTTTGTAAACAACTAGGTTAATTCAAAATACACCAAATGAGTTATAATCATCACCATAATATACATACACCAACTGAATTTGTTCAATTAATTTGTTTATAGAGTCGGTTCGCAAACATAACATACATATTTATACAAAGTATATATATATATATATATATATATATATATATATATATATATATATATATATATATATATATATATATATATATATATATATATATATATATATATATATATATATATATATAGGGGAGGGATCAAGAGAGAACTTCATATTAAGTTGAGAACTAGAGAACTCACAAAAGACAAGGGATGAAATTTTAAAGTGGAGGGGCAAATTTGGAACTTTAAATATATAAATCTTTAAACATTTCTATCTTTTGCATACGTTAAGTTTTTAAAATTTTTTTCGCACCATTGGATCAAGAATTTTAATATCTTTCATTTGAGTATAAATAACGTTATAAAAAAAATAAAAATTTCTCGTTTTTTTAATTTCAATACTTCATATATGTAGTATACGATATTATATGTTTTTAAATTGGGAAAAATGAATATGGTGTTGTTATGCACTTATGCATCTAAATTACATGACAAACCATCAAAACTATGTACTTTGATAAAATAACAAAAGTTCCCTGATATTGATTTCGATGATACCATAACAAAAAACAACACCGTCATGCCTTAATTCTAAATTTGGATTTTTCTCATATGATTGTATTCACATTGCTAGCAAATACTTGGTCCACGTTATGTGATGTGGTATGAATATATGCAGCATGAGCATATCACAATACCAATTATAAGAGTCATGTTATGTTAATCTGTTTGTTGGAATTGGAAAGCCAAATTGGTGTACAATCGAATTTTAAAGGACAAGTAATTTTTTTTATTAAAATGAATGACGATTATTGAGTAAATGGGAAAGAGAAAATTATGATCTAAGTGGAGAAGACCAGTTCGTCCATTAAATAGAATAAAGATCAATGAGTTAGTTTTCTAATAAAAAATAATTTAACTTATTTTATCAAAGCTATGTAGTTTTAATGGTTTTACGTGTAACTTATGTGCATAACATCACCGTATTGACTATCCTCTTTTAAAGTTTATAGTATTGCATATATGTAGTATCGTATACTACATATATGTAGTATCGTATACTATATATATGTAGTATCATACTACTGCATATATGTAGTATATGCAATATTGATGCATTGTTATCTTATAGTTTGAATTTCAGGTTTATTTTATTTTGCTATTATATTTAACTTTAATTTATTAGTTTATTATTATCTTTATGTTTAGACATAGTATAAGTATTGGTTTTGTTTTCATTTGTAATAAGTTTTTTATATGGAATATTATGAACTTTGTTACTGGTCATTTGAGATCGTATGTACACTTTAAATAATTATTAAACTCTCGAGCTATTTGGCCGCTTCAAAAAATGCATCAAGTACAGTGATACTACATATATGTAGTATCGAAAAAACGAAAATGTGATTTTTAAATTTTTTTTAATATAAATAAGGTATGGAAAAGTTAGTAACGTTTAAAGAAAAATATAATCAAGTACAAATTCGCAATATTACATATATGCAGTATGGAAATTAAAAAAACGAGAAAAAAATATTTTTTATAACGTTATTTATACTCAAATGAAAGATAAAGAAATTCTTGATCTAATGGTGCAATTTTTTTTAAATAATATTAACGTATGCAAAAGATAGAAATATTTTAAGATTTTTATATTTAAAGTTCCAATTTTACCCATCCTATTTAAAATTCCATCCCTTGTCTTTTTGGTAGTTCTCTAGTTCTCAACTTAAAATGAGTTCTCTCTTGAACCCTACCCTATATATATATATATATATATATAGATTGGGGATTTTCTAAAAAGGCTCAAAACTCTAAGAAGTGTAGGAAGCAATCAATAACAAGCACGTGGCAATGAGAGAAAAGAAACACGGAGGGGCATCTTCGTCATTTATACGCGCGATGCTGAGATGTTCAATTATGGTGTTTTTTTGGCGCGATGCTGAGATGTTCAGTTATGGTGTTTTTTCACAGCGCGATGCTGAGATGTTCAGTTATGGTGTTTATTTGGCGCGATGCTGAGATGTTCAGTTATGGTGTTTTTTCACAGCGCGATGCCGTTACACGTGAAAGTTACACGCGAAGCCTTATCAAAACGACGTAGTTTTGATCAAAACAAATAAAAATAATAATAGAAATCCTTTCCAACCTAATTCTTCTCCTTTAATACGGAAATTTTTGTTGCTCCCTTCCGATCCTAATCAAAATCGCCATCAATTTAATCATAACTCAAAGCCAAATAAACATCTAAGGATGTGTTTCGCTTTTGGCACATGCTTCTAAACTATAATCAAGAGCATATAGGTTTTGTTGTTGATTGTATATGGTATAGGGATGAGCGTTTGGTACCGAAATACCGAACCGATACCCGTATCGTACCGGTACCGTACCGAACCGGTACCGTACCGATAGATTCGGTACCGGTATCGGTACCCACTTTTACATGTTTTCGGTATCGGTATTTTCGGTATCGGTACCGGTTCGGTACCAATACCTTAAATTTACCTAAAAGTACTTGTTCCGTACCTATACCGTACCGGTACCGTACCGAACCGGTACCGTACCGATAGATTCGGTATCGGTACCGGTACCCACTTTTCCATGTTTTCGGTATCGGTATTTTCGGTATCGGTACCGGTTCGGTACCGGTACAGTACCAATCTCATCCCTAATATGGTATGAATTGTGGTTGGTTTGTATTGATTTAATATGATCATCTCGTTTTATGTTCTTGATTTTTCCTTCCATAGCATTTGCGACTTTAATTTTGTGTTACTTGTGTACATGGGCATTATTAATACTTTAACTTGTGTAGTAATTTTGATGAAGAATACCCACCTTCATAATTCTAGTAACTTTGTTGCCATATGAAAATTGTGTATAAGTGTGATCCAAATGAAAGCTTAGATTGTTGTGTGGTTACCGATTGACTTGGATGAAGAAGATGAAGGATGGGAATTGCTCCGATGTTGGTTACGCGTGGTTGCCTATAGGCTTGGAAGGATAGGGACGACAACTTAGTTTCCAACTAAGAAATCATGAATTATTAAATAGATTTTATGTCAAAACTACGTTGTTTTGAAGAGTTTCACGTGTAAGTCACATGCATGACAGCCCTGTATTCACTTTCCTCATATATCAATCAAAGAATAGTTCCACCTCTACCGAAAACCAATAACCCAATATCGAACCTAAATGAAATTGGGATATGCTTTTGAAATATTAACTCTAAACGGCATTAAGTTGTTAAAACTAAATTATATATATATAATTGCTTTATCAAGTCTTTTGCTTCTCATGTTTACCTCAAAGATCTCGGATCTCTATCTTGTTTCATGGTGTCGAACTCATTCCAAATAATTATGGGCTTTTCCTCTCTCAATTCAAATACATTCTTTACTTGTTAAATCGAGCCAATATACTCATATTTTCTTGGTGATTGCAAGCCGGCTTCTACCCCAATATCCTTCTCGGATTATCTTACACCCATCGATGACACACCACTATTGTCACCTACTCAATACCGAGCCTTCGTTGGAGCTGTGAATATCTATCTCTCACGAGACCCGATGTGGCATTTACTGTTAACAAACTATCCCAATCCATGCATTTACCAACTACTTTACATTGGGTTTCCCTCAAGCGACTACTTCGTTATCTTCATATTACATTACATCACGGGTTGTTTTTCAAACACAACTCTCCTTTACACCTTCATGTGTTTACTGACGCTGATTGGGCTCGTGACAATTCTACATACCGAAGTACCACGTGCTATATTGTTTATCTAGGGTCGAATCCAGTTTCTTGGAGTTCTAAACGCCAACCAACCTTAGCTAGAGCCTCCACTGATGCAGAATTTAGAGTTGTGGCTTCCACTAAAATAGAAGTTCAATGGCTCATTTCTCTCTTATCTGAACTTGGCTACCAGTCCACCGCCATACCAGCAATCTATTATGACAATTTAAGTGCCACGCACTACTCAGCAAACCTAGTATTTCATTCGTGTATGAAGCATCTTGCACTAAACTTCTATTTTGTAAGAGAAAAGATGCAAAAAGGTACAATACGAGTCACTCACATTTCTGGGGACGATCAACTTGCCAAAGCCCTCACTAAGCCATTGCTGAAACCATGTTTTCATACTCTTATATCCAAGATTAGCCTAATCGCTCGATCGTCCATCTTGCGGAGGCATATTAGTGATACACACGGTCCCACCAAATCAATACAATATTTGAATAGTCAATCAAAGTATTATATATAGATAGAATTCCATGGCCATATTCTCCGGCTATTAGTTTCCTACTTTGTTGCATTCATTTCCTGTTTTATATAATTTTGTATTGTATATACTTCATAGTTGTTTATGAGAATAAATCATTCGGTTGTATACTTTCATTTAAATAAAGTTATAAAAAATATATATTTTTCTCATTTTTCTAATTTTCAATACTACATATATGTAGTATTACGACACTGTATGTTTATAATATTTATACTACTGCATATATGCAATATCGTATATGTAGTATCATACTACTATATATATCACATCCAACACTGATGCGATGTATACAATATTAATGTAAGATTATCATCTAATTTGATTTCAAGTTTATTTTATTTTGCTATGACCTTTATCTTTTTTTATTAATTTATTATTATATCTAAGTTAGGAACCAATATAAATATTGGTTTAGTCACTTGTAATAAGTTTTTGTTGTATATGGAATATAAATAACTTAGTTATTGAAACTTTGAGTTAGTATAGAGACTTTGAATAATAATTAGACTTTTGAGCTGTTTTATTGCCTCCAAAACCGCATTAAGCACCATAATACTACTTATATATATGTAGTATAAAAAACGTGGCATGATTTATATATTTTTATATACCAATATAATACTCTAACTAAAGGTATTAAAAATTTAGATGCATTTAAAAATTTAATAATAATTTATGAAAAGGTTATGGACGTTTAAAGGAAAAGAAGAAAAAAGTTCTCAAGTTGTCAACTTAAAATCAGTTATCTCTTGAACCTTAGAGGGTTCACATATCATTCATCAAAACATTCTGGGTGTATTTTCATATTTTTGGGTTTTTGATCGAAAGGAGAATACAAGTCGATTTGATGTAAAACTTATCTCGAAACGACACTCCTAACGAATTTTTTATACATCCGATTGAAGCATTGTAATATTTAAGCACTCGATTGAAACCTCGTTTTGTTGTTTGGATCGTCGTTTCGAAGTAACCCTTACATCAACCGACTCGCATTCTCCTTCCGATCAAAACCCCTAATCGGTCTTGAATTCGAGAAAAACTTAACGCCATTAAAAAAATAACGACGGCTTGTTGGTTGCTAAAGTGATAAAAGCTAGGACCGTTACCAGTTAATTTGATAGTTAGAACTGATAAAATCAAAAAGTAAAATAATAGTTAGGACTGTTTAAAACCAATATACCTTATTAAAATTATTGCGGTTGTAACTTCTATAAGTGGAAAGTTTATGGATTTTGATAGTAAATTTTAACGAGAGGTGTTTGTTGTTTGTTGTTGAAAAAATAAAACCAAATTGACAATAGGGGGGTTTCTAAGGTTACTTTAATATTTAGACACTTTTTGTAAAAGATTTAAATTTTTGAATGATGTATGTATAGTTGTATTCATTAGTTTTCTTGAACTTATTAAATGACATGTTAAAATGATAGTGTCTGTCAATCAGTCAAAGTAGAATTTATGAGTTTTTAATAAAAAAAATTTAATTGGCTAAATATTAAAAATCGAATTTGACATTATCCCAAATGATATGTGGTTTAATTAGCTCGTATAGTTTTATTCTTTTTGAATAAAGAAAGAGTAAATTACATTTTTTGACCTTTATAATAAGTCAAATTACGGATCGTGACCTTTATTTTAAATTTTTGCACTGGTTGGCCTTTATATAAATTTTTCTCACGGTTTTGGGCCTTTAAGTTAACGAAAGTTAAGTTTTCTCGTTAAATCAAGAGTATTTTAGTCAGGGGCCATTTCTGTCAATATAAAAACTCTTATTAATTACTTCAAAACAGAAAATGACAAATATATAAACTTGAGGGGCTGAAAATGTAAATAAACTAAAAACCCATCTCTTTCCTCCAAGATCAACGGTTTTCCCTGCTTCCCTCTTCTTCTTCCTGACCTCTTTGTTTTATGATCTGTTGCTGCATCTTCAATACCCCCGAATGCTTTTCGATCATTCGTCCGGCTAATTCTTTTGGAAATCACATGCTTTTGCTCGGGATCTCGTATCTGCTGCTGCATCCTCAATTTCTCCCTCAATTACCGGTGAGTATGATCTAACTCTTCAATTTCTCCATATCAAGTTCAAACACATCAACTGATGAACACTTCTTGATCTTGTGATCTAAAATGAAATCGATCAACTGAATATAATCTAACTGTTCACTCGACTTTCGATCGTGTTTCTAAGTGATTATTACTTCAATTTCAGATTAGGTTTTCTCGTCTTCATTTTAGGGTTTTAATCAACTGGTTGTATTTTAGGGGTTTTAAGCGATGATTACTTCAACTGATTGTTCTGTTTACTTTTGAAATTGTGATCATGTACTTGTTGATTGTTTCTCTGAAAATGAATTTTGATGCCCTATGCTCAAGTAGGAATTTTTAGATTGCTTGTTGATTATTTATTTTATGAAATTGATAAATGTTTGGAAGTAGTAAATTAGTTTAGCATTTGAACTGATCTGTGCTCACAATCTCAAATGTTTAAACTCCATCTTCCCACCCAGTTTTTCTCTCGTTAAATTATGCTTGTTAGCTGCACTGGGAGGCTGACATTCATATGCTGTAGTGATCAGTTATCAAGATTGTAATTGACTGTATAACTGTATATGGCAACATCGCCGGAGGTATACCGGAAGTTGCCGGAATTGTTTATGCCGGAAAAACGTGGGTAGGGGAAGGAGATGGGTTTTTAGTTTATTTACATTTTCAGCCCCTCAAGTTTATATATTTGTCATTTTCTGTTTTAAAGTAATTAATAAGAGTTTTAATATTGACAGAAATGGCCCCTGACCAAAATACTCTTGATTTAACGAGAAAACTTAACTTTCGTTAACTTAAAGGCCCAAAACCGTGAGAAAAATTTATATAAAGGCCAACCAGTGCAAAAATTTAAAATAAAGGCCACGATCCGTAATTTGGCTTATTATAAAGGCCAAAAAATGTAATTTACTCATAAAGAAACAGAAGTAATGACATGTTAAATAGTCATTTGGCATAGAACTAAAGATTATTTTCATCACTATTCATAAATAAATAATCTAACTAGTTATATGAGCTTCCCATCGGGATCGTGGTGATATTTCATGCTTCTTGTTGAGCTAATTAGAAGCAATTAATAAAAAACCGGACTAGACCGGTCGGATCAGAGTTTGAAGCATTTGACGGTTTGTTTCGGGTGGTTTTGAGCCTGATGTGCATTTTTAAAGTATGTACTTACATATTTAATATGCAACTTGAATTAATTAGCTACTGCATGTTAGTAATAATAAAAAAAACTTAAAATTTGCCTAATGATTGTGTCAAAATACAAACCGCTAATAGTAATGATTTGGCTACATATGAGATATTGTTTAAAAATGTCACACATGATGTGCATTTTTAAAATATGTAGCTAGGTAAATGCACTCTAGTTTTTTTAGGCTTATTTATACACCATGTGTAATGTGTTATTATTAAATTACAATCACATTACGTTCCTGAGAAGATAATCTACTTAATTTGTCTGGTTAGAAGGTGTGGATAACATAACAAATATATAGTTACACTAGGTTTAATACCCGTGTGTTATACACGGGTTAAATAATAATATTTGTAAAGAAATTATAATCATTATGTTTAACAATTTGTAAATATTTTATATTTAAGAAATTTTACTCTATCAACTTATGCATGCATGATTAAAATTCCATTCAATTTCCCACCAAAATTTCCTAATATAAAAGAAAATCCCCCAAAAGTAGCCCCCTAAAAGTTAGAATTATTAGATAGACTAGGTTTAATACTCGTGTGTTACACACGGGTTAAATAGTAATATTTATAAAGAAATTATAACCATTATATTTAACAATTTGTAAATATATAACATTTAAGGAGTTGGCTCCATCAACTTGCATGGTGAAAAATTTAGCTAAATTTTACCTCCCAAACTTCCTATTATAAAAAAAATCCTTCCAAAAATTGCCCCATAAAAGTTTGATTTATTAGATAGATTTGTAATTTGTAAATATTTAATATTTAATGCTATTAGTCCACCAACTCATGCATGACACTTAATATTTTCCCTCTTAAACTTCCTAATATGAATTAAAAAAATCCCTCTAAAATTTGCCCCCTAAAACCTTGATTTATTAGATAGATATATGTCAATCAGGTGCGTCTCGTAGTTATAAGAAAACAAGCAAGAGTTTTTAGTCAAATTTTCTAGTAGGCCATCAAATTATAATACCAACTAGCTAATTAAAAGAAAAGTTATATTGTGGGAACTATGAACGGAAAATCAATTAACGTTCTCAATCATCATCTAATTAAGTTTCTACATCGACTCATCATTCTTCTAGTTTTTACATTAATTCTAAATTATTCAGCAATCTGATTCATCATTCTTCATAGATTTGATTTCACCTTATATATGATTCATTAATTCAAGGCAATTGATGAACTCAAGCTCTCAATCGATTCTTTATTCATTCTTCAGTGCTGATTAGTGAACTAAAACTTCTTCTATTCGATGATGATTCCATTACACAAAGGTTGGTCTTAGTTTTCGGTAATTAAAAACTATACTTTAATTAATATCAAAGCAACATATTTTTTTTTGTAAAGGAGCATCACTTTTAACTTTCGTCTTAGGCCCTTCACAAGCTTGAGTTAGCCCTAAAGCCAACTGTTAAACATAACATACAATAATCATCATACATACATACACAAATGAAGAAATACATGTGATATATATTCAAAATACAAATATGATGGTCACATGACACAATACAAATAAAATGACAAGCTATACACACATAATACACGTACCCTCTTGGGTGTAAACTTAATCCCATCTCAGTAAAATAAAATCTTAATGACGTACATGTTAAGCTTATAAAATCTAAATTATTTTATAGATTATGATAACATAAAATACTATGTCCAAATTTGTAATTAAACTTATATCATTCTAAGCTATTTGAACATGAGACGTTTTTCTTTAAGGAACATAATCGTATTATCATAATATAATTTTTCTAAAGTTACCTAGTGTTGGGTAGGTAATCTATATTAAAGACCAACAAATAACCATACTTACTAACAACCTCAAATACATAAGTATAAAACTTTACAAAGTATCGTTCAAAAAACATTAAAAAGTTCAAATGCCATTAAAAATGAGTTTAAAATGGGTTGAAGGTTTTGTCCTAAAAATTAATTAAAGAGTTTAAAATGGGTTAAAAAAGGAGTTTTAAAAATGGTATTTTAACCATTATTTGGATAATCAACTAGCGGTCAAAGTTAGAGATATGTGCAGATGACCCGCTTTAAAAATCATAGGGGTGCAAACAGTCTAATTTTTTAGATGGAAATGCAAAGTGACTTTGAATCTAAACCATAGGAGTGTAAGTTGTACTTAACTCTTGTAATACAAAATCATACGAATATAATCAAATGTTTTCCAGCCAAATACTTGAGGATTTGTACGAATCTTATCATAACAGATTCTTTTTATTTACTACGGTATAAGTTAAAGAGAACATAGATACATGACACTTAACCATTAAATTAAACTTGTAAATGTTTAATTTTAAGGTTATTAGATTTTAATACTTCTGAATTAGGTTCAAGTAGAAAGTTCAAATTTTCTAAAAATTATAAGAAGTAATTTAGACCATTATATCTAATATTAAATGAAGATCAATTGCCATAAACACAATGTAGCATAATGATAAATAGTTAGAACTTTAAATGGTAGGCCAATGGTATATTAGTCTTGTCTCATTTTCAAATTCCACTATCTTTTTTAAACGTCTATAACTTTTACATACGACAATACTTTTTAATAAAAATTACACCAAAAAACGAGCGTTTTTTTATCTTCAAAACGCATATAATATTGATGTATAAAAACGATTTTTTTAAGTTTCAGCTCATTGTGCTATATTCGTCAGGTCATTGTGCTATATTTTTCAGCTCATTGTATTACATTAGTCAAGACACTGTGTTATATTTTTCAGGTCATTGTGTTATATTCGTCAGGTCATTGTGTTATATTCGTCAGGTAATTGTGTTATATTCGTCAGGTCATTGTGTTATATTCATCAGGTTATTGTGTTATATTCCTTAGGTCATTATGTTATATCCATCAGGTCATTGTGTAATATTCGTCAGGTCATTGTGTTGTATTATTCAGGTCATTGTGTTATATTTGCCACGCCATTGTGTTATATTTGTCAGGTCATTATGTTATATTTGTCAGATCATTGTGTTACATTCGTCAGGTCATTGTGTTATATGCATATGGTCATTGTGTTAAATTTATCTGGTCATTGTGTTATATTCATCAGGTCATTGTGTTATATTTTCATCAGGTCATTGTGTTATATCTATGTTTCAACTCATTGTGTTATTTGCCAGGTTATTGTGTTATTCCTCAGGTCATTGTGTTATTTCAGATTATTGTATTATTTAATTAGGTTATTGTGTTATAACACAATGACCTGTCAAATATCACAATGACCTAAAGAAATAACACAATGACTTGACAAATAACACAATGAGCTGAAAAACGTGAAATTTTCTTTTCGTTTTTTATATACGAATATTTTACGCGTTTTAAAGATAAGAAAATGCTAGTTTTTATGGTGCAATTTTTTAAAAAAATAATACCATATGTAAAAGTTATGGACGTTTAAAAACATGGGGTGAAACTTAAAATATAGAGACATTACCAATTTTACCATCCCTTTTAATTTTAAGGAGTGACACATGTCATCATCTCATGGCTTCTTAAACTTTTTAAGAAAATTGGACTTTGTAGTATAACTCAACTCCCCAACTATAAGGTATTGGTTGCTGCAACTTCCAACTAATACCCTTACTAATTACTATCACGACTTCCAACTTAACATTTTAGTTGCCGTGTCACTCCGCTTTTGTCCACGTGGCGTTTTTATCTTACGTGGTGAGACCCGATCCGAAATCCAAATAAGGAATTCGGTTAAGTTCTTTATTTTATGCGGTTCGGATTACGGTTTTTTCGGATTTCGGAAAAAAAAACTTACAACTACAAAGCTAAATAATGTTTTATTTTAACATGATGCTTCATGTATTTCTAATAGCTAGAGTCAACTTATCATACGAATGATAAAAATGGTACAAAGTCTGAGAATAATTTTCAACCATTAGGCTTATTTTTAATGATTAAGATTAAGTTGTAGAAAAACATATTGGTGAAGGAGTATCATAGCTGTGATACTCAGCATTTTAATGTTAACTCCGTTAACACAAATCTGTTAATTATATTCCCTAAATCATGTAATTGTACTAATTGGGCTTAAAGGCCCAATAGTGACCCAACCTGATAAACAAAGTCCGTTAAGGTAAACAAAGCCCATAGTGACCCAATAAGTTATAATGAGTGCTCAACCGATATATTTGTGTAAAATATGTTTTATAAACTTAAAATAAAGTCAAAGTAATTGATTCTATAATACTAAAGGCGCATTTGTTCAGATACGTTCACAAAATTTAATTTTAATCAAGTAAATAATAATCGATAACGCTATTCAAAATCACAACTATAGTGTAAATGTCGACAATGATTTATGGCAAATGACGAAACAAGACGCAATATCGTAAACGCGGTAATTATTAAAAGACTCTACATGAAAACCTAGGTACAAAAGCCTCCTAAACCTTTTTTCCTTCTTATTTTTGTTTATAAAAGAAAACCCAACCCTAAAAACCCTTTTGCAGCCGTCACCCTTTCCGGCCAGATTCCGGCCAGCTCCGACGTCTTCACGAGGCCTATTATATATCAAAATCTTCGTCTCGACGAGACGGTTCCAATGATAGTAAATACGTCTTCTAACTCATAGCGATTAAAAAGTTATGGCAGTTGAATATTTCGGCTGATTGGTTCGTCCATTGATGATGTTCGGTTGTGTTGGGTCTTTGGTGGTGTTTTTGGTTGTTGATTGAAGTTACAAACACATAACAAGTAAGGTTCATCCTTAACATTATATATATATATATATATATATATATATATATAGATTGGGGATTTTCTAAAAAGGCTCAAAACTCTAAGAAGTGTAGGAAGCAATCAACAACAAGCACGTGGCCATGAGAGAAAAAAAAACACGGAGGGGCATCTTCGTCAATTATACGCGCGATGTTCAGTTATGGTGTTTTTTTTACGTTTATTAATTACGAACATCCAATCATGTATGGCGTGTTTTCGACGTTTTTCGTTTTTAATTTTGAATCCATAATCATTCATCTATGGCGATTACTGAAAGCGATGGCGTTTTTGTTTGTTTTTGACGTTTTCGTTTACTAATTACGAACGTCCGATCAATGTTTAGTTCTTCTGAATCATTGTGTTTTTAACATTCTGAATCATGGTGTTTTTAGTGATCAGTTTGAATGTTAAAAACACCATGATTCAGAAGACACAGATTTAAGAAACACCATGAGAAAGTTAGAATGTGTGAGAAATAAAACACCAAAACGTCAACTGTTTATACTGTGATCAGTTCAATTGTAAAAAACACAATGATTTCAGAATGTAAAAAACACCATGGCGTTCGAATTTTGTGTTAAAAACGCACAGATCTAAGAAACACCATGGCGTTAGAATTATGGTGTTAAAACGCACAATGACAAATATACCCCCAAATCCATCTCACGCATAACCAAAACATCATAATATTTACAAAACTGCCACCGCGTTCATCTGGACCGTAAACACCATAATCCGACGCCCCAGATTCCTTCTTAGCCTTTTTAGAGTTTTGGCCCTTTGTAGAAAATCCTTCCCATATATATATATATATGTTACGAAAATTATAGGAATGAAACCCTAGTTCATCCAAGGTTGTCAAATGGCAATTTTGTTGTGGAATTGGTTACTAATTATGAGTTATTTGGTGTTTTGATGATCAAATGGCTAGTTGAGTCCATGTTAGTGTTTTATGAAAATTAAGGTTGGTAGGAAGTCAATGGAACATGAATTTGGATGCATGATCATGATGAAATAGGATGAAATATGTGTTTATATGATGAATTGGATGAAGTTTGATTAGTTGGTTTTGAATTTACATGCTCGTTTGGCCGTATTACTAAAAATAGTAACTTTTTCTCTAGGACTCATGTGAAATTGCATGTTGTTGACATCTAAGAGTTGTTATGAGGTTACTAGCATGTTTGTATAATGTATTAGATGAATTTTGATTATTTGAACGTGGAAATCCGGCTTGATTTAGTGTGACTTGCTAAATGTGGAAACTTTTTGTCATGAACTTTCACTAGGGTGCATGTTTAGTGACTTTGGACATACAAACATAAATGAATTGCATATGGAAGATTGTAGGCAACTTCGTGTATGGCAAACTAGCTTTTGGACATGAAATGATATTTAAAAGCATTAGTTGATAAATAACCCGTTTGCATAAAATTGGTTGTGAAGGAATATACAAGGTGTGTTCTAGTTAATTAGGATGCCATGATGAAAGTATTGCTGTGATAATTGAAACAAAACATGTGGACGATGTTATGTGCTTTGAAATGACCACACATGCTACTATGTCTTACATTGGAAACCGTAAGGTGTTAGTGTGTGCTATCGTCTTGTGTAAGATGATATGGCTATTGTGTAGTAGTTGACATGCATAGAGATGTTTGGAAACCTAGGATGTTGAATTATGAAAACATGTGCTAAAAGTCCTACTTTCCTATAAAGGAAACTTTAATGGAAATATAAAATTTGGTTTGTTGAATGCTTGTCATGTGATGTGATTTGTGAATGTAATATAAAAAAGTACATCCCATGAAACATACTTACACTTAATAAATCACCAACGGGTCGTGGGTCAACTCGGGTCAACAAAAGTCAACTTTGGTCAAACTTGGTCAAAAAGTCAAACTATTCTAAACTCGCATAAACTGTATGACCATTTGGATGCATAGGGTACTATGACCCTACATGAACACACATTAATAGACATACTGTTATTTAGGTTGCTGTATTACTGTGTGCTTTTAGAAACTGAATTGCTGCGCAACCTAAGGTGAGTTCACTGAACCGTACTTTTACTATCTCACCCTTTTATGGGCTGAGAACACGAACGATTACTTTTACGGATTTACAAATTATGTATGTCGCATGTCTGGATTAGAGCAATTTTTATTTTGTTCATGAAAGACCTCATGGATACCCAGTTAACCGTTAGTATTTGTGAAATAGTGGGAAAATTTTGAGTAGTACTACTGGGTTTGACAAACCCCACCCGGGCTAGTCGCGCTAGCACAACAGAAGGACCTGTCGAAAGGGTGTTGAATGACCTAACATACTTATAGTGCATCCTGCTAGGATGTACGAACGTGCAAAATGCACTTAATGTGTACATACGTCAGCTTCGGTCAGATACATACGCCTCTAAGGACATGTGCTGTAGATTAGCTACCTACAATGACATACTTAATTTATATCTCTGCTTGCAACTGAACTACTTGATTTCATACTTACTTTGTGAACTCACCAACCGCCGTGTTGACACTTGTTAGCCTTTCACTTTTATAGGTCATTGAGGTTCAACGCACTTAGGACATGGCATGGAGTCACAATATTGCATTTAAAACACTTTCTTGCATTTAAAAATTATGTTTGGTTTTAACAAATATTTAAATTATGTTTCTTATGTTGGGCGCGTGTTTGCGCATTTAGTTCCATTTAATATGATTGACATTACATTTCGATTACGCTTCCGCAATCTTTTAAACGTTAACTCTGTATTAAATTTTCTCATTTAATGAGACATATATATTTCAAATTCATATAGTGTCGTTTGGTGTACCTAATGACTGAGATCCTGGTTTGTCACACACTTAACGGTAAAACTCCGTTAGTGGATTTTGGGGTGTGACACTAGCCATAATTTTTTACTTTCTCTCTCCACATGCAATGCAAATGTCAATTCTTCCACTTTTTCAAAAGCTAATAACTTTTACATACGACATTATTTTTTGTTAAAAATTACACAAAAAACTAGCGTTTTTTACCTTCAAAACGAGTATAGTATTTACATATAACAAAAGAAAATTTCCACATTTTTCAGCTCATTATATAATATTATGTCATATGTTATATTATAACTTGTGTAAAACCATGTTTTCAGCTCGTTGTGTAATATTATGTCATTAAGTTATATTATAACTTGTGTAATACCATGTTTTTCAGCTCATTATCAGGCCGGCCATTGTGTTGTATTATATCATTGTATAGATCTTGGTATCATATTGTGTGTTTAAAAAGTATAAGTGTGTCAATTTGATTATTTGTTTGAACGCTACACGTAACTACTTATTAATGTATTTAGTAGTTCGTAGTGTTTTATTGTGTGTTAAGAAGATATCATTATGTCAAATAGGATTGTATCTTTGAATATGTATCTTAAGAGATCATTATGTTATATTGTGTATTTTACTAAGCATCATTGTGTCAAAGTTGTAATTGTGTGTTTGAATACTTGATGAAAATACAAATTGTAAATGTATATCTTACTAGATTATTGTATTATATTATGTGGTTCATTAAAGATTATTGTGTCATAGTTGTAATATATGTATGAATATGAAAACTGTTAATGTGTATCTTAAAAGATTATTTTGTTATGTTGTGTTATTCCTTAAGTATTTGGAAAACCCTTTCATTAATATAACACAATGCATAATTTCATTGTGTTATATATGTGTACTTAGTTTTTGTACATTGCATCATTGTGCTATATGTTACTCATGAACTATCATGGTGTTGGTGTTGTACTTTGAGTCACTGTGTCAGTTTCATTGTGTTATATATTTACAAAGAGAAAGGTTCCATTACTCATGTGCATTGTTTTGTGTTATGTATTACTCACTATCGTTGTATTAGTGTTGTACTTTGAGCCATTGTGTCAATTTATTGTGTTATATATGTTTAAAGAGAAAGGATCCAACACTCATGTACATTGGTTCATGGTGTTATATTTTACTCGGAACTATCATTGTTATAGTGTTGTATTTTGAGTCATTGTGTTAGTTTCATTGTGGTATATATATTTAAAGAGAAAGGTTCTAATTCTCATGTTCATTGTGTCATTGTGTTATATTTTACACAGAACTATCATTGTTTTAGTGTTGTATTTTGAGTCACCGTGTCAGCTTCAAAGTGTTATATATGTATAAAGAGAAATGTTCCAATACTCATATACATTGTGTCATTATGTTATTTTTTACTCGAAACTATCAATGTTATAGTGTAGTATTTTCAGTTATTTTGTCAGTTTCATTGTGTTATATAGGTTTAAAGAGAAAGATTTTAATACTCATGTACATAGTGTCATTTTGTTATATTTTACTAGTGAACCATCATTGAGTTATATTTTACTCGTGAACCATCATTGTATTATATTTTACTCGTGAACCATCATTGTAGTAGTGTTATATTTTGAGTCATTGTGACAGTTCAGTCGTTTTATATATGTCAATTTGGTCATATCAATTGGTTCACTTTTGTATATTGTGTCATTGTACAATGATTGTGTCATTATGTTATACATGTTTACCATATGTCATTGTGTAATCTTCTTGAAGATATCATGTCCTCATCCTCTCTTGATCTATAACGTATAATCAGAATATTTTTAGAAAAGTATTATTTATGCACAATAAGACACCTAAAACATGTATCGAAACAACATGAATTCGATTTTGCAAAGACCTAAGTTTAACATTAAAATCAAATTAAAGTGTTTCATAACAAATTCAATAAAGTTGTTAAAATTGAATACAAAATGGCCATTTATTATGGAAACAACGATTACACAATATAACACACGTTATAATATAACACAATGACCTAACAATGAGCTGAAAATTTTGAATATTACACAATATAACACACATTACAATATAACACAATGAGTTGACGAATTATTATACAATGACCTTAAAAACATGAAAAAATAGTTTGTTTTTATGTGTCAACACTATACGCGTTTTAAAAATAAAAAATGCTTGTTTATATATTTTTTAAAAAATAATTTCGTGTGCATAAGTTATGGGTGTTTGAAAAAAATGAGGGACTTAACACGTGCATTGCATGTGGAAAGAGAAAGTTAACAAAAATGTCTATGACAAAAATACCCCTTCACAACTTGTTTTTACAAGTGATCTCAATCATAAAAAAAATTTAATGGTTAAAAATTCTTCTTACACTTTATATCATAAACATAATTTGTACGTAAACCTATTCTCTTACTAGTAATAGAGAAATGCGAATTCATTTTTTATTTTTAATTAATAAATATAATAACATAATTTGAGTAATGAAAATTCTTAGTTTATGATAAGAGTGGAGTTATACTACAAAGTCAAATTTTCCTAGAAAGTGTAAGAAGCAATGAGATAATGACATGTGGCACTCCCATAAAATTAGAAGGAAGTGTAAAGATGTTAATGTCTCTATATTTTAAGGTTCACCCCATTTTTTTAAACGTCCATAACTTTTACATACGATATTATTTTTTAAAAAAAATTGCACCATAAAAACAACGAGCATTTTCTTATTTTTAAAACGCGTATAATATTCATATATAAAAAACAAAAAAAAATCACGTTTTTCAGCTCATTGTGTTATTTGTCAAGTCATTGTGTTATTTATTCATGTCATTGTGTTATAACACAATAACCTAATGAAATAACACAATGATCTGAAATAACACAATGACCTGATGAAAATATAACACAATTACCTGATGAAAATATAACACAATGACCTGATGAAATATAACACAACGACCTGACGAAAATATAACACAACGACCTGATGAAAATATAACACAACGACCTGATGAAAATATAATACAACGACCTGATGAAAATTTAACACAACGACCTGATGAAAATATAACACAACGACCTGATGAAAATATAACACAATTACCTGATGAAAATATAACACAACGACCTGACGAAAATATAACACAACGACCTGATGAAAATATAACACAACGACCTGATGAAAATTTAACACAACGACCTGATGAAAATATAACACAACGACCTGATGAAAATATAACATAATTACCTGATGAAAATATAACACAACGACCTGATGAAAATATAACACAACGACCTGATGAAAATATAACACAACGACCTGATGAAAATATAATACAACGACCTGATGAAAATATAACACAATGACCTGACGAATATAACACAATGACCTGACGGATATAACACAATCTAAAAAATATAATACAATGTCTTGACTAATATAACACAATGAGCTGAAAAATAAAACACAATGACCTAACGAATATAACACAATAAGCTGAAACTTCAAAAAAAAATTTCATTTTTTATATATCAATATTATATGCGATTTGAAGATAAAAAAACGCTCGTTTTTTTGGAGTAATTTTTATTAAAAAGTATTGTCGTATGTAAAAGTTATGGACGTTTAAAAAAGAGGGTGGAATTTAAAAATGAGACAAGACTAATATACCTTTGGCCTATCATTTAAAGTTCTAACTATTTACCATTATGGCACCTTGTGTTTATGAGCCATTGATCTTCATTATATTAGATCTAATGGTTCAAATTCCTTCTTAAACTTTCTAGGAAATTTAGACTTTGTATTTGAACCTAATTCATGATAACTATATTATTTTCATCATTGAATCTGTTTAATACACAAGTTTTAAAATAATATAATAATAAATGGAACAATCTAATCGTTCATACTAAAAACCGTAAGTTTCATCGATTGCGAACTTATCTAAACGAATTTAAACGAAAAAAACCGATAAAATCAAATAAAACCAAAATAGGGAGGAAGTGGAGATCCAACTTTAAGCATGATAAAATAGTACAACTACTAATCATGCAACAATAATTTTAGAGGATGAAGTGGAGACCCAACTTTATGCACAAAAGAGAGGGTCGGTAGGTCGGTGTTATCTTTATTTTGGGGTACAAATATGCAAAATAAATATTTGTTATTTATTATTCCTTTAACACATTTAAAATAATTTAATAAATAGAAAATTATTATTTATCATTTTTAAATTATCTTAGGGAGGTGTATTAGCTGCTCATTTAACTTTTTGGTAAGCTATAAAACATTTTGATGGGTGTTTAGGTAGTAAGCTTATTGCATTTAAAAAATGTAATTAACTCACTAAAACAAAATCATAGCAATATCCTAAAGAAATTTCCGTTCTACGGTATTTAAAGTTTTCGTTCAGGAGTATCTCGATACATAAAACGGTAAAAAATAATATTCGATACTTAAATCGGTGAAAACTACATTTCGCAATGAAAGTTGACGGGTATCCCAGGATATCACTGGTCTCTTCGTAGCTCCGCCTCTGGTAAGAAAATTAATAATTAATAAGTTCACGCAAACACTTGTTTTCATTTCAATTCGTTACTTGTATGACATATAATTAATAATTTTATGTTGAATTGTTTTAATATATATGAAGTTGCAAACCTCTTTAACTTGTTAGAACGGTTTTTTCCTATCATCTACCATTAATAACAAATAAATATATCTAGAAACTGTTTTTTAAAGATTAAATGATTAATAATGTATATTCTCTTCAATAACAAAAAATAAAGAAAACGATTGTGTTTAAAAAATATATATTACAAGGAATATAAGGATGTAACAAAAATACAAAATCGAATCTATTTAAGTGGAAATGCGTAAATATGTTTAGTTTTAGATCTTTTTTAAACAATTATATTAGCTACTTTAACATGTCTTAATATGACATAATGTTTTCTGTGTGATATACACTGATATAACCTACTTGTTCCTTAATTTTAGGGTTATTAGATTTTAATAATCCAAACTTTAATGTATTAGTTGATATTAATCGTAACTTAAAAAATTTCATGTGACATTCCCAACTTGTAAACTATTGTCCTCCATCGAGCCTTTTGTAAGTGTGACACAAAAATAGTCGGGTAAGGTTTTTATGAGACGCAAAATTGGTCAGGTAAGTTTTTTTGAGACACAAAAATGATCCATCAATAAAGGCTCGGTGAAGGAAAATAATTTACAAGTTGGGACTGCTACATCAAATTTCTTAAGTTGGGATTAATATCGATCAATACACCAAACTTCGAATTAATAAAATCTAATAACCCTTTATTTTATACCCTTAATGTACGTTTAGTTCTTTATAAATTTAACAAGTCTTATGTGAAGTATATTCAATTGTTTTGATTGACCAAGTCAGTGTGTAACAACAGGAAGTAATGAACAAGGGAAAGCAAATTTTTTGAAGAGGCTATTTTTATTTTGTGTACCAATTTCTTATTGAACAAGTCAAGATCAAGTTGCATTTGGAATCTAGAAAAAAGTTTAATATATTGACTGAGAGGTGTGATTTTGACTTTTGTCAATGACATGACTAATTTATAATTTTGAGCATATATTGACATGTTTATTCAAATAGAAATTTTATTAAACACCTCGAGCAGTTAACCCGGTTTGTACACCACTTAACTCAAGAATTTTAATTTGGGTTTATATAAACTTCGTATAATGTTTAAGAAAATCATAAAATGAGTAATAATTTGTCACTTCACATATAATTAAATAAATTTTATATTTTTAAGAAAATCAAAATAATGTTATACTTTGAAATTTCAATTCAAGTTATGTAAATTGAATTAGATATTTAATAAATTTGCTTTATTTGTTTAGCAATAATTTCTTAGCCTAGTTGTTAAGATGAAGGTGAGAAATTTGTTTCTCTTAGAGGTTCTGAGTTATAGTTCAGATATTTGTATGTAAATTGCTGCTGTTAAAAAACTAATAATTTTAGTATTTTTTTTTCTGATTAGACTTATAACTTTAATTGACTTTATACATACATGAAAACAATTATTTTATAATATGTTCTAAAATAACATTATTACGCTTTTATTTCAATGGAAATTGTGTGAAAATTCATTAATCAAATTTTAAAAAACAAATCAAATATAACCAAAAAATCATAATTTTTTTACTACATATATATCGTGTCAAGTTTCACACTGGGTAACTAATCTAGTAGCATTATATAAAACTAAATCAAGTAACTTGTAAAGTTTATCTAATTAAAAAATCTATTAAAACGCATATACGTTTATGAAAGTTTAGACATTAATAACTAGAATAGAAGCGAACTAACCCACTTAGTAAATGTAGGGGTGTTCATTCGAATCGAATATGAAATGGGCGAATTGGGCAAATCGAATTGGGACTTTTAAAAACTGTATTCGTATTCGGTCCACATTCGAATAAAAATCTATGTATTCGATTCGATTAAGTTATTCAATAGAATTCGAATAAATTCGAATGTATTCGCTTAAAAAAATATAAATAAACAAGCACATCAAACAACAATACAAATGTAACACCAACATAACATAAGTATAAAAACATCACCCAAAACAATATGCAAAACAGCACTCAAACAATATGCAAAATATTAGCACATCAACAAGTCTAAGACATGTTAAAAAAAAGGTCTAAAACTGCATAATGAAGCACAAAAAATACTCTAAACATGTTCAAAAGCTGTAGAAACAACAATTAAGCAGCTGTCATAACACCAAATCATGTCCATAGAACAATTAAGAATGAGTAATGGGTTGGGTTTGGTTTGAGTATTTTTAACTTCAAATCCATTAAGTCATATTCATATATAGATAACTAATTAGATATATAAAAATTATATATTAAAAAATATATATTTCTTATTCGAATTGGGCGAATCGAATGTGTTATTGAAAACCATATTCGTATTCGATCCACATTTGACAAAATTATTCGAATCGAATTCGAATGACCGAAATTCGATTCGAATGGCCTTAATCGAATTCGATTCGAATAATTCGAATCATATTCGAATAATGAACACCCCTAAGTAAATGCATTATCCCTTAAACTGAAGGTCTTGGTAGGGGCATTCATTTTTTCTAACAGCAACAATGAATATCATTGAAAAAAGCTAGCCAAAGGCAAGCAAGAACTATACAACCCAACGAAAAGAACCAACAAAGAAAATCAAGCCAAACCTACAAAAACCACAACCACATTTCTACAAGTTGTGCATCCCCCAATGGGATTACAACACCATTTATCCCAGTCAACCACAATCTTCGAGCCACAGTCTTCGACTAAAATATCCACCCACTTCCTTCTTCTATCAAATATCCAACCATTTCTATTGTTCCATATCGAACAAAAGGTGGAGTAGAAGATCAAGATGGTAATATTCTTCTTAAGGGAGTCCGAGTTAGAGTGATTGCGTTTGTCGGTGAGGTCTCTAGTCGAAGGCGCCTGGTAAAACCGAGATTAGCCTACCAAGAAACACGATTCCAGATTTCCTTAGATAGAGGACAACGAATGAATAAGTGGCCCATGCCTTCCCGCTCACTCTCGCATAGAGAACACATAGGATTAATGTCAGGCATCCTTCTAAGCAAGAGGTTATAGGCCACCAGGAGTCTATCGATATTAAAAAGGTGCATTTTCTTTTTGAGCGGTCCTATAAGTAGTTGTGTGAGGGGGTGCACGCCTCTTTTTCTTCTTCTGGCTTGATTTCTTAATGCCTGAAGAGAAAGACTCTTCGTACACATTAACGGCTTGAGCAAGAGCATTGGTGCTTACACGATTATAAGGAACCCAGTTCAACCAGTTTATATGCTCGTAGAAGATTGAAAGCCATCCCTGTTTAACCATTATCTACATGACGATGTGGTAAAAACTCTCGTGTCATTTGAGTTCCACACCCATTTGTCATTTCTGTCACAGAAGTCGTATGATCTAATCTTCTCTTTAAGACGTTATTGTTGCGTTCTTTTTTATATAAGGATGGATAGATATTTTTTAGAGGAATCAGGCCAAACCACGGATGCTTCCAAAATTAAGTATTGTTGTCATTACCAGCATGCTTTCTTAAAGTCATGCCTTTATTAAAACCATTTTGCTGCATTTCCTACCTTACCGATGTGATTGAGGACTAGGTCCCACCCATGGACTTTTTACCCAGATCCTCCAAGGACCCAAAAGATGTGTTGTGAATAGCTTGAATGCATTTAGCCCATAGCAGCGTTTTTTCAATAGCCGCTCTCCATAACCATTTAGATAACAAAGCAAAGTTCATGTGTATCAATCATTCAACCCCGAGTCCCATCTTTTTAGATTTAACAATTTTGTTCCAACTAGCCCAATGAATCTTCCTTCTAGACGAGTTGCCACCCCATAAAAAATTTATCTTCCACATTTAGGAAACAAAGAAATCCAAATAAATTACCTTCTTTATCTTTCCTACAAGCGACATAGATGTCCACTACCTTTCCATGGCTTTTAAAGATCTCGTACAAGTCATCTGGGACTCAATCCTCTAGTAAGTTTGAGACATAGAAGGAATTAATTTTCATTACCACAGTGCTTTTGGAAGGACCTTGGCCTTATACCCCGCAGTAGAATTTGTTTTCTACGTTATTAGATATAATGCTACCTCGTAGAGGAAATTTTTTTTTGAGCTACCACTGAGATTTTCGTTTGATCAATAAATTATGATATTAGAAGAAAGGGACCAAAAGGTTAATTTTCCATTTGTCTTATCATAACGTTCGATGTGGTTCTTTTCATTTTTAATTTGATATTAAACCCTCATTCAACTAATATATTTTGTCACATATAGTTTTGTATCTAATAAATCAAGTTTTAAGTGGTAATATTTAAGAAAAAAAATATTTGTTTTATAATAGTAAGTTTGGGTGAAAAAATTAATTGATGGAGTCAAATCCTTAAATATTCATAAATCCTTAAAAATATTATTGGTTATAATTTCTTTATAAATATTATTATTTAAGAATTAAGATGTGTACGGTTTTAAATCTAGTAAAGATATAAATTTAACTCCGGTAATTCAAATCCAACGAACAAAATCAGAATCTAGACCTTCACTAGATGAATATGTATTAATATTTTTCTTGTTTGTCTTCATGTTTGAAGTTGGAGTTTATAGAATAAGAATTGAAGCCTTGACTTGTTTCATCGTGCTCGCATGAGAAGAAAATATTATAAGGAATGTTAGGTGGTTACTAAATAGTTAAGTGGCAATGCTTACATTAATAATTTCAATTATATATACATATACTACTATTATGCTATAATGTAATGTAAGGTTGGTAGTGACCAACAACCGATCACCGCCGACGACCACGTGTCATAAGATAGTGGTTAGGAGTGTTTATATTTGGTTCAAACCTGATTAAACCAAAAACCAAACCTAAACGGGCTAAATCGGACCATATAAAACCAAATCAAATTATATATTTGGTTTTTGGTTTAGTTCAAACCGAAAACCGAATATGTAATTTGATTTGTGGTTTGGTTTAGGTTTCAAGATTTTGAATTTGGTTTGAACTAAATAAACCGAATTAGGTAATAACACTATTATAATTTATATTTTATACTTTGTCAATTAATTTATGTCAATAACTAATGTCATATACGGATTTTAAATCTTTAATTTTACATTCGATATAACTTTATGATGTTGATATCGTAAACTGGTTCTTTTTATCATTAAAATAAAATGCGGTTTATATAAAAAATGGAAAAAAAATTATTTTTTGTTTTTTCTTGCTAATTTGGTTTGTTAGGTTCAATCCGAATTAGAAAGTGATTTGGATTAGGTTTCCACGAATTAGGTTTGGTTCGGATTGTGGTTTCAACAAAAAAAATGTCAATCTTAAAAACCCACAATCCGAACCGATGAACACTCAAAGTACGTAGTGTTCTTTCCTTTTTTGCGTAACGTTTTTTAGGTTAAAAACAATCATTTTAGCAACTTACGCAAAAATGGAATGGTGGAGTTGATACATGCTATGTTTGAGGTCCCGTGGACCTTGGTTCGAGCCTGGGAGAGGCGATCTGCATTGGCTTTTTAAATTTTTTTTACGTTGGGCTCCCCAATTAATATATTTACGACTTTCATTCCTTACTCTATTTTGACATATTGACAATTTCACACTCTAGCTTTGGTTTACTTAATATTTTGACATCTAAGTTTGCATATATCTCCGTCTTTAATACATAATGCATTACGGCTTTATGTCGTAATGTCCAAGACATGAATTTTTTTTATCAATGCGTGTTATGAAGTCACATACTTGAGACCCAACCGCCACATCGCGCGGTCTTGTATTTTATCTAGTTTAAGTTAAATTTTAGTTAATAAATGAGATAAAAACGAAAGGAACTTGACAGTTACCCTTGGCTTTCCAAACTATATATCAGATGTTCGAAACCCTACGCATGCAAGTAGGTCAGGGGGTTTTACGGCTTAATTTAGGTTGGTCTCTGATACCATAAGAAGAAGAAACTAAGAGAAGAGAATATCCCGATAAGAAGAAGAAACTAAGAGAAGAAAATATCCAATCAATTAAGTGTGTTCTCATTCATCATAACCACCTATTTATAATGGATTGTAACTAACTACGTGTTAGTTACAAACTACCATTTCTACCCTGCACTATTACAATCCTACACTTCAGTCCCTGTCCTTTACTCCTTATTACAATTTACGCATATTATTACATCTTTACCCCTCTATTTATATGATATGTAACAATACTCCTTACCTAACAAAATTCTTGTCTCAAGAATTGAAACAAGGAAAACGCAATTGAAACTCTTCCAAATCTTCCCAAGTGGCTTCAGTAGCTGACAGTCCTTGCCAATGCACCAAGATTTTGGTCTTCAACTGATTACCCTTTTTCCCAATTTGCTTATCCAGAATAGCTCTAGGCTGGAGTGTAAAACGAGGCCCACTGGGAATTGGAGTTGCTGGTAAAAGAGTACCTTTAGCTTCTTTCAACAATGATACATGGAATTTTGGATGAATCTGTGATTCAGCTGGTAAGTCAAGCTTGTAAGCTACCTTCCTAATCTTTGCAATTATCAAATAAGGTCCATAGTATCAAGGTGCCAGCTTATGATTCCGATGACCCTTCAAGGTAGTTTGTACATATGATTGAAGTTTTACATACACCTAATCTCCCACCTTAAATTCCCTTTCAGATCTATGCTTGTCAGCTAACTGTTTCATCCTGTTCTTGGCTTTGGCCAAAGCAGCTTTGATCAACTGAATTTTTGATTCTCGAATTCTAAACCGTTCATCAAGAGAATTCAACTTGGTATCATTAGGAATATAAGGCATGTGAATAGGAGGAACAATCCCATATAAGGCCTCAAAGGGAGACATTCCTATAGCAGTATGTAAGGTAGTATTGTACCACCACTTTGCCATGGTTAACCACTTAGGCCACTGTAGAGGTGAATCCATAACCATGCAACGAAGATAAGATTCCAGACATCTGTTTAAGACCTCTGTTTGCCCATCTGTTTGAGGATGGTAAGCAGAAGAAAGATGCAGCTAAACCCCATGTAACTTCATAAAATCTTGCCAAAAGTGGCTCAAGAACACCGGGTCCCTGTCAGAGACAATAGTAGTAGGACAACCATGGAGTTTGAATATATGGTCAAAGAACAACTGAGCCACTTGAGAAGCTGTGTATGGATGAGACAAGCCTATGAAATGACCATATTTGGTAAACCTGTCCACTACTACCAAAATTGTATCTTTACCAAAGGACTTGGGCAATCCTCCTACAAAATCCATCGAAATGTCACTAAAAACAGAAGTAGGAGTTGGAAGTGGTTGTAATAAACCTGGAGTGGCAACTCTCTCATATTTAGCTCTTTGGAAAATTTGACAATCTCTCACAAATACTCTGACATCTTTACCACAACCCTTCCAGTAAAATAATTGCTTGAGTCTATGTAAAGTAGGATGGTATCTAGAATGGCCCCCAATAGCCGAAGAATGACATAACTTCACTGTATCTTCCCTCAAAATTGCATCAGAACCAATCACTACCTTACCTTTTCTTTGCAACACATCCCCATTCCAAGTATAGTTCTTGACAGTACCCTGATGTAACTGATGAATGACCTGTTGTAATTGACTATCATTGACACCCATGAAGCTTTAATTCTAGGCCACAAATAAGGATCAATAGAGCTCACACCCATATGGAACAAGGCTAGCCCTTCCACCCTGGATAAAGCATCTGCAGCTGAGTTTAATGTACCAGGTTTGTATACTATCTCATAGTCATACACCATTAGCTTGGCCAACCATTTCTATTGCAAGGGTGTACTAACTTTCTGCTCTAACAAATACTTGAGACTTCTCTGGTCAATTCGAATAACAAAATGCTTCACAGAAAGATAGTGATGCCACTGTTTAACCCCCATTAATATAGCTAAAAGCTCCTTGTCATACACAAACATAACCTGTTGTTTGGCTGAAATACCCTTTAGATGATGCATCAGTCTCTATTACAAATACCTTAGAGAAATCAGGCAAAGCCAATACATGTGCAGATACTAAAGCATGTTTAAGGTTGTCAAAAGATTCTTGAGCCAATTCATTCCATTTAAAAGCATCTTTCTTTAGCAGATTTGTCAATGGTTTAGCAATAGCTCCAAAAGATCGTATAAATCTTCTATAATATCCTGCTAAGCCAAGGAATCCCCTGAGTTGTTTGATAGTAGTGAGGATAGGCCAATTAGTGACAATAACAACCTTGGAAGGAACAGTGGCCACCCCTTGTTGATCAATAATGTACCCCAAATACTCTACCCGTTTGCCACCAAAAGTACATTTGGACCTTTTTGCCACCAAGGAGTTAGTTTTCAACAATTGTAACACCAACTCTAAATCTTTCACATGTTGCTCCATACTGGTACTGTATGCCAATATGTCATCAAAGAAAACCAAAGCACACTTCAGAAGGAGAGGCTTGAAGGTTGTGTTCATCAGGGCTTGGAAGGTTGCAGGAGCATTTGTCAACCCAAAGGGTAAGACCAAGAATTCAAAATGGCCTTAGTGTGTTTTGAAAGCAGTTTTATGCACATCATCTGTGTGCATACGAATCTGATGATAACCAGACCTCAGATCTAGTTTGGAAAAAACTGTAGAACCCGCTAGTTCATCCAATAACTCGTCAATAAATGGAATGGGGAAACTATTCTTCACAGTAGCCTCATTCAATTTCCGGTAGTCAACACACATCCTCCAACTACCATCCTTTTTCTTTACCAAAACCATAGGGGCAGCAAAAGAACTTAAACTTTCTCTGATGATACCAGAATCCAATAATTCTTGTGTCATTTTTTCAATTACATCCTTCTGAATAGTTTGGTATCTGTAAGGTTTTAAGGTGATGGGTTTGGTACCAGGTTTCAACTCAATTTGATGGTCACAAGGTCTTTTTGGTGGTAACCCAGTGGTAAAGCAAAGACCTCTTCATATTGCTGCAATAAAGTAGTCATAGCTGCACATTGTTCAGTCAACATTACCCTAGGCACATGTTGTGTATTAGAACTTCCCTCTTTTTGTACAGTGAATAGTTGTGCCTGAGCTAGCTGAGTAGGATGATTAAGAATCTCATTAATCCTTTCAGCAGAACATAGACTAACCCCACCATTCCTGGTTCCTTTTAAAGAAAAAAATGTTCCATTTACTTTAAACTTTATAGTCAATTCTTTGAAGTTCCAAGTAATATCATTTAAGCCCTCCAGCCATTGTATTCCCAAAACCATATCATAATTGGTTAAAGGAATAAGCAACAAGTCAACAGTGAACCAGTTGCCGTGCATAGTCCATTGTACTCCCTCACAAACCTTTGTACAACTCATTACATTGCCATCAGCTATGGTAATATTAAGGGGACTGATTTCCTTAGTTGGACACCCCAATTTTAATGTTATGTCTTCATCCAAAAAATTATGAGTTGACCCTGAGTCAATTAGGATTTGCAACTGTTTAGTACAAATGGCCCCAGTCAATCTCATTGTCGAATAAGATGGTACCCCCATAATTGCATGTAAAGAAATGTGTGGGTCCTGGGTATTCAATAGTTCATCATCTCCTTCATTTGATACTTCTCGAACCTCCTCTATATCTTCCCCCTCTTCCATTACTTCAATAGAAAAAATCTGTTTATTCTTACACACAGTACCAGGTGTGAACTTCTCTATGCAACCAAAACATTCACCCTTGGCTCTTTTAAGTTCAACCTCTTTAGGTGTTAACCGTCTAGAATTGACTGGTTTTGCTCTTATAGGTGGTGCAGGTAACAGAGGTATGTTAACCCTTCCTGCTATAGCAGGTCTAGGATTATAGCTATTACTGGTACCAAAGTTGTTTTTATTAAAGCTGTTCCCGTTGTGATTTTGTATTACAGTAATGGCCTCATCTTGAATCCTAGCCATCAAGTAAGCTTCAGGCAAGTTTTTTGGTCTCAACAGTCTTAATGGATAACCAATTTCAGGTTTCACAGCTCTTAGGAACAAGCTAATAGCATATTCATCACATATAGACACTTTTGTCAAAGCTATGTCAAAATCTCTGCAAAGGTCATGTAAAGTACCTGTCTGACGAATCGGAGCTAATGCGCCCATAGCATCTTGCCCTAACACCATTGCAAATCTAGAAGATATGAAGGTTTTGTACTCCGGCCACAACATACCTTCAATCGAACCACCTCTAGATTGAACAAATGACTGGTGCCATGCCAATGCCAAATCTTCCAGATGAACGATTGCAAAGCGCACCTTGAGTCTCTCGGGAGTTGAATCAATGCAGAAGAAATGTTCAACTTTACAGATCCATCCTTCAACATTTTCACCGTTAAATTTTAGAAAGTCTACCTTCGTCAAACGATTATTGTTGTTGTTATACTCTTCCGTCTGTCCACTATTAGATCCACCATCGCTTCCTCCCTTATTCACCGTTTCCGGTGAACGAGTGGCTAACACTTACAAACTTTTTGCAATTTCAGCTAATTGAGACTTTACCGACTCCATATCTTTTGAGTTTTTCACTGTTGAAAGCTTAATAGCTTCCAATTCCTTCGAATTCATTGCTGAATCCGACTCCATTCATAACAACAATGCCTCTTGCTCTTGCATTCGTTGCTCAATTGTCTGATTTCTGGTTGTCATTTTCAATTGTTTACCAATTGCTGGAACTAGCACAATCACGAGCTGTCTAAGGATCAGACAAGCTCTGATACCACTTGATAAGATAAGAAGAAGAAACTAAGAGAAGAGAATATCCAATCAATCAAGTGTGTTCTCATTCATCATAACCACCTATTTATAACGGATTGTAATTAACTGCGTGTTAGTTATAAACTACCATTTCTACCCTGCACTATTACAATCCTACACTTCAGTCCCTGTCCTTTATTCCTTATTACAATTTACACATATTATTACATTTTTACCCCTCTATTTATATGATATGTAACAGTCTCATGTTCAAGTATTGTAACTAGTCAATTTATGTAAAGCAGAAGGATGGCTACATGTAAATTGCTCGGATTATAAATCAACAATTGTTGATCAGGGCTGACTCCTTTGCGCCTAAAATAACCAAGATAAAAGGTAATTTTTTGCGTTTCCTGAATCATCCGTCCTTCTTATATCGTTTCATGATAGACAATTTATGTGCAAACTATATTTAAGACCGGACCGTGTGATGCAGTGGCTCGGTCATGCAGTCGGGTCTAACGTATGTGACTTTCTCATATGTAATAAAAACAGTTTCATGTCTCGTACGTCACGGTGCAAATCCATAATGTCACATATTAAAGATGAAGAACTATCAAAAGTTAGAGGTCAAAACAATAACTAAGTCAAAATCAGAGGATTCAAGTTGTAAATATGTTAAAGTAATTAAGGGGTCAAAGTTGAAAACTGACCGAGTAAATAAAATGACAATTAATCAAATTTTGAGACTAAAATCGTAAATATGTCAAAGTAAAAAAAAATACAAATATTGAAAATTAGTCAATGACACACATGCAATTAACAAACTTAAACACTAATTTGCAACATTATAACAAACTTTTAGTATATAAATTGTAATTTAAACTACTATTCAACTAGACATTTAAATAATCTTGCTCTACAACTCACGTTATACCCTTGCTATTATACAATAAATGTTATGTGTTATGTCTATAAGTGATTGTTGAAACAAACATAATATGACGTGATATTAGGTCTAACGTCCTTTGATTCTGAGTCTTGTTGTATCTAATGACAAAACTAAACAGCACCGTTAGTCTCACCGCAGTAAAAGGTCTCATGTGATTACCATCTGACGTGAGAATCAGTAAATTGTTCTTTAGAGGTGATAAGGTAATGACACAAGGAAAATATGATAGAATTAGGTGTTAAGTGTTAGGAACCGGAAATAGGATTATTGTGGTGCTATGAGAGAGTTGGGAGAACTCAGATCACATGTGAATATGTGTGAGATTGATTGAAATGAGCTATGGAAAAGTCATGGTTAAATAACCAAGGCTTTCAGCTGGAGGTTGCTATTTCTGGAAGCCTGCAGCTTATCGGTTACCAGTGTGCAGAGAGAGTTTCATTTTTTGTGAAAGTATTTGCTTTTACCTTTTCCAATACTTTGACATATTCCTGTTGAAATGTTTTGTCATAAGAGTTTATCTAAGTAAATCTGAACAACCTAAAAATGTGTTGTCAATAATCAATGTAGCACTACTGTAGCAACAGTCTCTTTCGGAGCTTGTAGGCTTCTAAGCTCATAAGCTTCTAAGTTTCATTGATTAATAGATAGTTTATTGTTTAAGTACGGAGTTATTAGGACCCACATCACCACTGATAAAGCATATTTGATCGCTTTGGTTGAGCGAGTCAATATTTAGAGCGTAAGAAGAAATATTTTGTCATATATGTAAAACCTTTGTTGTTAAACTATTTGTGTACCAATTTCTAGGTGAACAAGTCAAGATCAAGTTGCGTTTGGTATCTTAAAAAATATTCCTCATATTGATTGAGAGGTTTGATTTTGACTTTTGTCAATGACATGTCCAATTCATATTTCTAACAAACAACGACATTCTTAATAATATATATTATTAAACACCTATGAAAATTTCATTTAAAACAGTTGAGTTGTTACACCTAACCAATCGACTTAAGTTACATTTTGTTTAGTGCATCAATGTCTAGATTAATTATATATAAATAAAATTAAACAACTACGACTAAGGGAAGTTTTGGTCACTCATAACTAACACACAATTTCACTCACTTCATTTCAAATGTTACAATTTTGTATAGAGAGGAAAAATATAACTGAATGGAAGAGAATTATCTTATTATATTCCTATTTTTCCCTTGTCGTAATATTTGGAAAAGAAGAAACGAGTTGGAGTTTAATTACATTCTCATTCATCTCAACAAAATGTTGGGTTTAATTAAAGTTAAGACTTTCATTTGGATTAAGCATTAATCAAACTTTAAAAATATATTGGTTTTAAACGGTTTAAACTATATATCTCTTTTGGTTTTTACCGGTTACAGCTATCAAGTTGGTTGGTAATGGTCACAACTTTTATCACTTAAGCAACCAACATGCCGCGATTAAAAAAAATTTAACGGCGTTAAATTTTTTCGAATTCAAGGCCGATGTTTTAGGGCTTTTGAGCGGAAGGATAATACGAGTTGATTGCTGTAAAAGTTATCTCAAACCGATGCTCCGAATGACAAACTTTTACATCCGATTGAAGCACCGTTAGATTTAAACACCCGATTGAAGCAATGTTTCGTCGTTTAAAGTGTCGTAACAAGGTAACTTAAACATCAATCGACTCGTATTCTCATTCTGATTAAAATCCCTAAAACGTTGGTTTGGAGATTGAAAAAAATTTAACGTCGTTAAAAAAAATCAACGGCTGTCTATTGATTGCCAGAGTGATAAAAGTTTTGACCGTTACTAACCAATTTAATAGTTGGGACTGCTAGAAGTTAAAAAGAATAGCTGAGACGGTTAAAAACCTATATACCTAAGTTTAAAAGTTTTAATTGAGATAGGTGGTACGATTTTAATATTCATGATATAACTTAATCTTGATTATTTATATTTTTGCTTAATAAAATTCGTAATTAAAAAAAAGAGATAGGATGACTGAAAATTATAGTAATGAAAACGTATGTTTAGTCGGTGTTATTGTCCAAAAATAGTTTATCACACTCTGCACACCATTACGCGGGTATTTTTTGATATTTTAAGTATAACGTGTGCGTCTCTCTCTCTATCTCTCTATCTCTCTCTCTCTCTTCCACTTCTATTACCATCTCCCACTTCTCTCTCTTGATAATGATTGAATAACAATTTCTCATCACATCATTTTTTGGTATAATGACCATTGTCTAATCACTCTTCACATAACGAAAATATCTATTAAGGACATTAACCATTACAAAGTCTAAGAGAATATTAAATAAATGATATAAAAAGAAGAAAGGATACAAAGTTGCAATCATAGATTTTATATTGTAAACTCTGATGCATTTAAGTTCACCTCAAACTTTTGAAGGTAGGAATATTTAGCATGCTATATACGGATAGGGTGGAGGGAGTAGAAGATTTTACTCTTTTAAGTACCATTAAAGCCCATCAATCACAAGTTTTCTCCTCACAACTACCTCACACTATTTTTACTTCATAATTTGATCGGTGTGGAATATTTTACTACCATTACCCATTTAACACACTACAAGACCTAAAATTGCTTTGAGGTGTGCTTGTTTCGTGCGATAACCGGTACTTGTGGTCATCATACCTGCACCCTATCCAAATGAACATGTGATGGCTAATAATCATTCTTAAACCTTTTACAATAATTAAGCTTATTAGAATAACCCAACCCCAATCCAAGAAGCTTACTATTTATATTTAACCGGTGGGGGCGAGGGGTTTTGATGATTTTGTTTATGGATTGTGTTCGTGTTTATTACAATATGTGATGGGTGCAAGATAGTTCACTTGTTCGTGTAAAGGGAAGAAAATGGGCAAACTTCACTTCTTGGTTAGCAGTGGCGGAGCCACATAGAGTCGACTGGGGTCGGTCGACCCCATTCTTTTCTCGGCGCGTAGAGTAATTTATATAACGAAAAACCGTTAGACCCCATTCTTTTTTTATTAACGACCCCATTGTTATCTAATGATATCATTGCCCATTTAGTTTTTTAAAAAAAAATATGAAAGTTTTTGAAATTACAATCACAAAGTTTTATAAAAGTGAAATAAAATAGTTTACCTGGTTTATTGTGAGTTGAGTTATTAATAAAGCTTGCGTAGTTGGGCTAACAATATTAACCCATTAATTCATTGGCCTAACACAATCCCCGATTATTACCCAAAAACTCATCTCGGTCCTCAATCCGCATCGACCCAATATATGTTTTTTGTTAGTCTTTACCGACTTTTTATAATTATCGTATGCTTTTTAACGAGAATGGATTTTATTTTGTGTTCTGACCCGACCTGACATTTGACCTACCCAAAAAATAGTGACAACTAGCTATCTAGGTTGTTGGAATCGAAGAACAAAAAAATCTGACCCCATAAAAAGAAAATCCTGACTCCACCACCGTTGCTTAGGGATATTTATAAGCAAATTAAAGATGGCCAAATGTCATATTGGAGGCCCATTCTGGAGTTTACTTTGATCATTAATAGTCCACTATCAGTGTCTACCTATACTTGCATGATTAAATTGCTACCCAAGTCCCCTATGCCTTGCAAGATGTTTAATTCTTGTCTTGTGTTATATAGTTTTGGCTCCATGATTAGGAAAATTGCCCTCTTCTATATATTCCTTCAATGGGTTTGGTAGACCCGGATATGGATCTTTCCTTTAAAATAAAACTAGGATTATAAAAAGCCCGCATGTTGCGGGAGTCATTTATACACCGTTTATTAATGGCTTAGATTGAAAATTTTCTATCATCACAACAATTAAAACCTTACACGGGCTAAAATCCACGTAAAAACAAATGTTATTCAACTTCAAACAAATAAACTTAAACATCCAAACCATCGAGACGGATCTATTTGCCAAACCATTATTTCATCTAACAAAATATCCCAAATTAACAAAAAACAAAGCTAACTGCCACCTCACCAAATCAATAGCCATGCACCACATACCGCCACCTCATCAAACCAAACCAATAGCCATGAACCACATCACAATGCTCACAGAACACTATTCATAAACTTTCTAATTAAATATAGTATAATTTCTAAAGAATAATGTGAAGACTCAGAGAAACTCGTTGAGAGGGCTTAAAATTGGCGACGAATGCAATGTAATGTTGGAAGGATTTGATAGATTGGGTCAGTCGTCCCACTCGGATTTTGTAGTTTAAACTAGATCGGATTATAAAATAAAATCGACGGCATTAGCTAATCGTATTAGGGAAAGTTTACACGAAAATGCAAGATCCAATTGTGTAATCAAGGGAGATGAAAACTGGGTTGATTTCATAAAATTGTGAATGTGAAGTGAACTTAGACAAAACAAAAAACGTGTCAAAGGTTTTGGTGAATAGATTCAAAGGTGTTGACGTCGAAAGTTATATCAAATTCACAATCAACTTACATACATAGATGTAAGATTATGGATATGCCACTAATTATTATCAAAAGAGGAGTGAGATCGACAAGAGGATATACTTTCTTCCTTTCTCTTCGCTATTGTTATGGAAGCACTAGAAGGTAACGACGAAAGCGGTGAGGTTGGGGATTTTTCACAATGTTAATCTTTCGAGTCATGGCCCAACCTTGTCTCGCCTTTTTTACGTGGATGACGCTCTTTTAATTAGAAATCGACTTCCTATATGGAGTTAGTCACTTTGCTTACATATAATGGACTTAGCCAAAATGCTCTCCCTTGCTGAGAGAAGCACGTTGATCAAGGTAGTTTTAAATAGCCTTGCAATTTTCTTTGAGTAAATTGCAATTTTTGTCCTTGTGTTTTGATACCATTAACAGTTTCAGTTTCACCTTAACTGTTTTGGTCCTTGTGATTTTATTTTCTAACTGAAAAGGTCCCGAACACGAACTTCATACAACTTTCCGTTAATTCTATTTCACATGCAAAGTAAAAATGTTATTTCTCCCACTCTTTTAAAATGTGACTGAATAAAAATGTTAACCTACATTATGACCTAGATAAATGAGGGGAGAAATGACATTTTTACCTCTTATATGCGGGGTGCGTGGGAGAGATTTATGATAAAAATTGAGACCGCTACCAGCCAATTTGATGCTTGAAACTAGTAAAAATAAAATATAATAGTTATAACCATTTAAAACCAATATACCAATGATAATTTATAATTTGTACAATAATGTGGTCACTATGGATGATGTTGGTTTGGTTAGGTCTAGTTACTCTTTATGTGAATTAAATTTTGTCGTTTCAAAAAAGAACCGACTAATGGGCCTAGAGTAAATGTATATCATGTATCATATAAAAAATGTTTGCAGGTGGATATTAGAAATGGAGAGACTATCTCGTTCTGAAATGACCCTTGAATCCATGACAATCCTTTTTGTACTCTATTTCCAAGCCTGTTTGCTCTAGAAGTGATGAAGGAAGCTACCTATTGCAATGGCGTCTATACATGGAATTGGAGTTGGTGCAGGCCACCACTAATTGATTCCGAAGTTAGAGATCTCTAAAACTGTGTGCACCTCTTGTCTTCTAAGCAATGGTATAAAGATAAAAAGGACACATGGATTTGGGGTGATGTTGTAGACGGGGAAAACATAGTACAGTATATCAGAACGCAACTTGATAATCATGATCAATATCAACCAGCAAAAACAATCAAATGGAATAGCTGGGTGCCTCCAAAAGTCAATACCCTTGTATGGCGTGCAAACATGGATAGAATACCAACCTGTGATGCCCTTTCCAAGCGGGGGGTCCCTATCCAAAATCCATTATGCCCAACCTGCAGTGATCAAATTGAACCAAACGATCATGTCTTCACTTCGTGTAGCTTCATTAGCCTTGTTTGGCCGTTCATAAGTTCGTGGCTGAAAATCGCTCCTATTTTTGCATTCTCTTTTGATGATCTCCCAAGGATTCATGACCATGCATCAAAAGATAAATAAAAAAAGAAGATGATTCAAGCTATTGTCTGCTCAATTATATGGTGTGTATGGAAACAAAGAAACGAGATAATCTTCAAAGGTTCCCAGCCTTCGGTCATTAACACACTGGGGTGTATCAAAGCTATTTCATTTTTATGGGTTAAGAATAGATCTAAGTGCCATAATATCGATTGGGAAAAATGAAGTGCCTTTAATTTCTAAGTGACTGTATCACTCCGCTCTTGCCCTCTTTTCTTTTTGTATATGGGACTAGCAACTTGCTAGATTTTATTAAATCCCCACCTTGCTGTTCAAAAAAAAATATAAAAAATGTTTGACACACCATGAACCTCTCATATACCTCATGTTTATTAAAACCACAAAGAAATTATCCAATCATTCAAACCACAAAATCATGATACTTTTTGCATGTAATAAGAAGCATAATGTAGCATATAAGTCTACAAAAAGCAACACTAATTTCAAATACAGCATAAACAAAAATCCTTGAACAATTGAACATATTGTTACCGACACATAACAAACAAAACTGAAGGAAACAGTTCACTTACAATTCAAAACCACAACACACAACACACAACCTCTTTTTACATCACACATAACACCATGAACACGATAAATCATTTATGGTATAATCCACCACCCGCGATTTTAATTTCTCTCGTCTTTTTTCTTGTTTATATATAATCCAAACGGTACTACAATAGTTTAGAAAGAACGGTTTTGAACAAATGCTGAGAAATGATACGGTTGGTTTTTTCGGTAGGATGGAAAGAATCCCAGAAAACGTATTTGCTAGCATCCGAGCAAGTAAACGGATTGTATTGATCACACATGTATCCCATCTCAAACAATCCCGTTGAACAACATGCAACTGCTGCCGCCTCGAATCCTGTAGGCAAAAATTTAGTAGCTAAGGTGTCAGTCACAGTTAAGATGGCTTTGGCTCGAATATGATAGTTATAGTTATTTGTGTCAAAGACATCAACCTTAATCCGAACATACTTAAGTTCTTGTTAACACAAACACGGTTTGTTTAACTTGTTTATCTAAATGAGTCAAATTGGTTTATGGGTTGTAAATGTGTTATAAATAGGTTGGGTCATAAAAGCGTTGACTAGTTGACTCGTTTTAACTAGAAGTGTTGATGATTCAACATGTTTAACTAAATGAGTTAAACAAGTCCGATCCATCTAAACACAACTTGTTTTAGTTAAACATGTCAACCTGAACATGTCTCGTTTAGTAAAACAAGTTCACCCAAACATACAAGTTACAACCCATGGGCTTACTAAATGGGTTATATTTGACAACCCAAATCTGATTACTTTTTTTTATGATCATGTTTAACGTTGTGTCAAGAATTTTTAGCCCTACTGAAAAGAGAAGCGAAGGTTACCAAAAGACGAAGGTTTCCGGACAATTTGCTGGAACATAGGATATGGATTAGAAAAGACGATTTTGCTCCCCAAAAGCTCGGCATTTAACCTTTTGACCAAACCACTCAACTTCCCGTTAAACGCCATGGCCACTTTGTTATAGTCACCATTGCATGTTCCCCCATTTCCAATCATGAAACTTGTGGTTCGCTCCAACGGCAAACAACCCATTGGAGGAAGACCCCCGAGTGAGAGTTTCCTTGCACCAAGGGCGTAAAGCTTCTTGACAAACGACTCCGCGATAGTGAGTAAAAAATCTTGATATTGGGTGATGGTGTATTGAGATCTCCTGTTGGTGAGTGTATAGTAGTTCTCAAGGAAGTCATTGGTACCCATGCTTGTAAGATAAACTGCTTGAGATATAATGGCATTGGCTTTTTTGTCACCCAAATGGTCTCTTAGTTTTTTCTGGTATTGTTTGTAGTACTCAACCTCCTTCCATAGAGGTATCACTGACTATATTTAATTAAACATATCAAATGTTAGTAACTTTTGTACAATTATAACATAACAACCTACTAGTTCAAAAAATGACCAATAAATTAATGTCATGGTATTAAACTAGCATACTATACCGGCTCATTTTGCCCTAAAAAGTCACTCATTTCAATTTTGGTACCTTAGTGTTAAACCATAGCTTTTGATTAAAAAAAACTACGTACAAAACCTCTCTCGTTTCAAACCCACACCCCACATATCTTTTTAAAATCGATACAATACGACTTATTCAACAATTATCTTCGGGATTCGACACGTTAATATCGTCATCCTCTTCATCCGAATCCGATGATCAAGATACAGTTCAATCATCAAGAACTTATATTCGCTAAGATCGTGTATGGTCTCATAATGAGTGCCTAGGTTCAAATATGTAAGAAATTAAGTAAAAAATTATGAAATATGGTGAAGTGGGATGACACAATCTTTTTGAGTATATTGTCATCACCACACCTTGTAGGTGCTCTTAGTGGCCAAATGTTTATGGTTGAGTATACAAATAAATGTAATTAAAACAAGCTTCGGATTTAGGTACACTACAAGAAAATAAGCCTATTGCAACTTTTTTTGATAAAAAAAGGTTGCATTAGGTGAAGTTGCATTAGATCAATTGCAACTTTTTTTATTACATAATGCAACTGTTTTTTTACATAATGCAACTGTTTTTTTTACATAATGCAATTTTTATTCAAATGCAACTTTTTTTTAATGCAACTCTTTAAATAAGAGTTGCAATAGGTAACAAAAAAGTTGCATTAGATCTAATACAACTTCTTCTAATGCAACTGTTTTGAAAAAAAAGGTTGCAAAAAGGTTATAAAAAGGTTACAATAGGTTCATTTTTTAGTAGTGGTATATTGGTTTTCACTGGTCCCAACTATTACATTTTGTCTTCTACCGGTCCCAACTATTGAATTGGCTGTCAACGGTCCCAACTTTTATCACTTTGGTAACCACTGGTCCCGTCGTTAAATTTTTTTAACGCCGTTAAGTTTTTTTCCAAATTCAATACCGATGTTATAAGCCTTTTGATCGGAACGATAATATAAGTCGATTGATGGAAAAGTTACCTCAAAACAGCGCTCCGAACAACGAAATAGTGCTTCAATCGGGTGTTTAAACCTAACGGTGCTTCAATCGGATGTAAAAATTTTATCGTTCTGAGAGCCTTTTCGAGAAAACTTTAACATTAATCGACACGTATTATCCTTCCGAACAAAAGGTCTAAAACATCGGTCTTGAATTTGGAAAAAACTTAACGGCGTTAAAAAATTTTAACGACGGGACCAGTGGTTACCAAAATGATAAAAGTTGGGACCGTTGACAACCAATTTAATAGTTGGGACCGGTAGAAGACAAAAGGTGATAGTTGGGACCAGTGAAAACCAATATACCCCGGATTTATATACCAAGTTTGCTTATAAATTATATTTATTTTTTATAAACGAACTCTTGAAAGAATTACACTTTTTTAACGGCAACATATATCATAAACAAACAAGCAAATAGCTATAAAATTTTAAAAGAAAAATTAAATTAAAGTAAAAATTACATCAAAATTTTCAACCAAAATTAAACATTTTATCTCTATTTTTAATCCAAATGATACCTGAAATATCCGAAGCCTTCGTATGTGACTGATATAGTACATTTATTCTTTCCATTTTTAAAAATCTCATATACCATTATCAGGTAGAAACAACTAATTCAAATCCATATTTAAAAATATTTAAGCTTTAACTAAAATAATTTTTTGCTATATTAAGAAACTAGAATTCTTTTTTAAGTAACCTCACATTATAATCCCTTCATAAATAATCAATTAATGGCAAATTAATGTGGTCAGGTTTATATACCTACATTTTCATGCATTGATGAAATCAACACATTTGGGTCAAGGGTATTTAAAAACTCGATATAAATTGCTCTTTTCTCGTTTCCTTTTATAAAAAAAATAAAGAACAAATATTTCAAATGACCTATTTACGAAAAAATTTATTACATTGAATCAGTGGCGGTTCGTGAACGTTTGTAGCATGGGATCGGAAAATCACAGGACCCATAAATTGTATTTCACACGGGGCGAAATCAATATATATACAAATTTAAGGTATCAAGGTAAAAACCGGCACTTCTGTCAGAAAAACACGCGAGGCCGGCGCCCATCCGCCCCCCTTAAGGGTGCGCCAATGCATTGGACACACATACACCGTCACCAAACGGGGAAAAACCCTGATCTAGGACAGAAGCCCGTGAACACCGTTACACCGGCCCAAAGGCAAAACAGTGCGGTGAGGTAAACTTGTTCAATTCAAGAATCAAACTAACGTTCACCGCCAAGTTTCTCATAAGCACTTGGTGCTGCAAAATCTATTAGGAGACAAGAATTGAACGGGTCACTTTGTACACCAGACCTCTTCCTTACCATTCCACCACCGCTCACCGCCCATATAAATGTAATTAAATTATAAGAATATTAACATATATAAAAAAAACAAAAAAAAAATTATTTGGACATTAATTAATACTACATTTATGATTTATAAATTTATTCCACAATGTATGTATATGCATGTATCATAAAATCAAATATGTCTAACACATATACATTATACAATTATATTGAGAAACTTACAAGCACGTCCGAAGTAGCATTGTCATAACCGGTACCAGCGGATGCAAAACAAACTCCACTAGCAAAATCCGAAATGTTGTACGCCGGATCTAAATAAGCCGGAACATACGGCCGAAGACCAAACGATTCGGATATAAAATCAGTCGGAACACGTCCATTTGAGAATCGTCCGGTAGCTTTTCCTCCGAAAAAGTCACGACCGTATGGCCGAAAATTGCTCTTCAAAATCGTTTGTATATGGTTGTTGTTTCCGGCGTCTACTGACGAGTCGCCGAAAACGATCACCGCAGGAACCTTGGCTCCTGTGGTGAAGATTTGCATGAAGAGAATAGTGAAAAGAGTGAAGAAACTCATTTCTAGAGGTGTGAGGGAAGGATGCCTAGAGAAGAGTGGGTATAAAACTATAAATAAAAGGATTGGCGTTGGAGAGTAAGGAGTTTGTTGAAGTAATAAATGGGAAATGATGTTATTGCACCTTTAAAATACTAGTAATTAATGGCCGATAGAGATTTTTATTTGACAAAATCATTAAATACGTACATTATAAATTACCATTTTATAATGATACGAGACTAATTTGTCATCGTCTAATCACACTTTTTTTTACCGCTTATAGCTTAGGTCACCCGATGCATCAAGGAGGTGGGCAACAAACTCATCTCGTCTCATGAGTACACCGTTTTGGGTGGCATCAGATGAGCTCGCGAGGTTTCATACGACGTACTTGTCTCATGGCGAGGAGGAATGGTGGGTGTGCGTGCAACGGCTATTTTTTGGAATTCTTTTGTTTTCAATCAAGATTAATATTTTACCTTGTCAGTACCTTACAATGTGGGTGTCTCGGATTTAAAGAGATGGAAAGTGGTGAAAAATAGTGATGTGACATGTTACAACCCCATTAATAGAGTTCACATTATCTCTATCTTATCTTGTAAGTGCTCTTAGTGGCCTTATAATGACACTTCTTATCATTACAATCAATCTTTCTCTCATCATTTTATTTAAATAATTTATGATTAGTAAATTATTAACAAATCAATTTAAAATCTTATTTTAATTATTAAGTATTTAAATTAATTTAATTCATCATATGTAATATAGGGGCATGTAACCTATTTTGTAAAAGATTTGTAACACAAATTTATGGACTTGTTGGCGGTGATATAATCATATGGGATTCAGTTCAGGGTGTTTAAAATAGCCGAAAATAAAATTAACTAAATATCGAATTGTATCTGAATTTGAAAATAACTGATTCTAAAGCTTGTTCCGATCAGTTTCAATCGTTATTTGAATTTCTAATTGGGTTTTTCATATCGGATATATAAAATTTGGCTTATTCTGATCAGATATCCTGATAAATCGGTTTATTTAGGTAGCCAAAATCATGTTTATTTGGTTTTTTATGGATTCGGATCGGTTAAGCATTAGGGGTGTTAATTCGAATTGAATGCGAATTAGGCGAATCGAATTGGTCGAATTTGGACTTTTAGAAATTGTATTCGTATTCGATCCACATTCGAATAAAAATCTATGTATTCGATTCGATTAAGTTATTCAAATTCGAATAGATTCGAATGTATTTGCTTTTAAAAAAATATAAATAAACAAACACATCAAGTAACAATATAAATGTAGCATAACATCACCCAAACAAAATGCAAAATACTAGCACATCAACAAGTCTAAAACGTGTTAACAAAAGGTCTAAAACTGCATAATCAAACACAAAAGAAGAGAATAAACAAGTTTAAAACCCGTAGAAACAACACTTAAGAAGTTGTCACAACACCAAATCATGTTCATATGCAGAAACAACAATTAAGATTTGGTAATGAGTTGGGTTTGGGTATTTTTAACTTTACTTCAAGCCCATTAAATTATATTCATATATAAATAATTAATTAGATATATTAAAAAAAATATATAAATTTCTTATTCAAATTGGGCGAATCGAATGCGAATACAGAAATTCATATTCGTATTCGATCCACATTCGACAAAATTATTCGAATCGAATTCGAATGACTGAAAGTCGATTTCGAATGGTCTTAATCGAATTCGGTTCGAATCGAATTTCGAATAATTCAAATGATATTCGAATAATGAACACCCCTATTAAGCATATTCTTTGTTCGATTTGGATTTCAAAAAGGGTCCTAAAATTTTCAAACATCTATCTAATAATTCAAGGTTAGTGGGTAACTTTTGGGGGGGGGCGGGAAATCTTTGATGTATAATAAGAAGTTCGGAAGGGAAAAAATTAAGTGTCATGCATGAGTTGATTGAGTCAAATCCTTAAATATTAAATATTTAGAAATCTTTAAACATAATGATTATGATTTCCTTATTATTTAACATGTATGTAACATAGATGTATTAAACCTAGTATCTGAATAAATCGTATCTTTGTATATTAAATGGTATATGTTAGTCAAATAGGAGTTTCACATAAATGAATAAGAAAACAATTTGGACTTGGGTTTTAACGTCATTAAGTTTGGACCTAGGTTTTAACTTATGACGGTGGGCTCGTAAGTTATGACACTCGGTTGGTGGGTTCTTAACTGCAAATTTTATTTGGTTGTACTTCCTTGAGAAAACTGATGGGCCCTAATATCAATTTGTACATTATTTAGTTTTTTTTATAAAGAATAAACTGTATTTTTAGTTAATGTGTTTGATATCATTAAGAGGTTTATTTTCATCGTAACAGTCTTGTTCGTTGTGATTTTATTTTTTAACATAAATGGTTCCGGACAGTAATTTCATCTAATTTTCCGTTAAGTCTTCCTCACATGGAAAGTAAAAAATGTTATTTCTCTTATTTTTGACATGCGACTGAATAACAATGTTAACCTACCTGATTACCTAGATAAAAGAGGGAGAATGACATTTTTACCCCTAAAATGCAGGGCGAGTGAGAGATATTTAACGGAAAATTGTATGGAGTTAGTGTTCGGGACCATTTATGCTAGAAAATCATATCACAGGGACGAAAACTGTTAAGGTGAGACTAAAACTGTTAACGTATCAAAACATAGGGACCAAAACTGTAGTTTACTCTTCTTATAAACTTCTATCTTTTAAACATTTTTTATGAACTCTTATTATAGTTTCCACATGGGGATGAATATAGTTGTTACTAGTTTAATGTTCGTACTACGTTCAGGAACACTAAATCCAGGTGGTGATTTCAAGGATGTTTATGGGTACACGGAAAATTTCAATTAATTTTGAGAAAAAAAACGTGGTATAACAAAAACACAAGATTTATTTATAAATAAAACGCTTTTAATATAATACTGTAATTAGTATTATTATATATATTATTATATATATAGAGTGAGGTTCACCTACATAGTGTTATAAATCTAAGAAGGCTAAGAAGCAATAAGAGATTGACATGTGGCATCTAGGAAAATTAGGAGAGGGGGTATTTTAGTCATGCCCACTTTTTTAAATATTCTCTCTCCACATGCAAGTCACATGTCAATTCCCCCACTTTTTTAAAACATTTATAACTTTTACATACGACATTATTTTTTTAAACAAATTACACCAAAAAAACGAATTTTTTTCTCTTTAAAACGCGTATAATATTGATATATAAAAAACGAACTTTTTTTTCACAATTTTTCAGCTCATTGTGTCTAACGTCAGGTCATTGTGTCTTCCGTCAGGTCATTGTGTCTTTCATCAGGTAATTGTGTGATTGTGTCATCCGTAAGGTTGTTGTGTCATTCATCGGGTCATTGTGTAATCTTATTTGACAAGTATTACACAATGATCTAATAATAATTACACAATAGGGACCAAAACTGTTAAGGTGAGACTAAAACTGTTAACGTATCAAAACATAGGGACCAAAACTGTAGTTTACTCTTTTTATAAACTTCTATCTTTTAAACATTTTTTATGAACTCTTATTATAGTTTCCACATGTGGATGAATATAGTTGTTACTAGTTTAATGTTCGTACTACGTTCAGGAACACTAAATCCAGGTGGTAATTTCAAGGATGTTTATGGGTACACGGAAAATTTCAATCAATTTTGAGAAAAAAAAACGTGGTATAACAAAAACACAAGATTTATTTATAAATAAAACGCTTTTAATATAATACTGTAATTAGTATTATTATATATATTATTATATATATAGAGTGAGGTTCACCTACATAGTGTTATAAATCTAAGAAGGCTAAGAAGCAATAAGAGATTGACATGTGGCATCTAGGAAAATTAGGAGAGGGGGTATTTTAGTCATGCCCACTTTTTTAAATATTCTCTCTCCACATGCAAGTCACATGTCAATTCCCCCACTTTTTTAAAACATTTATAACTTTTACATACGACATTATTTTTTTAAACAAATTACACCAAAAAAACGAGAATTTTTTTCTCTTTAAAACGCGTATAATATTGATATATAAAAAACGAACTTTTTTTTCACAATTTTTCAGCTCATTGTGTCTAACGTCAGGTCATTGTGTCTTCCGTCAGGTCATTGTGTCTTTCATCAGGTAATTGTGTGATTGTGTCATCCGTAAGGTTGTTGTGTCATTCATCGGGTCATTGTGTAATCTTATTTGACAAGTATTACACAATGATCTAATAATAATTACACAATAACACAAAAAGTATTTCAAAGATCTTGCTCTCACATCATCCTCCTTAAAAAATAAATAAACAAAACTTAAAAAAACTACTATTTTCTCATTGTGTCTTTTTTCATTGTGTCTAATTTAAAAAATAAAAAAAACGGTAATTTTTTTAATTTTTTTTAATTTTTCGTTTATTTATTTTCTGAAAGAGGAATACATGGGGAACAAGGTCTCCGAATCACTTTTTTCAAATTTGATTTATATTGTGAGTTATAATTTTTTTAAAAGTGTCATTGTGTCTTTGTTTACCATTGTGTCATTCTCACACTTTGTAACAAAAAATGACGTTGTCTTTGAACATTTCTCAAACAAATATTAACAATTTGTGACACGGTGATAATTTCTAAACACATAATATGACACAACAAATATTTATAATAAGATGATATTATATAATGACTTAAGAATGAACCGATAAAAGTGATATTTCACTAGTTATAATAAAACACAATCACATGATATTACATAAGGACTAGACAAGTGCCAAAATTTTTTTTTATTTTTTATATATCAATATTATACGCGTTTTAAAGATAACAAAACGTTTGTTTTTTTGGTGTAATTTTTTTAAAAAAATAATATCGTATCCAAAAGTTATGAAAGTTTTAAAAAAAGTGGGGGAATTGGCATGTGCCTTGCATGTGGAGAGAGAAAGTCAACAAAAGTGGCTATGACTAATGTACCCTTCCACCAATTCTTTTCCTACAAATTGATCTCAACCATTAAAAAAGAGATTTAAAGGTCATAAATCCTTCTTAGCCTTCTTAGATTTCCAACACTATGTAGGATAACTCTCCTCTATATATATATACATATTTTTATATAAAATTATTATCGTTAGATAAACTTTTAAATGATATTAAATAAGTTAAAATTCATTTTGCATTTATTGTATTAGAGACTAGGTTAGAACCCGTGGGTACCCACGGGGTTTAACGATATAATTTATTTATCTGTTTTAATATATAAATATAATAAAGATACATAATTGGACGTATATTATAGGAATAAACAAATTTATCAAAAATATATTAACATGAAAAAATTGACAATGATGAAAATATACCCATAATTAAAAGTATGATTAATATTGCATTAAAAATGTTGAACTAAATGTTTTTTAAAAAATTTCCATGTTTCCAAAAATAAGGATGAATGTGATGGTGACAAGTGGCTTAATGTGAGAAGTTGGGTTAGCAAATTATTATAAGAGAGATTAATGATGTATTTCTAGAGACTCAAACCCGATACCAAAACGAATACTGAATAGCGTACATCATGTACAGTACATGTATATAAGGGTATGTAGTAAAAATTTATTTTGCATTAATGATGCACAGTACATGTATATAAGGGTATAGTATGTAGTTAAGGTTTTCGGTATGAATGGCTTTTGGGATCACACTTCAATCTTTATAGACATTCATCCATTTTTTTGTGAATTCAATTGAATTTTAGTTTGATGGAAGCAATTCATTTTTATCGGATTGGGCCATTGGGGTATTAGGTATGTATTAATCCCGTTAACTTTGTACAAAATTAGTTTGAGGTTGTTCAATTTATTGCACCTTGGGTCTATAAATATATCCGGTTGTGAAGGATTTTGGGCCTATTTTGATTTAGGTTGGAAAGCAATCAAGCATGTCTTTCTGTCTTGTTCTCTAATCGGATTTGACCTAGTTTAGTCTTTATACATATCTAGTCGTGTATTGTAATCTTTGGTGGTCTGGGCTTAATGAAATAATCTAATTATAGCTCGTGGATGTAGGATTCCCACTTGAACCGAACCACATTAAAGTTCTTGTGTCATTTATTATTGTATGTTTGTGCAATATTTGTTTGTGCAATATTTGTTTGTGCTCGTGTGTGTTGATTCGATTCTGCCTTCCGCTTTAACCCTAACACAAATAGCATACCATGTTAGAACTAGACACATTTTAGGTTTAATGTATGATTTGGTCGGTGTTGTTTTGATCTGTGTGTGGGGTCTTATTATGGTCATGCCGATCCAATCCCAAAAGTTGATTAAAACAAGTACAAAATACTTATACCTATATAAATTTTTGATTCCGTAGTTGGTAAAACTTCGTTACGGTAGCTGTTTTTTTTCGTTTTTTATTGATCCATCCTCACCACACTTTTAACATTTAAAATTTGAGTATGGACTAATTTTTTTTTTTTGGCATAAACCCTTTTGTTTATACAATTTACCTATCTACCTCTACCTAGCTATAATAATAAGTTAGTAAATATATGTCACATTTCTTTCTCTCACTACCTCCTCATCACATTTAACACGTGTCGCAACTAGGTTCACTCTCTCAAATTCATGTGGAGCTCCAATAGGTCTACCCACATCACCCGATCTGAGCCTTTATATGGTTATTTGATCCGGATTTTTAACATTTTTCACAAAACAACGTCACCTCACCCATTTAACAACCTCACATCCGCAAGATCCTGATAGTCATGTATAGGTTGGACTCACCGGCATGTCGGTGTTACATTTACATTGTATTTTTCTGTTCTAGCGAACCTACGGGCGAATCTATAGATTCGCCCGATAGCATAGATTAGTTTTGATTATTATTCTGTTTTGGCGACCGGGCGAACCTATATTGTGCCCGGCGAAGCTATATGGTTCGCTAGATAGATTCGCTAGTAGCGAATCTATCAGCGAATCTTTGGCTGAACTATATATTGTAATGTTTTCTCATTGCAATACAACTTTTGGCATATTTCTTCAAACCCTAATTGTGTGTGTGTGACTGCTGGAGGTGCTAGGAGCATATTTTCATTATCATTGTAGCTTGATTTCCTCTAGTTGATTGTTTTGATCTTGTTATTGTTATTGGGTTATATTGGACTATTCAATTGGTTGAATCAAAGTGTGTTTGTTGAAATCTCGATCTAGATGGACCAACAGATCCAATGTTTATGATGAAATTATGTTATTAGCTGATTTGTAACTCATGTATGGTTAAATTGTGCCGGAGATTGATTTATAACTCCCTGTAAGATTTTCATTTTGACTTGCTATTGAAAGATTTGCCCATGATGATAATTAACCAATCTTTAAAATTATGAAAAAAATTTCTAACTTTTTTAATATACTACAAAAGAACATGGATAAATTCTTAAGGTTGCTTTTTAAAAAATTCCTTTAGTTTGACTATTCTTAAGGTTCTTTGAGTTAACTTTCTTTTGCTTTATGAAGCTGTTTTATGCATTAAGCACTACTAAAAAATAATCTATTACAATATTTTTATCTTTTTTTTTTCAAAACAGTTGCATTAGAAGAAGTTGCATTAAATTTAATGCAAATTTTTTGTTGCCTATTGCAACTCTTTAAAAAATAAGGTTGTATTTGAAAAATGTTGCATATGTAAAATAACAATTGCATTATATAATAAAAAAATTGCAATAAATTTAATGCAACTTCACCTAATGCAATCTATTTTTACTAAAAAAAATTACAATAATCTTATTTTCTTGTAGTGAAGATCAGAAGATATGCATGATAGTCTATACATTGTTTTACCTTTTGGTCTTATCCTTGTCTTTTATGTTAAGCTACTAATCTACCACTACAAAGTTCGTAAATAATTTGATGTCTATTGTATGTTTTGTAATTTAAATCATCTAGGGTATTAAAAGAAATGTTTATGGTGGAAGATAAATCACCCAAGAAAATGAATGGAACATGTTAAAGAAATTTAGTGGTTTATTAAATAATAAGGGGTAACTTTGTAAAAATGTAATCAAGTTTGATAAGAACTTTAGTATATTGTTTGATATTATTTCCAACTTAAAAAATTCCCTGTGACAATTCTAACTTGTAACTTATTTTCCTACAATAATCCTCCATTAAAGTTAACTTAACACCGTTAATTCTTTTTCAAATTTCTGACTGATGTTTTAGGGCTTTTGATCGGAAGGACGATATAAGTCTACTGATATAAAACTTACCTTGACCCGATGCTTCAAACAAAGAAATTTTAACATCTGATTTAAGCACCGTTAGGTTTAAAGACCGGATTAGAAGACCGTTTGGTCGTTTGGAGCATCATACACTCATATAGTGCTCCCGATTAAAAACCCTAAAACATTGGTCAACAATTTGAAAAAAGTTACCGTCGTTAAGGTAACTTTAACGAAGGATCATTGTAGGAAAATAAGTTACAAGTTGGGATTACCACAATGAATTTTTTAAGTTGGGATTAATATCGACCAATATACAAAAATTCAAATTATTAAAATCCAATAACCCAATTATAAGACAATAGGTGATTCAAAGATAGAAAGGATGTATATTTGTTGACTATCATATCTTCAAATATTATGAATCATTTGTTGTGTGTTCTAAAGACTTGCAATCATGTTGTTGAGTGGAGTTGAAGAATGCAAATGGAGGATTTGTTTTCTTCTTTAGGGGCTGTTTGGCAAAATCTGAAAGGTATATTAGTTTCTACTGGTTCTAACTATCACTTTTTGGCTTTTACCGGTCTTAAATATTTGGCTGTCAGCGGTCCCTATTTTTATCTGTAACAGCCCAGCGTAACCGCACCATGATATTGTCCGCTTTGGCGGCCGGATCGCCCTCAGGCGCCGCCCCTCACGGTTTTAAAACGCGTCATGGTAGGGAAGGTTTCCACCCCCTTATAAGGCAAGCTTTGTTCTCCTCCCCAACCGATGTGGGATGTAACATTATCACTTTGGCAACCAATGATCCGTCGTTAAATTTTTTTAACGCCGTTAAGTTTTTTTCGAATTGAAGACTGACGTTTAGGACTTTTGAACAGAAGGATAATATGAGTCGATTGATATAAAAGTTTCCTCGAAACGGCTCTCTAAACGATAAAATTTTTACATCCGATTGAAGCACCGTTAGGTTTAAACACCCTATTGAAGCACCCTTTCGTTGTTCGGAGCGCCGTTTCGCGGTAACCTTTCCATCAATCGACTTGTATTATCCTTCCAATCAAAACGCTTAAAATATCGGTCTTGAATTTGGAAAAAACTTAACGGCGTTAAAAAAAATTTAACGACGGACCGTTGGTTGCCAAAGTGATAAAAGTTGAAACCATTGACGGCCAATTCAATAGTTGGAACCGGTAGAAGTCAAAAAATAATAGTTGAGAGCATTAGAAACCAATATACCTACTTAAAAAAAGAATAAGTTTGTAGCTATGTTTATGTACTTAAAAATGAGTTGACATATGATGTTCACCGAGGCCGGACAACTCTTTTTTTTTTTGTGATAATCAAGTTCATACCTATGTTCTGTCATCTTTGACTCTTTGAGCACACCAATGGCTAATGAATTTAATGGAAAGAGACGGTTCCGGTGACGGATGAAGGTGGTGACGGAGGCGGTGGCCGAGAAACATTGGATTTATCTTTTTGATGAATCGCCGTCACCGAAGAGTCGACGAAGAGGAAGGTGATGATAACCGAAGTGATTTAACACGTTGGGTGAGTTTTTTTTTAAGAAAAGAAAATATGTATATTTTTAAACAAATTATATAATTCAAAACGTCATTAAAAAATCCATGTCATATGGTCCACGTTAGCACGTAAATAATGATGTTAAGAAGACTTAGCGAAGGGGGACCGCAATAAAAAAAATGGGTGAAAGTTACGAGTAACAATTTTAAAAGTTGGGATTACCGTTTGTCAATAATTAATAGGTTGAATTATTAAAATCCAATTTTCATATATATATTGAACGGCACATTTATTAAACACCAAAACCAAAGAAAAACAACAAAGAGCTAACAAAATCAAGCACCAAAGCCTACAAAACAACTATACACTCAACTAAACATGACGTCGAAAAAATCTAAGTATAAAATGTACCAATTGTTCCAATTCAACGAGCTTCCTTTAGCTCGATTCTTTACCCATTAAAAGGACGTCAACTTAATTTTATTACGAGATTTAACCCAACATGCCACTAAGGTCACAAATTGGACATGTCTGGCTTTTGATTCAACCAATTTAAGACTTATGAAGATCCAAAATATCCATCATAAAAAAACAAAAATATGTGAAATCTTACACCATGAGCTTACAAATTGCAATGTCGTTGACGATATATAACATCCATTGAAGATATGGTCAACCGTTTCATTAACTTCACCACAAAGGTTAATTAAAAAAGGAACGAAAGTTGAAAGTTACAAAGCTTTATTTCCAACTAAAATGGAGGCTCATATTACCACACTATTAAAGGACCGTCTTAAACGTTTGGCACCACTCCATAAATAGAAAACGATAGACTACCTACGAATTTAGATCGATCTCAATGAATGAATTTCAACTAAAAAGTCTAAAAACAAATTTGGACCATTAAATTTAATATTAAATGAATATCAATGGCTTATAAATACAAGGTGATATAATGGTAATAGTTAGAATTTTAAATGGTAGACAATGGTATATTGGTATATTAGTCTTTGTCTCATTTTTAAATTTCACCTTCTTTTTTAAACGTCCATAACTTTTACATACGACAAATTTTTTTAATAAAAATTACACAAAAAATGAGTGTTTTTTAATCTTCAAAACGTGTATAATGTTAATGTATATTTTTTTTTAATTTCAGCTCATTGTGTTATATTCGTCAAGTCATTGTGTTATATTTTTCAGCTTATTGTGTTATATTCGTCAGGACATTGTGTTATATGTTTCAGGTCATTGTGTTATATTTTTCTGCTCATTGTGTTATATTCGGCAGGTCATTGTGTTATATTTCTTAGGTCATTTTGTAATATTCTTCAGGTCATTGTGTTATATCCGTCAGGTCATTGTGTTGTATGCATCATGTCATTGTGTTATATTTATCTGGTAATTGTGTTATATTTGTCAGGTCATTGTGTTATATTCATCGGGTCATTGTTATATTCATCTGGTCATCGTGTTCTATCCATGTTTCAACTCATTGTATTATTTGTCAAGTCATTCTGTTATTCGCCAGGTCATGGTGTTATTTAAGATCATTGTGTTATTTCACCAGGTTATTGTGTTATAATACAATGACCTAAAGAAATAACAAACTGACTTGACAAATAACATAATGGGCTAAAAAATGTGATTTTTTTGTTTTTTATATATGAATATTATACACGTTTTAAAGATAAGAAAGTGCTCGTTTTTATCGTGCAATTTTTTAAAAATTTATATCGTATGTAAAAGTTATGGACGTTTAAAAAATGGGGTAAAACTTGAAATACAGAGACATTACCAATTTTACCTTCTAATTTTAAGGGAGTGCTACATGTCATCGTTTAATGGCTTCTTAGACTTTTAGGAAAATTGGATATTTTAGTATAACTCCACTCCGATCCCAAAACTCCTTTTATTTAACTTTTAGTAAGATAATAAACAACTTTTCATATTATAATTTAGAGTAAATTAATATTTTGGTCCCCGAGGTTTGATTAAAATTACAATTTTAGTCCAATAGTTTGTTTCTACTCTTTTAGTTCATTAGTTTCGTACAAACTAGTTGTTTTAGTCCACACCACTAACGACCATCCATTTTTCTAGTTAAGTTTGTGTTTATAAAAAGGCTTAAATGTTTTGAAATGAGTTGAGATTAATTTGAAAAAAAACTCCCAACTACAATATCTTTCTTCATCTTTAATGATTTCGGTTTCCCGTTTCTTATCGTTAATCATGTTTTGATTGGAAATCAAGTTTGATTGATCCTCCGGAAAGATTTCAAGTTTTGACTACATATGGAGATATCTTTTTGCCAGAGTACAAGATTTAGACATCATCAAGTCCTAGCTTCTTCGATGACATGGAAGAGGTAGGTGTGTAGGACCGAGCTATAAAGAGAAGCCTACAAATGGATTATATCTTCTTGATGATGATGATGAGATAAGGATGACGACGGCGACGACGATGATGATTGGAGATTTGCTTCAATCAAGTTTGGGAATGTCACTCTTTAGCGACCTGAGTATTGGCAGGGGATAAAAGTTCAAGGGATGATGGTCATGGTCTCAAGTTCATGCCTAGACATGCTTGTCTTCAGAACATGACTTATTCGTCGAGAATGAAAGTTCAGTACACAAAATATGTATTACGCAAGGGTTTGTTCAAAGCGACAAGTTTAGCTATGATATAGTTTTATGATAACCAGAGACAGGAGAGGCTTTTATAAGAGTATTGGATGGAGCTGAAATACGATTATTCAATCCTATGGAAGTTTTCTCGTTCTTAGACGATGATCTGAAAATATTATGTAAGAACCAGATAAAGTGCGGGGCTGGAACTAACACTGAGAGCGTTCAAAGAAGCTGCTTTGTTTGAGCGGGTTTCCAACCGGGCACGAGGGATCAGGTCGGAGGTAAAGCAGCTCGCTGAGAGCGTGCAGAAGCATGAAGAGGACCAGGAAAAGGTGTGGGAATTAGCTCATCAATTCGAAGTTGCAGAAGCTGGAGCTCAACCAGAAGACCCAACAAGTGAATACCCCCTAGAGGGAGTATTGATGACCACATGTATGGTGGTATTAACCTTGTCGTTCTAGTTATCGTATTGGCTTTGATTGTTATAGATTAGATTGTAGTTTGGTTTATTGTAATAGCGTAGCTAATTAGTCTTTTGATTATAGTGTAAGTTGAGTCATGCGAAACTAGGAGAGAAACTATAGCCAGAAATTGACTCAGTGACCAGACAGTTTCGCATATATGCGAAACTACATGCGAAACTGTGATCTGTATATAATGTTGTTTTAACTTCATTTGTAAGCAACTCATGGAAATTATTGCAATACAATTCTCTAATTATTGAGTTCGATTCTAATTGTTTGCTAGGATCTTATTGTTATTGCCTATTGAGCATCAGACCATATCATTATACTCTTCATCTAATTCTTAATGAGTTTTATACAGTTTTTCTGCTCTTTTGAATCAATCCCAAACTACTTGTTGCTAGATTTAGTGGTAACAAGTGGATTGAATCAGATCTAAATCATTATAGCACGAACTGATCGTTATTTGGACTAACAAGCTATATTCGGATAAGTCAACTACAGAATCTGAAAAAAGTGAAGTTAATTTATATTGGAATGATTCATGTGATGGTTAATTATGACTCATGTTGGATGGGTTCACAAAGATGATTCAATATAGATAGCATGAATCTATGGACAGATTATTAGACCCATATTAAATTTGTTTAGATATTCACAGCTCTTATCTTAGTATGATTGGTTCTCGAGAAACTGATGTGTAGTTCTCGAGTAGATTAGTTTACGGATTGTAATGGGCTTAGGCCTAGATGTGGAGTAAAGCCCATCTAAGCCTAAGTATATATTCTGTTTTTTAATGGAATAAACAAGTTTTTGCATAATTCATATTCTTACGGAAACTCAATTGTTCTCTGATTTTTAGCGATAATCAATACCAGACGAATTCTCTAATTCGTGTGTTTGTTGGTCATTATAGGTGATATTCAGAAAGATAATAGTTTCAGACTTACAATATGTACATATTATCTCTCCTAGGTTGATCTTAATAGAATCATGTCTTTTGGAATGACAAATTTAGGTTTTAGCACAATGCATTCATGTTCAGTTAAAAGTGCATCATGTTTTTTATCACAAAGTTAAGAAACACTTAACAAGCTATAGTGTAATTCTTTAATATAATGTGCCTTGTAAAAGCTTACTTTCCCATTACTGACAGTGCTCTTCCAGTAATACAGCCACCTCCTGGATCACTCCCAAATGCAACAGATCTTCCATCAAAAGGTTGCAAATTTATGAGGCAGAATCTATTGCTAGTTATATGACATACGCACCCACTATCCATAATCCACCAGCTATCTTTGATTTGTGGGTGTCCCTAGAGGTGCACAAAATAACCGGTTCAATAACCAAAACTGATTATTAACCGGTTGAGGAATAACTGGTTAGGGTATTTTTTTAACTGCAGGTTCGTAACCGATTAGGGATTTTTTTATGAATAACTGGTTATTAACCGATTTTTTTAAAACCGAATTTTAACCGATCCACAGGTTAACCGGGAAAAAACCCGAAAAAATAATAAAATATTAGAAAAAACCGGTTAAAGTAAAATAACCGAAAATTTTGAAAAAAAAAACCGATTATTAACTGAATTGATTAAAGCGAATAACCGATTTTCTCAATAACAAAAAATAACCGGTTAGGGTATTAAACAAAATTAACCGATTTGTACACCTCTAAGTGTCCCTGTGATTTAAGAAAATATTAGTTTTTATGAGGACCCAAACCAAATCCGTCTTAGGATTGCCAGAAGCATATTCCATAATCTTTTTAATATTTTGAGTTGATTTTAAGGTTTGAGGTTTTAGCTTTTGATCATTTAGTTGGAGTTTATCCGTTGAATCATCTCTCTACCCCATTGCTTCCTTAAATCACCTAAAGTATTTTTATGCACGTAAGCGTGACAACACATAGAAAAATCTTCTAAGCTATTGTCAAGGGGGTTGTTGACTATTAGATTGTGACAACATATTCAAGAGTCTTCAAGTCCGTGTCTTGATTATTTGTATTTGCGTTCGAATAATGTAATATGTTTGTTTCGATTTAGTCAATGCGAAACTTAGGTTTTGCATGAAAGCTTCGTGCAAAACCTATTGAGTATGAAACCTAGTCCAAACTTGTAAATTATTTTCCTCCACCGAGCCATTTTTAACTGTGACACAAAAATGATCAGGTAAGTGTATTATGAGACATAAAAATGGTCAGGTAATTTTTTGAAATACAAAATTAATCCATTATAAAAGGCTACAAAAAGACTAACATCAACCATATCAAAGTATTGACCAGAACCAATGCAATAGAAGATAGACAAGTCACGTAGCGATTAACCTTGGCCTTAGAATCTTTAAACACATCGCAATGTATACCATGCGATTGACTTTTGCAAGCCAAAATCTGCACTTTGTAAGTTCTGATTATAAACATATTAAACCGGTGGTATTGACTTTTTGTTAGTACAGTCTCTACTAAAAATGAATTGACCCATATCAATAAACCCACATCCCGACTCAAATCACATACAAACAACCCAAAATGTGTTGAGTTTCACTACTAATTTCCGTAAGCATTTTATCAAACACTTTGGTGGACAGAATCAAAAACCAAGAATTGGGAAGAACCAAGTGACTCAAGACTTACTTCATTCTTATCAGCGATAACTGAACTAGTTTTTTGGTTTAGAACAGACGTACTCACCTCTTATGATACCTTTTGAGCTGATGAAATTCTTAAGCTGTCGAACATTGCTTCCCTTCTTGATTCGAGCATTGTTTCCATTCTTGATTCAAATTTTGCTGAAATTCTTAAACTTTGTTTTTAGTGTTGTATCTTCATGATTATCTAAATTGATGTTAAATTTCTTAATCCAAAATTATAATCTTCCGGCCCTGTTTCGTTGGCAATGTTAACTCATCTAAGCCCGGTCATATAATCCTTTGACTTTAGCTTGAAATATATTTTGTGTAATCTTAACTAAGAAAGTAAGAATTGCATTTTAAATCTTAATTGAAGGCTGCATTTTAAGAAATCATGAACTAAGGTTGTGCTTTTTGTTTATTTTTTATCCTATATAATCTTTAGGCCCTGTTTTGTTGACAGTGTGAACTCATCTAAACCCATGTCATATAACATTAACTCTTTGACATTAGGTTGGGATTTAAAAAACTCAACAAAGCAGGGCCTAAATATTATATGACATAAAGAAGATGTAGACATTACATGTAGGTAAACAAATAAAGATAGAAAAAAAACTCAACAAAGCACAGGATCAACTTCATCAGATAAGATGTTTATCTTTATTTTTTTACCTTCTGGTATTTTGTGATTGTAATTTGTGAGCTAAAGCTATTTTGTGACATCAAAGCAAACAAACTACAATGTAATGTTTGAATTGTTGTGTCCGTCTCAAGTGAATCAAGATCGAACCAACATTTAGTTTTAGAAGAATCAAATGAACAATGCTATTTGTTCACTTTGTTTCGGATTAAAACAGTTTGTGAAAATTAGTATTATATATGCAAGTTATACACAAAGCTAATAGCTTTGTGAAAGGTGAAAATTCCTTTAATGCTATTAAATTTATTATCTTGTTTGTTCAACCCGTGTGACACAGGTCGGTTCTAATCTAGGTAAGGGAATTAAGTAACATAACTCACATGTATTATTTTAAACGTTTTTTTCTCTATGCCAATTCGAAAATGTGTTAATGGGTCACTCCAATAAATTGTATTTTGCATAGATTTTAAACTTTCTTGATATGTTAAAACTTTATATTTGATGATTTTACACAGTTTTATCTTTTGTTAGTTAATAAATCTCCGTCTATTTCACAAACAGATTTGATATATGTCAGTCATCCTTTTTTCTCTTCTGATTTTGGTGTTAATAAAAACAAACAAATGCTGCTTGAAACAACAATGGTTTGCTCATGTGTGGATAATTTATCATTCCATGTTCACTCTAGTAATACAGATCACCAACAAGACTAAGACTATGTTCATTCTAGAGTTGGTGTCGTGTTTGACTTGCAGTTAAACCTCTTAACATAAGCGTTATAGATAAAGAAAGATGCCATCCTTAAGCCAGGCATGAAAACTTTGAACTAAAAAAAGTCTTAACAAGTCAATATAGGGCTTCATAAGAACAATATCGACATCTTTATCATTTTATTATGTTGGGCATTCATAATCATAAGCTTTTACTTATTCTATGTAATGTAATTGGATTAAACTCCATGCTAGCTGCTCAATCAACACATTATTAACAATTAATTGTTGCCGTGTTATTTCCTTCTTTCTTATATTAACAAACAAACACTCGCTCTTTTCAATCCAATCATGCTTCCCAAAATTATTGTCTTATTACATCTTACATCTACAAGGGAGAACAAAAATACATCTTTATACAAGCAACAATCTTTTTGGGTCTCCTAAACAGAAATTCAAGCATATACATATCATATCATATCATATCATACCAGTACAGTATATATATGTATATATATATAAACAACCGTAAAAATGAGAAGCAAGTTAACTTAAGGTAGGCAAATACCTTAACGAGTGGAAAAAATGGTGGCACGGAAAGAATGTGCCGAAAACCACAATGGCATTGTAGTGTTGTTGTTTTTGACAGAGTAAATTTCCTTCCAACTTCTTGTTTTCCTTTGAAACACCAAAACCTGCTTATGCCCCGCAAGAAACACATAATCCCTCCCTTGACATATCGGGAAGATCCCAGGAACCATCCCACGAATACAACGCAGACTCACACGATCAATCACATCCCATCGTCCCTCATCATAAACCCATATCGTCATCCAAACGCTACAAATCTGAACCACCGAAAGCTTCCCATCAAACTCCAACAAGTAAACCCTGCTGCCACTGCACCCCATTTCATGAGGCAACACAATCCTTCTCCACATATCCAAATCCAAATCAAGAACAAGAAGATACGAAAACCCCTGCGTCATCCAATGAAGTGAAGCATTGAGAAACACAACCTGGTTTCGGTTCATATGAGTGAAAGTATGACGTTGATCATGCGAAACATATTTACGCCACTTGTTGGAGTGTGAATCGAAAACAGAACATATGAGTTTAGCTGACTCAGGCCTATGACCAAACATACGATGATAACCAGCCAAAACAACCTTGTAAGTGTTGGTTAACAGATCAGATGAAAGACCAACAAGAGTTGGTTCACAATCAGGGTAAAAACGAGTGATGGGTCGTTCTTGGATCCTAGGTAGCAATTTAAAGTCTCGAGTGATGGGGTTACAAACATAATAAACACCCTTTTCATTACTTGAACAACACAACAATAAGCCATTGCAAGAAGCCCTAATTATCACTCTGTCATCTTTGATAAAAGACAAAGATAAAGACAATTTGGAACCAACAGGCATGGTTTTGTGATCGAGTAGTAGAATGTTTGAATCAGAAGGATCTGGGTGATGTTGTTGTTGTTGGAGAAGAAGCATGACGTTTGTGGCGGAGAGTTGATTGAAGTGATGGATGAAAGATCTGTTTGAGGCTAAATTGTACCAGAGTTTGCATACGCACTTGCTTCTAAACAGGGATTTGATGGGTAATTTTGATAAGATTTCAAGGATGATCTCCTCTGCGAAATAACAAGAAGAAGAAGAATTTGTTGTTTCCATCATTGATTAAACCTTACAATTGAATGAATTGAATTGGATGCACAAGGACGGACATGCCTCGTATTTCATTTTCTATCCACTATTCGCTAGCGGGTCGGGTCAAGATTGATGTTTTATTTCGTTTGTTTTTTAGGAATGTTTTGAAAACTGGACCGGACACTGAATCGTTATTTTAATTTTAGGGGAAGGTTACTGTACAAAATGGATTTTGCCTAAGAAGCGTGAGAAGTGATATTTAAACACATCAAAACCGGGTCAAACGAACTCCGATTGAACTCATTCTTGCGGCGTTAGAACCGTGTCGTCAAACCCCCGCCCCCACCACCCAAAAAACCTAAAACCCCCCACCCCCACCCCCCAAAAACCTATATCACCCGACCCGCACCTTCTAAAAACCTAAAAACCACCCACCCACCACCCAAAAAACCTAAAACCCCCCACCCCTACCCCCAAAAACCTAAACCCCACCCACCCCCTAAAAACCTAAACCCCTCACCCCATCCATATAAAAGCCTAAAATCTAAAACTAAACCCTAAAAGCTAAATCCCAATGCTAAACCCTAAGGCTAAACCTTAAGGTAAAAACTAAAATTTTAAGTTAAACCCTAAAAGTTAAACCCTAGAAGCTAAGATGATAAAGCTCGACGAGACGGTTCCAACGCCGCTTGAAGAGCTCAAACGGAGTTCGTTTGACCCAGTTTTGATGTAATTTAAGTCACTTCTCACACTTTTTAGGCAAAATCAATTTTGTATTTGATCTTTCCTCTTTAATTTTATTGGTCGGATTGGTTGGACCGGAGTCAGACCACGGTTGGAGCGGGGTCTGAAAATTATATATTTATCAAAATAATATCATAAGAGTTCTAATTTAAACATAATGTAAGTTCAATAATCTTAAGTTATAATATAAAAATCATAATTCAAACAGATTTTAACATCAAGAATCACCGAAAAGTCATAATTTTAACAAACATTAATACCAAAATAAAACTAAATCATCATCATCATAAGAATCTTGATTAGAAGTTGTTTTTTATGATCTAGCTAGGTTTAATACCTTACAGACATACGAGTTGAATAAATCAAATGATTAATTAATGGAGAAAAAACACAATTAAAAATGAGAAAAAAATTAAAGTAGTTTATAAAAATATATTTGAAACCATTAAGATTTAAAATCAGTATTCCATGTTTCCATTATTTAATATTGCATTTGATTTTGCAACCAAAAATATCTTTTATTTTAAAATGAAGAGAAATTGATTTTGTATAATTTCTAAAATTACTTTTGTTTTAAAAATGCAAGAATTTGGCTTTCAAAATTTTCCCGATTAAAAAAACTGAAATCGAATATGAATTATTTATGTAGTTATGGTTGAGTGTGTTTACATGCAAGTTTCCATCGTTGCGTATTGATCATTGCCATAAACATAGTCTTCAAATTGAGAAACGTATAATCATGGATACTAAAATCATGGATGTTTCCAAAACAATTATTTCCGTGTAGAACCAAATCAATGTTTATCTAATTAATATCTTTCATCAAATCTGGATCATAATTTTTCTTCCCCTCATTTTTTCCGCCCAAATTTGGACCCCAAAACCTTATTAGGTAGATGACTTATGTTCGTGTAAAAAGGTAACTTTATAGAAATAACGCTAAATTTTAATTTGGGTAATTTTGTATTAACATAAAAGTTTTGATTTTTAAGTAATTTATTTTTAAATTTTGTTTCAATTAAATGATACTAATTTGTTTCAATTAGATACCTCATTACACTTTATGAAACAAAACTTAAGTCATTTAATTATGAGTAAATTTTGGTTTAGTCCATGAGGTTTGCACCTTATAATGATTTTAGTTCACCATCACCACCACCACCACATTCACAAACACCATCGGTCTTCCCTTGCATGTTATACTTCCCGATAAATGGCCACACCACAAAACCAATCACCACCACCAGTAGACTACTTTAACTACCACAACATTGCAATAACCATCGACCGATTTGACGAAGTTTATACAGAGGTGGATTTCACGAAGTTTATACGAGGGTGGTTGGTGACGGATCGAAAAAAAAAAGTTGTTAAAACCAACTGAAGAAGACTATGCTTTAATGGAAGCAACAGAGTATATGATAAGTTGATCTAACAGTGTTGTTTCAATGGCGGAATCAAACAATGATTCTATTAAGGTTAAAGGTAATAATAAAATTGATTTAATTTCATCGGCGACGGATGTTCTTGTTCCCACGCTAGGTAAAACTAAAGAAATCGGACACCTTAGCCGAACTCCCAGCTATTTTCCCATTGTTCTAGCTCTTTCCGCTGACCTTACAAGGTAGGTAGCAGCCTTGTAAGGTAGTTTTCCATATTTGTTAACAACTCTAAGCCTAACCGCTTATTCCGACTTTCCTTTTACTGGCTAGTCTATTCCTTTACCTGCTTGCCCTTTTTCTGTGTTTGGCATCTGTTCTCTTAGTAAGAGGCTGCGCTCTGGACCGTTACAGTAAGCTCTTCACCTGCTCGTTCCCCAAAGGCAATGATAGGAGAAGAAAGACTAGACTTTGAGACCAGACCTCCACTGGCGTTTTTGCAATGTCCTCCCGACCCGTGCTCTGAAAAGATCATGCATGAGATGAAGCTCATGTATCTGTTTTAGTAATGAATTATAAGTATAAGATCAAGAGAAGGAAGAAGTTGATGATGCACAATAGAGAATGAAAGATTCGGGGGGTGAGGTTTTTGTAATTTTGTTTGTTTTTTTATTTTTATTAAGTTATTACATAAATAGTCCCTCAAGTATTACAAGAGTTGGATAAGTATCACTTACAGGTATTGCCACTAAAATACCCTTGTATTTAACAAAAATAACTTAACGATGTTAGTCTCTAGACCTTAATTGAAACAATTTTAAACCCACAATGACTAAAATAATGAAATTGAAACAAATTGACTAAAATCGTTATAGGGTGCAAACCTCAGGGACAAAAATCGATATTTATTCTATTATGAGTTAATTGCCAAAATGGTCTTTGAGGTTTACAAGGTTTTGCCATATTTTACGCTTTTTAGATGTTTTGCATGTATAGTCCCTACTCCCCCAAACCTCTTGCGGAAACGGCCTAAATTCCTGACGCCCTTAAATTCTATCGTTTCAAAACCTCTCGTGCACAAGACTTCAGGGGCAATTTCGTTCTTTCACTTTTAATATTAATATATTACTTTCTCGTGCATAGAACTTATATACATATATGTATATATATATATGTATGTATATCATCTCCCTCCTTCATCTTCCTCCCATATCAATCCCAAACTTAAACTTGAAGATGCCAATTGAAAGAAGGGTTAGGTGTTGTTGTGGATCAAATATGATTATCCGTACCTCATGGACGGATGCTAACCCCGGTCGACGCTTTTATTGCTGCTCTGAAAATCGGGTAATATTTTCGAATTAAAGCTGTTAGTTTGTTGAATTTGACCTAAATTCTGCACATTGATTGAATAGAGAATCACTTGTGGGTTTTTTGCATGGAGTGAGCCACCAATGTGTTCAAGAGCTACTGAAATCATTCCCGGTCTTTGAGAGACATGAACAAACGTGAAAAAGTGGCAAAAAGAAGGGTAGCTGAGAATCAAAGGCTGAAATGAGTGTTGGTGTTAAGTTGGGTGTTCTTCATTTGGTTTTATCTTACTCATATGTAACTTATATAAAGGCCAACAAGCCAATTAGGTTTTTATCATCTTTTGATTTTTGGAATTATGTTCTTCATTTGGTCAATGTAGTGTTTTGGTAGGCAATGGTATCATGTTACTAGTGTTTTGGTGAATGTAATGTTTTCTAATGTGCTATGAAAAATGTTCAATGTAATGTTACTATGATATTTCTAGTTTAGTGAATGAAATGTCCATTAACAATACTTGTAAATACACATACCACTCAAGCCAAAGAAAGTGAAAGTTAACATCATACCATTAAACATAAACATAGCATACTATTAAACATAAAACCATAGTAGATAGATGTCCAAAGTACACATCAACCTAAAGCATTAAAACACAAAACAACCATTACCTTAAACCAACTACCGACATACCCAACCAAAAGCATAGTGTAAAAAGCATAGCACACATAATACACCTAACCCAATTGTTTTCAAAACCAACACATGACCTAAATACCACAAACTTAAACTTATGCCTGATGAGCAGATGCTGATGCTGGTTGCTTATCACATGACCTCTTGTTGTGACCAGTTTTCTTGCACTTGCTGCACATAACACTTTGCCCCTTCCTTGACATCCTTCAAGTTTTCTGAATTGATGCAGCCATTGACTCACTAGCTTCTTTAGTTTTCTCTCTCAATTCTTCAGCATATTTCTTTCGTTTCTTCTTTGGCCTCCCAATTTGAACACGGAATTTTGGAGGGAGTAGTCGTGTGGGGCATTGAGATGGAGGCCACATGTCTTTACCATTTATGGGATCAACACTGTGTGAATACACCTTTTTCAAAGTGTCTAACCAGTAAGACTTATGAACCCATGTTTCTGGGATACCAACATCAATGCCATTTGATCTCATATTCCAATTAACTGTCACTGCATGCTTGCAAGGCATCCCAGTCAATTTCCATTTTCTGCTACTGCAACTCCTGTCATCCACATTAACCACACACTGATCCAAAGAAGGACCACTCACCTGATACTTATTGTGCCCATTGAAAATGACTTTGTACTGTGATGCCTCAGATTTGATGACTTCAAACAACTCTGTGGCATTAGGAGTCAATGGTCATTTGCCCTTTTCAACCCACTTTGCAATCCAATTAAGCACAATCACATTCCTTCTCATGAGGTACTCCCTAATGTACTCTAAGCATGTAATGACAGGCTTGTCCCTTCCACCCACAAATTGTTTATTAAAAGCTTCACACAAATTGTTCAACAACACAACACATTTTGCCCTTCCTGTTTAAATTCATCAATGTATATATCACATAACATATAATACTCTATCACATAACAGAAATATAAAGACAACATACCACTAAAATGGCTTCTACACCAATGTTTTAGGGAAATCTCCTTTAACCAATCATGCAATGCAGGTTCCACAGTAGAAATATGTTTCATCCGTTTCTCAAAGGATTGTACAGTTGTTGCAGCTGCACAACTCCACAACAATTCCTTGTACATTTGACCTCTCCATCTTGGTTTCATATTTTCATGGATATGTCTTAAACAATACCTATGCTCTGCACTTGGGAAAACATCTTTCAAAGCAGATATGATGCCTTAAAGAACACAAAATCAGTAACAATATATGTATTTAAAAATGGCAAACAATTAAAGAAAGTGAACTTACCTTTCGTCTGTCACTGATAAATGTGAAGTTTGAGTTGGAATACAAATCCAGATCATCCCCTAAACAATTTAAGAGCCATTTCCAAAGCTTCAACTATAGCATAAGCAAGAGGAAATATACCATTATTTGGATCCACACCCACATCAGTTAAGATTTGACCAAGAAACTGCCCTTTCAAGAAGCATCCATCCAATCCCAAAAAATCTCTACAATAATCTTTAAAACCTTTCTTTAAAGCACCTAGACATATGTAAATCCTTTTAAACTGTCTAGTTTCATAGGTTGGGTTACATTCTCTCTCAACTTCTGTACTACCTGGGTTAGATCTCAAAAGTTCTTCGCCATAATCCCTTAACATAGCATACTGTGAAGCATGATCTCCTTGCTGCTTCTCAATTGCCATTGCTTTAGCCCTAAAAATCTAGTGCATACTAACCTGGATTTGGTATTGTCTCTGATCTGGTCTTAGAGAGCACTAAGTGGTACTTCAAGGTTCACAGCAACCGCGTCTTCAATTAAAGTTGAAATATAACTTATAGTGATCAGCTTTACATCTCTTGTCTGAAGACAGTTATGGTCATTAATGAAGGTTCGAACAATCCAAGTTGGACTTCTTTTGGAGGTTGAAATATGCAATCCCCAGGGACAAGTAGGTTTTGGATACTTCCTGTTGTTTTTGAAACTACCCATCTCTTGGGACCCAAGATCCGGATTGGAAATTACAGATTTGCCCTTATTACTCTTGCCCCATTCATCACAAACCACACTTGAAGGAGAACATCCCATGCAAACAACCCTGAACCTGCGTCTGTCATATTCCTAATGATATGCGATTGTCTTCTACTTTCTTGTTTGCTTCCAAAAACTTGACCAACATAAAAGGGTTATGTCATAGGGTCTTTTCCTTTCTTCTTGTCTTTTCTAATCTTCCTAAGTACTTTGTCTAATTGGCTTTCATAGTCAGAATTATTTAGGCTATTAAAGTCATCTAAATCCATATGAAATTCATCATCAGACATGCTAGTATTATCAACTTCATCATCTTCATTAACTGTAATATCTACAGTTGCGTGATAAACTTCATCATCCATATCACCACCTAAATTTGGCTCCATGTTATACTCATCAATGAAATCAGAATCATCATCTTCGTTCTCTTCATCCTATTGTTCAGTAACCATGAAATTACCACCCTTAAATGAAGCATAGTCATAAACTTCTGTTTCTTCCTCAGAAGAATCATGCTCATCATGTGCATCATTATCTTCTTCAGCTACTGTTTCATCTTCCAATGCTTTATTAACCACATCAACACCACTGGAATCAATAACACTGGCAGCAGCAAAACATTCATCAAACATAGGGTCATCAAGAAAACTAGAATGGAACACCTCAACAATAACATGATCATTCAATTCACTAGCCACACCCACATTAGCATTCACTTCACTATACACACCCACATTATCAATAACTTTACTATCTATACCCACATTATCACTCACTTCATTTACCATACCATCACAATCATTCACTGCATGTCACTCAAGGGCTACTGGTCTTTTAACTTCACTAACTATACACACATTATCATTAACTTTACTATCTATACCCACATTATCACTCACTTCATTTACCATACCATCACAATCATTCACTACATGCCACTCAAGGGCTACTGGTCTCTTAAGTTTATTCAAGATATCTTGTGATGAGCTTGTTTTATCACTTCCTTCACATCCCAACTCTTTTATAACAACCTTACTATTCTATGGTGACAAGAAATATGAACCTAACTTTGTGAACCAATGCTCAATGTATATCTCAATTACCTTATTATCTTTCACATATGTAAGCAAATTCAGAGCATCACTGTCATTTCCTAAACATCTTAAACTAAAATCCAAATCTTTTCCAGGAATCATAAACCAATAGAAAATAGGTTCATCATTAGGATAACCAAGTAGTGAAAGCATTTACATTACCTCAATGACAGAAAACACTTTGTATTCCACCATATCCACATGATCTACTCGCCCTCCATCATAAACACGGTTGAGAAAGTTGAGAAACTGCCCCCCGTGTTTGATCTTTAGAGTAAATACGTAAGGGTTTTGCCCTGAGCGTTGAGAAAAATAACATTTAATCAACCATAAAACCAATATAAAACATAATAAACCACTAAACATAAATGATGGTGATGGATAAAAAAAATACTCACCATAAATGGCTTTTGGATCAAAAACTTCATCTTTATCACGAACGAACCAGAGTGGTATCACCATAGCTTAAAAATCAGATCAACCAAACATGCAACACTTTAGGATGATTTCAGGCGGCAATGTGAATTGTTTACAGTGTTAACTGGGATGGGGATAAGCTTGTGGAATTTGGTTTATGTTTGATGGAGTTAAGGCGGGAAATGATGAAGCTGACGGGTAATAAATGCGATTGACAACTTGAGTCGAGAGTGGTTAAAAGTGAAAGGATGAAATTGCCCCTGAAGTCTTGTGCACGAGAGGTTTTGAATCGGCAGAATTTAACGGCGTTAGGAATTTAGGCCATCTCCGCAAGAGGTTTGGGGGAGGAGGGACTATACATGCAAAAAATCTAAAAAGTGTAAAATATGGCAAAACTTTGTAAACCTCATGGATCATTTTGGCAAATGAACTCTTCTATTATTTAATAACCAAGGTTTTGTTTTTGGGTACTATAATATAAATCATATATTTTAAATAGATCTTGAAACTAGTTAAAGTATAATTATTTTTGTTAATTCATATTATAAAATATATACAATAATTAAAGTGGTTCCTAGGTTGCTCTTTAAGACAAAAATGATTCACGTTTTAGAGCGCCTCTACATTTACATATTTTATACCTTCCTATTTAGGAAGCTCGGTGGTGAGTTTCCACCCACGTGGTGACACGTGGACCAATCACGTGTTGCCATGTGGCGTGTTATTTTTAATTTTGATATATTTACGGTTGTAGGTACTGCCTTTTACTAATTGTCATTTTAGCCCATATGACTTTTTGAGTTTGGTCTCTTACTTACTTTGAGATATAGTATGACTTCAACAGTCCGGATTTGACTGGGTTATCGTTTTGACTTTTAACTTTTCATTTTTCATCACTTTTTAATATGTGGCACATTGCGACTTTGTGGTACGTGACATGAAACTTTTTTTTATCAACGTATGTGACAAAGTCACATACACAAGACCCGACCACGTAACCCACACCCTGCAACGCACGACCCGGTCTCATATCTAATTTACATTCTAGACTACAGTTTTTTTTAACCGACAAACTTCACCACATCGACATATACTCGCCTCCAAACCAGGGAAAATCTTCACCTTCGACCGAAGCTCGTGAACACTATATCGTAGGCATGACAATGTGATGAAAAAAAACCCACTCAGTTCAACGATTGAACTAACGATCTTCGCTGGTTTCCTATTATCACCAAATGTCGCAAAAACTAATGTGGAGGGCATGAATTGAACTTAGGTCACTTAGTACTTCTCCCTTACCACTCCACCGGCAACTCATTTGCTAGACTCCAAATATTATCTTTCTTTACATACTTGACCCAAACTAATATTTAGTTCATATATTTCAACATTATCCACTTGCTTAATTAATTGGGAAAAAAGTGTGTATAAATGTATAATCAATATATTTGTTGTAAACTGTAGTTTATGCATGCATATATATGGTTGTATTTAGATAGATCATAAAAGTATATAGTGAATAAACTGTAAAAGGCACTCATAATGGTCTGATATATAATTGAGTTCCAAAGCCACTCTTATTTTACATATATTATCTGCATGTTTCTTTCCAAAGAAGTCATGCTACTTATTGCACACACCAATACATACAATAAATATATAAGCAGCACACACATATATATAATGCATGATGAACCATACTTGTAGTAGGTTACTAATAATATGGTTCATCGACAATGGGTTCGATCCCTTATCATCAGTTTTGAGTTTGTTTATAAGCAGCCGCTTCTGCATATGTGGAGCAACATCTGCACCCTCCTCCGTAGTAATTTCCACGGCCGCAGCAACCATACCTGCAACCTCCATGTCTTCCACCTCCACGTCTTCCACCTCCACCACCTCCACCACCTCTGTGGTAGCCTTCATATCCATGGACGTTGTATCCTCCACGGCCGTCAACCTGACCTACATCGTACATGCTAAAATAATTAAATCTTTACCTATGATGCAAAAACACTAGAATAAATAATAAACAAAATCTTTATCCATGATACAAATAGGCTAAAATAATCAATCTTTTTCAAGTTTGTAAATGTGATACACTAGTTATAAGTTTATGTCTTGTTTTTAATAGTACATTAGCACCAATACATGTTAGACTTAATTTACATCATAATTTTCATTTGTGAGATTTGAATTCCAGACCAGCTCTAAACACAAGAGTGTTACCAAAATCCCATTGGCAGTTATAATTAAGCTAGTTAGTGTAAAAATTGATAAATGATCATTGCTTGGCACAAATGATTTTGAAGATTGAACAACATTCAGAAATAAGGAATTGCTTGACACAAGCTGGTGTAAGTATTGTTCGATTATCGCCAAAACCAAACATGAATTTACTTTGATTCATCAATCAATGGCTTGATTATAGTCTATAATCTTCCACAGAGTCACATATTATGATGCTTCAAAGTGAAAACATATTAACAACTTATATAAATATGGGAGAAAATGACTATTTTACCCCTCATGTGCGGGGCACTCTTGGGGGAGGGTTAACGGAAACACGGACAAAGTTAGTGTTTGTGACCATTTGTGTTAAAAATTTAAATAACAAGGACCAAAACTGTTAAGGTGAGACTAAACTTGTTTAAATGTATAATATGCAAATTAGGATTAGTTCATATGCATGTTAAGTGTGGTAATAATACGTACTACTACGTAACAAGTCGATGAAAACGATCGCAATATTAGAGACCAATTTAAATAGCCACAATATTCATCACAAAAACGAAATAGAGCTCAAAATTAGCGACCAAACAAAAACAAATCTTTCTCTTTAGTTATCGTATCGGCACAAAAGCAAAATATATTTACTTACTGTCATGGTTGGAGGCTACATCTTCGGCGGCAACAATTTCCGAGGTGATGAGAAGAGCAACAGCCAAAGCTAGGGCAAGAAGAAGAAATGTCTTTGAAGCCATTTTCACTAGATGAGGAAACTAATGCGTTGCATGAATTTATTTATACTAATTCATGCATGAGAATGAAGCTTAAAATATTGCAGTTGTTGGCTTGTGACTATCTTGGCCTACACATATTTCATTTTCTTTTGACATTTTCCAGCTCATTCTTGTACCGTACGTACTTCACAAAAAAAAAAACATTGACTTAGGTCTTTGTGTGTTAGTGACGGGTGACTTGTTGGATAGATTTACGCAGCGGATGAATTCTAAGCATCGATTGAAGACGATGATTTCACGAAGTTCATGATGAATTCTAACTTTCTAAGTATCAACCCATTAAGACTTGGACTTATTACACATGTGTAATAAACCAATAATAACATAAATAATAAGGACATGTTTGATTTAATCCTACATCTAATATGACTGATACTACTATTAAACCGGTTCAAGTTGTCTCGTCCATAAAAAATATAGTTATGAACACTAGATGTTCCAAACATATGATATGTTATGGGTTGAAACTATCCGTTTAGTAAACCGATTACAGTTCAACTGTGGTTGGATGATTTGCATTTAAGCTTAGGTCGATCAGATACACTTGATATGATTCACATTAAGCTGCTCAATTTTGCTGTATATAGTATGAAGGATGCACCATGATAAAAAGGTCAACCAACAGTTCGTGTTTGTTGTTTAGAAGACATATAAAAACATTGTTTCTATTATTAACAAACTCTTAAAAGAGTACTCGTGCCAATGTCGCTAACACGGCTCATTTATAGTTAGGGTTGACAATTTTGTACACGAACATGAATACACGACATAAACCTATATGGTTTTAATAGGTAACATATACTAAATAGGTAGATTTTTACCTGTTAATTTTCGTGTATTAAATAAGTTTTTACCCGGTTACCTGTTACTACATGATAATACCTGTAAATACCTGTTGGTATCTGTTATAATTTATTTAAAATTAAAAATATAATATAATATAACATTTATTTACCTTAATTTCTAAATTCTAATTTATAAACCCTAATTCCCTCAAGCCTTATCGTGTATACCTATTATAAACAGATACAGGTATGGTAAACAGGTACACGATAAGTTATCGTGTCGTATACAGGTAACATGTTTCGTGTTCGTGTCTTAACAGGTACATGTATACACGTTATGCCAACCCTATTTATAATGTTTACAAATCATACGATTCTTTGTTTCTGGTGTCCTATATTAATTATATATTTTAACTATTCCACCTGTGTAACACACACGAGTAATAGTCTAGTATAAGAATAGTTATCAACTTATAAAATGATTAAAAAAAAAGTCAAAGACGTTTATCCAGAACGATTAAATGAAAATTATATACAACCTTCAACCAGAAATACAATTACAGTTGTCGTAAATGTTGACAATGTAGTCCTAAAAACTTAAATAAGAGTTTTTGTTGAGTGCGGTACAAGAATGTACCGGAAAATGTCAATGAAAATGAAATATTTGTCAACCAAGATAGTAATATATATATTTAATCTTAATATATATATTTAATCTTAACTTCTAATGAATAAACTTAATTGTCTAAATAACAATTTACAACACATTAGTTTCCTCCTATGGTGAAATGGCTTTTAAAGACATTCGCCTCCAACCATGATAGAAGCTAATTATATTAAACTACATGTATATAATTTCTCGTGTGTTACGTGAGAGGTATAAGTGTTATTTGAATACACACATATTGTATTGTAGTAATAACATTTCTCATTGCTTTTTAAATATACTAGATAGCTCCTCTGGCTCACGCGTTGCGTGAGCTTTATGTTCGAAGGTAGAAATAGATGTTGCTTCATATACGTTAATAATTCGTACGTGTCAAAAAACACATATCACAAAAACATACCACGTTTAAAAAAACAGAATGGATTCAAACAAATGTCACCACTAACACAACATATATTAAAACCAGCACACCAAACACACATATGTTACTCAATCTTTAAACAAACGACATATATAAAAAAATCACTAAACCCCCAACACACAAAAACAATCTAACCATACATTTCCATGTATGAAACAATAAATTTACTATATTTGTGAAGAAGCTTTGTTTAGAAATTATACAAAATAGTGTGGCCAAAATAAAAACTTGCAAAACTTACTATATTACTATTCAAATGCTCTTGTCTTTCAATATAAAGAGGAATTGGGAAGAAGCTTTGTTTAGAAATTATACAAAATAGTGTGGCCAAAATAAAAACTTGCAAAACTTACTATATTACTATTCAAATGTTCTTGTCTTTCAATATAAAGAGGAATTGGGAAGAAGCTTTGTTTAGAAATTATACAAAATAGTGTGGCCAAAATAAAAACTTGCAAAACTTACTATATTACTATTCAAATGCTCTTGTCTTTCAATATAAAATAATAAAGAGGAATATCAAGCTTTTAGGCATGTATTAAGAATGCATTGGCCTCCAATTACATAAGATATTGATTGTTTGTAAACATGCATTGGCTTTTAACTACAAAATTACACAAAAGATTGGGTTGACTGTCTGGAAAAATCTGAATCATTAAGTGCTGAATGGTTAAGAGGTCTGAACCATTAAGAGACTCTATCAATGGGAATGATATTGAGGTAAAACTTTAGGTGATGGTAAGTTTGGTAAATGCTCCATTCAGTTCCATTCAGCATCTTCAATCTCTTAATCATTCAGCAATTAGCTAAACCATTCACAGGCTCTTTTTTATGAAACAAACGCTCTGAATGTTGAATCTGAATGATTAAGCATTGAACTGAACCATTAAGAGGTGAAACAAACATCCCCTTAGTGTTAGATTTTTACCTCCCAAAAGCATTTTAGAGGCTAATAAGCGTTTTCCGCATCTGCACATCCATATTTTCTCAGTTAGTAACATAATCTGAGTATGTTCTCTACTATCCTCTACTCACTATCTTTCATACTTGCTTGTATTGCAGTCCTCTGTACATAGACACATAATTGTGTTTATTTGTGCAACAACAGAAAACGATAGACTAAAGGCTACCTGTTCTCGGTTAAACTGGTAGCTTTTTTTAATGGAAAGGGTTCTTTCGTGCTATCGGAGAGGGGTCGAACCCTTAACTTATTTTATTATGTTGTACAAAAATCTATGTTGTCACCATCATAGCTATCATTTTTTCAAACCAAGAAAATATTTTTGTCAACTTAACAGAACTATTGAATCAAGTTAAATCATCAATAAGCAGTATGTATAAAGATTTCTCCGTTGTTCCCACCTCAAAGAAACCATTGCTGGGACAACTGTCATTATCTAACCGGTATATAGATGAGCTTTGGTTCATACATCATCAATATGAAAATCACTTTACTTCATGCTGGACATATATGACTACATTCACTTTGTAGCCAATTTTACAATGTATGTTTAAACACTTCTCAAATGATATATAAGTGGACTTTGATTAGTATATCATTAACATGTAAGTTGCCTTTTGAGCTACTTCACATATATGAAGGCATGTATTTTGCAGCCAACTTAATCCTACATGCTTAAGTATTTTTCAACTAATTTGAGGTGTGACTCGTATCAAATTTTTAGTACCTCATACCAAGCTGAATCGGTTTATTCGCACGACCCATTATACGAATGGGTCATATTGTATAATGCATGCTTTGTGTAAACATGTTTCCATTAGCATTGCCATCAATAATTTAGACCATTAGTTACATAACATTCTACTACAACCTAACGTAGAGCATGTTGAATGAATCTAAATCAGTGTACCTTTGTGTCTAGAAACAGAAAACATGTTTGCGTATTTCTAAAAGCAAGATTCCATTTGCGTAATACTCTTATTCGCAGAGATGGGATTTGTCCACCGGGTACCAACGACGAAAGGTCACCATCTTCCATTACATATAACCTACCATGAATGAATTATCAAAATATAAATTGCAATCTTGGTAGTAACGGTCGTTGTAACTCAGATGAAAACCACACATCTAAACAAAATGTAATGATGAGTTTGAACGACACCTTCTACAGCACAAAAAACTCCCAAAAACCACATTGTGAAATGAAGGCAGGCAGTGACAAATGTGTGAGATAGAGATGAGAGACAAGTAGCGTTGGCAACCGGACTTGTTTGGAAATCCCTACACATGTTTGGGATGTAAATTACCAAAAACCCATTTATTGTTCAACCCCTTTTCATATGGCAGGGACTATACTTGTAAAGCATCAAACAATTGGTGGCTAATAGACCTGTCGTGAGGGTCTAGTAAAAAACCTAACTAACATAGATAGCTAGGGTAAGTCGGGTATCATTTCCACGAAGAACATGTGGTTAGTGTTTCAAGTTCCATCTGATTGTTAACTAAATTAATTAACTAATTAAATAAACTATATTACTCTATTGTCTCTTGACTGTTGATTTGATTAAATTAAAAATAAATAAACTAAATGATTGCTTTTAAAATAAAACTAGAAGATGATCACACCCGGGTTTCAGATTTTAGAAAAGATATGCATCTAAGGTTTAACACATTAGAACTTACATAGACATAGATAGTTCATGACCTCTTGTTAAAGCGTGTTAGTAACTAGACTCACGGGTAGTTAAATTAGATGATTCCACGACCAATTTTCATTGTGTTGGTCGGGTCCAAATCAATGTCGGACCTGTGGTTGCGTTTAAAAACACAAGTTACAAATAATGTAGTGGATAACCTAGTTATTGATTACTAGTTGATCGCGCTAGTGAATGGCAAAAAGATTTCCAAAACAAATATTATAAGAACCACTAATTAACAAATAAATCATAAACTCATAGATTACACTCAAGATCATTCAAACATTCAATTCATAGACAAATACAAATGTTCAAATATTAATCAAATGTTAAACCCATGTCTAATGTATTAAAAACCTTATAGTACAAAACATTAATAATAACTAACCCTACACTCGGGGATGATCATGAAGAAACTAGCCCGATATCTCAAAATCTTCTCGCGTTAATATGCCTGTAACAACAGCTTCAAAGGCTGCTGCCATTTGCCTTCTGCCGTCGAATCATAATCTCCCCCTCAAAACAATTACGTCCAATTATTTATTAAAGGCTGCTGGGTTTTATGGCCTAGGTGAGCTTTAAACCTCAAGTGTAGGCTAAACTTATGTATGTCATTTTTGCTATAACATTGTTTGGTCTTGAGGCCAACAACCATGGCCGTCTCAAGTTTTTTGGGGGCCTCAATCAGACACAAAAATTAAGGTCTTTATCGCGAGTTATTTATTTTTTGCTTTGATCTTATTTTATGCCTAAAAATTATTAAAACCCAAAAAACTAAGTTTCAAATAATATACCAGATGGCTATGAGAGCTTGATCTCCAAATAAAATAGCTTGATGAGTTTATTTCTTCTAAAATCGTGACCTTTCTTTGCAAACAGTGACCAACAAAATATGATTATTGGTTGAGATTTGAGATCGTTAATTGTTATAAAAAAAGGGCAAGCTTTAGTGTTTTGAGTTCTATCAACTACCACAATTTTTCACATTGTTCCTAAGAGACAAACCGGATCATCTAATAGGATAGTTAGTACAGTTGCTCACCAGGGCCCAAATAACATTACAATATAAATTAAATTTGGGGGCCCTAATCAGGTGGAGGACCTAAAACCCTAACATTATTTCACATAACTGTTGAGACGGCCCTGCTAACAACAACCGATGACTTCCTTCCCCACTTGCACTTTGATATTAAAGTTACTTTGATTTGCAATTCCCATTCTTCAATTTTTGTCAACCGCTACAATACAATTATATCCTCTTTCAATTTACAATAAACCAAATTCAAATTCAAATTCCCATTCTTCAATTTTTGTCAACTGCTACAATACAATTATATCCTCTTTCAATTTACAATAAACCAAATTCAAATTCAAAGCATTAATCAAATCCCAATTTACGTTTGATTGCATGACCCATTTATTTCCTTTTGATATTTTTTAGATATTCAGCTCATTTATTTAACTTTAAATATATTATTTACACTATTTTAACTCATGGTCTCATAAAATATTAAAACGTTAAATACAAACCAGTTAAAGTTACTTTAGGGCCTAACACACATAAAATTCAATACTTTTAGTGCCCGTCAATCACCCACTCATCAGTGACAAAAATCTAAAATATAATTAAGGAATTCGAGAATACACTTCTAATTCATTATATACTTATTTGCAGGGGCGGCCCTGAGCAGGTGCGACATGAGCGACCGCTCAGGGCACCATCTTTCCCGAGGGCACTAGTTTCATCCTTTAAGTGATTATTATAGTTTGAACTTCTAAATTATTATTGACAGAATGATTGAAGCGAAATAAACCTGAAGTAAAAGAAGAAAAAAAAAGTTAATGCGAAGATTTTTCCAGTAGGTTGTTAATTGCAGAGGTGAAAGATTTAAAATGTGAAGAAGATGGGTTTTAAGGGTATATTAGTAATTTTCATAGGTTTTTTTATTGGGAAAAAAATCCACTTTTGGGATGATGAGATGTTAATATGTGTCTCTGACATTTTACATTTAATGTAGCTAAAAAAAGTGTCATGTTTCTAATTAAAACATTTAATTTTCATTTATCAAAAAATTTTATGAAATACGAGTAACAGTTAAAAAAAAATTAATTTGTGAATTAGCTAGAATATTGATCGGTTCAAAAAACTATATACAATTACAAATAATTTTTTAAGTTATAATTAGTTCTATTTTTTTTTGTATTTAAACCGTAAATATGTGATAAACAAATTTGTTAAGAAGAATGCTACGAGAGTTTCACGGTTATAGGTTAGATATTATTGTATGTAATTCTAAAACTTTGATTTATTTATTTTATACTTTGTATCAAACGGTTGTTTTTTTGGATAACTTTTTTGGATAAAAAAGTTAGTTTATATAATGATGTATTTATTTAATACTTTTGTATCAAACGGTTGTTTTTTGGATAACTTTTTTGGATAAAAAAGTTAGTTTATATAATGATGTATTAATTTTATACTTTTGTATCAAACGGTTGTTTTCTGGATAACTTTTTTGGATAAAAAAGTTAGTTTATATAATTTATTTTTGTTATTGTTCAGGGGCCTTTTTTTCCGGCTCGCACAGGGCACCAAAAACTTCAGGACCGGCCCTGCTTATTTGCTTTTGAATGGTGGGGATACATTAAAGAAAAAAGGTAGCAAAAAGCTAGATAAACAACATAGGAAAAAACAAATTACACGACATCCAAAATGTTAAACGAAGACCATTTAACCCAATCTAAATTATCCAGCTTGGCCCTGAACTTGACCCGTTGATAACTTAAAATCTTTATGTCGTTCATAACCATAATCAAAGAGGGGATAGTACCACGGAATATTCTTTCATTTGTGGACTTCCAAATGCATCAGAGAGTACCTTTAAAGATAGAGTCAACCATCCTTTGATGAACGAAGCCTTTCTTTAAGCTGCAATTTGAAGTGTCCATCGTCTCCTTTAGTTATTGACTTATTGTGATTGTAATATGGGAAGACGGATCCAACGCCCTACATGAGCCCACACCATCCGAGCAAGGGAACAAAAGGCAAAAATGCGGTCAACATATTCATCATTTTGTTGACAAAGAGCCTCACATCATTGATTTGCATGCCTCTACCAACTAAAGCTTGACGAGTAGGAAGACTATTGAGAAGAACTCTCCAGTGTAGGAAACTGACTTTTATTGATTTTTTAATTATGATGAAAGAAAATCAATTCTTCTCAGCACTTGTTTATCTCTTTATAATAATAAAACATTATATGTATTTTAAAAACTAGCAGGGACCCGCACGTTGCAATGGAGATGATATTTCCGATGACACTCGTTTATGATTGTTTTTTTGATTTCGTAATTAATTTTGAGGTCTATTTCAATATTGTGGTTAATTTTTTGACTATTTGGATCGGTCTCTAATCTTGCGACTTTTTTTATTGACTTAATTTAGGTTTTTATGCATGTCTGTAAATGAATGGAATAGTCATGACATGTTGGGCGAAAAGTTTACATGTGTTTGTTTATTTAACAAAACTAACGAACTTGAACGCAATGTTTTCTTTGTTTGTTTACGCGTTCATTTAGGTTTTTTGAGTGTTTATTTAGGTTCGTTCATATGTGCATGTTAGGTTCGTTTTTGAATGTTTATTTAGGTTCGTTCATATGTGCTTGTTAATGTTCGTTCATACGCGTTCATTTATTTGTGTTCATTTATGTTTATTCATCTATATATCTTAGTTTGTTTAAATATAAAAAAAATAATATAAAGATTAAAATAAAAATTCATATCGTTGTTATTCTTTTTGATATTTTTATTCAATTTGGATCATATATGGTAGGTTTTTCTTTAATTCTTTTTAGTCCTTTGTTAGATTATGACAAACATGTACTTTTAGTTCTTTATTATATACAAACCTATATTTTCAGTCATTTATATATAAAACTAATAATCAACATCGTTTGTCTTTAAATTTGGTGCTATAGTAATCTTGTAACACTAACGGTGTTAAAGTTTTTAGTTAAGTCATGAACAACTTGTCTTTTTACCTCAAAAAGACTATTTGAGTAATTTTAGTTAACATAAAGGACTCCTACAATTTAAATAACTTTTAATTAAAACCTTGTATTTTAAAACTTTTATGCATATTATCAATTTAAATTTAGTTCATTGTAATCTACAAATACATTTCAAAGTCAACAAGATTTTTGGTATTTTTAGAAACTTTTCGATTTGTTATACTCTAAAAAAATCGACATCAGGTGAATGTTATCGTAATATATGAGCAGGTTTTCAAAAATACGTACTATATTTGTGAATACTATTGTAATATATGAGTATCTTTTTATCAAAAAAGACATTTTACACTAATATTTACATTGTTCATTAAGTTTTGAAAATAACAGAAAAATTCCGAAATCTTTTGAAAATACCAAAAAATCTCGTTGATTTTTATATGTATTCGTAGAATACAATAACATTTACAATATTACATCGTATCATAAGAAATATTTAGTCATACATAAATATTAAATATAAAAAAATGTAATTCTTAACTTCATATTGCTTAAATATTTATACTAAAAATGTTAAAGAAGAGTAATAATTACATAAATGTTATAGTGTGACACCTGAAATTTTTAGAATAACTCCGTTAACACAATTCTGTTAAATTATATTATCTTAATCATGAATTTGAATTCAGACCCAATAAAGGCCCAACACGATAAGCAAGGCCCATTAAAAGCCCAATACGTTACAACGAGTTCTTAACCAATATATTAATACCAAATATGTTTTATAAACTTATAAGAAGGTCAAAGTAATCGATTATATAAAAAACAAATACATTAACTACAAAACACGTTCGAAATACAAATACCGAGTCGTACTGTGTTTTAGAAACCCAAATGATAATCTAGATTGTTATAAGACCATAAATATTATATTTAATCTGTTATAACAATCATTTCGAGAGTTAAAACCTTATGTTGGAGAAAATAGTTAGAAACGCGAAGGAAACACGTATTTGTTCATATATGGTCGGACAAATGAATTCATAATTAAGAAAATAATATTTAGAAGCGATTTATAAATATATAGAAAGAATGTTAGACTATAGGAGGAGTCGAGAAGAGAAATGGTACGAGACATTGGTCGAATATGCGATAGTTAATTAAAAAGAATCTACATAAAAACCCTAGCTATAAAAACAAATCATTCCCATTTCTTTAAACCTAAAAAAAATCCCTTGCACCCTTGTTCAGCTGCCCCCATGCGATTTTCCAGCGAGGTCTCTATTCCGGCAAGTTCAGAGAGCAAGGTCTCATCTTCTTCCTCTTGAACTCCTGATGATGCTGGTGGTGATGGTTTAATCTATAACTTGATGGTGGAATTTTTTTCAAACGGTACTTTTAAGAAAAAAAAAGAGGTAAATGGATTTGATTGAGAAAATAAGAGGAAAAGAGTAAACCCGTTCATGGCACCAGCGGTCGCTGCACAAGTAGAGAATGGGTACTATTGGTTGTTAGTGGTGACCGCCCCTGCCACTAGCGGTCACCATTGAAAGTTTGATTTTTAAGGGCGACCGCACCTGCCACCTGCGGTCCCTCTTTAAACCCAAAACCCACCGTTATTTTACTCCGTTTAACGTTAAAATTTTTTTTTACCATCAACTACATGCACTATCCTCCAAACAACTTAAAAAAAGATTTCAAAGAGAAATCAAATTTATTATTGCAGGTTTTGACCACTCATTAAGACAATCAATTACCATCACTTATTATTGCAGTAGCTTTGCAAGTTTTTATTATCAACATTATTGCAGCAGCTTTGCAGCAAATAAATAAATAAATGAAGAACAAAAATAATGCAGGCTTTGAAGGTTTTTATTATTGCAGGCGTCTATCAACTTTACATCCAGCAAATTTTTCATGATTTTAATTTACATCAACCTTTTCAGAAAAATTTATTATGCCATCAACTTTGCAGACAAATTTAATATTCCATAAATATGTGAAGACAAATAAGTGGTTGTCTTGTGTAATGATGGCATGTAAAATTAAAGGACAACAAAGACGATTCAATAATATAAAACTTACAACCATATAAAATTAAAAACGGATACAATGTAAAAAACAAAAGACATGTTTTCAACGCATGTTATGTCTTGTATAGTGATGGCCCCCGGTTCCACATGCTGGTGCTCCTGCGTTTCTTTAGGTTGCCTACGTCTTTGTACCGGTTGTTCTAGTTCAGGACCGTTTCCTTCTTTCGATTGACCCAGCTATAGTCCCAAGTCTAAAGGTACCGGTGATAAACCACAGAAGCGCGATTGTTGTTGATTATCACCAGTATACTGAAATTGATGCAACTGTTGGAATTGTTGGGATTGGTTTGGAGAAATCCCACGAATAATGTTTTGTTGGGGTGTTCGGTAATCAAATAACGACGAGACAAAATCCAGACTATCAAGACGGTAGTCATTAACGCTAAATTTATTAAGTAGATGACCTATGTTCAAAAGATGGAGTAAAAATATGAATATGTCAAAGAAAAGAAGATTAACATGATATAGCATATAAAAATTACAATTAAGTTAAAGTCAGGGGGTCAAATTCATAGGTTGAATAAATTTATCTAAGCTAGAGGTTAAAATGATCATTAAGTCAAACAATTAATGGTGGGTTAGTAGTGTGGTGACACGTGACCGGTCAACAGAGACCATCGACCTTTAACATTAGAAGGTATATAAATAATAACAATGGTAATAATAACAATAACAATAATAATATTAAAAATAAAAATAGCAATAATAGTAATAATGGTAACTTACTGTTTTGGTCCTTGTCGTTTGGCCAAAATTACTATTTTGGTCTAAAAGTATTAATGTCTTTTCACACAAAACATGACTGGAAAAATGGATGGCCGTTAGTGGTATGGACTAAAACAGTAAGTTTGTATGAAACTAATGGACTAAAAGAGTAGAAAACAAACTATTGGACTAAAATCATGATTTTTACCAAACATCAGGGACCAAAATAGTAGTTTACTCTATTATTTAATAACCAAGGTTTCGTTTTTTGGTACTATAATATAAATCATATATTTTAAATAGATCTTGAAACTAGTTAAATTATAAATATTTTTGTTAATTTATATTATAAAATGTATAATAATTAAAGTGGTTCCTAGATTGCTGATGTAGTGTAACGATTGAGAATGATTCAAGCACGTTGATTCTACGAATACCCGTGCTGATTCAAAATCCCAAACCACCCCAAATTCACCCAAAACCGGAGAATTTGAAAGAGCAAACGTTTTTTTGTAAACAATGATCAATGATCATTTCATCTTCATTAAAACATCATAAATAACATAGACAAAACCCTAATGGGCCAAAAAACAACTACGGGTCAAAACAAAAGCCCAAAACAAAAAGTCTAAAAACATGTCCAAAACATAAAAGTGACAATAACTCCCTTAAGGAGGCTTATTTAGAGAAAAAAGTCGGGTAAGCCACCTACGGCTGCTTACCAAGTCGTAGCCCTCGTCCCGGTCTTCGATTTGACTGGTAGCTTGTCCGAAACGGAGGCCCGTAACTCAAGTTATGCCCATTTCTGTGAAACACGATCATGGGCCTCTAGAAACATAAGGGTCCGCTTTTCCACACTTAGGCCCACATCAATTGCTCTTTAAGACAAAAGTGATTCGCATTTTAGAGCGCCTCTACATTTACATATTTTATACCTTCCTATTTAGGAAGGTCGGTGGTGACTTTCCACCCATGTGGTGACACATGGCCCAATCACGTGTTACCACGTGACGTGTTATTTTTTAATTTAGTATATTTACAGTTTTAGTCTCTGATTCTTACTAATTGTCATTTTAGCTCTTATGACGTTTTTAGTTTGGTCTCTTACTCTACTTTGACATATAGTACGACTTCAATACTCCGGATTTGACTGAGTTATCGTTTTGACTTCTAACTTTTCATTTTTCGTCGTCTTTTAATATGTGGCACATTGCGACTTTGTGCCGTGAGGTACGAGACATAAAACTTTCTTTTATCAACGTATGTGACGAAGTCACATACACAAGACCCGACTACGTGACCAGCCGCTGCAACGCGCGCCCCGATCTCATATCTAGTTTACATTCTAGACTACAGTTTTTTTAAACGGCCAATGAATCTTACAAACGGGCACCGACGAACTTCACCACATCAGGATGCACTTGCCTCCAAACCATGGAAAATCTTCGCCTTTGGCCGAAGCTCGTGAACAATCGCTCGAAGACACGACAGTATTATGAGAAAAAACCCACTCAGTTCAACGATTGAACTAACGATCATCGCTAGTCTCCTATTATCACCAACAAAAACTAATGTGGAGGGCATGAATTGAAATTAGGTCACTTAGTACATTAGACTTCTCTCTTACCACTCTACCGGTAGCTCATTTGCTAGACTCCAAATTTTAACTTTCTTTACATACTCGACCCACACTAATATATAAATTCATTTGCTAGACTCCAAATATTATCTTTCTTTACATACTTGACCCAAACTAATATTTAGTTTAACATTATCCACTTGCTTAATTAAGTGTGTATAATCAATAATTTGTTGTAAACTGTAGTTTCACTACAAGAAAAAGAACATTTAGCAAGAAAATTCTATAGCAAGGACATCATGTCCTTGCTATAGATCACTAAAAGACAAAAAAGGTGGGACCAGTTGCTATTCTAGTTTGACCAGACTTTTAGCAAGGATAATGTCCTTGCATCAAAATTTTCAGCTTTTTTTCCTGATTACTTTTATTTAATAAAATAGAAAACATGAAAACGCGTGGGACCATTTTTTGGCCAGACCTATAGCAAGAACAATGTCCTTGCAGTAAGTTTATATAAATTTTTTTAATGTACAATTCCCACCAAAATTAAAAAATACGGGATAAATACGTATTTTCGGTTCCATTCGAAACAAACAAAATACCGCGTCAAATATTGCAAGGACGTTGTCCTTGCTAAATGTATTTTTAAAATTATATTTTTAATTTTAAATATGAATGTTGTATTTAGATTATTTCCAGTTTCTATAAATGAAAAAAAAAATTGCACAGAATTGCAATAGAAAAAATATATGTATAAATATTTATGTCGTGTATTTTTTAATGTATATATGCATGACATGTATTTATTACATGTATGTATTACGTGTATGTATGTATGCATGTATCACACATATAATCGTACTAGGTATGTATATACGTACGTACACATGACATGTATGATGTACAATGTATGTATCTATGTACGGATATACTATGTATGTATGTATGACATGTATGATGTACGTATCACGTACATAGTGTACAATGTGTGTATGTATGTATCACATGTTTAAGGTACAATGTATGTATGTATGTATGTATCACATGTTTAAGGTACAATGTATGTATGTACTAACACATGTATAATGTATACTGTATGTATGTGTATGTATGTATGTATGTATGTATGTATGTATGTATGTATGTATGTATGTACGTATGTATGTATGTATGTATAATGTATAATGTATGTATGTATGTATATGTATGTATGTATGTATTTATGTATTTATGTATAATGTACAATGTATGTATGTAGGTATGACATGTATGTACGTAAGTATGACACGTATGTACGTACATATATAACTATGGCTATACTATGTAGGTGTGTATATATCACATGTATAATGTACCATGTATGTATGAATAAGTATGTATGTAGATAAGTATGATATGTATGTATGTATGTACGTACATTACGTATGACACGTATGATGTAACATGTATTTATCTATGTACGGATATACTGCGTATGTCTTTACGTATCACATGTATAATGTATAATGTGTTATGTATGTATCACATGTATAAGGTACAATGTATTTATGTACGTAACACATGTATAATGTACAATGTATGTATGTATGTACGTATGTATGTATGTATGTATGTATGACATGTGTGACACCTAGCATAATTCCGTTAACAAAACTCTTTTAAGTTATATGATGTCAAACATTTATTTCTACTAAATGGGCTCAAGGGCCCAATATGACCCTATATGATGAACTAAGCCCATTAAAGACCCAATAAATGATAGAGCGTTCAAACACAATTGATTATTATAAATTTATATCGTAATGATTTCAATAGCTTAAATGTCACTTAAAGAGAACGTTAGACACACGATATAAATGCGTGTTTGATCAAATACGTTTTAAGAACTAACTTTGTTTTCTTTATTAAACAAAATAATATTCGGACACTATTTGGAATATCGTGAGAGAAACGTAAGTCTTGACAAAGATTCAAGACGAAAAACAACACGAGACGTGGTGAGTTATATGTGGATTGGATTTTGTGATTTTTGTCTTAATTAAACTCACTTAAATACCCTACCTATAAATACATATCATTCTTCAAACTTTCTCATTTCTATAAACCCTAAACACACACACACACACACATAGCCGCCACCCCTTCTCTATCCGGCAAGTTTCGATCTTGAAAGTCAGCAATGGTGGAGTTTGTGGCAGCAAAATATAGGGACGGCTAGGGCTTTACCATCTTCTTTCTTGTTTTCCGGCGGCATTAACGGGTTGGTGCAGCAGCAAAGGCAGCAGCGGGTGGTTGCTGCTGGTGGTTGATGGTGGATTATGGTGCTTGATGGTGACTGGTGCGGGTGTAGTACAAAAGCAACAGCAGCAGCGAGTGTGCAGTAACAATGGTGAGGGTGTGGCAATTCATGGCGATGATGATGATGGTTTGTTTTCTTGCTCGTTTAACATAAGGGTTATTGTTTACTTTCTTTATCAATTGATTAGGTACTATCAATTGATGGAATTAAGTAGATCCTTTACTAGGATGCACACCAAGTGTTTGTGAAAATGCCTCAAAGAATGTTACTATGTTAAAGTTGAATTAGTTGCAGGTTTATTTTAGAATATTCATTTAAAATCACAGAAACATCCTATGAAGAAGAGCCTTACATGATTAGAAAACCCTTTGAGTCTAGTTTACTTAATGTTTTAACATAAAGAGTTGGTTTGATTGTTAAACTGTCCAAAATTAATGTTTTTTTGCAGCAACTCAGAATTTTCAGCAATGCTGATTGAAAGAAGTTATGCTGCTGGCCTGTTTTTGAAAAATTCATATAAAATCAACCATAGCTCGGTTTAAGGCATACGATATATGGTTAGAAAGCTATCAAAGTCTACTAAGTTTTATATTTGAACATGTTTAACTAATTTAGATTGTACAGGGGTGAAAGGGGGCGAGAACAGCTGCTGCACAGGAAGTACAACGTTTGATTGTTCTTGATGTGGATCGATTGTTGCTTTCTTCCGTATTTGCTGTTTCCTTCCGTATTTACTTCTTGGACTGTTCCCTTCCAAGTTTTTTCCTTGTCACCGTTGTTTTGTTTGGGATCATCCGTTTGCCATGTATGCTACGTAAGTGTGATCTATTGGTGTTGTTTGTTATTTTTTTATAAGGTTGCATTGTATTTATCATGTTGTGAACAGGGCTGGACTTGCGTTATAGTACTGTTGTTGTTGACTATGATCTTTGCTACTTATGCTGTTGACTATGTTGTTTTTGTAGCGGTGTTTCTACTGTTATAGTTGGTTTTTTTATAAGCTGGTCTTCTACTGTTGACCATCGTTGCTTACTTTGTTATGAACTTTGCATGTGAAAATAATATATAGTACTTTAGGCTTTCTAGGTTTCTACCGTTGTTTACTATGTTGTGGGCTTTACAAATGAATGCTATTACAGTTCCTTCAACAATTACAATGTCTTGTCAAATGCGTCTCCGACATCAAACCAACAGACCATCCGGACTAAAATTCAAAATTAGTCCATGTGGAATAGTGAGTAATACATAAGGTTGCAGTTTTTTTAATTTTTTGTTATTTGTAGGGAGATGCAGTTAAAGCGACTATTGATATCAAGTTTGAATAGCACTTTGACTCTCTGATTCAACTCTAGAACACGCGAAGCTTTTTATGACCACTACAAGCAAATGTGTTTGATATGCAACTAACCATTGAATCATCTTTTGCAGAACAAAAGTGACCACTAGACAAAAAAATGCAAGAAGCTTTTGATGACCACTAGACATCGCGACATGATGAATGTCAAACAATGTAAGTACATGTAATGTGTTCTCTACCACAAGTATATGCCTAATGTTAAAGCAACATTGTTTATTAGTTACAACAGATATGTGAAGTCAAAATAGTTGATGCAAAAATGTCTAAAAGTTGTCACTAATATGTGAGATCAAATTATGCAGAAAGAGATTGCCTATCACATAGATAATATACTAAAAATTGGATGTGTTAAGTGTATTATTGGGGGTTCATGTCATTTTGACCCGTAGGACTAAAAGATGCATGAATCAAATGTATTTGATTCGTTTGAACTATAATAGACTTAAACACACTTTTTAAGTGTTTTTGACAAGTTTAAAAGTGTTTGTATTGGTAGTATATAGTTTTGTAATAACTTATAATGCATACCTTATATTGTAGGCTCAAATTGTAAAATTATTTCAAGACCTTCTTTTATACCACGCCTTATGGATTCGAAAAGAGGACCCAATCAAGTTGACGAAGATGATTTGGACGAAGAGGATGACTAATGTATTGGATCCTTGGTTAGTTATGTTTGTATAAACATGATACTTGAATTAGTTAATGTTTTGTATAATTGTATGTTTATTTATATATTAATGGATCGTTATTCACTTATTTGTAGTGTATTAGTCCATTTTGAAAAATTTGTTTGTATGAGTTTGTATATATATTAATTGTATATATATATATGGTTGTATTTTGATAGTTCATAAAAGTATATAGTGAATAAACTGTAATAAGGCACTTCTGATATATATTGAGTTCCAAAGCCACTCTTATTTTACATATATTATCTGCATGCTTCTTTCCAAAGAAGTCATGTTACTTATTGCACACACCAATACATACAATAAATATATAAGCAGCACACATAAATGATGCATGATGAACAACATTTCTAGTAGGTTACTAAAAATATGGTTCATGACAATGGGTTCCCTTATCATCAGTTTTGAGTTTGTTTATAAGCAGCTGCTTCTGCAAATGTGGCGCAACATCTGCACCCTCCTCCGTAGTTTCCACGGCCGCAACAACCATACCTGCAACCTCCACGTCTTCCACCTCCATGTCTTCCACGTCCACCACCATAGTGGTGGCCGTCATGTCCATGGACATTGTATCCTCCATGAGGGCTATTGTATCCTCCACGACCGTCAACCTGACCTACATCGTGCTAAAATAATTAAATCTTAATTACCTATGATGCAAAAACACTTGAATAAATAAACAAAATCTTTATCCATGATACACGAGTTAATTACAAGTTTATGTCTTGTTTTTTATAGCATCATAATTTTCATTTGTGAGATTTGAATTCCAGACCCGCTCTAAACACAAAAGTGTTACCGAAATCCCATTGGCAGTTATAATTTAGTGTAAAAATTGATAAAGGAATTGCTTGACACAAGCTGGTGTGATGTTCGAATATCGCCAAAACCAAACAACAATTTACTTTGATTCATCAAACAATGGCTTGAATATCTTTAATCTTCCACATAGTCACATATTATGATGCTTCAAAGTGCTAACACGATTAAGAACTTATATAAATATGTGAGAAAATGACTATTTTACCCCTCATGTGCGGGGCACTTGGGGGATGGTTAACGGAAACACATACAAAGTTAGTGTTCGGGACCATTTGCGTTAAAAATTTAAATAACAATGATCAAAATTGTCAAGGTGAGACTAAACATGTTAAATGTATAATATGCAAATTTAGGATTAGTTCGTATATATGCATGTTAACTGTTAAGTGTGCTTATAATACTACTACGTACGTAACAACCTAATTTAAGTCGATAAAAACGATCGCAACATAAGAGACATATTCAAATAGCCACAAAATTCATCACAAAAACGAAATAGAGCTCAAAATTAGCGACCAAACAAAAACAAATCTTTCTCTTTAGTTATCGTATCGGCACAAAAGCAAAATATATTTACTTACTGTCATGGTTGGAGGCTACATCTTCGGCGGCAGCAATTTCCGAGGTGATGAGAAGAACAACAGCCAAAGCTAGGGCAAGAAGAAGAAATGTCTTTGAAGCCATTTTCACTATATGAGGAAACTAATGTGTTGCATGTCTTTATTTATACTGATTCATGCATGATGCATGAGAATGAAGCTTAAAATATTGCAGTGGTTGGCTTGTGACTATCTTGGCTTACACATATTTCATTTTCTTTGACATGTTCCAGCTCTCTTGTACCGTACTTCACATAAAAAAAGAAAAAAAAAGAAACTTTTTATGCATTTGAAGTATACTGTCAACTAGATTTAAGACCGAGCCGCACGTTACAGGGGTCGGGTCACGAAGTCGGGTCTTGCATATGTTACTTCGTCATATGCATGTGTTGATAAAAAAAGTCTCATGTCTCGTACGTCACATCGCAAACCGCAATGTGTCACATGTTAAAAATCGATGAAATATCAAAAGTTAGAGGTTAAAACGATAACCACGTCAAATCCAGAATGTTGAAGTCGCTATATGTCCAAGTAGAGTAAGAGATCAAGTCGAAAACTCATCAGAGGCTAAAATGACAAGTAGTAAAAATCGAGTATTAAAACCGAAATACGTCAAAAGTCAGGATTTAAAACCATAAATACGTTAAAAAACTAAATCGCTGCGCGGCAAGACATGATTGGCCGGTGCTTTGCACCGACTAGTAAGTATATAAATATAAATATTTCAGCTGAAATTGTATTAATTAATTATTGGTTGAAGGGTTTATATACTTATATAACTATTCTGGATGATCATCTTTGAAACTGTGTTTTATCATATCATTTTATATGTTTAACATGACAACAAATTAATATATGAAAACCCATGCTACATTGCTACGTACGTTCCTGCAAATGTGATAAACGCATTACCTAATAGTTTTGAAGTGGTGTTGTTAGTACAATGACGGGTCAAACACAATATCTACCTAAATTGCATGATTATATATAAACACGATATATATGAACCCAAAAATTATGATAGACTGAACGCGACTTAATTATTCGACTCGATAAGAGCAAGACCCATTTAATCTTTTTTTTAGATATATTGGTTAATTTCTATGGGTCCCAACTATCATCTTTTGGTTTCCACCCGTCCCAACTATTGAATTGGTTGTCAACGGTCCCAACTATTTTATCATGCACTTTGATAACCAACGGTTCGCCGTTAATTTTCTCTTAATGTCGTCAGGTTATTTTCGAATTCAAAACCGATGTTTTAAGTCTTTTGATCGGAAGGAGAATACGAGTCTACTTTGTAAAAGTTATCTCAAAACGACGCTCAGAACGACGAAATGGTGCTTCAATCGGGTGTTCAAACCTAAAGGTGCTTCAATCGGATGTAAAAATTTAATCGTTCGAAGCGTCGTTTCGAGATAATTTTACATTAATTGACTCGTATTCTTCTTCCGATCAAAAGGACTAAAGCATTGGTTTTGAATTTGAAAAAAACTTAACGGCGTTAAAAAAATTAATGGCGGACCATTGGTTGCCAAAGTGATAAAAGTTGAGACTGTTGACAGCTGATTCAATAGTTGAAATCGGTAGAAACAAAAAACAGATAGTTGAGACCAGTAGAACCAATATACCTAGTTTTTATACTAATACTTTAAAATGAGAAAAAAATCATAAAATTTCTAGTATATTATATTATCTACACTATATATAAAAAAGATTGGACAGATAATCTAAGATCGAACCCCATATTATAAGAACAAAAACAAGTTTTTATGCATAATATACATGCAGATTTAAGGGTATTTCAATCTATTTGACACACGTTTTAATTTAACTTTCAAAACTAAATACACTTAAATACTTAAATTTTCAAAATCACCAATTAATATTTACAAACTACACGCTTCATTCAAAATCACTACATTTGTTTTAGTCTTAGGTTGTTATATAAATTTGTTTTGATGTCAAACCTATTGAGACTATTATTGTAACTAGCATAATTTTACGAATAAATTAATGTAAAAATTTTACGGAACCAGCTGTAACTTTTTATATACAAACACTTAATGCATGAATATACTTTTTAATACATGAAAAGAGGTAAATTAAGATAACTAAAACTCAAACTTTTTAATTATCAATGCTTAAAGATACCTGGTTAAACCTAACATTAAAGTTTTTGAAACTCACTCTCGTGAAAAACCTCAAACCTGGAGAACAAGAATTCAAATTCATAATTTGAAAAAACCTTCCTCAAAAGGTTAGCATGAGCGTACAATCCATTCATTCATCTCAAAAACTTCACTCTTACAACATTTTCTTAATTATCTTCTCTTCTGATTAATTCCCTCATCGTACCATCAATTCATTCATACAATCCGTTGTTCAACGAGCACCATCGCGCGCTTCCGACGATAACCTTCGCACAGTGTCCCACAGCCAGAACTCAGAATCGAGCTGATAAGAGGAAGATTTGAAATCATTTTGGGTTTAATTGGTAACATCAGAAATCTAAAATATACACAAAATTAAGAAATCGCTGTTTTAAGTTTTTCAGGTAAGATCTAAAATTGTTGTTCGAAATAAATTTTGTATTTTTGTACGTAGGTTTAATCGATGGTAAGATCTGAATCAACCCTGCTTCCGTTGTTTACTCCGTTGCTTACATGTATGTTTTTTCCTCCTTTTTTCTTTACTTAAACATGCTTTCTTTTTTTAAACCCTAGCTGCGATTTGATTTGTTACATTTCTAGCGAACTTCGTCTGACGGGCGTTGCTGTTGTTTTCCAACTATTAATGTTGTACGCATGCAGAGTAGGATACGCGTCGAGTAAAATAAAAATGACAGAAGAGCATGTGGAGTAAGCTACGTGTGCAGAGTAGGCTACGCCAGACCCACCATCAGATGTTGCAGATTACACTCCAGCGTGGCTACGTTGGCCAACGAATGGAAACTCTATAAATGTGTTTTTTAGGGTTATTTGAAGGAATCTTTTAGCCACCATCGAGCGGGAGCAACCTATGACGGATTCTAAGAAGCTTTTTGAAGGTTGTTTTACCAATATTCCACCACTCTCCTACACCAAATCATCAACTACAATGCAATTATGAATCATGTTTGAAGATTAAATCGTTGTTATGAGCGGCTAAACAACCCTGGATCATCTCCGAGTGGATGGTTAGCATTTGAACACTTTACAACTAGGGTTTTACTACATTGGACATGAACTTTGAATGTTTTTGGATGTTTAATCTTGTTCATGTGTTTATTGGTTAATATTGATTAATGGATTCTTTAGTTGTTTTAAAAACCTCTTTGTCATTCACTAGCTTTGATGCAGTAGTAATAAATAATTAGGTTATTCACTACATTTTCTTTAACTTGTGCAGGGGCGGAGGTAAAGAGGAGCCAGGGGTAGCCCGGGCTACCCCTGAAATTTCGTTGTGAGGTGTAAAAATATACGTATTCTCCGATTTTATGTTTAAGGATACCCCTAAACAATTAAAAGGATACCCCTGAATCATAGATTTTAAGCTATGAAACAACATAGAGGACAAATCTATTAGGTATTTTTTAAATTTGTGATGTTATTTTTATTATTGTATGACCGTCCGTGGGAATTTTTTTTAAGGATACCCCTGATTTTTTCAGCTGGCTTGTGTTACAAACAAAATCACCAGGTTCGGCATAAACATAGTATTGGCCATCATAATCCGTAGTTGGTTTTTGATCTATCTAATTTAACTACCTTTGCATCCAGTTGTAATCACGCTTCAATAAGTACAAGTAAAATGGTTATATCTATGCAATTTTCAATGTGGTAAACCCGAAGTGTATATCTGTCTTTTACTTGAAACTCGAAGTTGCTCCATTTTTCAATCATTAATCACAACATTCTTTAATTTCAATTTGCAATTGTTTTTCTTAATTAATAGTTTGACAATAGTTTAATTGATTCTTACCAAATTAGATACAAGTAAATGATCCTGTATTGATTTTGGTGTATAGGTTTTCTAGCTAGAAACAATCAGACAGACAGAGTAACATTAATTTGTATTTTTCTTAAAATCACCCTGACAAATGTTTTTGAAGTGTGTAAGTTATATTTATGCGGATAGTAATATGTTCCGCACATCTTTATAAAAGATATATGGATCATAAGTTTACCACTTAATTTTTGAAAACATAACAGATTTTCATCAAAAAATCAGGTTTAACAAGATTTTATGTAGAAAAGTTTACAGATGTGAATTTTGAGAAATTCAAAAAAGATATGCGGTGACTAGTTATATACGCACATCTTTATTTCCTTCACGTTTTCAATCATTTTTTAAGTTTTGGTTCATTATTTGTTGAAAACTTATCAAAACAAGCATTTTAAAGCATGAAGATCAACAAAACTTTTCACAATTTTGAGATTGTTCATGAGATGTGCGGTGAAAACTGAAAAGTGAAAAATTCTCGCACATCTTTTATGATCCACATTGATCGAACACTACCTAGACATCTTTTTCACACTTAACGATTTTCACAGTTTTTCTTGTTTCTCCTTTGCAAATCTACACAACACATAAAAATATGAATTAGATACTCCTCATCAAAATATCATTTGAGCCTTTTGAATTTTGACAACTCTTCACCATATATTAAAAACATATGCGCGTAACGATGTTCGTAGATCAAGTTTTCACATTTATCTGATATGCGGGTACTTTTCATCGTACATCTGCAAAGATGTTCAAAGTGGCATTATCCGTGTATCTTTTTTGGAAAACTTTCAAACATTTTAATCATCTTGATTTGGTGATTTCATTTATTAAATTCATTCTTTCTGTTTTCAATACAACTTATAAGATCAATTTTCATCAATTTTTCAAATTTTATCCAGCTTGACCCATAAGTTGTTCTTTTCCCTTTATCAACATCCAATAATAATTTTTCACTTCAAAACATGTTTTTGTTCATCAAGACAAGTGTAACTTTATCCTGCAAAGATTAAATTCTCATTAGATTTTTTTTAACAGCAACACCGGGAAACCCCCTGGTTAAACCATCCGAAGGTAACCACCCCATTACGAGCTACCCCACAGAGGCTCCCATTGCACCCCCTGAAAGGAGGAAACCCACCCCGGATAAATGGGAAAACCCCTCCGGCCAGGAATAAAACCTCTGACCTTATAGACCCTAAGACTTGCGTCTTACCGTTAGACCATCAACCCCAACAGCAAATTCTCATTAGATAAGACAAGTTGATCATGGTCAATCTACACTACAATAAAACATATCCATTTCACCTTTTACATTTTAATTTTCTTTTTGTCTTCCAGATTTTTCTAGGAATTGCTCCCCCTAAAATCGTTATTTTCTAAAAGATTCAATTGCATATTTACCCCTATAAAACCCCCTAAATGCATATTTTCCCAACTAACAAAATCAATTACATATATACCCAATGTTAACTAAATGTTTTTATTAAAAATGGGTATATTTGCAAATTAAAATTGTTTATAGGGGGAAATATGGAATTAATTTTTTTGACTGGGTAAATATGCATTTAAAATGTTTTAGAGGGGCAAATATGCATTTAGCCCTTTCTAAAAAACTGATTACTTTCAATTTATTCATGCAATTATGAAACCAATCAAGAAATATCATCCATGCCAAAATTTATTAAGTGCAAAAAAAAAATAATAACAAACACATACACATTTGAATCATTGCTTGCAATGAGATCCTACCCTTCATATAATAGAAAATTAAGTTTTGAATAGACATAGACAACTTTTTTTAAAGTGGATGATGAGCATTTACACAACCAAACTTGTTCAAACACTTGGCAATATTTATCATGCTTTGATAATTATTTGAAGTATGTCAACTATGTGATACATTTAGAAACATTGTAAGCTCTGCCCCCTTCAAAACATACAAGAAATCAATTTAATATCTTTAATATCAGGTCATTTAGAATAGAAGGAGTGAAGCATACTAGGTTCTGAAGGAATTCATAAATGAAAGTCTTAATTAGGTGGTGTTCCACTAGAGAATCTTCTACTATAGTTGCATTCCTCATTGGGAATCTTTTGTGCATCAAGATAAGAAATCCATGTCTATGATGACTCATAACAAAGGATTCTTTGGGTGTGAACTTCAGGTCTGTGGATACCACCACATAGGAGTCACTGATGCTTAGTTAACACTGTTTTTTTTTTGCCTAATTACCTGGAGTGTGTAAGTAACTTCATAGGCAGTCTATAAAAAAAGGAATACTCAACAAATGAACTAAGATGAAACTTAACACAACTAGCATAAAGGCATTTAGTTTTTCTCCACAGTGTCTACTTTTTAGATTTAGTGTTTTAGTCTACCCACACATCACACAAAGATCAGTCGGTTTTTATTATGCATTTTATAAGCATATGTAAAAGATAAAGACTTATTGTACATCATTTCTCATGTTATGTAATAGACGGATTCAATTATTCTTAACGAAACTTTAATATTTTTTGGCACTTTTATTAATTTTGTCATGTTCTGTATATCATACGATTATGATGTTCTAACGCTTTAGCTGATTCAAGCTGGTAAAAATGTATTATAGAAATGAAAATATGAATGACTAAACGAACATATGAGATTGACATATGATCCATGTGTCATGTTGAATGGATGTCTTTATAGATGAGAATTATTGGCACAAATTTCCATGGACATAGTAGTTTGTTAGAGTAAGGAGTTACTTAAGCAAAGCAAATTAGTTAACGACCTAAAATTATCATACCTTGTTAGAGGATGTGAAATGTAGCTAGGCAATCACCACTTTCTACGTTAGGGCAATTGTCCGATCAGTCAACCATGTGAGAGTTTGCTGGATATAAAGATGTCCAATGATTGTAAATTGCAACGTTACTGTCGAGGTACAATCCAAAAAGTTACACTTTGGACAACCAACAAGTCAATAATATTTAAATGTTAAAATATTATATCAAGAAACATGAGGGTAAAACTTGAAAGTATTATTTATGAGATAAATAATAAAGGGTTATTGGATTTAATCACCTCCAACTATTGGTTATTAGCCGCTGTTACCTTCAAGTATCACTTTGGCCAATATAACCCCAACTAAACACTTTGGTGTCCGTATCACCAAAAATTAACCAATTCAAGTCACTTTTGTTAACTTTTGGTTAATTTTTGGTTAACCTTTGGTGATACGGACATCGTATCACCAAAAGCTAACCAATTCAAGTCACTTTTGGTTAACTTTAGGTTAATTTTTCGTTAACTTTTGGTGATACGGACACGAAAGTGTTTAGTTGGGAGTTATATTGGCCAAAGTGATACTTGAGGGTGACATCGGCCAATCACCAATAGTTGGGGGTGTTAAAATCCAATAACCCAATAATAAACTATAGAGGTTGAATTATAATTCCGAGTTAATTATAATATATATATATATACACTAAATTAGTACCCGTGTACTACACGGGATTTCGGTTTTATATGTTTTTAACTAAATTTAAGTATCAATTTTATTTTTAACATATCCCATATTAAATCTGTTTAGATATTTACAATTTTTTCCTATAAAAAATATATGTTAGAATAAAGAAATTATCCATAATAATTGGTAATTTTTTTATTTGAATGTATCTTGTTAGAAGATAATTCATGATAAGTGGTAAATTTTTAATTTGAACATATCGGGTTAGGAGATAATTCATAATAATTGGTAACTTTTTAACTTGAACAAATTGGGTTAGGAGATAGATTATGATAATCGGTAAATTTTTATTTGAACATATCAGGTTAGGAGATAATTGATGATAACTTGTGAATTTTTTATTTGTACATATCGGGTTATTTTGAATATGAAGCATACCATGACCCTTAAAATCCCCATCAAATTAAATTAGAAGATGACACGTACATAAGCAAAATCCTATGTGGAGTAGTTAGAATGTTGACATGTGGATGAGTTACTTAATTATTAGAATAGGTATATATATATATTTGTGTGTGTTAGTGTGTGTGTAAATTAATATTTATAGGATAATTACTAATTAGTATTTATTCGATAAATAACATTTATTTTATGGGGATATTTATATATATAATATAGATATAAGATTTGAATTATATTCATATTACTGACATAGGGAATAAAGACAAAGTTTTATATAGAGTAAACTACTATTTTGATCTTTTAGGTTTGATAAAAATTACGGTTTTAGTTCAATAGTTTGTTTTCTACTTTTTTAGTCCATTAGTTTTATAGAAACTTGTTGTTTTAGTCCACACCACTAACGGTCATTCATTTTTCCAGTTAAGTTGGTGTGAAAAGACAGTAATACCCTTGGACCAAAATAGTAATTTTTGTCAAACCACAAGGACCAAAATAGTAACTTCCTCTTAATATTATTATTATTGTTGTGGATACCTTATTATTAGAATTTATATTAACTAGGTGTATTCATCGCTCGCGCGTTGCGCGAGCTTTTTTTTATAATTGCAGTTCATTTGTCGACAAATCCAATTACTAGATACATATCTAGTTCCAAATAACATATACTCTTTTTTTAACACAACGATTCATTTTTAAAAAACAAAACAAATGATGATGACTTTATGGTTTTATTAAAACCACTGACAATGGAAAACAATCAAATGTTTTACAGTAAACCAGTACCATCGCCACCATCACCGCCGTCACATACGACCACCAGAGGCGGTGGAGTTGCAGATTTGCACCGGTCAAAATGAGAAACCAAAGAGAGTAATTTCAACTTATAACACATAATCAAATGGACATAAATGCTTTACCACCACAACCAAAATTACAAAATTGCCATGCTACTATTCATGAAGTTTTACTTTCAATATAGTATAATATTATAATAATTTAATACTAATTTTAATACTATTATTATTATTATTATTATTATTATTATTTTTGTTATTGTTACTGTTCTTATTATTATTATTAGTATTATCATTATTATATTATTATTACTATTATTATTATTATTAGAACCACTACATATTTTCATTCTCTAATTCTTTTCTACCATACTACCAACGCCACACAAATACTTTTTGCCACCACAATAATAATTATTTTCTATTAGCTTATTATTAGAGTTAAGCTAATAGATATAAGTTTGGGCACTACACCTCGTCACACGTGTTATAATGGTGACATTAGGATTTTTCACATTTTCCACGCTTTACGGTGACACCTTTTCAAATTCAACATGGTCGGTGAGTTAATTTGACACGTGTCGTGTGTTGCGTTGACATAGTCTTTTTCACTTCGTTACACGCATTAACAAAATTTTCAACTTCGACATGAGCCTTGCATTACAGAAATAGACTGATGGTGGTTAAAAGTATATATATCAAAAGATGGGGGTACCATAATGTGAATATGTCAAATAAGATCAAAATGATATAACATGTAAAACTACAATTAAGTCAAAGTAAGGGGGGTCAAATTCAATGATTCGGTAAATGTTTATAAGTTAAAGGTTAAAATAATAATTAAGTGAAACAATTACTGATGGGTCAGTCGAGTGGTGACACATGACCGGTCAGTAGTGATCACCGCCCTTCAAAACTAGAAGGTATATATAGTAAATAATAATAATATATAATAATAATAATAATAATATTAAAAATAATATTAGCAATAATAATACAATAATAATAATAAGGTAAGTTACTATTTTATTCTTTCTGGTTTGACCAAACTTACTATTTTGGTCCAAGGGTATTACTGTCTTTTCATACAAACTTAACTGGAAAAATAGATGACCGTTAGTGGTGTGGACTGAAACAGCAAGTTTGTATGTAACTAACGGACTAAAAAGGTAGAAAACAAACTATTGGACTAAAACCGTGATTTTTAACAAACCCAAAGGACCAAAATAATAGTTTACTCTTTCATATGAATTGGAGATTAGATCTTATTATAATATCATGCATCTAAAAATAGTTCACAACCCTAATCACCTCCACCCCCTTGCCACCGTATGGCTATCACCATCAGTCGCCACCCTTTGACGCAATACACCATCGCCGCACGGTTTTTCTAGGAATTGAATCGCTCCGGATTTTGGTTTTATGATCAAGTATACTAACGAGATGTTTGTTGACTCAAGGTGTTTGATCTTTGGTGTTTAAGCATGAGGTAATTTTAAATGTTGAAGTTTTTGTTTTAATTTATTTAAACGGTTAACCGGACTCTAGAGGTATTAATGGATCTGATCTAAATCGTGTACTCGCTCTCGCTGTCTAAATCTGATTTTAAACTCTAACCGGTACATGAAATCCCAACACGTCATGACTGTTACGACCAAAGAATAACCAGCTTTCCCCGCATCCTTTGTTTTTGTGGCCGCTACCTTCGTTTTCTCACTTAGTGTTTCTAAAATTTGACGAGAAATTAAGAATTGTATGATTTTACACATATATTGTTAATATGCGTTGAACCATCACTACCTTCTACCACCACCCCCGTTATCGTCACCCAAATAAAGGATGACCAATTCTTCCTAAATGAAGACTAACGTAACGACCACTACTACAAAACTGAGCTTTTGCTACCGTAATTTCGGTAGCAAAACGGTGGCAAAAAGGTATTTGCCACTGATTTGTCACCGGTACTACAGTCACATTAGCCTTCGTAGCAGTTGGTCAATTGCCACCATTTTGTCACCACATGTAATTTTGCTACTGAAATTAGTGACCGCATAATGGTGGCAAAAATTGCCACCGACTTGTCACCGCAAGTTTTGCCACCGATTTGCCATTGTAAATTTGCCTCCGGATTGCTACCGTAACTTTGCCACCAAGTTACCACTATCTTTTACTTGAAATAGCAACCATTTTGCCACCGTTTTTATAATATTATTAAATGCTATTTTATTTAGTTTTTATAAATCTTGCTAGATATATATATTTAACTAAGACTTAATTAAACATAATATCAACCAAATTTCCATAAACACAAAACGAAATTTAATAGTTTAACATATTAATATTATCCATATATCCAAACATTTAGAATCTTAATCTATCTAATAAAGTCAATATTTAACTTGTGGGAGTTGTTTAGTCATACATTTCAACATTGCTTCCATCTTCGTCATTCGTTCTAGCATATTTTCTTTGTCGATCTTTTTCTTTTCTGCTTTTTCTCTCTCTTTCTAAGCTTTTTCATTTTCTTTTTCTGTCTTTTCCCTCTCTTTCTCCGCCTTTTCCATTTCTTTCTCGGTCACCAAGCAATTATTCCTTTTAGTCGTTGTATCTATAATAATAAAAAAAACAAATAATTTAAAACAAGATCATCAAGATCAATATTAATAGGTACTTGAGCTCAACATCTAACCAACATTGTTATTACTTACCTATGAAGTCATTGCATGCAAAACCTCATTGTTCTAATCGTTCAACAAGATCATTCAACACCTATTCACTATGCAATTCTCACCTAAACTAGCACCTATTTACTACACAAGTCTCACTTATTTACTACATAAGTATCAATCAAGTTGCTAGACAAGTCACATGTTTACAAAAAACAACTAAACACAAGTAAAAGAGCAATGACTAATAATCAGGCTCCTAAATAAGTCACTAGATTGCCAATAAAATAGAGAATAGATGTACCTCAAGCGATTCACTCCCATATTCATATGAAGTACAGCCCGTGAATCACCACAGTTGGATACTATAATTTGGCAGCCAGATAAGACGACGGTAACCGCGGTTGTTCCTACAATCTCGGGTGCTACTGCTTCTGTAATTACCTCATTGTCCGCCTTCTCAAAGCTATTTGACAATACTGCTTCCTATCTTTGCTGCCATTTAAACTCATCATTTGCTTCTTGATCCCGCTCTTCTGCTATTACTTCATGCAATCTTTCCGCACAGAATTTTGCCACCTTAATATATTTAAAAATGAAAACATATAGTCACTTGCCTTCTTGCTAAAAGGCATTAACATGTGAAAGTGTACAAGTATAAAATATAGATTCTAGAAGGTTTTTTGGCTATTAAAAAAATTAAAAAGCAACATGTTTGTATGCACAATGTATGATGTAAGAAATATTGTTTTTTGGCTATAAAATATTTGTTTACATGATGTTCAGTTTTTCATGAGTTGATTTAGGGGATTTCATCTTTCGTTACTACATAAATGGACCCAATAGTTGAGATATTAATCAGAAAAGTTGTGAACATGTAATGTTTTTTCTTAAATAACATGAAAAGAATTTTCTACATAACAAATTACTAGAGGTATTACTTTTGACCCGCTCACTTATGAAGAGTTTATGTGTTCCCTTTTTTACCTCAAACTGGGTCACAATGTCACATACCAAATAGACGAAAAAGGCATAAGCATGTCAACCTTAATGCATATAGATCCTAAATGCTATTATTCAAAACACTTTGATTATTATAATAATATTGTTCAACAATCCTATAAGCAGGTCAACCAAACAGATTTAAGAGCAGCTTGACTTGTACTAGAAATGACCCATTTTAACTTGTTACCCAACAAGTCTATGTTGCCGTTGCCACATTTACAAACGATTTGGTTAACAAGTCAAATGTACTTTCACAAACTATTGTACACATTAAATCCAAATTTTTTCAAGATTTGTGAGCAGTTGCAAACATTAGGTTCCAAACAACATTTAGAAACATTACACTCAAGCAAGAAGGCAAGAACATCCAATCAACCCTGCCTACTATTGTTTCAAATAATTCACATTTTCATTCAAACTTTCATGCATCAACACTTGACCTTATGCAAATGAAACATCGAAATAGGTCATTTTCATACCAATTTACATGTGTTAATTCAAAGAAATGCATGTTCTCAAGGTATTTGATAAAAAAATCAACCACTAGTGTGTCCTTAAGAGTTGATAACAAAATTGGTTGCCTATACAACAATGACCTGCGATTGATTAATTTCCAGAAACATCTTCAAATAATAACACGAAAATGATTACAAAATTCGTATCTAGGTTAAAAATCGAAGCAACTAATTGTACAATTCTGTTTTGAGCGATTGATTAGAGGTTAGTAATTGTAACAGAATGAAGATGAGTAGGAAAACAGGATGCGTGCGAATTGTACCTTCGTTGATTGAGCTTGCGAGGTACCAGAGATCTGCTCGGCGTCGATCTGCTTGCGAGGTACCAGGATGCGTGCAAATCGGTTGACGATGAAGATTCTACCGGATGAACTATCGTTGAAGACTGATTCTCGGTTCTGGTTAGAATGTTTGAAGATGATGCAAGATGTTGGGCGATGACTGCGTGAATGAAGATGAAGTAAGAGATGGAAAAGTTGTGATGGTAAAATAAACCCTGATATTTATTTAAATGAGTTAAATATTTTTTTTTGCCACCGCTAAAACGGTGGCAATTTCATTCGGAGGCAAAACGGTGGCAAATTTTGTGATTGTTTTGTTACTGAATATTTAATTTTTTTAATTATTGCTTACAATAATATTTTGCCATTGATTTGTGACCAAATAATAACAGCGACAAAATTTGCAACCGACTTGTCTCCATGACTTTTTAGTGACAAAAATTCTCACCGTATTGCTACCGATTGGACTGTGGTTGCTAACTTTGCCACCGTTTATACTCGGTCACAATGTTGTGGTAAAATTTGCAACCGATTCCATCGGTGGCAAATTTCGGTAGCAAATGACTGATTTTGTAGTAGTGGACGGTTCATTTCGTTTGTTCTTTAATATAGGAATAATTATCAACTTATAAAATGATTAAAAAAAAGAGTCAAAGTCGTTTATCCAAATCGATTAAATAATAATTATATATATACAACCTTCAACCAGAAATACAATTACAGTTGTAGTAAATATATATTGACAATATAGTCCTAAAAACTTAAATAAGAGTTTTTGTTGAGTGCGGGACAAGAATGTACCGGAAAATGTCAAAGAAAATGAAATATTTGTCAACCAAGATAGTAATATATTTTTATGTTGACTCTCATGAATTAAATTAACTCTCATGAATAAACTTAATTGTCTAAGTAACAATTTGCAACACATTAGTTTCTTCGATCCACAAGTGAAATAGCTTTTAAAAACATTCGTTCGATCTTCTTGCCTTAGCTTTGGCTGTTGTTCTTCTCATCACCTCGGAAATTGCTGCCATCAAAGATATTGTAGCCTCCAACATGATAATAAATGTTAATCTCTTGTTTATAACTAAATAAATGTTTTTGTTTTTGTAGCCACCAACCGCACGGTGCTGAACAACAATAACTAAATAACAAATGTTTTTTTGTGTTCATGAATTTTTTAATTACGATGAAAGAAAATCAATTCGATCTCCTCGAAATTGTTTATCTCTAGTTTATAATAATAAAATATTATGTGTATTTATAAAAACTAGTAGGGACTCACACGATGCACTCGTAACTTGTTTATGAGTGTTTTGTTGAGTTCGTAGTTTTTTTTACTAAACTGTATCATTATAGCGTGTACTAATTAAGATGATGGACATAACATATGTACAATAATTAATAATTCAATATGAACAAATTAAGCTTAAACAACACAACTTTGACTCATAAATTGATCATGTAAAACTTTTATTAATGATTACTTAAATTAAAAAAAAAGATTAATTAAGTTTCAAATAGTGATTGTAAAACTGAAGTAAATAGTTTTGAATAACATAAGCAGTTTTGATCAATAAAAGCATATCTGGTAAGATATTGAGTCACTTACGTTATCTTTTATCTAAGACCTAAAGTTGCTAGAATCAACATCCTAATATCAAAAACAAATTGAATACGTTGAACAACGGAAGTGAGAAATACTCTAATGATCGATAGTAGTAACAATATAAACAAATGAGAAATACATGTTGAACTAACTTAATAAAGGGTTTGACACTCTTTTCATATTTCATATTTTCATACAAAACATGCATCTTGTTTTATAATATCCCTCAGCCCCTACTAAACTTAATATTATCACACCACCAACAACACCACAAAAACAACCATCCCTACCACCTTGCAGCTTCTCTGCCACGAAAAATACCATCACGCCCTCCACCTCCACCATCACCCGTCACATATTTCATCACTTGCTCCTATTGACACATGTGAGCGCACAATTCCTCGCAAAAAAACAATAAATATTCCCATCCTTACTCGTTTTAATAGGACATAAATGGTTCTTCATACACTCATTGGGAATATCCACATAGAAGCAAATGTTAAAACTTTAAACTTCTATGAAGCATTAGTTTAAATAACAATGACCAATAGCCAAATCATATCAGGTGTACTTACAAAAATAGTAGTTAAGCTTTATGTACAAATTCCATAGCGCATTAGCAAACTAATTCTAGAAACATTGCTGCCAAAAGAGTCTTGAAAATGCATCTAGATTACATCACACACAAACATTTTACCTTATGGATGAGCCCTTTTGTCATAGTTACTGCAATTTGCATAAAACCATCCACGGTAGTTATACACTCATACATGTCTACGATAGTTTTGAGTGCAAGATCGATTAGGCTTATCAAGTTGTTATGAGTAGCTCTCCTTTTGATTTCAGCAATTTATATTCGTTTCAACATCACGTCGGTTTCTTGAATGTCTTTAATGTTTATTATATACTAATCACCTTTATAATATTTTTTTACACGTGTTTTACTTATCAAGGTATGCTTGTAACTCTGAGAAGGTTGGGTTGAGTTCTACTGTAGATGCATGTAATCGTTGTTCCCAGCTAGGGCCTCTTTTCGTACTCTGTCAATATGGTTGATGCGACTACAAGCACCGTACCCCTTGATTCTTTTGTGATCATGCCTTCAAAAATAATCGAAGTTGGTGCCCAAATCTTATGTAAACTAATGCCGCAACACATGAAATCAATTTATGATGAGTATAGATGTGAACATCTAGACGCAATCACTTAAAATATTCCTATAACAACATGAATTGTAATTGTTACTCTTATGAGTAAACTGATTCTCAATTATATGTAAACTAATGTTGTAGCATATTAGATCCATTTATGATCAATATAGATGTGAATTTGGACTAAAAACAAATCCATTCCATTTCCGATCAACTCTATTAGTCGTTCTTCTTTCTCTTCAATTCCCTCACAAACCTACACATATAACTGAATAATGAATAGAATAGTTAAAGACTAGAGGGTTATTGTCAGATAAAGATCACTTGTTAGGGATATGGCTATCTCTCTTGTGTGTCTTCCATTTATGCTATTATTGTAGGTGATAATCGTTTTCATTAAGTTGTAATCTTAAACTTCAGCCACAAGCGTGCTTTGCATAACTGCACGAAATTATAATTAGTTTAAACTAATCTATTAGTAACCTAGATAGAAGAGAGATATATAGCCATATCTGCGATCCTGTGTAGTAAAATCTTAACACAAAATTGTTCGTGAAATTTTGACGATTAAATGCTGGTTTCAAAAGGTTTGATATTAAAACATATTTTATCAAACAAGCCAAAGATTAAAATTAATGCATTTAATCCAGATAAAGGGTGTTTTGTGTACAATCTAATGGGTGAATATGAAAATTCAAGGATTGATGTGTAATTATATTTGAGGGTTAATTTGAAAATTGTGTCAAAAAGATCTAACTACCCATAAAAGTGCTTGTATATTGTGCGTCAAAATGTTGTACGTGATTGACAAATAAGGGATCTTAAATTGCCCCTCCAATTTGTATTATATATAGTATAGATATCTACATGTTAATTAAATGATAATATGCATAAAAGGTTTAAAAATACTTAAATAAACTATGCTTTCAATTAAAAAGATATAAAATTACAGAAGACGTCCAATAAGTTTAACTAAAATTACTCAAATAATCTTTTAGGGGTTAAAAGACTAAACAACCATTGACTTAACTCGAAACTTTAACTTTAACACTATTAGTGTTAAAGGACTACTAATGCAATAATTTTAAAGACAAAGGATGTTGCCTATGAGTTTTATACTTATAGGACTGAAAGTGCAGGTTTGTATAACATAAATGACTAAAAGTGCAGTTTTGTCTTAAATTATTGATGAAAATTTATGTACTCTTTGCTAAACTATATTTTTGGATTAATCATGCAAATTTGAACCATTAAATTACATGTGTCTTTGGATGAATTATGATGTATTAGAGTTGTTCAATTGTGTTTACGAATGCTTGATATGTTCGTTTATTTTGTCCTTGTATATATGATTGTGGTCGTTTATGTTAACGAACTGTTTGTTTAACTTTTTAACAAACGAACACGAACATTTCCATTTTCTTAATGAATGAACATGAACACAAAAAAATGTGTCCGGTATGTGTTTGTATTTAGTTAAAGTTAAATGAACAGACACAAACATACCAATTGTCCCTAAGCCTAACCAAAGGGGATATCCCCGTAAGGTCCAGACAAACATGTTCACAAGGCCTCCTTTATAGCCGAAATTCATGCTCTCATAAGGATATCATAAATGACATCTCTAAATAAATCATGCCTGTATTTGAAGTCGGGTAATTCTTTGGAATGGGCCGCATGATCACCAAAAGCATCTAAACAAACCTTGCGGCAAATAGGACAAGGCTCATTAATCGGGAACAAAGAGATCATTAACAGTACTTAAGGATAGCCTGATACTCTAAAGGTGACATATGTAGTCCCAATCCTTCAATAGGGATAACGGTAAAAAATCTTGAGCCCGAAGATCCTTAAGATATGCAAACATCCCTTTCTGACAGGGTATAGATTAAACCTCACTACTAAACTTTGGGCGCTCCTACTAAATAAACAAATCGCCAAAACATGTTCGGCTTTAGAGGGCGGTGTCCTTTTAGAGAACCTGCTAATATCAAAATTGGGAGGAGAGGTGTGTCAGTATTCTAATGCACACCCATAATCAGAATCCAAACTACAGCCCCTAAGAATGTGGTCATGTAAAGCCTATAATTGAGCCCTAGAAGCCACAAAGCATATATAGATACATACCAAACGAAACCTATACCAAGCCCCTCAAAATGATTTGGAAAGGATGCTAGCTGCCACTAAAGATCCCTAAAAAAATCCCCCCACAAACTACAATATCCTTTATCGCTTCCCGAAGCCCCTTATCAAACACATAAACAATTCCCCCACATACATAGGCTGGCACCTTCTGAGACCAAACAATAATGTCTGGACTCCTTTACACGAGAGGAGCAAAAGAAGTTCATATTGAGGGTCTCACATACGCGAGAGGCACCCCATTAATTCCACAGCCTAAGAAGCCATTTTCATAAACAAATTACTAATAAACCCAACATCATGGCTGGCAGCGCCTCCTAGGAGTTTCACCCCCAACCCCGGCCTTCCGATCTCACTAGGGAACAATCCATCTTGCAGCTTCACCCCATTACACGATGGCCGAAAGACTTCTGGTTTATTGATGTTTATTTAAAGACCCAAACGCGACCCCTCAGCCCTGATAAGATAAGGCCTTAGCCACCCCTTAGAATCTTCAATAACTGTACCATCATCAAGACACCAAGCATGATATAAAATCTTACATCTATCTAATGCACAAGTGGACGCAAAACAAGCGCAAAAAATGGAGCCCCTAAGGAGTCCCCTTGTTGGACCCATGTGGTGGATAAAATAAGGTCATCCCCCACATATAACCTAGCATATTGACCATATAAAAAGTCCACCCATAAGGAAATAGACGGGCATCGAGTCCGAACCTCTCATAAGAGGGTATTCATATCGACCAAGTTGAAGGCGTTAGAGAAATCAATTGTGAGCATATCTAAGGACACATCCGAGCGAAACTCATTTAAAAGTATGTTCACGCTCCCACTCCAAATCGGAAATCAACATGGTATTTAGCCATTTCCTTCTCAACACCCATCATAACCACTTTATAGACTAGCCTTCTCCAAATGGCTTATTATAACATGCTAGAACTTTAAGGCACCTCTCCTCCAAGCATAAATTTATCACTACATTTATAGGCCTTAGCACCCCCATTAATTATCATAAACCCCTCACGGCATAAAGCATCCAGTAAGTGTTGAGCTCTCAAATTATCTTGCTCCATAAGAAGTCCCTTTGGGGAATGACTTAATACATCCTGATACATTGTTAGCATTCGCAACAAGAGAAGGCTCAGAAAGCAAGGTTAGAGCCAAGGTCGCGTGGGGCAAGGTGGAGAATTTAACCCTGAGGAATATAATACCTTAACCGTAGTAGTGAAGTGTCCATCCGCGAATTTCCTCAAGCATTCTTTAACATATGGACACAACGCATAATTAACAACCCTAGATGCAGGCGCATCACTGTATGATACTATCCGTAGGGGCTGAACTAAAAGTAATAAAATATGCTAATTGAGATCACGCCAAGCTGCCATCGATCTTTTAATGGTATGACATTACATATATTGCCTATCACGCCAAGCCTTAACGAACTATGGTATAGCCACCACTCTATCTAACGCTTCATGTAAAGCCTTGGCAAAGGCCATGCGACAACTATGTGGGATGTTTTTAACCGTCTTGATAGGAAGGGAGAAAACATGGGCCAAAAGAAACTCATCTATCACCATCTATTCCTTAGAGACAACATCTATCCTGACATGCGGCTTGGAAATACTCACAAAGAACTTGTCCATGGTACCTGCAAGCCACATGATCAGATTCTCCATGCATATTCCTTCCCAAAATCTGAACAATATCAACAGTATAACTTGTATTCATCGTTGCATAAGTGTTCTTCATGTACTTTGCAATCTAATGCACGCTGGTGTCTTTCATGATATGCATCGCGCGTTTTTGTGAGTCTTTTTTTACATCTCATGCAAATAAAACCTATTATCAATTTTTTTGAACTTAAATCTTGTAGGTCTGAGTGTCAAAACATATAGCAATATAATAAACTTACAGTAGCAACACATTGCTCATTGAAGTGCTTGAACCTTTATAGCCCCTTAAAGAGTTCTACTTTATGAGTTCTACTTTAGCATGATATTAAGAAATTTTTTATTCTTTATTCTCTTTTCTACAGAATAGTTGTTTGTACTTTATAAACTATATATATTGAAGCCTTTGAAAAACAACAAGATAGAAGGAACTTATACTTGATCATAGAAGTAGCCATTAGAGAAACTAATAACTTTTAAGGGTTAATCCTTACATAAGCAAATCCATGAGGAATATTTAAAAGTCACTAAGCATATTTTTTCCTTCAAAGAAGGCTTAGAAGTAACGAATAGTGTCACAAAACATAGAATAAAAACTAATACATGTTAACTAAACATCAGTTGCCTAAAGTAACAATAGCATAGTTCCCGACCTCCATTAAAATGACTAATTTGACTATTCTAATACCCGAATTAATGACTAAGTTGAAGTGAATTAAATATCACCAGAGATTCTTTTTTAACAATGACCTACCAGCCAATTTTATCCAATCTAGAAAGCAGCTAGCCAAATCAATACATTACAATGAAAATTTTATTCAGTTTTCCTATATGCTTTGGTCAAAAATTACCTACAGCAGTTAAGTAATCAAATTTTATAAGTGATGTTAAGTACTTTTTAAAAAATGATTTGAAAGATGATGCCAGACGGTTTGATGTTGAAATAATAAGTATAAATCAAGAATACCATGCAAAATAATACTTAAAACAAGAATGCTATTTGAAATATCGTTTAGGATATAAGTACGAAAAAATAGAAGTCGATCATCAAGCCTCTTTAAGGGGCTATAAAGGTTCAAGCACTTCAGTGAGAAATGTGGTATAAATAGGAAAAAACAGGAGTCGATTAGCAGAGAGTAAGTATGAAGTCAGTGAAGTGAAGTACTAGTGCCTGAAGTCGACCATCAAGACTATTTTTGTAGTAAAAGTTAACAACTAAGACTTCAGATATTCTCGGCAGTATCCTCATCCATATCTTGAAATCAAGGGATTTTCTCTTTACCAAGTATTTTGAACGTTGGAATCTCGGTTGAACGTGTTGATATCATCTCTTAACATCTTCTCCTAGTTCTGAGCTGAGACTAAGTTAATAAACACACTTCTACACTGTGTAGCAAACAAGTCAATATCGTTAATTCAGCAAAAAAAAATTCTGCATATCCTGAAGTGGAATACCATCCATAATATTTCCTTGATTATTAACCCATAACAATTGTCCTCAAAATAGAATAATCATGAGGACTAAACTGAAGTTCATCCTATCTTATAGTTGTTATCCATAACTAGTCGAAAGTAATATCCACCCTTAATTTTTACTCAAGTATATGTGTTGCTTTTATGGGTGCGACGAGAACTGAGGCGTTTTGATTATTTTCTCCATTATTCCAGAAGTCGATCAGGTAAATCCCTCTCTTCTTCGTTGTCGATTTTTCTTTTTTATTCCTTCAACCATGGAAATGCATACGTGATCCTTTGTGGCATCGATTTAGTATGTAGTTGATGATTTCATCGATAAACAACTATATATTACGCCTACAAGATGAAACCTGCTCGTTCTTCAACCTCGAAATTTTCACACCCTCAATTCTACACAAATGGGGTATCCCATTAGGCATGTGACATACTAAGATTTTCAAGTCATTAGTTACACCAAACGACACTCTATGAATTTGAAAACCAATGTATCTCATTAAATGAGAAACCAAACAAAGTAAATGTTTTAAAGTTTGCGGAAGCATAACGGCAAGTGATTGTCAAAACATGTAGTGCAAAGTAAACGTATTTAAAAGTAACTAATACGAAGATGTACGATAAACAAATAACATTGTTGAAATCATGTAGACCCAATGATGTATGCATGCCCTAACTGTGCTCGTGCTCATTAATTACCTGAGAAAACAAACTAAAAAATAACAACACAATGATTGGTGTCACACCCCGACCGACGGCGGAATCATCGGGGCGGACGCAAGTGGATAGATTGCTCGTAGCTCATGGTACTTAACAGCGTTTAAATAGTATTAAATCCATATTCAGTTAATCAATACATGAATCAAATAGACAATTTAATCGAAACATAATAAATAACTCTTTATTTAAACTAGGTCCATGAATCCTATGTTTGAAGCATCTTGTGGTAATCTACTAAGCTGTAACACCTGAAATCATGTGAAAATAATATTTGTCAGCTAACGAATTAGCCGGTGAGTAAACATAGGTTTGCATATATATAGATAATGATTGAAATGATTAAAAATGAATAAATGATAAAATGATTCAATTCCATGTCATGCTAATACCTATCATGCAAAAAGTGTATCACATCCGATAAATCGAGTGCACAATCAAACCTAGATGACTGCAGCCACTTAATCACACAGATTAAGCCGTAATGAGCAAAAGCATATGTCGGTTACAATCACCACGCGTGTATGTAAATGGGGTGGGCTTGTCAGGCCAAATAGTACTATTATTGATAACCGTTGGTTTTAATAAATTAATGATTGTGCTAGAATAATGTTTATCAACCTATGAAACACATAATTGCAAGTAATAACACACATGAATTGAATTGAATATAACGAATCAAATGAATAAAAATGAACAAAATGATAAAACATGATTTAATATGTCACATGATTTCACCCCAAAGAATAAAACTGAAAAATGGGCTATGAATACTCACTTGAATAATGGATGTTGACAAATAAATAGATAACTTGCAAAATAAGGCACCGTGAGATTTCCTTACAGTTAACCTAAGGAACGATGTCTTAAGTTAGATTGATGAAATCGGGGTTCTATAGATGATTTGGAACTAAGGGTTCAAATAGGAAATTGAGGGTTTTTAGGTAGGGTTTAATTGTAGATAACTAATTGTAAAATGGAAAATTATACATTAATTATTGTGTTTCAAATAAATAATAATTGATAAATATTATTGTAATGAATCAAATAATATTTGTAGTAAAAGACTTGTTAAATAACTATAGTATGTTTAAAAATGGTTAGTTTGTATAAACCATTTACCTATAATAACTAGATGAAATAATTCATGTATTTTATAATTACTATGTGACTTTAGATGTCTAAATTAATATACTTTCATAAAAGGAAATGAAATCTTATATTTTCAAGCTTTATGATGAACAATTAGTATTTACCGGAAATGTTTTATAATGATATATCTATTAAATATATATAAGTTTGGAATAAAGATTTACTAAAAATGTTGTTAAATTGGTAGACGAGTAAACCCAAAATCGAACCTGGGTCTTCTCGCCAACTGCCAAACGTTTAAACAAGTAGACCAAGTGACCTTTTTGTTTATAAAACCAAGATTTAAATGTTACAATCACTTATTAGGTAAAACCCCCAACTCAACATAAACCCTAAATTACAAATCATCCTAAGTGATTTTGAATTCGAATCTGAAAGTAAAATTAAACTTAGGGCTAATGATCAACACATGATTATGAGTGTTTTATGAAGGATCGATTACCTTTGTTGTTCATGACTCGGAATCGATCAAAGAAGAAGGAAAAACGATTGAGTTGTGATCGACCACGATTGACTTCTGTTGTTACAGTGAAATTGAGAGTTCAGATTTCTTCCTGGGATGATGTAGAGCAGAAACCTGCGATCGATTTGCAAAGGAAACGACTAGAAGACGAATACCCAGTTCAAACGACCCGAGACAAAGTATGAATCAGTTGTATCATATTGTGCGATTTAAGATGAAATTGGAATTTGCAGAAACTGTGAATGGGTGTACGAGAATGTATTGTATATATTTAATTGAATAAGTTAATTAAAATGGCTACAAATGCGTATAAGCTTATTACGAAATTTTGAAATTGAATTAATTGTAATTCCCGTGATTATCTGCGCGATTAACTTGGTTATTTCGATACATGTGATTAAGGAAACGATTTGGTGGATAGAATTTGAATGAAAACGCGAGATTTGCTCAAATTCGGTTTGGATTAAATTGGTAAGGATGTGAACGTGAAATCACGGACATAACAATGAAAACTTGGATTTGAAACCAGTACGGGGTTCGAAACTCGTAGAATAAGGAACGGAAACGTTTTAATCGCTTTAAAATGACTAAAAATGAATATATAGAACTCGCCAGACCATCTCGGAGTGGCCGGAAATTGGCGGCCGGCAAAATGGAATTGAAGAAAAAGGTTAGGTGAAGTTTAGAGATCATTTAATTAAATGTTACACTAAGGCCCCTCACGTTTTAATATATTATTATTCTTGTTTAAAGATTAAAGTTTCCTAAATTACATAAACTATCCTCAAAGTTTATTTGGTAATATTTTACTACTTAACCAACCACACTAACTATATAGATTTATAAAACCATTAGATAATATAAATTTGTTTTGTTTTATACTACTAATTTGGTCTATTTTATAACTTTACCAATTTAAATTAAACAAATTTTATAACTAAATATGATTTAAATACTGATTTAATTTGAATGGATACAAAAAAATGAATTGTTCATATTTCTAGACAACTTGAGAAAAATAAAATGGATACCGAGACTACTCGGGTTGGGTTGGAGGCAAATGTTACAATTGGTGAGTTCAATGACTTTAATTATCCAATAATTAAAAGAAATTAACAATTGATAAATAAATTACTAAATGTCCGTTTGGTTTGCAAGACTGGTTAATTATTACTTCGTATGTTGAGACTGCTGCTGAACATTTTACTTGTGCCTTGTTACCATCATAACCAGAATGGCCATTAGTTTAAGGACTAATTGCACCACTTGGCTCCAAGCCAACGGTGAGGTCTGTCAAAACCCGTAGTACCACTCAAATTTGTCAAAACCCGTAGTACCACTCAAATTTATCCGTTATACCCAGCATATTAATAGCTTGAATAAAAGGAAGGACTTTCATATGGTTAAAGTGTTCATGCAAAGTAAAATAAATGTGTGACAATCAAGCATTACGATATCTAAAAGATGGTGCCCGAAGGCGTTGTAAAATTATTGTATGTTTTCACCCCGAAAAACTTTTAAAGGCGGGAAAAAAACTCACATTTGAGTGTGCTGCAAAAGATAAATATGCAAACACGAAATCCTAGATCGTCATACTACCTGCTTAATAATTAATCACTAACTATTAACTTGTACTTGTCTTATGTATAATTATATCATATATGTAGATATATATATAGTACTCGCTAGGGTTTTTCGTATTCGGTTCTGTTACACAATTATATATTATATAATTATTCAAGAGCATATAAGTTTCATGCAACGCATACCCACAATAATCGCATGTATTTCATACACGCACATAAATATCATTACGATATACACTCATATATCACAATACACTTCCATTCATCTACGCATGCACATATATATTCATACAACTTACATGCATTACAATACTCAATCACTTCACCCTACATACACTTCATCAAACATGCATACATTCATACCATCATCATTAACCTACACGTATACATACATTACACAACTTCACATACATCCAAGCATAGCCATAACCTATGGTTCAACCAACATTATCCATTATCATGCTCAATCATCCATACACACATCCAAACAAATCATCAAAATCATACAACATAACGTTTACATCTATGCATTTGCACCTACTAATAGATACCAAAATACCAACACATTTGTAACTATATTTCACAGATTTCTAACTATAACATACATCATTATAATCACCACATTATCCATATATATATATATATATATATACATACTATCTGCTACTGCTTTGGCTTTATGTACCTGTATACATACGATATCATACACTGCCAGGTACATACATATAACTCGCATGCATTTATACCAATCCTTCGGCTGTTGATCTACTACCTTTATACACATTCATACAAGTCACATACGTACACATTCATATACTGATGTTGTTGTTCTTGTTTTACATACATATAATTACACGCATGCATCTTTGTTATCCCTACGTATACTTCTGCTGCCACACATGTATACAAACACACATATATACACGGACTAACTGCTTTTAACATATATATGTATCACACATCACCTATTTTTATAGCTAAAAATAGACTATAACATATGTGTATCGCATATATCCTGAGACTCGATAACATATATCTGTTTTTTTCACACGGACTAACTGCTTTTTCAAATTGGATTCATACGGACTAACTGTTGTTAACAAGCATGCATCTTTGTTATCCTTACATATATGTATCGCATATCCCGAGATTTGATAACTTGGGAATTGTAATGTTATGCTGTTGAATTGAAATCAGATTTTTTTGGTTGTTTGCTAGGAGTATTTTCTTACATCTTTTGCGCATTATAAACTATTTTGTTTGATTGTGTGATTGTCATTTGGGTTATTTATAGTTTATCTTCTCTTTAAATCATTTGGTGATTACAAGTTCTCTAGTCAGTTGATATCTTGTAGACAATCAAAAGCACAAAATATCGATTAAGTGGACCAACAACTCCTAAAATGTGGGACTTGCCTCAGAGGAAATATTTGTCATCAAGTAAGGCTATATGGACGGATAAGCCTTACACCACCCTTACCAAAACAAGGTATGAGTTTATTTTAGTGACCAAAATGTTTCTAATACATACATTTCTTGCCCAACTTGTCTGACTATGGTCCGCGCATACATAGACATACGGTTCTTACATAACTTCTAATAGTTTCTCAATACTTCAATTAATATAATAATGAAAACAAAAAATAACTAATATCAATGCTTCCACCGTGATGGTGTTCTCGCAAAGATGTAAAAGAAGAACAACACTCTCATTACTAAAAGTTAAACATTAACTAATGCCAAGATTCATCTCCACCCAAGATATGAAGTTTAGCAATGGCCATACAACTGTTCGTACACTTGATTTGAGTTGTGAACAACATGTGCACTTTATTACTAACTTCTAAGGGTGATTATGGTGATTCCCTCACTACTCTCGAGTGTTTGAAGAGCACAAAGGCTCAACAAGGGGTTCTTCTCTGGTTTGGGAGGAAGTGGGAGTGTTGCGGTATGCGGAAGAAGTGGTCAAAATGAGGAGAGAAGGCCACTATTTATATGCAAGTTCCAGGAGTGGCCACACCCGTGACAAGTCTGGGCCATAACCATGGCACCTTCTTTTCCAAGACAAGGACGGATCTTTTGAAAATTTGTCTCACTGGTCACGGTCGTGACAAGTGTGAGCCGCGCACGAGGCACCTTCTTCCCCAAATAACAAGGACCAATCTTCTGAAAAGGACATATGCGGTACTGGGCACACTCGTGCTAGGGCATGGGCACGCTCGCGGCCATCCTTTCTTGTGTATTTTTTTGTCTTTTTGTCTTCATTTGACCATTTTACAGGGTGGTGGCATGGCCATGCTCAGTTGTTACACACCGATGCTTCATATGTAGCATCAATTTTGCTTAATTTGTCCATGGTTTTCCTACTTTTCAATTCCCGATACTAAAAGGAAGGATTAATGTATACATTCAATTAATAAAGTTTCTCTTTTAATGATAAGAGATATTGGATTTTAATAATCTAAACTTTTATATATTGGTCGATATCAATACTAACTTAAAAATTTCGCTGTGACAATCTCAACTTCTAACTTATTTTTCTACAATGATCCACCGTTAAAGTTAACTTACCGTCGTTTTTTTAATATCTAATCGATGTTTTAGGGCTTTTGATCGGGAAAACGATACGAGTCTATTGATGTAAAACTTACCTTGAGACTATTCTCCAAACAGCCAAACGACCTTCAATCGGGTCTTTAAACCTAACGATACGAGTCTATTGATGTAAAACTCAACGTAAGTTTTAAATCAATAGATTCTTATCATTCTCTCGATCAAAAGCCTTACAACATCCGTCTAAAATTAAAAAAAAAAGTTGCTGGCGTTAAGTTAACTTTAACCGTGGATCAGCGTAGGAAAATAAGTTACAAGTTGGGATTGTCACATATAATTTTTAAAGTTAAGATTAATATCGGTAATATATAAAATTTAAAATTGTTAAAATCCAATATCCTTAATGATAATTATGTTAATTAGTTTAATACAAATTAATGATGTCACATCAACATTCGTTATGACATTTTGGGTCGTTTAGATCATATTGGAGTGTTAAATCCAACTTATTTGATTATTTAAATCGAATCGAAGGTTTCATAGTTGTCACATAAACTAAATTAATCGAATCAAATAAAAAAGTTAACCCTAAAAATAAAGGGTTATTGGATTTAATCACCTCTAATTATTGGTTATTGGCCGTTGTCACCCTCAAGTATCACTTTGGCCAATATAACTCCTAACTAAACACTTTGGTGTCCGTATCACAAAAAGTCAACCAATTCAAGACACTTTTGGTTAACTTTTGATTATTTTTTGGTTAGCTTTTGGTGTTACGGACACCGTATCACCAAAAGTTAACCAATTCAAGTCACTTTTTGTTAATTTTTGGTTAATTTTTGTTAAATTTTGGTGATACAGACACCAAAGTGTTTAGTTGGGAGTTATATGGCCAAAGTGATACTTGAAGGTGACAGCGGCCAATAACCAATAGTTGAAGGTGATTAAATCCAATAACCCAAAAATAAAAAAACTTAACAGATAGTAACCCAAGGAAATTTAATGTCTTAGGACCTAATTGTTGAACTTCATCCAAAAATAACCCCAAATAAAAGTTCTTGTGTTTGTTTTTTTGTCTGCCGAATTCGAGAACCCCCACAGAAGAAAAAAGTTCGTGTTATTTTTATTTATCTTGTGATGATATTTTATATAAACCTCTCCTCAGAATGCTTTTTTGATATGTATATAAATATATATCAATGAATTCAATAGACTGGCCAGCAATGTTTTTTGAGAATGGACCGTGATTCGGCAGTTTAGCCGGTCCCGTTTAGTTTAAACCGTTTAAGCTTAGTCGGCCGGTTGAATCGGTGGCCGACAGTCAAACAGGAAAGCCGGTTTAAAATCCAGACGAGTAGTGGATTGAGATAGGAAACAGATCCAAGCAATGCCAATCTTGAAAGTGTAGGAGCAAACACCCAAACAACAGATTTTAAAAAGAATTGATAGTGGGTACGTGTTCAGCATTATTTATTTAGAGCAACTTATAACTTATTAATTTTTAAAAAAAGTTAAAGAGGGTTAAAATGTATTCGACAAACTATAAGTTGTAAGGAAAAAAAATAATAAGCAGGTAAGTTATGAAAGAGGTCAAAAAAAATAATAATAAGCAATCCCAAACAGCCTCATAGACAACATAAGGCTCCAACTAGCTAGGGGTGAGCATGAAACTGAAAAAACCGATCCGAAACCGAAAAAACCGAAAACCCAAACCCCAAAAACTTAACCCAAATAGAAACCGTGGGTTTTGGGTTTAATTTATAAAAAAACCGAACTTTTGGGTTGGGTTTGGGTTTTGTTAAAAAACCGATCCATAAAAACCGAACCGACCCAATAATGTTTATGTATATGCTAAATTTCATATATGTAAGACCCATGACCTATGTTATGTAATTTGTAATACATTATTATATGATCATATTACATTTTATCTATGATTTATTGGTGGTTTTTTGTCGAAGTAAAATGACATTCAAAATTTTGTTTATGGTTATTGTTTCCTGAGTAAATTTTCTTTTGAAATGTGGTTGATTTTTAATGTTTAAACTTATGGAAACATAAATTTAAACTTTAGTATTATAACATGTTTTCTTGAATCATTAAGAGTTATGTTTATAACTTGTATTTAGTACTAAAAAACAATAAATTTAAAGCCAAGTTGAAAAAACCGAAAAAACCGAACCCAAACCCAGTCCGCAAATCCAAAACCGAAAAACCCAAAACCCATGGGTTTTAAAAACACAAAAAACGAATTTTATTTATTTTCCTTGTTTTGGGGATTTGTTTCCTATTCCTTTTATGTTTATTTTCTATTTATTAGGATGTTAGGTTCATGGTATTATTAGTTTATGATTGAATTTTATAAAAGAAGAACTATGTTCTTGAACCTTTTGGTTCTTTTGAGACTTTGATTAAATCTATTGTTTTGGAGCCATCTGATTGCACGCGAAACTGCATCAGTTGGTATAAGAGCTTGGTTTTCAAATGGCTCTACGTGAAGGCGAGTGTTTTTTTGTTCGAAGAATCGCCGACCGAGGCATCGTCAAGAACATTTGTGGTTCACGTGCTCATGGAGATCGATTCAACTGTGACCGTAGATCCACCGACCGAGGCAACGAGATCGTGAACCGTGATCCACGGGATTTTGAGATCGAACGACTCAAGAAACGAGTCCGAGATCTCAAAGCATCGTCAACATTGAAGGAAATTGAACCAGAAGAACCCGTCTGGGACGAGTATTTTGGGGAGGAGGAGTATCCTTCAAGTGGCGATTTGTCGGCGTTGAAGGAAACAGAACCGGAAGAACCCGTCCGGGAAGATTTAACCGGGGATGAGGAGCGTCCTATCAATGACGACATTATTTATGATTCTTCGCCTTGGTATGATGAATATGAGGATGAAGATTGGTATACTTGGTTTAATGGCGGTTCGATTATCAAAGATAATCATGTGTTGGATGATGCGGAAACGATTTCGGTTCGTACTATGGTTGATGGTGGTTGGCTTGCGGTTCAAAATAGAGGGACACTGGTCATGAAAATTGATTCGCGAAAGTTAGAATTTTCGAAGGTGTTGGAAATTCAAGATAAAGAAAACATGGAGGTTGGAAAAGATAAGGGTCAACATAATCGGATGGTTAATAAAGATAATATTAAGAAGTTGCATTTGTTACATGCAAGGAGTGAAGTGGCAAGGGAAAAATTATGTGGAAGCTATAGAACTTTGGTCTTTGCTGGGACTTTGACTTCAAGAATTAAAAAGATAAATGTTGGAGATATGTCCATGCAAATACATAGAGATAAATTTAAGGTTGCCAAATATGTTGGTTGGGTTTCCGATAATATTGGTTTTAAAGTCAAAGATGATGGCATTTGGGTTCATCAGATTGTGCAACACATGAAGAATGCCAACAATTTGATATTTAAATGTTGGTTAATGGATAAATGCGAGCATAAATTTGAGGAGGATGACTTCTATCTTAGTTCTACGTGTGAGTCTCCTCTTAATTCAAATCTTGAAGCAGGTAATGGATATCTTCGGCTTCATGTCAAGACATGGATCATGCTAGTGGTGGGAAAGCGACGATCCGATGTTCCTTTTGACCCAGGTGGATTTATTTTCGAAGCAAAACTCAAGGACGAGTTTTTTTTAGACGGGGAGTATGATGCATGAGCATCTAATTGATATGGATTGGTTTACATGAAGATTTCCAAGGGATTTGAATTTCGAGTTTATTTAGTTATTTTATTTATTTTCCTTGTTTTGGGGATTTGTTTCCTATTCCTTTTATGTTTATTTTCTATTTATTAGGATGTTAGGTTCATGGTTTTAGTTAGTTTATGATTGAATTTTATAAAAGAAGAACTATGTTCTTGAACCTTTTGGTTTTTTTGAGACTTCGATTAAATCTATTGTTCTTGAGCCATTTGATTGCACGCGAAACTGCATCAGATCCGTTCATTAAATTATAAGAGAGTTTGTCACATTAGATGTTTTTCTATACGACATATCTAAAAGATGCAAAAGACGATAGAGTTAAAAGTGGCTTTTCGAATCCGTTAAGGGTATTGGTATGTGGACAAATGACAACATGGTTTTTGAATTTTTTTTGTTTTATTCAATTTGTCTAAAGTGTATGTTATTATTAGTTTGGTTTAAAATGAAATCAAATGAGTGTTATAAATTATTATAGTTTACTACAAGACTCGTTACAACATATAATTCCTTGATGATCAATGTGGGCTTGCCTAGGAGGATCGAACCCAGGTCTCCATTTAAAGAACCTACACGTTGTCATATTGGAACGCTTAATCGATTGAACCGGACATATTGTACGTAAATAGATGAATAACATTATTCATTTTAACAAAGCTATGGTAGTAGACTTTTACAACACACGAACAATTAACTAAGCAAACATTACTTATTTGCGTGGGCAACACTTTATACACTTGCGGTCACCTGGCTTGAAGTTGCAACAATACCTATTTGCACCGCAAAACTTGTCATATATATTTTGAAGCGTATCCGCACCTTTCTTTGCACCTTTACCCCAACTTCCAACCGGAACCTTTGGTAACCGGCCGCGTTTGTAGTCTTCATAGACATCATGACTATACTTGGTACCCCCAGCTACCTCACCTGCATGATTTCATGAATGTAAATATTAATGATAATAACCGAGACAAATTCGAGATGATTAATCTACCAAACTTATTAGTAGGCAAATACTCATAAGAAATTAAAATAAAGAAACAATAATATTGTTTTAAATTGTCTACTTAATTAATTCTCATGGAGAAAGACATTACACATATATAAAAGAAAAAGAAACTAAAATATGTATCCTAATTTAATTTGATACAAACAACGTTTTCAGAATCGGATCGGACAATGATTCGGTCGTCTGTGGTTCACTAGTTGGACCGGTCAGAACGATTGAACCGCTAATTGAATCGGTTTTGAACGTACAACATAAATAATGAATATATATTTTTCAAATCAAATATAAGTGAGACTCTCAAACACAAGTATATTAAGTTCTAAACCATAAAACAAACATTTAAGTTTAATACTACGATTTTAATCCAAGATGATATAATTTTAAAGACACAACCAACTTAAAAAAAATTAAAAAAATAATTTTATGATCGGATCCAACCGCTTCAACAGGCCGAATCCTGGTTCAACCGTTCGACCGATTTGAACCGGCTGATTCTTTATGCTAAAGACGAACGTATATGGACCGGTTCGGTGTCATCTCCGAATCCCTGTTTGACCGGTTCAACCGGCCGAACTGAACCGAGTCTGAAAACATTATATACAAATAAAAGAACGAGGAATAAGAAAATGCTAACTAAACCTACTTTGCTAAACACATGCATGAATAATTAAAGGGAAAATTCTCAAAATGTTCCTTTTAACCGTTGACTTCCCAAAATATCCCCTTTGACTTCGTCATCCATGGGCGTCAAGACTATAGTCGTTATAGTCGACGCCTATAACGACAAGTGCAAAATGTCCCTTTGGACACGCGGAAGCTTGTTATTTGTTAGAATCTGTAGGCGTCGACTATAACGACTATAGTCGTGACGTTTATGGATGGCAAAGTCAAAGGGGACATTTTGGGAAGTCAACGGTCAAAAGAGACATTTTGGGAATTTTTCCATAATTAAATACGTGGGTTTGATAGCCTTGAAACTATTTCTTGACCGTGTCTTGGATCCGGGTATCATTATCCGACCCATATCAGATAGTGTATGAATAGCTAAAAGTTATGTGAATAATCAAATTATATAGTAGCATAGATCTAATATATGTTTGTAAGTTTGTTTAATTAATGATGTACTCACTCTCATGGTTGGATGCCAAGTCCCTAGCAACAATGATTTCAGAAGAAATTAGGAGAACAACCACAAGTGCAACAAGAAAACATCTCTTTTGAAGCATTTTCACTTGTTTCTATGGAAAGAAAATATATGGAAGAATGAAGGATGAAGAAATCGGTGTGCTATATCTAAGTCTATTTATACTAGAGTTTAGAGGGATAAAGTGTATCACCCACACATTTAAAGTTCGAGTTTGTAAATGTTGTAAAATGAAGGGGAGGAAGTGTAATGTTTGTTTTGTAATATTCTTCAATATTGGAAAATGGAAAATAACTGGTTTTTTTTAATCTGGACCGGCCGATCGGACAAGAGTTTACAAGGCAAGATGGTCCGGTTATAAGTGTATAAAATAATATTATCTGAAGTTTTTTTTATGGCATAAGAAGGTGGCGGGAGTCGTTGTAAGGGGGCACGGAGTGGATGGCGAGGAGAGCAACAAGCTCCACAAGCTCACAAGGTAACCACACCTTGCAAAACAAGATCCATGAACGAGGTAATAGACGAGGAGCAAAGCTCGTGGACGAGATCAAGTTAATTACCGTTGTATAATATTGAAAGTTTTTGTTCCTTGTCTACAACCTTGAGAGAACCACTCCCACTTCAAAGAGGTTCAAAGAGGTGCATTATTAAAAGTTTTGTTCCATATTGTGATTGATGGAAAAAGTTACTTGTAGGAACCTTAGGAGGACCACTCCCTCCTCCCTAAGAGCGGAAGAAAATAGATCAAGATTAAAAGAAACAAACAATCGTTATAAAAGAAGAAATCAACCTTGTGAATTATGAAAAAAACTGACTAACCACACAACCTAGTGACTAGCCAGACCTCTATTTTCTCAAAACTATATATATTCTGTATTTTTATATTATAATGCCCTTAAAAATATACTCCCTCCGTCCCATTAGAAGTGTCCTAGTTTGAAAAACATAAAGTTTTAGGCACATTAAATGATGGGTATTTTTGTTTGTCATTTGACAATAATACCCTTGACAATAAATATTATTGTGGGTCCATCATATTGTTTGTTTTATGTTATTAAGGGCAAATTTGGAAGTTTACCAATAAATTTTAAAAGTTGACACTTTAAATGGGACAACTAAAAAAGGGAATATGGACACTTCTAATGAGACGGAGGGAGTATATATTCTACATTTTACGGATGTAATAGAAGTGATGATGTGTTGAGTCAAGTCAAAATACCTAGGCCTCAAACCTCATGACAGATTGGCAGCTAGTTCATTTTGAAATAGTTTAAGGTGTGGGCTAACTCACACCCTCTAATTACTTCAATACGATTCGTATTAGGTTGCACGAGTCGTATTAATGTTAGACTGTTCGACTATTAAATAGACAGGAATACGTCTCTTATTAAAAGTTACACGAGTCGTATAACTAGGTTATACGACTCGTGTTACAATTGATACGAGTCGTATTTAAGGTGTATGGATAGCCGCGACAAAGTCTGGAAAGATTCCTGACACACAGCAACACGACTCGTATCAATGTAACCACGAGTCGTATTGACCCTTTAATACGACTCGTATTATGGGATACGAGTCGTATTCCTGTAGGCAGGAATCTTAACAGATGTGTCATGTACACCTCGAAATGCTTGCCGAATTCAAACATATGCCGATGAGTTTATCATTCAAAACCATAACAAATCTCATTCTCAATTCAATTCTCATTCTTAGTTCTCAATTCCTTCAAATCTCATTCTAAAAAATGTCAAATAACATAAGGCAATTTTGGTCATACGTAAGTTTTTAACCTAACAGTCGGTTTATTTTTAGTTATATTGCACGCTATTTTAATTCTATATATTTTCAGCTTAATTTTTTTTGGGTGACTAGACTTATGATCTGGCGCAAACAAGAACTACAAATGATTTAAGACATGGGGCTGGACTGGCGAGAAGTGAATTTACAAGATGTCTGCCTCAGATTCAGACGGTTCATGGCGGATGAAATATACGCCGCGCGAACAGCCTAATGACGCCATGCGTTTACGAACCTTTACAAACTAGCATTTGTATTTATTACTTCTCATAGGATAACGCAAATGTACGTACATTTGTAGTATCTTATGAGAAGTAATAAATATAACACGTATGTTAGTTTGTAAATGTTTTGCTTGATTTTTATAACACTATCACCGTTATTACAAATTATAGATGCCTCCGCTTTTGCATTATAAACCATAAACAGTAGTAAAAAATATAATTTTAGAGATGGTTACAAATTATTTGACCTAGTGAAATGTCTCCGGTTTCCGTACTAGTTTAAGATAAAAATGAGTTATGAAACCGGAGACATATTAGTAGGTGAAATAATTTGTAATCATCTGTAAATTTATATTTTTATTAACGGTTTATGGTTTATAATGTAAAAAAGCGGAGACATCTGTGATTCGTAACACCAGTTATAAAGTTATAAAATCATGCATTTAATAAACCAGAAACATTTCACTAGATCAAATGATATGTTTTTCAATATAGTTAACCCTACCTTCTGAACTGATGTGTTTAACACACGGTTTATGTCTAGCAGCTACCAAGTTGAAGAACTACAAGCTTGATGATTTAAATTAATGATTCAAACCAAGCTCATCATTTAAGTAAAACCACAAGCTTGAGGATTCAAACCAATGCTTATTTTATATTTTACTTGTTGTTATATATATATACCATAGAATAAATAACATACACGATTATTTGCTTGTTCAACACCATGTGTTGTTTATTTGATGAAATTTGTTGATTGTGTGTTTATATAGATAAAATGGTGTGTTTTGATGTGATTTTGTTTTGGATTTTTTCGAAAGTTGTTTTGTTTGATAAAATTTGTTGATGGTATGTTTATATAGGTAAAATAGTGTGTTTTGTTGTGTTTTTTTGGATTTTTTCGAAAGTTGTTTTTTTTATAAAATTTGTTGATGGTATGTTTATATAGGTACAATAGTGTTTTGGTGTGATTTTTTTGGATTTTTTGGAAAGTTGTTTTTTGATGAAATTTGTTGATAGTGTGTTTATACTAGTAAAATGGTGTGTTTTGGTGTCATTTTTTTGGATTTTTTTGAAAGTTGTTTTTTTAATAAAATTTGTTGATGGTGTATTTATATAAGTAAAACGGTGTTTTTTTGATGTGATTTTTTTTTTATTTTCCAAAGTTGTTTTTTGGTGAATTTTGTTGATGGCGTGTTTATATAGGTAAAATGGTGTGTTTTGATGTGATTTTTTTGGATTTTTTGGAAAGTTGTTTTTTGATGAAATTTGTTGATGGTGTGTTTATATGTGGTGTCTATAAGTATAACATGTGGAAATGCACGTCAAATTTCCATGTAACTCTTATGAATAAAATATATTTCTTCCATTCTTTTAGTATGTGCGTTGGAACGACTAAAATTCACATACTGTTTTAACCAAAGTAAGGAGAAAAGAATTTGCATTGGAGTTTGACCAACATTAGATTCCCTCATTTATCTTTTGAATGACATTATTTATGGTTTTACTTGTTGCCACAGACTTCGGGTTCATATGTCGAATGGCTTGTAATATGTCACGTGTCTCCATATTTTGACTGTACAATTCTGCCACTATATTATATTATGCGGGGGTACGTCGTTTAGCGTATGCATGACCTTCTAAATGCTGAGTAGGATCATAGTTGTGCGAATAATCAACGACAAATAAAACCCATCCACCAACAATTCTTTTGCATTTACTATTAACTGGAATAAACAGTTTGGTTTTTTAGAGCCATTTTTTCTTTCGTCTAGGCTCTCTGGTTTATATTTACCCGCACGATCACATTTAAGGAGAACTTTTACCGTCTCACCCCATACATTATTTTTAAAACGTTGGGTGACAATAAAGTAACCATGGTCTCACCCGATATCTTGAGCTCACTTTACAAGTTCTTCACGTGATGTACAAAACCTTAAAAAAAACTTTATTTTATTTTTAATATTTAAATTATGTTGTTCTATCAAACATTGATCACGAGTAAATATTTACCTGATTTGTTTCATACAAACTACCGTCATTGTCACCTCCGTCGCCATTGACACCGCCATAATAATCACTGTCATAGGTACCACCATTTTGCTCGTTGTAATTACCTGAGTATTCAAAAAAGTTATCACCCTCGTTTTGACCATCGAAAATATTGTTACTATCTAAGAAAGACATTTTTAGAGGAAGACTTGGAACAAATCATTATAATGTAACTGTATAAAATATAACGATTGTTTTTGAATTCGTTGTTTAATATCGAATTGAATCGATCGAACGATCATTTATATTTGAATTTCAACAGAATATTAAATCGTGTCAAATAATTATTACGTTTTTCAAAAATCCGAATGCCTGAATGATTTTTTACAGATCAGTTAATACGACTCATAAGGTTCATACAAGTCGTATGATATGAGCTAAACGACTCGTATTAGACCTTATATTAGTCGTATATGGATATTCAATACAAGTCGTATGAAATGTAATACGAGTCGTATTATTGGCATATTTGACACTCTGAAACTTGCAAACTTTGTCGTCTGACAACTCAGTAATACAACTAGAAGTACCTTATACGAGTCATATTCAGGGTGTCTAGCTAGCCTGTCGAATGTCTGGATAGGACGACTCGCACATAAATATTTAAAAATTTCATGTTTTTTGTCTCTCTATTTTTTCTTTTTAAAACACACGTTTCGTTACAAATCTTCTTATCAGCACCATATAATTTTTTCTAACAATAATATCAAGTTGGGGGACATTATCATCAGAGTCATTTAGCTTGTATCGTTGTATTCATTGTGCATTGACTGGCTTGGTCAGAAGATGGGCGAAGCATTCAATGCACTTTGCAATAAAAAATACATTCTTGTCTTGCCAATTGCCGTGATGGTCTTTTGAACTTTGCAATTGGGGAGTCATGACGTGCCACCGACCATCAAGTTGCACTTGACGTTATGGTCATAGGAAACTTCTGTTTTTCATTTATTTTTTTACAATTTTCTTTTCAAATCATTTTAGTTTCTTTTATTTAATTTAATATGAAAAGTGATATGTGGCATTATGTAAACATAAAATGCATAGTTTGCGGTATGCTTCAGTACGAGAATGTGAAACGAGATCACGATTTGTTATGTCTTTAAAATTTGGTACGAACGTGGGTAGACTCATTTTGGATTGCTCCGGTACGATGTATCATATAATGTGGTAGGATGTACCATATTATTAGTTTATAAGCAATGAAAATGTTACCCTCTCCGTCCTATTATAAGTGTCTTAGTTGGAAAAAACAAAATTTTAGGCACATTAAATAATTGCTCTTTTTGCTTGTAATTTGACAATAATACCCTTGGGAATAAATCTTATATGGATTAATCACATTGTTTATTTATGTTAGTTTTGTGTTTATAAAGGTATATTTGGAAATTGACACTTTAGGACAAATAAAAAAGAAATGTGGACACTTCTATTGGGACGGATGTAGTACTTAAAAACAAATATTGTCACCAATGAAATTTACAAACCTAGAGGGTCTAGAATGATGAAAAGACAAACTCAAATAAAACTCTTTTTTGAAAGTTATTGCTAAAAGTAAAATTAAATAAACTAGAGGGGAGTAAAGTGAAAAAAAATAAGATTGATTAAAAAACCGCTAAATAGTACCTAATGATGAGCCACTTTTAAGTAGGGGTGTTGATTCGAATCGAATGCGAATTGAGCGAATTAGGCGAATTAGGCGAATTGAATTGGTTGAATTGGGACTTTTAAAAACTATATTCGTATTCGATCCACATTCGAATAAAAAGCTATGTATTCGATTCGATTAAGTTATTCGAATTCGAATAGATTCGAATGTATTCGCTTTAAAAAAATATAAACAAACAAACACATCAAGTAACAATACAAATGTAGCACCGACATAACATAAGTCTACAACATCACCCAAACAATGTGCAATAGTACATCGACAAGTCTAAAACATGTTAACAAAAGTCTAAAAGTGCATAATCAAACACAAAAAAGACTATAAACGAGTTTAAAACCTGTAGAAACAACAATTAAACAGCTGCCAAAGCACCAAATCATGTTCATTCAGTTCATATACAGAAACAACAATTAAGACTGGGTAATGGGTTAGGTTTGGGTATTTTTAACTTACTTTAAGCCCATTAAATCATATTCATATATAGATAATTAATTAGATATATTAAAAATATATATTAAAAAATATATAAATTTCTTATTCGAATTGGGCGAATCGAATGCGAATACAGAAAATCATATTCGTATTTGATCCACATTCGACAAAATTATTCGAATCGAATGCGAATCGAATTCGAATAACTGAAAGTGGATATCGAATGGCCTTAATCGAATTTGATTCGAATCGAATTTCGAATAATTCGAATGGTATTCGAATAATGAACACCCCTACTTTTAAGTTATTTCTTATCTTCCATGGCCTTTTCTTGTTCTTTCTCATCTCCGCTCCAGCCAGACATTCCGGCAACACGATTTAATTGACAATATGGAACGTCAAGTTCACCACCTGAATCATGAACCGGATTGAACCCGGAACGCATTCGTAACACGAATTGGTACATTAGATCCAGATCGCATATCATGGGGTCTTAGGGCGAATTATGTAACTATATAGAAAACATCTTTTAATCTTTCAAGGTCTGTTAGTCTTGTGATCAGTGGCGTACCTAGAAATTATTTTTACGGGGGTCGAAAATTTGATAGAAATCGTTTGATTATAGATATATAATATTTTTTTTCAATCCGGTTCGACTCGGCTCAGGTTGAACCGGGTCGGGTCAAATTAAAAAATGACAAAAAACTAAATTTGAGGGGTTAAAATTGAATTTTTTCATTTCCCTCCTCTTATATTTAAAATTGAAAATTTTCAATTTCCCTCCGCTTAACTAATTTTTTTAATGTCAAACCTTAATTTTATCTATAAATAATAACCAAAATCTCTCTAATCACCTTTATCACTATTAACTCTTTCTCAAATCTCTCAATCTATCTAAGAACTCCATACTTTTGCAACAAACTTTTAATAGCAACCTGTGAGTTTTTTCTTTCTTTCTTTCATCTTTTTCTTTTTTCTTTCATTTTTTGACATTATTTTTTTTTCTAAATACTTGAAACATCCTCTATGAATTTACCATATATTTACCAAGGTAAATAAAATTTGGTAAATCATCATTTTGAGGTTCGAGTTAGGATTGTTTTTCTTAAATCTTATAAAATAAATTCTTTATTTTGCTTCTTAAACCTCATATGTCTCCATTCTACATCTTTCTTAAGCCGTTATTTAATATACAAATAAGAAGTGAATGAAACCAAACCATGTTTCTAAACAAGACTATGTTGGAGGACTTGTATTATGGTATAAAAATGGTGATGTTGAGAACATTGGTTTACAACTAAACTTTCAACCATTCATCACTTATCACTTGATTACTTAGCTAAATTAGTTAATTTATTTATATATTTCTCTTCTTGTACTCATGACCATCCGAATCATCAACTATGTTGATGGTTTTGTGCAACGGTGAAACACTTGAGGTTATAATACCTCAATGCTTAACTATACATGACAATATAAATACATATATTTTACTATCCTTCTAACCATAATTTAACTCTATACATGGTTAAATATTTTTTGTTTCATATGGGCTGTAGATTGGGCATCAAACTGAGTTTTCAAGACTGGACGAGGGTCGAGAGTTAAATTTTACGGGGGTCAATCGAGAATTTAACATATAAAAACAAAAAAAAAAGAATTTCGCAGGGGGAGCGGGCGCCCCCACCCATTGTTAGTGGGTACGCCCCTCCTTCTGATTTGTTGATGTGGCGCTGAGTTGTAGTTTGGCATGTTGAAAACAATAAGAGTTTTTATTTATTAAAATAGTGAAGTTAGTAAATTATTTATCAATATGGTGTAGTTTTAAAAATGTATATTAGTTTTAAACGGTCTTAACTATCATTTTTTGGTTTTTGGCGGTCCAACTATCGAATTGCCTGGTAAAGTCCTAACTTTTAACACTTTGGCAACCAAAAGACCGCCGATATTTTTTTTAACGGTGTATGTTTTTTTCCGAATTCCAAACCAAAGTTCTAGGGCGTTGCTCGGAAGTAGAATACGAGTCGATTGATATAAAAGTTACTCGAAACAACGTTCCGAACGATGGAATGGTGCTTCGGTCGAGTGTTTAAACCTAACGGTACTTCAATCGGAGACATTTTTTTTGTTCAGAGCTTCATTTCGAGATAAATTTTACATCAATCAACTCGTATTCTTCTTCCGATCAAAACCCATAAAACCTTGGCTTTCGATTCGAAAAAACTTAATGTCGTTAAAATTGTTTTAACGACGACCTTTGGTTACTAAAATGATAAAAGTTGGGATCGCTACCAGCCAATTCGATAATTAGGACTGATAGACACCAAAATATAATAGGACCGTTTAAAACCAATATAACTTTTAAAAATATTTGCCAAAGTGATATACTTTTTAATTTCTCATGTTTCTCACTCCTATTTTTATTGGAGACTTTAAAAAATACTTTTTCTAAACATTTTTTTAAATTCTTTTAATGATGAACTCTATAAGTTTTTTAATTAAATAAAAATATGTTCAGTTTTAGAAATATATTTTAAACTAATTTAAAATGTTGACAATTAAAACCCAGCCAGACTGAATCATTTACAGCTTGGGTGAGGATGTGCAGGTTGAAAAGACTCTAACCTCTAGGATTCATAAGAACCATCCCTAGTGAAACTACACATATGTGTTTGTTTTAATGCTTCTTATCTCAAATTGTTTCAAATAACATTTCTAAAGCCTTGAAAGATTTCTAGTTGGATTGAAGCAATGCATGAAGAGCTTCTTCAATTCTAAATTCAGAATGTTTAGATAGAGTTGATCTTCCAGAAGGTCAATACGTAATTGGTACACGATGGTTGTATCGAAAAAAATTAGACGAAAGAGGAAACTAATTAAAAATAAATCCCGATTAATTGCTCAAGGATATAATCAAGAAGAGGGTATAGACTATGAAGAAGTCTTTGCTCCAGTAACTAGACTTGAAGCAATTAGATTATTCATGGCTTACTCTACAAACATGAAGTTTACTGTTTATCAAATAGACGTAAAATGTGCGGTCTTATATGGTATTACTGAAGAAGAAGTGTACGTTCAACAACCTCCTGGTTTTGAGGACAAAGAGATTCCTTGTCGTGTGATAAAACCATACAAAGTTTTGTATGGTTTACATCAAGCACCACGAAACTGGTATGAACTCTAGCTTCTTATCTCATGGAAAATGAATTCAAGCAAGGTCGCATTGATCAGACACGCTTTCTCACGAAGAAGAACAAATATCTTCTTTTTTTTCAAATATATGTTGATGACATCATATTTGTATCCAAAAGCATAGACATATGTAAAGATTTTGAGGCTCTCAAGCAATCAAAATTTCAAATGAGCTCGATGGGAGAGATGATTTTCTTTATTGAATTACAAATTAATCAAGTGAAAGGTGAAAATTTTTATCAATCAAGAAAAGTATGTAAAGAACATTCTAATGAAATTTCAATTCATTAGGACACTCATTGACAAGAACCACAAGATAAAACATGATGAAAATGGAAAGCCAGTGGATCAAACATACAATCGATATTTGATTGGATCTTTGGTGTACTTGACTGCTAGTACGTATGATATGTTGGAAAATAGTTCACTTTATTAAAATAATCAACTTAATATTATAACGATGCTCTCGTTATACATGGGAAATTCACTAGTACATTACCGTGTACAAAGCCAAATCAGAAATACATGTAGAGAACAAGTTACAAATGATACAAAACCATTGTGGTTAGTAAACTTCAGTTGAACAGCAATGTAAACGACAGTAACAACAATGAGATTGATGATCCTGCAAAACAGATATTAGAAAGAAAGATCCGGGCTTGTGTTTTTTCACAATTCCCTTAAACAGATTCGTCGTCTGTTCCCAGGGTACACCGGACGAAAGCAGCGTACTGCCGGACTTGATCACTTGCATGAAAAGGAACCGAAGAAGATGTTGCAGATGAGATTATAGATATTGTGTGTCTTGCTCATGTGTTCATGGTGTGTTGTGAACTCTCCATGTTTCTTGGTTTTTGGTGTTGATCAAAACTCAACTTATGTTGCCATGTTTTTGGTTGTTGTCTTTTTAGACAAAAGATTGCAAAAAGTCTTGCAACTAATGACAATTGAATTGTCATAAAACTTAGCAACTAATGACAATTGAATTGTCATAAAACCAATTCACTTAAGGGTTGGAAAACCCAATAGTCTCTTCTAGATGGTGGTCAAAAACGAGTCGGGTTACAACAACGCCAACCTCGAATTTCGGAGCTGCATTCGGTTACCAACCGACTACTTGAGAGCCGACCTCTCATTTACACAAAATATCCAACAATCCCCCACATAAATAGAGGTCGATCTCAAATACAAACATCATTCCGATTAAATTTCAGCAGTTGAATCTTGCATACGATAGGTAGGTGTTACCCTTTGAACCTTCGCTCATGAAACACATTTAGTCTACTGGCTCTGAGTAGAACGTGATGTCTTTGAACTCGTCTGCCGTTTGTGTAGGCGACAATACGCTTCACACAAGACTCTCCCTGACAAAGTCAAGTCCTCATTGTTATGTTCGTTATGGTCATGAACATTTTCCTGGTTCTGCGAGAGCTCTAGGAATTGTGCCCTCCAATTCCATTCGAAGCGACCCCACTTCTCTCTAACATAGGTGATTCATCACATGTGACTACATTAGTCGAATCATTAAAAGCCATAGGCTTAGCCTCTTACCTGTCACTTTTAGGAATGGACTAGGAAGATTACTAGATCCTTGTAGTAGACTCCCTTTTAAAAGACGTGGGCGTTTTATCAGTTAACTCTTCTTTATTAGTTAACCCCCCACAGTGACCTTACCAGTTCATACAAGTAGGTTATCCTATTGAACTCGGATCTTGGGATCTCCAGTCAACCGAGTTAGGTTTCCTTCATATAAACTTAGCTTTTCACGGGCTTTAGTCTCATTCCACAACTCAATCTCGCATTAACCCTCAGGTTCTTGAATCCAAGCTATTTTATTTGACTTCGTCAAGTCACAATAGTTTACAATCGAGATTGGTTGTCCGTCTGTGGTTTAACTCTTAGTTAAACTTGCATATTGTCACTTTTAAAGACTATAACTTTAGGCCATTAGTTTTAGTCTTTGGTTTTGAAAATACAATATGCAATTTTAGTGACCACCAAAATGCAATTTAAATGAATAGATCTTCACTATATGCTTTTGGTCACTAGATCATTAACTAATACATTGGCATTCACATGTTTGCAATATTAACTTGGATTATAAATTCCATATTGCTAAACATTCCACATTCTTATATCAAATGCAAGTAACCCCCACATTTAAGTGGTATTGGATAACATCAATCACCTTTCGGATCAATTACCATTTTCACATACCCTAAAAAGGATTGTTTCTTAAATGGCTTCTCCCCCACATTTCTTGTCATTTGATCAAGTTGTGACTTTACTTATGACACCAAGTTGATGATCATGATTTGATCAAGACCCTATCTTTGTATCACGAAGTTCATGAATGCTTAATTGACAACTACAAAGCTTAGATAAGCTTTTGAGTTAACTAAGGCAAACAACAAAGCTTTACATGAGCTTTTGAGTTAACTATAGCAACACATGCCTTAGTCATGAACTTTTTACCTGGGCTATAAGTTTTCCATTAACCTTCTGAAACTTAAATCCAAGTTTCTCATCTAGGATAAACCTAGAGACTTGAGTTCTCCTCAAGTTATATCATTTCCTTATAATGAATGAAAGTCATCATTTGATTTGTTTTCGCAACTAATTCTTGTGATATGTATGTGAATGTTTCATGTTAATTAGTCTCCATAGAGCACCATAATTAATTAGTACTAGTCTAGCATGCTTTAGACTACAATACTCTAGCATGTGAACAGAAGATGCATCATTCTGATTTTCACAGCCCTAAGAACCAACATCACATACATTCCAACAAGAATTTCATTTCACAGTTTAGACAAATCATCATCTCAAATCTGCAGTGTTTGAGAATGTCTCATATGTATGTTTCTCAAACATACAAAACTTCATCATTCATTTAGGAATATGACATCTATGAGCTTGATATCTAGCACTTCGCCACTGACTCATAAAGATTTTAACAAAGTCTTATTTTGAGTCACCTTGGCAAATAACTTATCATCAATGAATGGTTCAATGTTATGTTGAGATACAGTCATACTAGACTGATAACCATAACATGGAATTCACAGATTCTCATACGCGCTGTTCATTGTTGATTTGAAAATATATATACTTTGTATATTATTAATCATGAAGATCACATCTTCTACATAGTTAAATCAACATTGAAGATAGTAGACGCATCTACATGTACTTCATTTCTCATGATAAATCACATATTACATGTCACTCGTGAGTCCGTTTCAATTTATGACAATATATATATATACATATATTATCATGTGTTACAATTTATACCAAGTAAATTTCCACAATAATATATATGTCTTCAAATTGATGTCTCACTTATGACTACATCATTATCCATGATTAAACTCACAAGTTGCGGTTGTGCTTCTTGCACTACCCGTTTAAATAGACATCAATTTATTATGCATGTCACACGTGTTTCGATTTACTTCATTGTATTAACTGCATGTGTTATCCTAAGATATTGAACACATCAATTATACAATATCGAACAAATTAATCCGACCAAACAAGAATTTAATCATCATAATTTAATTGAATATATAAATGATTTCTAACAAATAAAATCATATTGTGTTGCAATCTTCAACACTTTCATCATCTTATATGACGATCACCTTTAGTGACATATACTCACCATAGTTAGTCGGTACATCCCATCGACTATAATTCCAATAGCACGAGAGCTATTAAAATAATAACTATCCATGACACGTAATGATCCGTGTCATTTAATACATTCTTGGAATAAATCCAATGGCATATTTATTTGATTTTCAAGAGGTACTCCCTCAGTAAAATCTCATGTCGTCATATCCTCGTTTCATTTTTGAAACTATACTCTTGAACAGTCACTCAACTGTCCGGATAATAATATGTTGTGTAAATCTTTACTAATCTCAAGTAACAGTATTCGGACAATACAAAATATATAACAACAACCAAGTTGTTAAAGATTGCTTATTTCAAAACACAAATTGTGTTAAAGGTTTATGCAAAAGTATTGTAATAAAACAATCCAAAACATTTTCCTTCTATGGTTTGCAAAATATATAATTACAAAGCCTAGACAACTTTTATTTATCATTTTATTCCAAAATCAAGGTCTTAAACTCCAACCTTATATATATACATTTTTTCAACTTTCCACAAGCCAATAGTTTAACATATTTATTTGGAGTTATACGTTTACACAAAACGTACTAACAACTTGAGATTATGACATTATTTATAACCCTCATGTTAGAAATGCAATGTTTACACAAACATCTTCCAAATATGTAATTATTTTATAAACATAATTATCTCACAATATTGAACCAAATGTTTACATAAAACATTTATAACCATATTAGTTCAATCATATCTAACACTCTTGTTAGATAATTAAACAAGATCTAACGAGCACGTTAGAAACTACACGTTTACATAAAACGTATGGTGAATACCAATAAATGCAATCTAACACATTTATAAATATTATAACGATTACATAATCGTTTTATATATGTTGATCATCGCAACAAACCGTTTCTAACACACATGTTAGAAGATAAACGATTAAAACATAATTGTTGAACTTTCCGGTTTATATAATAAAACCCACCTCTCACATATCAATTGCTCAAAACATTATTTATGTCATCATAAAACCAATTATATCTAAATTGTTAGAGACATGAACCATCTCTTAGATTAAATTCTTTAAATCATTATTCATGACATTCATAACCATTAAAACTCATTATATCTAAATGGTTATAGAAACATGAACCATTTCTTCATGTTAATAACTCAAATTATTATTAATGTCATTCATAACTATTAAGAGTCATAATTTCTAAATGGTTATAGAAATACAAACCATCTCTAACATACATGCTAGATGGTAAACTTTTACACACAACATTATTTACAAAACACATATTGTTTCATATAATTAGTAATCACTAAAACGTTTGTTAGGTAAGAAAAAAACGTTTACACAAAACGTTCTTAACCATTACCAAAATAATATCCAACATTCATGCTAGATAATCAATCGGGTTCTAACGCACACGTTAGATAATTAGACGTTTATACCAAACGTTAATGTCATGTGGTTTATACATTAAATCGATTCCAACACTATTGTTAGATAACCAAACGTCTATCGAAACGTTTTTGTCATATGGTTTCTTAACTAAACCAATTCTAACACTCTTGTTAGAACACCAAACGTTTATCGAAACGTTTTTATCGTATGGTTTATTAACCAAATCAATTCTAACACTCTTGTTAGAAAACTAAACGTTTATCGAAACGTTTTTGTCGTACGGTTTATTCACTAAACCAATTCTAACACTCTTGTTAGAAAATATACAATTAGCAACCATTTTAAATTCAAGCTAATTGAATCAAACCATTTGAATTGTACCACCCAAGTTAGGATTTTAGATTGTACTCCAATCTATATATAATCCAAACACAAATTTGTACTAATACAAATTATTTCCCAATAAAATATATTTAATTGATTTTAACTAAAATCTCAAATAGTTTTATATTTTAATCTTTTGTGAACCCAAATCCTTTTAAAGGTTTTAAAATTGTAACAAACAATTTTCATAAAATCTGTTTAAGTTTGTTGGAAAATAGTTCACTTTATTAAAATAATCAACTTAATATTATAACGATGCTCTCGTTATACATGGGAAATTCACTAGTACATTACCGTGTACAAAGCCAAATCAGAAATACATGTAGAGAACAAGTTACAAATGATACAAAACCATTGTGGTTAGTAAACTTCAGTTGAACAGCAATGTAAACGACAGTAACAACAATGAGATTGATGATCCTGCAAAACAGATATTAGAAAGAAAGATCCGGGCTTGTGTTTTTTCACAATTCCCTTAAACAGATTCGTCGTCTGTTCCCAGGGTACACCGGACGAAAGCAGCGTACTGCCGGACTTGATCACTTGCATGAAAAGGAACCGAAGAAGATGTTGCAGATGAGATTATAGATATTGTGTGTCTTGCTCATGTGTTCATGGTGTGTTGTGAACTCTCCATGTTTCTTGGTTTTTGGTGTTGATCAAAACTCAACTTATGTTGCCATGTTTTTGGTTGTTGTCTTTTTAGACAAAAGATTGCAAAAAGTCTTGCAACTAATGACAATTGAATTGTCATAAAACTTAGCGACTAATGACAATTGAATTGTCATAAAACCAATTCACTTAAGGGTTGGAAAACCCAATAGTCTCTTCTAGATGGTGGTCAAAAACGAGTCGGGTTACAACAACGCCAACCTCGAATTTCGAAGCTGCATTCGGTTACCAACCGACTACTTGAGAGCCGACCTCTCATTTACACAAAATATCCAACATGATATTATGTTTGTTGTTTGTTTGTTTGCACGATATCAATCTAATCCTAAGGAATAACATCTTTAGGCTATCAAAAGGATACTCAGATATCTTAAAGGCAAAGCAACACTAGGGTTATCGTACTCTAAAGATGGAAATTTTGAGTTGCATGCTTACACTAATAGTGATAATGGAGGGTGTAATCTAAACAGAAAGTCAACATTCGGTTGTTGTCAAATTTTAGGTCTTAAACTTATATCTTGGAAGCATAAGAAACAAACCAATGTTTCTTTAGCCACTGTAGAGGCTAAATACATTGTTGCATCATCATGTTGTTCACAAGTCATTTGATGTGAAAATCAACTCTTGACCTACGGGTTATTTTTCTGAAAACCACAATCTACACTGATAATACTGCAACTATGTTTATAACTAGCAAAGTAGCAAGCCATTGCAACATTCCAAAACTAAACACATAAAAATTAGATATTACTTCTTAAGAGATGATTCGGAAAAAAGGTCTAATCGTATGCATTGAAAATAAGTTGGTTGTCTGCTCACAAAAGCTTTTAAACCAGGTAGCTTTGAATATTTGGTCCATGCCATTGGTATGATTAATTATGAACGTTGACAGAAAGTATGTTGCCAACATTGTGTTATTAAATTAAAAATCCAAAAACATCACAAAATTATATAAATTTTATTTTTTTTTCAATTTTTGTAAGAATAGTTGAATTTGCCATGGCAATATATGAGAAATGATAGTACACTATGTCTTTATCTTTTACGTATGTTTTTGAAAATGCATAATAAATACCGACGGGTCATTATGTGGTGTGCGGGTAGACTACAACAGTAAATCTGAAAAAGTAGACACTATGGTGATAAACTAAATGCTTCTATGCGAGTTGTGTTAAGTTCCATCTTAGATCATCTATAAAGTATACGCTTCTGATAGACTCCTTGTGAAGTTACTTACACACACGATAATGATCCACTAAAACCAGTTTTAAGCTAGCATTAATGACTTTTTTGTTGTGGTCTAATCATGTTAGTTTAGGTAAAATAGTTGTCGTGTTTGAAAATTAATCAATTGATATCTTGTGGATCCGTCAAAAGCTATGAATCTATCAATCTATCAATCAATCAACCATAACAAGTAATGAACATGAATCAATAATAAAGTTTGTTGTGTATTTGATAAGATAGTTAAAGAGTACAAGTGAGTTCAAATGAAGATGAGTACATAATAAGTATTTGAAATATCTATTTATACTACCTATAATCTATATATACACATAAATGTAACAAGCATTAAACCGAGTAAGATATGCGCGCAACAGTTCTCTGATACATGAGGAAACTGTCCGCACATTTCAAGGTCTTGAGTCTTCCCGTACATGTCTACACATCTTTTCATAAGTAAACAAGTTTGATCAGTTAAAATACCAACAATACTCCCCCTACGATAATACTTGTCACTCTGATCTTTAATCATCAAATTCTTCTTCTTTCACACCGAGTTATGCAAATTCTTCTAATGGTTTTGTATTCGAGAAATTATGTGTAACTTTGATGTAGTTTGAATCTTGTTACTTCTTTCTTGTACTTGTCAGCTTCTACAATGATTGGCAAATCATTGATTTGTTCAACTATTTCATGATCAAGATTGAGAACATCCTTTTGTGTACAATTCTTCAGTCATGTTATTTCCTTTCATCGCCAAATTTCTTAGATTGTAAATCCCCAATAGTTCAAAACCATCAATGTAAATTCTGCCAACATTCAATGCCAACAATTCGTTTTCAAAGCCAACTTTTCATACACAGTTGAAAGAATATCAATCATATGAATGAAATAACGTAAGTTTTATGCAAAGTCTTTATCTGTCACTTGTTCAAACTTCTGTTTAGACAAGATATGAATATAACTCGCACGTAGTAATCTGAGTTCAAACACACCAAACATACTCACTTCATCAATTCCTTAATCAGGTATACCTCGGATGTAGTAATCAACTGGAACCTTAACACGCAATCAATTTCAACTAAAATCGAATATTATTCATCAGTTAATGCAAACTATTTTCGAATTGAATCCAATGAGTCTTTTGCAACTCAGGTTCACCACAAATAAAATATATGCGGGTAGTATTTGACTTGAATATGGCCCATGAGTCTTACAGTCTTAATTAAAGGAGCGTTATGTTTGAGAAAAACAGCACCCAAATGGTGATTTTAAGGATATTAATGAAGGTATAAGCGGTTATAATTAGTTTTGAAACAAAGCCATAGTAAAACCAGAACACAATATTTGTTTAAAAATTTATTCATTTAATATGTCAATATTATCCTCAAATTAAATAGAATTAAATGTTTGGTTTTATGATTTAGTTTTTTTTAATATAATTTCGTATAAAATTGTTATATATGCTTATAAATATTGACGTATTTATTTATGCCAATTACCAACTTTATCCTAATGTTTCATGTTTATAGCTTATCAAATATAAACCGACTAATGCATACCCCTAGTATGAGAAGGTTGAAAATGTAACTACTTTTAAATTTTTTTAAGATTTCTACTAAATATGAGGGGATCAAAATATAATTAATGTTATTAAAATATATTATTATATATATATATATAAATATTTTGAATATAAAACTATTATTATGAGAAAAACTCTCAAAAAATGACACATAAGGATAGAAGCCCCCAAATAATATTACCTAAGCAAAATTAATTTTGCTTTATTATATTAGAGAAGAGATTCTACTAAAAAAGATTACAAATTAAATAAAAATGAATCTCAATGATTTACAAATTAGCAGATTTTTTATGATCAAATTTTATAAATTTATATCTTCTAAAACACACTTAAATACATTAAAGTGCATTGAAACACTAAATATTTTAAAAAGTACTTAAAATACTTTAGAAACAGATAAACATTAGCATATTTGCTATCAGAAATATCAAAAATATTTTAAATCAGACTTCATATAAATATTTTAAAAAGTATTTAAAATACTTTAGAAACAGATAAACATTAGCATATTTGCTATCAGAAATATCAAAAATATTATAAATCAGACTTCATAAAGTCTTATATTGTGATACTAGTTTAGTGCCCGCGCTACGCTTGGAAACATAACTTTCAAGTGATGCTTTTAAGGATGTTCATAAATGTTCCATTCAGTTTTGAGAACCGAAACACAAGATATATTTTTAAAAATTAGATTTTTAGTATAGCAATATTATACTCAAATTAAAGATAATAAAGTGCTCAGTTTTATGGTGTATTTTGTTTTTAAAAAAATCATATAAAAATGTTATGTATATTTATAAAATACTGAGGTCTTTAATTGTATGTTATTATTAACTTTATCCATAAGTTTCATTTTTAAACTTTATCAAATATAAACCGACTCATGTACACCCCTTGTAGTAAAGTTTTAGAAATCTAAATACTCTTAAATGTTTCAGAAATCTCCAAAATATTAGGGGATCAAAATGTAATTAGTTTTATTATAATATATTTTATATACATATTTTAAATAAAAAAATCTTTATTACGAGATAAGCTCTCAAATAATGTCACATAAGCTAAAAGCTTTGAAAAAATGGCACATAAGCTTTTTTTGTTTTGATATATTATATAAGAATAAAATATAGGATTAGAATTAATATTTAGTCATTTACAATATTTGAATCAAAGGTAACTTTATAGAAACATAACGAAGTTTCAATTTTGTTCCAATTAAGTCACTCAAACTTTGTTTTGTTTCAATTAGGTTATTTATATTTAAGTTTTGTATCAATTCAGTCATTCAAACTTTGTTTTGTTTCAATTAGATAACTTATCTTTAAATTTTATTTCAATTAAATCACTCAAACTTTGTTTTGTTTTAATTAGATAATTTAAACTTACTTTAATATTTCAATCCTATATTGGTAATATTAATTTTTTTAATTGTGAAACATTTTTAATAAATGAAATTTATATAAATTCCAAAAAAATTAAAAAATGGCAAAAAACATTTTTTTAATTATAATTTGTGTGTTAAAAATCAGTTTTTACATGTCATACAAGTTAATTATTTATGATTAAAACATATTTCTAAAGTCAAGTTACTTAATTGAAATAAAACGTAAAGATAAGTTATTATATTGAAACAAAACAAAGTTTAAGTGACTTAATTGGAACAAAACTTAAAGATAAGTTACCTAATTGAAACAAAGCAAAGTTTGAGTGACTTAATTGAAACAAAATCGAAAGTTGATTATGTTTTTGTGACATTTTCCCAAATAAAAATTAAATAAACGAGATATTATATATTGTTATAAATATAAATATGATTGCATAGTATTATTGTGGTTATCAATACTAACATAGATTAACTTTTTCTCAAAGTTTCTCTCTCTTATATATACAACCTATTGTATTCCATTGTATGACACACTTGATCAATGAAATAATCTATTTCTCTCTATTATTCTTCTTAGAGTAAATTACTATTTGAGTACCTATGGTTTGATATCTTTAACCATTTGAGTCTAATTTTCAAACTTTTAACAAATTGAAACATGTGGTTTGTATTTTATAACCATTTGACTCTAAGTTACTAACATGGTTAGATTTTTTAGTTAGTATATAATAAAATGACCCAAATGCCCCTACACTCAAATGATTATTTTTCACAATTTGGATTTTTAAATCTTTATTAAAAAATTATTTTTTTTTACCTTTTTTATCGTTTGGTTTTTATAAATAGTCGGGTTTTAACTTTTTTTAAAACATTCGGCATTTTAAATGTCTTTATCAAAATCATTCATCATATTGAAATGATTGTTTTAACGGTATGACTATTTTAACTTTTTTTTAACCGTTAATTTTATTTAATCATATTTTTTAAACCGTTGATTTTATTTAATCATATTTTTTAAATCGTTGATCTTATTTAAAAAAAGACGCAAAAAATATAAGAATTTAAAAAGACCTCCAGTTTTTGTGTGACTTAAACATTCAAGTTACCTAACGTCTTTTTTAATTAAGATGAACAGTTAAAAAAATGATCGATTAAAACGAACAGTTTAAAACAAAAGTTAAAATAGTTAAACGGTTAAAAGATCATTTAAACAAGATGAATGATTAAAAACAGAATGGTTTAAAAGGTTTTAATAACCGAATGATTAAAAAATTTGAAAAACGTGATTTTTTAATAAAGTCATTAAAAAACCAAACGGTTTAAAAAATATGTTTAAAATCAGTTGTTAAAAAACATAGAACGGTGTAAAGATTTAAAAACAAGTTTTTAAAATAAACTTATTTTATATATTTGTCCTCAAGGTTATGAAAAATATATATTTGAGTCTAATGGCATTTGGGTCATTTTGTTATATATTAACTAAAAAATCTAACTATGTTAATAAGTTAGACTCAAATGGTTATAAAATACAAACCACATGGTTCAATTTTTTAAAAGTTTGAAAATTAGACTCAAATGGTTGAAGGTATTGAACCATATGTACTCAAACAATAATTTACTCTTCTTCTTATGTTATTGTGCTATTAGGTTAGTTTTACAACTATCAGCACGAAAGTGTTCTCTCTAAAAACCCTAGCTCCTAGATACAAGAATGTGTTGAATGCTTTGTCAAAGTATGTTCATATAAATTAGCCTACAATTATCACCCAAAGTTATCATGGATATCTATAGCCTAAGGGGCTTCTAGCAAGTCATACGACAAATCTTTATTGAAATTAAATCTTGAATTTTATGTGATTTTATTTAATCAGACAAAAACTTTGTTATAGATATTATTTGCACGTGTTTATTTTGTTCAATTTCATTTTATTGTGAAAAAAATGTGTATATACCTTTGTTATAACTTTCATTCAGAATATTACTTATTTTTCTATAACGGTGATATTGTGATTTTATATATTTCAAAAAGGTTAATCTATAAAGAATATATATTTGTATTGTATGATATATTCGGTTAAGTTCTTTGACCTATAGCCAATTGAGATTTGAATTTGTCATGTATTACGTGAAAAATATTCAATATCTTAATCTCGCTTAATTTATTTGTAAATCTTTTGTTTTATGTGAAGTTTTTATTTGCCATGATACTTATGGAAGTTATTATAAATATATTTATATTTTTTAAGTATATTAAAATGCTTGTGTGGATTGAGTACTTTCTATAGTATAAGCGGTGTATTATTATGAAAAAAGTTTACTCCTAAATACTAAATAAATAAAAAGTTATCGAAATATCATATACTAGGTTTAACACCCGTGTGTTACACACGGGTTATATAAAAATATTTTTAAAAAATTATAATTATTATATTTAAAAATTTGTAAATATTTTTGTAAATTCTCATTAATCACAAAATTTTGTCTACATCAACTCTCCTATTAAATTTTTCATCAACTCTCATACTAAATTTTTCATCAACTCTCATACTAAATTTTTCATCAACTCTCATACTAAATTTTCCCTATAAAGATTCCTTTTATAGAACAAAGTATGTTTTCCCCCTAAAAATTGCCCCCCTAAAACTTTGATTTATTAGATAGATACGGTTTAATACACGTGTGTTACACACGGGTTAAATAGTAATATTTATAAAGAAATTATAACCATTATATTTAACAATTTGTAAATATATAACATTTAAGGAGTTGGCTCCATCAACTTGCATGGTGAAAAATTTAGCTAAATTTTACCTCCCAAACTTCCTATTATAGAAAAAAAAATCCCTCCAAAAATTACCCCCTAAAAGTTTGATTTATTAGATATATATATATATATATATTATGATCATAGTAAAATATCCATGTGATTATTTATCCTTAGAAATGACATCTGAAGTGTCATACTTTCTAATTTTCTTATCATTTGACAAACGAGTATTGGATATTAACGGACCTAACTATTAGTTTTTTGCCGTTATCGGTCCCAACTTTTGAAATATGTGCTGACGGTCTCAACTTTTCTCACTTTGGCCACTAATGGACCCGCCGTTAAAAAAGTTAACAGCGTTAACTTTTTTTTTTGAATTTCAGGTCGATGTTTTATGGTTTTTGATCGGAATAAGAATACGAGTTTATTGATATAAAAATTACATCGAAACGATGATCCAAACGACGAAATTTGTACATCCGGTTAAAGAACCGTTAGGTTTAAACACCCCGATAAAGCATCGTTTTGTCATTTGGAGCACCGTTTCGATGTAAATTTTATATCAATCGAATCGTATTCTTTTTCCGATCAAAAACCATAAAACGTCGACCTGAAATTCAAAAAAAAGTTAACGCCGTTAACTTTTTTAACGGCGGGTCCATTAGTGGCCAAAATGATAAAAGTTGGGACCGCTAGCACATATTTCAAAAGTTGGGACCGGTAGCGGCAAAAAACTAATAGTTAGGTCCGTTAATATCCAATACTCCTTTGACAAAAAGTCATAAGATTCAAGATCAAAGTTCTTACATGAAAGATATGACACCTGAAGTGTCATACTCTCTAATCTCATTATCAATTGACAAAAGGTCTGAAGATTCAAGATCAAAATTCTTGCATGAAAGATATGACACCTGAAGTGTCATACTCCCTAAATCGTTATATCGATTAATAGAAGGTAGTAAAATTTAAGATTGATAAGTTATGCATGACTCGGATATAGACTTGCTTCTTATTTGATGAAAATGAAGATCATACTTCAAAAATCTCATTTATTTACACAATGTCAAGATGTAAGACTAAACCGCTCTTCGCTCGCCGCTCGTTCACGCTTGCTCGAAAAATGCTCGTTCGAATTTCCGCACAGTTCTATACGATCTGATTTGCTCGGTTCCGTTTGCAAACGAGCCAAGCACGAGCAAGGGTCCGATCGGCTCGGTTCGGCTCGAATTTTTAAAAGCTTTAAATATATATATATATATTTACACACACATATTATATGTGTATGTGTATACATTTTATATATAGAATTATTTATAATAACTGTTTTTTTTTTACTTTTTTTTAGGTGTACATGCTTGTGGGAATGGTCATGTCAAACTTGATGGACATGGATTTAACTATATTTTCAAATATTTTGAGTTTAAGTTAGAACTTTATGTGTTTCATATTTGTGGTTTGTTGAAAACTTATGTTGCTAAAATTATTGGAGTTTATTAGTTGAAACTTGAATTTGAATGAAAGCCAAATCATAGAGCGCCGATTTCAATTATGTTGTTAAACAAAATTTTTATGAATGCGAGCAAAAACGAGCAGAACATAGCCGCTCGGTTTAGAAACAATTCGAGTATGAGCATCATTTTTTGCTCGCATTTGTAAGTTTGATCCGATCTGATCGGCTCTGTATATAAAGCGAGCGAGCATGAACAGACTTTCGCTCGGATCGGCTCCGCTCATGAACATCCCTAATTATGTGAAGAGAAAATTATTTGTGAGTTAAATCGAATAAACCAATTTCTACTTGACATACGTTTAATATGCCTCTGAAGTTGCAATATGATAAAAAAAGGTATTGAAGGATTCAAATCCTTATGTCCAAGAAAATAATTAAAAACCATGAAACTAGTACGGTTCTATTTCATCTCCTATTATTATGAATAGGGGTGTAAATGAGCAGAGCTACTCGCGAGCTACTCGAGATCGGATCGATAAAAAGCTCGAACGAGCCGAGCTTTTTCGAGCTCGAGCTCGAGCCCGAGCCTAAGAAAAAAGCTCATTAAGCTATCGAGCCCGAGCTCGAGCTTTACACCTCGAGCTCGAGCCGGCTCGCGAGCCTTATCGAGCTTTTCATTTATAAGTTTTTTTATTTATTTTATAAATATATATTATTATTATTAGTTAAAATATGTATAAATTATGATTAAAAATATATAATATGTATTTTGTTATGTATAAAATATATATAATTAAAAGTTTATATAAAATTAAATATAAAAAATTAAAAAATATATATAAAATTAAATATAAATATTTAAAATTAAAATAATAAATCATCAAACGAGTCGAGCCCGAGCCGAGCTCGAGCTTGAGAAGTTTGTGACGAGCTCGAGCTTTGAAATTAAAACTTGAATCGAGCCGAGCTCGAGCTCGAGCCTCGTTAAACTTAAACGAGCCGAGCTCGAGCCTAGACGAGCTCGGGCTCGGCTCGGCTCGTTTACACCCCTAAATTTATGAATGTCATGACTATGAACATTGTGATGCTAATAATGGGATCAGCCATATCTATTTCATTTAAGACCCGTCTACAGTTAAATTACTACAAATTAGTAGTACGTAGTCTTCAATATTAAATTGGCTGTCAACGGTCCCAACTTTTATCACTTCGGCAACCAACAGTACGTCGTAAATTTTTTAACTTCATTAAGATTTTTTAGAATTCAGGACCGATGTTTTAAGTCTTTTGATCAAATGAGAATATGAGTGTATTTAAGTAAAAGTTACATCGAAATGGCGCTCCGAACAACGAAATGGTGCTTCAATCGGGTGTTTAAACCTAACGGTGCTTCAATTGGATAAAGTTTTTTATCGTTCGGAGCCGTTTCGAGATAACTTTACATCAATCGACTCGTATTCTCATCCGATAAATAAGCCTAAAACATCAGTCTTGAATTCGGAAAAAACTTAATGGCGTAAAAAATAACGATGAACCGTTGGTTGACAAAGTGATAAAAGTTGGGACCGCTGACAGCCAATTCAATAGTATATTGAGACCGATGAAAACCAAAATATGATATTGAGATTGGTATACGTAGAAACCAATATACCTACATTTTAAACTCATTTTAAGCCTAATTTCTAAATAGCTAAAGCACAAACTAAAAAAACTTAAACCTAATAAACGACCACCAGTTTCATCATCACACTTTTACAAATTCACGACTTCACCATCCAACTCAAACCCAATGCAGTTTATTATTTTATAGGACTGCATTTTTTAAATGCGTGTTAATTTTATATATCGACTGCAGTTTTTATACATACATATGTATGTACTGTACTTTTTTATATAAGTGGAATGTAGTACTGTAGATTTTTTATATATCAACTTTTGATTTTTTATATATATGTAGTGAAGTTTTTTTATATAAATTAATGGCCTGCAGTTTCATATGTGTTAGATACCCGTTATTCAAGATTTACTCAAAATTATATAATGTGATTTGAAGTTTTATATATCTACCATTTTTTCTACTTTTTCCTACTGTAATGCCACACTGATCGTAAAATACACTAACATTTGTTTAAAATTGTGCATGTATGTATGGTTTGTAAATTGTGATTCTTGCACTCATCGATCAGTTGCTATTTCTACGTGTTGTTTGAACATTGAACCAAACTTAATTATTATTTGAATTTTGTTATGGTTAGCAAAAAAAAGTGTTTTTAAGCTAAGACGGTTTATTTGATTCAACACAAAAACCAAACCGAATTAAACTCGATTAAGATTAGGTTGCGTGAATTCGGTTCGGTTTCGATTAAGGTTTCACAAAAACAAAAAACTCAATCCGAATAATTCGAACTGAGTAAACCAAGTAACTCGCAAGCTGAACTGATGAACAACCCTACTAGGGGTGCTCAATAGGTCAGATTGTCGGGTTGGTGAGTCGAACCCCATCCAAACCTGAAAAATTTATACAAATTTAAACTCGACCCGAACCTAAAAATTTAAACATCAATTAAAGCAGACCTGAGTTTTAGTAGGTTGACCCATAAACATGGCAACATGTGTAAAATTTAAAGACACATTCTATTAAAGAACATATCATTTAAATCTTTTAATCTGTGAACGTAGTTACTTCATTTAATACCCATCTTTTCGGTTAAATTACTCAAAACTTAACTAGCTAAGAAACATGGACCATGCTAAATATATAACACAAAGGTGGAAAAACAAGGTACGTTTTTTCCACTACAGTTTTATTAGCACTTGTATTACATAACCATATCTATTCATACTTTTATTACATAACCATGTACCGTTTTATTTGACATGTTTCTAAAATACATGGATTTGTTCTCTATGGTTTCTAAGGATGAGCTTGTTTTTCTGCATAGGCTTTGGCTTCTTCCGCCGAGGAGCAACAACTTTTACACCCGTATGGTCCTTTGTAGCAGCATCCATGATGACATCCATATTGACCGCCACCACCCCAATGTCCACCACCACCACCACGTCTTCCGCCACCACCACCACCACCATTGTATGTTGGTTCTACCTTATCCCTAGCTCCTTCTGCTTCTACATCAAGTGACCAAAAACATACATTAGTATAGTAAGCACTCATATATAGTTTATAGGTTTAAAAAATATAAGTAACCAATATTAATTCTAATTTCTACATAGAATCAATGTTTTTTATAAATTTATTAAGAGACTGGAAAATTTAAAGACGCTTAGTTTCGAACATGCACATAGAAATCCAACAAATTGTAATAATAAGGGATAATACTAACTCTGAGTCGCGGCCTCATGCTGCAACGTCTCGTCAGCCAGAGTGTAGGTAACGAGAAGAAGAAGAAGTGCAAACACCAAACACGCGTTGATCTTCATTTGAAATAACTTATTAAGTTAGTGATGTTGTGAAGATGTTGAACATATTAGGGCTTGTATTTATAGTGGACACATGCATGCATAGTGGATAAACATACATTGTATCCGTTCAACGTTGTCGCTCGTTCGTCATACTATTATTTTTTATATGTCTGAATTTAGTTTTTGGACAAACGAGCTTGCGTACTATAACACCGATAACTTAATTTAGGTTGTTTGCAGGTGTCTTGATTTGGTGACACGTGAAAACAAGATATATACTAGTGTAATATCAACTGGTTCTAGTCAAACTTCTCTAATTGCTATTTTTGGCATGTTTTTCGTTCTTGATTATCATCTCGACGTACCAATCTTTCATCCGCACTTATTAACTAAGGTCGTTGATAAGTGAAACGGAATGAAAGATTTGCGTCATTTATCCAAATATAGTTTTTTTTTTAATTCCATGTGTTTTATTGTCACTACAACAAAAATGGCTTTTTAGGACCTTTTGTGTGGGACGCTTGTAAAATATGGTCCTATATAAAAAACTATTTAACAGGAAGAATGAACTCTTAGGATCATTTTATAGTATACGCTACTAAACCGGTGTCCTAAAAAGCTACTCCCTCCGTCCATTACAAGTGTCCATATTGTTTTTTTTAATTGTCTCATTCAAAGTGTCAACTTTTAAAATTTATTGATAAATTTCCAAATTTACCCTTAATAATATAAAACAAAAAATGTGATGGACCCACAATAATATTTATTGTCAAGGGGTATTATTGTCAAATGACAAGCAAAAAAGACAATCATTTAATGTGCCTAAAACTTTGTGTTTTTCAAACTAAGACACTTCTAATGGGACGGAGGGAGTATTTAATAGGATGAATGATTCTTTGGGGTCATATTATCATATAATTTAGTAAGACACTTAGAATGTAGATCATAATAACGTAATTTATAAGACATAAAGTTGTTGGTGTCCCATTATGTGGTAATGTAATAGAACACCGGATTAAAAGAGGTTCTGTTATAACATTATTTAATATGACACTTTATAGTTTAGTCTTAAAGGTTCTGTGTTATAGGACCCCTTTTAGTTGAAGTCATATTAGAACATTAGTTAATAGAACATTTGACACTTGGGTATTATAACTTTAACATTTATTGGACGCTTAATCATTGTGGTTTTATAATAACACATCGTAATAGGACACTTAATATTTGAAACATAAAACATTAGTTTTGTAGGATGCTTATTTACTAGAGTTTTAATATAACATAGCTTAATAAGACACTTGACAATTGAGTTTTATAACTTTAACCTTTAAAAAAAGCTTATTCATTGTCGTGTTATTATAATAGATAATGATAAAGCACTTAATATATATTCACTCCATAAGATGTCCAGAAAGAAGAACAAAAGTTATTCTTAAAGCTTTAATATAAAATAAAAGTAGTTTTTACCAGGTGCGTTTCGCTGCTCGATAATGATAAAACATTTAATATATATTCACTCCATAAGATGTCCAGAAAGAAGAACAAAAGTTATTCTTAAAGCTTTAATATAAAATAAAAGTAGTTTTTACCAGGTGCGTTGCGCTGCACCAGGTCTTAATATGATTTGTTAAACATTTTTATCTTATCAAATAGGTAGTTACACAAAATCATAAACATAATATATAACTACAGTAATCACCTTAGAAATTGACCTTAAACAGACAATAAGAAGTTGCACGCAATCTAAACTTACCTACAAGATACATCGCTGAAATATAAACTTCAACTCATTTATCATTTTGCACTACTAGAAAATACACATTTCATGACATGCATTGTGCGTCATAAAAGGGGTAGATGTAGGGGTGTTTAAAACCGGTTGTTCGAAATTCGATTAGCGGATTTTTGTATCCAAAATTTTGGATATCCGAATTTTTTGACAGGATCGAATAATTATCTGACTATCCAAAAATTATAATTCTTAAAAGATTTTATATAGTTTTATTTGAAATATAAATAACTAAATCTGTTTACAACCAATTCTATAAAAAAAGTTTCAAATACCAAATTACAAATTTAAACCATAAGAACAATCCAAAAGCTGCTAACTTGCTTTGCTTAATTTCAAACACAACGATGCCTTATATGATTTTGATTTAGAGTAGTGCTCCACAAGTTTAATTACAAACAAATTTGTTAGATTCATAATTAAATAACTACTACAAATGACTTAATTAATTATTAAACTTAATACATCGTCTTGTTTTAAAGACTTAATTATCTGTATGTTTTGACAACTTTAGGAAAAGAAAATGATTATGTTCAAGAAGTTCAGAAATACAAACCCAAACTTACCACAACTATACTAAACTCGGTTAGTAACACTTCGAACAGAAAAAAATAACTACCGACCAACAAAACAATACTTTGAACGGAAAAAAATGGGAAGGCCGTGACCCTCCCCGTTCTCCTATATGCTTCGCCCCTGGTTGATTCCCCTGTGTACGGTTTTGTTTTCGGGGCTCGATATATTCATACTCGTTATAACTCGGTTTAGATGTACAAACGTATACTATGCGTGTTTAGATGTGATCAAACATCAGACGTCGATTTTGGTTTAGTGGTATGAAACCGTTAGTTACTGTTTAAACAAATGTACGTGTGTATGCGTATGCATGAACAAGATGATGCATATATATGTGTGATTTTATATGTAAGTATGTGTGTTATATATACATGATTTGTATGCGAGTGTGTTGGAATGTATAAGCAGAGGGTTTAACGGGTTCAAGTGAATCCGTATGTGATCGAATTGAAAGTATACACTATATATGCATGTATATACGAAACAAAAAGGTGGGTTGATGTTCCATTTTGTGATGAATGTGTATGTAAACAGGTATACTTTTCTATTGCATGATGTAATGAGGGATAAAAGTATGTAAGGATAAAACTTCACAAGACATATGAATGATTATGAAAAGATTAGAATGAAGACGATTCAAGAGAACGACAAAAATTTCAAGATTTTGGGATTGAAAAATTATATATGCCAAATCATTGACAAGTCTAGTGGAGAGTGACAAAACAAATAAATAGAAACCAATAGATACCAACGAGAAAGATGTAGATTCAATTCAAGATTGTGTTGGTGCATCCATCACATGGCCTTGTCCTTTCATCTCGGAATGTATTTGTAAAATATGAGATACGAATAATTTTATACCATGAAACTTAAGTCTTATATATGGGTGGTTTATTTGTATGTAGTCCGTGAGGATTAATGACACATGGATGACAGGAATTTTATGTTGATCATTTCTTTTAGTGCTTTTAATTTCTTTATTAAATGTTACAAGACTTTATGTTAAATAATGTTTTAACTTATTTAAGTTTAGTGGTTTAGTTATGAAGAAGCTTATTTGAATATAATAAAGTTTTATTTCTTTCATTAGTTATTTTATATGCACAATAAGTATTAGGGTTTTATATATTGATGATCTTTTTATTGTTTAAATTAAACTATTATTTGGATCGATGTCCATAATCAGATCGTAAAATTGTGTGTGTGGATGTTTAAGAAAAGCGTTGTATCATATGACTTGTTAGGACTTTGAAATTATCCTATTAACTTGTTAGAACATTGTAAAAGTGTCCTAGTATGTTTTTTAGGATGCTATTTAGGCAGTTCATAGCTAGACATATATGCGACCATAAAATTAATTGGTTTCATAATCTTATTTGAGATATTAGGACCATTTTTCTTGGTACCAAACTACCTATAGTGTTACATTATAATGGTCCAAAAAATTAATTTTTAAGGACGTTTGTACGTGTATCATAAGATTAAAAGTAGGTTACCACATATTATAACATTGTAAAAGTGTCCTTATATGTTTTTATTATGTCTCTTTATAGGTTGTTCATAAATATATTATGCGACCATATATAAAATTGGTTTCATAATCTTATTTGAGATATTAAGACGCTTTTTAAGTTCCGAGACTTATTTCGTCCCCTTTACATGAAATTCTTTTACTGTTAGTCCTATTAAATGAAATGTCCTATAAAATAGCATTATATGATGCCTTTGTGAGTACTAAAAACCCAGTTTTGTTGTAGTGTGTGTTTAGCTTGGCAACGTTTAAAAAATAGATTATTATCATACACTAGGCCTGAGTGTTGATTATAATCTTGCAAATTGAACAATAAACTTGATAATAATTGTGACATCTGCCCCAAACCCGGACCCGAATACCCGGCTCGAATCCGGAGTTATCTACTTTAATGTATTCGTATTTATTTCCGTAAGATGTAACGCGTTGATATTAAAGATATATATATATATATATATATATATATATATGAATGAACATTACGTTAATTCCTGTCTTTAATACTTATCGATCAAGTGATTTTCTAACGACTACCAATAAATTCCTAAGTGTAATTATTATTTATATTGTGTGAATCTCAAAAATATATAAATTATATTTTTATAAAGAGGTTTTTGTAAAGATATTAACTATTAAAGATTCAATTAACCTTTCCAACGTCAAAAACGGGTTAACAATAATAAACCGTTACTTATATAAACATTACGTCTCAACTCGGTTAAAATAGTTAGTTAGTATAACTTATAAACTAACTTTGGGCCAAAAGTGCATGTTTTGAAACTTGTATGAAAAGTTATTTACTTAAAATAAATAAACCAAAACCACAAGGGCCAGTTGTGTAACATTTAATAACCCAGCCCCTTAACCCCCCCCCCCCCCCCCCCGTGTTTCCGGCAGGTTCACCGAGAACCTGTTTCCGGCCATTTACTACCTCCGGCGACTTCGATTTATGTATTTGAAAACAAATTCAATCAACCAAAACATTCCTAATCTGTTTCTAACTATTTTCGAACCTATTTTAATGCTCAAACACGCGGTTACAGCACAAATTGAGCATGATTGATTGTTTGTCGAATGGCTATCGGCAATTTTTTAAATCTGGCACATAAACGTCAATTAAACCATTCCCTTATACTACATTGCATTCGACTAACATCTTTCTAACACCAAAATATCGTTTTTCGTCCTCTGCAATTACCAATTCGAACGACCAAAATGTTTTCCGGCGACTTGAACGATGTTCTGCCTTCGAAGCATCATCACAGGTAGTGTCAATACCCGTTTGAACCCCCTTGATCATATACAACTCACTAACTTATCAATTCCATCTTATTTCATTCTAGATTCGCGTAAATCCACCAAGAACAGTCGTGTTTTGTCTTGTATCCAATCTGTATCAAATCGATCGTTATCAAGTAAGTTTCTTATATCAAAATGACCACGACACAATGTTTATTAAAAGCCCTCTATTCGATTTGGTGTTGTTTGTCTATGTGAATCGAATTGAATGGTTCTTTGAAACTAGGGCTTGATGTGAAATGAGTGTTCTTGGTAAACAAATGATAAAGCAGTTAAAAAAACGGGTTTGATAACAAAACCATGAATCTGGTCTGGTGGTTGTGTTTGTTTCAGTCTCCCGAAGAGGTCGTGGGTTCGAAACCCACAACCCATTTTAGTTAATTTTATTACTTTTAAACATTTTAAAACATTTAATTATATTCCTAAATAACCTAAATAATATAATTAAGTGAAATACATTTTTAAAACATAGAACATTACAACTTCAAGTACATAAATATATATGATCATAATGCTTTAAATCTATAAGTATTATTACAAACTTTAGTAAAAGTAAATCCGTACAAAATATTTACAAATATGAAAAAAAGTACGATTACGTTTCGTACTAAAAACCCCAAATTCTAAATCCAAAACCCTAATTCCCAATTTTAATCTAAACCCTAAATCTCAAATCCGAAACCCTAGATCTCGGATTCATGATTTTTGTTACTATTGTTTCGTTTCTAAGTTATGGTTTTTCCCAATTAATTAGGTGATACTAATATTTGGGCAACCCTCGGTTCGTTGTTGTTGCGTTTCTATTTCAGTTATCTATTGCATTTCAAGGTGAGTAAATTCACTCCCCTTTTTACTTTTACATTTTGGGGCTGAAATATGTTCAATTACTATACAATGCTTTCGGTTTTCGTTTCTTTGTTTCTATTTTCAAATGATATCATTAAATATGTTAATCTAGTTCGCGGCTTGATGCAATCTTATGTGGTAGTTTAAAGTAGTTTATTACTTGTAATTTCCACCGGTACAATGTTAGCGCTAATCGTCTGATAAACCCACCTACACTTTACAACATCGATAGATGATTTAAACCCGACGATTCTATACAATGGTTACTAGTTACTATACTGTGATACTTGTTGCTATGTTACTATGTCCTTTCGATGCTAAAACAATTTTTGATAACTTACATTCGAGACGGTTAAATGACAGTTATCACTAATTGCACCATGAGTTGGTTCCTCATGACAAATGATTACAAGTTGCTATACAATGATGGTGTTCAATGTGTTCATGTGTTCTATGGTCAAAGGTTGAGTAATATGATGAAATAGCTATGCATGTAAGATTGCGCAGCATATTATGATGATCTCGGATTTCTATATTATTATGTATCAATTGTGGTTTACTCACTAGCTTTAAATAGCTAACTTTATTTTCACATATTTCAGGTGGTGTTTGAGCGTTTTATGCCTTCATGACATAGGATGCCTATCGGACTTAGAATAATTGAACAATAAATTACTTTGATTGCAGGTCTTTATTTCTGAATTTATGACTATTTATTCCTCATTTATGTCACAACAATTATTGCATTAATGATATTAAAATATGATTTTAGTGTGCCATGTGCTTTGTACTATTGATATCCAATTCGCTTGACAGCCCGGTGTTTTCGCCGCCGGGCGGGGTGTCACAATAATTGATAGTAAGGGGCTGTTTGTTTTAGCCTCTTAATAGTTCAGATGTCTGAATGGTTCATCACTTAATGGTATAGACTGTTGTTTCGGTAGCAGATGTCTGAATCGTTAATACATTTGCCTCTAAATGGTTAAGAGCTATTATTTGAATTGGTCAGACATTTTCCTTTAAATAGTTAAGCAATATATTAGCTATTAACGGTTCAGACCTCTTACTGATTCAGCACTTAATGATTCTGACATCTTATTGGTTCAGCATTTATCCATTCAGATGCTGCCAAACAGCTCCTAAATTGTTTTTTTACAGACTTGATAATCTTATCTATTTATACATGTCGATTTACTCCAATGGTTGCCTTGAATCGTCACGACCCTTTGTTAGTGTCCTTTTCCTTTGCCGTAGATACACAACATGTGTATTAGGAAGGTTTCTAACTTCTATTTTGACACTCTACATTCCTATACTAAGTTCACTGGTTTTTGGTTTAGGTAGTACACTGCCGAAGTCGGAAGTACATACCTGCTTTATTGTTTTTCTTATAATTGATTTTATTGTTAATGAATTTGGAATGATTTTTTTTTAATTTGAAAAGGTCTTGATGAATGTATTGTTTTGTTGTGAGTAATATATAAAAACTCATTCGTCGATGGCTTAACCTTTTAATATTTGATTTCTGGCTTCAATAGTCATGATTCATGACTATACACAAGCACAACTGATTTGAAAGTTTGATACAAGTTATAATAGGGATACCAGAAATCATGTAATTATAAACAAGTGCTTGATGTTCTAATTCTTGCCATAGAGTTAAAATGAATGGAAATCAAGAAATGTGTGTATGTGCACTCATTTTGTTGTAGTTAAGATGAACATGTGAATAAGTTTGAGAAATGAGAATTGATTCAGTATGATAGAGAAAGATCTGATGCACATTGGATTATGATGACTAAGTTCAAAGTATGGCGTAATGTGACAATGACAATAAATGGGTTTAATGTGATTTATGATATTTGGACAAACCGGGCAATTATTGTTTTGGAAAAACCCGGATTATTGTTGGTTTGATATGAAACTATGATGGGTTTTTTAAATCTAATAAAATATTTCATTTTTCAATAGAGGATTAGGTTTAAAATTGGGTGCCTTTTAATGTGACGATGATGAAATTTAGAATAACTGATTTCTTAGTTGGGTAAACATGGACGGTAAAAAAATGGTTTTATAATCTTAGCCAATATGTAAATCTTAAGGATTAAAAGCTACTCATCGAAAGTTTTAATTCAAATATAGCAAATTAATTAGATTTTCATGCATCCTAGGGTTTCTAGTTGGTTTAAACAATCCAAAACGTGTTCATATAGATAAATTATATAATCCTGTATTAAACATCATTATGCATGTCTAGATCTAAAACTGATTTCAAAACCACGTACACTAAAGTTACTAGATATAGAAACCGTAGTTTTTCATCCATCACGTAAAACCTATGACAATAAATCATGCAATCATTCAAATAACGTGTTTTAACTCATGATCAACATATAATTCAAGTTTTAAATAAAAAAATTTTACGTTTGGATCGCTAGTATGATTCGAACGTAGATCCCATTTTTAATGTTAAAAATGAAATCTTAAAACGTAGATGGCGAATATTATCACTAGATCAAAACCGAGAACGAGATAAGAAGCAAGAAATCAAAGCTTGATGATGATAAGGGGTGGTAGTGTGCAACGACCATGGTAGTCGTAGGGGGATAATGGGTAGGGTAAAAGTGAATTATTTTTTAGGTTTAGCCTTGTATTTATAGATAGAGTTTTGGCCAGATTTAGATCATAATACAAACCTAATTTGAATTAGGTAATAATCTTATTACCTTTAAATTAATTTAACTAATTCTTTTATAATTAAATTACTTTTATTAATTATTTATAAACACTTAAATGTAAAACGTGTAATATTCGGTCAAGCGTTAACGTATAAGATTTTACATATTATGCTCTTATGTTACCTATTTCGGTGTTCATAGAATAAGGTTACTGATCTAGGAATACTGATTATTACGAAAATCTCGATTTGAAATCCTAGGTATGGTAATTGGTTGTAATTTCTAGTCAAAATCGATGTATCAGTTGTGACATCTGCCCCACTTTGGCAGAAAAATTCCGATTCCAGCGAAGCCAAATAATCGTTTTTAACCATTTTTAATCTAATCTAACTCATATAAAACCGTTCTAAATACTTTCTAAGCTTGTTTCGAAAGCCTAATCGCTTTCTAAACATCTAATGAACACTTAAATTCACGATTATAAACCGTAGACAAAACCCATTATATTCAATCGACTCTAAACGCTTAATTTCAATGAATTGGATTAACTACACCGATGATCTTAACGTTTAGAATCGGTGTACATCCTTCAAATGAATTAAAAACAACAAATTAAACATCAGTTAGTCCAGAACCTGAAAAATATATACAAATCCAAACCCGACCCAAACATGAAAATTTAAACATCAGTTAGACCAGAACTGATTTTTAGTAGGTTAGACCCATAAACATATATGGCAACAGTGGTCGTAGTTACTTCATGAAAATTTTAAGATTTCGTTAATGAAAATATCATTTAAATCTTTTAAACAGTGGTCGTAGTTACTTCATTTAATATACCCGATCCTTTCAGTTAAATCACTCAAAACCTAACTACTTAAGAATCACGGACCATGCTAAATATATAACACAAAAGTGGAAAAACAAGGTAAATTTTTTCCACTATAGTTTTATTCGCACTTATATTACATACCATATCTATTCATACTTGTATTACATGACCATGTACCGTTTTATTTGACATGTTACTAAAATACATGGATTTGTTCTCTAGGGTTTCTAAGGATGAGCTTGTTTTTCAGCATAGGCTTTGGCTTCTTCCGCCGAGGAGCAACAACTTTTACACCCGTATGGTCCTTTGTAGCAGCATCCATGATGACATCCGTATTGACCGCCACCACCCCAATGTCCACCACCACTACCTCGTCTGCCGCCACCACCACCCCCACCATTGTATGTTGGTTCTACCTTATCCCTGCCTCCTTTTGCTTTTACATCAACAACAAATATAAGCTACCAATATTAATTCTAATTTTTACATATAATTAATGTTTTTATAAATTTATGAAGACTGGAAAATTTAAACACAACATGCACGTATAAATCCAACAAAATGTAATAAGGGATAAAACTAACTCTGAGTCGCGGCCTCATGCTGCAACGTCTCGTCAGCCAAAGTGTAGGTAACCAGAAGAAGAAGAAGTGCAAAGTCCAGAATCAATCAAACACACAAATTGAATAAAGCTCACTTTTATTATACTCAAGAAACTTGCTCAAAACTTGAATACAATAACTCTAATACATAATCCTAACATTGATCATGTATATATACTAATAACCCAAACTTGGTTAATACGTATTTGAAACCAATTAGGACTCCTAGTTAAATTATAATTCTAGACTTATAATCTAACAACCTTTCCTATTGATTTGAATATATCGGATATCCTTGTTTAATCATATCACTTAACAAACCAACTTGTTTATCAAGTCACTACCGGTTTGGGCCTCGCTCGTCCAACCGGGAATTACTTCAACCCAATCCAACAATCACCCCCCTAATTCCCGAGTGGGACTAGGAGCTACTTCTACACCAAGTAGTTGTCTCATGCTTATGAACTTGAGTCGCGGAAGCGGCTTCGTCAAAATGTCCGCCTTTTGTTTTTCCCCACTTATGTGATCGACTTGTATTTGTTCTCTTTCGACACACTCTCGGATGAAATGATATCGTGCCCGAATATGCTTGCTTCGTCTATGAAACACGGGATTTTTCATAAGTAACATCGCTGCAACATTATCAACCCAAAGCTGCACTATTTTACAACTTCTTCCTGTGACTTCACTTAGCAATTCTTGCAACCATATAGCTTGACACGCAGCTGAGTTCGCAGCCATAAACTCCGCTTCGCAAGACGACAATGCCACGGTGTCTTGCTTTTGTGAGCACCACGTAATCGGTGCACCCCCATAATAAAAAACGTGACCCGTTGTACTTCTTCCGTCATCGTAGTCTGAGTTGTGTGATGCATCACTATATCCTTCCAATTTCTTTGCACCATTTCTATAATAATGCACACCAAGGCTACTGCTTCCTTTTAAATATCTTAAAACATGCTTCATAGCCACCATGTGAGACTCTCTAGGATCTTGCATATAACGACTCAACATACCTACTGAGAAGGACAAATCTGGTCGCGTGTGTAGAAGATACCGAAGGCACCCAATCTGCCTCCTATACTTTGTAGCATCCACCTTCTTCCCGGTTTCATCTTTTGTAAGTTTCATACCAGGCTCCATTGGATATTGAGTGGAGTTACAATCATACATTCCGGCTTCTTTTAACACTTTAATTGCATAGGCTTCTTGATTGATGAATATACCATTCTTTCTTTGATGAACTTCAATGCCTAGGTAATAAGACAATATACCTAAGTCACTCATCTCTAGGTTTTGTTCCATTTGCTTCTTGAACTTTTTAACCTCATTGATGTCATCACCAGTTACAAACAGGTCATCAACATATATTGCAACTATAAGTATCTTCTCCTTTGATCTCCTTGTATATACAGCTTGTTCATAAGCACATCTTTGTAGATTTAAACTTTGTAGTATGCTGTGAAGCTTCGAGTTCCACGCCCTTGGTGCTTGTTTTAGCCCGTAGAGTGATTTTATCAGCTTAAGAACCTTATTTTCTGCACCCTTTTTTACAAAGCCATCCGGTTGTTCAACATAAATTTCTTCCTTTAAATCCCCATTTAAAAACGCAGCTTTTACATCCAAGTGATGCAATTCCCATCCTTCAGTAGCAGACAAGGCAATAAGTAACCGAATTGTCTCAATCCGGGTCACCGGTGCGAACACTTCATCATAGTCTACTCCATACTCTTGAGCATAACCTTTCGCTACGAGCCTTGCCTTGTGCCTATTAACTGATCCGTCCGGATTTCTTTTCACCTTGAACAACCACTTCAAGCCGATAACTTTGGAGTTTTTAGGAACGTCAGTAAGATACCATGTATTTGCTTTGTTGATTTGATCTAACTCAGTTTGCATTGCCTTTAACCATTCCCTGTTAGACTTAGCTTCTTGGAATGACTTTGGTACATCATCATCGATCAACATTAATTCTTCTTGAGCAATTTGTGAAGTGAGAACATAGTCATTAAGGCGTACCGGAATATGCGAAACTCTTGAAGATCTTCTCGGAATCATAACATCAGCGTTATCTGAACCTTGGACTGTATTTGGTTGCATCTCGGCTTCCGGTTCTGTTTCATTATTATTATCGCCGCTTTGATCTTCATAATTACTTGCGGACCCAATATCAAATTCAGGTTGAGTATTACTTATGCTTTGTTCGAACCCATTATAATCTCCACCTGGCATGATAAAATTTTGGTTCCATTCTGCATCTGTGTTATGCTTTTTCATGACCAGAGACCAATTCCAACCTTCTTCTTCAACAAACTTGACGTCACAACTTATCACGACTCGCTTGTTTATCGGATCAAATAATCGATAAGCCTTGGAGCCGGGTTCGTTTCCAATATGAACTAATCTTCGAGACCGATCATCTAGTTTCTTAAGATTGTTGGAAGTGTCTTTGGCATAGGCGATACACCCAAACACCCGAAGATGCTCCACACTTGGACGTTTATTCTTAAAAACTTCATACGGAGTTTTATCTTTCACTGCCCTTGTTGAAACCTTATTGATGATATATGTTGCATGCATGGCAGCTTCTCCCCATAACACTTGTGGTACCTTCATAGTATTTAGCAAGCTTCGAGTCATATCCATGATTGTTCGATTTCTTCTCTCCACTACCCCATTCTGTTGCGGTGTATGGGGTGCCGTGAGATGGCGTTTAATCCCATGATTACTGCAGAACTGATTGAACTCCTTGGAATTGAATTCTCCCCCCCGATCAGTTCGAAAGGTTTTAATTCTTTTCCCCGATTCTAGTTCTACTTCATTCTTGAATTTTTTGAACATCTCAAAGCTTTCATCTTTTGATTTTAGAAGATAGGTCCACATATACCTGCTATAATCATCAATTAAAACAAACATATACTTATTACCTCCCAAGGTTGTAGGTGTGATTGGTCCACAAAGATCTCCATGAACTAGTTCGAGTTTTTCGGTTGCTCGGAATATTGCTTCTTTTGGGAAGGGTGATCTAGCTTGTTTGCCAACCATGCACGAGTCACAAATTTGATTCTTGTGATTGACTTTGGGTAAACCGATTGCCATCGCCTTCGAGCTCATAAGTTTTATGGTCTCGAAACTTATATGCCCGAGTCTTGCGTGCCACTTCCATGCTTCATCATTAAGTTTAGTGTGTAGGCATATGGGTTTACTCACTGTTAACTTCACCTTGTATAATCTGTTTCTCGATCTTTTGACATTTATCACCATGTTACCTTCCTTGTCATGCATGTGAAGATAGTCTTGGTAGATTAGAATTTTATAACCTTCTTCCGAACTTTGTCCTAAGCTTATGATGTTGGATTTTAGCTTTGGAATAAAGAAGATATTTGCCATTAACTTTTCATCACCCTTTTTGGTTTTGAACAGAATTGATCCACGCCCTTCAATCTTCACACATGATCCGTCTCCAAACGCCACCGAACCTTTTACGTTTTCATCTAGTTCTGAGAAATGTTTTCGGTTGCCCGTCATATGATTACTGGCACCGTTGTCTAGAAACCACTCTCCTTCATCCTTGACATGATCATTCATATAACTACTTCTCTAACAGTGGCTAGGTACAAATTTTGATCATCTTCTTGATTTTCCATGAGATTAGCTTCTTGTTTTTTTTCTTTCCGATCCGGGCACATAGATGCAAAGTGTCCGAATTGGTCACATCGATAACATTGTACTTTTGATCGATCTTTAGCTTTGCCTTTCACCTTATCTTTGCCTCGGTTATGACCACCTTGTTCTGGTGCAACTTGGTTTCTTTCATAACCATTACCACGTCCACGACCTCTTCCACGATTTGAACCGCCGCGCCCCCTGTTAGACTCATAACCCCTATTCGAGTTGCTTGTGTCACCTGTTGTAAACATTAATTTACTTTGTGAAGTTTCTTCATCCTCAATACGTTCTTCGTATGCTTTCAGACGTCCAACTATATCCTCGAAACCAGCAGTTTTGAGATTAATTGTTTGTTCAAGGGATGCAACCATCTGGATGTACTTAGATCTGGGCACACTATTAAGAAGCTTCTTCACAAGTTTGGATTCTTCAATGACCTGACCAAGTGCAGCGGACTTACATGCTATTCCGGACAGCTTTCCGGCAAAGTAATCAATCGTTTCGGTGTCTTTCATCCTTAGTCGATCAAATTCAGACTCCAAAGTCTGCAGCCTTGCTTCTCGAACTCTTTCAGCACCAACATGACGCGTTTTAATTGCGTCCCACATCTTCTTAGCAGTTTCTTGATCGCCTACTTGCATGATCAAGGTTTCTGGTATAGACTGGTATAACAAACCCATGGCTAAGTCGTTCTTGTCGGCATCTTTAGAACCGGGTTCTATGGCTTCCCAAACTTTATGCACCTTTAGAACAGTCTTCATTCTTAAGACCCAAACATTATAGTTTGTAGCAGAAAGCATTGGACACTTTAGAGCAGAAGATCCGATTTCTTTTTCCTTTGGTGGAGGCGGATTCGAGGAGGATGGTGATTCAGTATTAACCATGGTGATCAGGCACTAGATGTTTTGAAACTTCGAAGATTGATTGCAGAGATTTGAACCGGCTCTGATACCAATTCAAGTCCAGAATCAATCAAACACACAAATTGAATAAAGCTCACTTTTATTATACTCAAGAAACTTGCTCAAAACTTGAATACAATAACTCTAATACATAATCCTAACATTGATCATGTATATATACTAATAACCCAAACTTGGTTAATACGTATTTGAAACCAATTAGGACTCCTAGTTAAATTATAATTCTAGACTTATAATCTAACAACCTTTCCTATTGATTTGAATATATCGGATATCCTTGTTTAATCATATCACTTAACAAACCAACTTGTTTATCAAGTCACTACCGGTTTGGGCCTCGCTCGTCCAACCGGGAATTACTTCAACCCAATCCAACAGTGCAAACACCAAACACGAGTTGATCTTCATTTGAATAAACTATTTAAGTGATGTTGTGAAGATATTGAACATTTTAGGGCTTGTATTTATAGTGAACACATGCATGCATGGTGGATAAACATACATTGTATCCGTTCAACGTTGTAGCTCGTTCGTCATACTATTATTTTTTTATATCTGAATTTAGTTTTTGGACAAATTAACGAGCCTGTGTACTATAACACCGGTGACTTAATTTAGGTTGTGGCAGGTGTCTTGATTTGGTCTTGTACGTGTAATATCAAGTGGTTCTAGTCAAACTTCTCTATTGCTATTTTTGGGTTTTTCGTTCGTGATTATCGTCTCGACGTGCGAATCTTTCATCCGCACATATCAAGGTCGTAGATAAGTGAAACGGATCGAAAGATTTGCGTATATTTTTGGATCCCGTCATTTATCCAAATAGTTTTTTGAATTTGATGTTTTTATCGTATTCAGGCAATGTTTAATTAAAAAACCGATTATTAGATTTTGGATGACTTAGACTGCTGAGTTGGATGCTTTTAGCTGACATGTATTAAAAATGTTGGCAAATTGGTAAAAAATAATCCAACTAATAGTTTTTTTCCCTCAGTGGTCCAATCCAACAGAGTTGGGATTATTTTCGACCAATATATATTAGTTAGGATTATTTTAAGCCGCCGAGGCAGTTAAGCGTGCCACGCTGGTCGTGGGCGGTGATTGTCACCGGTTGAGGACAAGCTTCAACCGTAGGCGCATGCCAAGAAAACAATAACAATAGTTAGTACTTATTAACGTTTTATTAATTTGACGATGAGAGAAATCAGCAACAATATATAATTTGTGTTTTTTTAAGATGGAGGCATCGGCAACAATAATTTGTGGATTGAAATGAGAGTTCTGTTAGGATTTACGTGAGAAATTAAAATAAAGGTATTTTGTTGTTATTTTAAACATTAATAATGAGAGTTCAACGGTGTCAAACATAAACCTAAGATGAAGGAGATATTAATGCTTAAAATTGTATGGCTGAAAACATAAAAGTTGTGTGAAATATTAAGTGGAAATTAACTTGAGTTTTATCTCAAATTAGTAAAGACACAAAACATGAAGTGAGTCATAAGTGGAAGCTTCCAAGACAACTTGTCCCAACTTGAGTAGGAACACCCCAATAGTTGGTACAACGGTGCAGGGCACCCAACGGGCAAGCACCAATACACATGATCTGAACTCAGGCAACGGGCATATGTGGCGTTTTGATAGCACACTTTGCACACTCGTTTCGTTGTGTCCCACTTAGTATCTTTTTAGTTGAATGAGCAACATCAGAAGCCTACTGTTACTAAGGTTGCTAATTAAATAAATATGAAACAAACTCACTATGTAAAGGGTTAGTGCCTTGTTCAAGCATTTTTTGTTCTATACATGTGCTCTTTCAGGTATTTTTTTTGGGTGTTATAATATATCCAATGGTGCAATCTGCTTAGGGTGTTGGAACTTGGGAGACAGACGAGATTCACATGTGTAGTCCGAAATTTGTTTTAAGAAACCTATGTTAAAAAGAAATCTCAGGCACCTTTTCGTCTTTCTACACTTTCTTTTTGTTTAGTTTAGTTTTCATGAAATTGTAATCTCTTTTGATTCATCTTCTTGTATATTGTACTTTCAAGTTTACTAATAAAAACATGGGTTATTGGATTTAATCACCTCCAACTATTGGTTATTGGCCGCTGTCACCCTCAAGTATCACTTTGGCCAATATAACTCCTAACTAAACACTTTGGTGTCCGTATCACCAAAAGTCAACCAATTGAAGTCACTTTTGGTTAATTTATTACTATTTTTTGGTTAGCTTTTGGTGTTACGGACACCGTATTACCAAAAGTTAACCAATTCAAGTCACTTTTAGTTAATTTTTTGTTAACTTTTGGTGATACGGACACCAAAGTGTTTAGTTGGGAGTTATATTGGCCAAAGTGATACTTGAGGGTGACAGCGGCCAATAACTAATAGTTGAAGGTGATTAAATCTAATAACCCTAAAAAGATTTTATTTAGTTTTGTGAACGATATTTATATGATCTTAATACAGATTTCTAATACACCAACTCACTCTGTTTAGAAAAGTATGTTGTTAAAAATAATTTTCTGTATTGTTTTATTTGCCTTAAATTGTTCTATTTCAGAACATAATTTCTGAACATTAATTCTTGTTTAAGAAATGGCAACTGCTTCTGCTTCTACTAAAACCACCATGGGACCATTAGTCGGTACGGATGCTACCCGGGTTGTAGCAAGTCATTCTGAAAAACAGGAAACGTTTTATGGTTTTAACGTAAAAATGACAACAAAAGATATTCTTTTACTTGACTACCCTGAATCTTGCAAGGTTCTTGACTGAGACTCCTACTACACTTTCTGAAGGGGCATACGCTAAAGAAGTAACCATACTTGATGCTTGGAAACACTCCGAGTATTTGTACCATAACTATGTGTTAATTAGCCTTGAGGACACTTTGAACAATGTGTATCTCAAGATCATGACTACCAAAGAATTATGGGAATCGTTGGAATGCAAGTTCAAAGCGAAGGATGCCTACAAAAAGAAGTTCGTTGTCGCTCGTTTTTTGGACTTTAAAATGTTTGATTCCAAGACTGTGATTAGCTAAGTTCAAGAGTTGAAAATTATACTTAGCGATATCCTCTCAGAATGAATGGCTATTAGTGGGACATTTTAAGTGGCTGCTATAGTTATAAAAATATCTGCTTTAAACAAAATGAGATGAGAATTGAAGACACAATGGTTCGTCTTCGATTTGAGGAAAATAATATGTAAGGCCTCAAACTAGAAACCTCACAAATTGATAATCCTTATATAATATAGCAAAACAAAAAAAATCCTATATGACATGTTTTCATAGCTTTTAGCTTATGTGGCATTATTTGAGAGATAATCTCACAATAATGATTTTTCTATTTAAAATATATATATATGAAATTTATTATAATAAAACTAATTACATTTTTCGTCCCCTAATATTTTGAAAAATTCTGAAAAATTTAAGAGTATTTATATTTTTAACCCTTACTACTAGGGTATACGTGAGTAGGTTTATATTTGATAGGGTTTAAAAATGACACTTATGGATAAAGTAAATAATAACATGTAATTAAAAACCTCAGTGTTTTATAAATATACATAACATTTTTATATGATTTAAAAAAAATTAAACTACACCGTAAAACTAAACACTTTATTCTCTTTAATTTGAGTATAATATTGCTATACTAAAAATCTAATTTTTAAAAATATATCATGTGTTCCATTTTACCACGGTTTTGTTTTAAAACTAAATGAAACATTCATAAACATCCTTAAAAGCATCACTTGAATTGTGTTCCCGAGCATAACACGAGCACTAAAGTAGTTTATAATAAAACACGATATTATTTAAATAAAGGCCATAATGAATCAATAACTAATTGAAAACGTTGCAGCGGAAATTCAAACTTCTAATTATAAAACCTTGCCTTTCAAAAATAAAGTGTGGTCATATATAAATAACAGTTGTAATTAAATATATAATATTATTTCTAACGCCACTACTAATATGTCATTCTCGATCATGTCAGGTAGCTTTTGCATCTATGCCGGTCTTTAACTCTATCATTTTTTTCCTGTCAAACAAATATGCATACAAAAGTCTGCTTCACTTAATGAGTTCTAGTTTATATCTTTTTCTTAAATCTTGCATATAAATATGTAATTCAAACAAATAAGAGTTCGACATACTATTAATTATAATATCTTTCTTGGCGTTATTCTTGATCTTACTCTTTCTTTACAAGTGTCTTAATTATCTTAGGCATTGCATGTCTTAGGAACTCACACAAGTCGATGTTCGTCTTAAGGGCCGGGAATGCAACAAATGCAATCGTCTTAACTTGCAAGACTTGTCTTTGGATAGTCTAAGGAAAGACAAGTGTGTCTACGTTGAATGTTAGCTGAGGCACCATAACATTATCACCGACTAAAGATCTACTGCAAGTTTTCGTTATCTTGTACTATCCAATAGGATTTCATATTATTCGTATGTCATGTTATGAAAAGATCAATTGCTGTATTTGTCATTGATCATTTTCTCTAGAATAGATGGCTGATATTTATTCAAGAATAATAGTATATATAAGCCATAACTGTGTATAGTTTTTTGGTTAACCATTTGAATTGTAACTTTGTGCGCATTTTGTAATACAAGTGAAGAATACTTTGAAAGATATATTATATGTTTTAGTGTTACATTGAATATTCCACTGTATTGTGTTTTTTTTATCTTAATAGTATTACTAGGATTTCGCACTTGAGATCATTATGATTCAGGTTGTGTGTTTGATCTTAATAATATTGAATATTTCATTGTATCATGTGTTTGATCTTGTAGGTTTTGTGGCGAATATTTTCTTCCACCCACCGTCTGCGATATATATTATTTGTTATAAATTATTGTATTATTTTTTTTCTTTTCCTCTTCTTCTGCGCTATATATTATTTGTTATAAGTTAATGTATTATTCATTTAAAATGGTTGTTTATGTAATGGTAAGATTATTGCACTCAAGAGGTGCAGTGTAATGACCAAGTTTGAAGCCTCAACCTGCCCTCGTAATTGACGCTTATAAGCAGTCTAATGGGACTCCCTCAAAGCTGTAATCAAAATGAAGGCTAACACCAACCCTTCTTTCGGACCAAGTTGGTCAGAGTCGGTGACTCGTCAACCAACCTTTCTATGGAGAAAACCATGACTGGACCCTTTAACATTTTCATGTAAAACTCTTCGGCTCAGACTTGAACGCGAGTTGCCCTAAGTTTAAGCTTTGTCATGTCATAGAACAAACTAGTAAATGGTGGAATTTAAACCTAGGTTCCTAAGAATTCTAAGTCTCAAATTTTAGATGCCCCTTGTTAACTCGCCTGCTTGACCATCCTTGTTTTGCCATATGAATATTATATTTAGTGTAAACTATGAATTACGTATTTTATGTTTTATAATTGTTGGAATTTGGGTCATGGCAAATTAATTTATAAATAACGTTCTTATTTTTAAAGTTTTAAACCAATCTAGACCTTTAAACTAACACACATTAGAAATTAAATCAAACCATATGCAATACATGTGAGGGTAATATAGTTTTTCAAACTTAAAGGACTATTTTTATAATTTATTTTGTCACATTAATTAGATATATATATATATATATAGATATATATATATATATATATATTGGAGTAAGTTCATTTGAGAAGACTCATATATTACAAGAAGAAAAAGAAAAACCTAAATCACTTAAAAAAATTTATCAATGGTTTAGTTTTTTAAATAAATTCACTTTCTACATACAAATGTGTAATGTATAAACTAAAAAAAATAAATAAAACATTTTTTACATATGTATTTTTATCGTTTTAAGTTTACCTACACATGTGTAGGTTATGTGTAAGTAACGTAACCTACACATGACTTCCACATGTGTAGGTTTAACAAATAAACGAAATTTATTCAATTTTATTTTTTTAATATCAAAGTTGATGAATAAATATTGCATTTCTATCGTTTTTTCATATGTTAAAAACGTTTCTGGTTAAAAAAATAAAGAATTTAGCTATTTATTTTTCTTCTCGCAATACATATATATAGTATATATATTCTTATTTATGTAATAATAATATTAATTAAAAAACCCTAACCCAAAAAAAATTCAATACATTCATATACTAACACACATCAATAGAACCACATATTTGGGTTTAACATTTCAACAAACAAAATTAACAATGAACACATGTGAATAAATCAAGCAACAACAATTCAACTTAAGTAAACGAGAACAAATGTTATACCTTGGCCGGAGAAGATGAAGCCATGATCGGCGTATATTAGAGAGAGAAAATAGAAGAATGAACACTCCATTTAACAAGAAAAAGAAACGTTATACTAAATTCTTCTTCTTGACTTTCTTATCAACGATTTAAAACCCAAAAACCAAAAAAAGAACATGAGCCCCTTCCATTTAGAACTGACCAAACAAAACGGAAACCAAAATGATTTCTAGAATTTGATCAGGGTATGGTGTGAAATAATCTCCGGCACCGGCGTTGACACTGCAGTTTCTTAACTTACTACCACCATTAATTGTCGTTGTTGCCGTCATCTTCGGAGATTTTGAAGATTATAGAAGACCGAATCTTGTTATTGTTCAGATCAAAGATGGAATCGGTGGGTGGTCGTGATAGAAATTGGTTCAAGCGGTGGTTATGAAAGCTGGTTCAACCGTTTAGGCGACAGTGAGGGAGGATGGTGGCGACGGAAATTGGGTAAGAAGGAGGCGGATGATGGTGAATCGATGATGGTCATGGTGGGCCGGTGATTGAATGTAAGTGAGTGGGAGAGATGTGTGAGTTGATAAGTATTATTATATATATTATTAATATTAACATTAATAATAACATTATTATTATTATTATTATTATTAATATTATTATTATTATTATTATTATTATTGTTGTTGTTATTATTATTATTCTTAAATAGAGGGGTAAAATAATATGACTGTCTTCATGTGAGAGGTACATGTTGTTTTTTTATAGAGTTTCTAGCGTCTATTAGATTAAAGGTCCAGATTGGTATAACACTCTGAAAATAAGGACGTTATTTATATATTAGTTTCCTAAAAAACCTAAATTATAACAACTATAAAACATAAAGTACGAAATTTATAGTTTACTTTTATATTTAAGATACCGGACCTCTGATTTTGAATACGTTTTCTTAGCTCGCTTGTTTGCCCAACCTTCTTTTCTGTCTAGATCATTAAGTTTAAATAATAACTAAAACTTTGTCTCCTTCTTTAGCGTCCCCACCTTGCTAAAAGGTAGTTGGTGAATAACGTTCCGACCCATAAACATGGCAACGTACATGTACATGGCAACATGTGTAAAATTTGAAGAAACATTCTGTTAAACAAAATATCATTTAAATCTTTTAAACGATAGCCATAGTTACTTCATTTAATACCGATCCTTTCGATTAAATTACTCAAAACCAAACTATCTAAGAAACACGGACCATGTTAAATATATAACACAAAGGTGGAAAAACAAGGTACGTTTTTTCCACTATAGTTTTATTCGCACTTATATTACATACCATATCTATTCATACATGTATTACATGACCATGTACCGTTTTATTTGACATGTTACTAAAATACATGGATTTGTTCTCTCTTTCTATGGTTTCTAAGGATGAGCTTGTTTTTCCGCATAGGCTTTCGCTTCTTCCGCCGAGGAGCAACAACTTTTACACCCGTATGGTCCTTTGTAGCAACAACCATGATGACACCCACCGCCTCCACCACCCCAATGTCCACCGCCGCCGCCACCACCCCAGTGTCCTCCACCACCACCATTGTATGTTGGTTCTACCTTATCCCTAGCTCCTTTTGCTTCTACATAAAGTGACCAAAAACATACATTAGTAGCCAACTATCTAATAATTTAAGGTTTTAAGAGACAATTTTGAGGAGAGAAATTTTTTGTTCTATAATACCAAATTTGGAAGGGAAAAATAAGTTTATCTTGTATGAGTTGGTGGAGCTAAACTTTTAAATATTAAATATTTACAAATCCTTAAACATAATGATTATAATTTATTTATAAATATTTTATTTAACCCGTGTGTAACACACGTGTATTAAACCTAGTTCATATATAGTTTATCGGTCTAAAAAATATAAGTAACCAATATTAATTCTAATTTCTCCATAAAATTAATATATATATATATATGTATTCTAATAATTAAGTTTCTCATCCACATGCCAGCATATTAACTACTCCACATAAGATGTTGCTTAGCAGTCATGCTCTTGAGGATGTGAAAGAGGGTCATGGAATGTTCTATACTAGTTTAGTGCGCGCACCGATTGCTTCCATTACTGACCAGAAAGACACCAAATTCTCCTTTAGGTGCTTCAACTGCGGTATAGGTAGAAGGAGCTGGTACGGAAAAACCTTTTGTCCTCTCGCCTATCGAAGTTCTGTTCAAAAACCTCGTCCGAGAACTTGTATAGAGAAGGATTTCCCGCGGCGCAGCAGTTCTTCCATACCAACTACGCTCGGGAACACAATTTAAGTGATGCTTTTAAGGATATTCATGAATGTTCCATTCAGTTTTGAAACAAAACCGTGGTAAACCGGAACACATGATATATTTTTAAAAATTAGATTTTTAGTATAGCAATATTATACTCAAATTAAAGAGAATAAAGTGCTCAGTTTTATGGTGTAGTTTATTTTAAAAAAATCGTATAAAAATGTTATGTATATTTATAAAACACTGAGGTCTTTAATTTTATGTTATTATTAAGTTTATCCATAAGTTTCATTTTTAGACCCTATTAAATATAAATCGACTCATGTACACCCCTTGTAGTAAAGGGTTAAAAATATAAATACTCATAAATTTTTCAGAATTCTCCAAAATATTAGGGGACAAAAATGTAATTAGTTTTATTTTAATAAATTTTATATACATATTTTAAATAAAAAAATCATTATTGTAAGATACACTCTCAAATAATGTCACATAAGCTAAAAGGTATAAAAAGATACCACATAAGCTTTTTATGTTTTGGTATATTATATAAGGATTCGAAATAACCCGATAAGTTTAAATAAAAAATTCACCAATTATCATAAATTATCATCTAATCTTGATATATTTAAATAAAAAATTTATCACTTATCATTAATTATCTCATAACAAAACCGATTTAATAGGGGATATATTAAAAATAAGATTGATACCTAAATTTGGTTAAAACCTATAAAATCACAATCTTGTGTAGCACACGGGTACTAATCTAGTTTATTAATTAAAATATGAAAAATTTAAACACACTTAGTTTCAAACACGTAGAAAAGATCTAACGGACTGTAATAAAACTTACTCTGAGTCGCGGCCTCATGCTGCAACGTCTCGTCAGCCAAAGTGTAGGTAACGAGAAGAAGAAGAAGTGCAAACACCAAACACGAGTTGATCTTCATTTGAAATAACTAATTAAGTTAGTGATGTTGTGAAGATGTTGAACATTTTAGGGCTTGTATTTATAGTGAACACATGCATGCATGGTGGATAAACATACACTGTTTCCGTTCAACGTCGTCAAACTATTGAGACTTGTAGTATTTTTTTTATGTTTGATTTTGTTTTTGGATAACGAGCCTGCATAGTGTAACACGGGTGTCTTGATTGAGGTCGTGGCAGGTGTCTTGATTTGGTGACACGTGGAAACTATTGACCATTGGGAAGAGAGATTTTCTAGTCAAACTATTCGTTTTGGTGCTTTTGGGATTTGGTTCGTGATTATCGTCTCGTTGTACGAATCTTTCAGCCGCACAATGTTCATCCGTTTTTTGGAGTTTGGTTCGTGAATATTCCACACTCTCAAATTGCTTTGATCATTAAATGGTTCGTGACAGTGGCGAAGTTTGAATATTTACGTAAGGGGGTCCGAAAGTCATGAGATTCAAAAAAATTTTCCTACCGTTATGTTTTGGGTTATACGTACGGGTCAGGTATTCGGTACGGGTCGGGTCAAACAATAAAAATTCTAAATATCTAGCTTTTATTCATTCATCCAAACAAAGTTTTCTTGTACATAAAAAATGGACAATAATTTAACAAACACATGTATAAAATATGTTAGATAATGCGTGTCAATTAGAGGACAACGTTCAAAATAGTTGATTGGTAAGGATGAAATTGAATCTTGTCTCACATAGGTGTGGAAACAAAATTTACTCTAACTTATATGTTTCTTCCTCCAAGCCATATTAACTTCATGTGTTGTGTTTTACTTTAACACCTACCCGCGCGCAGGGGGGGTGCAAAAAAATGGGTTGGATGTTGGAAATTCTTTGAAACTTTGCGACGCCCGCGCAACCTGCGGACACGAATGCAGCTCCAAAAACCCGAGACGTCTGTATATATGTGGGCTTCTTAGGGGGGCCCAATTCAATATATATTAAAATTTTAAATGCAAAATCAAATAACTGGTACTTCTCGCGAAAAAAACAGCCGGGGCCTCCCCCGGACTTAACTAAGCTGCGCCTCTAGTTCGTGAATACGGCGTGACCGGATCTCGTTACTAGTAACAAGCTATAGAGGTGCGGTTGTAATATTTCTTATTTATACGCGGTTTATTTCACATTTTAATGGTTTAGTTCAGTTCTTAATCTTTTAGATTCAACATTCAGAGCGTTTGTTTCATAAAAAATAGTCTTTGAATGGTTAAGTTAAGTGCTGAATGGTTAAGAGACAGATAGATGCTGAATGGAACTGAATAGAACATATACCAACTTTACTATCATCTGCATTTGTACCTCAACATCCCTCTCGTTGATAGAGCATCTTGATGGTTCAAACCTCTTAAACATGTAACACTTAATGATTCAGATTTTGCCAAACAAACTTTTAGTGCGATGTATGAACCGTCTCATATATCCAAAAAATCTCAGGAATTAGAATATGACACATGGTTCTGCCATAAAAGTTGAAACTTAACATTAATAGAAGGGGGGTAACTTTGTAAAAATGTAACCAAGTTTATCAACTTTTCCAATTAAATATCTAAAACTTTATTTGTCTCTCTAATGTCACTAAAGTTTCATTAAGTGTTCCAATCCTATGCATTAATTTTATGATTATTTGAATTTTTAAAAATTGACTTGGGCAAATGAAATATGTATAAACTTTGGATACTATTTTGTCATTATTTTTGTTCAATTTGACTTAAACTCGATAATTTTAGAACTTTGTTATTAAGTTACAAATTATTAGTCTTCACTTTTAGATCCCGATTCAAATTGATTGGAAAAAAAATTTCACTTTTTTATATTCATAATTCATTTATGTTTCATATGGCCAACTCAATTTTAAAAAATTCAGACATTTGTAAAAATATTACATAAGATTGGAATACTTATGAAACTTCAGTGACTTTAGAGAGACAAAAAAAGTTTGAGGTATTTAATTGGAAAAGTTTGAGGTATTTAATTGGAACGGCACTTGTATTTATATTCCACAAAATAAGTATTTTGTTTTTATAATATCCAAAAATATTACTCCCTCCGTCCCATTAGAAGTGTCTTAGTTTGAAAAACACAAAGTTTTAAGCACATTAAATGATTGTTATTTTTGCTTGTCATTTGACAATAATACCCTTGACAATAATACCCTTGACAATAAATATTATAGTGGGTACATCACATAGTTTGTTTTATGTTATCAAGGGCAAATTTGGAAATTTACCAATAAATTTTAAAAGTGGACACTTTGATAGGACAATTATAAAAGGCAATATGGACACTTATAATGGGACGAAGGGAGTAAATATTTTTAAAAAAACATTCAAAATATATAAAACTACAATTTAAAAAAAACAGGTTTCTTTTAAAAAAAATTATTTTAATAGGTCAAAAGTTCAATACACAACATATATAGAAGCCAAATAACAAAAAACTCCCATTGCAAATGACCCGTTCGGTTGACATCTTCTCTCCTTTTGAAAACAATCCTTCCACTTAATTCACATTGCAAATGACCCGTTCGGTTGACATCTTCTGCTTCATTCAACGCTATATAGATATGTATCCAACAACCTTGTAAATATGTGAAGTATAAACCTACATGCAAAACTAAGCTTATCTATAATAAAATCAAACTCAAATCAAATGCAACCTAGCCCAACCATTCTTATTAACACTTCATTCATACTGTTTAACTAGATATATATAATAACATGCAAAACTAAGTTTATTTATAATAACATTAAATTCATACATAGCCGAGCACTTCTTATTAACATTTTAATCATATTGCTATACTAGATATATATGCTACATCATGTTATACTTGATCATCTTCTTTGATTAACAAACATTTATACATTTAAGATAACCTTGAGAAACTTTATGATATGAATAACTTATCAATTAAAAGATATGTCAAGTATATGACCATCGAATTAAGCTTCCCATGCATGACCATCTCTTTTCTCTCTACATCTAAAACAAATAAACAAAGAGTCTAAATGAATAACAAAAAAAACTATTACTTTCAATATATATATATATATATATGCCAAACACTTACATTGTTAACAAAATCGTGTTGGATGGCATCAAGAAACTCCCACATGTACTTTACCACCATATAGCCGCATTCCAATCTTTTCTTTTGTTAGGTATACTACAATTAATTTACAATTAGTCATTTTAAACAATTCAAAAATAAACTGACAAAAAAATATGTAACATCCGGCCCCTCATACCACCAATATTGTCCGCTTCCGCTACGTTAGAGCTCACAGATTTGCTATTGGTTGCCCGGGTGAAACCTTCCCAGGATGGTAACCCATCCTGAGATTGCTGTCATCCGAGCACGTTTAACTGTGGAGTTCTCCACTCATCCACTAGCATTAAGCCCCAAGACGTGTTGTTGGTATTTGAGGTCGGACATTCCTTATAAATCCCAGATCTCTCCTGCCCACGGCCGATGTGGGATTTGCCTAGGGTGTTACAAAATATATCTTTTATCATTGACCAAGTAAACCCCTTGTAAATCCTTTCGGAATAAGTTTGGAAATTTTGTAGTCATCCTCTTCTTGTACCTCCAATATCGAATCAGCAATGTGTGCAGAAGATGTGCTCGGTTCAACGATGAATAAGGTCCAATGATTTCTACAAAAAATAGAAGATGTATATCAAATAATATGTCTATGTGTATGTATTATGAATAGGTATATAATACCGGACTAGGTGTGGTAAAAGAAAATATCTTTTATCTTCATGATACATATGCATTTCTTTCATGTACCAGACTGCTTCACCTACCTCGATTTAATTCACATTGCCAATCAAGTATGCGTGCCGAATCTAGTATTGTGCATTTGGAATCGGACACATCCTCATATAGATACCTAAAATATTAAATTATATGTATGATAAAGTTACTAAATTATATAAAAAGTAGATTTAAGACCGAGTCACGCGTTGCAGCGACCGGGTCATGCACTCGAGTCTGTCATATGTGACTTCATCACATGCGTTGATAAAAAAGTCTCATGTCCCTTACCTCACGATGAAAACCCGTAATATGTCGCATATTAAAAGGCGACGAAATAACAAAAGTTAGAGGTCAAAATGATAACGAGGTCAAAAAATAACCAAGTCAAATCCAGAAAGTTGAAGTCGTACTATATGTCAAAATAGAGTAAGAGATCAAAGTCAAAAACTCATCAGGAGCTAAAATAACATTTAATAAAAGTTGAGGTTAAAACTATAAATATGTAAAAATTCGGGGATTAAAACCGTAAATACTTTAAAGTAAAATAATAAAAAGCCACGTGTCGCCACGTGGTTGGTCGGTGCAAAGCACTGACCTTGTAAATCAGGAAGGATATAATATATATAATGTTGTTGTACAATATTAAACGTATAATGACTTACATTGCAAACGCATGTACATAGAGCAATCAAGCCAATCTCTTGTGAGTTATAGCTGGCAAATTGTGTCTTATCGTGCTTAACAAGTTAAAGACTGCGCGAGTAACACAAGTAACAAACATGAAATAGACTCGTTTAACATGCGGTTTCTATTGTTTGAATATGACAATTATATGTTTTATGTATCAAAGATGAGAAATGATAAACTCTAGCCTCCTAGTTTTAATTATTTTAAAATTTTAAAACTTTACATAAGGTACTTTTTTGCTTAACAGGTCTTATCGTGTCTAAACAGGTGACCCAATTGCCAGCCCTATTGTGAATAACGCCAACATATCAATCAATGAGACTGCAAGTTTTGCCCTTGGATCGGAATACATCTCGTGGTGTGAAGTATGAAAAATAGTATGACGACTCCCAAACACTTAGTAATAGAACAAGTACCTTATGAAGGTGTTGTGGTTTGGAAAATTTTCTTGCACTCTTCACCAAATTAGTATATCTTATGTTTACACTAATATACCTATATGTTGATAGCATTACCTTCATAAAACTGAGTCACCTCTTCGGAAGTATACCCTTTAATTATATTGCCCTCTGGTCAGTTCCGGTTTCTTACATAACCTTTTAAAAATCTCATATATCTTTCAAAAGGGTATATGTATTGTAGACCACAAGCCTTGTACACCCGATTGAAGCAGCGTTTCGTTGTTCGGATCGTCGTTTCAAGGTAACTTTTCCATCAATCGACTTGTATTATCTTTCCGATCAAAAGACTTAAAACATCGGTCTTGAATTTGGAAAAAAACTTAACGGCGTTAAAAAATTTTTAATGAGGATCGTTGGTTGCCAAAGTGATAAAAGTTGGAACCGTTGACAACCAATTCAATACTTGGGACCAGTAGAAACCAAAAGGTGATAGTTGGGATCCGTAAAAACCAATATACCAAAAAAATAAAAGATAACTATTTAAAAATGGTATATTGGTTTTTACTGGTTTCAACTATTACTTTTTTGGCTTCTACCGGTCCCAACTATTGAATTGGCTGTTAACGGTCCTAACTTTTATCACTTTGGTAACCAATGGTCCGTTGTTAATTTTTTTTATCGCGGTAAATTTTTTTTCAAATTCAAGATCGATGTTTTAGGCCTTTTAATTGAAAGGATAATACGAGTCGATTGATGTAAAGGTTTGCTCGAAACGGCTCTTTGAATGATAAAATATTTATATCTGATTGAAGCACCCTTAGGTTTAAACACCCGATTGAAGCACCGTTTCGTTGTTCGGAGCGCTGTTTCGAGGTAACTTTTCCATCAATCGACTTGTATTATCCTTTCGATCAAAAGACTTAATATTAACATCGGTCTTGAATCATCGGTCTTGAATTTGAAAAAACTTAACGGCGTTAAAAAAAGTTTAACGAAGGACTGTTGGTTGCCAAAGTGATAAAATGTTGGAGTGTTAACAGCCAATTCAATAGTTGGGACCGATAGAAGCCAAAAGGTGATAGTTGAGACCAGTAGAAATCAATATACCTTTAAAAAATATGGCTGGATGTTGAACACTTACCAACCCAGTTGATCGTGATCGCGACGAGCCCAGTTTACTATTTATAGAAGTTATTTTCAAACATAGCATGACACCATGAATTCGTTACCTATCAAAATTCAAAATCATATCCAAACCAACGACCAACTATACGCAGGAGTAAATGTTCCTTATATATCAGCCGGCCATTAAGCTACTCTAAGGTGTTGTACGATATTATAAATACCTAAAGACGTAACAAGTTCATCAAATACAAACATCAACTTGCTCTCCTTGAAACATGATGATCAAATCATTTATACTTCTATGTGTTCTTTTGGGGCTTGTTGTTCTTGTATCATCAATTGATGAGGTCGAAACATCAAAAGAGGAAAGATATGGTGAGTTCTACTTGTTGGTAAATCCATCCGTTTGTATTAAGAGTAAACTCTAAATTGCATACTTCATGTTTTATGTTTGTTGTAAATTGGGTCTTTAGCAAATTAATCTACGAATTTCTTATTTTCAGAGTTTTATACCAATTTGATCATTGAAAATAACTGAAGTTTATTTTTTTAAGTTAAGTGAAGGGTACTTTTGTCTTTTTACCTTAAATGACTATTTTTGTAATTAATATAAACGACCATTTTTGCTATTTACACTAATAATCTTATAATAATTACTACTATATAATTAAAGATTTATGATATGAAACACAAAGTAAATGTATTTTTAATATTTTCGACTTAAAACCGATATACTTGAAGTTTAATATTTATTTGGAAACAAACATGAGTTTTTATGGTGGCTCCCCCACTTCCGGGGGTACATAGTTAAACGCCAAGTGTCGGCACGTCCTTCGAATGAGGTTTCGGAATATAAAAGATATTGATTCGTTTGTTTAACATATTTCAGATTTGTAAAGAAAAATCAAGAATAAAATTAGGTATTCATAGTGTTATTTCAAAATAATTGCGTTTTAAAATAGTTGTTAAATAAAAGAACAAAACTAGGAAAAAAAGACAATTTACTATTCTTGTATTAACAAAGTGATGATGTATGTTCATAGTCTATATTGTTGTTTTCATCGGCACAGACACAGAACATAAAGGTCCAGAAGAATATCATGTGAACCAAGGGTATGGGGATGGTCGATATGGGGGTCCCGGTGGTGGATATGGAGGTCCTGGTGGTGGATACGGAGGTCCTGGTGGTGGATATGGTTGGGGAGGGCGTGGACCTGGTTGGGGAGGCAGGCGTGGTGGTGGGTATCAACGAGGTTGTAGATACGGGTGTTGTGGTCAATGGTACCGTTATAGAGGATGTAGTTGGTGTTGCCGCTCTCTTGCAGAAGCAATTGCCTTTAATGAAAATGAAGCTACTCCTTAAGGTGGCAGAAACTCTTGTAATAAAAATAAATATGAGCATATGAATAAAGTTGGTATAATATATAGTTTTGTACTATGAGAATATGATCGAATAAAGTTATGAAGGTAGTATGTTTTATCGTTATTGGTCAAGTGTTGTTGCATCCATATCAAATAAAACAGCATTTGAAGTGTAAGCATCGAATAACTTATCAGTTATCACTTATCACCAACGAACTATATATCAAGAAGATTCATTTAAAACAGAAACTTTACGTCATGTCAAAAATGAAAATATGTATAATATTTATCAGAGTTTAATCGACGAATCATGGATTTAGTTTATCTAAGGTCATCTAAACCTTTTAAGGGCTTAAAAAAATAAGATCTTTTTCTAAAAATAAACCCTAATTAAAATATCATACCAAATTATCATCCTTATTTCTCTAAGGTAGTGTTTGGTATGTGGGAATGAGAGGTGGAATGGAATGAACCATTACGGGTGAATGAAAAGAAGTGTGTTTGGTTAGTCAATGGAATGGAATAGACCATTACCAAGGAATGAAAAATACATCATTTTCATTTCATCCATTACCCATGTTTTTTTTCATTCCTTCATGGAATGAAATATTTTTTTTAAGTCATGACAAGAACCATGAACCGACTAATGCCCTAAACCTTGACCCGACCCAAGACCTCATGAACCGATCATGTCCTGACTCATGGTTCGAACCATGACCCAACCCATGAACCGACTCATGACACGAGCCATCTACCGACTCGTGGCTCGACCCATGTCGATCCATGCCCTGAACCATGACCCACACAATGATTCGGCTCATGACTTGACTAATGTCTCATATCATGACCCTACCCATGTCCCGAGCAACCCATGACTCGGTTTATGAAACGACTTATGACCAGATAAGGATCTGACTCATGACCCGACCTATAAACCGATCTAGTCGATCCATGACTCGAACCATGTCCCGACCCATGACTTGAACCATGACTCGAACCATGACTCATTGTTTATGGTTCGATACATGGGTTAGCAACCCATTCCTCGAACCATGACCCGACCCATGTGTCGATCCATGACCTGACTCATGTATTAACCCATGTATCGAACCATGAGCCGATCCATGGTCCAAACCAAGACCCGACCCATAACCATGACTAGTAATTTTTGTCGGAGATTTGTATTTCTTTCATGTGCTTTTTCCAGCCTACTAAACAACAAGAAGTATTGATTCATTTTATTTATATACGGTAACCAAACAGGAGAATGGAATGGAATGATCTATTTCATTCCTTTGTCCATTCCTTTCCTTCATTCATTCCATTCCTTCGTCAATTCCATTACCCTATACCAAACAGACCTTAATAATTAAAAGCTGAAAATTTTGTAACTCATCTTCTAGTGTAAACTTTTAGCCTCACTTCAAGAGGATCGTCATTGTTATCATGTAATCTATCTAATAAATTAAAGTTTTTAGTGGGCAATTTTTTGGGAGAAAACATAATTTATTTTATAAAATGAAGGTTGAGTGGGAAAATTAAGTAGGAGAGTTAATAAAGACAAAATTTTGTGATTAATAATAATTTACAAAACTATTTATAAATTTTTAAATATAATAGTTATAATTTTTAAAAAATATTTTTATTCAACCCGTGTGTAATACACGGGTGTTAAACCTAGTTGAAATAATGTTTCTCTATTCTAAATTTATATTTTCTCTATATTTTCCTAAAGCTACCCATTTGCCTTTTTTATGTGTTTTGATAAACCGGAACTGCACATTTCAAATATGGTTTGACATGTTTTAATCACAAAACACCAAATCACAATCCAATTAAGTAACCTATAATCCTAATTACTAAGCACAAAATTACCAAATAAAATTCTAAATCAGTACCTACGTGGCTAAGTAAACAACCAATTAAAGAAAACCTATAAACTTAAAACCCAATATATATTACAAACTGCTAGCAAATGACACAATCAAATAGATAGGCAATTCAAATAACCAATTCATCAACACTTGCAAATATAGACAAGCAGTTCAAAAGACTTGTAAGTCGGAGTCATCAACAATTCCAAGTAGACAATCAATTCAAAAGAGAATAAGAGATTGAAGGTCAAAAAGTTGTTGACTTGTCGATTTCGAGCAGGAAAGAAGAGGAATCATGGTTGAACTCATGTTCGATTTACGGTTGTGTCATAAAGTACTGTCATTGTCGAATTAGGGTTGATGTAACGATGTTGATCGCCGAACAAATTTCGGGAATTGGCTACGGACCTTTTGTTTTAGATTTCACCATGCATGCATGCTCTCTTTTTTACTTTTTGTTTCCTGCTTGACTTATTTCAGCCCAACATCAACATGGATATCTATTAGAAGCCCATATATAATTCTATAAGCGAGAGATCATGCGAGAAGACTAAATATTAAAAGAAGAAAAGAAATTTACTAAATTCTTTATATTTTCAAGCAAAAAACTATTTTTACATATAAAAAAATGAATCAAAAAATAAAATTGGCTAAATATCGTTTATTTGTTAAATCTACACATGCTAAAGTCATATATAGATTATGTTACTTACATATAACCTACACAAGTGACAGTGATGAAACAAAAACTTCTAATAATTAAATGTTTGTGACTCAATAATAAATTATGCAAATAATAAGTCTAGGATGGTAGACATACATGTATGCATACATGAATATGTTAGACATGGTTAGTAATTAAAAAGAATTAAAAGTTTTTTTTTATATTTTTAAATAAGTCTAGGATGGTAGACATACATGTATGCATACATGAATATGTTAGACATGGTTAGTAATTAAAAAGAATTAAAAGTTTTTTTTATATTTTTAAATGGGAACAAAGGCTAAGCATTGTTACAGAAGAAAAAAAAATATTTCACACAACACGTGAGACGGGTTATATGCCTAGTTTAAAAATAATTAAGGACTTGTTACATACACCCTCTCCATTAAAAAAAATATCTATTTAGACTTTTCAAAATTTAACCTTTAACTTTTGTATTACAGTTATTTGTTAATAAAACTAGATAATTTTACAGTGCGCGTGTTGCGGCGCAGTACGCGAGATCCTAAAGCCAAAACACCGCAGCTTGGACACCCAAAGTCTAAACACTCTAATTTTGACACAACTGCAAATTCAAGATCCTAAATTCAAAAGTTGTTGATTAGTATGGTGTTTCTCTTGGAGAACATCAAAATGCAAATCAAATCACCATTATCCAAAAAGAGAAAAAAAATTACTTTGATTTGTGAACAACAATCTTATTCCTACTACAAAACCGATAACATAGCTTTTCTTTAGCACATAATATAGAACCCCTTCTTTGACATCATCCCAAACACGATGGTCGTATAACCATAATCATCATCATCATCATCACCATCATCATCAATACATACCTTTCACCGATCTCCACGTAACAAACTTACCAGCCATTGCCTTCCTTCGCCATCGGCTTTTACTTACTGGCACCCCAACACCACCTGCAATTCCTGTTAATTTATAAGCTTTCTAATCATGTTGTTATGCATACCACTTTTACTAATTTGATGTCTCAACCAAAACAATCGTTTGCCATCAAATTTAAATAAACCAGCATCAACGAAATTAACCTATAATTAGTACACCTTTTATATTAAAACCAGTTATCAAAACATTAAATGGGTCATTTTGTTACTGTTACAATACATGTCTTAATTCTGATGTAACTAAATTTATACAGCATTGTTTCTTAATTATAATGTAACAATGATTTTGCTTTTAAGCTAAAATTTGTTTATTTGACCCATATGTTAACAGTTTAAAATGAAGGTTTCAAGAATCATGTAAGTGAAATCTGAGTTTAAAGCAACAAAGATAGACATGAATTGGTTAAATTTTTTTACATTCCTTTCATGCCAGAGTTGACGCTCTTAAAATCTAGATGCACCTAACTAATGGCTTAACCATATGAAAAACACCACCTAATCAAACATTAACTTCTAATTGAATTCCTTAAATCCAAAAATCTCTAATTCAAATACACAAAATCCATAAAAAAAAAAAGCAAGCCCTAAATAGAGAAGAAAACACACATACCATCGCCACCGTAGTAGTACCAGCACCAACCTTCTCTGCTCCAGTCACCCTTTGATGTGGTCGCATCCGCTGAACCACCGCCTTAGCAAAGCGTGACCTCGTCAAGCCAATCGTCCACCGCTATGTAGTGCTATGAACGGATGTTGCCACTGTTGGAGAATTTCCGAATTGTTTGGCTTTGGCGTGGAGGTCAAGTCAAACATAGGACTTGGCGTGTAAGGCACAAGTTCTAAGTGATAAGGATTGCTATACTTCCTAATTCGTATTTGATTAGGTTGTTAGGTTTAATGTTTATTTATTCCTAAAGTTTAGCAAATAGAGTTGTAGTCTAAACGTGATAGGTTGACTATATAAACCGTGTTAGGGTCTATGTAATCAAGTTTTTGAGTTAGTTTTCTTGATAATAATATTGGGTGTTAGCCATATTGTTAAACATTGTCTTTGATATCGAATTCACCACTTGAATTGGTATCAGAGCGGTGCGACTCAAGGGAATACGCGAAGGAAGAGGTTAACCAATTGCAATCGTGAACAAGGTCTCGACCGCGATCTCAGGGTCGAACCTAAAGGATTGTAATCAATAACCCAGCAGATCCAATATAAGGGCTGGATAACCCACCTTCACCGTCGTTCGAGAAGACATACAAGAGGCAAAGATTAAAAAAAAATGGCAGATACGAATAATGCTTCAAAACAAGGTTCTTTCCAGTATCCTATGCTTACCAACACAAATTACATGACATGGGCTATGCGAATGGAGGTCTTGTTTCATGTTCATGATGCTTGGGATGCAATCGACCCCGGATCCACCGATGCAAAGAAAAACAACGTTGCTAAAGCAGTCTTGTACCAATCGATTCCTGAAAGTCTATTACTACAAATCGGTAAACTAAACACGGTCAAAGCGATGTGGGATGCAATCAAGACTCGACATGAGGGGGCTGATCGTGTGAAAGAGGCTAGATTACAAACATTGATAACCGAGTTTGATGGTTTAAAGATGAGAGAATCAGAATCGATTGATGACTTCGCATCCAAACTTTCAGGGATTGCAACTAAATCCGCGACGCTTGGCGAAGTCATACCGGTATCAAGGTTAGTCAAGAAGTTTCTTACCAGTTTACCAAGGAGAAAGTATATTCAGATTGTAGCATCGATAGAGCAAACGGTAAACTTGAAAACCATTGGTTTCGAGGATATTGTGGGAAGATTGAAAGCATACGAGGAAAGAATCAAAGGTGAAGAGGATGAACCTTATGAAAATCAAAGCAAGCTACTGTACTCTAAAGAAGAATCATCATCAAGCTGGTCAAGAGACTATAATTATAGGGGGAGAGGACGAGCATCGTCCTCAAACCGCGGCCGAGGTCGTGGACGTGAAACTCAACAGTCGCGAGATCGGGGCAATGACCGAGGATACCAAGAAAAGGGCAGAAACAATGACACACGTGATACTGGAAAAACAAAAAAAGATTACTCTAAAATTCGTTGTTACCGGTGCGATAAATTTGGCCACTTTGTCTCGCGATGCCCCGAAAGATACAAGAAGCACGAGATGCATAAAACTGAGACGGAAGATGATGATCCGAATGGGGAAGGAGCGACTTTTTTCATGATGAAAACGGATCGTGAGACTGTGTTTCTTAATGAGAAGGTTGTACCAAAGAAGTTTCAAGCTGAACCGCAAGAAAAAGACATTTGGTATCTTGATAACGGAGCTAGCAATCACATGACAGGTAACCGTGCGTACTTTGCTGAATTGAATGAACGAATATCCGGAAGAGTTAAGTTTGGGGATAACTCGTGTGTTGATATAAAAGGCAAAGGGTCAATAATTTTTGAAGGAAGGAATGGTGAGCAAAAGTTGCTAACAGATATCTATTACATACCTGATCTTAAAAGTAATTTGCTAAGTTTAGGCCAGGCTACGGAACTTGGGTGCAATGTGAACATGAGAAATCAATACCTTACAATGCATGATAAGGAGGGGAAGCTTCTGATGAAGGTGGCAAGGAGCAAAAATCGCCTATACAAGATCAAATTGAAAGTAGGAAACCCGGTATGCTTAATGTCAAAACTACATGAAGATTCATGGTTGTGGCATGCAAGAATGGGCCACTTGAACTTCAAATCATTACAAAAATTAAGCAGAATGGTGTTAGATCTACCAAGGATTCACCTTGAAAACAAGGTCTGTGAATCATGTATGGTAGGCAAGCAAACATCTAAACCATTCGCCGTAAAGGCAAGCTATAGAGCCACACAACTTTTGGAGCTTGTACATGGCGATTTATGTGGCCCCATCACCCCATCGACCATGAGAGGTAATAGATACATACTTGTTCTTATTGATGATTTCTCACGATACATGTGGTGCAGTTTGTTAAAAGAAAAAAAATGAAGCTTGTGGAAGAATTAAGCAATTCATCACAATGGTAGAAAGAGAAACTGGTAGAAAAGTAAAAGTCGTTCGCACCGACAGAGGAGGCGAGTTTACATCACGTGAATTCAATGAATATTGTAATGAAGCAGGGGTGATGAGACATCTCACCGCTCCCTATACTCCGCAACAAAACGGAGTAGTCGAGCGGCGAAACAGAACTCTCATGGAGATGACTCGAAGCATATTGAAGGCGATGAAAGTTCCTAATTACTTATGGGGCGAGGCGGTTAGACACTCAACATATCTTATTAACCGATCACCTACGCGATCATTGGTAGGTGAAACCCCTTATGAAAAGTACAAAGGTAGAAAACCTTCTTTGGAACATATTAAGGTGTTCGGTTGCTTGGCCCACACAAAAGTCAACTCCAACCTACAAAAACTTGATGATAGGTCTGAATTATTAGTTCATCTCGGATCTGAACCGGGATCAAAGGCGTACAGACTTTACGATCCGCGAACTCGGAAAATAAAGGTGAGCAAACATGTTGTGTTTGATGAATTAAAAGGTTGGAAGTGGGACAAAAGCAAAGTAGATGATGATAATGATATTCAAAGTGAACCAGGCATGTTTATAGCAAGGTGGGGAATGTCTGTTGACAATGGAACCGGTCCGATAAACTCGGGATCAACCACAAACAATAATTACAGTGGTGAGCCAAGGGATGAAGGTGAGCAGTATGCAAATCAAAGCAGCGAACATGGCTCGTCATCAAGCCAAGCTCCAGATAATTCAATAAGTCAAGTTTCGACCCACTCACATGATGTCTCGGCTCAATCAACGCCGACAAATTCAAGTAATACACAAAGCCATTCAAGTTCAACCGACTCGTCTAGTGCGCCTCAAATCAGAAGATCTACACGAACCAAATTATTACCGGTTAAATATAATGATTATGAACTTATGTCATGTATAGAAGAACCGTCATTAATACATGCTACACCAAGAAACTTTGCAGAAGCCAAAGACAAACCGGAGTGGATCAAGGCAATGAAAGACGAACTGAATTCAATCGAGAAGAACAATACATGGGTTTTAGTTAATCCTCCAAACGGGGTGAGGACTATTGGGCTGAAGTGGTTGTATAAAGCTAAACGCAATGCAGATGGTTCTATTTACAGGTACAAGGCTAGACTCGTGGCGAAGGGGTATGCTCAAAAACCCGGAATAGACTTTGATGAAGTGTTCGCGCCGGTTGCTCGGATTGAGACTATTCGCTTCTTAATAGCTCATGCCGCCATGAAAGGGTGGGAGATACATCATTTGGATGTCAAAACTGCGTTTTTAAACGGAGATTTGGAAGAAGAAATCTATGTCAATCAACCGGAAGGATTCGAGAAAACTCGGGAAAGTCACAAAGTCTACAAGCTTCAAAGATCGTTATACGGGTTGTGACAATCACCGCGGGCATGGAATATTAAATTAGATGGAATGTTGAAACAACTAAAGTTTCATAAATGTACCAAAGAGCAATCAGTATATAGAAGGCAAGAAGGTGACTCTCTTTTAATCATGGCTGTATACGTGGATGATTTATTTGTTACAGGTTCAAGTGTTTCAATAATAAATGAGTTCAAAAAGGAGATGGAAAAAAGGTTTGAGATGACAAACCTTGGTAAGCTCTCATACTACCTAGGTATTGAAGTATCACAAGGAATTGAAGGAATAAAAATCAAAAGGAGGCTTATGCATTAAAAGTTTTAAAAGCAATGGGCATGCATGACTGCAATCCGGTTCACGTTCCTATGGATCCGAATGTGAAGTATTCAAAAGCAGAGGATGAACCCGAAACCGATGATACCAATTATCGAAAGGTGGTAGGTTGCCTTAGATATTTAACTCACAGCCGCCCAGACTTATCATATTCGGTGGGAATTGTCAGTAGATATATGCAAAGTCCAAGAGAGTCTCATGCAGCTGCAATTAAACAAATACTTCGATACGTGAAAGGGACGGTGAAATATGGGATTGTGTATCCGCGAAAATCGTCAAACAAGATTCATGGTTATAGTGACAGCAGCTTTAATATTGATCAGGATGATGGTAGGAGTACCACAGGTCACGTGTTTTACTATGGAGTGGCGCCGATTACTTGGTGTTCACAGAAACAAGGAACCGTAGCTCTATCTTCGTGCGAAGCTAAATACATGGCCGCGAGTGCTGCTACTTGTCAAGCCATGTGGTTAAGAGAGATGATAAGTGAAATTACGGGTGATGCAATTCAGAAAGTGATTCTAAAAGTTGATAATACGTCTGCGATTGCATTGGTAAAAAACCCGGTGTTCCATGATCGAAGTAAGCATATCATGTTGCATATAATACGTATAAGGACAAGAAAACGAGAAGAAACATGGTGACGGTTGAGCCCTGCAAAATAGAAAACGTAATAACAGTAAACAATAACCGGGCCTGTGTTTGACACAGTTCCCTTAAACAGATTCTCGGTCTGTTCCCAGGGTACACCGGACGGTAACAGCGGTGCTGCCGGACTTAAACACTTGCCTGAAACAAAGTCGAAATGCTGCTGTGAAACTGGTATTCGCTTGATGCTGTTGTGTTTTTGTATCTGACTCAGGTTGGTAGTATATGTAACCAAGAAGGGATGACAAAGGTCTTGATTTATGACAATTCAATTGTCATAAACTCAAGTAATTATACTAATCAATGTCATAAAACTGGTAAAGGAATTCCAAAGGTTGGTCCGGTTTTGTTGTTAAAAACAAAAACGACCCGGTCCGATTCTGGGTTTTCGGAGCTGCATTCGTGTCCGCAGGTCGCGCGGGCGTCGCAAGTCTAATGCGATTTCCAACCTCGAATCCAGTTTTCTGCACCCCCCCTGCGCGCGGGTAGGCCCTTGAGTAAAACACAACATGACAATTCAAACATGTCTAGGAGGTTGTTGCTTATAACCAAGCTTAAGTTTGGTCTCCCCTCCTATGTGGGACAAACTCAAACTTCAACCAAACCAACACCTTTCATTCATATACTTTTCCAACAATCCCCCACATGAATGAAGGTCGATCTTAGAAACAAACACCATTCCGATTAAGTTTCAGCAGTTGAGTCTTGCATACGATAGGTAGGTGTTACCCTTTGAACCTTCGCTTATGAAACGCACTTAGTCTACTGGCTCTGAGTAGACGGTGATGTCCTTGAACTCGTCTGCCGTTTATGTAGGCGACAGTACATTTCACACAAGACTCTCCCTGACAAAGTCAAGTCCTCATAGTTATGTTCGTTATGGTCATGAACATTTGCCTGGTTCTGCGAGAGCCATTAGGTATTGTGCCCCGTCAATACCCTTCGAAGCGACCCCACTTCTCTCTCACATAGGTGATTCTTTACGTGTGACTGTATTAGTCTGAATCATTAAAAGCCACATGCTTATCCTCATACCTTGTCACTTTTAGGAATGGACTAGGAAGGTTACTAAAATACTAGTAGTAAGCTCCCTTAAAACGCAGGGTTTTGTTAACCTTTTTATTAGTTAATTCACCCCCACAGTGACCTTACAAGTTCATACAAATAGGTTGTCCTATTGAACTCGGATCTTAGGATCTCCAGTCAGCCGAGTTAGGTTTCCTTCATATAAACTTATCCTTTCATGGGCTTTAGTCCCATTCCCATTGACGACTTCTGAACTAACTCTCTACTTAGGCCTTTTGTTAGCGGATCCGCAATGTTATCCTTTGACTTCACATAGTCAACAGTGATAACTCCCGTAGAGATTAGTTGTCGTATCGTATTATGTCTACGTCTTATGTGTCGGTTTTTCCCGTTATACATTGTGCTATGAGCTCTGCCAATTTCCGATTGACTATCACAATGAATACATATGGCCGTTGCCGGCTTAGGCCATATTGGAATATCCTCCACAAATTGACGTAGCCATTCTGCTTCTTCACCCGCTTTATCTAAAGCGATGAATTCCGATTCCATCGTGGATCTAGCAATGACTGTTTGCTTAGATGATTTCCACGATATGGCTGCACCTCCAAGTGTGAAAACATATCCACTTGTTGCCCTTGAGTCATTTGTATCTGATATCCAGTTTGCATCACAGTGCCCTTCAATAACTGCTGGATATCCAGTATAGTGCAGCGCGTAGTCCTGAGTGTATCTTAAGTACCGGAGCAGCCTGATCATACAGCTCCAATGAGCTGAACTCGGATTGCTCGTGTATCTACTTAGCTTGCTCACGGCATATGCTAAGTCTGGTCTCGTACAGCTCATAAGATACATTAAGCTTCCAATAATTCTTGAGTATTCTAATTGGTTGACAGGCTCTCCCCTGTTCTTAGCTAGATGTTGACTTGTGTCAATTGGAGTTCTAGCTACATTAGAATCATTTGCATTAAATTTCTCAAGAATTTGCTTCACATATTGGGATTGGCTTAAGGAAAACCCACCTGGAATTCGAGTGATTTGAACACCCAAAATCACATTTGCCAAACCCATGTCTTTCATGTCGAATCTTGCTTTCAAGGTGTCTTTCGTAGACTTTACCATCTTTTCATTACTTCCAGCAATGAGCATATCGTCTACATATAAGCACAAGATGACATATCCATCTGGTGTATCTTTCACGTACACACATTTGTCACATTCATTGATCTTAAAACCAGAATCAAGCATGACATGATCAAACTTTTGATGCCATTGTTTTGGGGCTTGTTTTAATCCGTACAAGGATTTGACAAGTTTGCATACTTTATTTTCTTGTCCCGTGACCTTAAAACCCTCAGGTTGTTCCATGTAAATCTCTTCCTCTAGATTTCCATTTAAAAAGGCGGTTTTCACATCCATTTGGTGAACTTCCAAATTTCGGATGGCGGCGATAGCGAGTACCAACCTGATGGAGGTTATTCGCGTCACCGGCGAATATGTATCAAAATAATCTAGGCCTTCACGTTGGTTATATCCTTTAATTACCAACCTTGCCTTGTACTCCTTAGTAATACCATCTGGCTTTGGTTTCTTCTTGAAGACCCATTTGTAGCCTAGTGGTTTACATCCAGGAGGGAGATCCACTAGCTCCCATGTATGGTTTTGCAAAATAGAGTCTATTTCACTTTTGATGGCCTCCCTCCATTGAGGTCCTTCTGTGGAGTTCACAGCTTCTCTATAAGTTTGAGGTATTTCTTCAACCATATAGGTAAGAAAATCAGAGCCAAAGGATTTTTCAATCCTTTGTCTCTTGCTTCTTCGAACATTTTCTTCCTCAACCTCAGGTTGTCTTTGAGGTGTATCATTTGCAACCTCGTTGTTTGGTGCAATTTCCTCAGTTTCAACCGGTCCTGGTGGACTCGGTTCTTCATTTCCCAAACATGGAAATATATGTTCAAACCATGAAGCATCCTTTGATTCAATTATGGTGCCTTTGTTTATTCCAGGATTTTTAGAATCATGCACAAGGAAACGAAGTGCACCACCAGGACGAGTGTATCCTATAAATACACAATCCACGGTTTTTGGTCCTATTACTAGGCGCTTTGGTGGTGTCACAACTACTTTGGCTAGACACCCCCACACTCGCAAGTGTTTGTACGATGGTTTGTGTCCTGTCCATAATTCATAAGGAGCTTTATCCTTGTCCTTAGTTGGTATCATGTTTCAGGACATAATTTGCTGACAGCAGTGCTTCCCTCCACATGTCCTGACTTATACCAGAACTTATCATCATGGCATTCATCATTTCTTTCAAAGTGCGGTTTTTTCGTTCCGCTATGCCATTAGATTGTGGGGAGTAAGGAGCCGTGAGTTCATGTATGATCCCATTCTTTGCACAAACATCAGCAAAAGGTGAGACATACTCACCGCCTCGATCGCTCCTCACAATTTTAATTTTCCGGTTGAGTTGGTTCTCAACTTCCGCTTTGAATAAGATAAACTTTTCAATAGCTTCGTCCTTGCTTTTAAGCAAGTATACATAACAAAATCTAGTACTATCATCAATGAACGTTATGAAGTACTTATTCCCTCCACGAGTGGGAATCGCTTTTAAGTCACACACGTCGGTGTGAATCATGTCAAGAGGTTCGGAGGTTCGTTCCACGGTTTTGAACGACGTTCTCGTTTGTTTTGCCTCTACACAAGTTTCACATTTATGGTTTGAGTCTATATGAAACGTTGGTATGTAATTTAAATTGATCAAACGACGAATTGAATTAAAATTAACATGACCTAGTCTACCATGCCACATATTTGAAGATTCAAGCATATAAGCAGAACTAGTACCCGTTTTATTCATTTCACCGACAACCATTACATTCAATTTAAACATACCATTAAGGGCATATCCCTTACCAACATAAACACCACTTTTGGTCAACACGACCTTATCAGACTCAAACACAAGTTTAAAACCAAACTTATTCAACAACCAACCCGAAACTAGATTCTTACGAATCTCGGGAACATACAAAACATTGGTCAAAGTGAGTTCTTTTCCCGAAGTCATCTTTAGAATCACAGTTCCCTCGCCTTTGACATCGGCGGTTGCAGAATTTCCCATAAACAATTTTTCTTCATTAGTAACCTCCTTGAAGGTGTTGAAGAGATTCTTATCAGAACAAACATGGCGGGTAGCCCCGGTATCAACCCACCATTCTTTGGTATTCGACCCAACCAAGTTAATCTCACTTATCATCATAGCGAGATCAGAAATCATAGCCACAAGATTTTCAACATCATTAACCATGTTGGCTTGCCGAGGAGTCTCTTTCTTCGGCTGTCTACACTCACTAGCCCGGTGACCCGGTTTGTCACAGTTGTAACAAGTTCCTGAAAACTTCTTTTTACCCACACCACCTTTAGGTCCAAGGTGGAAACCTTTCCCACTATTCTTTTTCCCAACATGACCTTTTGTTTTGTTACCCTTACCAAACCGACCATGTTCAACAACATTGGCCTTTGCAGATTCGGGACCATCACTCTTCTTTTGAGCAACTTTATTGTCTTCTTCAATACGAAGACGAACCACGAGATCTTCAATTGTCATTTCCTTTCGCTTATGCTTGAGATAGTTCTTGAAATCAACCCAACTTGGTGGCAACTTTTCAATGATAGCAGCAACTTGGAATGTCTCGCTAAGCACCATTCCTTCTGCATGAATATCATGAAGAACAACCTGCAATTCTTGAAGTTGACTCATAACAGTTTTAGAATCAATCATTTTAAATTCCAAGAATTTAGCCACCACAAATTTCTTTGTGCCTGCATCTTCTGTTTTATACTTACGTTCCAAAGAATCCCATAATTCTTTGGCAGTCTTGGCCTTGCAGTACACGTTATATAGTGCATCAACCATGCCATTAAGGACATAGTTACGACACAGGAAATCAGAATGATTCCAAGCTTGAACCGCGCTCACAGTTTGAGCATCCATCTCCCCTTCAGTTAACAAGGGAGCGGATTCAGTCAAGAACCTTGCTAGGTTCAACGTTGTCAAATAAAAGAGCATCTTTTGTTGCCAACGTTTGAAGTTCACACCAGTGAACTTCTCTGGTTTCTCAGCATAACTAAGGTTATGCACCGGTGCAACGACCGGTGTGGTGGTAACAGCAACAGCAGAAGTCATGACTGCAGAAACTGTAGAAACAGCAGAAGCTGCAGAAACTTGAATGGGCTGGGTGATTGTAGGCTGAGATTCCATTCTGAAACAAAAGCAAGAACAGTTAAATAATCTGTCTAAGTTTGTTGCATATAATACGTATAAGGACAAGAAAACGAGAAGAAACATGGTGACGGTTGAGCCCTGCAAAATAGAAAACGTAATAACAGTAAACAATAACCGGGCCTGTGTTTGACACAGTTCCCTTAAACAGATTCTCGGTCTGTTCCCAGGGTACACCGGACGGTAACAGCGGTGCTGCCGGACTTAAACACTTGCCTGAAACAAAGTCGAAATGCTGCTGTGAAACTGGTATTCGCTTGATGTTGTTGTGTTTTTGTATCTGACTCAGGTTGGTAGTATATGTAACCAAGAAGGGATGACAAAGGTCTTGATTTATGACAATTCAATTGTCATAAACTCAAGTAATTATACTAATCAATGTCATAAAACTGGTAAAGGAATTCCAAAGGTTGGTCCGGTTTTGTTGTTAAAAACAAAAACGACCCGGTCCGATTCTGGGTTTTCGGAGCTGCATTCGTGTCCGCAGGTCGCGCGGGCGTCGCAAGTCTAATGCGATTTCCAACCTCGAATCCAGTTTTCTGCACCCCCCCTGCGCGCGGGTAGGCCCTTGAGTAAAACACAACATGACAATTCAAACATGTCTAGGAGGTTGTTGCTTATAACCAAGCTTAAGTTTGGTCTCCCCTCCTATGTGGGACAAACTCAAACTTCAACCAAACCAACACCTTTCATTCATATACTTTTCCAACATATCAAATCAAGGTTTCATTACATCCGTGAAAGAGTGGGAGATAATGAAATATTAGTTGAGCATATAAGTGGGAAAGAGCAACGTGCGGATATCTTGACAAAGGCACTAGCAAAGATAAAGTTCAAAGAAATGCGCGAGCTACTTGGCATGGAGGAACTCCCCTACTCAATTCAGAAATTCAGGGGGTGATTGTTGGAGAATTTCCGAATTGTTTGGCTTTGGCGTGGAGGTCAAGTCAAACATAGGACTTGGCGTGTAAGGCACAAGTTCTAAGTGATAAGGATTGCTATACTTCCTAATTCGTATTTGATTAGGTTGTTAGGTTTAATGTTTATTTATTCCTAAAGTTTAGCAAATAGAGTTGTAGTCTAAACGTGATAGGTTGACTATATAAACCGTGTTAGGGTCTATGTAATCAAGTTTTTGAGTTAGTTTTCTTGATAATAATATTGGGTGTTAGCCATATTGTTAAACATTGTCTTTGATATCGAATTCACCACTTGAGCCACCAGGTTCGTCCCACCCTTTCACCGCCGTGCAGGGCTACGAACACCAGAAACGGATGCCTTCGCTGGTGAACACCTGGTTCCCCTCCGGTATCGAGAGAACCTCTTCAAGCCGTAGTTGACACATCCTCAAGTTTCCTCTCCGATCCATCCTCACCGCCGGCAACAACTTCAATCGCAAACTCCCTAAATCCATCTCTATGATCTCAGCCACTATAGACCTTGTAGTAGAACCAGCGGCGATGCAGCGCACCTAGGATAGACAGTTGTCGCCCCCTTCTTTCTCTTTAAGTTTCCTCTATTTCTCTCTCTCTCTGTATTTACACCAAAGAATAATGCTTTGCCAAGTACAAACCACAGGACAAAAGAAAATGGGTTGTACATTCACGCAGTGCAATAGTAAAACAGTGTATTACTGTTCATTTACATTGTATTTTCAATAGAAGGAGAATTTTAAAACATAGTTTTTGTCAACGAAATTTATTATATGTGTATATCAAAAGTGTTTGGTGAGGATACCAGGGGTGCTCAACGGCTCGATTATGAATTCTTGTTTTGCCTAACTATTAACCAAATCAAATGATTTGGTTATCCGATGATTATATGGTTTATTTGGAAATCAGAATCGACTGAACCATATTTTTTGTAACCATTAACCGAACCGAAAACTGTATTCACAATTCAGATACATTTAGTTATAGGTGTGCATAGGTCAGTTTAGATCGTTTTTTTGCTCAAACCGAACCTAAAACTTCGGTTTTTGGGCATGGGTTTCTATTTTTTTACAAAGGTATACTATGTAATTTTTTAATTTAATAAAATAACTAAACTTAAGAAACAAGAGTTTATCATTTCTCATCTTTAATACATAAAACATATAACAATCACGCTTAACCAATCAAAATCATACGTTAAAAGAGTCATTTCATGTTTGAACCTGTTTTAATCGTGTTTTCATTAACTTGTTAAACACAATAAAACATTATTTGTCAGCTGTACTCACTACTAGATAAAAGCAAAATTTGCCACACAATTTCTTATTTGTATCTTGGTGATAATAATTTCTAGCCTACCGTCTATTAAAACATTTTCTTATTTATATGCGTTGGAGAACCATGGCAAAAAGACTTGGGTACTACGTTCCAACAACTCCACATTCAAGAATCAATGAAACCAGATTTATTCTTCCACCCTACCCCTATACATCCGACAAACTGTGAATGTATTAGGTGATTTCACTAGGAGAACGAGGGGTGTTTTTGTCTTTTTGCTTCTTGTGACCGGCCAACCATGACCGGCCGTGTCCCTTTGTCACGCCAAGGAGAATCATGTTGGATGATTATCAAAACACATACACGTAAATACAAATTCATAATCAAATTAAACAATTCATTTGTAACTTACCTATAAACTAATTTGCCTGTTGACCTTGTAAATTAGTAATTCAACTTTGCTTGTTTGACAACTTTGGTCCATCTATTTAAGTTGGTAAATTGGCCTAAAATAATCCCAACTAACACCTATTGGCCGAAAATAATCCCAACTCAGTTTATTCCATCCAGTGGTCCCAAATCCAACTTTTTTGGCCTACAGTGGTCCGCCGTTAAGTACACTTAACGACCGTTAACTTTTTTTCTATTTTTTTCGAATTTCAAACCGATATTATAGGGATTTTGATCGGGAGGAGAATACGAGTCAGTTGATGTAAACCTTACTTCCAATTGTTGCTCCAAATGGTTTAATTTTGATATCCGGTTAAAGCATCGTTAGGTTTTAAACACCCGATTGAAGACCGTTTCGTTGTTTGGAACACCAGTTCGAAGTAAGGTTTACATCAATTGAATCGTATACTCCTCCCGATCAATATCCATAAAACCTTGTTTTGAAATTCGAAAAAAATCAAAAAAAAGTTAAGGGCCGTTAAGTGCACTTAACGGCGGACCACTGGAGGCCAAAAAAGTTGGATTTGGGACCACTGGAGGTAGGGATGAGATTGGTATCGTACCGGTACCGAACCGGTACCGATACCGAAAATACCGATACCGAAAACATGGAAAAGTGGGTACCGGTACCGATACCGAATCTATCGGTACGGTACCGGTTCGGTACGGTACCGGTACGGTATAGGTACGGAACAAGTACTTTCAGGTAAATTTAAGGTATTGGTACCGAACCGGTACCGATACCGAAAATACCAATACCGAAAACATGTAAAAGTGGGTACCGATACCGGTACCGAATCTTCGGTACGGTACCGGTTCGGTACGGTACCGGTACGGTACGGGTATCGGTTCGGTATTTCGGTACCAAACGCTCATCCCTAACTGGAGGGAATAAACTGAGTTGGGATTATTCTCGGCCAATATGTGTTAGTTGGGATTATTTTTAGCCAATTTGCCATTTAAGTTTGATGTATGTATTTATGACTTTGAATCTTTAACTTTGGTTTATTATCATGTTGATCCCTAATAACTTAGCGAATTTATAACTATAATCTCATAATCTACTTTGACATATTTACGACTTTGACCTCCCGACTTTAACTTTGATAAAATTTTGACCTCTATGTTTGAATTATATCTTTATCTTTTAATATGTGACGCATTAAAACTTTGCACTGTAACATATGAGACATTAAATTTCTTTTATCAGCATATGTGCCAAAGTCACATTCGCAAGACTCAGTCCCAGCATCGCACGACATAGTTATATATCAAGTAAAATTTGAAGATCTAGTAAAATTTATTTATGTTTAAAAAACATTATTTATAATTCTCAACATTCTATATATATGTGTAATTTAATTTTAATTTACTAAGACGCGTTTATCCGTGTATCTTCACAATTATACACATTTTAATTGTTTTAATTAACAAGTTTAAGCCGATGAATCGGAAAAGAAGAACAAAAGGCAATTCAACAATGTATGGTTATCGAAGTTTATCCATGTTTTTTACATCACATATAACGAACATCTAAAAATCAAAGAATGAAAGGTACTTAAACAATCATGTGGAGATCACAATTAATAACACAATTCAACAAATCAAAGTTCAATTAAATGAAATGATTGGGTCAAAACTTCTCTGTTGTGAATGTATAGTTTTAGTTTTTACTTTTGTACATTTGTACATTGTTCTATCTTTCGGCTAGTTTCTTAAATATAATAAACTAGTCTCAACAAGTTTGAAAATTTATAATCAATTTAGAATAATGATCAAGAATAATTAATAACTAAATATGTTGATCGGTCTTGTCATGAGAGTGAGCAAATAATTAGACCTCTATCGACTATCATTCCTATGTTCTCGATCTCATGAAAATATAATATCTTAAATCCATTAAAGAATTAGGATAAATTACCTTTTTTAAAGGGTCGTCCTAATCTGACACTTGACAGTCTAGTCAGACATCTTAAATACGACTCGTATTACCTGATATGATTCGTATCGCTGATGGTGTCAGACGATAAATTCTGCATGTTTCTGGGTGTCAGATTATACAATAATACGACTCATATTAAATTTAATACGAGTCATTTTGACTACGAATATTATACGACTCGTATGATAGCAATATGAGCCGTATTACATTTTTCAGTAAAAAACTGTCAAATGTACGATTCAACATAATTATTTGACATGATGTAATATTCTGTTAAAATTTCAATATAAACGATCGACGATCGATCGATTCAATTGAATATCAAACAACAATGTACTAAAAAACAATCGTTACATTATACTGATTTTTTTCCAAGTCTTCTTCTTAAAATGTCTTTCTGGGATACTAACTATAATTTCGATGGTCAAAACGAGGGTGATAATTATTTTGAATACTCGGGTAATAACAACGAGCAATATGGTGGTACATATGGCGGTGATTATTATGGTGGTGATTTCAACAGTGGCGTATTTTATGGCAATGACAATGTTGGTGACAATGGTGGCGCAGGTGAAGAACTGGTGAAATGAGCTCAAGATATCGGGCGAGACAATGGTTTCGTTATTGTCACTACATACGACTTGTATAATCAGTTAATACGAGTCGTTTAGGTTGTCTATATGACTCGTATTTCGTTTGAAACAAGTGGTATGGCTGACCTTCAGTAAAACAACTCGTATTTATCAGTACGAGTCGTATTGACAAAATGATTAGGGTGTCTGACTAGACGCCCCCTTTTTAAACTAAGAGTATCTTATATTCAACTAGATATCTACCTATTCTAATAATTGAGTAACACATCCACATGTCACCATCTTAACTACGCCACATAGGATTTTGCTTAGGTGTCATGTTCTTAATTAATTTGATGGAGAATTTTAGACGGGTCATGGTATGCTCCATATTCGAAATAACCCGATATGTTTAAATTAAAAATTCACAAATTATCATCAATTATCTCCTAACCCGATATGTTCAAATACAAAATTTATCAATTATCATGATCTATATCTTAACCCGATATGTACCAAGTATCATGAATTATCTCCTAACCTGATATGTTCAAATAAAAAACTTATCAATTATTACGATTTATCCTAACCCGATATGTTCAAATTAAAGTTTTACCAATTATCATTAATTATCTCATAACTCGATATGTTCAAATAAAAAAATTAACAATTATCATGAATTATCTCCTAACCCGATATGTTCCAATAAAAATTTACCAACTATTATAAATCACATCCTTTATTGTAACATATGATTTTTTATATGAATATATTTGTAAATATCCAAATCGATTTAATAAGAGATACGTTAAAAATAAATTTGATATATAAATTGAGTTAAAACCTATAAAACTAAAATCCGTGTAGTACACGGGTACTAATCTAGTTAAATTAATAGCCTTAAACCAATGAGAAGATTTGTAAATAAGTTCTCTTATTAAAATAAGGGTATCGATCCCTATATAATTAACTCCCCTTTTAAATACCCTTATTGACAAGCAAGAAACAATGCTCATCTTCTCACACAAAGACACACAATGTATGTAAAACAAGTTCGTTTGTAATTTCACTCCACATTCATGAAGAGAAAGAAGAATTAAGTTCGATCACATATACATAATCCGAAGATGGGCTACTTTTGTTTGCATGTAAACCACACTCCACAAGCTTTCCACTTTGCTTCTTTTCAACATCAAAAAAACAAGAAAATATATACCAATCAACGTTATGGTTTAGTGTTTCATGATATGCAAATTTGTTTTCACCGAAGCCGTTAAGTTTTGTCGTCACCGGCGTACATGGGAAAGCCAGGCATTGTTTCATATTTTCATTGTTTCTCACATGGTTTCATTTTAATTATGAATTTGTTCCTTGATCTTTAAAACTTTTAGATATATATATGCTCCTCAAGATTTAGGATCTCTTTCTTTTTACAAAATTTAATTCCAGGTTATAATAGATTGATTTTTCTATGCATTAAGGTTTTACATCATGCTTATTGCTTCAAATTTTTTTTGAAGGTTTTTCGTCTATAGAGTAGTTAAGTTACGAATAATAGTTAAACGCGTCAAACAAAGAGTTCTAACAAACATAACAACTTAAGTAGTTGGTAGCATGGAGCTAGTTAGAGTTTCTAATGTGTTTTTTTCTTAAATCAATTAAATTTATTTAAAATGTTTCTCTACTAATCATTGTTAGAATAGTTCTATTGTTAGAAAAGAATATTGTAATCATTGTTAAAATCTTTCCATCTTAAAAAATCAACCACTACACGAGACAGTAGAAGAATCAACCAACATAATCCTAATCACAAAAAAAAATTCAGCACATTAGCAACATAATTAAATATGACCTACTAACAATTCCTCATCTTGATTTTAAGTTCACTTCGAGGTGTCTCGATCATTAATTATAGATTTTATATACAATAAAACGCTGGTCAGAGACAAAGACTCGATGAAACTTAACATTTCAATTTTTAATTTTTTTTTAATTTTACCAAAACCATTTATTTGTACATGTCGATGACCGTAAAATTGCATATAAACATTGCATTTGGAGAGATTTGATAGCAACACAACACATAATCATTGAACTAATATATATATTTATAAACCGTATAAACAAGTAAAAGGGAAGGCAAAACCTAGCCAAACCCTAATTTTTTTGTCTGAAGTTTGATCTCCTACAAAAGATATATATGACCTACAACAAGAGACATCAACTATATATAGGAAGACTAATAGTACTACTTAGAGCTCTTTGATTACAACAAAATAATGTAACGCATGCTATCGTTAACCATAAGATTATTAGCCTCAGACGTCCGGGCAAGCTCTCCAGACACCCAAACTCCATCTGTAGCACCACTTATGTGGGGGTGGGATGATAAGCATGATAGAAGTGTGAGTGGCGCTTTTATGATGTTGTATATAATACCAAAACCGCTCGAAAGTCCTTCCCTTGTATATTGAGCCACATTTGGAAACTCGGGTCGGTTTCCTTCTCCAAACATGCTTTCATCAGCTACTTTAGGACTTTTCTTCATGCTTCTCATGTTTTGCCCTAGTACTCGAATCGTTATTAAAAAAAAGCTAAGTATTATAAGATAAGTGTTTAGAGTTTTGTGGGGATGAAGTGAAGAGAAATGGCATGCATGGAAGGTGCTTTATATATGGCCTAGCTAAGATAGTGGTATCTCATGATGGGTTTGTTAGTGGTGGTGCTAGTGATGAATATGTTGATGTAAGTGCTCTCACCTCAGTCTTTTTCTAGTATATTACTATATTTTATGTTGAGTATATTTCAGTCTAAATCTTACCTGCCGCCTATAAGCGTGTTTAATCCATGATTACATTTCTATATTCACTAAACATGATAAGCTATATATGATATTAATTTGTGATCACTACGTACAACATAAAAACAAATACAAATGATTATGACCGGTAGAGGAATATATCCATCGTAATGGAGACATAGAAACAAGATCATTTTTGACCAGGTGAGGCCATCGGCTAACAAGGTGTTGTGCAAGATTAGGGGGTAGGTTCAATTATTTGTGGATGAAGGCTCGAATTCAAAAAGGGACCAATTTAGCTTTGCTGAATTTCCCTTTCGATCCCAGTAATTAATGTTTCTAGTGGGTTTTGTTTTGTTTTGGTTGTTTGTTCTTGTTTTGTTCTTTCTTCATGCTTTTTTTACTTTTCAGGGTTCTTAGCTACTTGTTAGCTCCCTCCTTTCTATATTAATATATTTGCCGTTCAAAAAGAAAAACTAATATCTGGCTGTGATTTGTCAGAAATCGGATTATCAAACACCAAGGGATGATTCTTGTCGGTAACAACTTTCTTGAAGTTCACGTCTTCATACGCTACAACCAATTTAGGAAAGCCGCTTCCGCCCCTTAGGACATATATCTACTTGTACGTACGTACATAGAATTAACAAAACCACCAAAAACGTTTGTTTTGCACATGTTAATAAAAAATTTAGTGGATTAAACATGATTACCTTAATTATCTCTAGATTAATTTCCATTGAGGAAAGATGGTTAATAATTAGCCAAATTATTAACCATACGTTAGACAACACTAGTAGAGGGACAATGTGAACACACCCACACACAAATCTACAGCAAGTCGAATGTCAAGGCCAAGATGTTGTGAAAATGGGAGCCATACGTGTAGCATTTAATTACCAAATATAAAAACAATTCGAGATTAGGATTGACCAAATTTGATGCATGTATTGACCATATGTTTTGTTTTGGGTGCGAAACTGGGTCCACCACTACTATTGTTTTTAATGGATATCATTATCATATAGTATATAGTTGTATTTAAATGGCCGCTATTGCTGTTTGTTCCATTTGGGAAAATTTTATGGTGAAGTAGGTATGGCTAGTTTGAGTAGTGGAGGAATAGTTTTTCCAATCTTCCTAAAAACACTTTTTTGGACAAATTAGTTGATGTGATGTTACCAACTAAAGTTTCACGGTTTCTTAGTTTCTTACCTTATCAACAATGTATTTTAAATTAAATATAAAAAACAATAAACAAAATTTCGTTAATTATAAAGATAAAACATTAAATATTTGAATTAATTAAAAAAAACATATAACAATATAAAATAAAAACGTAAAATCTAATACAAAAATACACAATTCGTCTACATTTTGAAAATTATGAACGTGTTCGACGAAATCAAATCGTAGTCTATAATGCATAACGGTGTATGATATCTCATTTGTGTGTGCATCACTTATATCACTAAACCAATGTTTTTAGCATGAACTTAATATGAGCATATGTACTTTAAGAGATGTTTCGTGTACAGGTAGTCGAGCCAATGATGCAACAGAAATAAGTAAACGAAGCAGAAAAAAGGACAAAAAGATGCGGAGGCAGTGTATCATATTCCCCCCAGTGTATGATACTCCCACCAGATGCGTTTTCAACGTGCAAAGTGCATTATTCAGGCGTATTCAGTATAGAAGTAGCGTAAAAAATATCACACCAGTGTATGATCCGTCGGGCATCATATCAAATGCTACCTGGACGGTTCTGGGTGGTTTGTCCTCATTTTCTAGCGAGTTTAAATGCCCTAACTTTACCTTTTTCAAAGGGGATTACATTTTGGAGGCCAGAGGACGTGAAGGAGGTTAGGAAACTTAGTGACAAAGCATTCGTACACCATCTTTCATCCCGATTGCTTTCAAAAACACAAGATTAAATCTATCAACATAAGGATTAGTGGTTAATTACTTGGTGATCACAATCAAGTGTGGGGTTTGTATACTTTTTGTTAATTAGAAGTTATTTATCATTAGTAGACTTGAAATACATTGTGTTTGTTATTTATCTTTGATGAATGCGATGTCTGCTACTATTTAGACTTTGTGTGAATGTCCTTGCATGTTTTCTAAGATCAATTCTTGTATGATGGATTCATTGGTGTTATCATTGAAGATCAATAATGTATGTTTGTTTAGTTATGTAAACATGTTGGTAATGATTTGAACCCCTTATGTATTTGACTTGTTTCGGTTCTTCAATCGTGCAAGATTAAGTATATGAATTGTTGGTCATTCATTATCCATTGAATGCTTGGTCTAGATGGTAATGATTTGAACACCTTAAGTATTTGACTTTTTTCGGTTCCCCAATCGTGCAAGATTAAGTATATGAATTGTTGGTCATTCATTATCCATTGAATAAAAACTTTAATTTCAGATTGTTCTACAAGTCCTAAGCTTAGTTATGATCATTGTTTTTATTATTCGCTAAATTAATCTTTAATTTAACAATCAATCAATCAAATTTCAGTTTTACATTATGTTCGTGACAATGACTCAAATACAATTGAGCATCAACCACTAGCTCCTTGTGGATTCGAATTCGTACTTATCACTACTAACCTAGAGGTGAATAAGATTGGTGTTTTTTTTTTTTTATCTTTGATCGGTTCTCCGACGCCGATCAAATTTTGGCGTCGTTGCCGAGGAGCATGTGCGCTTGGTCTTTTCTTTTGTTGAGTTGTTATGTTAGTGTTAAAAAACTAGAAAAAGCCCCAAAAATAAGTTTACTAGTGTTTATTTACTTTTACCTTGGGTATTCTTTTTTGCTTGTATAGTTTCTTTTTAGTGCAGGCACAATAGAAATGTGAGTATACTGATCTTATAAATGACGGGGTTAACTATTCATGTTTATGTAGTAGGGGCCTTGCACATTCCCAAACGTGTCCAATGTATATGTGAGCGTATGAATTGAAGCAATCACATGGTGTGAGGGTGATTCTAATGCCGCTAAAAGATATCTTGAGATGAAATATCCTTCACATTTTTCTTGTGTGAATACTCTTAACCGAGATTTGAGACTCTTTATTCCTATACTCAGTATCAGGATTTACATTATCAAGAAAAGGTACATAATCAAGTGTCGAATAAAGGTAAAGTGCAAATTGGTTTAAGCTCTCAATTGAATGAGGTGTTAGGGATGTTAAAGAAGGTCACTCAAATTCAAGTAGCTCACGAGAAAACATTGGCATCACTAGGAGACCAAATTAGCCAACTGCAAGAGCAATTGAAGAATGAGACACAAGACGAAGTGTCACTGGTTAAGGATATTGTTCTAGATATGGTTTTTACTAAAGTTGGAGATGAGGTTGTGGAGAATAATACCACATTAATTCCTTCAATTGTCCAAGAACCAACTTTTACACCGGTCGAAGTTAATGATGCACAAAAAAGGAGGTTACAGGTCTTCCAGAGTATGACATCGGCTGTTTAAACTCAAATGACTACACAAGACTTTTTGAGGAACCATTTATTGAGAGTAGAAAGGTGGAAATGCATGACACCCGTCAGATTAATAAGCAAGGACTTCACAATTATTTACTTGATGTATTACTCATGGGAAAGCAGGCATGAAGACGACATTTTAAATATCGAGCATTTACTGGAAACTTTGTAGGCAAATGTTCAGCTCATCCACCTTAAGAGCCATCCTAGGTACGGTCTAGCTAAAGACCTAAAACATAGCGCTACACGGGAGGCAACCCGTTATGTGTTTTCATTGTGTTTTTGTTTGTTTTTGTTTTTGTGTCTTTTTTTCCTTATCACCATACCAAGCTCTAGCACCATTTTTAGTTTTTGTATTCACTAGTTGTTTATCATGACTAAGTTGGGGAGGATTTGTTGATTTGTTGGTAGTTTTAATGTGCATTTTAAACCCTAGTTTGAATGTGCATTTTAAACCCGTTTTCAACTTTAGGTGCATTGGGGTCAATGCATGGCATTGCAACCAATGTGGGATTGGGGTTGTTAGCGTTGGAGCCATACATTGACCCCAATGCACCTAAAGTAGCGTTGACCCAACGGGTTAAAAAAAGAATTTTTTTAGCATTCTTTGTCCAATGAGCCTCCAACGCTAACAACCCCAATCCCACCTCTAACGTTGGTGCCCCTAACCCCACCTCCAAATATGGCATGTGTGGCGTAAGATATTTTGAGATGAGTGTTAAGTGATATGTTGGAATTGAGATTAGATGAAATTATCGACTTGTGAGATAAGTGGGTAAGAATATCAGTAGAGGGGGAATAGAAGATACAAGGTTAGTAGGAGAGATCTGCATGCGATTGATACCATGTGAGGCAACTGATTGCAATTAACTTAAAGTCATTAAAATTAAAAAGTTATTCATAAGGGTAAAATAGTCATTCTGCATAGTTATTCAGAGGTCTAGAAAAATACCACTACCGATTCAACACTTAGGGGCTGTTTGACAAGTGCTGAATGGTTAAGAGGTTTGATTGGTTAAGAGGTCTAAATAGTAGGTGCTGAATGGTTAAGAGTATTTATGTGGTTGGACATCTGAATGAGATTCAAAAAATTTTCTTTCATTCACTTTTCTCACATCGGAGTGGAAACAAAAACATGGTTACGTTATATATGCAAACATTCATGACATGTTAAGTTCTTATGTTATGTTTTACTTTGGCATCTACGTGGGGGGTGTGCAAATTTGGTTAACGAATGCACCTTCGAAAACCCGTGTCCATACAAAGACAGTTTTCACTGGTTTTTTTACTAGTTGCTTCTTCGTCGCAGCCTCGTCGCAAGCCTTCACAGACCCTCGTTCAGACTACTCCCCTCATTTGATTTGGTCAGATGCGATGCGGATGTGGCATCTTGTTCGGTCACATGGGCACTTACAACCAAACGATCTTATCTGTACTCAACCTCTGAATCGGTCAGATTCAAAGGCCGTGTAGACATAAACAAACAGCCCCTTACTAACTTAGAGCCTTTTAACCATTGAGGCTTATTAATAGTTCATCACTTAAGAACTCAACACTATCTAAGCAACCCATAAAAGGAACATACATAACACGTCATATTTTATTTAGTGTTAATTGTGTCTATTAAAATCATAGATATATTATTTTTTATAATTTGATGTTTTCACCATCCAGCCACGACCTTTTTTAGGTGATCACATCTTTTCAACCTATCTAAACCCAAACGAACCTTAACAACATATGGCATACTCCCTCCAAAAGGGGTGTGAAAAAGATTCACGACGCTCCACCACGTGAAACACCGCCCCCTAAGTGTGAGAGAGTGCACGTGAAAACCGATTAGTTTGTTTATGATTATTAATATATCTTTTAATAATAATACCTTTTGTTTTAAAAATAAATTATGGCCACTAACACTCAAAAAGTATCTTAGTTATTTCACTCACACCATTATTCCTCACACGATCGAGTATACTAGATGAGCTAAGTGAAGCGAGTGATACCCTCTTACTCAAATCAACTTTTTTTAATCTAAAAACATAATTTAATTAACTAAGCTACCTTATAAAACATCTAATTAATTTAAAAAAAATGAGAAAACCTAAAAAATATTATTTTAACTAAAGTAGTCCTCGTCCGACACATGATGTTCAAGTTAACTGTGACGGTGACAGTGCAAGAATAATAGTGTTCTTATCTTGTTGAGTGAAGAGAAGATTGGTCTGAAAATTGTGAGAGAAATTTTGTGAAAATTATCGTATGTATTAATGAATTTAAGTTATGTATACAGGAAAAAGTCATTTTTCTTAAATCTTTTTTCACCCGCGGTCAAAATGAGGGATAAATAAACTTTTATAAATGTTTCCTTGTCGGCCTAGCTTAACGGGTCCATATATCAGAATCCCAACACGCTAGGCCTAACCATGCCACCGACAGTAGTGTAGCAGCGAACATACTGAACCAGTTATCTAACCGGTTGCCCACCCCACCACCCTAACACTAAAGAAATTCAGGCAGTAAGCGTGAGATTGTGTTAGCCAAACGTGAAGTCATGAACAAAGTGTAGTGAATCTTTTGTTCATGCTATGGTTAGAAATGGTTAGAAATGGTTAGAAATAGCCTGACCAAACAATATTGTACGGTTCAACCGCTCTCTCTATCCAAGTAGTTTTCATCTGATGGTGTCTAGCTACATAAAAACCAAAGATATGAATTACGAACAATGGAATTAAAAACATATTCCTTTCTTTGATCGTTACCCCTAAAAAGTAAAAACAATTACTACAACAAATATGAACATTAGGGGCGACTTTTTTAGGGGCGACACCAAAAAAGCGGGTTTTTTCATAGCCGCTTTTGAGAGATATCGCCTTTAATAATGTCGCTATGTTAGATGTCTTTTCATCAGCCGAGAATTTTTCCCTCCTCACTAAATATGCACTTTTACCAAATCACTTTCACCTCTATATATTGATTTCATTCTTCATCTGCTCACCATTCTCATCGACGATTGAACCATCACCTTCGCCTCTGTTGATTTTGTTTGCTTGATTTCCGGCCACCATCACCACTCGTCGGCTCCACCACTGCTCGTAGCTTCAGTTCCGCCACCATCACTGCTCATAGCTTCAATTCCGGCCACTCTCACTGCTCATGGCTTCAATTCCGGCCTCCATCACAGCTCAGTGTCTCCACGACTGCTCGTAGCTTTAATTTCGGCCACCCGCTCCACTTGTCACCCACAATTTCACTATAAATTCAAAACTCAATACTTACAATAAATCATCCAACCATCTATTTATACTAGTTCTATACTAAGCTATCACAATTCGACTCAAACACATAAACATAATAAACACATGTTAATATACTAAATAATATTTGACTCAAACTAAGATACTTGCAAACCATCTTATAGTAGACTTGTAATCTTTTAAAGTGGGCTTACCATATTGGACTTATGTTGATCAATTAACTAGCCCACTAAACGAGAATTAACCTTCATTCAGCCCCTTAATTCTTGTTTCGTGCCTCCTAAGTCTTTCATCCCGAGTAGGTATCTTATCTCTTCAATCTTGATCATCGATTGAGCTTTCGTCAACAAATCCGCCTTTTGGAATTCACCACTAACATGCTCCACTCTAATATCACTCACTTTAATATGTTTGATCTTTCCAAAGAAAAGTGTTTTAACTTCTAAAAGATGTGCCATGACCACTTCGTCACAATCAACACCTTGCTCTTGAATATTGCCCTTTGCTATCAACTTCGCCTTATATCTTGTTACTTGCTCACTAGCATCTGGCTTTACTTTATACAACCATTTTAACTCGGTCACTTTATATCCTTTGAATTGATTACACAATTGCCAAGCTTCCTTGTCTTTGATTGAGACAAGTTCAGATTTCATCGCCTCTTGTCAAAGTTTATAATCCTTTGCTTCACTAAAATTTGATGAAGCATCTTCAACTCTCATCTGTGCATTGTGCTGATCGGAAACAGTAACAACATGTTGCCACATATTGTTTGTCTCTTGCGCTTGATCAACTTTTGTACCATATAAGCGTTTTTTAACTGAATTAATCGGCTCTATATTCGTTGCTCGTTTATCTAGTGATAAATGGTTGGGCAACCCATTATCTTGGGTTGTTTCAATTTGTAGTGTATCAGTACTAGGCTTTTCAGAACTGTTGTTTGGTTCGCTTACTTGACTAAGTGAGGAAAGCTCATCTACTCGGTTTAAAATAAACAACGAATGTCTAACCGCTTCACCTCACATGTTTTGAGGTAGTTCCATAGCCTTCCTCATACTTCCAGTCGTGTTCACAACAAACCGGTTTTGGTGTTCTACAACCCCGTTTTGTTGAGGCGTGTAGGGCACCGTGAACATTCTTTTATACCGGTTTGGTCACAATATTCCATGAACAACTTGTTGAGAAATTCTCCGTCTCTATCACTTCTCAAACACTTGATTTCTAGCATGCTTTCAAGTTCTACTTCTTCTTTAAACTTGAAAAAACTATTCAAAGCATCATTCTTACTTTTAAGGGTATAAACCCACATAAATCTAGAATAGTCATCAACTAGCAACATGAAGTACCGGTTACCACTCAACGTAGGCGGCGATATAGGTCCACACACATTGATGTGGAATGAAATTACATCCACTACTGGAGAATCTGTCTCCTTATAATCAATTAAGGTCTTTGCGAAAATTCTTGTGCCAACATTTTTCGCTTAATGCTTTCATATAAAAGACCCTTTTTATATTTAACATATTAGAGAATTAACTTTGCCTTATTTGCGTCTTTCCATTTTGGCCAATCATTAATAAGTGTTCATTCATAGGCAAGTCTTAGTTCTTGATCCTCATTATTTTTATATTTTCAAGGCGCTAAATAAAAATACATAAAGTATCATCGACGTCGATTTTATTTCGATTCCATACAATTATGACACCATTTTCGCTAGAAAACTTTGAACTTTCGTTCAGATAAATTAGTTATTTATATTCGCTTGGTCTCATGAATCATGCGCACACACACCCAAAATCTAATGCCAACGAAATCATATTTACGTTGGTTTGAATTTAATTAAATTCGCTACAAGATATTAAATTTGCTGGCCGGAGTTTAGCGACAGACCAACTCATTTGTCACTCAAAATCTTTATTTTTCACTCAAAATCTTCATTTTTCAACTAAAATCCATACTTTTTACGTCCAAATTCTTAGAGTATGTATCACCCAAGATGCTAAAATCTATGCTTTTTTGTACCATTTCCAACCCTTGACACTTTTAAAAAACCCAAAACCCTTGATGAATTCTATTTAGATCTAAAGAGGTGTTTGGAAGATGTTTCTTACCTGGATTTCCTGCTCTTTTCTTGATGATTTAAGGCACAAACAATCAGACCTTGATTCCTTAGTCCCAAAATCCTAAGATTATCACCAAAGATGCTAAATCTATGTTTTTTGTACCATTTCCAACGCAAAAATGTGATATTTTTATGATTCTTTAAAACTTTTGAAAAGCCCAAAACTCTTGAATTCGATTCAGATCTAAAGACGTATTTGGAAGATGTTTCTTACCTAGATTTCCTGCTCTTTTCTTGATGATTTAAGGCACAAATGATCAAACCTTGATTCCTAATCCCAAAACCTACACATCTTCAAGTTTCTCTTCTTCCTCTCACTACTCTCACTCTCTAGGATAAAAATGAAACGGATGATGTGATGAAGGTGAAGGCTGGTAAGGGTTGCTTGAGGGATTTTTATGGGCTCTTAATCCCATTTTTTTAGGCTTATGGACTCCTTAAGTTCATAATCTCTCTTTTTCTCTAATTAAATTATCCATAATTATTGCTCATTTATAGTAATTGCTCAATTCAACTTTTGGGAAGTTACAGTTGACACATTTAATTATCTTAATTAAATGTATTGCGAGACTAATACTCATGAGGTTAACGGAGCTATGTTAACATAGTTAACCTGAAAATGTCGAGTGTTACATTATTCTTTTGATGAAAGACACTTCGTCCCAAAAATTTGACTAAGGAATGGAAGAGTTTGAAAGAAAAGAAAGAGAAACAACAAGAAGAAAAAAAATTCAGAGTTGTCACAAAACACTAGATTGACAGAAAAATATGTTGTACCATGACTGTCATACAAGAGAGTTAGTGAACATGACAGGGCAGCATGAATCTACCGTAACAAAGATGTAATTTAACGAATCTTAGTAGCAGTACGGATCTCGTGTTTATATTACGCTTACTATAGCTCTTTAGTTTAGCTTCTAATGCTTGCCACTTGAAACTAATTTTAATGCCTTTACTTGTTACATGTTCTCGTAGTTAGTTTACTTAGTTCAAGTTAGTTTAGTAAGTTCTAGTTAGCATAACTCGTCATTCTTTTTTTTTATATTTTAAAGTTAACCTTGTTAACTCAACTAACCTTGTTAACTCAACACTGTGCAATATGATCAATTAAACGAATCAATTATTGCACAAACAATTACATATAATGCTATTTCAGAAAACTATCGGATCACATGAGAAATTACCCAAACATTGGTTAGCTAATAAAATAATAATCCAGAACACCTAAATAAACATTGACCAAGTGAATTTATATGTCCTTTGACTTATGTGTTTAATTTCGTGAACTTTAGAAAATTGTGAAATTGATAATGAATTATATGTTTATAGGCTGAAGTTTGATGTTTCTATGGATTGAAATCATTAGAATGTTCTTGAAAGCATGAAAAACTGTACCTTGCTAATATTAATAACTTTTTGGTTTGGTGAACTTGTAATTGGTGTTTTCTAGGTGAATACTTGACATAGGATTGTTATTAACACAATGTTATGAGACGTTTGATGGAACTTTGTTGTTTGGAATTGTGACTTCGGGTCACTTTTGAAGAACTTTCCGATTATAGTAACTTTTTGTGTGAATGGCTTAAACACGTATAAATGAATAGTTTGATGAAATCTTAGTGTGCTAACCTAGACTTACTAATAGTAGTAACTTTGTTACTACAAGTGGTATGAACTTGCATAAGAAACATGATAGACATTACGTATGAATAAGACGATACTTACTAACACTTGTTGAGATGTTTAGAGTTATTGGTTAATTTGCATTACACATGCTCTATATGTCGGTTTCTATTTTAGGAAACTTTACATGTACATGATTTTGAATTACATGATCTAGATATAAAAGTGATTATATAATGATATTAAATATGCTTACATGACTACTTAAAAACGACACACACATTTCCGCCCATAGATAAATTGCCGCCTATAAATAGATTGGCGTCAAAGTGGATTACCGCCATATATGGACCGGCACCACAACGGATTCCCGCTGTAAATGGATCGGGCCAAAATGGATTCCTCCCATAAATGAACTGGCGCCACAATGGATTCCTAGCTACCATTAGCAGATTGGCGCCAAATATGGACTTCCGCCAAATAAAGGCGTAAAAGCCGACACAAATGTAATGGCCTAGTTTTGGAATATCATGTATAATCAAGGGCCCAGTTCAATAAATGAAAGGTACACAATCAAAACACATGGTAAACAAACGACCTCGTTTTAGGTCTCCACCAATGAGAGAATGACATAAGAATGATAAGACATGTATTATCTGATAGAATATCTGACAAAAACAACTATAAATACCTCTTTCAGGTGATAGTTTCAGGTAAGTTGTACTCTCCTCTAACACTTATACATCATTCATTTAAACACATACTGATTCTCACGCCGGAGGGTTATCACAAGGAATACCCTTCCTTGTTCCTTGTGGTGCCTTAACGCACTATTACTTTCACAGGTATTAACACGCCAAGCAAGTTCCGCCAAAGCGTATTAAATGAAAAAAAAATTGGAAACGTTAAGGCTTAACTATATTTTTACCTGTTGTGTTTTCATTGGCGCCATCTGGTGATCGAACAAGTTAGAACAACACCTCTTACACAAAGTTTTCTTTCGTAGTACAATGTTTCCACGCGCCGATGAATATATGCGCAGTTTACCTCCGCCACCCCCATCAGGCGCTTCTGGTAGATCTCCATTCATCTACAATAGCTCTCTCCCACCCCCATCAGGTGTCTCAGGCGGATCTACTTACAATTATTCTCACCCTCCCATACCTTCACCCGCTCCTACAAGGTCGATTACACACACTCGACCTTCCTCGTTGCTTCCAGTATACACTATCATCCCCTCTAGCTTGACATCGCCCGGACCTATTCAAAAGCGCTACCTCCACTCCACATATGACCTCTTCGATTTTTGCTAGTGGCCTGACATAAAACCCTGGTGCGTGGGGTGGGTAAACCAAATATGGTATATTAATACACACGTATAATTTATGATATTTAAACAAATATATACTAATATACATCAAAACAAATACATATCTAACTAGTTTGAAATTTTGCATCAACAATTTTCTACAACATTTCCCCATTTACCTCCCCGGTAGATCAAACATTTGATTGATTTGTTGCACCTACACAAACCTCTGAGGCACATTTTCACCAGTAACTTTAGGCTTGGCATTCAAACATTTCGAGTTGGTTGATCCTCCTCCGGGTCCATGAAATGTTAGGCGGATATCAGACACCTCCACGTTGTCGCATGGTGCCTCTTCGCTGCAAGCAAGATTCAATGCCACCTTGGTGGTAGATGTTCCCCTGATCTTCCTAAATGTCACACTTGATAACTTCACTTTAGACGAAGTACCTTTCTGGTACACAAGAAGATAAGATTCAACTTTTTATTTCAACACTTTGATGTAACAATAAGTTGTTTTGAAAAATTAATGCGATAATATGTTCCAATAGGGTTTGTATCTTAAAAGAAAACAATATACTTTTTTTCATATACAATTCCTCGACATAATTTTCTTTTACTAAATACACGTAACATGTAAAAAGAAAAACCATTGAAGTTGTTTTTTTTATATTAAAGTCTCTGGTAAATTACTATATAAATCCTGTTAGTTTAAATCATGGTTTCAGTATAATATAATCTACTAGTTTCACTTAAACTTGCTGTATCAATCCAAATCATTAACACCGTTAAACGTTTTTATTAAGTTTATGTAAAAAGGCAATTTTAACTGTGACTATAAATGTTACTACAACAATATAGGGCTAAGACCGTTGTTTACTCAAACTATTATTATTATTATTATTATTATTATTATTATTATTATTATTATTATTATTATTATTGTTATTATTATTATTATTGCAATTATTATTATTTTATTACTATTATATATTGTTTCAACTAGAAAGCTTAATTTTACTTTATTATTTCAATTTTATATATATATATGTGAATTTTGTTTTTTTTCTAAATTTTGAAACATTTTTAAATTTTGAAACTTTTAGAAACTTAAAAAAATGGCAAAAATTATTTTTTAATTATAATTTAATAATTAAAATCGATATTTATCTATTATCCAAATTAATTATTTAGTATTAGAACACATTTCTAAAGTTAAGTTATCTAATTGAAACAAACTTTGAGTTAGTTAATTGAAACAAAACTTAAAGATAAGTTATCTATTGAAACAAAACAAGGTTTGGATGACTTAATTAAAAAAAACTAAAACTTAGTTATATTTCAGTGTTATTTTCCCTATATTTTATAGGTAAATTGAATCATAAAAAAATTATGCTATAACCTATTCACCGATAATAATGTCTGTCAATTTGACCGACAATAATTCTAATTTCCCCTTTTGTTACCAATACAATCACATTTGCAAAATGTTATGATATTTACTTTTCATTCGATTTCATTTGTTGATGATTGTGAACGAAATAGGTAAATATACAAGAAATATCAAGTAAAAACCAAATGTTAATATATAGAGTGTATATCTATATGTCAATTATGCTACTAGGGTTACCCTTGGTAACAAAAACGAAATTTGTGATAATACTAATCAAACTATTAGTATATATTATTATCGGCTAATAGGTTATAGCTTAGAATATTAATCTAAGTTTCATAGTTTAAAAATGAAAATTATGAAAATAGCCCTTTTTAATCAAAACTTTCACCATTATATTCCCCCCATTTGAAGCCACTTTTCAATAAGAGACGCTATGGCCTCTTCTGCAATGGGTTGTGCATGTTTACGCATCTTTCAAGCCCACCAATACGTGTCTCCCCAAAGGCTTTTACACTCATTTTCAACCATCCACAGACGTTTTCAAAAAGAGGCTCTAAAGTCCAACTGTCGGTGACGTGATAAAGGCGCGCTAAAGCCTTAAATTTTTAAAATGAAAGAGGTGAACGTCATTATCACCAAAATGGGCTCCAACCTTTTTTCACTCTGGGCTAGCGCATAAATCATACTTTATGCCTTTTAACTTTTAAGTCAAGAGATATAAAATAAGCTGTCTTTTTTTTATTATGGGCTATAGACTATTTACAATGTGTTATGAACATAGGCTTAAACCCAACTGACAAAAGGTCAGAGTCCAATTTACACTTATTAGGTAAAAGGCAACAACCAATGGGGCTTTGCCCCAGCGGTACCCAAATACGCTGTGATGGAGTGACCCACTAAGGTTTAAGTCCTTAGCAAACCGGTTTTACCTTATCCTTGTCGCTTCGTGTCAAACTGGGTCAGTGGCCCAGGAGGTGGGGGTTTTCTCCGAGGGGTGTGTAATTATTTGGTCGAAGAACTGAGCCCAACACGTCCAGCCCAACTGCGTGGGGTGGGGTTTCACAATGACTCCATTTGGACTGTTCTTCGCTCGATTATTTGCCGTCCCAAAAAAGGTAAAAGGCAACAACAAATGCTTAAGATGCTTAAGCCCTGACAAAAGATCAGAGCCTTTTTTGTATTTTTTTAGAAAATATTATACAAACATAAACTTCAGCCCAACTGACAGAAGGGCGAAGCTTAGTTTACAATTTTCTAGGCAAAAAAAACTAATATAGGCTTAAGCCTAGCTGATAAAAGACGGAGCCCGACAACAACGAAAGTTGGTCGTTGTAGCCTCTTTTTGAAAAAAAAAAAAACTTGGTGGCTGAAAACGGGCGTAAAACCATTTAGGGTGACATATTGAGGGAAAAAAGTGCTTGGGACATAAAGGTGAAATTTTTGTTCAAATGGACAAAATCCTAATTTTCCCATTTGAAAAGTAATGAATTGAGAAATCTCAAACTCCTCATTCATGTTTATACCTTGCAAACATCATGAGGACAATATTCTTGATCGATCATTATAGGATTGCCCACTTTTTTCATGATGATATCTTCAAAATGAATGTCACTAGCCATTCCCGGGTACGAACCGGGCCAACTCTTGATCCTAACTCCATTAGTAGTACCAGTAATAGTGCAATTCTTGATCCATATTCCTTGTATAGGTTCTTCATTTGGGTATTTGCCCAAGCTTCCAATACTGATTCCATGCCCTGGTCCGCATGTCACTTTGTCGATATAGACGTTCTTGCTACCATTTCCAAAAGAAATGCAATCATCACCTGTCTTTATATTTGAGTTTGTTATGTTGAGCCCGGCCATTTAACCGTGCAATATGAATTCCATCTGTGTTGACACTATTCCCCGGTGCATTAATCGTAAGGTTGTCAAAGATGCTGTTGTCACAACGCCATAAAGCTATGTGAAAGTTTTTGCTGTTGGAAGATGTTACGTCTTTAAACAACGAATCCTTGACATGACTCAATCTGAGATTCTGTAAAAGATATATGGACAAAGATTGGTATGTGTTTTTAAACTACAAATCATTGACTCGTCGTCGTTTATCTTAGAACATCGTTTATAAACATTGTCATAAAGTCAACATATGCCATCTTTAGTAAGGGTAGCTCTTACTGATACCAACACCATGTTACATGGTTCCTTGTTTAAGGGATTTTCAAAACAAATTATGGGAGTGATACAACTATCACAACCCCATGCACACGAAGAGTATGAAGTTTAGCCGCTTCAACGAAGCTTAGACTTGACTCGACACACAAGGCTAATAAAACCTAGTGTCAAATAAGAGCATTTAAGTATGTTGAAGTATATTATGTATATGATACTCATTCATTCAAATGTTGGTACTTGGCACGTACGTTAACGTTTAATCTACAAGACTTATGAATACAAAAACGCTTACGACTGGTATTTCGCATGTCATTTGGGAATTGTGGCATTTCGTACTACTCCATGTTTGTTGTCCTTGGCCATCAAAAGTACCACCAGTCATGGTAAACTTACTAACATTTTGAATGCGGATCCAACTGTCCGTTTTAAACTTTGCAAGCTCTGGTGGAGCCTTTATGGTGGCTCCTGTGGCTTGGAGTTTAATCGGGCCCTTACAAGGGCCCGATAATACAACAGAAAGAGCCATATAAGTCCCAGGTGGAATCAGCACCGAGCTTGGTGATGCACCCTCACATGCTTCTTTCCAAGCATTCAACAACGCCTGATCAATTCAATCAACTAAGTTGCATAATAGAAAAGTAGAAATATACATCAACAAGAAACACATATTAATGAATGATGTATGTTATTATTACCGGGCCGTCATCGGTTTTGCCATCACCGGTGGCACCTTTAGATTTTATGTCGACTACGATGGCATGGTTTATTGCAATCAATGCAGTAACAAATAAGCAACATACTGTTCTTCTAATGCAGCTACTTTTATCCATTTTTTTAAAATTAAAGTTGGTTTTGCATGCTATATTTTAGGGTTTTTCAAAGATGAAGTTGAAGATGGTAAAGAAGGCTATTTATTGTAAATATCCATTATATATTTTATTAAAACTTGTTTGGGTAACTATTGCAATAGTTACCAAACGTTTTTAGGCAAGCTTTTTAGATTGTAAATACGATCGCTTAGGTAACTTTAAAGTACTCACTTTTTTTGTTTACGTTAATTTTTTGTATTAAGCATAATGAAATAAATGAACTCACATGTTGTAATATATCACTGTAAGATCTTACATTGGTTGTGAGGGTGAATAAAAGCTTCTTTACAAGGGTTTTGATATTCTCATCATCATGACACGTTTTAAAACCGTGAGGGCGGACGTTAAAGAGCGTACGTGAGTCGTTAACAAATCGGACAATATCATGTTGCGATTTCGCTGTTACAGAAATTAAGCTCTACATGCCATTTATTTTTATAAGCTTAATATAATCTCTTTGAAATCTTGTGTAATTAAATCTCATATAAATTATTGTGAGAACATTGTTAGCATGTTGAATCGAGGTTTATATAAAAGGCATAACAAAATAATGTTTTAAACCATTTAATTGTATACTTTTTGGGATCACGAGCTTCAGAGATTTTTGCATCTTATGCTTTGGTAGGTTTACCTAAAAATGACCTGATAATGCCAAACATCCAAAGCTTGTTTCTTCTCATTGGTTAATTAATAAAGTTTATAAGAATCAAAGTTATGTACAAAACTTATGAACGAGATATAGCTTTGGCTTAGATATGATTATTTGGTCCATGCGTAATGGAGGATCACTAGTACATGCTTGGACAAATAGGGCGAACAGAACTTGGAATTGGTGCATGATATGGTATATCTAACCTATAAAAGTAAAACGAATAATTTAATATAGACTTATTAAGACATTCGAGTTAAAATTCTGAACAATCCTAAACCTAAATCACACAACAGAAAAATGTACATGTCAATGTAGTATAGCTCTAAGAAGTTCGGATATCAAACTCAAGGATACAACAAATAACGAAAACTAGACTAATGAAAAGGACCTTAATTAATTGGATTTGAGGGTTTTCTATGAATCCCTAAGAATCCTAAAAATAAAGTAATTAAGTTAACAACTAACGAATGAATACTAAATATGAAGTCAAGAATGGAGTAAGATCCTACCTAGGTAAGAATCCTGATTTTGAAACTTAAAATACCAACGGTTATGGAATCTTGATGGAACCGGGATCCAAAGATATGAAAAATCTAAGTAACTTAATGGAATATCCCGGATCATTCTCCTGGTGTAACCAATAAGAAACCTAGAAGGATGTGTTAAACTACCAACAAATTAGATCACCTTTTAGTCTCTCTAGAGACACTCACGTGCCTAACTAATAACTCACCTCTCGGTCTCAGTATCTCAATACATCATAAAGTGCAATGGTCCGGTAACCTAAGAATAATTAATAAGACCACGAATAAAGTGTAACTAGGAAGATATATGAACTCTCTTCTTAAACCGATTGCACCTAAAATAAGTTTATGTACTCATCGGAATTTTTTCACCTTGTAAATTTTCGATAATTTTCAAGGACTCCCCAAACACTAAGCTACACTAGCATTCATAGGCATGTAGATGAATCGAAGACTCATGAACTATTCAGCGGGAAGTTCGTTTATGTTCGTTTATTTAAGTAAACGAACGAACATGAACAAAAAGTTGTGTTCGTTTAGTTAAATGAACGAACATGAACACATGTTTCGTTCGTTCGTTCGTTTAGTTAAATGAACGAACATGAACACATGTTTCGTTCGTTCGTGAACGTTCATTTATTTATGTTCATTTATTTGTTCATTGTATATAATACTAACTTTCATGGTTGGTGACATGCGAGACATGAAATTTTTTTATCAATGTGTGTGACGAAGTCACATACGCGAGACCCGACCGTTGCAACATGCGGCCAAACACATTAACCTAGTTTTTATATATAGATTGTAACATATAAACAAAAATATACCTTTAGTGCTATCTTGACCATTAATCAACGCCCAACTTATCATGCGGCCTTGGGGAGTGACACATTATTATCTAGCTCGTTTCTAATGAAATAGATGCATGTATAATGTTTTCACCATCCATAACTTCCTCTCATTTCCAATCATTCTTTAGACAATCATTCATGGGGTTTTATAAGTTGAATATGTTTACACCATATACTTTAATTTCAAATGAAGTTCTTGCAACAAGTTTCTTGAAACTTGAATATGTAATGCAAAGAACATGTATACATATAACTCGATCCGTACTTATGAATAAATCTCAGTTAAAAGAATATATATTCAATCTCAACATCCACAAAGTAAAATTACAATTTATTACTCCCTCCGTCCCATTAAAAGTGTCCATATTGTCTTTTTTAGTTGTCCCATTTAAAGTGTCCACTTTTAAAATTTATTGGTAAACTTCCAAATTTGCCCTTAATAACATAAAACAAACAATATGATTGACCCACAATAATATTTATTGTCAAGGGTATTATTGTCAAATGACAAACAAAAATACCCATCATTTAATATGCCTAACTTCTCATACAACAAGTCGCATATCTTTTATATCATCCTATGCTATGCTGACTGACCATATTCATTAGTTCCTTCTTGTGTCTTTTTCTCTTCACTCTTCCTCTTCAAAACAATGAACCATGTTAAAGCTTCTAACACCACTGTAATAACACCCAAAGACACAATTATGGCGGTGTAAGCATTCTTCCATTTCTTCTCAGGGTCCAAGATGTCGAGTCCCTTGTACACATTCACGATGCTTAACACGATCACAGAGTATCCAAGACTGCGGTGGTAGACGTTCCAATAGTATCTGTACTTGTTGTCCGGTTTAGGCCTTAGAAGAAGAGCAAAAACCTACAAAATTAAGTTTGTTAGCAAATTTTATTATCTATTATATTCACTATTATTTTATCCATCATCTAATTGTAAGTTTGTATAGTGATTATTATGTTTACCTGAAGTGTTCCAAAAGCAAACAAGACGATTCCAATGTTCCGGTGAGTATCGTAGTTGATTCCTTTAGAGTGACTACCGAGGTTGAGTCCGGTGGCCCATCCGGCGACACCAACAATAAAAGCTGATGTTTGGGTGGCCGCATGGATGTAAAACCAAGCCGGATTAGCGACGTTAAACGCCTTCAAATATCTGGCTGCCATACCTCCAATCGGCATCAATATTCCCCAACTAACCACGTTCAATACTCCATGAGTCTGCAGTCAAATATTTATCACCATCAATATTAATGCATGCATGCATACACTTAATTAACTATCCTCATCACAAGCATTTGCAATGTTTTTTAGAACTTGCACATACTACTCACTGTTGTTTGATCAGTCTATGACCAGAATTAAATTTCTTTTATTTTGTTTTAGTTCTTAATTAATTCAATAAAAAATATTTCTATTAGATTGTTAGTTTAAACCAAACATTATTAAGTTTATGTTACACATGTGTAAGTGTCTTAATGGGTCAAAATAGATAAGTAGTATGTTGACAAGTACAAGGTCTTATAAGTTAGTTATGATAGGTTAGTTATGTTAGTTAATATTGGTTATCTTAACTGCAAATGGTAACCGACATTAACCGTCATATTATGTATGTATATATAGGAGTCCAAGGGTTGTACAAACTTATGTTGTTGTTATCAAAGTTTATTGTTAATTTTTATGATCGATCTATGTTCTTTGATTGTGTCTTATCTCCGCTGCACAAATCGATCCAACATAGTGGTATCAGAGCCACGGTTGTGGTTCGCATGATTTACGGGGCAAAGATCAAATCAATCATCGAACATATTGAAATTGAAACTCAACATCGGATCATCAAATCAATAAAGGAAATAGCAGTACATCAATCAAAAGAAGAAATATTGGTGATCATCTATCAAAACAATTGGAAGGAACGAACAAATCAAACGAAATCTGAGACACGGTGGTTGTGTACAAAAATCGACTGATGAACAACAAGAAATATTGTTGTTGCAAATAACAACGTAGGGAAACAAAACAAAAATCACGGTCACGCTGGTGATGGTTCAATGAAATCAAAGGCGCTGCAAAACTGCATACAAATCGAAATTTTGATCAATAAAATCACTAGTTCTACAAATCAGGATTCAAGAACAAACAAGGGAGACAAGGAGATACAATTCGAAAGAAAGACGACCAAGATCAAAATCGCTGCATTAGAATATATCACGACACAACATCGCTGCAGTTTTTTTATTTGTTGAAAACCGTTATCAAACAAGTGACCAAACACAAGGATTTATCGTTCAGAACAACGTATGATTTGGCGCAATCGACAATTGGTTTACAAAGGCGAGAATCGTCAACTGTAAGAATCAATATGGGTAGCGGATCAAGAAGTGCATCAAATTGGTATCGATTGAAATATTTTTTTTTAACTGTTGAAGCATTGACAAAAAAAAAAAAAAGAAAAGATAGGTTAATAATAATAATAAACTCAATATGGTTTTTTGGAAGGTTGTTAAATCAATTTAAAAAATTTAGGATGTTATTGTGCTGATTTTTTGTGGAACACTTTGAAAAAAAAACATAGTATTTTGTGAATATTTTTCATCAAGTTTAATGGGTGGGCAATTCAATTTCAAACGCATTTCTTAACGTTGATGCATAGAAATTGATGAAGCCATGCAAGAAACTGATGCCATTTAAAAAGGGGTTTCAAATGAAATTAGAAAAGAAGAAGGGTAACGTCGATCATCATCAACCAAGAACTGAAACTAAAATCAGAAAGAGTAATTTACGTCAATGCTCAACCGGTTATTTTGGAGGACTTGAAACATAGTCCAGGCATAGTCCTGTAGGGCTTGAAACATAGTCCTAGAAGGCTTGAAATATAGTCTTGAAGGGTTTGAAACATAACCCACATACAAGTAACAACGAAAGGTTCGAAAAATTGGAGGATGGAGATCTCTAGCAAAACAGGAAGGATAAAAGTTCCAATGAAGAATTTAACAACGACACAAGAAGTAGGTAAAGGAAGGAGCAACAAGAATGAATCGGGATTATCAAATTATGAAGGAAGATGGTGGTTCTAATACACAAAGGGTAGGCAAACAAAGAAGATCAAAGAGGATGCACTTAAGGAGGAATTTATCATTTTAGTCTCTTGGTTCTTAGAAGAAAGATGTATTTTTACAACGGGTCGGATTTTACCACCGTTACTATCAAATGGGAACCAATTGACATCTTTGATCTATGGATGGTTGTACAAAGCAAAGGAGGCTGCAAATCAGCGGATCATATTAACAAGTTAGGAAGAAAGAAAGGCGTTATATATGGAGGATGAAGAAAGTGAACATATTTGGAACTCGAGTACAAAAGAAAGCAAAGGTGTTCGAAGGTGGATATCAAAGAAGGATTAGAAGCTTAGCAAGGAAGGAATGGAAGACTCTTAAATCAACCATGTTTGGTTTAAGGGAGGGTATTAGATTGTTAGTTTAAACCAAACATTATTAAGTTTATGTTACACATGTGTAAGTGTCTTAATGGGTCAAAATAGATAAGTAGTATGTTGACAAGTACAAGGTCTTATAAGTTAGTTATGATAGGTTAGTTATGTTAGTTAATATTGGTTATCTTAACTGCAAATGGTAACCGACATTAACCGTCATATTATGTATGTATATATAGGAGTCCAAGGGTTGTACAAACTTATGTTGTTGTTATCAAAGTTTATTGTTAATTTTTATGATCGATCTATGTTCTTTGATTGTGTCTTATCTCCGCTGCACAAATCGATCCAACAATTTCAACTCTCATATTTTATTTTCACCTTTAAAATTGTAAACATACGTACACAAATAAGCGTTTCAATTAACTCTCATATTTTAAGTTCGTTATCCAAATAAACATTAACTGCATACACTTATTCTCCATACTCAAATGCTAAAAGGGAGAGAATCGAATGAACTAATACGACTTACGTTTTTTCGATGTTGTCGTGACCCGCCAACTTTACCCTCACCGGCACTTGTCAAACCTGCGATGAAATCAACTATGCCGACAGAATTCCGATTATCGGCACTCATCGAATGAATTCTCGGAACCCCGTTACTAACACGACCCATCTGCCATACATGATTAAACCTCGTCTGTCCATTAGGTAACACCAAAGTCGCGTAAATCACTACATCATCATTAACCCTCTCCGCCATCATCCGCGTCACATTAAAGCTCAACGGGCTCTCTTCCAAACTCGACCCGTAACTTTCAACCGCTGAAGTATAAAGACGAATTACCGGCCCAGTTGAGTTTGTTATAGCAACAATAGTCTGAGCCCCAATCATACCCGACCCGCGAACGTTGAGACCCCAAGCAACCCATTGATCAGAAGTGGTGGATCCGGTGTGGCGAAAAGCCACGTCAATGGTGCCGTTGGAGTTGTAGTTCCAGTGAAGATGCGAGTTCAAAACAGGTAAAGATACGCATGTGGCGTAATTTTGGTTGTTTGAAAAGGTGTAAGTTTTGCAACTTTGAGCGTAAGATACTACAAAACTCGACATTAAGATGCATAAAAACACCACCAAGATTTTACCCATTGAGGAACTTGAAACACACACACGTTGATTGTACGAGCAAAGTTTTCTTCTTCTTAATAGATTTGCAAAAGAATAATAAAGGCTAAGCATATTTGCACCATTATATATAGTAGCGTATATACTTGCGTAAAAAGTTAATTACCTGATTAAGATAACTAATGATATTTTAGATATTAATTCTTATCTAGAATAATAATAAAATGTTGAAATAGAAAATGAATGGTCCTAAAGCTTAGGAAGTTGATATAGTTTGTTATTGACATACGCTAACTATTAGGGGTGAGCATGAAACCGAAAAAACCGATCCAAAACCGAAAAAACCGAAAACCCAAACCCAAAAAACCGAACCCAAATAGAAACCGTGGGTTTTGGGTTTAATTTATAAAAAAACCGAACTTTTGGGTTGGGTTTGGGTTTTGTTAAAAAACCGATCCGTAAAAACCGAACCGACCCAATAATGTTTATGTATATGCTAAATTTCATATATGTAAGACCCATGACCTATGTTATGTAAAAACCTATATTGTAATACATTATTATATGATCATATTACATTTTATCTATGATTTATTGGTAGTTTTTTGTCGAAGCAAAATGACATTCAAAATTTTGTTTATGGTTATTGTTTCCTGAGTAAATTTTCTTTTGAAATGTGGTTGATTTTTAATGTTTAAGCTTATGGAAACATAAATTTAAACTTTAGTATTATAACATGTTTTGTTGAATCATTAAGAGTTATGTTTATAACTTGTATTTAGTACTAAAAAACAATAAATTTAAAGCAAAGTTGAAAAAACCGAACCCAAACCCAAACCCAGTCCGTAAACCCAAAACCCAAAACCGAAAAACCCAAAACCCATGGGTTTTAAAAACACAAAAACCGACTTTTTGGGTTTGGGTTCGGATTTAGTCAAAAACCGACCCAAACCGACCCATGCACACCCCTACTAACTATGACTAGATTTTTTAAGTGTTTAATTAAATACATGTTTACGGTTTAAAAAACATGGTATCAAACACAAATGTTACATGGATAAAGGATACTTGTGATTGAAATGTCTACCTCCTATAAAGGATTTTCATGTAGAAAATGAATGATCCTAAAGCTTAGGAAGTGATATAGTTTGTTATTAACATACGCTAACTATGATACTTATGTGTTTTCAAGTTTTTAATTGTTATAAATACCGGTTTATATATGGTTTAAAATAATGGTATCAAAGACACATGTTTCATGGATAAATGTATTCGTGACTGAAATGACCTCGTATCGAGAATGATTGACAATTGAATTTTTATTTTCTCTAAACTAAATATTATGATCAACACTGATTTTTATTATCGATAATACTATTTAGGATAATAAATTGGTCACTGGCTTGTGATTGCTAATGAAAAATATATTTGTCTTAGAACTTAAGGGTGTCCCAAAAAATATTTGTCATGCATTCATGGCTATTGGCGATGTCGTCGCCAAAAGTCATATTTCTTGTAGTGTCATACAATAATGAAAAATATAGGTTGAAGGAGGTCGGAGTTAGTTTGGTGGATGTGGTACTGCTTCCAGTTTTGGTCCCTAGATTTTTATTATGGGGCAATATTATTTTAGCAGTTATTGGATAATCATTTTATAATAAGTTTACCGGTATGGGTTCGGTCGGAAAATATTAAAAAAAGATAAACAGACTAAATTTCACTTGGCTAAAATATTTTAAAGGGCATTACAAATGGATAATGAAAATACTATTTATGTAGAGTTTTTATGTACGAGTCTTTATTTTGCTATCTCGGTTATGCTCTCTAAGATAACCACACCATGAGCTATGTATTTTTTTGTCATTAATTTAAAGAAACGTCAATCCTTATTTCAATAATCATTTTAAAAACCGTGACAGAACTAAGACTTTTTACTCAAGAGTTGTTATAATTTTCTTATACATAGTAGTGTGCATGTATATATTTTTTTATGAATTCTAGTATTACTAAATAATTATACAAAAATATGTAACACATTAAATTAAATTAACTTAAGACCATGTGTAGTGCCCTCCCCCCCACCCCAACTAAAATGCCTCAAAACCCCTGAAAATGTCCCTTGAGCCACCTCCTCGACACTTTCAATGGTGAAAATGCATATGGCGTTTTATAGAAAACTCCTAGATTGTTGAAATCCACATTCTACAACTCGTTTAAAACGGCTAGTTTGACTCGTTTACTAAAAAAAATTAATTTTTCAAACCTTTAATTTCTAGATAAAGAGCTAGTGTGGAACGAGACCTTGTTGCAACTAACAAGAACCCAATGAGAGATTATTTTGTTGTCATTTAATACTTTTGTCATTTATTAATTATTTTGTGATTTCAAAAGTAGTTTGTTGTTTTTTTTGTTGTTATGTTATTAATATTTTATAATTTAAGACTAATTAAACAATACACCCGCACTTACCTAAGAAAACTCACTTGAAACGATCTGCAACGAGAAATGCATGGTTTATCGGACATGACTGGCAGCATAGATTACATGCACTAGCATTGGTTTATTTGTCCAACTGCTTGACGAGGTAAACAGGTAAACACACCCACAGTGACCAAAATGTACCAACCTCTCATGTTTTAAGTCGTAGTATATGATCTTTGGATATGGCATACCCACTTTGGTACAACATGATCCAACAATGACCACAATGTTTTAGAAGAGTCTAGTATCATCGAGGATGTCGTATCAGCAGGCGCACCGATTGCTTCTTTTTTTTCAAATAGGATGTAACACCCTAATGTGTGCAAATATATATATAAAATAAATAAGACTTAAGCTTTAAATTTATAAAACCTAGACTTGATTACTATTACACACACAATCGGCAGTGGACGATCGAATGCAATATAGTGTACGTAAGTCCGGGTGTCGTCCCACAAACTCTATAAATTACACTAAAATTAATTAGACATGACTTAACTTAACTAGACACGACTTTAATTAAAATAAAGATTATTTGAAAGGGGGAGTTTGTTTAAAATAAATAAATTGCAAAATTAAATAACACGAAAGATGAGACGTAAAACAGATGATTTAAAGCACCACCTAGGCTAGAATCAACGTTAACTTCACCTATGTATAATTGTTATAGAACTAGGATTTTAAATTATTCACTTAAAGATACCACTAAATAGGACCATCGACCATTTTCGAGAAGACACCTACGTGTTTCTATCAAGTTAATACGCGTACCAGTTACGATAACACAGTTACCTAATTGAATAATGTTTAAGTGACCTTAATAGAAAACCTACCTCAGAGTATAGCATTCTAGGACATTTCAATCCAATCATATGATTCAGCAAGCGAATCTGTTAATTAACACTAAGACGGACTTCTCACGAAGAACTAAACTTAGCACATTAAACAAATTAGACCCGTTGATAACTTATCACCTCATGGATATCTAAGTTAGCTACACGGTTTCACCAGATTAACTAATAGTATTATTCCTATGGATTTACTACAGTTAAACCACAAAATAATCGTATCACACAATCGATGATCTAAGCAATATCCAATTCTATGACAAACAATCATCAAGGATAAAGTGGAATAATAATATTAATCAATCCAATTTCATTATATAATATGCATCTTCATATTATAAAAAGATCAAAACTTTACTTAAACATAATCACGCATATCCAAAAACAACCAAACACGAGTTTAAACATCAATTAACGATTCATCGTAATGCCTAGATGGTTCAAAGAGTTTAGCCAAACATAACGAAGATGAAAACAAGACCAAAAGATAAGTATTTAGTCATTATGAAAAGATAAAATTAAAAATAAAAATTAGAGAACCCGATGTTGATAGCCGATGATCTTTGACCTCGTCTTCCTTCCAACTTCTTTATCTTACTTTTTCTTGAAAACACTCTTTCCCAGCTCTAAAACTCCTTACTTTCGTCTCCAATCATGCATGGAGGCTAGGTTTTAGAGGAGGAGTGTGTTTATAGTAAAACAAGCCAAAAACGTCAAAATATTATGCCAAAACGGCCTCGTCGCGTAGCACAACAAGGAAAGGAACTATGGCCGTGTGGTATGACGTCATCACACCACCAGCCCCAAACCACCACGCCACATCACACTCACAGCTTAGGGTTGATGGTCGCGTGGCGTGGTGAGTTACTTCAGGTGCGCCATGCTTCGGTTTCATTTGGCGTTCCGAATCGCTTGTAACTCCGTTTTGCGTCCCGTTTCTTCCTACGATCTTCTTTTCTTGATATCTTTTCATTATATTATCAAAATGGGACCTAAAAACATGTTTGAATCAGTAGTAAACAAAATATAAAGAAAACTATATTAAAATGACTCAAAATATATACAAACTCAACGAGGGATAAATGTATAATTTACATTAGATCACTCCCTGTACCTTGAGGTAATAGCTTAAACATGGTTGATATGAGATTTATACTTCATGTATTTTTATATGAATAAGTGGCGAGTAATGTGTAAAATGAATTATGAAATGTTTAAATAGTTTTTGTTTGTTATTTTAAGAGACCGTCTAATTATAGGTCAATATATATTATATTCAATCATACTTCGTTTTTAATGAAACTTAAGTCGATATGTAGAGAATGATGAATTCATCATAACGGTATAGTTATACGAGAAAATGAGTAAAGTAACTGAATTAATTATAATAATATTATAATAATATAATCAACCAAGCAAGCATGCAATGTGTAAGTTTAAAGAAGTTTAGGGTTAGATTTTTCTATATCAAGTTTTTTTAACGAGAACAAGTTCTAGTATAGAGAGAATCCTAAGTACATAATACTCCATTGGGTGTTGTTAGTAGTCATTTTTGGAGCATGTTTATGAGCACGAGTAGAGAGACTCTATATCAACTTGTCGTAGATAGTTTTAGAGGTATATTCTCATATAAATATATGTCTAGTTAATAATTATAATTATTAGTGTATATATTATGGGGCTTAGGGTCATATTTGGGTATACATTGAGTAACTTGATCCTAGACTAGACAAGGACTGATCAAGTATGTATAAACTAGATAGAGTTATCCAAAGACTGTCTCGATAATGACTAGCTAGTATCACACTCCTTTATTAACTAGCGTCTAAGATTATATTGGTTCTTATCAAGGAATATAGATTTTATTTATCATAGTAAGGGTCCATAAAGCAAATGTGAGTTCTATGACTTTGCCCTTTTACTATTTTGGGCTAATACGCATGTTTTAAGGTTACTGGTGAAATCCAAACTGTTTCCTATTTATGAAATGAACATTGCCTGCCGATAGGTTTTCAATTCAAAGAATGATTTAAGAACGTATTGTTATTTGTTACTTAATCGTGGAGAACGTGATGTGACACCATGAAAGTGCTTTGTTCGGACTTGCTTGTGATATTATTTGATGCATAATAAATATATTGTTTCATAAAAATCCATTTATGAAAGAACGTATTGTTATTTGTACGTTTGTCTAAAACTTACAAGTCACTGGCGATAACTGATGTTTTTAGCATGTGTAATAGGTGAGCATCGGTAGAAGAACTAGATGACTTCTATTAGGAAACAATATTGTATAAAATTCTAATAGTAAAGGTCGGTTGTTTCACACGTGAGTTTCACGTGCACTTTTCTCTCTTATATTCGGTGTTCTTCTTTCTGTTCATCACTTTGCCGCTTTTCTCTCAAAATTGCCTTCGACTTTCAGTGGTTTTCTTGGGCGATTGCTGGATTTTGATGATTGGAGCATCTAATTGTTGTTGGTTTCGTCGATTTGTGGGGGATGCGGATGTCTGGGTTAAATTGTTTGTTTCTGTTGTGATCAACTGATCGGCGTTGTTGTTACGTTGTTTTTCCGGTGATCGTCGTTTTTTTCTTCGGTGATCAGTGTTGCTGGTTTCTTCGATTGGTCGTTCATGCAGCTGTCTGGGGTCAGTTAATTAAAAGTCTACGGATTGTGTCGGTTCTTCCGTGGTAGTCGTCGTTGTTGTTGGTGTTGTTTTTCTGACTGATCGGTGTTGTTTGTTACTTTTTCTTGACATGCATTGACTTCACCAGTATCTCCTCCTTTGTTGAAGGTTAGTTTTCTTTATTCTTGCTGCTACTGTTGCTCAAAATTACTCTGGCGAATCTACTTATTGACCGATCTGATTACCGTTGTGGCCTATGATTTATGTACTGTGTTGTCGATGTTGCTGCTGAGATGTTGTTCTTTTGCTCATGAACTCGCAGCTTCGCCAGAAGCTACGAAGGGGGGCCTCGGCCCGGGAAGGGGAGAGTGGCCGAGTGGTCAAAAGCGACAGACTGTAAATCTGTTGAAGGTGGTTGACTTTACTTTGTCATTCCGCTTTTGTTTTTGGCTATTAGTGTCTATATGATATGTTGTTGAAGCATCATCTAGACTTGATCGGGAAAAAAATACCTCTTGATATCTATGGCTCGCCATGGAACATGCTTATGCACCTTTTGGTAAGTTGTTATGTTTGTGTTTGTAGATATACTGTTGTGTTATGTTATTGTCTTTTGCTAGGTGTTGTTGTTGTTGTCTTAGGTTTTACTATTTTTCTTGTGATGTCTAATGTCGGGGAACGTATTAGGAACCATGTTGCAAATTTGTCTTTTTCTTCTTGTGGTTCTCTTTATTTGAAGTCTTTATATTGACCAAGCATTTAACAACAACTAATAAACACTTCAGGTTTAACAACATTGGAGAATTTTACAATTGTTTAGCTTGGTAAAAGACCTTTCAGCAACGAACAGGTAAGCGATCATGTCTAATAGGATCCATGCTTAGTCCTTTGATGTGTGCATTTATGTGAATTTGATGTGTATTACTTTTAACATCTATGGCGTCTAAATGATATGTTGTGTGACCTTAGGAAGTTAAATTTAGAAATCACACCGCCATATGAAAATGTGTATACAAAATGTCCCGCCCGCCGCAACGCGCGGCCCGGGAACAAAATCTAGTTACTTATTATTAGAGAAATATTCTCCCCCCATATTTAGTGAAGATATTTATGTTAGGTGGGTTTTATCATGTCTTATATATATGAGTTTTGTAAATCACAAGGCAACTCAATTTACTCGATCAATGATATTGTGATTACTTTCATGGTATCAGAGCATAGGCTCTAAACCCGAAAAAAATGGCTGGAGGAAAAGAAACAGAAACTCCACAGAGCTCTGGTGCTGGAGAAATGAGCGATATTCTACACCATGCATACGGTGTTACCAACATCCATACTAAAGTACGAACCCTAGACGGGAAGAAGATCACCTACTCTCAATAGGTGAAATTATTCAAACTGCATACAAAAGCTTTCCGTGTCTATGATCACATCGACGGCACACCACCACCACAAGAGACCGACCCCGACTACAAGGTGTGGTGTGACATCGATGCAATCGTAAATCAGTGGATGTATGCCACCGTTTCTGATGATATTTTGGCCCGAGTTCTTTAAGATGATGCACCAGCCCTCTCAACATGGATAAAACTCCATGACATCTACCTTAACAATAAAAAAGGCACGTGCTTCAGCCCTCGAGAACGAATTTACCAAGCATACACTCACGAGTTGTGGGGGGCTCGATGAGTATTGTCAAAAACTAAAGGATATAGCCGGACAACTGGCTGATGTTGGACACCCGGTTACAAAAACCCGTCTTGTACTACAACTAATTCGTGGCCTTCCAATGGAACTTGATACAATTGGAACCATACTGAACCGCGACCCACCGTCATGGGACGAAGCAAGAAACCACATCTACATGGAACAAGAAAGGGAAGCAGCGAGGTCATCGACACAAGTCTCTAACAGGGAATCAGCTCTAATCCATTCTCAATCATCTAGTAACGACAGTACACCCGCTCAGCAAAAAGTGACAAACCTCGCGCACCAAAAAACTTGAATTATCGGGGAAATAACTATGACCCCAACTATCGGGGTAGGGGTCGCGGTCAATGGAGAGGCGGTCGGAGTAGAGGAAGAGGGGGAGGCGGAGGTTATCAAAACAATAACAACAATGGCTACCAACAAGGGGGCAGTGGAACAATAATTCACAACAAGAATGGAACTCAGCGGCTCCCCCACCTTCACCCTATCCTTCGGCCCCTTATGCCCCTTATGCACCAGCAGGCCAATCCCAACAATGGAACAATCAACAGGCCCACTTGACCCATAACTCACAATCTGGCCCAGAAAGCTACGGTTCTACTCCAAACAGTGGGCATAATTATGCATACGACTTCAGTTCTACCTTTAACAACATGCACATGAACTCTGGTGACCCGTCTTGGCACATGGACACTGGTGCCTCCTCTCACATCACCTCCAATGCGGGTAAAATCTCTTTCCCTTCGTCTTTTAATCCGCAACCTATATTTGTCGGTAATGGTCAGCGTTTGTCAATTATTGGATCCGGTAACGGTTTTTACAAACTTCCTAATAAAACCTACAAACTAAACCAAATAATCCACTCACCACAAATAATCAAAGATTTACTTTCTGTTCGCAAATTTACCATTGACAACCTTATTTCAGTCGAATTTCACCCTTTTGGTTTTTCTTTGAAGGACCTCAAGGATGGACGCCTCCTTTCCCGACACAATAGCACCGGGGACCTATACCCGTTCATACCACCGGTCTTCACACTGCTCTCGTCATCAGCCACCATCCCATGGCACAACCGCCTCGATCACCCAGGAGCAACTATTTTGGATTATCTTAGTCTTTATTTAAATTTTAGTTGTAACAAAACTATTGCTTCGTTTTTTTGTCAATCATGTCATCATTCGAATAGCAAACGGTTATCTTTTTCAGAATCTCAGTTTATTACCTTTAAACAGTTTGATATTATACATTGTGATTTGTGGACATCACCCGTTGCAAGCAATTCTGGTTATAAATATTATATGGTGCTTATTGATAACTCTGTGTGGGTCTACCCACTAAAATATAAATTCGATACTTTTCCCACCTTTGTTAAATTTCACACCCTAACAAAAACCCAATTTCAAACCCTCATAAAAACCTTCCAATGTGATCTTGGCGGCGAATTTGACAATAACAATTTTAAAAATTTTGCTCACTCGAACGACCTGTTATTTCGGTTTAGTTGTCCTCAAATGTCACAACTGAACGGTCGAGCTGAGCGAATGATTCGCCGCCTTAATGACATCATCCGTGGTTTACTCATCCATGCACATCTTCCATCATCTTTTTTGGTTGAAGCCTTACACACCTCCACTTATTTACATAATATTTTACCTACCAAACGACTGCACTTCCAAACACCAGCCTTCGTCGTTTACCATCGCCACCCCGTTGATGAACATCTTCGTGTGTTCAGATGTGCATGTTACCCAAACTTAATCCGCAAAACAACATAACAAACTTTCACCCCCCTCCTTTCCTTGCATTTTTTTGGGATATCCATCTGATTTCCGTGGCTACCGGTGTTACGATCCTACAACCGGTTTCGTCCACATCTCACGTCATGTCACATTCGATGAATCATCCTTTCCATTTCTGACCAACCAACAACCCACCTCCTATACCTTTTAGATGATGACACATCACCCCACCATCACCATTATACTCGGTCCACACCTACAGCCCAGACCAAACCACTAAACCAACCTCCACCCACTCCTACGGCCCAGCCCACTCCTACGGACCAGCCCACAGCCTCCAATTTGCCAAATGACCAGCCCACTCCCCCACCTACACCACCTAGCACACAAAACCCACCACCCAACTTTCCAACTCAGCCACCAAACACCAACCAACAACCTACATCCGCCCCACCACACCTCATCCAATGCAAACTCGCGCCAAAAGCGGTGTCGTCAAACCAAACCCGAAATACAACCTAGCCGCTACCACAAACATATCACATTTTCCCACAACCTATCTAAAAGCTTTAACGGATCCAAATTAGCTACGCGCAATGAACCATGAATTTAGCGCTTTGCAGGGTAATAAGACTTGGGATTTAGTTCCACGCCCGACGAATCATCCGGTAATTAGAGCAATGTGGCTTTTTAAACATAAATTTAAATCTGATGACTCTTTAGACAGGCACAAGGCTTGGTTGGTTTGTAATGGCAAATCTCAAACGGTTGGGGTTGATTGTTGGGAGACTTTTAGTCCGGTAGTTAAACCGGCAACGATCAGAACGGTTTTGTCCTTATCGATGTCTCAAGATTGGCGCATTCATCAATTGGATGTGAAAAACGCCTTTCTCCATGGCCATTTAATAGAAACAGTATTCATGCAACAACCTCCTGGCTTTACTAGTCCAGAGTTTCCACACCATGTATGTCATCTGCGCAAGTCTCTCTACGGTTTGAAGCAGGCACCTCGTGCGTGGTACAGTCGCTTTTCCTCATTTGTCAAGTCTTTGGGATTCCGGGCTAGCTTCTGTGATACGTCACTTTTTATATATAAGCACGGGGGCAACATTGCATACCTATTATTATATGTGGACGACATTGTTCTTACTGCCTCCGATACAACTTTCTTGCAACATATCATCCAAAGGTTGTCTACAGAATTTTCTATGACTGATCTCGGACCTCTTCATCATTTTTTGGGTATCATGGTTACTAGGGACAATGGCTCCTTGTTTTTGTCCCAATCTCAATATACTAAGGATATTCTACATCGGGCAAACATGACTGCGTGCAAACCATGTCATACGCCGGTCGACACTTCCACTAAATTGAGTGCTACGGATGGGTCCCCTCTTCTCGATGGCACCCAATACCGCAGTTTAGTCGGGGCGCTACAGTACCTCACATTTACTCTTTCGGATATCACTTATGCGGTACAACAGTTATGTCTCTTCATGCACGCTCCTCGTGATGCGCCATCTCGCCTTTATGAAACGGTTGCTTCGTTATCTTCATGGCACTATCAATCTAGGTCTACGGATTACCAGGTCCAATACGCAGTCACTTACAACATATTCCAACGCCGACTGGGGCGGTGTCCTGACTCCCGTCGATCCACCTCTGGGTATTGCATTTTTCTAGGCAACAATTTAATATCTTGGTCGTCTAAACGACAACCCACCATGTCCCGCTCCAGCGCCGAGGCAGAATATCGGGGTGTCGCAAACGCCATGGCAGAGGCAACATGGTTACGCAACTTACTCATAGACCTCCACGTCCCTCTTCATCGAGCATCAGTCATTTACTGTGACAATGTGTCAGCCGTTTACCTTTCCGGCAATCCGGTTCAGCACCAGCGTACGAAGCATATTGAAATGGATATTCACTTTGTCAGGGAAAAGGTTCAACTTGGTCAAGTCAGAGTTCTTCATGTTCCTTCAGCACTACAGTATGCCGACATCTTCACTAAAGGTCTCCCGAGATACCTGTTCGAGGCATTTCGTACCAGTTTGAACATGTCTTCTTACAAACGTTCACACTGAGGGGGAATATTAAGAAACGATATTACTTATTATTAGAGATATATTTTCCCCCCATATTTAGTGTAGATATTTATGTTAGGTGGGTTTTATCATGTTTTATATACAAGAGCTTTGTAAATCACAAGGCAACTCAATTTACTCGATCAATGATATTGTGATTACTTTCAACTTCATGGTGGATATCAAGGCGTGTGAAAGGCTGGCATAGTTTTGGTTATAATAAATAAACTATTATGTATAGTATTTTTTGTTGAAATAAAATTAGTTATAATAACCGGTTTTAAATTGGAACTGGGTAGGTATTTTTAGAACTAGTTTTTGAGAAAAAATATATTAGGCCTTATCTATAGTACCTTATGGGTAGGGTCGCTTCCAGTTCTGGATCTTGTATACCTGGGTATTCGTAGAACCGGTTTTGGGTATTGTGTCAATTTTGGTTCTTTTGTGCACCTCTAGGTTAGTATGATATTAGGTCAAGACGGGCTTTCTCATAAATAGGCTTACGTGAAGATAGAATTAGGTTATTTCATGCACTTGTTACTAAAATTATCAATAAATTATGTTCTTTAAATTTATATAGAATCTCTTATGCAAACTCTTTTATTTAAACAAGAGGTTGAAGCCTTAGCTAACGACCACCCAAATTAGCAAATCTAGGAGGGTACTATAAGATGTTAAGTGTTAGTATATAATGCAGACTCATATATGATAAAATTTAACAAGAGCACCAATCTGTAATGGTGATGGGCGTATATGATTTTTTTTTTATTTTTGTGTGTGTGTGTGGGGGGGGGAGGCGTTGTAAGCTTTGAGTTTGACACACTAGACTTAGCTCCGCCATACCTCCGCCACACCGCGGTAGATAAATACACCTAACTAACATATACGGTTATAAGCTTTGAGCTTGACACACTAGACTTAGCTCACATGGATTAGATATTACAAATCAACAACATATGACATGGTCATATAAATCTTACAAAATACTAAGATACTGTGATATAATCTAAAGGTATCCAATCAAAATTCAAAACCAACTTACAAATTGTTAAATGACATGTCTTCAACATAGAATAAAAAATCATGTCTACTTATGAGCACTCAACAATCAAATTCCACAAACAGGGAAAAAATAAAACAAATTGTAAACACCTAAAAGCTAAAACAATTTAAGTATCAAAAGGTGAAACCAAACTCTCCACATACTCGATAGAGCGTATATCCTTAAAAAGATAGACAGAGGACGTTGGCTCGAACTCATTAGGATTTATCAGATGGAAGAGCTTCTCATACGTACCTTTAGATGTGTCGTACATAACAAGTAGCATCGTTCTAGTTGTGAAAAGAATATTTCCGTTTCCCAAAATACAAACAGGGCGGAAAGGTTTGACACAAGTTGCCAAATGGATAGTGAACGAGCGTTGTTTCAACCATGAGCCTTCTTCTTCTTTCCTTACCCAGAAATCAAATGTAGCGACATGAGTCGTGGTAACCATGCAAAGGCATCCGTCTATTGATCCCAAAAGAGGCCCTACCAGATTGCGCTGAACTGGCCCTTTTATCCTAGAAAATACCATCTCCTTAACATTGAGAGCCAAAATTCCGAACATAACATGGTCTATGGCCCAATACAAAAAGCCGTTTAGAAAAATACCAACACCATCCCAAAATTTAAAATCTCTTTTGAGGTGTCTTTTTTGGCCACTCCACAAGCTAGTTTTAAGATCAAAGACGTCCCATGTATACATTGAGGAATGATTGTGACGCGAAACCTCGCTGAAAAGTTCAAATCTAACAATATGCTTCAAGTCATCTACACATCCAAATACATACGGCTTTTGATAATTGCAAGAAGCTGGAACATCCATAGCCACAAGTTTCTTTGACGCAGACGTCAAGGGATTGTAGAGGATTAAGTCACAACGTAAGTAGTTATGAACAGTAAGAGCCAAAAGCACAACACCATTGAATGTTCCAACAATGGAAACTTGTTCTACAACTCTCTCCTGGAGTTGTAAAGATGGAGAATGAATTACGAAAACCTTGTCTTTGACAGGTACATTGTCATCTAAAACAACAAGAGGCCGAGAGAATGGTAAAAGGACCATTCGACGTGATCTTGTCTTCATAAAATAAGGATCTGAGATTAAACGATTCCAGTGCTTTGACACGCGTCGGCACCGTAGTAAAGGCTTTCCCGGAAGTCGACCAAGTATGTTGCGAACAACATCATCATCAATCACGTTCGCCATATAGATCAAATGTGTTTTGGCAGCTCATCAATTGCATAAACCCTACGTTATATCTATGTATATATAAAACTTTGAACGGCATATAATAATAATAACAAATCATAACATTACAATTACAATTACACAATAATAATAGAAACTTGTTACAATTAATTAGTTAGTTGATTTGTTTCAAATTTTGTATTTGGATTTTGGAAGCTAGATAAGATAGAAAATGGGTTATCCTATTCACACACCCCATATCCTATTCACACACCCCATGCTTTTATTTCTCACACCCTCAGGCGCCGCACATAAACCTCGGCGTCGCGCCTGAGTTACTTCTTATCCCAGACACATCCTCGAACGTAGTCAATCACGCTTCAACACCCTTATGCGCCGCGCATGGCCCTCAGTGTGGCGCCTGGGTCATATATGCGGCCAACAACATCATCAGCGCCTAGGTCATATATGCGGCGCATATGTCCAGGTTTGACCGAATTCCACCTCGTTTACGACATTCCTCGGTTGACGTTGACAGAAAAGTGACTCAGGCGCCGCATCAAGGCCTATCCGTGACGCATGGTTTTAAAACAGGTGTGTGGATAGAATTTTAGGGTGTGTGAATAGACAAGGCCTAGAAAATTTATCATTGTCTTTAACTAAAGTAACCATTATTACTATTATTATTATGACTTATATAATAAAGCAAAAAGAAAAACTTATCTAGCATCTTTTTAAAACATTTTGCTTATGTGGCATCATTTAAGAGTTTTTCTCATAACAATATTCTTTTATTTAAAATATGTATAAAAATATATTATAATATCACTAATTACATTTTGGTCTCCTAACATCAGGAGAATTTTGAAAAATTTAAGAATAGTTTGATTTTCAACCATCTCCTACTATGGGTGTACATAAATCGATTTTATTTGATAGGATATAAAATAAAACTTACGGATAGAGTTAATAATAACATACAATTAAAAACCTTAATGTTTTACAAACATACATAACTTTTTTATATAATATTATTTTTAAAAATAAACTACACCATAAAATCAAGCACTTAATTATCTTCAATTTGAGTATAATATTGTTATACTAAAAGTAATCTAAAATAAATCTTGTATTTCGGTTTACCACGATTCTGTCTCAAAGCTTATCGAAAGCGTCATGAATATCGTTAAAATCAACACTTGATTATTCTATTCCCAAGCGTAGCGCATGCACCAAACTAGTTTCTAATAAATCAATATAAATACCTCTCCTAGGTGCAAGAGAGCAGCAACTGTTTCTTGTTCAACATCCACACAGACAATTCAATTCACGTCCACCATCACCGGCGTACATATGCGATCAAAACACACACACACACACACACCATGTAGGGTTTCGATTCTTCAGATCCACCTTGTTCTTGGCACGTTGGAAGATGAATAAAGGTGTCAACGAGTTTCTTTATTGCAGTAAATTTCAGACAACGGTGGTCGTGGTAGATGCTTAGAAACAGAAACTAGAGAGAGAGTATATATGTTTGTGTTGGTACGTACTTGGTAGCAATGATTTAAAAACCCGTTTTTTAGTCATACCGGATTAGGTTTAGAAAAGGTTCAACCGGTAATACCGGGTTATACCGGACGGTTTAACCGGAGTGACTATTTCTTTATAGTTCTTTAAAAATATAAAATTTATTCAAAGAAAAAAAAATTACATGATTCAGTAATAAAAACAATCCAAAAGTTAACCCATAATAAAAAATAATCCTAAAAAAGTTTCAAAACTACTTGATTTTCGAATAAAGTTTTTAAAGTAAAATAGATCAACTGGTTTATTTCATGTATAATACTTGCAAATACGATATTCGAAAGAAAATAAGAAAAATATAACTTCAATTGAGAAAACTTTATGGGGAAAAACTCATAAATTAATTAAGTCAAAACTAAAACCGACAAATATGATATTGGATGCCCAAATTAATCGATGGTTCGTCATGTACCAAAGAAACGAGGTGGTGTGAACGATGAACGAGGCTATTTTTGAAAATACTAGGTATCTTTTTATAAAAATAGAATAAATGAAAACCGGTTTATTGGTTCGAGCGGTTTAACCGAAATATTTCGATGGTACGATATGCATGCCGGTTACCTAAAATACCGTCTTAAATCGTACCGGCAAAATGCACAATCACTAGTTCAACCGATTTAACCGGCCGGTTTGAACCGGTTTTTAAAACACTGATAAATAGATCCCATCTTCGGCTGCTGGATATCGAATGACTGCGCAAGAAAGAAGGCAACTTTAGTTTGTTTTAATTTCTTTCATTGAAGACTTTGTTTGTTTGAGTTTCCTAAGCTTTAGTTTAAGTTTCCTTTATTTTTCAGAATTGATTGATCTAGTCATGTCCGCCTAGAAATTTTTAGTTTTGACACTTGGGTAATTTTTTTGGTTTTATGCCAGTGCATGCAATCTATGCTGTCAGTCATGTCCGATAAACCATGCATTTCTCGTTGCAGATCGTTTCACATAGGCTTTCCTAAGTAACGTCGGCCGTATTGCTTAACTAGTCTTAATTTATAAAATATATAGCATGATAACAAAAAAAAATAAACAACAAACTACTTTTGAAATCACAAATAATTAATAAATGACAACAAAATAATTCCTTATTGGGTTCTCGTTAGCTGCAACATGGTATCGTTACACACTAGCTCTTTTTATAGAAATTAAAGGTTTGAAAAATTATTTCTTTAGTAAATGAGTCAAACTAGACGTTTGAAACGACTTGTAGAATGTGGATTTCAACAATTTAGGGGTTTTCTACAAAACGTCATATGCATTTTCACCATTAAAAGCGCCGACGGAGTGGGTTAAGGGACCTTTTTCAGGCGTTTTGGGGCGTTTTAGTTGGTGTGGGGGGGGGGCACCACACATGGTCTTAAATTAATTTAATTTAGTGTGTTACATATTTTGTATAATTCTTTAGTAATACTAGAATTCATAAAAAAATATATATACACACGCACACTAGTGTCTCTAAGAAAATTATACCGACTCTCGAGTAAAAAAGTCTTAGTTATGTCACTGTTTGAAAAATGATTATTGAAATAAGGATTGTCGTTTCTTTGAATTAATGACAAAAAAATATGCAGCTCATGGTATGGTATGGTTATCTTATAGAGCACGATCGAGATAACAAAATAAAGACTCGTAAGAATAACTTTACATAAATAGTATTTTCACTATCCATTTGTAATGGAGTTTGAAATATTTTTGCTAAGTGAAATTTAGTGTGTTTATCTTTTTTTAATATGTCCCGATCTGACCCATACCAGTAAACTTATTATATAACGATCATCTAATAACTGCTAAAATAGTATAGCCCCTGATGACGTAACACATAAATATTACAGTTAATCACATACTAACCACGCCCGGGCAGACAAAGCAGAGATATCAAGATTCGGCCTAAGCCCGGGCTAAAAGCACGGGACCTGTAACGAGAAGCAGTCTATAAACAAAGGAGCTCGTGAAAAGATTCCTTATCCAGAACATTCTTGGATAAGGACAAACATATTAAGAAAGGAGCAGTAGCACAGGTTTTCCTTGGAGAAGAGGGTTTATCTCTCTTATCACTTCAAAAGCAAAGTAGTATAAGACAAAAGAATTGCAGAATGACGCAAGATAAAAGACAAAAAGGAAGACTTATATCAAAAAGGTAAAAGTGTCACCATCATAAAGGTCCAGCCCGGGATAACAATGTCAGGGTCATTAAACTGGGCAAGATGTCGTTATCCCCGGGATCTCCAAAGGAAGGGTCCATCCGGCTATAAAAAGGGTCCATCCCTAAGGTAAAGGATCATCTCATACTTCACTCTCTATACTCTTCACTCACTTACATATTTTCCGATAACATCTCGACTGATTCTCACGCCGGAGGTGGATCACAGGAGGCCCCCTCCTCTTGTGGTGAGCTCACGGTTGTTCGTTTTGCAGGCCCGGGCTGTCCAAGATTCAAGATAAAGAAGTTACAATCATCACAAGGTGGTTTAGGGTTAATCTCCATGTTTAGACACGTTGTTTCAACAAGTGGCGCCCACCGTGGGGCCGATCTAAGTATAAAACACTTAGAGATGCGCCTCATGTTAAGGTTTCAGTATCGGATGAGTCCATACTAAACTTGGTTTTTGTTTTGTTGATTACACAGGTGTCTTATCATGGCTGGAACCAGTACTCCAACCATGGAAGGAGACATGAACACCCGGTCGCCAGATCCGCCTCCAATCATCTCAGACATGATTGAACTCACCCCTGAGGGGGTTCGAGAAAACTTCTTGCGTCTCCAGGAACTTATTGATGACTATGTGCAGGAGGAACGACTAAGAGGAGTCAGAGTGCGCCTGGCCTACGACGAAGAGCCCAGCGTGACGCTAACTCCTGCCCTCCTCAAGAAGTGAATCCGGGCCCAGAGCCCAATAGTGCGATACATACCTCCTTGGGACCTCTGAACGCTCCCCGGGAAGAATCACAGGCATTTGTAATAACACCAGTATCTACGTCCATGTCGGGCCCGATACTCCCGGCTACATACCCCGAGCTATATCAAAATCAAGTAAACCAGTGGTTGGTAAGTCAAGCCATGGCTTTCCAGTTTAGCCAGGGGTATATCCCCGAGCAACTCCAGATGGGTTTACAACCTTCACTGCCAAACTACACTCAACCCATTGTCCCCATATCCTTTAACCCAAGCTTGAATCATTACCAGTACCCGTACCACAGCTACCCCTGGCAAGCACCGCAGTTCTCATATACTCAGCCGTTGGTCTCGATTGCACCAGCCCAAAACCTAGAAGGTTTGGACGATGACTTATCCCGACCATACATGCCAGAGGATGGCTCAAAGTTCTCGCAAAGAATAGCAAACTTCAAGTTCCCACCAAAAACAAAGATGCCAGCAAATGTCAAAACCTATGATGGTCTCGGAGACCCCGACGACCATCTCGAGTTGTTCACCGGGGCGGCAAAGGTGGAGCAATGGTCAATGCCCATCTGGTGCCATATGTTTTCACAAACCCTGTCCGGGCCAGCCCGGCTATGGTTTAACAGTCTACCACCCGGTAGTATAGACTCTTTCAGAGATTTAAAGAGAAGCTTCCAAGCTAACTTCATGCAGCAAAAAAGATACACTCGAGACCCCGTCGAATTGCACAACATAAAGCAACGAGACGATGAAGATCTCAGAGCCTTCATGGAGAGGTATAAGCTGGAAGGTTTAAGCATAGGCGGGGCAACGGAACAGATGAGGATATCTGGTTTTATACACGGGGTAAGGCCCCGCCAGCTGATCGAAGATTTGAACCGCCACATACCCAAAACCATGGAGGAGGCCATGGAAAGGGCGGAATCATTCGTAAGGGGGAAAGAAGCAGCTCAAAGCCTAGACACGGCCAAAAAGGGAAGAAGCTCGGGATGGAGAGACTCGCCCCAACAGGGGAAATCTTCCCGTTTCCAACCGTTTGTGGAAAGGCGGTCTCAAAATCATGGTCATGAATCTAGAAGGCTTATGATAGATCGCCATACTCAAGGACTAGGGGAAATGATCACGATGAAAAAGTGAAAAGTGATCAATTTACAGCTTTGATCAAATCACCACAAGAAATATTAGCAACAGAAGATGCAAGGTTCAACTTCCAGCCTCCAAGGCCTTTGCCCAAAGCCGTAGACGACAAAAATTCCCATAAGTATTGTGATTTCCACGGGGGAACAGGCCATTACACTAATGACTGTTTCCAGCTGAAGAAAAGAATAGAGGCCGCTGTAAGGTCAGGAGAACTAGCGCACTTAATCAAAGACCTGAAAGGAAAAAAGCAATATTCCAAAGAAGGAGAGAAAGAAAAAGACCGAAAGAAGGGGAAGGAAATAATGATGGTATCCAGCTCTTCAACACGGGCTGCAGGACGCGTGCCCAGCATGCGTCCGATCCCCAGATGGGCCAAAAAGAAGATAAGCTTCCCGCCCCTGCGACACGGGAGGTCGATGACTTCACCAATAATAATAGAAGCTGACATCGAGGGTCACACCACACAGAGGGTGTACCTAGATGGGGGAAGCTCTAGTGAAGTCATGTACGAACACTGTTTCTTAAGGCTTGACGAAGATTTGCAAAGAAGGCTGGTCGCATCCCAATCACCTTTGATAAGTTTCTCGGGGGAAACGGTCCAGCCTATCGGGGAAATAAAATTGAAAGTTAGTCTGGGCCAAGGAGACTTTGAAAGAACGGAGGTACTGAATTTTATTGTGGTACGATCACCGTCAAGATACAACGTGATAATTGGAAGGCCCGGGATCAGTGCCTTTTTCGCCGTGGTATCTACAGCCCATGGTATGGTAAAGATACCATCGAAGGCTGGGGTATTTACCATCAGACCATCTCGAGAGCAGTTGGTCATCAACCTCACAGAGATAGAAGAAGTAAGCCCGGGGGAGGGAAGGGTGGTTATCAATCAAGACCATCCTGACCAAACAATATGCGTCGGTAGAGAACTGACAGAAAGCGGGCTGAGGAAATTGGTAAGTCTGTTGCGAGCAAGCACGGATGTTTTCGCATGGACGCCCTCCGATATGACCGGGGTTCCCAGGTACATCGCAGAACATACTCTTAACATTCCTCAGGGTCACACTCCAGTCGTGCAGAAAAAGAGGGGTTTAGCTCAAGACCGGGCCCATGCGGTTAGAACAGAGGTCGACAAACTTGTCTCGGCCGGAATAATGAAGGAAGTGAAGTATCCAACCTGGGTCGCCAACCCGGTGATGGTTTGTAAACATGATGGAACCTGGAGGATGTGTGTAGATTTCAAGGATCTTAACAAAGCATGCCCCAAAGACTGTTACCCCCTGCCAGAGATTGACCTCAAGGTAGACTCTTTGACAGGCCACAGCCTAAAATGTTTCCTGGACGCCTATAAAGGATATCACCAGGTGCAGATGAAGCCCGAGGATGAAGAAAAGACAGCTTTCCATACAACTAGTGGAATCTATTGCTACAAGAAGATGCCGTTTGGCCTCAAAAACGTCGGGGCCACATACCAAAGGCTAATCGACAAAACTTTTGGTGGCCAACTTGGTAGAAATATGGAAGCTTACGTAGATGATCTAGTCATAAAAAGTCAAGACGAAGAACAAATGATAGCTGACATCGAAGAAACTTTCCGAAATCTCCGAAACATCAACATGAAACTTAACCCGGGCAAGTGTTCTTTCGGCCTCAAAGAAGGAAAGTTCCTGGGGCATGTCATTGGAAAGCATGATATCCGGGCAAGTCCTGACAAAATAAAAGCAGTACTTGAAATGAAATCTCCAAGTACGAAGAAGGAAGTTCAGAGCCTGAATGGTAGATTGGCAGCCCTACATCGTTTCCTCTCCAAGTCAGCAGAACGATCACTCCCATTTTTCAGAACATTAAAAGGGTGCACTAGCAAGCAAGAGTTCTTTTGGCCCCCGGAAGCAGAACAAGCATTTCAAGACATGAAGAAATACATGGCATCCATCCCGGCTGTGGTTGCTCCTCAGCCCGGGGAAAAACTGTCATTGTACCTAGCGACCGGGGACGAGTCAGTAAGCTCCGTGTTGATAGTAGAACGAAAAGGGGCCCAATTTCCAGTATACTTCGTTAGCCGGGCATTAAAAGAAGCCGAGGTGAAATACACTATCATAGAAAAAACAGCTCTAGCCTTAGTACACACGACAAGAAGGCTACGACGATATTTCCAGGCACACAAGGTCAAGGTATTAACAAACCTACCCATAAAGGACGTGCTATCCCGACCCGAAATCTCGGGAAGGATGGCCAAGTGGGCAGTAGAGCTGGGCGAACACGAGCTCACCTACATGCCTAGGACGGCAATTAAAGGGCAAGTGCTGGCTGATTTTTTAATAGAATCACCCACGAACGAGGTCAATGACATCCAGGTAGAAGATCAAGTGAATGGCCCAGATGAGTGGCGGCTGTATACTGACGGGGCATCAAGCGCAGAAGGCTCCGGGGCCGGGCTCATACTCATCGACCCACACGGCGTCGAATTGACCTATGCCCTCAGGCTTGATTTTCCAAGCACAAACAATGAAGCAGAGTATGAGGCACTCCTGGCCGGGCTAAGAATAGCTATCAAGTTAAAAGTGGCCGTCGTTCAGATATATGTGGACTCTTTACTGGTCGCAAACCAAGTAAACGGTACGTATGAGGCCAAAGAGCCCACAATGCAGCAGTATTTAGCCCAGGTGAAAAGATTGCAAAAAAGCTTCGCAAAATGTAGTCTCACTCAAATCTCAAGAACTCAGAACAAACGAGCAGACGCTTTAAGCAAGCTGGCATCGTTGGCATTTGCACATTTAACGAAAAAGGTGCTCGTTGAAGTGGTAAAGAAAAAGTCGATCCGGGAAAAAGAAATACAAGATGTCGTGGCTGAGGAAGAACCAAACTGGATGACCCCAGTCAGGAACTTCCTCACCACAGGATACTTACCTGAAGATGAAGAAGAGGCAAGAAAAATAAGAGCAAAGTCAACAAATTACATCTGGCAGGAAGGAAAGTTATTCAAAAGATCCTATTTGGCGCCATTACTCAGACGTGTTGGCCCGGTCCAAAGCAATTACATAATCAGAGAAGTGCATGGTGGCATTTGCGGGGCACATGCCGGGCCAAGAACCGTGGCAGCAAAGATCATGAACTTGGGCTACTTCTGGCCAACAATACACAAAGACTGTGTAGAAGAAATAAGAAGATGTGAAGCATGCCAGTTACACGCACCAATAAAAAATATGCCAAAAAACAACTTAGTCACCATATCTTCTGCTTGGCCATTTCACAAATGGGGAATGGATATCATAGGTCCTTTCCCAAAGGCCGCTGGAGGTGTCAAATTCCTGATAGTGGCAGTTGATTACTTCACAAAATGGCCCGAGGTGCGGGCCCTATCCTCAATAACAGGAAAGCAGGTGCTGAAATTCTTTTGGGAAGACATTGTGTGCCGGTATGGTCTCCCTGGGGCAATAATCACAGATAATGGGAAGCAATTCGCCGAGGGTACATTCAGGGAATGGTGTGAAGGGTTACAGGTGAAACAAATTTTCACTTCTGTGGCCCATCCACAGGCAAATGGCCAGGCCGAGAGAATGAATAGAAGCATCCTGGAAGGGCTGAAAACAAGACTGTCAAAGAACGGGGAATCATGGCTCGAAGAACTCCCAAGCGTGTTATGGGGAATTAGAACGACGCCAACAACAGGTAATCGGCAAAGCCCGTACAGCCTAGTTTTTGGGTCAGAAGCCATGATACCGGCAGAAATAGGGATAGCTACATCCAGACGCAGTAGCTTCGAAGAAAGCGAAAATGAAAAAGAAATATGCTTGAATTTAGACTTGAGCCAAGAAATCAGGGAGCAAGCAAACATCAGGGAAGCAAAATACAAAAAACAGGTGGAAAAGTACTACAACACCAGGGTGCGCCATGAGTTCTTCAACCCAGGGGAACTGGTGCTAAGAAAAAACGAAGCAAGCAGGCAAGAAAGCACCGGGAAATTGGGACCCAAGTGGGAGGGACCCTATCAAGTGGCAGAGACACACAGGAAAAGGTCCTACAAATTGAAAGACATGGAAGGAAAGATGCTGCCAAGACATTGGCACATATCAAACTTAAGAAAATTCTACGTGTAAAACAAAGGGACACATCCCTGGGAAAATGTACTTCAAAGTCTTTTTAATGAATTACGAAGCTAGTGAAAACTCATGACCAATCTAACAGGGTCCTTAAATGGCCCAACCAAAACGCTATTTTTCATCACTCACAATCAGTTTAATACTGACAAAAACGTGATAAAAACAGCTGAGGATTTGCAACCCTCAAGCTAGATAACGAGTACCGGCCTTGACCTACTCATACAATCAACTAAGGGGATCCGGCCTTGACCTACCCCAATAAAACCAAGAATTCTTGTCAAAAATACAAAGCCTAAAGATAAGCATACATCTGAAAGGCAATTAAAACATGTCACAAACATCATCAATAAAGCATGCATAGTCAGAATAAACCTTTGACTGGTCAGAACAAGCCCATTAAGGGCATTCCCCGGGGCACCAGCAAAGATAACAAACAAAAGCACAAATCACAAGTAGCAAAGTACGAGTCATGAAAGGTGATAACAAACCCGTCAGGGGCATTCCCCGGGTCACCACAAAACAAACCAAATCAAACGGGGCGTTCCCCGGATCAAACATAGAAAATATTGTTCAAACAGACAGAAATAGTTAATATTGTTCAAAGATAACAAACCCATTAAGGGGCATCCCCCGGGCATTGACAAGATCAAACATCAGGAGATTTACCTGAACTGGGAGCAACAGAGAGGGACTCCAAGACACCTGGGGCAGCAGCAACATCTGTCATCACAGCACCTGTCATTTCAGCATCCACCTCCCGGGCCGAATCAGCAGCCTGAGCAGGGTCCTCAACAGCAACTATAGGCTGGGCAGGAGGATCAGCTAGCCCAGGTGAGGAGACATCTTTCCCAGCCAGGACATGGGCACTAACGGTTGGCAGAGGGGAGAAAGACCGGGCCACATTGGCTGAAGGGGTCTCGAGACTGGCTCGGCTGCTCGGCGAGGTAAAACTAGAACTGCTAGCATGGGTCGGAAAAAGATCCTTAAGGGTAGAAATCGGCTTGTCAAAACAGGAAGCAACTGCATCAAGAAAAGGGTACTTAGCATTTTTAAAATCTTCAACAGATTTATTAAAAACCTGTTGAGCATCCGGGCGGTAGAATGACAGCTGTTTCATGGGTTTGCCCTGCTCACAACACAAGTACCCCGTTTCCAAACCAACAGAAAGGCCCAGGCGATGAGAGGCTTGCTGCATAGCCCCAAGCAGGGAGCGATAATACGAACTCCCCTGCAACCTGTCAACAACAAGTTTAAACCCCTCCTGAAACAACCATTTCCTCTCGGAACGAAGTCGTTCAACCTCAGCGCTTAAATCATCATTCTTGACGATGAGCTGCATGATTTTGGACTTAACCTTGACCTCATCCATCTTAAACTTGTTTCTCTCCTCTTGAAATGACAGACGTAGAGCCTCCAGGTCAGCAATATCTCGATCAAGCTTCTTTCGGGCAGAGGTCATTTCATCCTGAAACTCATGTTCCCTGGTCTCGTACCACAGCCTGACATCAAGAAGTTCAGTTTCAACATTCCCCTTCTGAGCAATCAAATCCAACTTTTCAGACTCCAAGCGGTCTAAAGCCTCACTGTCGCGTTTCATTTTGTTACTCATAATAGTCATCTTCTTTTGACAACGATCAACAAAACCAACAAACGAGTTCCAACGCTGAAAGCCTTCACTCATCAAACTGCCCATAGTCGCCCACTGCTGAACCATACCACTCTGTAAAGAAGAAGTATCCATCCGGGCAGCCACAAGCTGCTGCCCCGGAGTAGCAAAGTTCTGCACTACTTTCAAACAAATAGCAGGGTCAGAGAAAACATCCTTGTTAAGAAAATCCCACTCAGGTTTAAATGGTAAGTCAGCACAATCGGAATCCAACTCGTTGTCAAAGCCATCAAGGGGATCGCTAGAAGAACCTTCGTCACGAGGAGGTTTAAATGGCCGGGCAGAGGATGGAACAACAAAGGAAGGCTTGACAGCCATAGCATCTTGAGCCGACTTGGCAAAAGTAGCATCTTCAACTCCTTTCTGAGATGTTTGAAGCCGCTTTCCAGCGGCAACCAAGGAAGAAGATTTCCTTTTTGAGGAAGTACGCCCAGCTTCAGCAGGGGGAGAATCAGAAATAACAACACCCTTCCCGCGACCACGTTTAGAAACCCCGCCTCGAGTAGACGCTGTATCACCAACAGCGACTCCTTTCCCCTTTTTCCTAGAGGAAGAGTCCTCAGTCTGAGTGGGAGTTTGTTCAAGATCACTAGCAAGAACGTTCAAATAATCACCACCTTGAAACACCGTTTGGGCATGAATAGATGTGGCAGTACCTTCCCCCTCCTCCCGGGGCCGGGACATGACCTCAACATCAGCATTGGTCTCCAACTGCATAAATGATAAGAGACTCATGGCAGAACCTGCAAAAAACGAAAGAAGGTCAGAAAGAGAATCAGACGTAAGTCACATATAGTCAAAGACAAAGTAAAGCATTACCATCAACTAATTTCCTAAGCAAGGGAAGGGTATCAACCGAATCCCAAACGCCACTCAAACCAGCCAAGGCCAAAACCCCATCTGGAAAAGGTCGGATGTGAGTAGGGTTTGAGCACAAAAGATCATAATGCTCCTGAACAAAACCAGGATCAACCAAGGGGTGGTCTTTGAGAGAGCTAGTGGGGCTGCGTTTGGGCATACGAAACGGGACGATGGAAGATCTCACCCAGAAAAAGTGATCCTTCCAACCCTTCAGGGTTGGGTTCCCAGGATACATACAATATGGGGCAGGGTCTTTATGTTTTTGGATGGTAAACCAATCACCGTTTCTGGCCAAACAGAAAAACTTCCTAAACAAGCCGACAGTGGGTGGAATATCTAAACCCTTACATGCTATCTCAAATTGAGTAATCTTGCTAACACCATAGGGAGCCAATTGATACAAACTCAAAGCATATGACTCCAGAACGTTAAGAAAAAACACAGACAACGGAAGCCTAAGGTTCGAAAATTCGAAGTACTTAGCATACAAAGGAGTAAAACCAGAGGGGCAATCGACGATTGTATCGTCGGAAGATGGAAGCGTCGGTTCAAATACGGCAGGCAAACGATATTTAGAACAAAAACCGAAAAATCGTGAGAGTTAGTGAGGCACTTGTTGAAACAACGAGCCTCTATTACAGGAGATGACGTTTAGGCTGGTGCTAATCAGCTTGAGACTTGTGCTAATCAGCTTGAGACTACTCCGCTAAATAACCTACAAAAATAAACAACCGTGAGCCTCACCGCAGGGGAAGATCCCCTGCGATCCACCTCCGGCGTGTCAATCAGTAAGGGTATTGAGAATAATTTATAATGAGAGAAGAGAAGAGCAACGACTATAAATATATGAAACATGATATTAGATATACAGTGTAGATTAGCCCGGGCATGACCGGGCTAAGTAAGATTGCAGGGTCTGGAGAGGACCAGACTTTGTATAAGTAAAATGCTGGAAGAACCAGTCTTGAAATAAACATGATGCTGGTAGAACCAGACTTGGATAAGTTTTTACTCCTTCAGCAAAGACTGCTTCATAAGGAGACGCATCCTATCACGAAGACGTCGGATGCGTTATAGTGTTATAAGAGTTATGCCAATTGGCCGAGAGACCATGTTCTATTTGTGATATATTGGGCACTGATCTTCGTTAGTGTTAAGATAATGTATGATATTGAGATGGAGAAGACATGCCCCAATCTGTAGAATGAAGTCCTCCTTTTATAGGGGATGATGACTTCATTGGGGATGACTACAACGGTCCATTCCTTTTTGGGGAACCGATTTTGCTTGGTCCTTACGTATTGTGTTGGTTGTATAAAACCTCCACATTTTGGTGTATGTCTTTTGTATTGATGTGAAGCCCTAAGGTGGGCCTTGCTATTTCCTTTATTGTGATAAAGGATGCTGGAGGGTTTAATCGAGGCGATGGCTGCTCGACTGGCATATCCCTTTTTAGGTATGCATTTGTCGTTATTATTCTAGAATCTTCCTGTTGCGTTTCCCGGGGTCTAGACCCGGGTGATGGCTAGATTTCCTTAATAGCCCGGGCTTGTGGTAATTTGTGTTATGAACGTACTTACGTCTACAGCACTTATGAAGGGTTATGTCAGATCGAGAACCCATGGAAAAAGAGGAAGAAGATTGACTAACCTGATCGACGAATGATAAGCAGAGAAGAGGAAATTGAGAAATAAAATGGTGGTTGAGGTATTTAAAATAGCAAAAGAAAAAGTAACGGACGGAGAGGTCAAATCACGCCGCCTGACACAGCTATAACCGCTGACATAACGACCTCGAAAGCCACAAAAGAAAAACCGTCAAAACATGAATAAAGCAAAGAGTCGGGGCTCAGAGCCCGGTCATAAATGCACATAAGTCAGAAGATGATTGATGCAAAGAGAATCAACTCACCTCTGACTGGGGGGCTGATGACGTAACACATAAATATTACAGTTAATCACATACTAACCACGCCCGGGCAGACAAAGCAGAGATATCAAGATTCGGCCTAAGCCCGGGCTAAAAGCACGGGACCTGTAACGAGAAGCAGTCTATAAACAAAGGAGCTCGTGAAAAGATTCCTTATCCAGAACATTCTTGGATAAGGACAAACATATTAAGAAAGGAGCAGTAGCACAAGTTTTCCTTGGAGAAGAGGGTTTATCTCTCTTATCACTTAAAAAGCAAAGTAGTATAAGACAAAAGAATTGCAGAATGACGCAAGATAAAAGACAAAAAGGAAGACTTATATCAAAAAGGTAAAAGTGTCACCATCATAAAGGTCCAGCCCGGGATAACAATGTCAGGGTCATTAAACTGGGCAAGATGTCGTTATCCCCGGGATCTCCAAAGGAAGGGTCCATCCGGCTATAAAAAGGGTCCATCCCTCAGGTAAAGGATCATCTCATACTTCACTCTCTATACTCTTCACTCACTTACATATTTTCCGATAACATCTCGACTGATTCTCACGCCGGAGGTGGATCACAGGAGGCCCCCTCCTCCTGTGGTGAGCTCACGGTTGTTCGTTTTGCAGGCCCCGGGCTGTCCAAGATTCAAGATAAAGAAGTTACAATCATCACAAGGTGGTTTAGGGTTAATCTCCATGTTTAGACACGTTGTTTCAACAGCCCCCATAAGAAAAATCTCGGGACCAACACTAGAAGGAGTACCACATCCACCAAACTAACTCCAACCTCCTCCAACCTATATTTTTCATTATCGTATGAATGCACGACAAATTAATAATTTTTGGGACACCCTTGAGTTCTGGGGCTATATCTGTCAATGTCTCTGATTCTTTGAAAACAGTCTATAATGTCTATCAGGGACTGATTTTATTAATCACAAGCGAGTGACCAATTAATTCCTTATCCTAAATAGTGTTATCGATAATAAAAATCAGTGTTAATTTTATGTCACCAACATGGACTAATATTTATTTATTTTGAAAAAAAAAATTAGTTCTCAATCATTCTCGATACAAGGTCATTTCAGTCACGAATGATCTTTATTCATGAAAAATGTGTCTTCCATATCATTATTTATTTATTTTAAACCATATATAAACCAGTATTTAAAACAACTAAAAAATCTTGTCTTGAAAACATATAAATATCATAGTTAACGTATTTTAATAACAAACTATATCAACTTCCTAAGCTTTAGGACCATTCATTTTCTATTTCAACATTTTATTATTCTAGATAAAGAATATCTAAAATATCATTAGTTATCTTAATCAGGTAATTAACTTTTTACGCAAGTATATACGCTACTATATATAATGGTGCAAATATGCTTAGCCTTTATTATTCTTTTGCAAATCTACAAAGAAGAAGAAACTAATCTTTGGTCGTACGTGTGTGTGTGTTTCTAGTTCCTGTTTTGAAGAGTTGAATCGCTCTGTTTTGATAATGGGTAAAATCTTGGTGGTGTTTTTATGCATCTTAATGTCGAGTTTTGTTGTATCTTACGCTCAAAGTTGCAAAACTTACACCTTTTCAAACAACCAAAATTACGCCACATGCGTTTCTTTACCTGTTTTGAACTCACATCTTCACTGGAACTACAACTCCAACGGCACCATTGACGTGGCTTTTCGCCACACCGGATCCACCACTTCTGATCAATGGGTTGCTTGGGGTCTCAACGTTGGCGGGTCTGGTATGATTGGCGTTCAGACTATTGTTGCTATAAGAAACTCAACTGGGCCGGTTCGTCTTTATACTTCAGCGGTAAACAGTTACGGGTCGAGTTTGGAAGAGAGCCCGTTGAGCTTTAATGTGACGCGGATGATGGCGGAGAGGGTTAATGATGATGTAGTGATTTACGCGACTTTGGTGTTACCTAATGGACAGACGAGGTTTAATCATGTATGGCAGATGGGTCGTGTTAGTAACGGGGTTCCGAGAATTCATTCGATGAGTGCCGATAATAGGAATTCCGTCGGCACAGTCGATTTCATCGCAGGTTTGACAAGTGCCGGTGATGGTAAAGTTGGTGGGTCGCGGCAGCATCAGAAAAATGTAAGTCGTATTCATTTTCGATTCTCTCCCTTTTAGCATTTGAGTATGGAGAATAAGTGTATGCAGTTAATGTTTATTAAGTGTATGCATGCATGCAATATAATATTGATGGTGATAAATATTTGACAGATTCATGGAGTATTGAACGTGGTTAGTTGGGGAATATTGATGCCGGTTGGAGGTATGGCAGCCAGATATTTGAAGGCGTTTAACGTCGCTAATCCGGCTTGGTTTTACATCCATGCGGCCACCCAAACATCGGCTTTTATTGTTGGTGTCGCCGGATGGGCCACCGGACTCAAGCTCGGTAGTCACTCTAAAGGAATCAAGTACGATACTCACCGGAACATTGGAATCGTCTTGTTTGCTTTTGGAACACTTCAGGTAAAAATAATCACTATACAAACTTAATTAAAATAATAGATAATAAATTTTGCTAACAAACTTTGGTTGATAAAATTTTGTAGGTTTTTGCTCTACTTCTGAGGCCTAAACCGGACAACAAGTACAGATACTATTGGAACATCTACCACCGCAGTCTTGGATACTCTGTGATCGTGTTGAGCATCGTGAATGTGTACAAGGGACTCGACATCTTAGACCCTGAGAAGAAATGGAAGAACGCTTACACCGCTATAGTTATTTCTTTGGGTGTCATTACAGTTGTGTTAGAAGCTTTAACATGGTTCATTGTTTTGAAGAGGAAGAGTGAAGAGAAAAAGACACATGAAGAAACTAATGAATATGGTCAGAGAGCATAGGTGATAAAAAGATATGGGACTTGTTTTATGAGATGTTATATGGTTAGATAATAGATTGTGGTTTTACTCTTTGGATGTTGAGATTGAATATATATTTGTTTTAATTGAGATTTATTCATGAGTACGGAACGAGTTATATGTATTGAATTTTCAAATGTTTATTAATGGTTTTCTAGCTCATAATAGACTAGATGATCGACAATGATGTAGGCGTATGCGATGTATTAAAGCCATGGGTGATGATACAGCTTCGTTCCCCTGCTTGAAATTATAAAGGTGTTGCAATCGAAATATCAATGTAGTAGTGATTCAAATCCGGTGACTATGACAATTTGAGCACACGACTTTATGATACAGTAGATTTAGAACTTTTTTCAATGGTGTCATTGGTTTTAGATGCTCTAATTTCATTGGTCGGGTAAAGTTCATAATAACAATGTGATACTATAAATCAACATTTCAAATAAAACATTTTCAATAGATCAAAATAAAAAAAAGGGGTAACTTTATAAAAACATAACCAAGTTTCAATTTTGTTCTAATTAAGTCACTCAAGTTTAAAAATTGTTCCAATTAGGTCACTCACCTTCATATTTTATTCAAATTATAGGTTTTAACATGTTGTTTTCACATGTTTTTCTTTACGTTTCAGTTAGGAATTATTTTTTACATTTTTTTATGCTAATGTGAAGCGGTAATGTGAATTGTAGATTTATTTTTTTATTTTTTATTATAATTAACATATTTTTAAATTTTTTAATATAATTACATATATTAAATATTCCGACCCCCACATTCTATCCCTAATTCCTTTCTTGACACAAACAAAATCCAACAATTGCTCGATTTGAAGGTTTAGTCATCCAATTCACGTAAAATATGCTTGAGTGACCTAATTAGAACAAAACTGAAACTTGGTTATGTTTCTATGACATTTTCCCTAAAAAAAACACATAATATAAGTATGATGATTTTTACGATTTACAGAAGAACTAACTATCGTTCTCTACGAGGTTTTATCTTTTGAAATCGTTACATTACATATTCAAGTGAAACTTGTTGGAAGAACTCCATTTGAAATTAGAGTATATGGTGTAAACTTGCTCAACTTAACCCTCCTAATGATTGTCAAAAGGATGGTTAGAAATGAGAGGAAGTTATAGATGGTGATAACATTATGCATCTATTTCATTAGAAACGAGCTGGATAATAACGTATCACTCCCCCGAGGCCGCACGATAAGATGCAGTGACGAAGCCAGGAATTTACTAACAGGAAGTTATAGTACCCATAATTTTTTTTCCTAATGCTATGTTTCGGTACATAAGTTCGGGTCGGCGATTCGGGTTGGGTAAACAATAAAAACTTAAAATATAAAAAATTTCTTCATTCATTCTAAAGAGTTAATTCACATGAATAAAACAAGATAGTTTTTTTAACTAACAATTATGGAGAGAATGTGGCACCCCACCCGGCGGCGGAAACACCGAGCTTGTCAAGAAGATTGGATATCCGCAGTAAACAAAGCACATGGTAATTATTTATTAAGCCTAATAATGATCAATACGTTTGGAACATGAGTCTTAAATAGAAACGACAAAAGTAATAAAACAGAAATAATAATTGCAATTGACTTTATTATTTAAACTATGTCCAAGGCAATCATATGTCTTGGCAAAGCAGCAAAATAATATCAAGCATCACCTAAAATATGTAAAAATAAGGTTAGCTATTTAAAGCTAGTGAGTAAACCACAAATTGATACATACGAGATCGTCATAATATGCTGTGCAATCTTAGATGCATAGCTATTTCATATCATTCTCGACCATGACACCTTGAACACACATTGAAAACCATCATTGTATAGCAACTTGTAATCATTTGTCATGAGGAACCAACTCATGTTATGAATTAAAGATAACTTTTCAAGTAACCGTCACGTAATCGTCTCGATGTATTAGTTATCAATAATTATTTTGCAACTTAGGGACATGACATAGCAACGTAGCATAGCAACTTGTAACAAAGCAACTTGTAACAAATCTTAGTTCCACCTAATTAATTGGAAAACCCTAGCTTAGAAATGAAACAATAGTAACAAGAATAAAAATCCGAGATCTAGGGTTTCGGATTTCAGATTTAGGGTTTTAAAGTACAAATTGAGAATTAGAGTTTTAAAATACAAATTGGGAATTAGGGTTTTAAATGCAAATTGGGAATTAGGGTTTTAAAATACAAATTGGGAATTAGGGTTTTGAAATACAAATTGGAAATTTATACGAAACGTTATAGTGTTTTCGTATCGCATATATTTTATACGAATACATTTTTTTTAGTTTTCATAACATAAGACTTATACATATTTTTTGTATATAGAAATTAAGTTTTAAATCCTTAAACTGTATTTAATATAAAAGATGTTACTTGGGTTTATTTAGAAAATATATTAAAATCTTAAAATGTATAAAAGTGAGTTTAAATGAAAACGCGGGCAAGGGGACTCGAACCCGGGGTCACACGCACACAACAGAAGCAACAAACCAGTGAACCAGATTCGTTTTTGTTATTTGTTTTGATTTTTAATTCTTTTATTCTTTATCAAACAACCATACCCATTTCAACCCAAGCCCTAGAATCAAAAACCATCAAATTCGATTCATTCTGTTAATCCCATCCAAAACGAACATAGGGCTTTTAATCTATATTGAATCACGATCATTTTGGCATATTAAACTTACTTGTTGGTGACGATTTGATAAGGGTTTGGAAAAAGAGAAAGAACATGACTGCTTGATCAATTTTGTGAATCTGTAATTGAAATGAGATGAAATTGATGGTTTAGGGAGTTGTAGATGATAAAGAGGATCAAAACGAAACCAACAATTACCCGAATTGGTGCCTTGACGGTGGAGAACGCCTAGCTCGCCGGAAAATTGTTTTGATGCCTTGATTCGTTAATGAGCCGGGATTACAGAAAGATTTGGAGACTGAAAGGTGTTAGTTGCATGATATGGAAGGTTCGAGTGAGGTTTAATTGCATATTAGGTGACTAATCATGGAATGTGGTTTTTCAATTCGAATCACAAAATCATTTCGGCTTAAAATTCGCTGTAAACGCGTAATTACGATAAAAGGGGGGGTTCGAAACATGGAAGGAACGATATTTGGAAGGTTTTCGGGTGATTAAATGGTTAAAATGCGCAAATGCGCGGTGTAGCTAAGTAAATAAGTCCGGATTATCGAGCCTTGGACACAGATCTAACGACTCTTGAAAATAAATCTCTATCGACTCCTAGCCTACTAAATTGATTTGATGAGAAAACAGTTCTTAAATTGCAACTAAATAAATAAATAACTAGAACCAAATGACAAGTCACAAGTTCAAAAACTGGAGAATAAACTGAAACTTAAGTATGGATTGAAGTAGGTTACTTAGGCAAAATCCCTAGACTCATAAATGAAATCCTAATTTTTGGAATTGAATGAAGACCTTGTCTGACTCGATAAACCCCCGGAAGATAAGCCGAATCTGACAGTAAGACAAGCGAAGAAGTGCTAAAATGGATTGACTCGAGTTATCGACCACCAAATCCCACAACTATCAGGTAAAAGATAATTTAAATACTAAAACCCTCAAGTTACGAAGCTGAATAAACTTAGAAAACCGAACCCCAAGAAACTCTAGACACGAGTAAACAGGTGAACCCGAGTTATCGGCTACCCAAACTGTCAAACAATGTCTATTTAATAACCTAGCAATTCTAGATTAGATTTCTCACTTTCAAGAATTGATTGCACGCCTTAATTGGTTGATTTTAATATTTATTACACTTGAATTATAAATCTCACTTTCAAGGTCTAAACTGAAAACTAGAAGTTGACAACCTAGACTAATTCCCGACTCTAGAGTATATTTCTAAGTATCTAGATCAATGGAATCAACAAATATATTATCAAATCAACCAATTCCAACACACAAATAATAGAAATCGGATTCAAAGTCTAAACATATAAATCAACACATTCATTCAAAACCATTAATTATTCATTCAAATAAAAAGTCTAGTTCATCAAACCTAAGCAACCATGAAAAGTTTAGCTACTCATAATGTTCAAAACAGAAACAAAAACCGAAAAACAAAATAAGTTATCATTCATCGAAAACAAATAAAATTAATCAGCTACCTGCTTGCTTGCTTAAATTAATTGACGTGCCTGTCTGGTAGCTTAACTAATTCGTTTGACTTTTTTGACGTGCTAACATGCTTGCTTCCTTTTTTTTTCTTCGAACGAACAATACAGCAGCACTTCGATTCTTCTTTTTTTTTCTTTTGATCGACGGCAGCAATCCAAAGGCCTCCTTTTCTTCTTTTAATCCTCTTCAATATATATTATACCAATTAGGTTTATTCACTTTTCCATCTTTTTCGTTTTGAGTCATATGTACACATAGGCCTATAATTTAAATTAAACAATCAAACTAAATAAGTTAGCTCCAATATATAATTTTAGCCCATGGTCTCTTAAATTATTAAAACTCTAGATATGAACTGGTTATAAGTAAAAATCGACCAATAATGACCCAAAAGCGAAATAAATATTTATATAAAATTATGTTAAATTAAAACCACATCAGAGTCTTTAAATGGTTTAAATCTTTACGAAAGTCTCTTTTCAATATATAATATATACATATATATATTTTTGAGATATAATTATATCTTAGTAACTACGTGGTAATCGTTGATTAATAATTTGATCGATAAGATATTAAATACAATAATAACGTAACATTCAATCGAATTTTATATATATCTTTAATATCAAAGCGTTACATTATACGGAAAATAAATACAGATACCTTAAAAATAGATAACTTCATATTCGAGTCTGGTATTCGGGTTCGGGTTTGGGGCAAATGTCACAGAGAAAGGTGAGTACCTGAATAAAGAACTACAGCTTAGCCCGACGACCTTTTAGATCTTTGACTTTATCAATTATAGAATCCGAATCAAACGTTTCGGCAATATCTTTTTCTATGTAAACCACTAGGAATCCGAATCAAATGTTTCACATTGTCCTTGCCCATGATATATCTATAAAAATCAAAACCAAACATTCAACATTCTAACAACTAAAATTAAACTCCTGATTCCCTTATACCCTAAATAATATCAAAAATTTCTTTATTCATTCTAAAGAAGTTCTTTCACATGAATAAAACAAGATAGTTTTTTTAACTAACAATTATGGAGAGAAATTGTGAGTACCTGGATTAAGAACTACAGCTCAGCCCAACGACCTTTAAGATCTTGGAGTTCATCAATTATAGAATCTGAATCAAACGTTCAGCAATATCTTTTTTCTATGTAAACCACTAGGAATCCGAATCAAACGTATCACCTTGTCCTTGCCCATGATATATCTATAAAAATCAAAACTAAACATTCAACATTCTAACAACTAAAATTAAACTCCTGATTCTCTTAAACCTTAAATTCAACAATCAAACATTTAACATTCTTACAATCAAGAACTAAAATTAAACCCTAAAATCCATCGACATTCAACAACTAATTAAACTTAAACCCCTAATTCCCTTAAACCCTAAATATAACAATCAAACATTTAACATTCTTACAATCAAGAACTGAAATTAAACCCTAAAATCCATCGACATTCAACAACTAAACTTAAACCTCTAATTCCCTTAAACCCTAAATTCAACAATCAAGCATACAACAATTAACAATCAACATTCATCAATCAACACTCTTAGAAATCACGATCAATAACTAAATTAAACCCCAAAATCCTAAATATTTGAGATAAATTGTAAAACTAACCTAGTAGAGACAAGGGCACATTGGCACAAGGCAGGCTGGGGCGTAGGGTGAGCAACAGAGGAAGAAGCAACAGGGGCGCAGCCGCGCAGGTTGGCTTGCCTACCTGGTCCGAGAACTCGAGAAGCACTGTAGTGCAGTCTGCTGTGAGCCTGTGAGTGTTGTCTACCAAAGACGAAGAAGAAGATGTGAGTAGGGTTTGGGTTCAGTTTGTCAACAAGATTACAATACTCAAGAGTGAGTGGTAAGTAATGGGTTTGGTTAAAACAATTAAACAAGTTGTCAAGTTGGACTTAAACATTAGGAGGAGTAATGGGTTTGGGTTTATTTTTTATGGGCTGAAACCAAGGGGGCCTGATTATAAAAATGAGTGGGCCCATACCTAATTTATATAATAAAATCAACTAAAAACTGACAAATCGCTATTTTAACGAAAAAATGGGAGGGTCGTGACCCTCCCCCGTCCCTTCTACCCTACGCCCCTGATAAGATGGAATAATTGGGTATTGTTCAATGGCCAAGATACGCACTAAAGATATTTTTTTACAGGACCGTCCCTAAGGATATTGGTGCCCTGTGCGAGTCTGAAAAAAAGTGCCCTAGACACATCTTCACCTTAATTTGAAAAAACCTGAAAATAAAAATGAAATTAAATACAATAGTGACATGTTAAATTGAAACTGAAACACGTTTTTTCAAACCATTTTTTTTACTCTAATCATTATGCTTCATGTCTCAAGTGAGACTTTAACTTACAGTATTTTATTTGAGTATCACACGTCTCGTCACTAAACTAAACTAATTGTCATGAAACCCATCTATTATTTAATTTTAACTAATAAACTATTATTTAAAACTTAAATAAAATTTAAACTTATATTTTAAATCTTTGACCCCACATGTATACAATTAAAACTTTGACTACACATAAATGTGACAGACTTTTATTGTTTGTAATTGACATGACTAAAAAAAGTAAAAAAAACATTATCTCTATCTTCTTCTTCGTTCCATTCCCTGCAACAATAAAGTTCGCCGGAAAAAAAAACAAAGTACTAACTCTCTGCACTATGTTCGCCAGAAAAGAAAACAGAGTAACTCGATCTCAGCCAGAAAACAAACGAATAACATAAAGATCTCGCCTCCGGTGATGGTGCCTCTGTCAAGCGAGTGCTCTGTGCGGTCGGCCATGTCGCACACCCTCTAGGTCAGCCTTGTTTGTTTATATGTTACAATCTATATACATGGGTAAATATAACCTGGTTCAACTAATATGTATTTGAAGTTTTGTTTTAATATAAAAACGAGGTTAATGCGTCGGACCGTGCGTTGCGGCGACTGAATCTCACGTATGTGACTTCGTCACACGGGTTGATAAAAAAGTTCCATGTCTCGCACGTTACGGTGCAAAGTCATAATGCGTAAACATATTAAAATATGGGTATATGAGAAACGTAAATGCCAAAATTAAAACTAAGTCAAAATGATGGTCAATGCAACACACCGACCTAGAATATAACCTAAGAGTCTTTAGTGCAAATAGTTATGCTTAGAAAACTCTTCTAGACTTTATTTCCTTATTCCTTTTATGAACCTTTCTATGCATTTTTCTTGATATTATTTTTTATCCGATTTCGCAAAGGAGCTACAAGAGACTCGTCTGTGTGATTAGGATCTTTCTCTTTGTGGAATCTCGTCATCGTCTTAAGTAAGTTTGAAACGCGGGAACGTGTGCAATCTGGAAAGGGGGAACGCCTGTATCACGAACATCTTGTCTAAGACAAAGCATTTTGTATAAATCTCTTTAAGAGACATGTATGCTTACCTGTGGATGGACGAGATGAGTGTGACCTGTATGCTTACCTTATTCTATAGGCTAAAGCACGCCTTCTCGAATACGTTGACAAACGAACTTAACACTTTGATAAGTCTTAAGTGTCCAAAACCAAGACACATTCCTAAGTCTTCAAATTCTATTTATTTATTGATTCTATGATACCAACATACAACAAATTCATACACACACAAACACATATTTCATACAACACACACAGGTTGACTTTAAAGAGAACGGAAAACACACATTATAGTGGAAGAAGTGTCCATCAACCAATTGAAAGATTCACCGAGCTGCAAACTTTAAAACCTGTTGTAACCCAGCCATCATTCTATGCTCTTTTTGCCGTCCTTATAGATCGCCATCGGAGCAGGCTGTCGTCAGAATCTCCCTCGTTATTAACAACTGTGAAGAAATTTTGATTCAAGTCAAGATTTAAAGAAAAACTAATTTAGTGATTCAATAAATGAAGAACTTCACTAGGTTGCAATGGTTGTGGCAGTTAATGTTAGGGTAATTAACGATGACAGCCGGAAGCGTACCTGGAAGATGTCGCTTTGGTTGGAAAATGGATATACTCAGGTTCATGGCTGGAAACACGCCTGGAGTTTTTGTATCTAATGAAGAAGAAAACGAAGGTTAGGTTAGGGTTTTTTTAGAGAGCATGAGCCGGATTTGATTTCGTGGGTAAAGGTGGTGATGTAGTTCAAAAATCAACGTTGCCATCATCTTGGATAAATGAAAACTGGATTTGTGTTATTGATTGAAGGATATAGAGGGAGGAAAAGATGAGATGAGCAGCAGATGTTGGTCTGAGGCGGCTGATACAAACCCTAGTCAAAGGAAGAGTGTATTGGTTTTATAGTGTTGAAAATTAAGGAAAAAGTGAAATGACCTAATTGTCGATCCAATATGCTTTATAATGTAGTATAGATATAACCTGGTTCAACTAATATTTATTTGAAATTTTGTTTTAATATATAAATGAACGAATAAACCAACATAAATAAATGAACGTTCACGAACGAACAAAACATGTGTTCATGTTCGTTTAATTAAACGAACACTACTTTTTGTACATGTTCGTTCGTTTAGTTAAATAAACGAACTTCCCGCTGAACAGTTCATGAATGTTCGGTTCATTTACATGCCTAAGAATGCTAGTGTAGCTTAGTGTTTGGGGTGTCCTTGAAAATTATCGAAAATTTACAAGGTGAAAAGATTAGCTCCTATGATATATATCCAAATAGAAAAGGTCCCCCAAGCGTTGCAGCGGGACACTGACGTGATTAAGTACTGAAAATTAAGGTATAAAATAGAGTAGGTTAGGTTATAAAAATTGAAACAAATCACTTTGGTTTGGTCTAAAATTTAAAAAAAGTAGTCTAATTGAAACGTAGAAAGTTGATATGCACGTCACAATAATATACAAATTATAAAACTTGAAGATTAGAACAATAGAAAAGAAAATTAAAAAGGTGAAAAAAAAAATTTTCTTGAAACTTGAGATGGTAAAAATGAAATGATTAGAAAGTTGAGTGGGATACTTGTCATTTAGTAATGTCATAGAAAAAAAATTAAAATGCAAAAAATAAATTTTCTTGAAATTGAGGGGGTAAAAGTGAAAATCTTAAAAAGTTGGACAGATACAGTTGTTATTTAGTAATGTAAAAAACACAAAAGAAAAAATTACAAACTTCAAAAGATCAAAGTTTGTGATATAGTTACACGCATTAGGTCAGTGACACAAACGTGTAATATCCACATGTGACGCGTCTACACAACACTTTGTTACTTACTATAGATATGGCGTAGGTGACATCACAGGTGATCAATTTAAATTAAAAATTTTATCGGTTAAACTTGAATGTTTGTAAAGTTAAACGGTTAATATCTCAATTACCAAAAGATGAGGTTAAAAAAACGAAAAGTGTTGTAGCCATGTCTCGAACCTAGGTTCGTTTAACCAATTGGAAAACTCTTAATTCAACTCTACCAAACAACCATTTGTGTATAAAGTATAACTTCTACCAAACAACCAATTGTTTATAAAGTATAAGTTAGGATATATTGTTAGATAGGGGCGGATTTACATGTAGTCCAGGGGTATTTCGAGATATGGCTTAAATTTTGAAGCGTGGTGTAAATATTTTTAATTTTTTCCCGTTTTATGTATAGAATACACCTAAATAGTTATAAAGATACTCCTGAGTAGAGAAGAAAAAGTATTTGAAATGAAAAGAAAAAGATAACTAAGATGATAAAAGATTATCAAAAGCTTTTCCATTAAGAACAATAAAAAAAGGAACAAATAACCCAAAATATATTAACGATGTTGGGCTTCTTTAAAAAAATAGACCATGGCACATTGTACAATCGATGATATGCTGGGCTTTTTTCAGTTAGTTTATGGTCTTTTCTAATTTTTTTTAATAAGCTTTTATATTTACAGTTATATAACTCCATAAAAAATAAAGTTAATTATCAAATTTTTTAAATACCAAATTACATTTAAAAAACTTGGCAATCATTCTTGTGTTTATATGTAACACACTGACTTAATTTTTCTTTTTTTTTTCAAACATAAAATTATGAACAAAGAAAAATATGAACCCTCCTTAATTTCGTCATTTAACTTCAGATATTGCTAATTATGTAGTTAAAGTATAGTACTAAAGAAGACAAAAAAAAAGTTTCATTATTGTATGAATGTATGGCAAAAACATCATTAGTTTATGAATGTATGGCGAAATTGCTCTTTTAGGATACTTCTGACTTTTTAAACTAGCTCCGCCACTTTTATTAGAAGAAGAAAAGATAAAAGCAAATAAACTTAAACCTAATAAGTGTAGCTTAGGATATATATTTAGAAGAAGAAAAGATAAAAAGCCAAAGAAACTCAAATCGACATTGTATTTTAAGTATTAATTAAATAACTCAAATAAAAATTCTAAAAAATGCTAATAAAAGAGTAAAGTTTTTGGCACGTGAAGGTTCCATAGGTATGAGATGAGTTGGGCAAACATGTAACCAAAAGATCTGTTTTTGTGGACTTGGTTTTACGGGAAGTGTTTGCCTTAAAATCACCACCCAATAACTTGATGGGTATTCTCGGTGATATGTGATATCTCTAAGGGTTTTGTCTAGAGACTCAAGTATCTATGATCATTAATAAGGGTCCATCCTAATGACGGATCTAGACAAAAATCTCAGGGGTAGCGCTTCAAAAAAAATTCTACTACGGGTAGCCTTATACCTAGAAACGTAAAAAAAATTGTATGCATTACACTACACTACACTACTTTACCAAAACAAAAAAAAATTAATGAATATATTTGTTTGTTTTGGTTAACATTTAAAAATCCTATTACCAGAAAAGAATTTAAAAAGCACATAACCAGTTCAGTTAATGAACTTTACCATACGCGTGTAGCCTTGGTTCAAAAGTGAAAATTCAACAAGTTAAGAATACTAAAAATATAAATTATGTTTCATAATAACATAAAAATTACGATAAATGAATGATGGTGGGAGTTGAACCCATAATCTTATGATATGTATTAACACACTCTAACCACCTTGTTATGCTCATAACTTGATGGTTTACACTCACTTTTATTATACATATACGTACCTACAGGCAATGTTGAAGAACTCGCTAGGCGGTAGTCGGGCGGTGAGATACCTTAGAGCTATGAATCATGATTAATCGTAATTAATCGGTTTGTTATTTTTTATATGTAAATTTCATTTTTATACACATATACACGCACATTGATGTGAATATAATACTTCAACATTCATGTATTTTGAATTTTTATATGTAAATTTCATATATATATATACACTCACACACTAATGCGAACATAATACTTCAAAATACATCAAAATTTTAAGTTCTGATCGTGAAAAGTGAAATTAGCGCCTAAGGTTATGGATTTAAGGATTATAACCCACGGGTTATGGATTGGGTCGATAAACTAAACGTTTAAAACCCATTAAATTTTTTTGACTTTCGTTGACCGATTACTACGATTAGGATCGCCTAGCCCCGCCTAGAACCGCCTACCGATTAATGGAGCGATTTTAGAAAATCGACAAGGTAACTCACCGATTACCGAATAATCGACTGCCTAGACCGATTTTTACAACACTTCCTACAGGGTAAAAGTGAGGGGTAACGATCGCTACCCCTCCCGCAATTAGGTTGTTTGTTTCACCTCTTAATGGTTCAGTTCAGTGCTTAATCATTCAGATTCAGCATTCAGAGCGTTTGTTTCATTAAAAAAAGGCCTTTGAATGGTTCAGTTAAGTGCTGAACGGTTAAGTGATTGAAAGATGCTGAATGAAATTAAATGGAGCATATACCAAACTTATCATCACCCGAAGATCTACCTTAATATCACTCTCATTGATAGAGTTTCTTAATGGTTCAGACCTCTTAACCATTCAGCACTTAATAATTCAGATATTGTCAAATAGTCCCTGGTTCATCCCATTTTTACATAGTAGACAGATTCGTCGGTTAGTTCAAGAGGTATCATGAACAGAGAATGTGTTGTTCTTCCTGATAGAAACATAAGCGAAGTTATCCCCCATGTTGACCATCTAATCTAAGCCTTGAGATTATGATTCTCCAAAGAAATGTCTTGTCAATCGCACCCTACGCACCCAAATAAGAAAAACAACACCCGTTTGGAAAAGATAACAGAATCATATATGGCGTGATGCTCGCTGTTGAGTGCATTGTGCCGCCATTGATGCTCAACCATTAATGCCTTTCTATCAAAATCTTGTTCCTCTTGTAGCAGATGATTTGCCATCAATCTAATTGCCGCCGCATTGTAGAGCCTAAGTTTAATAAGTGTTCAAGCTCGAAGAGAACGCACTATTCAGTGTAGCAAGATCTTAATAGTTTAAAGTGGACATGGAAATGAATTTTGATGGAGATGCAAAATCTTTGTACATTAACAACATACATTTTATTCAAATATGATCTTAAAAGATAACATGTTGTCAAACTGCCTGACACATGTTGCCACTTCTACAGGATCAACATATCCAGTGACAATTAGTTTTCCTATTTCTTTATGAGAAGAAACAGATTCAACACCTGCAAGACTTGATACTTCCTTCTCTATTTTGCCGATTTCACTTTCACTGTTTAAGCTAACTCCCACCTCAATTATCTGAAACGTATAAAAGAAAATAGAACGGAAAAACTAAATTAAGACACCAACAAATCCTACAAAGAAATGTGTTTAAAGAACCTACATAACTCAAATCATTATGCTAGTAATATGTAAATTCAGGTATATACATACTCTGTGAAAGGTGGATGCATAATCTCTCAGCTCCCTAGAGCGCACCGACTGATGAGTTTTTCGCCATCCTTGTGAATCTATGAGAATTTAAGAGTATAGTGTCTGTATCATTATGATCAGCTAAATATTAATTAATTAATTAAGAATATACCTGTATAATGAAAGTCATCGCCAAAGAATTTTTTTAACCAATATGAAGTCTCTAGACCAAATGCATCACGTCGGCACAAATAGTAGCATCCTGTATTCACTTCGAATTCAGACAGATCTCCTCCAATCACTTCTTCCTCTTCATTCTCACACTTGTCTATTTCGTCTACTTCACTATCCATATACGCAATGCTAGCACCACACCCGCATACTATTATCATTCCTTCCTCCACATATATATCCACACTAACTTCATCACCATCATCTAATATGTTTCCGATTGGCCAATAGCTTATCCACACCACGTCTTCATCACCCTTGGGTTTGCAATACACAACAGGATTATATACCCATGTAATGCCCTTGCTTATGTTGCTGACTTTGGCCCACAAATTCCACGCGTCCTTATCCTTGGATCCTGATGATCTGTATAAGAAACTTACATCTAATCCTCGGATTCGGTTTTTCTCATTTTGATAAGGCACACAAAAGGACAAGCGATTGGAAGATGATGTATGCTTATATGTTAGCAGTATTTGATCCTTTATACCTTGCAGATAGGTGCTCACTATGCCAAATTCATACAACATCTACGCCAGTCATATAAAATTCAGTTAGTCACTCTGTTGTCAAAAGCAAGCGCTTTTGCGCCTAGGCGACCAAAAAAAGCCAAGCGCAGGCTTTGCGCTTAGATTAGGGTAAATTAGAAAAAAAAACGATGATTGTGGAGAAAAAATCGGTTTTTCTGATTTTTTTAAAAACTTTTTGTTTTCTCTTGATTTTTTATTTATTTATCAAGAGCTGATTTTAAAGGATTTCATATAACAAGTCATATTTACTCCATATTTACCTAAAATACTAGAATTTTGCTATATAAGCTGCTGTTCTTGGTATGGTTTTTGGCTTTTTGGTATTGATTTTGTTGTTGGATTTGAATGTTTGGTATTAATAGTGATTTTGGTATTGGTTTTGGCATTATTTTCTATTGCATATATGTTTTAAAATTTTTTTTCTATATGCACTTTTTTTGCGCTTTGCGTCTAGGCCCCAGGCAAGGGCATAGCGCCTTGAGTGCGCCTATCGCCTTTGACAACATAGGTTAGTCATATATCCAACAATTTGCATGCATTTGAAAGAAAATTAGAGATAACCTGAGTATGCCAAACATTGCCTTTAGTAATATCATCACCAACCAGATCCACCTTATGATCTTCATATGATTTGATCCATTGCAAGTGACCCATATCTGCTGCATTAATTTTTGCTATGGGCACTAATTTAAAAAGGCCTTGAATTTCAAACAGTTTGAAACAGCATTCATAAGAACAAACGCGCAAACTAAAACGACCTGATTGGAATGTTACTCTCTCTAGTGATGTACACCAATCTATATACAGCTCCTCTAGCGTGCTTGGAATACATGGGAGAGACTTCAGGTTTGAACACGAATACAAGTTGAGTATGCGAAACATTTTAAGGTCAATGTTGTTGGGCAGGTACTTAAATGGATTAGCTGCCAAATGCAGGTCAAAGAAAGATTGACCATGGAACGCCATAGAAACATCATTGTTAAACTCTAGGTTGGAGTTTGAGAGATCCAACCATGTTAACGACTGGGGTAAGGAAAACAAATGTTGATCTGGAAGCATCATTCTTCCCGGTTGATTTACGTACTTCCACAGTTTAGTGCACCCTGTCAATCCCAACCTAGACAAACTCTCAAGATCTCCTATCGACTTACAAAGATGTGTCAGGCTGCTACAATTCCATAGCTCCAAAATGTTTAGTTTATGAAGTCGGTAAAGATTGCGAAGGCTGACAAGTTTGTCACAGCCCTTGAGATTTAATATCTTGAGTGAATTAAGAACCTGTTCCAAAAATAACAATTTTAAATTAGGACTGTACATTCAAATGAAAACTTTCTAAAACCAAGAAGCTAAAAGGTCAAGTTAGAAACAGAAAGTTGAATTCCTTATACCGTGGGAGCTTCAAACACTTCCATATGTCCATAACTCATATCTATAGCCACCAAGCTGCTCATCAACAATCCAGAGGGCATTGTTAGCAAAGGACATCCATGCCAGCACAACCATATTAACTCGGGAAACTTATCATAGGAGCCAGATAGTTTCACATATTTGAGCTGCAGCAATTTTAGTCTGTCCATATTTGCAAACAAACTTGTTTTAAGGGGTACTGCCTGCAAATTTAGAATGAAGCAAATTAATTAACAAGCCTCATATCTAGCATAAATGGGTGAAAAATAAATATAAATTCCCAGCATAAAAATGTTCCTCATATCCTAAAAATTGCTTAAGAGTCTGTAAGCTGAGATTAAATAAGCCCTATATATCTGATAACAGAAAAGACAATAACTCATTTTGTTAATGTCGTTCCATAAAAAATACTAAATTAAGCACATGAAGCGACATCTGAATGGCACTTTATTATTTTATTATTTGTCACAATAGATGTGCACCATTAACGGTTGCCCATTTGAATAACTTGACAAGTGAAAGCCTAAAAGTAAACATATGTTACCACAAACCAAATAAATTAAGAGCTTTATTTAACAACAAACAAGTGAGGACAGAATCAGCAAGTTTTCTTCTACAATTGATTGTGTTGAATGGTAAAGAGGTATGAGTGAAAGATTAGGCTTGTGAGTTGTGACATTCAAGTTTCTACCCAACTTGCAAGTGTTATTTAAGTTTTCTAAGTGGTAGCAACTACATTTGATTAAAATAGGTCCAGATTTGTGAATACATTTAAATTCAGGATCCATAGGCCCTAACATTTTCTTCTGGTATTGATGTATGTCAAATATCATCTAATCAAAAATCTTGGTAAATTAGTTATTTTTAAACATATAATATACTAAGTTGTCATACCACCTCCGATCTCATCCCTTGCTCAACATTTCTCATGTCGAGTGATAGACCTTCAATTGTATCTGAACCCTAATGCAAAAAGACATGAATTTAGAGGATGTAATTCGGAAAAGCGAAAAAGCTTAAAGATACATATAAGAACATCTTACTACTCCTTTTCTCAGCACACGATATGATTCGGCATCATGCCAGACTCTACTACGTTTTGCAGGATCTTTGGACTCTTCACAAACTACATTTCTTCCCATTTCTTGAAGTAGTTGATGCATCATCAGTTTGCCATTAGGTAAAATGGTAAGAAAGCATCTGTTAACGAGGGTCAAAATCCCAGATTTGGCATACAATTCATCTTCCAATATCATTTCCACGTGTCTCGAGTATTCACCAACACAAAAGCATGCAATATGCAAAAGCAACTCTCTGTCACTAGGATGTGGTAAAGAGTCAAAGCTCGTTCTTAGGACACCTTGGATTTTAAAATGAATATTTCCTCTTAATGAATTCAGTGAATTCATTCTACTTCTCCAAATTCCAATCATGTAATTTATTGTTTGTGGATCTTCATCATTAACAAATAAAGAAGAACCTAGCACTTTAATAGCCAACGGATTTCCTCCGCAATAATGTGCTAGTTGTACCGCTAATTCCTTGAAGTCTTTCATAGGAGTCTTGGATCGGAAGGCATAGTAACTTAAGAGCTCTAACGATTCAAAATTATTCAATAATTTGACTTTGTGCACCCAACACGTCCAAAATATAGAAGCAAGCCATGCATTTATATCTAGATTCCTTGTGGTGATTATTATCTTGCTTTGTGTAGGAAACATCCTTGTTCCAAGTAAGGCGCTTAGTTGTTCGTGTTGGTCAATGTCATCAAGAACAATAAGCGCCTTTTTCATCACTAAGACCTTCTCAATCTTCTGCGTACCCTCAGAAACACTTGATAATCTTATTTTCTTTCCACCCAATACATCTTTAAGAAGTTGTTTTTGTAGCCCAAGCAACCCATCAGGTTGTTTTCCTGTCACTTCAATAAAACTGCTACTTTGAAAATGTTGTTTGTTTAAGTTATAAACGTATTGGGTGAGTGTTGTCTTGCCACTGCCTCCCATGCCACAAATTGCTATAGCATTGTATTGCTTATTTCTAAACCAGGAATTAATGACTTCAACGCGAACCTCCATTCCAGTTAAATGGGCTGGAAAACTCAGTCGTTTCAAATCCATTTTACACTGAACAGTCTCAACCACTTCTGTGATAAACTTTGTCTCAGACCTGGAACTAGTCAAAAACAAAAATAGCACTTTCAGATCACTAAAAGTCCCTAAAAGAAGTGTAATAGTGAACTTAAACTGAACTAAATGCACCACAACAATGGTTTTGTTCCCGCACTAATGTGGGACAAGATAAATGAAAGAAAAGTTTTTGGATTTGTTGACCGAATAGATCCTCTTGATCATTCAGCACTTAACTATTCGAAAATTAACGAAGAGCTTCTAATAGAATAAGAAACACAAATATAGAGAAGAAAAACATATATACCCTAAAAGAACCATGCCTGTCAAATTGGCAACCTCTATTAGTGCTTCCTTCCACCTCCTCATACTCGCCTCTCTCCATCTTGACCTTTCTAATTCTATGCCAAAACACTCCAAACATTTTGAAATGCCGATCAAAGTAGCAACTTTAGTTAGTGGTGTCCATTTTGACCCATCAATATCAAACCTTCTTCTTTGTTTCCTGATATCTGATGGATCAACGTGATAGAAAACAGGTAAAACGAAATGATTGAACTTCCTCCTTTGCTCGAGGATCAAGCAAAGCTCATCCAGACACCATCTTGAATTTGCATAATTTTCAGACAATACAATTATATAAGCCCTAGCTTCGTTGATTGCTGCTTTGATTTCCCGTGCGAGTACTTGACCCTTGTCGATTGTATCATTATCTCTGAAAGTGTAAAGTCCTGCGCGGAGTAATGATTCATAAAGATGGTCGGTAAAGCTATGACGAGTATCTTCGCCTCTGAAGCTTAGAAACACGTCAAACTTAATAGGATTTGGGGGTGAGGTAGATGATGATGATGAAGTAAACGCCATTGAAATGAGCATACAAGAGGTTGTGCCAAATTTATTTAGTACACAATACAATAATGATAATAATAATAGAGGGTGTCTAGTCAGACACCCTGACAAGGCTATACGGACACCCAATCATTTTGTCAATACGACTCGTATTGATAATACGAGTCGTATTGCTGTACTGTCAGAGAAACGACTCGTATGAAATTAATTACGACTCGTATACACACATAAAACGACTCGTATAACACATTAATTACTACCCATATTGTCATCATGTTTCACTTTTACGATTAGTGTCCGTGTTCTATTATTTTATAACCAAACGATGTAGTTATATATAATAGGTTCATGACGTTGTATATTTATAAAAATAAATATTAAGTTCATTTACGATTAGTGTCCGTGTTTTATTATTTGATTCGGTTTACGTTTTGTGTCTACTACTCTATTATCATTTTATATATTCAGGCTCAACTCACGACATATCATATTAATATTAAAGTTATAAAATTCTTTAATTTTGAGTTATACCTTTATATTTGTTGAAAATTGCCAATTATCTCGGTATGATTTATATGTTTATGGTAAACTTATTTACTATATAAATTCTAACATTTAATCTTTTGTTATTTTGGCATGTATGAGCTGGATCACAAAGTTAAAGGGATAAATATGGGAACTCAATTTCTAGAAGGTGTACTGCTAATTGCCATGTCTCATGATTTGGTCCATATATATATGCCCTCTTTGTGCTACGGTTCAAATCATCTCACAACAATATCATTCTCCTTTAGAGCAAACAATTCATCTTTGCTACGCAATCTTCACTTCCGTTAATCTTTCGACTAGAAGTTGGAGATTTAATTCCGCTGCTACACCGCAACCACTAGGTTGCAATCATCTCATACGCCTTCACTATATGAAGATCGCCCGACTTGATTAGGTTGTATCTATACTTGTCGCGTGATTTATATCTTGTAATAGTGAAGCTTTTATGCAATTGTTGAATGGATTCCATGTTTTAATATGGTATCAGAGCCTTGTGCTCATGATCTTGGTTAATCCTTTCAACAAATAAAACCATAATTTTTCAAAGTCGCACAACCCTTAATTTTTAAATTGAAACATTATTTGAAGCAGGAACCGTTATAGTCACTCAGTTCGCATTCGATTCAACATTTGTTTCTTTATTTGTGATCTGGTTCATTGTTTTTTTTTGTTTTCAGATTGACAGAGGCAAACCCTTGAAAAAATTGGTGAAGCACCAGTAACTGTTGTGTGTGTGTGCTCAATAGTTGAAAGGCACCTCAAAAAATCAATACATATTCACACTTGAGATCTAATCACTCGAGTCTGAAGGAATTGAATTATTTCTCACATTGGGATCTAATCACCCAGGTTTGAAAGTGTCTACACCCATTCGCTGCTTCTGTCTCACTCTTACAAACCACTGATAAGGAAGCACCCACTGTGAGATCTTTCTTATATCATACATTTAAGCATTAGGCATCTCTGGCTGGGTTAGAAGTACCAGTATTTGTCTTTTTAAACAGGGAGAGCCATCCCCTGTCATTTGTGCATTTAGGCATTCTAGGGCATTTGTGTTGAATCTAAATTTGATTGTTTGCTTGCTAAAGTCACCATAATATGGAAAATACAAATGCAGTTTCAACTAATGTCATAGAAAAAATGAGTAACTTGGATTTTGGTGACCCTTTATATCTTCACCCTTCCGACACAAATAATTTGTCAATAATAAATCTCAGATTAACTGGAACAGAAAATTATGCCATATGGTCAAGTTCGATGGAACTTGCTTTGCTGGTTAAGAACAAAACGGGGTTTATTGATAAATCATGTGTCAAATCTGCTACAAATCCAATTCTTGCTAAACAATGGGAAAGATGCAACTCCGTTGTACTCTCATGGATTCTTAATTCTATAAGTGAAGAGTTATATGTCGGTCAAATTTTTTCTAAAGTCGCATCTGAAGTGTGGGATGAACTAAAAGAAACTTATAATAAGGTTGATGGTTCTATAATATACAATCTACACAGGCAAATAAACTCTACAAATCAAAATGGAAACCCTATTTCTGATTACTATCACAAGTTGAATTGTATGTGGAGGCAGTACGACACCTTAGTTAATCTACCTAAGTGCACGTGTGCTGCTGCAAATGAGCTCACAAAATTCAATCAACAAATTAAACTCATGCAATTCTTAATGGGTCTTGATGATGTCTACCAACCTCTTAGAACCCAAATATTATCGAAAGACCCACTCCCCACAGTTAAAAATGCATTTGCATTAATATCAAATGAAGAATCACATAGGTCTTTAAATTCAAAACCACAAGTTGCTGCATTTGCTGCAAAAGGACCTGATCCAAAAAGGAAACAACAGAAAAGAGAACCACTAAAATGCACCCACTGTAATCTTACGGGTCATACAGCGGATAAATGCTATGAACTTGTGGGTTATCCACCTAATTATAACAAGAAACCTAATACACAAAGGGCTCTACAATCAAAGAGTGGACAACCAAAAATTGCAAACTCATCACAAGTAAATTCATTTACCTTCACACCTGAACAAATAAACAAGATAATGTCCATGATTAGTGAGTCATCTACAAGCAAAGAAGCCACTTCGAACATGTCAGGTAATGTTTTTTGTTCTATAAGTTGGAAAACTTTCTTGTGTCTAAACAGTTTTAACAACATTAAACTCTCGGATCATTGGATCATCGACTCAGGAGCTAACCAACACATGGTGTCATCTGATAATGGTCTACTCAACGCCACTAATGTGGCTGAACTTAACCTTACCGTGTCTCACCCAAATGGAACTAAGGCTCACATAACTAAGATTGGTAACTTAAAACTATCAGAACATGTAATACTCAAAGATGTGTTGGTTATTCCTGAGTATAATGTCAACCTTTTATCTGTTAACAAAATGGCAAAAGAAAACAAGGTTTACAGCCTATTTACTGATTCAACTTGCTATGTCCAGGACTTTCAGCGCCAGAAACTGCTGATGACTGGTAATGAATTTGGAGGATTGTATCTTGTTAACACAAAAAATAAGGGTCAGCCTTTATTCAAATCTTTTTATGCTAACTCCACTATAAGTTCTGCTAAGATATGGCACGAGAGATTAGGCCATCCTTCTGATCAAGTCTTAAACATTTTAAAAGACACCTTGCCCCTTAGTACATACAAATGCCCTAACCCTTGTGAAATTTGTCACAAAGCCAAACAAACTAGATCTGTTTTCAAACCAAGCTTACACAAATCCGATCAACTTGGTGATCTTATACACATGGATTTGTGGGGGCCATTTAAAATAACAAGCAGAGAGGGTTATAAGTATTTCTTAACTATTGTTGATGATCATTCTAGGGCAGTTTGGGTATACTTATTAAAATCAAAAGATGAAACCTTCAGACGTATCTCTGGTTTTTTTAAGCTGATCGAAACACAATTTAAACGAAAAATAAAAATCTGCAGATCAGATAATGGAACTGAGTTTGTAAACAAACAATTGGAAATATTTTTTGAACAAAATGGTGTAATTCACCAAACCTCGTGTGCATACACACCTCAGCAGAATGGAATAGTGGAAAGAAAACACAGACATTTACTTAACACAGCCAGGTCTTTAATGTTTCAGGGCAACATACCTATTAATATGTGGAATGAGTGTGTATTAACTGCTACTTACCTGATCAACAGACTACCTTCATCTATACTTGCTGGAAAATCACCTTACGAGATGCTTTTTAAGTCCAAAATAAACATGATTGTTTTGAAAACCTTAAATTTTTCGATAATTGCTTTCAAAACCAAGTGCAAAACAAGACACCCACACCCGATGATGAGGTGAAGGTGACACAAGATCAGGAGGGACACGATATACAGGTTCAGAACTTAGAAACCCCTGCATCAACAGTCAGATTAGATTCAGATGACACCGCAGTCAGGTCACATCACAGATGTTCATCATTTGATGACGCTAATATAGACCTTGACTCGGAAACACTGAATCAAGATCAAGAGACGACGAATGCAGGGGATACTATTGTTGTTGAACCTGATTTAGTTCCAATGACTGAATCAGATACACCTGAGGGTGTATTAGGACAAAAACAACCAGAAAATGCAGCTCGTAGGAGATCCAGCAGGGAGTCGAACCTACCCCGTAAGTTTGACCAATATGTTGTTGAGGGTAAAGTCAAATACGGGATAGAAAAAGTGGTTAACTACTCTAATCTATCACCTGAAAATTATTGCTTTGTGACAAACCTAAATAAAAGTTCACAACCAAAAAATTTTAAAGAAGCATCTAATGATCCAAACTGGATAAATGCAATGAATGTGGAAATGCAAGCTTTATTAAAAAACAACACATGGGAACTTTCTGATCTACCAAAAGGAAGGAAACCCATAGGGTGTAAATGGCTTTTCAAAATAAAACATAAACCAAATGGGGAAATTGACCGATACAAGGCAAGACTTGTAGCCAAAGGCTACAGTCAAAGAGAAGGGTTGGATTTTGATGAAACCTTCTCGCCCGTTGTAAAGATGGCCACCATAAGGTGTGTCATTAGTGTAGCTGTCCAAAATGATTGGCCACTTTACCAATTTGATGTAGACAACGCATTTCTTCATGGTAGCCTTAATGAAGAAGTATACATGACGCTTCCGGAAGGCTACTATGATAAAAATGAAACCAAAGTTTGTAAACTTGTTAAGTCTTTATATGGACTCAAACAAGCCTCTAGACAATGGAATGAGAAACTAACTTCTACTTTAAAAGACATTGGTTTTGAACAAAGCAAAAATGACTATTCTTTATTCACCAAGAATGCTAAAGACTCTCTATGTGTACTACTTGTTTATGTAGATGACATTATATTGACAGGTGATAATCATGTTGAACTTGAGAATGTCAAAACCCAAAAAATAAATATTAAGTTCATTTACGATTAGTGTCCGTGTTTTATTATTTGATTCGGTTTACGTTTTGTGTCTACTACTCTATTATCATTTTATATATTCAGGCTCAACTCACGACATATCATATTAATATTAAAGTTATAAAATTCTTTAATTTTGAGTTATACCTTTATATTCATATTCGGTTTCCATACCTGAAATTAGATCCCATACGGCAAGACTAATCACCAACCATTGCCAACAAAATTTATCAATGACAACACATCCCGTTCGTGTGTTCACTACTAACAATAACCAATAAATACCAATGACGTCGTCAATACCCACCACTACCACCACAACAGCCTTGGCCACTATCACAGCCATCATGAACCACCATCATAGACACCATGAACCACTACTACCACCTCGTAACAAACCATCATCATCACCATGAACATCCATTAACACCATTACCTGCTGTTGAATTCATGGAGTACCACCAACCTGTTACAACCACCTTCACGTCACCTATGTTGTTTCAATACACTACCAAGAACGATGTACCACCATCAGCATCAAAGTGGTTTGTCTTAATCAATCCCACAGCACAATAATACATATCGTCATCTCCATAGAAACCCGCCATGAACATCTTACATGAGCAGCAACCTGCCATAACCACCATCATTGATACCAATGTAAAATACCATCACCACCACCACTGATTTTCATCGCGCCGCAACACCACTATCACCTCCACTATCCCCTCAACAGTTCGTCTTCACCTCGCGCTGTCATTCTTATAATGTTATAACATCACCATCTAGTTGCAAATTGAGCAATCACCATCATCATCATTAAGGGTTTGAGAGGAAGAAGATGAGACATGGCACTCTTTTGGTGGGGTGCTTGAGAACTTGGCCGGAATTCGCAGCAACGTGGGGGTGGCGGCTGATGGTGCGTGCAAATATATATATAAAAACAAGGCAAATTGGCTAAAAATAATCCCAACTAACACCTATTGGCCGAGAATAATCCCAACTCAGTTTATTCCCTCCAGTGGTCCCAAATCCAACTTTTTTGGCCTACAGTGGTCCACCGTTAAGTGCACTTAACGGCCGTTAACTTTTTTTTGATTTTTTTCGAATTTCAAAACAAGGTTTTATGGAAATTGATCGGGAGGAGTATACGATTCAATTGATGTAAACCTTACCTCGAACTGGTGTTCCAAACGACAAAACGGTCTTCAATCGGGTGTTTAAAACCTAACGGTGCTTTAACCGGATATCAAAATTAAACCATTTGAAGCAACAATTGGAAGTAAGGTTTACATCAACAGACTCGTATTCTCCTCCCGATCAAAATCCCTAAAATATCGGTTTGAAATTAAAAAAAAATAGAAAAAAAGTTAACGGCCGTTAAGTGCACTTAACGGCGGACCACTGTAGGCCAAAAAAGTTGGATTTGGGACCACTGGAGGGAATAAACTGAGTTGGGATTATTTTCGGCCAATAGGTGTTAGTTGGGATTATTTTAGGCCAATTTGCCTAAAAACAAACAAATAAAAACACATAAGTTTTAAATTTATAAAACCAAGACAAACCAACTCTTTCACACACAACCGGCAGTGGACCGGTCGGATGTAATATAGCTAAAGTAAGTCCGAGTGTCGACACACACACTCTATATACTACGCTAAATTAACTAAATTAAGACTCACTAACTAGACACGACTCTTAAATGAAAATGATTAATTGAAGGGGGGGTTGTACTAAAAATTAACTTGCATAAAATAAACTGATGACACGAACGATGAAGGTTGAAAACAGTGATTGAAATGAACCACCTAGACCCGCCTCCTCTATGTTGCAATTATCACTTGAAAATGGACGTTTTGATTATGAAACTAGTAGCAAAAGATTTTCACTTGAAGACATCACAAATAAGACCCTCGACCCTTTTCGAGAAGACACCTACGGGTTTCTAGCAAGTTATTAACAAATACCAGTTTAGCAGTTAAACGCTCTCACGATTGTCTAACTAAAATATGACTAAGTGACCTTAAATGAATTCTAACCTCACAATCTAAAACTCAAAGCCAATTCAATGCATTCAATTGATTTATTAGACATTTTTGCTAAACAAAACCTAGATCGAATCCTCATAAATACCAAATCTTAGCAATCAAACAAACAAGACCTAATAATGAATCTAATCACCTCACAGATATCTTAGAATAGCTCTGTTGTTGCCTCGATCGGCGAATCTACAAACAAATGGGTCTTCTCTTTCACGTTGAGCCATTTGAAAACCAAATCTCTGATACCAACTGATGCCGTTTTGGAAGCGATCAAATGGCTCAAGAACACTTGATAGTTCAAAATCTCCAATAGAACTCAAAGTTCAAGAACAAATGTTCAACATTCAATAATAATAAAAAACTCACTAATACCATGAACCTAACATCCTAATAAATAGAAAATAAACATAAAAGGAATAGGAAACAAATCCCCAAAATAAGGAAAATAAATAAAATAAATAAATAAACTTGAAATTCAAATCACCTGGAAATCTCCATGCAAATCAATCCATATAAATTAGATGCTCCTGCATCATAAAGAAGTTGACCACCTCTCTCCCACGTTTGAGGTATTTTATACCTTCTAAGGTTTAAAAGGTGCTCACTTTTTCTCCGAATTGGGCTTAGACACCCCGCTGGTTGCGCACAATATCCAAGTATGATTCGAGACGGCTTGACCAATCCACGCTTAGTGGCTGACAATTTCGTTTCTGTTTCCAATATATAGGATACTTAAGTATTATGGTAGACATACCATACCAACATTATAAGGTTTTTAGCATTTTCATACTAACTAAGGTTTTGACATTTTCATGTCACTTAAATATGGGTTATCTCCAAGAGCGACTGCATCCCCAGTATCATACCTCCGTTCTAAGGATTTTAGTATTTTCATGCTTACCAAGGTTTTGACATTTTCATGTCACTAAAAATTTGGGTTAGTCCTAGTGTTCTATGGGCTTGTCCCTAGTGTTCTATGGGCTTGTCCATAGTTTTATTTGGGCTTGACCCAAGTTTATTTGGCTAAGTCCCAAGTATACTTGCATGTTTGTACTAGCATTTAAAAGATTCAACTATCTTTAAGGATCCATGATCCTAGAATCTAGAACATCACAAAATAGGATTCTTTGGTGGATAAGGAGGGAGCTTTCTCTTTAGCAGCAAGCGTGGAACCGAGCTCAATCAGGCTGTCAAAAAGCTCCTTAACATTTTTATTGTAGGAACTCTTCAACAAAGCCAGACTTTGCACAAAGTAAATGGTAAAACAATTCGGATCAAGGATATTTAAAATATCTATATATTCAATTTATAACATATATGCAGGATCATGGATCCTTACCTTAGCAATGGTCATTTGGAGATGTTTCTCCGTGCTGGCAAAATCATCTTCAGGCTCAGAGGACTTCTTTCTCTTATGACTCATAGTTTTAAAACGAGTCGTTCCAGGCATAGGAATCGTGGGACTAGCTAGAGCTTATTTCTTGATGGCTTTGGAAGTAAGGAGACTATCAACAACATCCAGAGCAAACCGAGCAGACTTGGCCAAAGACTTTTGATGCCTATCAAATAAAAAACAAATAAGAATTCATCTAACTAATATACTTTACTTATCTATTAACCACTAACTTGACATTGTGAAAGAGGAAGAACCGACCGTTTCTTCAAATGCAGGATCTTAGACTTGAAGGTTCTAACACTTTGGTCTAAAGCAAGGAAAGCTTCAGCGAATTTATCCGTATTCGGAATCTCAACAAGACTAGCAAAGTTAGTCACTGTAAAAGAAAAATCAATAGAATTGTAAAAATAGCAAAACAAAGTTCAAAGAAACAAGGATCCAATATCATACCCTTTAAAACCCATTTGGGTGGTAGGTTTTTGCCATTAGGGATCGAGTTCATTTCAACAAAAAAGAACTATTTCTTCCAACGGGAATCATTATGGGTAGTTTTTAGGATAGAGATGTTTTGGTGAGGTTTAGACTTAAAAACAAAACGGCTAGACCCGTGAGTCACCAAAGTAATTTATATATTAAAACAAAATTTCAAATAAATATTAGTTGAACCATGCTATATTTACCCATTTATATAGATTGTAACATATAAATAAAAAAATATATAACTTTAGTGCGTATCTTGGCCATTGAGCAATACCCAATTATTCCATCTTATCATGTGGCCTCGGGGACTGAAACATTATTATTCAGCTTGTTTCTAATGAAATTGATGCATAATGTTTTCGACATCTATAATTTCCTCTCATTTCCAACTGTGACACCCGACAATTTCCAGTTAACTACAATAATAAAACTCTATTATTTTTTATAATTCAACATTATATTGCATTTAATGTGTTAATGATTACGCAAACTGATCTAAAGATTCTAAGGTGTTGAATTAGTAAGTGGGCTCAAAGGCCCAATAAGGCCGATCATGATAAATAATGCACATTAAAGACCTAATACATTATAACGAGTGCTAAATTGATATACTAATTTAAAATACGTTTTATAGACTTACGAGAAGTCAAATAATAAATCACATAACGAACGAACGTGTTTAACTACGAAACACGTATTCTCTCGGTATGCTTAGAAAATTAAACTTGTGAAAAATAAAATAATAGTTGGGAAAGATTCGAAAAATCGTGAGTGAAATATTAATCTTGACTAAAATCCAAGCCGATAAACGCTTCGAGACGCAATGTCTTATACACGTGAGTTCTTAAAAAGACCCACTTAAAACCCTAGCTATAAAACAATTCATCCCCATCTTCCTTAACATTATCTAACCTTAAAACCCTCCCACCCTTTTGTCAACTGATATAATGTTAAATATACATTAATCCCGTGTATAGTTTTTATTCGTTTTTGAGTCGTTTTAGTCGGTTTTTATCAAGTTTTATATACTACTGATACATTTGTGTTCGTAGGTCCCATGTTGATAAAGAAATGAAAATCGTGCGTAAAACAGAGTCCATAGGCGAAAACGAGATGCGAAATGGAGTTACGAGCGAACCGAAACGCGAAAATGAAGAAACCGAAGACGAAACGACCACGCCACCCCTCACCATGCCACGCGACCAGGCATGGTGGTGTGGCCGCGTGACGCGGTGTGCCACCATGTGCTGGTGGTGGTGGTGACGTCATGGTACACAGCAGCAGCTCCTTTGTGACACCCTGCCCGGTGGCGGAAAACACTGGGCACGCCAAGTGGATTGGATATCAATAGTACAAAGCACATGACACACTAAAAGACATGTTTTAATATTATTAAAGCATCAATGTCGTGACATAAAAGGGGAAACAAATAGTATTAAATGCGATAATAAAAGCCAACAATCAAAGCAATTTATTGTTCTTTTATTCTAGGTCCAACAGCATCCTACATGTCTCGTAAAGCATAAAACGTTCAAACGCCACCTGAAATATGAGTAAACTAAGTTAGCTAAAGAATTAGCTAGTGAGTAAAAACACAGTTAATAATATATAATATGAAATCCGAGATCATTTTATATATGCTTCGCAAGCTTATGTGCATAGCAACTTCATCATATTATTCAACCTTGACCAACAAAACATACAACGAATCCAAGTACCTTGAACCCCGTATGGTAACTTTAGCAACAAGCCATGAGAACCACTCATGTTACAAATATTGATAACTATCGTTTAACCGTCATTTAACCGTCTCGATATACAAGTTATCAATAATTGTTTAAGCATCGAAGGGACATAGCAACGTAGCAACAAGTATCACCGTATAGTAACAGTAACTATCCTAACGAATCAACCAAAGAATCATCGGGTCAAATCACCTATTTTGAAATACATGTAGGTGGGTTTGTCAAACCATTAGCGCTAATATCGTACCGACGGAATTACAAATAATACAACTACAATTGACTATCACATAATTTTGCATCAAGCGGCCGACAAGATTAACACATTTTATGATCTCATTTTGAAATAGAAACAACGAAACGAAAACCATAGTATAATATCGAAACGCATATTTCAGCCCCAAAAGCAAAACAGTAAAAGGGGAGTGGGTTTACTCACCTTGAAATATAAGAGTAACCGAAACAATATAAACGCAACCAAAGAGAACCGAGGGTTGCCCATATATTAGTACCACCTAATTAATTGGGAAAACCCCAACTTAGAAACGAAACAATAGTAACTAGAATCAAAATCCGAGATCTAGGATTTCGGATTTGGGGATTTAGGGTTTTAAAATACAAGATAGGATCTAGGTACGAAACGTAATTTGTATTTTCATAGCGTATTTATTTTATACGAAACCATTTTAGTTTTCAATTTAAATATTTGTACAATTACTTGTTTTTCCAAGTATGTAAATCATTATTTGAATACTTTAAAATTATGTGTTTTTTTATTCCTTAAAATATTTTTAACATAAAGGTGTTATTAAGTTTTATTAGAAAAATATAGGTTGATGTTTAACATGTGTAAAAATGAGTTTTAATGAAAAGTAATGGAAAAGGTGGGCAAGGGTCTCGAACCCGAGACCTTACACAACACAGCCAAGTGCCTTACCACTAAACCAAGGCAGTTCTATGTGAGATAATTCGGTTTTTATATGTGTTATCCTGTTACAACTAACAAAACCCATTTTCAACATAAACCCTAGAAACATGAATCACCAAATTGATCAAGATTCCGTTAATCAATCCCCACTTAATCATAGGGCTTTTAATCCCCGTTGTATCACGAGTATTTTGATATAGGAACTTACTTGATTATGATGTTTTGGATTGATAGGGATGAAGAACATGAACGGCTGTGACGGGTTCGATTTGGATGATTGAAGCAATTAAATTGCAATTAAACTTCCAGATATCTTCAAGGTGATTATGTGATTGAAACCCAATTGCCAACTTCAGATACAAAACACGAATTGATAATGAGTTTTGGTGTTGTAGGTTTGCGTAAAAGGAAGAATCAAAAACTGTGATTTTGGTGTTTTTCTTTGAAATTGCAATGTCAAGGAGTCATAGCAGTCGATTAGGAATGTTTTACCATATTCAACTTGATTTACTCGACTTAGAAACGGTATAATGAATTCTATTTTTGATTGGGTTTAAAGGAGATTAATTGATTAAATCGTTGTTAATGAACCAATTAAACGTTATGGACGGTTTCCAATCGACGAATGAATTATTTTTGGTTGATTTGTTTTGATTGAAATGACATTACAATTGATTTGGACTTTTGGGTTTTGAGTCCGGTTTTAGAATTGATTAATGGTGTGGTTTTGGTTGATTGCAAGCTGTTTAGGGAGTGGATAAGGGTTCGAAAATGGCCTAGGAGCATTTTAACGTGATTAAAACGAGTCAAAACATCCAAAAATAGCATTTTGGGGGGTTGCCGGAGACTCGCCGGCGAGTGGTGTCGCCGGAAAAACGGGTTCACAGGGGGGAAAGGGTTGGTTATTTTACTTTTGCAGTTTCAGCCCCTATAGTTTCGTTGATGGTTTAATTTGTTTAATTAACTTTCATTTCAAGTTTCAAAATTTACATTTTAGGCGCAAAGTTAGTTTATAAATATTATAACTAACTAACTTAACTAAGTTAACTTGTAGCGTTTATAAGATTGACGTTTTTGTATCGTTAGCTAGTTTTTGACGTTAAAGAATTATATTTAGACTTTAGAGGTGATTTTCTTTAACGTTTTTAATAATTTTTTTATAAACTATATTTATATATTTTTAGATACAATACGACTGATTGATTGAGACGAGAATAACGTAGAATCCAATTTATTTATTAATAATAATAACGGGCGTTACACTTTAAAGAAGTAAATGCGAATACAGTTTAAAATAGATAAACAACTTTGGGCTCGAGTCGGGCATTCGGGTTCGGGTTTGGGGCAGATGTCACATCCTTTCCTCGTCGCGCGACGCGACAAGGCGTTTTCGGCAGAATGTTTTGACGATTTTTGGCCCGGTTTGCTATAAAAACTCATCACAACTTAAACACTAGCCTCATGTTTGTTTAGGGGATGAAATCCAGCTGATTTGAGGTGTTTTGAAGGCTAAGAAGACGGAAACGAAGCGTTGGAAGCTCGTATGATCAAGGGTTGCACCTTGAATGTATCGGGTGTTTTGATTCCTTGTTTCTATCTTTTTCTACCATGTTTTGCTACATTATGTTTGCTATTGTTTTTGTTCTAAACATGATTGGCTTTGCTTTTAAAGCCACTTGGACTATGAAGAATCTGTGTTAACGTTTGAGTTTGGAATTCTGACGTTTTTTATTATGGATTTGTTTATGATTTAAGTAAAAGTTTGATGCTTTAATTTAATTGATGCTTGTATGTATGTTTGAATTGGTTTGGTTAATATTATTGTTTCCATTGAATGCTTGGTGATGGTCTATGTCATAGAATAAGATTCAATTCACGTTCATTGACGGTGTGTTATGAAAAGTGTTATGGTGAATGCATGCTTAAAAGCCATAGGAAACATAATAGAGACCAACCTAATGAAAGCGTACTAGCTTTTCTAAGATATATGTGAGGTGATTAGATTCATTATATCGTGGAGATCGATTCAACTGTGACCGTAGATCCGCCGACCGAGGCAACGAGATCAGGAACTGTGATCCATGGGATTTTGAGATCGAACGACTCAAGGAACGAGTCCGAGATCTCAAGGAATCATCGACATTGAAGGAAACTGAACCAGAAGAACCCGTCTGGGACGAGTATTTTGGGGAGGAGGAGTATCCTTCAAGTGACGATTTGTTGACATTAAAGGAAACGGAACCGACAAAATCCGTCTGGGATGAGTTTGTTGGGGATGAGGAGTATCCTTTTAATGAAGACTTTATTTGTGATTCTCCGTTTGTGTATGATGAATATATGGACGAGGATTGGTATTTTTGGGCAAGCGGTGGAGTGATTGAAAGATCGAAAGAACATCAGTCATCTACAAATTTTTCAGGTATGTTTAATAATTTTATAAACATGAAGACGGTAGATGTAGATGGATATGCGCCCCGCGAAGATGATGGTAAAATCATTTGGTCGGTTAATGTTAGTGATAATGATGGTAATGCTACGGAAACATGTTTGGAAACCCAAAATAAATTATTGTATTTTATGGAAGTTTTTGATGATTCAAAGTTAAATATATATCATGTGATAACTTCCAAAACTCCGATCGAAGAAATTGATGGCAAGGATATTTTTGTTAAAAATGTTGAGTCACATGAAGATAATGTCAATTTATCAAATCATTTAAAAGATTTTGGTGGAATTTTTGTACACCTGCGACGTGTGCATGAGAATTGTGATAAGTTGGATGATTTTGTTAGAAACCCAAGCAAAGTGATTGCGCAAGTGAAAGGTGATCGTGAAAATAGCACCGGAGCACTAATTAATCTTACTAGTAACTCTTGTGGGCCATTAGTTATGGAACAACAATGGGGTGTGTTGACATCAAACACACCGTTGGTCGGGTTAAAACCGAACAACCCAATAGACTCGGGAGACGACGTGACAAATTGCATTTGATTTGGAACCGAGCAAGACGAACCATGAGGTTGAACGGTTTGAGCGGGCTAAATTAATTGTTAACGAGAAGCGGTTCGATGTTCCTTTTGACCCAGGTGGATTTATTTTCGAAGCAAAACTCGAGGACGAGTTTTTTTTAAGACGGGGAGTATGATGCAGGAGCATCTAATTTATATGGATTGATTTGCACGGAGATTTCCAAGTGATTTGAATTTCAAGTTTATTTATTTATTTTATTTATTTTCCTTATTTTGGGGATTTGTTTCCTATTCCTTTTATGTTTATTTTCTATTTATTAGGATGTTAGGTTCATGGTATTATTGAGTTTTTGATTATTATTATTGAATGTTGAACATTTGTTCTTGAACTTTGAGTTCTATTGGAGACTTTGAACTATCAAGTGTTCTTGAGCCATTTGATCGCTTCCAAAACGGCATCAGTGTCAAGATTATGCAAACTATAAAACTTGATGAATGCAGATATTAAAAAATTAACATATTTGTTGAAGATAATGTAAGATAAAATAAATAAATAAAATAATAGGATACGATTGTTATTTATTTTATAGGATCCTGGATCTTGCAAGGATCCTTTATCCTGATTACATAAAATAATTTTTGAGGTGAATATTCCAAGCTCTTGGTAGTTGAACTCCTTCCATTGTAAGCAAGCGATATGCCCCCTTTCCAGCTTCCGACTCAATCAAATAAGGTCCTTCTCATTTTGGAACGAATTGCCATCTGCTGGATTGGTGGTATTTTGAAAGGCTTTCCTTAGTACCAAATGGCCTTCTTGAAACCTTCTGATTCCAATATTTTTTTTGTATGCCACGGCCACTCTTTGTTGATATGCAGCCATCATGGCCTTTGCTAGTTCTCTAAGTTCATCAGAAGTTTCTAAATCCTAAATAATGGATTCATCATTTGATTGAGGATCACGAATGCTTGTTCTGGTTGTGGGAACTACCATCTTTGTAAGGATAACAACTGTTCCAAATACCAAGGAAATGGTATATGGCCTGGTGTATATTTAGAGTCATTCTATCTACATAGAGGACATAAGGCAATTCTTTAGCTCATTTACCCTTCTTGGATCCTAGTTCTTCTTTAGGTTGTTGATGACGATTTTGTTGCTGGCTTCTGTTTAACCATTAGCTTGAGGATGGACCGGAGTAGATGTGATTATTTTAATGCGTAGCCCAAGTTGTCACAAAAATTATTAGTTCTTTTCCAAATAAACTAAGATCCATTGTCACATACAATTTCATATGGAATAACAAATCTAGTTATAATATTTCATTTTATAAAAGATATAACTTCCATTTCTTTTACTTGAGTAAATGATTCAGCTTCAATCTACCTACTTAGTGAAATAATCAGTCATGACAAGCATGAAAACTTTTCCTGCTGGTGCTTTTGGTATTTACCTTTTATATCCATGCCTCACTTCATAAATGGCTATGACGAGATAATAGAAGAAAGTGGTTCATCTGGTTGATCCGACCCACTATTCCATGCTTAAACTTGAGCTAAAGCCCAACCTCCACACCTAGAAACCAATATACATTGACTCACATGCTACATTTCATATTGGTTAAGACTTGTAGCAAGCTGCATATATCCATTGTTTTCATAATCCAACCGGACTCGCTCGGACCAAAGACCTGCTACATCTAGTTTTGAATGGTGCCACTCATTTGCATGCACTATGGCAGTAATTTGAATTCATTAGAAGTTTAAGATACACGCTACATACTTATATTTTATTATAAATCAGTACATCAGTAAAACAAAGCAACGCGTTCTGTCTTGTTGATTAATCAACAGGAAAACCAAGATGCTTATTGATTAATTTAGCAACGGTATTAGCATCACCTGGTTCATATGGAACGATAATATCCAAACTAAGTGATTTGATGACCTCGCAGAGTGTTTGAGGGCGAGCACAAAACAAATGTTTTCTTTCAGCAAGTTCTTCAGCTAGCTCACTTTGATGGTTGTCCATTAGGTCCTCGTTTACTACCACTATTAGCGGTTTTGCCATCCTTAATGTCTCAAATATGCTACCTGAACCTGCCAAAAAAAGTGCAAAATCAATATCATAAATATTTACAAATAAAACTTTAAGGGCAAATACAATAATAAAACCAACATACTTTTTGTTTATTCTAAAAAAAATCCCTTAACAATTTTTAAACGTTAAAGTCCCTCACATGCTAAATTTTTAAAAAAATGTAAATAAAAAATATTAAAACAATTAGGAATCGGTAGTTGTTTTGATCACATACATTTTATTCCTGGTGTAACTTACAATTTTTAATACATAAAACATGAGTAAATAGTTTAGGGGCTGTTTGTTTTTTCTGCGGAAAAATGTCTGCAGTCTGCAGACCACATCTGCAGACATCTACAGAAGAAGAGGTGGACTAAACATCTGCAGTCTGCAACAAGAAGATTGTTTGTTTTTTAACTTATGCAGTCTGCTGGAATAAACTGGTGGTGGTGATGGTGGTGGGAGACACTGATAGTAGTATTGGATAGTGGTGGGTGGGGAACGGTGGTGACCAGTGGATGGTGGTGGGGGACAATAGTGGTGGTACTGGATGATGGTGGGTGCGAGACGGTGTTGGACAGTAGGTGGTGGTGGTGGTGGTGGACAATGGTGGGTGGTGGTAGTGGTTGTGGTGGATGGTGTGGCGGACAATGGTGGGTGGTGGTGGTGGATGGTGGTGGTAGTAGTGGATAGTGGGTGGGGGGGACGGTGGTGGTGGTACTGGATGGTGGTGGTGGTGGTACTGGATGGTGGTGGGTAGGGGACGGTGGTTAACAGTGGGTGGTGGTGGTGGGGGTGTGGGTGGGGGATGGTGAGTGATGGTAGACAATAGTTGGTGGTGGTGATGGTGGACGATGGTGGGTGGTGGTGGTTGTGGTGGACAATGGTGGGTGATGGTGGTGGACAATGGTGAGTGATGGTGGTGGTGTGGTAGACGATGATGGTGGTGATGGACAGTGGGTGGTGGTACTAAGTGAAGGTGTTTAACTCTCCTCTGCAGACCTTAGAAGATCTCAGAAGTTGTTGGTCCAAGTCTGCACCAGGAAGAGGTCACGCAGACCTTTTTTAATGAAACGTCTTAGAAAAAACAAACAGTCTGCAGATGACAATGTCTGCGCGTGGTCTGTGCGGCGCAAACATAAGAGACTGCGCAGACCTTTTCTGAAAAATCAAACAGCACCTTAATCTCTTTAAATGTCCATCTCAATTCTTTTGTTTTTTGATAAAAAGAGCTACAAGTCACGCAAGAATTTTTTTTTATAAAAAGAATTATAAGTCATGCAAGAAAAAAAAATACAGGTAAGCAAACCCAACCAAATCTATGGTTATTAGTTGTGTTTTTCAAATTTGGTTCAAAATTAACATGTTAAGAGATTTTAATGTTTTAAGAACTGTTGAGGGGCTTTTGTGAGAAAAAGTTTGTCGGTTTTTTATGATATATTTGCACAAATTTTAATCTTGCATTTTGCATATAATAAAATTAATACCTGCATGGCTTATAACTAGAGACGCTGATCTCAAATAGTCCGCAATGCTTGAGGAAAATGTAAAGTAATCTACAACTAGTGATCCATCTTCACCGCTAGACTGCATACTTAATTAAATTCCAAGTTAACTTAATCACTTAAAAAAAAACTTCATACAGTAAACATAGCTGCCAAACGATTGAACTCAAGATACCTTTCTAGGGACAAAGGATCCACGGCCCATTTGGATGACAAGATGAGTGTATCCTTTTTCTAACAATGCTTCTTTTACTTGATCAGAGTCAACAGCTCTAACAAGAGAGTCAAAAGATGTTGTGCCAACAGTCACAAAAACTTCCTTTTTGGATTTAAAATGGCTATTAACATCATCCATCTTGTAATGCAGTGCCTTATGTTGCGTATGAAACTTTAAAAAACATAAATGAGCAAGAAGAACAAAAATCATTCTTTAACAATCAAGGTGAGAAGCTACAATGCCTACACTGTATACAAATTACATCATAATATTTCTATTTAGGTCTTAGATGAGCAGCATATTCAGTTGATGCAAGGATGTAAATTCATGGATTTGTAATCATGTAATACATAATATTAAATACGGATTCATCCAAGATTTCGAATCAAGACACTCTAATAGTCAACATAAGCTAGATAAGCTTAAATAAAAAATTCTTCAAATCAATAAATCAGTTTTAAATTGTGCGCATAACTGCATAATGCTTGATGCACTGATCCAGCGCATTGCAACATCTAAGGCATTGTGTTTTCATGATGTGTGCAATACGCACGTCTCTGGGCTTTTTTCCTATTTTGAATGTGGGTCGGATCTTTTCAACATGACTATCGTGGAGCTAAGCAGTTAATGCAGAAAAATATCGGTTATCGGTCAAGGACCGATATTTGAGATATCAGTTATCTCGGTGGGATATCGGTGAGATATCGATAGCTAAAATATCATGCATAAACTTATATTTAATAATAGTTAATAATAAAAAAAACATGATCTAAGCCACAACTCAAAACAAAAGTATCTACATTTTATATTAGAAAACTCGTAAGCAACGAAAAGTCTTCCTCCGAGTCTACATCAACCAATACATCTAGTTGTAGACTTGTAGTTAGGTTTTTTAGGGAAACATGTTACAAAACATGCATATGTTGTCTTGTGAGAAGAAACTAGGTTACTTGACCAATAACCCATCGTTTTAAAAAACAAAAAAAATAGTCCAACAAGGCAAAACCGAGATCTCACTGATATTACCGATATTTGAACTAAAATATCACCAATATATCGTTAATATCGGCCGATATTCTCGGTACCGAGATTGTTACCGATATTTGGACCGATATTTTGTTGGAGCACCGATTACCGAGATCTCACCGAGATCCCACCGAGATATCACCGAGATTAACTGCATAGTCGTGGAGTACACCTACTTCTAGACATGATCCGGTGGGTTAAACCCGCACCGGTCAAACTCATCATGATGTATTCAACCCACCACTCCATTAAGGGGTTGTTTGGCATAATCTAAACCATTAAGTGTTGAACCATTAAGAGGTTATATCGATGGAAAGGAAGTTGTAATAAAAGTACAGATTAGAGTATAGTTGGTATATGCTCCATTCAGTTACATTCACCATCTATCTGTCTCTTAACCATTCAGCATTGAAGTGGACCATTAAGAGACTATATTTAAATGAAACAAACGCTTTGAATGTAGAATGTTGAATGATTCAGCATTGAACTGAATCATTAAGAATTTAAAATGAGAGGTGAAACAAACAGCCTCTAAGTCCTTTCAATGAGGAAATAACTGTTTAGTAGGAGCTTCACCCACAACTCACTTTCAACCTCCATAAAGACCTATATATATGTCTCATAAGGTAAATAAAAAGTACATGATATTACTCTCATTCTTCTCTTAATTCACATATACATAATATACACATTGTGGCCCCGACTTGACTTGAGCGTCATAGTGCCCTAGACGACCCTCTAACATGTTTCTTATGATTGTAGACATGAAGAACGAGCCTACAATACAACGAGATGGACCCAAACCTAAGGAATCTCACTAATACCCGTGAAGCATCTACTTAGAACCATCGAAATTTGCTTCAACAAGAATAGAGTGTGTTGTTTCATATTTGTGTTCACGCTAACCGTCTGTACAATAGTCTTGAATTTGTGATTTATAAGTGTGTTAATAAGTAGTTTTTATATTGAAAACAATAGAGATGTGAATCGTTACCTGGATCTTAGATCGGATAAATTGGAGGGGAAGATAAAGAGGGTTGGTATTAATCGAGGGATGAGGATGAACCCCCAAATCTAGGGTAACGGATCTGATTGCTTGTTTGATGCCGGAACATGAAGGTTTTTCGCCGGTGACGCCAAAACTACTAGTTATTTTAACAAACTAAAAACACACCTTTGCAAGCCTACTATTTTAAAAGATTATAAATCGAAAATGATAATCTTTATAGTCAATGTTTTCAGAACCGGATTGGACATCAAAGTGGTCTCTTTATCAATCCAACAGTCCGACTGATCGGACCGGTCGAATCGGATTAAAAGATCGGATGATTTTTAAAATATTTTAAATATAAATACATAAAATAAAGAAAAATTTAAAAATTTCCGGTCCAACCTATTTTTCTCCCGGTTCAACCACCCGGTTTTCCGGTTCGACCGGTTCAGTCCCGGTTCACGACTAGAGCGGTTCAAACCCCTAAACCTGACCGGTTCCATGCCCGGTTCCCGGTTCAACCGGTCCGCTCCGATTTTCAAAACACTGTTTATAGTAATAAAATGGGAAAATGTCATAGAAATGTAGCAAAGTTTACTCACTGTTCCAATTAAATACCTCAAACTTCTATTTGTCATCCTAAAGTCACTGAAGTTTCATAAGTGTTCCAATCCTATGTAATATTTTTACAAATGTTTGAATTTTTTAAAATTGAGTTGGGCATATGAAACATACTTGAATGATGGTTATAAAAACATGAAAGTTTGTTTCCAATCAATTTGAATCAGGATCTAAAAATGAAGACTATGAATTTGAAACTTAATAAAAAAATTCTAAATTTATTGAGTTTAAGTCAAATTGAACAAAAATAATCATAAAATAGTATCCAAAGTTTATACATATTTCATTTGCCCAACTCAATTTTTAAAAATTCAAATAATCGTAAAATTAGTACATAGGATTGGAACACTTAATGAAACTTCAGTGGCATTAGAAAGACAAATAAAGTTTCAAGCATTAAATTAGAACAGTTGGCAAACTTGGTTACATTTTTACTAAATCAATATTTTAAATCACTTTATTACATGGGTATTTTTTTTAGTCATAATATATTATTGTCACATTATTTTATCATATGTGTCATTCTTGCATTAATTCTTTGAATTAAATTAAAATTTTGGTTACTAAATTATTGTATTAAAACTATATTGATACATGTGTACTACACGGGATTCTGATTTTATAGGTTTTAACTAAATTTAGGTATCAAATTTATTTTTGGCATATCCCATATTAAATAGTCTTTGAAATTTACAAAAAATTTCATAGCAAAAATCATATGCTAAAATAGATAAAATATTTTTTGATAATTTGTAAAATTTTGATTTGAATCTATATCGGGTTAAAAGATAATTCATGATAATTGGTAAATTTTTTATTTGAGCATATCAGGTTATCTATGTAATAATTCAAGGTTTATGGGAGACTATGTTTTGGGGGGGAATATATGTTTTATAATAGAAAATTTAGAAGGGAATTAAGGGGAGTTTTTCATAATGCATAAGTTGATGGAGTTAAATTCTAAAAAATTGATATATTACAAATGTTTAAACATAATGATAGTAATTTATTTATACATATTATTATTTAATCCGTGTGTAACAAGGGTATTAAACCTAGTTACTAATATGATGCATATCATGACTCGTTTTAGAAAGTCTCCATCAAATTAAATTGGAGCATGACAATTAAGCAAAATCATATATAGAGTAGTTAAAATTTTGACACGTGGATGAGTTATTCAATTATATAATAGGAAGATTTATTTTCTTTAATATCATAAAGTTTGAATTTAAAATTCAACTACAATTTTTATTACCTATTTTAAATAACGTTAAGAGATTGTATACTCTATACAATCGAAGTTGAATGGTTTAACAAAGAATTCCTATAATTTGGCCACCATAATCGTTAATTTAAAGCGAATAATTCCTATAATTTCGTCATCATGATAGTAAATTTAAATTTTATAATGTTCTATTAAATTTAAAGTTTAATTTAAATTCTAAAGTTATAAAATTTAACACTAAGGTTTGTTTGTTTTAGCCTCTTAATAATGTAGTTGTCTGAATGGTTCAACACTTAATGGTTCAAACTTTTGTTTCGCGAGCAAATATCTGAATGGTTCACACAGTGGCCTCTGAATGGTTAAACATTATATTAAGGGTTTTACATGACATGGTTAAAGGTGACTGGCTAGTTTTTCCCCAGATTAGTTGGTTGACGAAATTCAACTATGATCAGCTTGACCCGCAAGGAGGGTTGTGGTGAACCTTCGTTGCGTTCGCAGTAATTGGGGAACCCCAATGCCATTGAAAAATACCTATTGATGTTAGAGGCGAGGTTTAGATATTTGTTTTTACACCTCTTAGTGCATCAGTTATAAACCTTTCAACCAACTGTTGTTTTATAAATATACACGAGTTTAATTATTAATGAATATAACGAAATCATTGGATGCATAAACACTTTTACTATAGACTAACTACTTTGGTTCTTTATTTGCACTTATTTAGTTAAAAATAGTTATTTAACATTAATCACCTTTTTGGTTAAACTAAACAATGATTGAGATTCACTAATAAGAGACTTTGTATTCGTGGATAGGCATGTAATAAACCGAACATTCACGAAGTGATCATAAACTGTTCGACGGGAAGTTCGTTTATGTTTACTCTTTTAACTAAACGAGCAAACACGAACAAAAGTTGTGTTCATTTAGTTAAACGAACAAACATGAAAACATGTGATGTTCGTTAATTTATGTTCATTATCATTCATTTATTGTGTCCGTTTATGTTTGTTTATGCACGTCGTTTAAACATAAAAATAAAATTGCATGTACATATAAAATTCTAAGAGTTCCTTTAATTTCAAGACTTCTCGATGAACTGTATGGATTTTTTGATAGAATTAAAATTGTGGTTCGTCTTATATAATTAGTAGCGGTCATTGGCTTTTTCTTTTTGTTTGGTTCGTTCGTTTACATGCTATCAGTGGATGATACCCGATATCTTGCATTCATTGTACTACACCAATGACGTGTGGACTTGTCTTAGCGTGTCGCAGTAGGTAAACATATAATACTGAGTCATAAATTTAATACTTAAATTGTGCTTAAAAATGTCTAAAAAAATATATTGCGTGTGATCACCATAAGTTTTTTGTGCCCGTGTTGAGATGCTTGATATTTCAAGAAAGACTCAAGACGTTGGCTTAGGGGCTATTTGTTTTAGCCTCTTAATAGTTCGGATGTCTGAATGGTTCAACACCTAATGGTTCAGACTGTTTGTTTTTGCGAGTAGATGTCTGAATGGTTCAGACATTTGCCTATGAATGGTTCAGGCATTTGCCTCTGAATGATTAAGCATTATACTTTGTCTGAATGATTAAGAACTATTATCTGAATTAGTCATACATTTGTCTTTGAATAGTTAAGCAATATACTACCTTTTAATAGTTCAGATATCTTACTAATTCAACACTTAATGGTTTAGACTTCTTATTGATTCAGCACTTATTGATTCAGCACTTATTCATTCAGAAGTTGCCAAACAGCCCATTATTCTTTAAATATTCTTTTTTTTATGTCTAGTAGACCAACAAGGGGTGTGTCTTGCATTACATGAATCGTGTTATGATATACCTCATTTTCTTCGTTTTTCTTTGGTTTCTACCGGTTCAACTATTGAATTGGCTGTCAACGGTTCCAACTTTTATACTTTGGCACCAACAATCCGTTGTAAATTTTCCTTAACGTTGTTAACTTTTTTTCCAATTCAAGACCGATGTTTAGGCCTTTTTGATCGTACAAGTTGATTGATGTAAAAGTTATCTCGAAACGGCGCTCCGAACGATAAAATTGTTACATTTGATTGAAGCACCGTTAGGTTTAAACACCCGATTGAGCATCGTTTCGTAGTTTAGAGCGTCGTTTCGAGGTCACTTTTACATAAATAGACTCGATCAAAAGACTTACAACATCGCTCTTTAATTCGAAAAAAACTTAAACAAGTTAAAAATTTTTTAATAACAGACCGTTGGTTTCCAAACTGATAAAAATAAGAACCATTGACTGTCATTTCAATAGTTAAGATCAATAAAAACCCAAATATAACAGTTAAAACTAGAAAAAACTAATATTTCTTCAATTAAGGCCAAAAAGTTCAATTGCCAATAACCTAAACCACAAGGACCTCAAACAAACAAGTCAACAACAACACGCTCCATCTTTACACCAATCTTCTCTTGTACTCTTCCCTCCCAAATATCTTCAATTCCCACCAAAACTTTCAAACTCATCTTCCCCCCAAACTTCAAAATCAAAATCCCAACTCACATCTCCATTAACTATTCACTTATAAATCCAACCGAAGACACAACATATTTCATCAAACCCAATCCCCCAAATTCAGACCATGTCGCTGACACACACTGTTAATCAAATCGATCGCGATCAGATCACAAAGTCTAATCGTTCTTCAGGTGAAATTCATGTGATCGTGGGGCCGATGTTTGCTGGTAAAACAACTGCTCTTCTTCGCAGGATCAGATCTGAAGGTGCTAATGGCAGGTATTTGAAATATTTGCTGTTTTGACTTTTGATTTGTCAATTTATGCATCTTAACTTATCAATGTTGTGTTCAATTATTCATGTTGTGAGTAGGAAAATAGCGATGATAAAATCGAGCAAGGATACGCGATATGCAATTGATTCAGTTGTGACTCATGATGGAACAAAGTACCCGTGTTGGGCACTTCCTGATCTATTGTCTTTTAAACAAAAACTTGGAGAAGAAGCTTATGATAAGGTATATATGATGATTTCATGATTATTTTAGAGGTTTAAATTCATGGGCTGTTAAATGTAGTGGCGGATCATGAACTTTTATAGCATGAGGCTGATTATTCTTACACATAAAAAAACTATAAAATCTTTCGACTATGGAGTCAGAATCAAACTTTTTAACAATTTCTTTTTCTACGTAAACACTAAGCTATCTGTGAGTTGCGAGATACTTATTTGACATTTTATTGCGAAAATGAGTTCTTTTCATTTCACTTTTTGTTGTTGCAGTAGAGACTGGAAGTGTCTTTATTAGCTCAAATCATAGTACCAAATAGTAATGGCCTTTTAACTAATGGGCTTAACAAATTAAATGGGTAGTTGGTCTTTGGAATTTTGGCTTTGGGCTAGACCAAGTATCCAACTATTATATATAATACATGTCGTTCATTATTGATGGGTGAACTCAATAAATATATAATATGTGTAAATTTTTTACATAAGGCGATATCAATATATATATATATAAGTATAAATTTAAGCTATCGAGGTAAAAATTTGTGCTTTTGGTGAAAAACAAGCAAGGGCTGCCGGGCTGGTGCCCATCTTGGCCCCCATAAGGATACTCCCTTGGCTAAATGGGTCAAGATAGTGGGTTGGCGGGTCAAATCTGATATGAGTTCTAATAGTTTACACAAATATGAAAATTGTGTCACATATATGAAGCCCAACATGAGTGTTATATATGCAGGTTGAAATGAACATGACTTGGTTTGACTTTTTTTTATGGCAGATTGATGTTATAGGGATTGATGAGGCACAATTCTTTGATGATCTTTATGACTTTTGTTGTAAAGCTGCTGACCATGATGGGAAAACAGTTGTTATTGCAGGTCTTGATGGTGATTACTTAAGGTACTTTTCTAGATCATGCATCTATCATAATTCATATTTCTTTTTTCATCATTTTATCAGGTTTATGTAAATTTCTTTCATTTTGCAGAAGGAACTTTGGTCCTGTTCTTGATATAGTACCCCTTGCTGACACCATAACTAAATTAACTGCTCGGTGTGAATTATGTGGCAAACGGGCCTATTTCACCTTCAGGAAGACCGACGAGACAAAAACTGAACTTATAGGTGGGGCGGATATGTATATGCCTGTTTGTCGCCAACATTATGTCAATGGACATATCGTGAAGAAAATCGATCCCTGATTACATTTACTAGTTGTCAACAACTTGATGATTGTTCTTCTTTGGTTTTTGCTTGTTATTGTAGTTTATAAATAGTGTTTGGTTTCTAAAGTTGCTCTGATGTCTTGTGACTATGCAAGTTTGTATGTATATATGAAAAGCTAAGACACATGTTTCTGGTTTTATTTACATGATATTGTATTATTGCCTATGAACTTATTAAAATCTGTTTTTTGGATCTTATAGCAGAATATAACAAAAAGAGTATCAAATGGGTATGAATGTATGATTGGGTCGAAAATAAGAATCGATGAATGTAATGAAAGATTCAAAAATTTGTGATCTTTTTTCATGATTTTGATCTTGAAAAGAAATTGTAACAACTATTTGAAACAAGAAAATGTAATTGTGCACTCAGTAGTAAAAAGAAATTAGATACAATTGTATTATCTTTCAACAAACTTCAGTCTATTTAAAACATTTTTCTTTTACATCAAAATATAGCAACTATTTGAAACAAAAATCAAAGAATAAGAGGATGATGAAAGTCTATACATAAAAACATATTTAGGCACTACCATCACTCTCTTCACTATTGGTCTCGAAAAGAAACAGGTCTTTAAGAAGATCGGATGCAGAAGGCCTTGCTCGTGGTTGACCAACGCATCGTGTAATAAACGCTTTTAATTCAAGATCAGTTACCTTATTAAATGCTTGAGGCATAACACCGCTTGTGACCTTTCGATATATTTTAGCAATGCTGTCACATTCGCTATATGGTATTTCCATTGTAGCCATTTCAAGTAAACACATGCCAAATGAGTAAATGTCCACTAATTCATTGTAATCTTCCTCGTACAGTTCAGGAGCCATGTATTCTGGTGTTCCTAGTAATGTATGAGCCGCGTGATTTTTACCTACCACTGCGGCTAGACCCAAGTCACCTATCTTAACCTGTTCATGACAACAAAAGTGATTATGTGATATCGAATGATCGGTAACTAAGTGTAAAAAAAGGCGAAGAATGTTAGGAACCAACACCGGATCTCAACCACACACAAGAGCAAAGAACAACCATTAAATAGATGAAATGCAAGAAACAAAGACATAATGATTTAGAGTGATTCGTTCCATACTGACCTACGTCCACTATATACTATATGACAACTAGATGCATTCAAAGTAACAAAAGCAAGTTACTAACCCATAAGAACATGATACACAAAGAATGATATAAATTGAAATCAAAAAAGATATTTACCTTTCCAATGTTTCCATTGATGAAGATATTACTGCAATTAAGATCCCTATGAATGATACATGGTTCATGAGTGTGTAAATACTCCAACCCTCTAAGGATCTGTCGTGACCAATTCTTCATGGCCTTGAGTGACACGCGCTTATGTTTCTTCCTGTAATCCCTCAAATTACCCGAAGCACACGCCTCAGTGATAAAATTCAGGGTGTTGTGTTCAATATCCCTCCAGAAACTATAAAGAACAATGATGTTTTCATTCTCTAAGGTTTGTAACAGTTCAATTTCCGATAACAAGCGTTTGAGAACGGTTGGATCGTCACTGAAGTTTCGTAGTTTGACTTGGTTCCAGGCCACATCTCTTCCCTCTTCTTGATCAAAACCCCTGTAAACCTTTTTTACAGCACCAGCACCCAACAAGTCAGTGTACCGCCCAAATCGTCCAGACGGATCAACCTCAACAAACGGTTCTCTGTCTTGATCAGATGTTTCAGCATTTGCAGATGGCATTGTGCAGCGCAGATTTTTACCTGTGAATCCATTATTTTAAACAATATTTAGAAAAAATGGAGAATCAAATTATTAGGCAAGTCTAGGGTTAAACTCATCTCATGTCCTGGTAAAAAAAATGATACATTGGTTTTCAACAGTTTCAACTATTATTTGTTTGTTTTTACAAGTCCAAACTATCGAATTGGTTGGTAACGGTCTCATCTTTTATCATTTTGGCAACCAACATACCATCGTTAAAATTTTTCTTACGGTATCAATTTTTTTTCAAATTCAAAACCGATGTTTTAGAGGTTTGATCGGAAGGAGACTACTAGTCAATTGCGCTCTGAACAATGAAACGGTGCTTCAATCGGGTGTTTAAACCTAACTGTGCTTCAATGAATGTAAAAATTTTGTCGTTCGGAGCGCCGTTTCAAGATAACTTTTACATCAATCGACTCATACTCCCTTTCCCATAAAAAGCTCTAAAACATCGGTTTTCAATTCAAAAAAAAAAAAAATTAACGTCGTCAAAAAAAATTAACGACGGCCTGTTGGTTGGATAAAATTTGAACCGTTACTAGCCAATTCGATAGTTGAAACCGATAAAAACCAAAAAATAATAGTTAGAACCGTTTAAAAAGTATGCCTAAAAAATTCATAATCAAACAAAATTATGAAGGAAGAAATGATTCACATGAACAAACAATCACACCAAATATCAGCTTTGATTATAGCAATTTAACTACGATTAAAGGTTAACAGCTAGCTAAACATCTCTATCGTTGCTTCAGTAATGGTGTTTAGATATGACGTAATTAAGACGTTACGCAAACAATCAACAATTATAAGTTTACACGATCATCCTTGATACAAATCCATTGCAGTAGTAAATCAAAGTATGAAATTGAAGTAAAACATGACGAAATTGGAGAATATTAAGCAATAATATGTTGAAAAGATGTGAAATTGTAATCAATTACCTGAACAATCAAGTTGAATTGAGATGCTGGATTTTGTAAGAAATTGAAAGAGGTTGGGTGAAATATGTATGGCAGCTGGTGATGGCTATATATATGAAATGCTTGTGGGGCCACACAACAACAAGATTATTATGTAAATTGTCTATACAGCTAGATATAGATGACTGGGTATATACTATATAGAGGTCCGGAGTTTTTTTATGTAATTTCGTTACATGTCTTTGATAAAAAGGTTTTGTTTTGCATTTTTAGTCTATAGTCGTAATGTGTTATATATTAAAAAAAACATAAATTTATTCAAGCATAAATGTCAAAATGATAACTAAGTCAAAACCAATGTGTTAAAATGGTAAACATTACAATGTTAAGTAAAGGCGTCAAAGTTATTAGAAGTCAAAACGATAATAAGTTAAATTTAAGAGGTCAAAGTTGTAAATATATTAAAATTAAATTGAGACTAAATGTGTAATTTGAAAAAGTAAAGGGGGTCAAATGAAAGTGTCCACCACCGACACTCTCATTTATAGTTAAGGTATTTAATTAGAGTTCGTTTTTTAATAAAAGCGTGACACCATTTTGGAATACATTGTTGTGAATGCAAAAGAAGCATGAAATGATAACATGTAGTATTCCATTAAAGTCAGGATAAGGGTGACATTGTTGATGTCTCTCTATTTCAAATTTTGTCTTTTTTAAAACGTTGGTAACTTTTACTACATAGGACATTATTTTTATAAAAGAAATTACACCATAAAAATTAATATATTTTATATTTAAAATGTATATATATATATATATATATTTATATAAAAAAACAAAAAGTCACATTCTTCTAACTCATGGTGTAATCCGTCAGGTCATTATGTTATCTTTTCGAACGGAAAAAAATTACACAATAACCTAATGAAAATTACACAATGAGACAATGTGTAAAAGAGTAACATAGGCATTTGAGTTTTACCTAGTGGTGTAAACGAGCAGAGCGTGAGCTCTAACGAGCTCGCGCTCGGCTCGTTTTAGCTTAAAAGAGCTCAAGCTCGTTTCAAGCTTTATTTTCAAAGCTCGAGCTCGGCTCGTTTAGTAGTTAACAACTTCATATATAATTTTATAAATTTAAATTTATATATGTTTATAGTCATTTATATGAATATATTTATAAAAGCAAATAACTTTTTTTTAATAAAAAGCTCGTGAAGGCTCGCAAGCCAGCTCGAGCTCAGTATGTGAAACTTAAGCTCGGGCTCAGTCTCGATACCTTAATGAGCTTTGTTTTAGGCTTGTGTTAAAGCTCGATAAGGCTCGGCTCATTTGAGCTTTTTATCAATTCGATTTCGAGTAGCTCGTGAGCAGCTTGACTCGTTTGCACCGTTAAACTTTTACGCGTTATATAACAAAATAATAAAGTAACAGTGAAAACCTCACAACAAAATGAGTCTATTATGTTTTAAATGCTAGACCACATATTAACACAATAGATCCATTTGTATTTGTACGTTGGAGTGAAACATCTTATAGTCCAGAACTAAACAACTAAAACAAAAAAGCACAACCACAGTGGCAAACTTCATAACAAAATGGATTTATTGTGTTTTTACGTTCAGTTAAGGTTCACAACAAAATGAATCTCTTGTGTTATTGTGTTTTTACATGTTAGATGACAAATAACATAAATAGATCCATATAATAACACAATTTTCATTTGGCTGAAAGAAAAGTTTGAGTATTTTACGATTGTGCCACCATATTTTTTTGTAGCCTTTGATTTTATTTTAATAATGGTTCATATGACTTCTTATGTTTTTTAGTAAAGTGAGTCTTTCTAGTATAACTTCGCTATGTGAAACGGACCAAAACGTGTTTCATTTTAATAAATGGATTCAAATTTTGTTAATTTACACCAACATTTGACATTTTAGGTGATTTGGTTTTATTTTTTATTATTGTTTTTAAAACGGTGTTTGTCATAATAAAAAAATTGTTTTACTCAGATGAGGTGCAATGACTGAGTTTAAAACTTTGGCCTACCCCCTCATCTAATCGGCATTTTAGTGTGATACTTTCGGCCTTTGGGGCTCCTTATATTGAAGACTCACCTTAACTGTTTTTTATAAACATTTTTGTAGTGTTTTTTTAGAATGAAAAATAATGAAGGCTTACAATTTTGACCTATTATGTTAATAGGGGAGAGATCAAGCGAGAACTTCATATTAAGTTGAGAACTTAAGAACTACCAAAAAGACAAGTGATGACATTTTAAAGAGGAGGGGCAAAATTGTAACTTTAAATATATAAATCTTTAAAGAGTTGAATAAAGACCAATGAGTTAAGTTTTCTAATAAAAACAGTTTAAATTATTTTATTAAAGCTATATAATTTTAATGGTTGTACGTGTAACTTAGGTGCATAACATCACCGTATTCACTATGCTCTTTTAAATTTTATAGTATTGCATATATGCAGTATTGTATACTACATATATGTAGTATCATACTACTACATATATACAGTATATGCAGTATTGATGCATTGTTATCTTATAGTTTGAATTTCACGTTTATTTTATTTTGTAATGGTATTTATCGTTTGTTTATTAGTTTATTAGTATCTTTATGTTTAGACATAGTATAACTATTGGTTTTGTTTTCATTTGTAATAAGTTTTTTAATATGGAATATTATAAACTTTGTTATTGGTCATTTGAGATCGTATGTACACTTTAAATAATTATTAGACTCTTGAGCCATTTCGCCGCTTCAAAAATGCATTAAGTACAATGATACTACATATATGTAGTATCAAAAAAACCAAAACGTGATTTTTAAAATTTTTTAATATAAATAACTTATGAAAAAGTTATTAACGTTTAAGAAAAATATAATCAAATACAATATCGCAATACTACATATATGTAGTATGAAAATTAAAAAAACGAGGAAAAAAATATTTTTATAACGTTATTTATACTCAAATGAAAGATAAGGAAATTTTTGATCTAACGGTGTAATTTTTAAAAAATAATATTAATGTATGCAAAAGATAGAAATATTTAAAGATTTTAATATTTAAAGTTCCAATTTTACCTCTTCTTTTTAAAATTTCATCACTTGTCTTTTTGATAGTTCTCTAGTTCTCAACTTAAAATGAGTTCTCTCTTAAATCATATCTTATGTTAATAAAGCTAAATATTTAAATAAAAAAGTCAAGTGGGAAGTAGATTAAACGGGTTAAAATAATATGAATCGTATTCAAACACGTATTAGATTGTTTGCTTCAAGAAAAAGTTTGGTCTTCAAATTTAAATAAGTCATCAAACTTAAATAACGAGATAAAAAGAAAAAAAAGTGTCACGTATCCCGGCCCGACTAAAAAATAATCTTTTTTCTTAAAATGACAACTCACATGCTCGTGTAAAATACTTTTGGTTTTACACCATAACCTCAATTTAGCCAAAAACAAGTCTTGAGGTCCTGACGTTAAATGAGGATCGACCAACTTGAACTATGAATGATTTTATCATTTGTCTCAACTCGAATTCATTTAACTCATTTCACATAACTAGTTTGTTGTTATGCCAACGGGTTGATCAGTTAGGGAGTTTCTATCAAATTGAAGTCAGGTTTTTCCTGAAATAGATGAGCTTAGGTTACCCATCGATGTATGTGTTTGGACTTTATTCATTTCATTGTCCAAGAAAAAAGTGCCACATAACTTTCCATATTGTTTTTATAAAGTTATTGTGTGGTCAGGACTATCTCTACTGTTTAACAACTAGTGTAATTGTTTTAGGCCCCCATTGTTTAATGATTCTTAAATTTATAGTCCACTGTAATATTGTACAATGAATATTAAGTTTTAGGTGTTACGTGATTAAATATAAAAACACACTTTGAAATCCATAACATTTTAGTTTAATACTGCCGGCTCGAACCCTGAAAAAAAGATTTACATTATCTTTTTAAAAAAGGAACCCACTTTATACTTCGATTTGAGCTCCTTAACACGTTCAGACGGCCCTGGGTGTGGTTACCCTTGATATTTATAAACTTCATTTTTGAATTAAAATAACTAGATATATGTGACCGGGCCCGCGTGATGTGGCCGCGGGTCTCGGGTATATGACTTTGTCATACATGTTAATAAGAATTATACAAACATAAATATCAAAATGATAAATAAATCAAATCAAATGAGTTAGATTCGTAAGTATGTCAAACTTGAGTTCAATCAAATTTGTAAATTAACTAAGTCATCCTGATAAAACGATAATAAGTTAAAGTTGAAGATCAAAACTCTAAATATATTAAACTTAAGTTGATTGGTCAACTTGTAATTTACTCAAAATGAAAGGATTAATTTAGAGTCTACATCGGCACTCTAAATTAGTAGTTTATATTATATAACTAGATTTAAGATTGGGCGGCGCGTTGCAGCGGCCGGATCACGTAATCGGGTCTTACGTATGTGACGATGCGTTGATAAAAAAAAGTCTCATGCTCCGTACGTCACATCACAAAACTGTAATGTGTCACATATTAAAAAGCGACGAAATATCAAAAGTTATAGGTCAAAACTATAATCATGTCAAATGTAGAATGTTGAAGTCGTACTATATGTCAAGGTACGGTAAAAGATCAAAGTCAAAAACTCACTAGGGGATAAAATGACAATCAGTGAAAGTTAATAATTAAAACTGTAATTACATCAAAGTAAAAAAAATGAAACACCACACGACAAAGCGCAGTTAGCTGGTGCTTTGAACGACCTTAATTGAATCTTAGAAAGTATAACAATATTAATGTGAACTTATACAGTAAATAGTTTTTTTTTTACTTTGTATGACTTAAAATAATATAGTTCTTAAAATAATATAGTTGGAAAACTAAACTTAAAATAAAAGTTGGTATCAACTAAAACTAAAATTACATAAACTAAAATTAAATTAAAACTATAAAAAATTAAAATTACACAACTCAAAACATAAAGATGATAAATTATATTTTTTTAAGGTATATTGGTTTTCACTGGTCCCAACTATCCCATGTTGTCTTCTACCGGTCTCAACTATTGAATTGGTTGTCAAAGGTCACAACTTTTATCACTTTGGTAACCACTGGTCCTGTCGTTAAATTTTTTTAGCGCCGTTAAGTTTTTTTCCAAATTCAATACCGATGTTATAAGCATTTTGATCGGAACGATAATATAAGTCGATTGATGGAAAAATTACCTCGAAACGGCGCTCCGAACAACAAAATAGTGCTTCGATCGGGTGTTTAAACCTAACGATGCATCAATCAAATGTAAAATTTTTATCGTTCAGAGAGCCTTTTCAAGAAAACTTTTACATCAATCGACAAGTATTATCCTTCCAATCAAAAGGTCTAAAACATCGGTCTTGAATTTGGAAAAAACTTAACGGCGTTAAAAAAATTTAACTACGGGACCAGTGGTTACCAAAGTGATAAAAGTTGGGACCGTTGACAACCAATTTAATAGTTGGGACCAGTAGAAGACAAAAGGTGATAGTTGGGACCAGTGAAAACCAATATACCTTTTTTTAACAGCACCTTTCGTTAAAATGGTTAACCAGAAGCTAGCAAAAAGAACAATAGATAACAACAAGAAATTACACCAATTATACTGACTTATAGCACTAAACAATGGCGTAGGATAGTAGGGGCGTGGGAGGGTCATAAGCCTTTTAACGAAATGTTGGTTTGTTGGTCGGTAGGTGATTTTCTATATATATACATTGGGTTTGGCCCCCAAAACAAAGCGTTACAAAAGAAATAATGAGTTTCGTGACATTGGCCCCCTTAGCTAAAAATCTTGATTTCGCCACTAGTACTAAACATAGATCCATGCCTAATCCAAAGGTAGGAGAATGATCTTATTTCAAGAAATAACTTTTGGATATATATTTGTGTATAGTTGAAAATGAGGTCGTTTCATACTCTCAAGAGACATCACGCTGAAGTTAGAATGACCACATGAAGAGATCATTAATCGAGAATGTGAAAAATTAGCAGAAGATGCAACCACGTTGCAACTAAGGGTGTCAATTCCTGACACGATACGAAAGTAATAAGATTTTGGGTTGATAAATATAACTCGTTTAAAAATACAGGTTATGTTCGGGTTGACCGGTACAAAATAAGTCGTTTTCTGGTTGAAAATTTAAAAAATGAATTGACCCGTCAACCTGTTTAGATTTCAAAATTAATTATTCTATTTTTTTTTTCTTTTCTAAAAATAAATGTTCAACTACCTTTATCTTTAGATTTAGTAGTGACAATAAAGTAATTTATTTGCCACTTAAACATTTTACCATTACAATTTTAAAGTTAAGTATTAAATAATTTTTCTTAGCTATAAATGAATATTGCTTGAATAATGTGTTTTATGTAATAACAACTTTTTAATTAAAAACCAATATATCCAGTTGTTATACGTAAACTCACATATTAAACATGTCACTGGTAACCGATTTACACAACAGTCCACTTACAACAAGTGAATTTATTTGGTTCATTGTGATAAATGGGTAAAACGGGTTATATTTGGGTTGACCCGAATTTATGTTATCCGGGTTAGGGTTGAATATTTTGGCACAAATATGAATATAGGTCGGGTTAGGGTTGCATAAATCAACCCGTTAACTCGCGGCCCTTCAACCCGCTAACCCGCCAACCCGACATGATTGACACCCCTAGTTGCAACACGTTTCAAAATTTTATTCATCCGCTAACACGAAGTTATAAATGTTCCATATCCTCTTCATGAAGATCACAAATAGGACATAATCAATGAGAATACCACGTTTTAACAAAGCTCTCCGTGTTGGATTTCGTTCTTGAATAGCTCTTCATCCGAAAATATTTGTTTTTAACGGTACTCAGTTATTCCAGTTGTGACTTGAGTCACTATTGTATCAACGATTGGACGGTCACCAATCACCTCAGTTTGGACAAGAAGCCCTTTGGTGACCCGAAAATTGTTTTAGCTCACTAACTAGCATGACGAGCCTCTCGTTTGTAAACACCGTACAACAATTATCACGTTTAATCATGATTATCATTTTTTTTTCACAAACAATTTGTAGATCCTAACTTTATTATCCAAACAATCTAATCTTGTGACCCAAGCTCGAGAAATATAACTTGAGAGAGATCAAGCACGGGTTTGGCTTGTTTAAAAATCTATTTCTACATCTCGAGTAGGCCATCTCATAACTACTTTTTCAAGCTTGAACACGACTCGTATTATATTCATTTATCATTTAACTCTTATAAAATTCTAGATTTTCTTTTTATCATAATTTCATATACAATGATTATTCTCACATAAGTATACATTTTGGTCATTAAATATGTATAGACATTATTTAAATAAAAAGCTCGTCCAGGCTTGCTAGCTAACTCGAACTTGATGTTTAAGGCTTGAGCTCAAGTTCGAAGCTCAATTCAAGTTTTTAACGAGTCAATTTCAAATAGCTCACAAATGACTCGGATCATTTACGCCCATCATCTAATATAAATTTCAGCATGGTCTTCTATACAATGAACAGCAACACCCGTGACAGCCTAGTGTCAAAAGCACTAAAAGTAGGGAGCAAAGCAAAGCAAAATTCATGTGACACCGGCCCAGCCTGAAATTGAACACATTAAATGCTTTATAAAAAAAACTGATACAACCTCCTACATTGAATCAAAGTATCTAGATTGCTCATCACATGAATAATATCAAAATCACAAACGATTAATATGATCGTTACGGGTCCTTCAAGATTCTTACCTTATATCAAAAGCATCGCGTGTTTTGTTTAAAAGTCTGACTTGTGATTGTTACAAGTGTACTAGAATAATTTAAACAAAAGGTGCATCACATTCGTCTTAAAGCAAAAGCAAGATCGATCGGTCGATTTGAATTTTGAAAAAAAAACTTGTAATCTAAACACAATTTCATCATGACTAATGCAAGCTCTTTCATAATGAAAAGTGAAAAATAAGATCAAGGCACATTAAAGATATGTCATTATTGAAAGTTTGAAAGCATGTGAAGGCATGTGAATATGTTGCTGCAAGTGTGCTCCATTGAGCCAAGTTCAAAGATAGCATATGTACATTGCTTGCAACAACTGGCATACAAATTAAATGGCTCATTGACAATTAGTATGGGTCAAAATTTCTTTAGTGTTATATATGATACTAGGTTAGTGACCCGTGTAACCCACGAGTTGGAAAAACATATATTTTTTATACTAAAAATATGTTAGTTAATTGATGTTACACAACGATTGCATTATATATTTATATTAGTTTTCATGACAATTAAAAATGAAATTTTATTATCTCAAAGCAATTAACTTTGTAGATTAAATACGTCAACTGACCGAGTATTTAAACATGTTTTATGAGCAGATTGAAAAATCTTCAAGTTGTATATTAAAATAAGATGATAGTATTTAAATGTTATACATTCATTACTAAGTGAGATGTTTAGCAATCAACTATAACAAAAGCTCCTTGACAGGGACTTCGTGACACTTAGGGGCTGTTTGTTTACCTCTTAATGGTTCAGTTCAGTGCTTAACCATTCAGCATTCAGCATTCAGAGCGTTTGTTTCAGAAAAAAAAGCCTCTGAATGGTTCAGTTAAGTGCTGAATGGTTAAGAGGCTGAGAGATGCTGAATGGAACTGAATGGGGCATATGCTAACTTTATACTCATCTTACCAAACAGCCCCTTAGACTTAAATCAAGAACAAACATGACTATATGATAACAATTATAGTTCTGTATAGTTCTGTACTAAATAAAAGATTTAATAAAGGAACAACTATGAATAATGAATTGAAAACATTTTTAGAGTGAGTTTTTAATGTTTTCAAATAAAACTAAACATTTTATTTTATAAGTTAACTTTAGTATGTTTTTAAATTTCATATATGTTATAAATTTGAAATTAAATTTTGTTTAAAATTTCTATGAATAGAAATGCAACCTGAAATCTTTTCGTATAAATAATTCATTAAATTTCATTGTTTAATTTAAAATTATAATATATTTTTAATTTAGAAATCGTTATAATTAACATGGTTGAAAAATGTGATATGAATGCAGTGAGAGATGAACACGTGACAGTAAGTTACTGATTTATTAGTATAGGTAAATGTTGCTGTTATAAAAAATTATTTTAGATATGTAAACTAGACGTGCACAAACCGGGTTTTTTTTGGACCCGGAACCGGGTACAAACCGGGTACGGGGGGCCCAAACCCGTTTGGAACCGGGTACACGGTGGAACCGGGTACGAACCGGGTCCGGGTAGGGTGGGGGTAAAACCCTACCCTGTGGAACCGGGTAGGGTCGGGTTCGGGTCGGGTTCCTACCCGGGTCGGGTCCAAACCGGGTACTACGTGTAATTTTTTTTTTTTTTTTTTTTTTTACTTTTTTTTTTTGTTTTGCGTACAATATAAAGTTACTAAATAAATACGATTTATTTCAAGTGAAAAGAGTTAACCAAATACAAGATATTGAAGTTACGATACAAAAAAACTACTATTTTTAAACAAAGTCAATATATATATTTTTGAAATCTAAGCTTCTTCATTTTTTTCCTCTTCTTCTTTCGTCTTCTTTGAGTTCTTCATCGGATATTCCGGTTGATAGTCCCTCCTCAACCTCTTCATCATGTATTTTTGCCTCCGGTTCGATGTCGTCTTCTAAGCTCGTTAGGTGTTGTTTGCGATCAATCGCGTCCAAGTGATCTTTGAGACAAATGCACATCTCCACAGCCTCCGGAGAAAGTCGGGTCCTTCGTAAAGATATTACCCTGCCACTAGTAGAAAAAGCCGATTCCGAAGCTACCGTAGAAGCTTGGGAGCTTAGTAAATCACGGGCCATGGCGGAAAGAACCGGAAATTCCATTTCCCTTCCTTTCCACCAAGCCAATATATCAAAACTCTCAATGTCATCGGCCGACATAGTGGAAGTATAATCCGTTCCACTATATCTACCGAGCTCGCTACTCGGAGCGGCACCCTTTTGTTTTTTTGCCACGGATTCCCGAACGACATTTAAAAAGTTTTTCTTCGGGTCCTTCATCGGCTTACTTGAGCTAGCCTCCGATTGTGAAAATGGTGTAACCATTGTTGGCCCGTATCTTAAGTGATAAACATCAAAAAGTCTTTGAAAATCGTGATTAAATTTTGTTTTTGCTTCCGTTGCGTGATTTGGGTTATCCATATGGATATCCAAATTGTCAAAAATTTCTTGAATTAAACATTCGACTCCCGTAATATTATAAAACGGGTTTAAAGCGGCGGCACAAGTAAAAACCGAAGGGAGCTCTAAAAAATATTTTTTAAATTTTTCTTTCATCGCCGGTGTCATTTCTTTAAAAAAAAATTTATTTTCATGAGTTTTAATATTAAGAGACATTAAATATAATTCGTAAAGCACCAAACTACTAGTCGGGTAATAAACCCCCGATAAGTTTTTAGTTGAATTTTTAAAAACGGCAAGAAATTCAACAAATTTTGGTATAAATTTCCAACAATGTTCCGAAAACTCTTCGGCTAACCCGCCCGATACAAGACTACTATGAAAAACTTTCAACCCATCCCGTTGTTTCAAGGCACTCTCTAACATGTCGCATGTCGAGTTCCAACGGTGAGGTGTATCCCAATTCGCACCTAAATATATCGAATTCGTATCTCTACAAAATTGTTTATAATCTTGACAAATTTGCCTTTTAGCTTTAAAAACCGAATAAAGCATACATTTAAAGTTATATATATATTTGGAACATAATTCGGACCCTAGCCCGTCTTTCATTACCAAATTAATAATATGTGCGACACATCGACTATGAAAAAAATCACCGTTGCAAATCGGTTTATATTTTACCATAAGTTTATCAACCGCATTAGTATTATTTGAAGCGTTGTCAAAAGCCATTGAAAATATTTTGTTTTGTAAACCATAAGTTTGTATTACGTTATCTAAAAGCTCAAACAAATCATCTCAGCTATGTGGAATCGGAAAAAGATCAAAAGCAATGGTACGTTTCATCATTTGCCACGAATCGGGATCCACCCAATGAGCGGTTACACAAAGATAAGACTCTATGCAACCGTGTGGAGCCGACCAAACATCGGTAGTTAAATTAACACCGGTTTGTAAGTTTTGGAAAAACACAATTAAATCTTTTTTACAAACTCCCCACAATTTCAAACAATATCGTCTAAGGGTCATACGACTTACATGGGTGTAACGAGGTTGAAGTGTTTCCCGAATCAAAGCCGTCAATTGCGGGTTGTCGAAGTGGTTGAATGGCAAACAATTTTGAATCACGAACTTCGCCATACGATCTTGGACCATATCGACGCTATAATGAAATATTTCGCCACCACCCCCCATCGGGGGCATTTTTCAACACCGGACAAAACTTCTTTGTAATATGCTTGTCCAAAGTCGAGTTTGAAGCCGCCCCCAACAAAGCTCCACAATACTTGCAACGAGCTTTGTGTGACCCGTCACTCATCTCAACTAAATCCCAATGTTGCCACACTCTTTGGCTTCGGTTATGTTGAAGAACTTGAACAACATTGGGGGCTTGAGAAGAACCGGTTGCGGATTGTGATGCCATTTCGAGATTAACGAAAATGAAAGAGATGAAAAGAGAGAGTTTTTTTGCGTTTTTTGCTTGCGTTTTTTTGCGTTTTTTGCTTGCGTTTTTTTGCGTTTTTTGCTTGCGTTTTTTGCGTTTTCGAGTGTTGTAATCAACCCAAACATCAAACATATATTTATACTAGCTAAATGGGTGTTAGGGGGCATTAAAACACAAAAAAAACGGCTAGAAACCATCTCCAACGGCTATAATGCCGTTTTATAACGGCTAGAAACAAAAAAAAAAAAAAAACGGTCGGAACCGGTTCCTACCCGGTTCCAATCGGGTCCGGGTACAGTCGGGTAGGAACCGGGTTCGGGTCGGGTCCGGGTACACTTGATAAAACAGGAACCGGTGAGGAACCGGTGGGTACGAAACCGGGTCCACCGGGTACGGGGTCCACCGGGTACGAACCGGAACCGGTTCCGGGTCCAACCCGCCGGGTCGGGTATGGAACCGGTTTTTTTGTGCAAGTCTAAACGAGGCATTACGAATCAATTTTTATTTTTTGTTTACGGCCCATTGAACTCATGCGACCCGTAGGCCAACTTCAACCATACGGCCCGTTTAGACTAATATACCATATTATACGGCCCGTTTGATGTTGTTGTAATACTTATATATACAACCCGTATTAGAGCTCGGGTTTGAAGGATGATGATAATAGGCTAATAGCTTCTGAATGATTTTCCTCACACTATTTATCTTTCAATGTCAAAAAACATTCCACAAAGCTTCATGATTCCAGTCTCATCACCAACAAATCCATAAAGTTAACTTGTTCTAGAGAGAAACTTTATTTTAACGTAAATGTAGGACCCGGCTTCAGAGGATAAGTCCTATGTTAATCGGACCTACCTATTAATTTCTCAGTCAAGACTGCACCCTCAACCCCACAGGAGAAAACGCACCTTTTTTGTGAGAAAACCTCTGCCCAACCCAGTGGCGGATCCAAAAAAAACTTTTTTAAGGGTTCGAAAATTTTTAGGTGTTATTTGGTTATTGCTATGCTTGATTTATAATCAACAAAATAATAGCCTTAACTATGTTGTTTTCTTTTGTGAGCATTCACATTTGGTTTGGTATATTATGTGAGTGGTTTTGGAAATATTTTAGACGTGGTTTCAAGTTGAAAAAATATTAGTTTAAAAAAATAATACTATTCATCTATATATTAGAAAAAAAAATATTGTTCATTCTCATAATTTTCAACATTTTGTTATTGTAAATTTATCAAGGGACGCTTGAGATTTTAGGTATGCATAACACTGAATATTTTTTGCTTAGGAGGAGCGGCTGCCCCCCATCGCTACTAATTGGGTCTGAGCTGGCCCAACCTAGAACCTCTATTTTTTATTTTGTAAGTGAGACTTAAACTCAATACCTCCTTATTTTTTTAAGTCTTGAGTTTCTCACCTTAACCGCTTAAGCTAAGGATCATTGGTCCCGGACACTTACTAACTTGATGTTGGTAAAGTTGCAAATGCTTTATGATAATCTGTGCTTATAAGATAGATCTTCCGATCTAAGTAATATTTCCATTCAATATAAAAACTTAACAAATACTTAAGAAGAGGTTTATTTGACAATGAGCCAAATGAGATTGAAACTAGTTGACATTTTGGAAGTGATTACAGAATATTTAAGATCAAATAACCATCTCCAAGAAAGATAATGTCTAGATACACTTCATGTGTTTAAATTTTTAATGATTAGAATAATCATAACTAGTTTGATTGTTTGACAATTGCTGATTATTCAAAAATCTACATGAAAGGAGACTCAAAATGATAAGCTAATCAAAGTTGGCTTTGTTGCATCACACTGATTATTTTGACCCCGAAGTTAATCTATCCGCGAATTATAAACGTTGTTTACCAAAAATCACTGTCATAAAGTAATACCAAACAGCACAAGATAGCCAGCCACATCCATCAATAAAGATATGATCAAAATACATACATATCAAAATGCACCAAGCCCAGAACATGACGCACAATAACCTAATAGGTCTCTGTTATCGATCCCGAGCCAAACATTGGTTTGTTTAATAAAAAACAAGTCGAGCTGAACTCGAGCTTCAGCATATTGGAACGAAACAAGCTCAGAGTATAATGAAACTTGCAAAAAAAATAATTAAAAAAATGACAGCTGTGGGATTTGAACCCACGCCCTTTCGGACCAGAGCCTAAATCTGGCGCCTTAGACCACTCGGCCAAACTGTCAAGTTGTTTATAAACTTTCAAATCACTAATTTATTATCTATAAGTTTTGTTAAAAAAACTATTTACATTTATTAGAAGTCGAAACTATTGAGGTTTTTATTGTCTTTCTTATTGGAACATTGGACCGAGTTTAAGGGCACAGAAATTTGTTTCAGCATTGATGGCATTCATGGGACTCGAACCCATAATCACGTGGTTAGGTTTTTCAACACTAACAATGATGAAGCCAAGAGTAATTACGAGGTCCCTATTTTTTATGCTCGAATTCTGAAAAACCTAGCGTAAAAAGTTTTGTGTCGCTTCAAGGTGAGTTTCAACAAGAACTAACTAATTAAAATTAGTGAGTCTGAATTGAAATCGATAACTTGGTTTAATGTAACTCTAAAGAATTTTTAAGTTTCACACAATTCCCTACAATCTGTATATTTTTTGAGCAATTAAAATACATGGATCAATTAATTGTTTGTGAATTAAAACTTCTCAAATATTTAACTCACAAAGTTGTAAATATCAATTTGAAAAACCCGTTCAAGTCCTAGCAAATGGGCTGAAAAGTTGGGCCACTTGGGCTTTTAAACTTAACTAAACATTTGGTCAAGACTCCATAACCCAAGGGTAAGCATTATGCATATCTATCTATATACTCTACTCATACATTATGATTTATGAGTCACTAGTTTAGTGCCCGTGCTATGTTTGAGAACGCAAAATTCAAGCGATGCTTTTAAAGATATTCATGAATGTTACAATCAGTTTTGCGACAAAACCGTGGTAAACCGGAACACAGGATATACTTTTAAAAAGTAGACTTTTAGTATAACAATATTATACTTAAATTTACTACACCATAAAATGCTCAGTTTTATGGTGTAGTTTATATTTTTAAAAAAATCGTATAAAAATGTTATGTATATTTATAAAACACTGAGGTCTTTATTGTATGTTATTATTAACTTTATCCATAAGTTTCATTTTTAAAACCTATCAAATATAAACCGACTCATGTACACCCCTTGTAGTAGAGGGTTAAAAATATAAATACTCTTAAATTTTTCAGAATTCTTCAAAATATTAGGGGACCAAAAATGTAATTAGTTTTATTACCCGCGCTATGCTCGGGAACCTAATATCCAGATGATTAATTTTAATGATATTCATGGGGCATGGAAGGTTCCAATCAATTTTTAGACAAAACCGTTATAAAACCGGAACATAAGAATTATTTAAAAACTTTTTTTTAATATAGCAATATTATACTCTAATCAAAGAGAATTAAATGCTCGGTTTTATGGTGCAAATTTTTTAAAGGTATATTGGTTTTCACTGGTCCCAACTATTACCTTTTGTCTTCTACTGGTCCCAACTATTAAATTGGTTGTCAACGGTCCCAACTTTTATCACTTTGGTAACCACTGGTCCCGTTGTTAAATTTTTTTAACGCCGTTAAGTTTTTTTCAAATTCAAGACCGATGTTTTAGACCTTTTGATCGGAAGGATAATACTTGTCGATTGATGTAAAAGTTTTCTCGAAAAGGCTCTCTGAACGATAAAATTTTTAGATTTGATTGATGCACCGTTAGGTTTAAACACCCGATCGAAGCACTATTTTGTTGTTCGGAGCGCCGTTTCGAGGTAACTTTTACATCAATCGACTTATATTATCGTTCCGATCAAAATGCTTATAACATCGGTGTTGAATTTGGAAAAAAACTTAACAACGTTAAAAAAATTTAACGACGGGACCAGTGGTTACCAAAGTGATAAAAGTTGGGACCGTTGACAACCAATTCAATAGTTGGGACCGGTAGAAGACAACATGTGATAGTTGGGACCAGTGAAAACCAATATACCTTTTTTAAAAAGAATAATATCGTATAAAAATTTATGGATGGGTAAAAGATATTAAGGTATTTATTTATAACATACTAGGTTATTATCCGTGTACTACACAGGTTGAATAATTGAATTCATGTAATTAGTAAAAATGTCAAGCAATAAAGAATCATATAACGTTTAAACCCTCCAAATGAAAGCAAATAACCAAAATGTATGGCTACACGAGTAAATTACAAATTTGGAAACATTTTTTGTTTGGTAAGTTAACCCTTTTGACCTTGGAAAAAGTCACGTAAAGTTGGTCATGACCTATGTGAAACGCCGGTTCTTTCAAGTACAAACCAACATTGATAAAGATTAACATTGAATCTTATTTACTAACATAGCAATGCCTACTGCCAAAGGGAAGTGTCTTCTTTTTAACTTGTAAGGGATTTATATATGTATACTTGTACTTAAGAGGAATTTGAACAAAGAATCGGTTTTGTAATGATCAAACAATCTTTCACATTCAGAAACTGCTCAAACCTGTTTAAATATATGTTCTCTATTTCCCTGTGTAAAATGTAACAATTTAGATGAATATATAAGTTTTATGTTGCAATGTAGCTCCTCATCTAGTAAATGTAACAAATTAGGTGTAGTCAATATTATATTATAAACAAACTGATGTAAAAAAGGAATTGCTTGTGAATGTTATAAAAGAATTATCTATACTACTAAAACCCAAGGTCGGTGGCTTTAGTGCCACCGGCCAGGGTTATTTAGGGTATTTCCACTTCACCATCTTCGTCGCATAGAAACTGCTACTTTCACATTTTTTCATAGACGCAAGAAGTCAGTGGCTACAATGCCACCGACGACTCCTTTTTAATTTTCTGCAGCCACCTTCGCTTCCGTCTAAACGGTACCGACGGTATCACTAGCGACAGAGGGTTGTACACCTGAAGTTGTTGCATCACCGACGATATGGGAGTTGCTGACGAGAAATTACTCCTGCTTCTTTGATTAGGCGTGTCGTCGCCGAAAAAGAAACCGAAAAGTAACTGCACCGGTGCCGGAGTCCCTGTCGGTGCGACAGTCGAACCAATATCTTGAACCAAATGCTAGAGGATCTTCATTGTTGGATGTAGACATCATCAAGTTGGTGAACGATTCAGATCTGCACTTCTTGAATTAAATCTTGAAGGATCTCAACTTTCATAAAGAGTAATCAAGTGAATGACTTTGGATCTAGACATCTTTAATATAAAGCTTACTATATGGTTTACAACGGTGGTTTGATGAGTGGTTTTGTTAAGGGGTTTGATGGGTGGTTTCATAATTTTCATTTGGTGGTTTTAGGCTTTTAGCTCAGAGGACATGATAGTTGAAGAGAGATGATAGATTTTGAAATTTAGAAAGTGACATCTATTTGTTTGATGTTTTTGTTAGATAATTTTAATTGAGAACATATATATTTTACCCACGTGCTATCCCCACACCTTCATAAACTATCCCCACAACCCCATATGCAGCGCTAAGGGCATAGCGCCCCATATGCCTCACTTTTACCTACCAGACAAAATAATTACACCTCGTACAAACAAAAAACCTGTCGGGAATATTTTTATGCGCCGCGCATAGGGCTTAGCGCGGCGCCTGGGTCATGTCTTGTTCAGACGCATTTCTTGCCCCTTGGACGGAAGAAATATTCATCGGTCAACACCTATACGCTGAGCATAGCCCTTAGCGCTGCATATGGGTCCATACTGCTTATTTGCTCGACAATCACCATTTTTTTTGTTACAATTCAAAGCTTTTCACATTTCATTTGATACCAAGTTTCTCATTACAATGTCTTGGTTTAACAGCTACATTTTTGGTGATTATTCTGATGAGAGTACTTGGAGGCGGTTATTCGATCCGGAAGACGAAGGCCACTATAATGAGATATATAATCGGATAGAATTTTATGGAGTTGGTAGAGCTCCACAACATCATTGTATGGAAATACCTGAGTCGGGATTTCTTATAGCTCAGAGATGGGGTGTAGTTGTTCATATCTTAAACAATGGTGGCAGCTATACAATATTCCCCCTAATAGGCAGTCCGGATCACGTGGAGTTTGAACTAGTGGTTACGCTTGTGCATGTCGACGATGGACATTTCATTCGATTAAATCTTGAAGGATCGTATCCAGTGCCTACCGTGCACCCTCTTTGGCTTAGCCATAGATCAGATGATGCAGCGGGTTGGTATGACTTATACCGAGACCGAATCCTCGAGTATCAAAGGTTGATAGTTCCCGACCTTAATATAGATACAACAATACATTATATAGGTTGAAATATATACACATACATTAAAAAATAAATATAGCATTTTCACATTAATTTTAAAAAATAAACATATACATACATTCATAATTTTTTTTACGAGATTAAAAAAAAAATAACCGTATATGCTGCGCTAGGGTCTATGCGCTGCGCTAGACTCTTATCTACAACCAGCCGCACCACTATACGAACCAAAAACATTACACAAAAAAAAAAAAAAAAACCCTATATGCTGCGCTAGGGTCTATGCGCTGCGCTAGACTCTTATCTACAACCAGCCGCACCACTATACGAACCAAAAACATTACAAAAAAAAAAACCCTATGCGCAACGCATAGGGCATAGCGCTGCATATGCCATAAAACCAGCCGCACCACACTTAACCCTATACGAACCAAAAAACATTAAAAAAAAAAAAAAAAACCTATGCGCAGCGCATAGGGCATAGCGCAGCGCTAGGGTCTTCTTCTTCCTTTACAAACAGCTATAGATTGGACGTTTTTGGACGAGATTGCAGAGACAAACTGAGCCAGAGAGATCATTGGTATTGACACTCCATGGGCTCGATTGTTCGAGGCAGCAGCGAACCCCTCGTATCGCGAACTCACTGTCGAGTTTCTGTCCTCGTTTGTTTATGAGCGTCGACCGATCGGTTTTGTTGAGAACCCAAACCAACCATTTAACGATATATCTTTTCGTCTGGCCGGGGTTCAGCTATACGATGACTCTTCGGGAGTTTGCTGTGCGTTGCGGGTTATATACTTTTGAGGAGCTGGACACCCCGCTTTTCACTGAGGGGCTCAGGATCTTGCCTCGGGAGCCCCTCATCAGCTTCTGGAGGGTTATTGCCTCGACGCATTTTGGAGCGTCTCAGGCCAAGGCTGCCTCTATTACGGACCCTCTTCACAGATATTTTGAGCGTCTTATTGCGTCGTCCATCTCTGCCACCCCAACACCCACAACATATATACAGCGACCTGCCTCCGGGTGCACAGACAGTAGCTCGGCACTTCGATCGTCGTCTCAGACGAGTGGAGCGTCGAGTGGAACTGAATGGGCGACGGTCGTTACAGATGTTTGAGGCTATACGTTTGCATTTTAGGATGGGTGATGTGAGATTATCAGAGTCGGAAGAGGATGATGAAGATAATGAGTGATTTATATTCTAATGTTTAGTTTTTTGGTTTGTTATCGTAATTTTTGTAATTTATTTAACTTTTATATAGTTTATCGATCACGTTTATTTGTTACTTAGTTTATAATATTTGGGTTTATATGTTTATGATTAATGATTGTGTATGAATGTATATATAGCATTAGTTTTTTTTATTAACAAAAAAACAAAGTTTTTTATGTTAACAACAAAAAACAAAGTTTTTTTTATAAACAAATAACACCAAAATCTAGCATATAAAAAAACAAAAAAAGTTGTGTTATAAACAAATAACAAAAAACGTGCTGGTTATTTATAAAAAAACAAGACAAAAAGTCGACTTGGTTGGAAAAAGAAGCCATATGCTGCGCTAAGGCCTATGCGCAGCATATGGTGTTTCGGGAATGGCATATGCTGCATTAAGGCCTTAGCTCAGCGCTAAGGGGGTGTGTGAAATATGGGCCTGATGTGTGGATAGGTTGGTCCATATTTTATTTCTTAAACTAATTTACTTATTAATGTCTCTGTAACTTATTTTACAAAAACACTCCTAGATATGGTAGGTGTTTTACACTACAATCTGTTACACATATATATATTTTTTTGTCTAACAACTTAAATGTCACATACGTACGTATCATTTTAGTGAGTAAAAAAGACCTGGTAACAATATCAACAACGTAACGCGTCTAATGAGTTAAAAACGTGTCTTAATAATGTTATGAACGTTACAAGTGTAATGAGTCAAAAACACGCTGCAACGCGCGTGTATGGTCTCAAAACTAGTTGATTGTAATAAAGAAATTGGTTGTAATTACCGTTTAAAAAAATGCAGCTTCCAAAATTGAAAAATACTCTTGAAAGCCATATAAAATCCAAGAGGTTGTAGCATCGATAACATACTATAAGCAACTTTCAACACATTTGACTCGTTCCCATTTTAACTTTTGTTTTTAGACGTGTTTCACATGACTCGAATCGTAATTAACCAATTCGTAACTTGATAGGGTCGAATATTCAATCTCTAGTTTTCAACATTCAATATTTAAAAAGACATTTAAGGGGGTAATGTTTGCTTATATTTAAAAAGACATTTAATGGGGTAATGTTTGCTTCTCGTATATTTCTCTGATGACTTAATACGTGTCTTCTCTTTTACTTCCTCCAATTAGTTCTCTGCTTCAGCCATCATTTAGCTGCATGTCAAAATATAGAATTGTCATATAAGTTTTGTCCTCTAAAAGAATTTGCATTTAAGTTTTCATATAAGTTTCCAACTACTATAACAAAATAAGGTATAAAGATTAACACTGATAAACAATGATACCAAAAGAAATTTAACAACTTAAGTGTCACAAAAACACTATCTACAACAACCAATATCACCCTAAAGAAATCGAAATAGAAATCAATATAAAAAGAGCAGAAATCAAACTCAAGGATAATCTGAAATAGATTAAACAAATATTTAGTCCATACCGTTAATTTATAAGCCTAATGATGGCCCCTGGGAGCATAAACGTGCAATGCAATAAAATGGAAGGTGAAGTAATATCTAAGAACAAATCAAACTTAATATACTAAATACGTACACTGAGATGCAACAAAAAAAGCTTTGACTTGGTAATAGTAGTTTTCAACAAAACTTACAGGGATTTTAATTACTTTTGCTTTCAATTAATAGACTGTCTTGCAAACTTTTAAGGGTTATTGGATTTTAATAATCCGAACTTTAATGAATTGGCCAATATTAATCCTAACTTTAAAAATTTACTCTGACAGTCCCAACTTGTAATTTATTTTCCTCCATCGAGCCTTTTATTACGGATACTCAAAAAACCTACCAGACCATTTTTGTGTCTCATTAAAACCTTACCCGACCATTTTTATGTCACACTTATAAAAGGTTCGATGAAGGAAAATAATTTACAAGTTGGGACTGTCATAGGGAATTTTTAAAGTTGGGATTAATATCGACCAATTTATTAAAGTTCGGATTATTAAAATCTAATAACCCAACTTTTAAAGATGTTAAAAAGTCATCACGCTAGAACTACTATAATTGCTTTAGCTTGAGGTGCAGCCAGAATTGAAAATAAATTTAGTTCACTTAGTACAACAACCTTAAGCAATTTACCCAATAAAATATAGAAAAAAAAGGATTATGTCAAACTTGAAAGTTTTGCAACCACATTTAGTATATCTAATCTTGCAAATCTTGGATTTCACACATAAAAAAATTGATTTGTTAACCAACTAGGTTAGAGACCCGTGTTTAATACGAGAATGAGTTAAAATAATTTAAATAGTTAACTAAAAACTTTATATTAAACTATTCAATTGTATACCTCTCAATCGAAGTTACAACTTTTTAAATATTTCCTTATGTGAAGTCCAATAATCACAGAATATGGTTTTATAAAATTTATGAAAACCCGAAATCCAATGTCATTTGTTGATAAGATAAACAAAGAAAAACTCATAAACAATAACAGTAGGTGAAACAAAAAATCTAAAACGAAGATTGATGAAACATAAAATAATTTATAATAGGTTGACAAATAAGCGATCGGTTCTAATCAATACCTGAAAAAAGAATAATTTAGCAATCGGTTCTAATCAATACCTGAAAAAAATAACTTAATTGCAAATTTTTTTTTCTCATAATCACTCTATCAAGAGGGACATAAAAACTATCTACCTGGAATCAAGCAATGTAACTTTTAATATAGAAGTAAAAAGTAGCTGCCAAAAATTTTCTCTTTATGATCATAAAGTCATCAAACTAATCTTTATCAAAATAAAATTATGTCTTCAAGTAGTACTGCAGGATCCAAAAATAAATAATTAATAAACAATTAAAGTGTTAAACACGGGTCTCTAAGTCTCTAACCATGAAAACTAATAGTTAATTAATTATTTAGGTTGTTCAAACAAAGATGACTTATTAATTATGATATATAAATTAAGAAAATATTCCTGATATCGATCTTTTAAAAATTGGTTTTCAATTGGAAGGTAATCGAAAAATGGAACAATTTGTTTTTGGAAGATTTGGTAAAGATTATTTGTGTTATTATTATATTTTTCTTGCCGATTTATATTAATATAGATTTGTTATATTTTTCTGTCTTTAATCCTAGTTTCAAACAATGTTTTTAAAATCAGACCGGACAACGAACCGGACGTATTATTGGTTCACTGGTCGGACCGGTTGGACCGGTTGAACCGAATAATATTATAAAATTTCAACGTCATTTAAAATTTGAATAGTAAGTTTAAGAAACAATATGCCTGATAGGTCAAATTAGATAAATAATAAAAATAAATATATAAATATATACAAGACACCTTCATCTCTCCATGTTCGCATCCCACATGGACCTAGAGATGGATTCTTAGCTAGCCATCCTCCCTTATTATAAAATTGTGTAACTCATCCCACATTGAAATATTGATAAATTTTGATTTCATTCACAACTCTATAAATTATAATAGCTAGCTTGTCTAAATAAAATTCTAATTAATTGTAGTGTACTGGTTTGACACGTTTCAGCGGTTGAACCTGGCTTTGTTGCAAATCGGCCGGTTCTTTAGGGAGCCGTTTTAACGCATGAATTGGACCATTGAAGCTACCGGTTCCCGGTTCAACCGGTCGGGCTGGCCGGTCTAGTCCGGGTTTAAAAACATTGTTTTCAACTAAACCTAGTTTTCAAAAAAACATAACAAATCTGAAAATTAAGGAGAGCAAGACACCTCATCATTAGATTAATGATATTATGCCAAGTAAGCATTTATAGGATAGACATGCTAAGAGATTGACACTTGACAAAAATAGATTTGCTTTATTATATTTTATAGATGTAGCTAGCTGTTACTTTTTTTTCAATAAAATATCATATAATAGTATTAAAAGACGTTTCCAACTTTGGACCTGGTGAGTAGCATGTTTGACATCCAAAACTCAAAGTGGACACATTCATATTAACTAAGAACCCCTTGTAGTAGAGGGTTAAAAATATAAATACTCTTAAATTTTTCAGAATTCTTCAAAATATTAGGGGACCAAAAATGTAATTAGTTTTATTATAATATATTTTATATACATATTTTAAATAAAAATCATTATTGTGAGATAAACTCTCATATTATGCCACATAAGCCAGAAGCTTTAAAATTGTGCCACATAAGTTTTTTACGTTTTCCTATATTATATAAGGATTACTAATTTATTCTTAAGTTTCATTTATATACCTTATTAAATATAAACCGAACCATGCACACCTTAGTAAACAAGGGTTGAAAATGTAACTATTCTTAAGTTTTTATAGGATCTTCTAAATATTAAAAATTCAAAATGTAATTCGTTTTATTTTAATATATTATTATAGATTATTTATACATATTTTAATTATATAAAACTATTATTATGAGATAAACTCTCAAATAATGCCAAGTAAGCAAATCAACCTTAAATGATTGACACATAAACAAAATTCATTTTCCTATATTATATAGAAGATACTAATAGGTTGCAAACTTAATGTTACATGTCAAATACAATACTCGCACTATAAAAATAATAAAATTTATAAAAATACAATCAAGTTTTCATGACTAAAACCAAATATGCTTACTAGTTATATATACTCATACAAAATAAAAGTTTACAACAAAACTTCATAAATTTTCAAATGTCTTTGTCATAAAGAAAAATTCAACTTATCTCTACGGTTTTAACCCGTGTATGAAAGTTTTTAACCCGTTATTCATAGGAAATTAACTGCAAATTAAGATGGAAAGTGAATATTTGATAGTTATTTACGACTTGCATTTTTGCGATCTTATCAATTGAAAAATCAAAATAGAAGTCTGATATTTCTCTAAGATATTGGAAGCTGCAAGCTTGGCTACAACCTCAAGCTTGAGATGTTTAAAATGATGGTTACGGCAAAATTGCAATGGTCTAGACAGGCACCCCCGTATGTCTAAAAAAGATATACAAAACTAGTCTCATGTTTTGATCAAGAACACACATAAGAAGATATAGATAAGCAATGTAACAGTTGACAACGTTTATACTGTCAATGTTCTTTCTATTGAAACCTTGAACTGATGATTACAATAGAAGGCTTAGCCATAGCCCGTATATGTACACAATGGTGACTTATTTATACTACTCTAGAATTGATCCTAGTCATCTATTCTAAACATAGTACTAATGCCAAACAATCATTGATTAACCATAACATGTCATACCATTAATATGAGATATTATCTATCTAATATTTCAAGGTTTTAGGGGAGGCAATTTTTGAGGGGAAAACTTTTTTGTTCTAAAAAAGGAAGTTTAGGAGGGAAAAATTAAGTGATCAATAATTTTATCATGCATGAGTTGATGAAACCAAACTTCTTAAATGTTAAATATTTACAAATCGTTAAACATAATAATTATAATTTCTTTATAAATATTATTATTTAACCCGTGTGTAACACACGGGTATTAAACCTAGTTAGATAATACAATAGAAATGAACAAGTTTCTACAAATCTTCAGACATTGCTGAAAGTTATGGCAACTCCAATACTTTTCAGCTCTGACACAACTGTATGTACCGAATATCTTTAGCTGATAGAAATGTCTACTAGAAAACAGTCTTACAGCAACTATAGTTGTTGAGCAAATGCATTCATAAATGAATCAAGATCTCAGAGATTTCCGCAGATGATCCGTGTGATCATTTGGACTTGAACTTGTCTTTAGAAGATTGAATCAATGACATCTAACACTTAGAGTGATTTATATAGCCTCAACCTTACATTCCAATAATATTAATATCCTCCACGTTTAAAAATAAAAATGTTTGTTGTTGGTGCAAAATTAAATAAAACTAATGTCCTATACAAAAGTTATGACCATTTATAAAAAGAATGAGGATTACGATTGAGAAAACATTACTGATATTACACATTTTAATTTTAAAAGTAATAGATGTCATAAACTCATTTATTTTTACATTTTCTACAAAATAATCATTTGTTGAACTTATTCATTCATCATTCTTAAATCATAGTTATTTATTATTTGTAACTCTAGAATCTTAATTTATATAAGGGTTATTGGATTTTAATAATCCGAACTTTTGTATATTAGCCGATATTAATCCTAACTTTAAAAATTGCCTATGTCAATCCCAACTTGTAACTTATTTTCCAACAATGATCCTCTGTTAAGATTAACTTAACACCGTTAAATTTTTTTCGAATTTTTAACCGAGGCTTTAGGGCTATTGATCGGGAGGACGATAGGAGTCTATTCATGTAAAAATTACCTTGAGCCGGCCCTCCAAATAACCAAACGACCTTCAATCGGGTCTATAAACCTAACGGTGATTAAATCGCATGTTAAAATTTCTTCGTTTGGAGCATCGACTCAAGTTAAGTTTTGCATGATTAGACTCGTATCATCCTCCCGATCAAAAGCCCTAAAGCCTCGGTAAAAAATTCGAAAAAAGTTTAACAGTGTTAAGTTAACTTTAACGGAGGATCATTGTAGGAAAATAAGTTACAAGTTGGGATTGACACAGACAATTTTTGAAGTTGGGATTAATATCGGCCAATATACAAAAGTTCGGATTATTAAAATCCAATAACCCTTTATATAATACTAACTAGATATTAGACCGGGTCGTGCGTTGCAGCGGCCGGGTCAGGTGTTCGGGTCTTACGTATGTGACTTTATCACTGCGTTGATAAGAAAAAGTATCAGGTCATGTATGTCACGCCACCATGCCGTAATATGTCACACAATATTAAAAGGTAAAGAAATTTAAAAATTAGAAGTCAACACGATACCCCAGTCAAATTAGAATGTTGAAGTAGTTTTATAGTCAAAGTAGAGTAAGAGAACAAAGTCGAAAACTCATCAGGGCTAAAATGTCAATTATTAAAAGTCGAGGACTAAAACCGTAAATACGAAAAAGTAAAAAAACGACACGTGGCAACACGTGGTTGGACCACGTGTCACCACGTGAATGGACACACCACAACCGACCTTCCTTATTACGAAAGTTATAAATTTGAAACGTCAGTCAGATATTTCAAACTAGTCCTTTTAAGTTTATTTTTTTAAAGTTTAACCATTTATTTAACTTTGACATATTTATAACTTTAACTTGTAACTTGACTTTTTATTCTTGTGACTACTAATGGTTTTTTCAACTTACAACTTTGACTCCCTACCACACCTTGACATACTTACGACTTTTACATCCCAACTTTGAGTAGTTATTATTTTGATCTCTGTTTCGGGGAAAAACACTAACATCTTGTAGGTACTACATCAAGGTAGATGTAAAAATCCGTTCGGATTAAGGATCGAACTTTTTTTTGTCATAAGTCTTTTCATTGACCTCCCAAATTGTTAGTTAGTGCAAATACAAGTTGAGATTTTTTCAGATAATCCAGACCTTTTAATCTTTTATAACCAAGTCACATTGAAAATTATGTAACATAACTATTTTTTTTAATAAAAAAACACATTAATCTTTAAAGAGAAATACGTCACACCTGCTATAGTAGGATTTAAACCCAAGCATGTAACATAAGTACATTACTATTTTTTTTGAACGGCTGTGTATTATATAACACCCAAGCAAGAAGCTAGGAAAAAAATACAAAAGGAAATAAGAAAACTTACAGTGGGTAGACATAAATTAAAAGCATTCCAAAGTGATTGTAAAAGAAGTCCGTTGGCTCCAACCTGCACAAATTTTTGTTGCACGGTTGCATATCATAGGAACGACATTGCCTTTACCTCGTTTACAATTTGGTCTACCGTCTTCACCTTGTTACCATGACTTTGTTCGTTTCTAGCTTTTCAAAAACACCAACATGTAACTAATACAATTGCATTGATAAGTCTTTCCATATCGGGGAGCCGGGCTTGTGCACATGAAGCTCAAAGATATCATTGATAGAGAAGGCATATAGTGAGCTAATTTTGCACCATGAGGCCACTGCTATTAGCAAAAAGTACATTACTATTAACTAGAAGATGTATAATATGAAAACTTGGTTTTATTAGGAAAACTCTGAAAACTCATTTTGTGGATGAAAATTGGCCACATGATCCCTTCCTTCACTTCTTTGTCTTTTCTATTGAGGGTAAAAATGACATTTTACTACTCTCACATTTCTCCAAAATCTGACAAATATCCTCCCAATATCATTTATATTATTCATATCTTTAAAATGATTTAAAAATTCTCTTTTTCTCCACCGGATCCACCCTCAAAACAACCATTTTTCTCCACCAGATCCACTCTCAAAGATCATGAAAATCGAAGTAGAAAACGAACAAGATGATGATGGCGATGAACTTGATATTAACAAAGAAACGGGTGAGTTCGGTGTGATTTTGAATTTAGTTGGTAACATCGGAGAACGACCACCAGATCTGACAACCGTCATCTTCACCGGATCTTCACCTTTGCCGTCCATTCCCATCTACAAGCCATCGCTGCTAACCAGAATTAATGGTGGTGACGAGTTAAACAAGATCTGGAATAACAAAACTATACAGATCGTGATTTGTTTCCTGCTTCGAGTGAGCCGTTTGGTAAAATCGAGAGTTATGCACCCAGATTGGTAAGACGTGTTTCCTTCTCTGTTGTCGTATTCGCCGGAATTTATGGAGGTCCAACGAAAAAGTTAATGTTTTAAAACAATCCAGTGGTTCAGATGTATGTAGAAAACCGACGGGGTTATTTGCAACTAATCCTGTGGTAACATGGAGCATAAACGATGTTTCAGTTTCCATGCTCGGCCTCTGCATCTCTCTCTGGTACGATATCAAAACCCTTGCTTTCTGTTTGCATTTGCTATGTTCCTTGAGGTTGTTGTTGTTTTTATAAGTTGTACAATAGATGAGTTGGAGCCCCTGGATGAGTTTTACTTTTGTGTGTTTATGAAGAAGAAATTAGGTTTTTTATAGGGAAGCTTTCATAAATATTTTATGACTGTGTACTTGTGTGTCTGATTGATTGATTACATAGGGCCCATTGATTACATTATTTTATTTTTTGAATCCTCATCCACTTTGTTTTAGCCTGTTCTTTTACAAGTGGGTTTAAATTGAATTGTTTAGTTCATTTATTAAATTCTATTAGACGGTTAAAGTTCAAAAGTAAAACTAACGCATTCTCGTTCATTTGTTTAATCCATCAAGTTTTAATTATAATAAAATATGTAACGTGATGTAACATACATACTATGTATAAAAAGACATGTATTTTTTTATTAATTTTTAATAAAATTTTTAACATGATGTAACACATGTAACATGCCTAGAGTGACACGAAATCCATGTAGTTTTGTTTTTAAAAAAACATGTAACACGATGTAACAAACGTAATGCATTAAGTTTTTGTTTATAAAATATGTAACATGATATAACAAACGTAATTCATTCGGTAAGTTAAATATGTAACAATATGTAACTTTGAGTAACATTATTTAGACTTTAACTTATGTAATTTTGCTTTATTGTTTTTTAAATTTAAGTTAAATATGTAACAATATGTAACTTTGATTTTTTTAGTTCATGTATCGGATTTTATAACAACTTTCTATAAGTGTATATTTCCAATTAAAATATGTAACACAATGTAACATATGTAATACTATGTCAGAATTGACATGTAATGTTTTTCATTCTTTAATAAAATATGTAACACGATGCAACATGTCTGGCTGAAACTTAACCATCTACTTTTGTTTTTAATAAAATATGTAGCATGATGTAACAAATGTACTAGTTACGTTTTCAAGTGTTTTTTAACCATCTAGTTTTGTCTTTGCTGTTCGAGTGCTTGACATACGTACTGGTTAGTTTTCAACATGTTGTTCATATTTCAGTTAAATATGTAACAATATGTAACTTATGTGATTTTGCTTTATTGCTTTTTTAAATTCAAGTTAAATATGTAACTATATGTAACTTTGATTTTTTTTATTCAAATATGTATACGATGTAACATATGTAACGATGTAATAAAATATGTGAGTACAGACGTTATGTTACATTGTGTTACATATTTTATCAAAAAAACAAACTGGATGGATTGTGTCAATTCAGACATGTTACATCATGTTACACATTCTATAAAATTTGGAAAAAAATTATGTTTGTTCAAACGTAATGTTACATGTCTGGAGTGAACGTTAATTCATTCAGTTTTGTTTTTTAAAAAAATATGTAACAAGATAAAACAAACGTAATCCATTAAGTTCTGTTTTAAAAAAATGTAACGCGATGTAACAAACGTAATCCATGGAGTTTTGTTTTTATATAATATGTAACACGATGTAACAAACGTAATCAATTCAGTTTTGTTTTTTGAAAAATTATGTAAAATGATGTAACAAGATGTAGCATGTCTGGACTTACACTTTAATCCATATAGTTTTGATATTTAGAACTATGTAATAAATTGAAATTGTGATGTATATATTAAGGGCATATATTTTTTTATGTAACACGAGGTAACATATCTAACGGTTTTTATGTAAGAATATGTAACTTATGTGATTTTGCTTTATTGCTTTTTTAAATTTAAGTTAAATATGTAACAATATGTAACTTTGATTTTTTTTTAATTTAAATATGTATATGATGTAACATATGTAACTTTGATTTTTTATAGATCCAAATATGTAACATGATGTAATAAAATACGTAACACGATGTAACTTGTCAGATTGGCACTTAATCCATCTAGTTTTCTTTTTTGTAGGTAAATGAACTTTTGTATCAAAAATGAAGAGATTATCAAGAAACGAAGCATGTATGAAGCATGATTGAAAGTATGTAACACTATGTATGAACTAACATGTATTTTTTTTATCAATTTTAACGAAATATGTAACACGATGTAATAAACGTAATCCATACAGTTTTGTTTTTTAAAATATATGTAACACGATGTAACAAACGTAATCCATGGAGTTTTGTTTTTATATAATATGTATCACGTTGTAACATATGTAACATGATGTAACAAACGTAACATGTCTGGAGTGACACGTAGTCCATTCATTTTTGTTAATATGTAACAAGATGTAACAAACCTATCAACCAGTGTAACAAGGTGTAACAAACGTACCAGCTAGTGTCAATGAAATAAAAAAAGTAGGAGAGAGAAATTATAAAGTATGTGAGAGAATTATATTAAATAGAAAAAAGTAGGAGAAAAAAATTATTTTATATTAAAAAGAGAGAAGTGAGTGAGTTATGTGACTTTCCTATTTTACCCTTTATGTACTTTTCAAGTACACACAAATAATAAAATAATGGTCATGAAACAAGAAGCAATCTTAGCCATTAATCAACCTAAATCAATGGTTATAATGAGGTTTATAAGGTTTTTCAATATAAGTGGATTTTTATTCTAGTCATCCCCCTATTAACTATCAAACTATGAAAAAGCCGTTAAAAAAATAAAAAAATTAAAGCAATGAAAAAAAAATTGAAAATAGTACGTGAATCCCAGATGACACAAGCAGCCCAAATCAAGCCCACAGTACTTCCTTTAGGGTTTATCAATCTCATCGTTATATCATCCAACGGCCAATAATGCATCACCATCACCATCTCTCTCCCCTATAAATCTACAACACGGCTCCGTTCATCCACACCAAAACCTAAAACCCTAATCCACCATCTTCCGTAACTATTTATCAATATCTCTACAACAACGATGTTATTAGTTACCGGCGATTTACAAAAAAATGGGGCGAATTAGCTAATATTCGTAAAACCCAATGTAAATCGTCGAAAATCGAGCCGTTTCCGGGAAACGACGGTTGAGAGGCTCATTTATGGGCCGATCCTGTCGCTGGAAACGGCGTTGTCACATCCTATCGCCTTGGGGAGCAGATTTTGCAATTACCTCTTGGGATTGGCCGTGAGAAAAACATTTACTATTCATTTCAATTGTTGTTGTTGTAATTAGCCTGTGATGAAAACTTTATAAATTAACACCATCTTTCGGGACTGATTGACCTTTTATAAAGGTTTTGATGTTAATTCTGCAATTCTGAGGCTAGATTTGTGTTTAATTTCTGTTGTGTCTTCAAAATTGAATCTAGCAGTTAGTTTTAGTAACAGTTTTATAACAATCTATTGGAATTTATAATAAGTTGTTAGGTAAAAATGAGGTTTTATATTGTTTTCAGTTTGCTTTTTTGTAAATGGTTTTGTTTCAAAACATGTTAAGTGGAAGTAATTAAACACCGTTTGTTTTGAGACTAAGTTTTCATTTCACTATTGCGATATGACAATATTTTTAAGGGTTATTGGATTTAATCATTTTCAATTATTGGTTATTGGCCGCTGTCATCCTTAAGTATTACTTTGGCCAATATAACTTCATCTAACATTTTGGTGTGTGTAACACAAAAAGTTAAAAAATTAACTAAAAATTGACCAAAAGTGACTTGAATTGGTTAACTTTTGGTGATACGGTGTTCGTAACATCAAAAGTTAACCAAAAAATAATTAAAAGTTAATCAAAAGTGACTTGAATTGGTTGAATTTTGATGATATGGACATTAAAATGTTTAGTTGAGAGTGATATTGGCCAAAGTGATACTTGAGGGTGATAACAGTCAATAACCAATAGTTGGAGGTGATTAAATCCAATAACTCTATTTTTAAAAGGCGTATATTGTAAATCTTAGATTCCATAATATTTTTTTGCTATCTAAACTAGACTTATTCAGGTGTTGCGTGTTGCGGCAGCTGGGATAGTTATGTTTTGAACGGAGGCACGTATGCGTGATTGTTATTGGCTGTCGGTAACGGTTTGATCTGACTGATGTGAAAATTAGAAACAACAAAATATACGCGAACCAAACCACCCAATTGTAGATTATTTGACTAATTGCTGCAAGCACAAGCCGGAATCTAAGCCACTAATCGTCATTGAGAACCACCAATTACCAACTTAACTCACAACAATGATTTTCAAAATTCAAGCTTACAAATCCTTACCAACAAGTATTATCTGTTTAGTTAATGTGTGAGAATCAAACAATCATGTCACATTGCCCTTCTATTTTACAATGTAAGTAAACTGATCCTAAACAAATTTGGTATTATAATGTTGAGGTTCAAATATAAATATTAAGAAATTTTGTTTTTTCTAGTTTGGTCACATTAACCATGTTAGTTCAAAATCTGATGTAATATTGGTGTTTTATGTATTGATGTTCAAAATGCATAATATACTCTCTAGTATATGTAACTTTGGTTTGTAAGTTTTTTTAGCAAGGCATTTCACGCAAAAGAGGTATTTTAGCTAGGTTACAATTTTAAAAAAAATTAAACTAAAATCACAAACTCAACCTATACCTGGTCCCAAACATAGTTTCCCATGCGACCTCTCATCACTAGTGTTATCGGTTAAAGCCTGGACGTGATATAGACTCAACATGTTTGGTATAGCAGGCGGTGATCTGAAAGATAATGGCTTTACTTTGTTTTGCACGGCAAATACATATCATAAAAAAAGGGGGCTAACAAGTAGCTAAAAATCCCGATGAAGTACAAAAGAAAACAAAAAGACAAATAAATAGAAAGACAAACTAACAAAAAGTGTGTTGTTTATTGGTTACTTTATATTTATACTTTGCAATATTTTTAACTATAATTCTGTTCTACACTTCAAATATCAATGTAATGTTATTTATCACTATTATTTAACCATTTTGTGAAAACTATCTTAACTCACATATGGAATTTGATCACTTTAATGAATTGGTCGATATTAATCTCAACTTTAAAAACTCTTTCTAATAGTCCCAACTTGTAATTTATTTTTTTCTATCGAGTCTTTTATAACGGATACTCAAAAAACCTATCAGACCATTTTTGTGTCTCATAAAAACCTTACCCGACCATTTTTGTGTCACACTTATAAAAGGTTCGATGGAGGAAAATAATTTACAAGTTAGGACTGTCACAAGGAATTTTTAAAGTTGGAATTAATATTGGTCAATTCATTAAAGTTCGGATTATTAAAATCCAATAACCCTAGTAATATTTGACGAACAATTTGATACTCAATGTGGGGGCAAATAGTGTTTTTCATAATCTAATTGTTTCTAAACATTGTCAGTTTCTCTAAATTTGCCTAAAAAATGATTTCTTGGTACAAGCAGTCTTCATATACTCCTCCCTCTTGAATCTCATGGTAGGAGAAATGACAATCAACCCCTAGAACTAGTTATGTGGGTTTGGAATATATGAGATTTTTATATAAGGCGGAACAACATCCTTGACACTTTATTTATTTATTTATTTCTATTGATGAAATGCTAACTATGTTTTCTTTTATGTAGCAACATATGTCTCAACAACAGGAGACTAACAAATTTTTGGTAAAGCAGTTACAAACTACTAAAGAGAATTCCAAGAAACCGTTGGAGGATGTGGTTATTGATTAGATGGTGATAGAATTCTTTGGAATGATAAACTGATTGCTAAGAAACTCTCAAAAAACCGTCAAAAAGTCGCCTAGGTTGAATGGTATGAAAGATATGGCTCAAAGGAAACCTAAAAATGTATTTATAAACTTTTCCCGCTTGGCCCAACGTAGGCTACGGTGGAACACTTTATGAAACCTCCAAATTCTTCATTTCTTGCTCTCTTTGACTCGTAAAACTTGTGCCATTCATTCTAGTGAAGGCGCCTTCACATTCTGTTGCCTGAGCATCTAGTCACCTCCAATTTTGTCGCATGTTTTTATAAAATGGTACATTTGTAGAAACATAACAAAGTTTTAATTTTTTCTAATTAAGTTACTCAAGTTTAAAAATTGTTCTAATTATGTCATTCGCTTTCATATTTTATTCAAATTATATTTTAACATGTTATTTTCGTATGTTCTTTTACGTTTCAGCTAAGAGTTATTTTTTACATTTTTATGCTAATGTGAAGCGGTGATGTGAATTGTAGATTTAATTTTTTATTTTTTTTATTATTATTAACATGTTTTTAAATATTTTAATATAATTACATATATTAAATTTTCCGACTCTCACATCTTCTCCTCAATTCTTTTCTTGACACAAACAAAATCCAACAATTGCTTGATTTGGAGGTTTAGTCACACAATTTGAGCAAAATATGTTTGAGTGATTTAATTAGCACAAAATTGAAAGTTGTTTAGTTTTATGACATTTCCCCTTTTATAAAGTCCCCTTTATAATACCTAAATAAATATCAATTATGATCTTTGGTTCATTGATGCTTCTAATAAGCTCAACATGTTAACATGTTAAGGTGATGCACCTAAAACTTTATTAACATAAGAAAATTTTGGGTTTAAGTCTCACATGTAACAAAATTAAAACATCAGGTGAGACCATTATTTTCTTACCTAAAGTGGGTTTTTTCAAGGGCAGTCTCTGGTTGAATGAGTGCGTGAGTGAGTAGCTAGTCAATTATTCAAATTAACATTAAAGAAAAACCTCTATTATAATATAGCAAAATAAATTTGCGAACTTAGACACCTTTTGAAAGCTTCTACAATAATCATGAATTTATATCCTCAAAATTGATTTATTTTCTAAATTAAAAAATACTTCTTAAAAAATACTTGTCGTTTATTTTATAGATATTTAGTTTTGAACTAGTGATATATTATATAACTTAGGGGCTGTTTGGAAAAATCTGAATCATTAAGTGCTGAATGGTTAAGATGTTTGAACTATTAAGAAAATATCAATATGAGGGATGCTGGGGTAGAATTTTAGATGAGGCTAAAATTTGTATATGCCTCATTTAGTTTCGTTCAGTATCTCTTTGTCTCTTAACTATTCATCACTTAATTGAACCATTCGGATGCTCTTTTTTTATGAAACAAAGACTCTGAATGCGGAATGCTGAATGATTAAGCATTGAACTTAATCATTAAGAGGTGAAACAAACAACCCGTTAAAGTATTTTCAAAATCGTATAGATATCAAGTATAACAAAAAAGAGATATATATCAAAACAAACTTGTAAAAAATATTTGAATTTCAATTCTATATAACAAAAGCATATCAATGAAAAACTCAACTTAAGAATTTAAAATTGAATAAGCTAGATATGTGACAAGGTCGCTTGATGCGGAGAATGTGAGTCTTGCATATTTGACTTCACGCACATTAATATTTTTTTTCATGTTTTGCACATAACAATGTAAAGTTATACACACATTACATATTAAAAGACGAAGATTTCTCCAAACATATATATTAAAATGATAACTACGTCAAAGCCAATGGGTTAAAGTCATAAATATATTAAATTTTGGTAGAGGTCAAAGTTATAAATCGACTAACTTAGCAAGAGGTCATAACGATATTAAATAAGTTAAATTTGAGGGCTAAATTCATAATAACAATATTAAACTTAAGTGGGGGGAGGGTGTGAATGTGTGGTTATTTGGGGGGGGGGGGGGTGGGGTGGGGTGGGGTGGTTGAGAGTGTCCAACAAGACTCTCATTTAATAGTATAGATAATTGTTAAACCTAGTGCTTCTCACTTCTGAGTTTAATTAAAATTTTCTTTTGAACATAAATTCTTATATTTTATAGAATAAAGATTTAGACATCAAATCTAATGCTAAAAATAAAAATATTACCAATAAGACACCAACTCTATTTGTCTTAATTAACTAGAAGCATGTCATGGTTTTATTTATTACTTGATTTATGACTTCTATGTGTTTTTAAGTATAGTTAGAGTTTATTATGTACAATAATCATTCTTGTTTTAAAGTATGTGTTTTTTAAAGTTGGATATCCTTATCCTTATCTACACTAATCATTATGTAGAACAATCATTCTTGTTATTTATTTATTTTAAAAATATTTATTACTATTCTAATTTAATATGTGTAACACACTGGGTATATATTACACTCCGACCGATGACGGAATTATTGACGCGGACGAAAATGGATGATTGTTCATAGCGCATGGTACTCAAAATAGTTTAAATACTATTAAAATTCAATTATCCAAACAAAACTAAATTATAATCCAAACACAAACAAATGAAAAAAATCAACTTGATTTAACTTATTTAACTAGGTCCAAGAATCCTATGCGTGAAGCATCTTGAGATAATCAACTACGCTGTAACAGAAATCATGTGAAAAATAGTATTTGTTCAGCTAACGAATTAGGTGGTGAGTAAACATAGGTTTGAAATACATATAAGTACAATGATAAAAATTCAATTCATGTCGTTATGTCATAACTTATAAATGCAAATATGTACATACAAGATAACAACGCATAATCAAACATTGAACAAATGATCAAGGGGGGTCCACATGATAATGATACTCAGTTATAATCATCCAAGAATCAGGGGGTGGGTCGTTTGACCAATAGGTCTACCATTAGTAATTGTCGGTTTTTACAAATTAATGATTACACTTGCACAAAAATTACTATCAGGCTATGAACACATAATTTACAAGTAAATACATAACATGAATTGTTTTAATAATAACATTATATAACTGATAAACTGAAATATGATAACTGAAATCTGATTAAATAGGTCACATGATATCACCGCAAATTGAAAACAAGAAATGGGCTATGAATACTCACTTGATAATTGCTCGATGAAGTGAATAAAAGTAAAACTCGAATAAAAAGGCACCGAAAATCTCCTTAAGGATCACCTAAGTAATGTCGGCTTATGTTAAAATGATAACTAAATGAATATAGGAATCTAGGGTTAATCGAAATTTGGGTTTAAGTAAATTAGATGTTACAATTGAAAATAGATAATAATGTAATAGTAATAGATTTATTTTAACCATGATTTGATAAGTAATATCAAGTTTAACTCTTTACAAAATTAAGTAAAATCAATTGTTCATTAAGTGACAAGACCAATATGATAACTTCAATATTTATTTATAAAATTAATTTAAAAAAATTAATCCTTCAGATAACTCCCTGATTATAGTCGTAAATAAATAATGATCAACATGATTAAATTGTAATTCCCAAAAGTATTCAATACAAAAATCCATAAGTAAATTAGTTTACTTAAATTTTATATTTTTACACCAAAGCTATTAATGTTTAAAACTCAAAACCTTATGTGAAAACATTCTTAGGTAGTATAAAATTTATATAGTTGTGTTTAAATACTTCCCATACATTAACTCATAAAACATTTCGTAAACTATTAGAAATTTAGAGGGTGCAATACAACTATGTAAAAAGATTTAATGTTAAATTAAAGAATTATCAATAGTTAAATAATTATATGTTTCTTAATAAATTGAATTTGTTTCAAACTATGATCACAAAAAAACATAAATGCATAGACACGTCTAGGTTGTGACTCAAAACCTGGACCTTTTGATCATTATAGAAACGACTAACCATCAGGCCACTCGAACTTTTGTTAATTTAACTGAAACCAAAATCATTATAAAATAGTGTAACCTTAAACCCCAACTTCTTACATAAACCCTAGAAGCCTAATCGTAAATATCGAACATCAACGGAGATCTGTAATTGAAATCAGATACAAGACTTATAATCTAGATGACAATACATATGTAATGATGTGTTTGATTACCTGTATTGATGATAAAACGACGGAGGTTAATAGGAAAAAGAAGAACCGTAACTGTCGATTCAATTGATGATATAGACGATGATGGAGATGCAATTGGAGTTGCAGAATCACTCAATGATGATAGAAGATTAAAAACCCTAACGTAATTGCTGTTAACAGTGACACATAAGTGGTGTTCGAGTAATGGCTCAACCATGGAGAAGACGATGATTCAAGGTGAATTTATGTATGTGTCGAGATGAAATGGAAGATTCATGAAGATTTGATGAATGTGTATGAGTGTCGTGGGTGTTACATATAAGATTAAATTTGATGTTAAAGATGTAAACGAGTTCGTGTTGATTACGGCTTATAAATGTGCATAAATCTACCGAAATTTCGTGATTGCAGTTAAACTAACTTGATGATCAAACTTTTCAAGGGATAAGGAGCTGTTTAGATTGTATTAATTTGAATTTTATAAACACGTATACTGATTTTGATTTCAAATTTTCCAATGCTTACGGGAATGGGTTTTATGTGATGATAGCTGCTAAAATCTTGATTAATACTGGGTTTGTGGTTCGAAACTTTCTTCTAAAGTGATTTGGTAGGTTAAATTGGGTCAAAATTGTTTAGATTTGTTGCTTTGGAGCCCCGGCGGAGTTTTCCGGAGCTTGCCAGAGACGGCAGTCGGGAATAACGGGAATGAGGTTGGGTTTTGTATAATGTACAGCTTAACCCCTGCTAGCACTATTTGAATGTATTCAGCTTGTATTAAGTTTTAAATTAAGTATTAATATTTACACATTCAATCCTTTAACTTTGCTTTGTTAATTAAAACTCTAATTTAACTAAGCTACTAATTAACTTTATAAAACTTAATAAATTTTATAAAACTAGATTTATATAATTATTTTAATTTCCTTTATAAATCACATGTTTCATTTTTTTTAAAGTGAGCGTTATAACTCATTAAAATAAAATTGTATTTTAATTGCTAATTAAATGATTCGATGTAGTTAGGTAATTGGAAGAGAACTATGAAATATATATGTGCATTTCATACTAAATTACTAATTGGAATGATTACCTAAATGTGCAAAAAGGTGTGGGTTTGAGATTTGATTCAGGGTACATGTTACAGTATAAACATAGTAAAAGCAAAAAAAACTCAGCAATATCTATTCTTTGGTATTTTAAAAATATAGTTTGGTTTTCAACGGTCCTAAGTATAACCTTTTGGTTTTTACCGGTCCCAATTTTTTAATTGGCTGGTAACGGTACCAACTTTTATCACTTTTACAACCAACAGACCTTCATTAAATTTTTTATAAAGATGTTAATTTTTTTCGAATTCAAACCCGATGTGTTAGGGGTATTGATTGGAACGAGAATGTGAGTCGATTGATGTAAAGTTACCTCGAAACGGCGTTTCGAATAACGAAACGGTGCTTCAATCGGGTGTTTAAACCTAACGGTACTTCAATTGGATGTAAAAACTTTGTCGTTCGGAGCGTCGTTTCGAGATAGCTTTTACATCAATCAACTCGTATTCTCTTTCCGATCAAAAGCCCTAAAACATCGCTCTTAAATTAAAAAAAACTTAACAACGCCGTTAGAAAAAAATTAACGACGGTTTGTTGGTTGCCTAATTAATTAAACTTTTGACTATTACCAGCTAATTCAATAGTTAAAATCGGTAGAAACCAAAAAAATGATAGTTAAGACCGTTTAAAATAATATTAAGAAATAAAAGACAAATAGTGGACCGATATTTGAAGTGACACGATTTGAGTTGAACGTCTCAATATAATGTGGACCGATACTCTATTGCTGTGTTGCTACTTGACACACACATAAGTACATAAGTACACAGCATTTGGCTTAAAAACATTGGAACATGATGTGGTTGTAGGTCCAGTGGGGCCGACCAATATGAACGACACCGTCCGCCTTCAAAAACAACTTAAAGAACATTCTAGTCTACAAGAAGCTTACACATGGGGGTTATCTGTCTTTATATGAAAGTTTGATGTTGACCTTAAGTCAACGCTTTGTTCTGCTCGGTGTTTCTGGATTGTAGTAATCATGGTAAAGGTAAAGAGAGTATCCCACGATCCTGATGAGCTTGGCAAGAACACCGTCCCTTGTGGTAATGAGTTGGTAGGCGAGCATCGGTTCAAGGTAAGTTTGACATAAATAGACTCGTATCGTCCTCCCGATTAAAAGCCCTAAAACATCGGTTAGAAATTAAAAAAAATTAACGACCTTAAGTTAACTTTAATGACAAATCATTGTATGGAAACAAGTTACAAGTTGAGATTGTCAAAAGAAATTTTTAAGTTGGAATTAATATCAGCCAATATACAAAGATTCAATTGCATATTTACCTCTATAAACACCCCCTAATTGCATATTTCATTATTTCCCCAACTAAAAAATCAATTGCATATATACCCAATGTTAACTAAATGACCTTATAAAATGAGTATATTTGCAAATTAAAGTTGTTTATAGGGGGAAATATGCAATTGATTTTATTGGTTGGGTAAATATGCATTTAAAGTGTTTTGGAGGGGAACATATGCATTTAGCCCATATACAAAAGTTCGGATTATTAAAATCCAATAACAAAAAAAAACTTTTTCAAATTCTTTTCAAAATAGTTCAAGATATTAGCACTACATCCGGTTATTATCAAGACAACTTCGATGGAAGGCGGAACAAATCTTTCACCCCGAAACAAAAGTGCGTTTTGACGGTCATGCAACTCGCAATTGGTAACTTTAAAACCCATTTTATATCTGTCAAATGAAAAAAAAAAAGAGTAAAATACCTTTTGTATACCCGTGTTTTGTCAAAAATAACCATCTGAAACCTAAAGTTTAAAACCGTTTACTTACACCCCGACTTTTCACTTTTTCATCTGTTTGTATCTATCTCACTAACTTCGTTAAATTTTTTTCTTAGATCTAAATGAAATGACCAAAATACCCTTTAACTCATATATAAACCAATTTATACCAAACTAATACAAAGAAATATTTTAATACAAACCACAACCATCACGAACCACCGCACAACCACCTGCAAATTACCCCTTTCTTGCCTATTGACAACACCTCCGCACAACCACCTGCAAACCACTCCTTTTTTGCCTGATGACACAACCTCCGCACAACCACCAACCACCTGCAAACCGCAACCATCAGCCACATTAAGCAACGCCTAAATAGTGAACCCGCCATCACAGCCGACCAAAAACAACCCTTGATGCCCTAATCAAACGATCTACAGTTGATGATGAAACCATCTCCAAATTCAACCAATATCATCATCTATTCCCCATCATTTGAAGCCCTAACCAACAACAACCGCCATACCTGACACAATCACCACCATCTACCGTCGTAACCACCAGACCACCTCATCTTCACATTTGCATCAACATCGATTACCCACCACCCCATCCCTTTCTGATTTATGTTCTAATAATCACCACTTGATTGCACCTAGCCCTATTCATTTCTAATTTCTTAATCTCGTCCATCTCTTAAATGGTGGCTATGATGGGAGCGGTGTTGTTCTCTTGGTCAGAAGTTGATGGTGCGATGGAGTTTTGGTGGTGATTTGGGGCTGTGGTGGTGGTCGGCAATTAATGGTTTTGGGCCAACGGTTCTAATGTGATTTGGGGGTTAGGTTTTTGTTTTGGAATGTTAATATATAAAGGAAGATTTCATAATATTATATTATATATTAGTTATATATTTTGAATTAGGTGCTTATAATTTAATATTTTATTTAGAGTAAAATTACCTTTTGACGTTGATAAAGAAGACCGGTTGGGATATGACACTGTTTAATTGTTTTAAATAAAATAATAATGAGGGTAATCTGGTCATTTAATTAAAAATTAGCTGAAACTTTTAACTCTGTTAGTTAAATTGATACAAATAGATAAGAAAATGACCCGGGGTGCAAGTAAACAAATTTAAACATTATGTTTCAGACCGTTATTTTCGACAAAACCCAGGTGTACAAAAGGTAATTTACTAAAAAAAGAAAGCTTTAAAAAGTTCAAGTACAATAAAAAATGTTATGCGGATTTTTGGTGTCTTAAAAGCTAAATGGGTATTATTAAGTGATCGGCCCAAGCTTTTAAACGTGAGAAGATAAAGAATGTGATGTATGCTTGTTGCATATTGGATATTATAATACAATCCTTAAAGATGAAGGGAAAACAATATCACCTACGCATATTCGTAATCCTCCAACGAATGAAAACATTGACAAAGATAACAATCGTAGGAAGAAGGATCCTAACATACATCACATGCTACAATACGATATTGTGGAGCACATTCAACGTCCTTAGGAACAGTAAAATGTGAATCAATAAATTGAGAATCTTTTAGTTTATTTATTTTCTTTTTTTTTAATATTAGTCAATTTATTTAATTGTAAGTTTTATTTATCTAATGAAAATGGTTCATCTTTTTTTTTTTAATTTGTCTTTTATTTATTTAATCGTTATTTTTGTAATAAAAATATTTTAATTTTGATAATCTAATTATTTTATTTATTTCACTACATTGTAAGATCACCTTTGTTTTTTGGGTGGGAGGGGTCCCAAAGGGCCGGGATGAGTTGAAAAAAATATGAAGTGAGTTGACATAATTTTATTTAGGGTTATTGATTTTTAATAATTCGAACTTTAGTCTATTGACCGATATTTGTCTTAACTTAAGAAATTTCCTATGACAGTCCTAACTTGTAAACTATTTTCTTCGACCGGATTTTTTAATGGAAAATTTTTGTGTCCCAAAAGAACAAACCAGACCATATTTGAGTCTCATGAAAAATTAAACCCGACCATTTTTGTGTCACTTACAAAAGGCTCGATTGAAGAAAATAATTTACAAGTTGAGACTGCTTTAGAGGTTTTCTTAAGTTAAGATTCATATCGATTAATATAGTAAAGTTTGAATTATTAAAATTGAATAACACAAAACCCTTTTATTTAAGTAACTCATCTTATGAACTCTTCAGAGTGTGAACACTCCCTTCTCCCTAAATAAATGGGTTGTTATTGTATTTGGACATTGAGCCATTGAGGTGCACAAATTGGGTTCTAGCTCAAATATGTTCAAATTGATTAAAGATGGTTATATCAGATTTTTCACCAAACTGGTTTTGATTGAAACCAGTTTTGCGAAGGAAGAATCAGGGTTGACAAGTTTCAAACCAAGTGTTAATCGTTTGTTTCGGGTTTGTTCATTTTCAACCCGATATAAAAGTCTAGGGATACAAATCGATTTAGCCTTATGCTCTGCTGGGCGCATGGTTTAAAGGGTCTGCAGGGGCCACCGTTTCCATACATTTTTTCACCGATAGTGCTAAATTTTACCCTAATGTCTTAACATTTTTTATATGTATTAAGTTTGCTCACGCAATCTTTTTTACATATAATATATTATATGTATTGCTTGTCTAACAAAATAGTATAAATTACTACTTTGGCTAGTTGTATTCTATTAACTATTAAAAATTATGGATTTTGTTTATAAAATATTTTGGCTCATAGTTCGAACTCTAAAAATCCAATGAATCAAATTAAAATCTCAATTAACAAGAAGGACCAAAAGGGTAGGGGATTATACTCTCGTCGTCGAACTCGAACAGAAGGCGGAAGCATATAACAATTTCAAGCAGAATCATACCACGATTTGTGAATTATGAACTCAAATAGAAGCAGAGAACGATCATTTGATTAGTGCCGAGACATTATATATTTAGAGTTTTTATTGTTTGACTCGATCCAAATCGCTAACCTAACATATAATCCGAAACATAGTGATAAGTTATCACTGATAACAAAAGAAATTATAAATCCCGTGATTTTTTGTCCTTGTAATATAAAAGTTCAAGATCTGCCATTCATCCTTTTGTTCGGGTCCAAAGTAGTCTCATATGGGGTCCAGCCAAGTTGTTTTCATGTGTTCATATTATAACCCGACAGCAACCCGTGCTCATATTTTAAACCAAAAGCAACCCAAAACACTCAAATTAAGTTTTTAAATCCAGAAAAATTGTAATGCATATGGCAACTTGTGTTCAAATCCATACTTAATAAATTACAAAACATAAATGTGTTGTATCAATCCATTGTTTTAAAATTGTTGATCCCTTGGTCTTAAAATCGGCCTTAATCGATTATGGTTTAGTTCAGTCCATGACCACGACTACAACTACGACCAAGACGAACCTAGTAACTAGTACGCGTTCCACTTAGCTTAAGGGGAGTTTTATGTTTTCCTAGTTTATTGTCAACAAGTGGTTAGCACGATTTAACAATATTGATCAACAAAGGGACACCAAAAGAAAGAAATTTATTATTTATTTGATTCATTAAGAACTTGCTTATCTTACATTATTATGTTCTAATTTAAAACCTAAAAAAATTAGACACTTGATCATTTCCAAGCACTAGAAGCAACTAAATCTCTATTCATCCAACCAAGATACAAAGCTCCATCTCTTTCTTCAACCCTATATCTCTCATTGTACTTCTTTAGCAACCGTTTGATGGTTCCGTTCACTAAAGGGCTCAAGGGGCACGGGCTAAACCCCGCCATACCGAATCGCAACCTCCATTTCTTCAAAAGCTCGTGTCGTTTAACTCGCTCGTTCCCCTCACATGCTATTATGTTTACAACATCACGGGCCAAACAATGTTGCTCCACGCCGATTCTTTCCTTATTGTCCCGTGGAAGTGTAATGTCTATCGACTCGAACATTGCGTTGTAATAATCAAGAGCCTCGAGAAACCGAGGGTAAAACGGGGCCGTGTTTATGTTCGATTCTTGCTCGACTAGGGTTACAATTTTCGGCTTCATACTCTTTACTAGTCTCAACACTCGGTCTCTATGATTCTGGGTACTTACACTCTCGTCAGGCACTTGATGTAACACAAACGCGAAATTAACTGCTAAAGCTTCACCATACTGAACTTGAACGTTTTCAAGCTTAGCTTCCGTGTGAAACTCAAAAGGCACATTGTAAGCTTTTGCAAGCTTACAAAGCCTTTTACCTTCTTTACCCAAACCATTTGGGGAATCGTGAAAGCCCGTTATCCTAAAATGCGGGGGACCACCAGGTCTCTTTGCAAAAGCCTGGATCAACGGGACCCACTGATCCCCATGCCCTATACAAAAGTCGATAATATGTACTCGACTTTCGTACTTCATCGCTTCGGCTATCGCCCCATTCGCCGACATATAACCGAATTTGAAAAACGGGCAAATCTCGTACAAAATACGAGTATTTAACCGATGATCGGGTTTATAAATCATGCCACCGGAAGACGAAAGGCGAGCTACAAGACCCTCCAACATATACGCCCCTAATCGTTGAATCGGCTCCCCAGAAACCGACACCATTCGCCGGAGCTCCGATATCAATAACTCCGCGTTCAATACGTCTTCGTTTGAAACCAATTTAGCACACGCAATTAACACTTCCTTCAAGTCCAATTTTGGAAAACATATGATTTGGGGCAAGTGTACAAAATGGTTGACATGGTGGAGATCATCGAAACAATCGTCAAATTGTAGCATCGAATGATGATAAAAGGGGTTGAATATGACGGATCTGTTGTCATCAGAAGCTTGAAATGAAGAGTTAGTTACAAACACCATCTGCAGCAGCGGCTTCAATTTTCAGTTAAAAGATGAATTAGTGTGATGTGAAATCATTGGATTGAGATATGAATGAATATAAGTTGCTTTTAAAGTGTAGTCAAATCAAAGTTGAGAAAGAAAGGGGGTAAAGCAGAATTAACTACAGTGTCTTATTAAAAGCCAAAATGGATCAAGACAACCAAAAAGCAATTCTCCATTAAAAAATACTTGATAATTTCATATTATTTTACATGATAAACTTTAGTTTATAAAACCATGAGGTTATCAGGGCGTAGTCCAGGTATTGTATATGTGACTTTGTTATATATAATAGTAAAAAAATTTCATGTATTGTACATCACATATTGTAAACGGAGAAATATTTAAATTTAAATATCAAAATGATAATTAAGTTAAAGTCTGAGGGTAAAAGTCGTAAATAGGAAAAGTCATCAGGGTTCAAAATGATAACAAGTTAAAGTCGGAGGTAAAATCGTAAATATTTTAAGTTAAAAAATGTCGACGAGTAAGACGATGACACGTGACTGGTGTGACAACCGACAAATTCAGGTCAATAGTACATACCCTATACATGTTTACAATATATAATTACCTGTTACACTCAATTGATATAGAATTAGGTCTTTATATGCATAGCAAACCCACTATAAATATATATGGGTAATAGTAGAAAAATACCAATCCTACACGTAATACAACCTGATACACACAAACGTTGGTGATAATCAATCAAATATATATATATATATATATATATATATATATATATATATATATATATATATATATTACATTTTTAGTAGTAAAATGTAAAAAAAAATATACAAAGAATATGCGCATAGGCATACAAGTATAAACTACGCGAACCTAACATTTTAACATTATAATGCGTTAATAAAATGAGTCACCTAGCAAATTAAGACACACTAGTAGTTCGTTTGACAATGCAAAAATAATACTTGCAAGTAACAAAAATAATACTTGCAAGTAACAAAACTTATTATATATAACAACCAATCTACAACTAACCAAATCAAATGACAAAATACCTACATTTGTTCAAAGTTGCAACAAAAAAAATGTGTATCACCACCCTCCCCTCATAACCTACGGCCACCGTCACCACATACATCTTCCCATGCAACAATCAAGCCAAGTTTTGTCCCCTAAGATACGTTAAACCCATGAATAATAACCATTGCAATTTTCTAGATTTTGACTTTAAACACAGTATATTGGTTTCTACTGGTCCGAACTATCACATTTTGGCTTCTATTGGTCCTAACTATCACATTTTGGCTTCTACCGGTCTCAATTATTAAACTGGCTATCAACGGTCTCAACTTTTATCACTTTGGCAACCAACAATCCGTTGTTAAATTTTTTAAACACTGTTAAATTTTTTCAAATTCAAGATCGATGTTTTAGGGTTTTTGATCGGAAGGATAATCCAAGTCGATTGATGGAAAAGTTACCTCGAAACGACGCACTGAACAACGAAATGGTGTTTCAGTCGGGTGTTTAAACCTAACGGTGCTTCAATTAGATGTAAAAAATTTATCGTCCAGAGAGCCGTTTCGAGCAAACTTTTGCATCAATCGACTCGTATTATCCTTCCGATTTTTTTTTTTTTTTTTTTTTTAAAAAAAACATTGGTCTTGAATTAAAAAAAAAACTTAACGGCATTAAAAAAATTAACGACGGATCATTGGTTGCCAAACTAATCAAAGTTGGGATCGTTAACAGCTAATTTAATAGTTGAAACCGGTAGAAACCAAAAGGTGATAGCTGGACCATTAGAAACCAATATACCTTAAAACACATATTATCCCCTCCTTACTCAGAACACCAAATTCACTACAACACTCCACCTTTTCTCTCAAACTCACGACTACAACACACACATTCATCATTTGCAATTTGTTCCAACATGGTTTAAATATTATTTCAAAGTTTCACAAGAGATTTCAAACCAAGTTCTAGTGATTTCCAACCTCCTATAACACTTCATCATCCTTCTCCTTGCTTGCTTTAAGTGAGAATAATCTCTATATCCTCTTCATTTTGTTATATTTAACTTATTAGTGTTCTGTAACAATTTTCACCAACAAAACTATAAATATTAAAAGAAAATTTATAAAAATTAGTGACTTTTATACAAAATATAATGTTGTTAAAAAATACTAAATATAGCCTAATGGTGATTCTTAAGTGTAAAAATGAAAGTATGAGTTGGTGACATGTGGCTAAAAAATAGTCATTTGTTAGCTTACAAAAACGTTTAAAATATAAATATCATTAGATTAGTAGGAAAAATGGTTCATGAACACTAATATAGTGAATATTATAAGTATTTATGACTAGTATAATGCTTGGAATGTTGAGGAAATGGTTGTATTTTGTAGTATAAAACATGGACATTTGGACATTAATTGTGGACTATAGTAAAAAAGTTACTATTAATACATTATAAAAGAACACTTAAATGAATAGTATCACTTAATATCCTAACCATCCATTTGATATCCACGGTTATAAATAGTTTTTTTTTCTCTTTTGCAATGTATGGTAAGTGGGTCCTACATCATCAGTTAAAGTAAATCAAATATATGAGATATGATTGTTTAAAAAAAATATATGAGGTATGGTGGCCCTACTTTTTGGTGTCAAGAAGCAAACAACATCGTTATCATCATGCATGGCCATCCCATAACTTAATTTTCTCAGCGTACAAAAATCAAAGAAAGCAATGCTTATTACATCCTCACCCTATGCATACTTCATGTATTATCACTGATTCACTATCATGCTCAGTTACTAGCAAACCCTTCGGTTGTAAGTTCTTCCCCTTCGTTTTTGCTTTGCATTGTTGATGTTTGTGGTTTTTCTGTGTTTAATCCATCAGTTGATTGTAATTTCCGTTATACTTTATGTTTCTTTCTTTACCGGCCTCTTTTTCAAAGGTGTAAACAACATAATTCCACCATTTTTTACTCAATCAATGGGTTGCACGCCAGGTGTTCGATTTAATGTTTCAATGGCATTGTTTATGTTAGATTGTAAATTTCCGTTATTGGTTTTCATATGATGTCCCAGATCAAATTAGAATTGCATTTTAGTCTAAACACATACTAATGACACTTCAGCTAAGTCTTATTATTTTTGCCAACTTAGTTTAATATTTTTTGTTGTGGTGGTGGTTTCTTTTGGATTTTTTGCTTTAGTTATTGTTTTGGTTGCAGGTTTTGAGTGTTAGCATTTTGGAGTTGTTCAGTTTGGTTAGTTATTTCTCGCAAAGTTTTTGTGGTTGGATTTCATGCAGGTCAGTTTATGCTTTTCAATATCTTGATTTACTAGGAAATATACATCTCATGGTTTTATATGCTTTTCCTTCCATGTTTTGTTGATTAAATGTTTTCACTATAGTTTGTTAGGCTTATTCACTTTGTTATCTACATGTTTTTGTCTTTAATGTTTTGGGTTATTTCGGGCTCTTTTAATCTGCTTTGGTTTCTCAAGCCTACACCCGCCAACTCTGTTTTGAGTTTCAATAATTTCATCGGTTTCAGGAGGATCACGACCATCCCTACATTGTATTCTCTCAACTAAGTGGTGAACATTTAAATCTTTGTGTAAATACTTAGGTAGATTTTTTTATGATATAGAATTATAAGTCTGTTTCTAAAGAAATTGAAAACCAATGTCTAAGAACAGCTTCAGGTTTTACTTTTTTATTATTTAATATTATATTAGAAATCAACTTCTATAAATAATAAGTTCAGGATAAATTTTTTATTTATTTATAATAGTTAGTTTTAAACATATTTGTTTTTCACTTACAGGTTTTAAAATATATCGGTTTCTTAGCTTATGAGTGTATCATTCTCATGTGCTTTTTACTAATATTAATCTTATTCAAAACTGTCAACAGTCTAATAAGAAGCGTTCTCGAAAGGTTTTTGAAGAGCAAGGTTCTTCTTCTATGCCTGTCGCCTTTACTGGCGGGCAATCACGTTGTCAATCTTCTCATCGTTCTTCAATGCTTCGTACTACCTCTCGAGTTCGAGCAGCCCAGTCTTCCGCCTTTTTGGCACCTGTTGTATCGCAGTTATCTTCTGAAACATCATTGGTTTCTCCTTTGTATATGGATCTGGGCAATTGCGATTGTATTTGTGAATTTTGTGGGGCTCTGTTTGGTTCTCAGAGAGGTTGACTTCTTATTCGTTGAACGAACGTCCTCAATATAGTATGTGTTGTAGGCGTGGTAAAGTTTCTCTAGATTTTCCTATTGAACCGCCTGAACCTTTGTGGCGTCTTTTCGAAGATAATCACTTTATGTCTAATGTTCGTGCCTATAATTCTATGTTTTCTATGACTTCGTTTGGCGCTAAAGTTGATAACTCAGTTAATAGAGGCGGCGGTCCATTTGTATTCAAGATTACTGGTCAGATATCACATTGGATTGGTTCCCTTTCTCCATCTTCTGGTGAACGTCCTAGATTTCTTCAAATGTATATATTTGATTCTGAAAATGAGGTTTCTAATCGACTTAGTTTTTTCTCTAATGATTCTGAAAGTCAGTTGTCACCTGAAATCGTTTCTATTCTGGCAAGTATGTTAGACGATTGTAATGAATACATTAAGCTTTTTAAGGGTGCTAGGGATTTCTACTCACAGCCTGATATTCCTAATTTTTCTATTAGACTTTATGACTGCCATAAGAAGAAAGGCTATGATCTGCCAGCCCGGGGCACTCTAGGTGCGATTGTTTGTGATGATGGTTCAGCTTCCGAGGATTTTGACATCATCATACGTACTAAAAATGACCATCCTCATAGAGTTAGTAAGCTTCATCCAGCTTACATGCCATTGCAATATCCTATACTTTTCCCGTATGCAGAGTTAGGCTGGTCACCAGCACTTTGTTTGCGTGACAAATCTGGGAATTTTGCAGGCCGCCTTACAATGAACATGTTTTTTAGTTTCCAACTACATGATAGGCGTGATCGATACACCCTTTTATTTTTAATAAAAGGACATACTTGTGAAACCTTCATGTTGAAGACAAGTTTTCTTGTATAAAAATCATGACATATATATAAATAGGACATAAATTGGGTTTGATAAAATATTGGGAAATAATTGGTAGAAAAGAGTTGCAAGGAAAAAGACAATATTAAAGATGACATGTTTTGTTAAATATGAAGATGAGACTTTTAATTAGAACATAAAATCAAATCGTAACATGTTGAGGTAGATACATAGATATAAATTGGTTTTGAACAATGTGTTGAGGAATAGTAATAAGTTAGTGTGTTAACAAAAATATTTAGAACATAGTCTTTTAACAAAAGTAAAAATATACAAGATTAAAAGTATGCTAAAAAAAACTTGAAGCTAGTAATGACTAAGACTAGTAATATTAGTGAAGAATACAAGTAAATATATTTTTGGTACAACCACAAGTGTTAGAAGTTAAGTCTTTAAAGGTAAAATGACAAGTAATATTGTTACTATAAGTGAAAGAAACAAAATATATAACAACATTTATAATATTTATTTTTTGATGATCTAAAATAAATATATATTACCAAGAACACGACATATCATCAACGGGTCGTCAGGTCAACAATTAAAAACACATAAACATACGAGACATGTTGAGCGAAAGGTTACACAACCAAATTATACATTATATTTATCATTAGACCTTAAGGTGCCATAACGAGATAGTTTGGACTTTGCTAAACATTTTCACACAGGAACTCACGAGGTGAGTCACGACCCCAAATTTACTGTTTTGTTATATTTGGGGAGAAACATACTTCATTTCAGTTATGTGATAACGAGAGAACAAATACATTGAATCAACTTTAATGTTTATATGAGACATTGTACATTCAATGCGTAGTAAGTCCCTTGTATTCCTAACTATAACCATTAACAATCGATTCAGCCTTGGAACATATGAATAATACTATTGGGTTGACACCCCTTGTCATGGTTAGTCGTGCTAACCAAGATCAACATGGTCAAATGATTGCATATTATCCAATTTATTTATTGTGGGTATGGACTCACGATGTAGGGCAAAAACATTACACGCGTCAAGGGCTAGTGGTAGGCTCTTATATTATAAAATGTTACTCGCCTAGCTAGACTGCTTGTTTTATTATCACATGGACAACAAGTTTACAACAAGGAAATACAAGTTTTTCACATTCATTTATTAAACGCATGAGCTCCATAACTTTATATTCACATTTTAAGTATGTGTTTTAGTTAATTGAGCACAACAAGGGTAATCAACAGTAGGAAAACACGCAAGCAAAATGGAAACAACTTATGAGGATTTTACTTGTGTAACTCAAACATATGAGTCGTATTTGTCAAATCCTAAATCTTTTGGTGTATTTTAAATTAATGGTGTCATTTTGTAAACCTTAACTTTTACATTATATCCAATCATTTGTTTCTGTTTGCAATAATCATATTCTTTGAAAGCCACACGTCGCACCTCATGTTATCATTTTTGCGCACATGGACAAGTTTACAACAAGGAAATACAAGTTTTCCACATTCATTTATTAAACGCGTGAACTCACCAACTTTATGTTCACATTTTAAGTATGTTTTTTAGTTAATTGAGCACAACAAGGGTAATCAACAGTAGGAAAACAAGCAAGCAAAATGAAAACAACTTTTGAGGATTTTTCTTGTGTAACTCAAACATCTCCTCTTCTAATAATTTGCTAAGCATTGTCTCCACACAATGCCACTTGTCACCACTATATTCATCCTCATCTTTTTTCATATTTAGCATATTTTATTTGATGTTTTGCTATTACTAATTTTTTCATTATAAAACAATATAAATATTTTTTTACCGATCAACCCCCTGTGGGTACCCATAGGGTCTAACCTAGTATGAGTTATATTTGTCAAATCCTAAATCTTTTGGTGTATTTTAAAATAATGGTGCCATTTTGTAAACCTTAACTTTTACTCCCTCCGTCCTATTAGAATAGTCTTAGTTTGAAAAACACAAAGTTTTAGGCACAATAAATGATTGGTATTTTTGTTTGTTATTTGACAATAATACCCTTGACATTAAATAGTATTGTGAGTCCATCATATTGTTTGTTTTATGTTATTAAGGGTAAATTTGGAAGTTTACCAATAAATTTTAAAAATGGACACTTTAAGTGGGACAACTAAAAAAGGCAATATGGACACTTCTAATGGGACGGAGGGAGTACATTATATCCAATCGTTTGTTTCTGTTTGCAATAATCATATTCTTTGAAAGCCACAAGTCGCACCTCATGTTTTTGTTTTACAGGGTGTGACCTGGTGTCACTGACCTTACTTTTTAGTAGTATATACAAATATGGTCCGAAACTATATCACATCTTACATATTGAAATATCTTCTAATTTCTTGTGTTATGTATGTTATAGACCATTCACATTTTGTTTGTTTTCTCTATTCATATAATTACACTAAAATCGCTACATTTTATCTTTTATTCTCAATTAAATAACATTTTTTATATCATTACATTCTTTCTTTACTCCACTCATAACTATCTTTAAACAGTTATATAGATAAACACTGTATTTCTCAAACACATAAATGAATAATAATATTTTTTTAAATTTTATCTGTCCTACACTCAGATTTCAATTACAACCACTTTTAAAAAAAATATGAACTCCACTCATAGAATTTTAACAACAAATCATAAATGTTCTCATGTTAGGCTATATTATTGTTTTAAGTGGATCATGGCACACACTTTAACTCCACATCTATATATCTACATTATAATGCATAAACAATATATACACGTGTGTGAGAAAAGCTTAGTGGGTATCGACATGTCAATGTCGATTTACACCACACAACACATTAACACAACATTACTAGTGTTCTCACATTGACCGCCCACTGCCACATCTTCACATAAAGATAAAGATATTAGACAAGCGTTACAGATTATAATTTTCTATTACTATATCTTACTTTAACTTCCATGTACTTTTCAACATAAAGTAGGTGAATTCTAGAACGCGGAAGATATTTAAGTACCACTTACGGTCATGTACAAATGCTGATGGAAAAAAAACATACACACCAAAAATCACATATGTTAATGCAACCAAAAATGAAACCATGGAAAACTCGAGCGCGCTATGTAACATGACTTTGGTCGGTTTTTCCGACACTATGCAACGTGATTTTGGTCGTTACCAGCTCGCTTATATTAAAACTTTAAACTACAAAAAAGCAACACTAAAATGTTTGTAGTCAAAGTGTGGAAACAAAAAGAAAACACTAAAGTGAAGGAACCTGTGGACAAAAACACAAAAAATGAAACTTTAGACTACAAAAACAAGGGAAATTGGATTTTATTAATCGCAACTTTCACCTATTGGCCATTATTAATCCCAACTTTACTATTGGCCATTATTACTCCCAACTTTCACTTAATTGGCCATTATTTCTCCCAACTTTCACTTAATTGGCCACCATTGAGCCTTCCGTTAAACTTGACTAACTCCGTTAAAATATGTTGATGTGGCATCCACGTGGTAGCTGACGTGGCATCCACGTGGCAGGTGACATGTTTTATTTTTAGGGAAATTGGATTTTATTAATCCCAACTTTCACTTATTGGCCATTATTAATCCCAACTTTCACTTATTGGTCGTTATTAATCCCAACTTTCACTCATTGACTATTATTAATCCCAACTTTACTATTGGTCATTATTAATTCCAACACAAATACAAACAACCCTTAATTGAAATATGATCGACCATCTTACAAACACAAACAAATCCTACATCTCAGCTGCAATTATTAATCATTCGTATGATTTTCTCCAATTCAATGTATTAGAACAAAATGCAAGATGAAGTGTGAATACAATGTGAAAAATTTAGGCTTCAAAAACAACGATGAAAAGTGTTTATGGTTAAAGTGTAAAGAAAAACACTAAAGTGATTAAACTTGTTTGGCTAAAACATAAAAAAATAAACTTTAATCGCCAAAGCTAGAAAAAAAAATCATAATCGTATAATACTTAAAACGTTAATATATGCGTATAATGATTTTAGCATAATTATCTTGGTAATTCATAATTCAATTTAGACACTTTTACTAACATGTGTTAGGGATGGAATTGTGGCGTTAATGATGTTATGTCCTGTTAAGATTGGATTAAGTATCCTTGAAATGTTATTGTTTTTCTGAGGATTGAGGATTCTTAATACTTGGTCGTATTTTTTACTAACAAATTAATGTTCTATGCTTGTTTGTTTATTTGTCTACAAGTTATAAACGTGTTTTGACCAGTTCATGAAGATGTTGTCACACGCGTTCAACAATCCAACGTTCATAAAACCTTTTTTTTCCACTTTTTAGCATAGTTAGTTGAATTATTTTATTGAAATACATGAGGCTATGATGATTCACACACACATTCGACACTTCTCACTTTCCTGTCTCTCAATTCTCTCTGCTCACACACACTTGATTGTAAACAATCATTATAGCTCTCGAGTTGTAGTCTTCTTTTGACCATTTATAGAATCAGTGATAATTATCATCGATCACCCGAGGTTTTTATGCCGGTGATTATATCTTGATCATAGACTTTTACTCGCATAAATCTTTGTGCTTATTTCATTTCTAGCATTACACTTATCAAGATCAATAAAACACTCAACCTCACATTTACTAATTTGGTTAAATCTGTTTTTCGACCAAAACAACCTGAATACCTGAGTAGGGGTGTAAACGAGTAGAGCCGAGCCCAAGCTCGTTATGGCTCAAGCTCATTTTAGTTTTAAGAAAGCTCGAGCTCGGTTCGTCAGAAAGTTTTTAAGCTCGAGCTCGGCTCGGACTCGGCTCGTTTAGTATTTAATTATTTTATATATTTTTATATTTAAATTTATATATATTTAAAATCATACATCTTATATATAACAAATACATATTATTTAATCTTTTTATCATAATTTTATAAATATTTTTAGTTATATTTATGGATATAAATTTATAAAACTAAATAAAAACATATAAACAAAAAATTCGTTAAGGCTCTATGAGTTTTGAATGCAAAGCTCGAGCTCGATAACAAAATGAACATTATTTTAGGCTCGAGCTCGTGAAGGCTCGACTCAAACGAACTTTTTATCGAGTCAATCTCGAGTATCTTACGAGCCAGCTTGACTCATTTACACCCCTATACCTAAGCACACAAATGAAAAGGCTATATGAAGAGAAAAAGTGATAAAGTATGTACACGTCAGCAAGGCAGGAAAAGTAGTGATCATGTATGAGAAAACTATAAATAGGTCAATAGGTTCAGTTGTAAAAGACCAGGGTCGGTCGTGAGAAATTTAGAGCCATGTGCGAGTCAACAAAAAGGCCCCCTATTGTTTCTTGGTGGGGGTTTAATGGCATCATGTTTAAGCGTTTAGGATGTCATAGTTTCAATATACGCACAAATTATTTGCGTTTACGATGCCCAAATGTTTTCTTAATATAAGCATAAATGTTATTAACACACATTCAAGATGTACAATTTCACAAACTTATGCATAAAACAAGTTTGAATTAGTTTTTTAATTCTATCGCTCGTTTTATATTTTTTATTATCAAATGCTTCTTTAGGAGGTATGATTTCTAATAAATCAAAATCAAAGCATTATAAAATAATAGCTACTCAATTACTCCTATAAATATCCTAAAACAAAACAATTTTAATAAAATAAACAAACTAAATTTACCTTGAGTTTTGACTTTGAATGATTACGGTGTGAGTTTGAATTTTTTTTAAATAAATCTCTAATATAATAAAAGAAAATGAAAATGAAACTATATATATATATATATATATACTAGTTTAGTGTCCGTGTTACGCTCATGAACATATCATTCAAATGATGCTTTTAAGGATATTGATGAATGTTCCAATCAGTTTTGAGACAAAACCGTGGTAAACCGGAACACATGATATAGTTTTAAAAATTAGACTTTTAGTATAATAATATTATACTTAAATTTACTACACCATAAAGTGCTCAGTTTTATGGTGTAGTTTATTTTTTTTAAATCGTATAAAAATGTTATGTATATTTATAAAACACTAAAGTCTTTAATTGTATGTTATTATTAACTTTATCCATAAGTTTCATTTTAAACTCTATCAAATATAAACTGACTCATGTACACCCCTTGTAGCAGAATGTTAAAAATATAAATACTCTTAAATTTTTCAGGGACAAAAATTGTAATTAGTTTTATTATAATATATTTTATATAAATATTTAAAAAAAATCATTATTGTGAGAAAAATTCTCAAATAATGTCATATAAGCCAAAAGCTTTAAAAATGTGTCACATAAACTTTTTTTGTTTTCATATATTATATAAGGATATGTAATATTTTAATAACATTAATTACATTTTGTTCCCCTAATATATTACAGAGTTAATTTTATATTTGGTCACTGTGGTTTGTCCATTTTAACACTTTTAATCCAAACCTTTAAAAAACTCTTTTTTAGTCATTGTAGTTTCATTTTTGTTTCACTTTTGGTCACTTCTCTAACACCTTTAATATTTTTCCGTCAAGTTTGTATGAAAAGACAAAAATACCCCATCAAAACACGTTTATTAATTATTATCACTTTATAAACCAAGCCCTCTCCTCTTTCCTGGAACAACCACCACTGCTACGGCCGCCGCCACCATCACACTCCGACACCATCACCCAGTCACATACTCAACCAAACACCACAATACCACTAACCAATCACAGCCTCCACCATCCACTTCATCAGCCTCCTCGCTGGTAGCCCACCACGACACAACTGCTACCACATCAACACATCCATAATTAATAATGTCTTTCTCAAACCCATCCAAACCCGCCCCATCACTGTTCCGGGCCACCAACACAACACCTCCACCATCTCCATCACTCTTCTTAACAACTGTCGCAGCCACAATTAATAGTGTTCTTGTTGTGGTTATGGTTTGTGTTGGGGTTAGACTTTTTGGAGGTTATATCAAAGCAATGGTTGGGGTAATTTGAATGTGATTTAGGTGAAGGGGATGAATAGGGCAGTAAACGAACCGAACTTTCAGCGAACAGTTCGTGAACCGTTCGGGGGGAAGTTCGTTTGTGTTCGTTCGTTTAATAAACAAACGGACACGGACAAAAAATTCCGTTCGTTAAGCTAAACGAACGGACATGAACAGAGGTTGCGTTCGTTCGTTTATGTTCGTGAACGTTCGGTAACATGTTCGTTTATGTTCGTTCGTTTAAGTTCAGTAGTTCATTATGTTTTTTAATTTTATATTTAACATTTAGGTGAATACTTTATAATTGTAGAGGCAAATATAGTCTTGAAAACATTACTTTGTTGTGTATGAAACAAATTATGGTCATGCCTCATGGGTTTAATTGTGTGATTAAAAGTACTATTTGCTTCTTAAGGCTTTTTTTGGTTTTGTTGTATATAAAGATTTAATTGGAATAATCCTAATCAAGATACAATGGCTTATTTGGATACTAATAAGGTTATGAGATTTATTAAATATTTTTTTATGTTTTATATCGTTTTTAATCTAATTTTTCTTTATTGTAAACAATATCCCATTAAATCAAAGATCTTTGTATCTTAGGTGTTGATATGATTAAGGATAATTTTTAGGATTTATGACCTATTGATTAGTTGTCATGTTAATTAACTGTGGATAATTGTCTCTAATTTGGCCAAGTTTATTTTATAATTTTGGTGGTGAAATGTTAAAAATTAACAACGTTTTGTAAATATATTGTAGTCGAATGTTCGTTTATGTCTGTTTGTGTCGGTTTTGTCCGTTTATGTTTATTTGTGTCCATGAACAAAGTTCACGAACCGTTCGCGAACAACTTTAAAACCTTAACAAACGAACACGGACAAATTTTTCTGTTCGGAACTTGTTCACGAACAGTTCGCGGACAACTTAAAACCTTAACAAACGAACACGGACAAGCCTCGTCCGTGTTCGTCTGGTTCATTTACGGCCTAAGGGATGAAGTTTGGTGAATGGAGAATCGATCATCATTTAGTTAAAGAGAGGCCCACATCATTTTATTTTTATTTTATATTATGTGAATAAAAGGTGGTCATAAGGGGCATTTTGGTCATTTTAAAAAGTTTAACTGAAAAATATCAACGACATTAGAAGAGTGACCAAAATTGAAATGAAAACGAAACCTCACTTGACTAAAAAAGAGTTTTTAAAAGTGTTAAAACAGACAAACCACGGTGCCCAAAAACGAAATTTACTCTATTATACAAGAACTTTGTAAAAGTTAAGAGTATAAAAATAAACTTATAGATAGAGTATAAAAATAAACTTATAGGTAAAGTTGATATAATTTATAATGTAATATCTTATGAAACTTATTGATAAATTTAATAATAATCTACAATTTAATACCTTAGTATTTTTAATACATACATAACTTTTTTATAAGACATTATTTTTATATGGAACAACACCGTAAAACCAAACATTTAATTGTATTTAATTTGATAATAATATACTTATACTAAAAACAAATTTTAAATAAAGCTCATGTTCCGGTTTTACCACCAATTTCTCAAAATTTATTAGAACCATCCGTGTCGATCTCATGAATATCCTTAAAATCTTTAGTGTTATGTTCCCGAGCGTTACACGGACAATAAACAAGTAAAAAATAAAGTAACAAAATACGATAAATAAAACAAGTTATATATAATAACTAAAATGTATAACTAATAACTAAAACACTATATGGAATAAAAAATTACGTTCATATACAACTTCTACGTTTTAATTATAGGAATAATAAGTATTCCGTAAATAAGTTAATATTCCCCTTTATATTGATAAAGGGTGGAAAAAACTGCAAAATGAACAGTACCGCAGGGGTATATTTGGTATTTCGAGCAGTGTTATAAATAGAAAATACTCTCTCTAGCTTTGGCAAATTGTCACTTTAACTTTGCAACCCTTTCTTTGCACCTCGCCGCCTCCGATGGTGGTGATGGTGGCGCTGGTAGTGTTTTTTTCGTTTCTTAGCCGATGATGGTTGCCGATCTTCGGATCTGTGCGACCTAGGGTTGCGATGGTTTGAAGATCGATGGGTCTATGCTCTGGTGGTGGTATGTAATGGTGGTTATGGTAGTGTTTTCTTTCATTTTAACCCGATGATGGTTGCCGATCTTCGGATCTGTGCGACCTAGGGTCGCGATAGTTTGCAGATCGATCTATGTGACCTAGGGTTTGCGATGGTCTGCATGTCGTCGTTTTTGGCTTTTGGGCATGCGATGGTTGTCGTTGATGGTTGTGACTTATTGTTATATCTGTTTTTGATGTTGCGATTTGTCTTTGGTTATAAAAACAGTGTTGTTGTTGTGATGGTGGTAACTATTGGGGGAAACCCTTGGATTTACGCTGTCGTTTTTGTTATTGTGATTGGTGTGTTGATGGTTTCAAAGAAGCCCTATGCTATTGTTGGTGTTGATCTATAATGGATTAACATTTGGTTGTTGAACCATGGTTTTTTACACTACTGTTGTTGGTGTGTTTGTGATGTTGTGAGTTGGTTGTTATTCCTGATCAACAGACACATCTTTTGTTGTCTGGTATTTGTGTTTTTGGTAAATTCTTTATCTTGGGCTGTGATGAGTAAAACAAGGTTACATTAAGTTAACTGTGATGTGTGCTGGCGTGGCATGTTTGGTGATGGCCGTTGTACACGTGCAACCCGGGTGCAACCATGCTATCGTCATGATATAGTCGTTGATTCATAAATTCTCTGAGCCCTTGCTATTTTGGTTTGTTGTTTTGGTTTGTGCCCTTGGACTTTTTGTTAGAGTTTTGTTGGAGTTTTTATTTAATTTTTTCCACCCTTTATCAATATAAAGTGGAATTTGATTTCAATTTGGGTGGGACAAGAAAAATGACAGGATGGTTTTGTGCAAGACATTTTATGGTTTTGGATTGCCAATAGTCTTTAATTAAACCATGTTCTAAGATTTGAAAACTCAAAAGACTTCAGAAGTCTTAGTCACTTATGAGATTTAACCCAGTTATGTATGAAGTCGTATCATTATTTGTATGAAGTTGTATCATTATTTGTTTTGTTTATAAAATCGATTTGTAGTGTTAAGAAAAAAGAATATGTAATTTGGAACTAGATATATATCCCTTAGTTGGCTTTGTCGACACATGGAATGAAGTTATAAAATAAAATGCTCGCGCAACGCGCGAGCGATGAATATACCTAGTTTAACTAAATATAGTAATTAAAAATAGGTATATTAGTTTTCACTGGTCTTAATTATCATCTTTTGTTTTTATCAGTCCCAACTATTGAATTGGCTGTCAACGGTCCCAACTTTTATCACTTTGGCAACCAATGGTCCGTCATTAAATTTTTTAACGGCGTTAAGTTTTTTCCCAATTTAAGACCGATGTTTTGGCCTTTTAATCGATAGGAGAATACGAGTCTATTTTTTTAAAATGTTAAGTTAAAATTTAAAACATGGAAGCCAAAAAACTTGCCTAGTGCTTACGAATAACACTTATAATGCTTTATTAATAGAACATTAAATTTCCATCAACATCTTCTTCTTGTTTCTTCCATACTCTTTATCCTTCTTACCGGGAAAAAAATAATCCGATGATGCTTTATTCCTTCTTTTCTCCAAGCTTTAAACCTTTAAAAAGAAATGATTCTTCACTACTCCACTACTTTTAACTATTTTTATATGCAACCATAAAAAAAATTGGTGTTTTAAGTGGTCGCCCATCTCGCCCATGTCCAGAGCCAACCCTGTAAACGGCTATGGGTTTTTGCATCTTGTAAAACACACACAAATATTAATACACCACATTTTTATTTCTCTTATAATCTTTGAATTGTACAATCAATCTTAGAGTAATAATCGAGTGATAAATCATGATGCCGTTCTTTTTTCTAACATATAAAGTAAAATTTTAATTGGGTGTTTTAAAAACTGGATTTGTAACGACGAACAATCATGATAACTAATGGGGACAGGCATAGAGAGTGCGTGTCTAGTGCATCTAACATTTAAAGTAGGGTTGGCATATCGTGTCTGACACGACATGATAAGACACGAACACGATAAGACACGGACACGATAAGGCCAAACACGAACACGACACGATAACTTATCGTGTCATTTTTTTCAAACACGAACACGATAAAAAGCAGGTTAGAAGATAAGACACGATAAAAACCCATTTTTTTAAATTAATATTTCCAAAAAAAATCATAAGTCTTAAATACTAAATACGACTTAACATAATAATTCTTAAGCCACAAAACAACAAGTATTTGACCATAATATACTTGAAAAACGAATATGAAAAAAAGATTAAAAGTCTATCAAAGTTCATATGAGTCTTTGATCTTTCTACTCATCTCAATTGAAGTTCATCTCCACCTCCATTCTCCACTAACTTTTCCTATATATAAATATTAACAGGTGACCTATCGTATGAACAGATCTTTAATCTGTTAAGACACGATAACTAACGTGTCTTTATCGTGTTAACTTGTTAATGACACGACACCTGTTAAGGTCAAACACAAAACCTATTAATTCTGTGTCATATCGTGTTATCGTGTCCGTATTAAAAATTGACAGCCCTAGTTTAAAGGAATATACTCTTTAACCTTGATTAACTTACTGCCATTTTCTTCCACTACACGCTACAACATTAACTGTGATAAATATTGTAAGAGTTAGTATAGATCATGAGTAAGTTGTGACAAATATTATAAAGCTTCGTAAATATTATAAGACTTTATGACGTTTGTTGGCATTAAATGACACAACCCAACAACTAGTATTGATATCATATAATAGCAAATATAGGATTGTTGCTAATGAATTTTACTAAAATTAATTCATTTTAATTTTTAACAGACTTTGATGAAGTGACATTTTACGTCCTGTGGACGGTGACTAGGCAAAGGGCATTATACTAAAAAGTGACGTAATGAGATAATGCCCCTTAATCATTACCAAGAAAGAGAAGTGAGAGAGATTGTGTGAGAGAAGTGGGGAAGAGAGAGAGGGGCGCAATCGTTATTCAAGAAACGCCCCCGCGTAGTGGTTTGCGGGGCGTTATTGGGCGTTTTTCGAGGGGCATAACGCCCATTACACGCAGTTTAATAATAAACTAACTTTCCTCGTTAAGTCATTAATATCTGGAAAATTAATGCATTATAATATGAGTTTAAAAAGTTACTATAAGAGTGGGTGCAGTGCACTCGAGGTCGGTGTAGCCCCAGTACGGCCCCGTGCGGAAACACTGTCCCATCCCTTTGCGGCCCTAAAGTTTAGGGTGAGATTTGGTGTCTCCACCTCGAGATTTTTGCACGTTTGCAATGTGGGACCCCTCCCCAACGGTTAGGAACGACTAGTTTTAAAATAAAAAAAATTACTTTTTATTTATCACACAATATACTATATAGGGAAAATGTCACAGAAATGTAACCAAATTACTCACTGTTACAATTAAATACCTAAAACTTTTTTTGTCTCTCTAAAGTCACTGAACTTTCATAAGTGTTCCAATCATATGTAATAATTTTACAAATACACGAATTTTTTAAAATTGAGTTGGTCATATGAAACATATATTAATTATGATTATAAAAAAGTGAGAGTTTTTTTTCCAATTAATTTGAATCGGTATCTAAAAGTGAAGACTAAGAATTTGCAACTTAATAAAAAGTTCTAAATTTATTGAGTTTAAGTCAAATTGAATAAAAATAATCACCAAATAGTATCCAAATTTTATACATATTTCATTTGCCCAACTCAATTTTAAAAAAATTCAAATAATTGTAAAATTAGTACATAGAATTGGAACACTTAATGAAACTTCAGTGACTTTAAAGAGACAAATAAAGTTTCAGGTATTTAATTGAAACAGTTAGTAAACTTTGTTACATATCTACAAAGTTACCCCTACTATATATATGTACTATACTACCATATCAAATCAAATATAAATCATATGTCATCTATATTTTTCAACCACAAACACTAAAATCTCTATATTTTTACTTTTAAATACAACCTTCTGTCAAGCTCACAAATCACAATTTTATTTACACATCAAACCATACTCTCTTCATCAATCTCTCAATGACAACTAATCGTCAACCATGGACGAGTGTTCAAGAAGTGAACTTGTCAAAAGCATGGTTACATGCTTCATTTGACGGTAATAACAGAAGTAGAGTGATTTTTGGAATCAAGTTCTTGAACATAACAATCAACTAGAGTATATCAATCGAAAAATTGACCAACTTAATTCAAAGTGGAGGCAAGATTTCAATCTAATCACCAACTTCAATCGCCTTTATCTTCATGAGCATATTGAAGGAGTCGCTGTAGCTGATGCCATAAATAACGCCTTGAATGAATACCAAGAGATATATAAAAGTCCTTTCACCAAAATTGAATCGTTGCAACTTGTTAGGGCATGTGGGATATTACCCCATTGATTTGTGTTTAAGTTATTTTAAATTATGTACGTCATTTATGTTTTTATTAGTTGTAATTTATGTTTTAGTATTAATGAAATGTTAAATGTTTTTTAAAAAAATAAGAAAATAATAATAAGGATTGAGGTGGTATGGTGTGGAATTTAAAAAAAAACTCTATTTCATCCTAATATTAAATGAAGATCAATGGCCTATAAACATAAGGTGACATGATGGTAATAGTTAGAACTTTAGATGGTAGACTAAAGGTATAGTAGTCTTTGCCTCATTTTCAAATTCCACCATCTTTTTTAAAAGTCCATAACTTTTATATACAACAATATTTTTTAATAAAATTACACAAAAAAATGAGCGTTTTTTTATCTTCAAAACGCATATAGTGTTGATATATTAAAAAATGATTTTTTTAAGTTTCAGTTCATTGTGTTATATTCGGCAGGTCATTGTGTTCTATTTTACAGCTCATTGTGTTATATTCATTAGAACATTGTGTTATATTTTTCAGGTCATTGTGTTATATTCGTCGGGTCATTGTGTTATATTCGTCAGGTCATTCTGTTATATTCATCAGGTGATTGTGTTATATACGTTAGGTCATTGTGCTATATCCGTCAGGTCATTATGTTATATCCGTCAGGTCATGTGTTATATCCGTCAAGTTATTGTGATATATGCATTTGGTCATTGTGTTATATTTCTCTGGTCATTGTGTTATATTTGTCGGGTCATTGTGTTATATATCCATGTTTCAACTATTTGTGTTATTTGTAAGGACATTGTGTTATATTTCTCTGGTCATTGTGTTATATTCGTCGGGTCATTGTGTTATATATCCATGTTTCAACTATTTGTGTTATTTGTAAGATCATTGTGTTATTCGTCAGGTCATTGTGTTATTTCAGATGGTTATTGTGTTATAACAGAATGACCAGAAGAAATAACACAATGACTTGACAAATAACACAATAAGCTGAAAAACGTGATTTTATTTTTTATGCATGAATATTATATGCGTTTTAAAGATAAGAAAATGCTTGTGTTTATGGTGCAATTTTTTTAAGAAATAATATCGTATGTAAAAGTTATGAACGTTTAAAAAAATGGGGTGAAATTTGAATTATAGAGATATTACCAATTTTACTCTTCCTTCTAATTTTAAAGGAGTGTCACGTGTCACCATCTCATGGCTTCTTAGACTTTCTAGTATAACTCCACTCATTTCATCACTTTTATGAGATATTTTAATTATAACATTTTATTACAACCATTATAAAAAGGTATGAAAGTGGATAACATTTGAATAGTTAAAAGGGGGAGGAGCCGGGCACAAATCAGTTTTTTTTAAGAACCAATTTTGGGTAGGAACAAGGTTCGGTTTGGGTTAACAAAGTCAAGAACAAGGTAGAGTCGTGTCTAGTTCTAGGTATGATCGTGTATTTGACCGGGTTTTAACCGATTTAACCAAGTTTTTTTTTTAGTTCTGGGTTTTGACCGGGTTTAGGTGGAACCGGTTCCGGCTGTTCCGGTTCGGTACGGTTCCCCTTTCTTGGAGGAACCGGAACCCATGTCTACCTTACGGTTCGGGTACACCGGTGCCAGTTCCGATTCAGGTACACTAGGTCGGTTTCTGAACCGTTGTGCTTTAATTTGAAAAAAAATGGGGTTGAGCTGGACTTTGAATTTAAAGGAAAATGGGTTGGGTTAGGCTTTAAATTGGAAGGAAAATGGGTTGGGCTGGGTTAATCAAATGAGCTTTAAACGCCGGAGATACACCGGAGCAATATATCATCGAAGCGATACATGTGTTTGGCACTATGGCGATTAATGGTGGTGTACATGTGGGACCTGCAGCGATATATATACATAATGTGTCGTTGCTTGGAGATGGGGTATACATGTTTTAAACGTTGACAGGAGATATATCATATATATACTTAAACGTGTCGCTGCGTCGATATTTATTCATGAAATGGCGATATATGTTAGTATTTGTATCGCCATACCAGTGATTTTGTCTATGTGGCATAATCTGGTAGGCTAATTGTTTTTGTAAATTGGTTTTTAGTATGGTATTTTTGTGGTAATTTTCCCATTAAGAATTTTGGTCACAAAGGTGATTAGAGAAAGGGACGTCAAAATTATTTAGACTTAAATATAAGAGCATACACAACCCTTTATATATAATTACGTGAGTGAGTTTCATATATTTTTATGAAATGATTATAAGTGGTTGTGAATAAAGAAGATATCAGAGTAGGTGGACACTAAAAACGCCAAGTGCAAGTATACAACAATCCATACACACTAAGAAAATCAGATATTGTTGAACCGAAAACCGAGAAGGAAGGTATCGGAACAACCTTTTGTTACAACCCAAACGGTAGAACTCATCCCAAAAGACTAATCTGATGGGAGAGGAAACCATTTGGGTTATAAATCCCACATCAATTGCCCATTCAACCAATGTGGGACAAGTCCCATACCTTGCAATAGTAAGGTCCATAACATTCGACCCCCTTTAAGGTCCAACGTCCTCGTTGGTCACGGCTGGCTCCCTCCAAGCCACCACTCCGTGGGCTACCACTCCGAGTTTGGCTCTGATACCACTGTTACAACCCAAATGGTAGAACTCATCCCAAAAGACTAATCTGATGGAAGAGGGGACCATTTGGGTTATAAATCCCACATCAATTGCCCATTTAACCAATGTAGAACAAGTCTCATACCTTACAATAGTAAGGTCCATAACACTTTTATAGCCTAACAAAACATAAAACAACATAAAACCATTCGTTTTATTTTAGTGCAAGTAAACGATATCAACACAATGCTAATTGAGTGCAACTATCAAGCAAAATGCTAAAAATCACACACCATTACACCAACAAATAAAAAACATGCATTAAAAAAACGATCTTCAAATAAATTACCAATCTATTATACTATGATGGTAAATGTTGCTTTATGAGTTGTATTAATATATATACTAATAAGCAATTTATTATATTACTAAGTGTAATACATGTGTGTTACATACGGGTTAAATAACAATATTTATAAAGAGAATATAATCATTATGTTTATAAACTAGTGAATATCTCATATTTAAGGATTTTTTGTTTCATCAACTCATGCATGGTGAAAACTTACACTTAATTTTCTCTCTCAAAATTCTTATTACAGAACAAATATTTTCCCGAAAAAAAAGTGTCCCATAAAACCTTTATTATTAGATAGATGATTATAAATGGTGCTTTACGAGTTGTCCGTGACAAATTGGTTAACTATGTTTTTAGAATAAACTGCAGTTTTGGTCCTAGTGTTTTTATACCATTAACACTTTCAGTCCCACCTTAACAGTTTTAGTCCCCGTGTTTTTACTTTTTAACAAAAATGGTTCAGAACACTAACTCCATCAAATTTTCAGTTAAGTCTCTCACACATGCCTCACATCTTAGGGGTAAAATTTTCATTTCTCTTCATCTTTTATCAAGATCATCATGTAGGTTAACATTTTTATTGAGTCGCATGTTAAAAAAAGCGGGAGAAGTAACATTTTTACTTCGCATGTGAGGGAGACTTAACGGAAAATTAAATGAAGTTAGTATCCAGGACCATTTCTGTTAGAAAATAAAAACACAAAAACCAAAACTGTTAAAATAAGACTGAAACAGATAATAATATTAAAACACAGAAACTAAAATTATAGCTTACTCGTATGTTTTTAGGAAGGGACATTCCTCGAAAAAAAACAGGGTAAAAAATTATTCTTGTGACCTTTCATATGATCTTAAAAATTATGTTTGCCGTTGATTTAGATTTTTACTATTTTGCCCATGGACTATCCCCTCTATAATACAATATAGCTACCCATAATATAAATATCTAAAACTGTTAAGATGAGATTAAAATCATTAATAGTATTAAAACATAGGAATTAAAGAAATAATTTTATACATTTCTTATAAAACTAAGATAATAAAAGTGAATAGTTAAAGAGTAAGAGCGCAACTTCCAATGTGGTATAGTGGTAAGAGACTTGGATTCTCCAAAAGAGATCCAAGTTTCAGTCCCACTACCACCACTTTGGAAGAGGCAAATGGGGACAATGAATGAAGACTTGTGGCAACACAAGTTCGATCTCTGAGCCAAACGGGTTTTACCACTAGCTAGCTTGTCGTCGTGCCTATGGGCGGACGGGTTAGTGGATTTCCCCCGATTTGGAGTCGGGTTAATAGGTGAGTTTCGGCTACCCAACGCTGTCTGTGTTCGCAGAGTGTTTGGGATTACCTTTCGCCATTGGGTTACCCCAAGTAGCCGGGCTTTACTCGTTTCGCTGTAAAAAAAATTTTTTAAGAGTATAATCTTAATAGAATTAACTTAATAATGCATAATTAAAAACTACTGTTTAGCCATAAAAAATTAATACATAACTAGTGACTTTTGAGTTGATTGATTAGTGATGCTTATAATTGACCTCTTAATATACACATTAAACATTTGATTATTATTAATAGAATTTTTTTGAAGTATTATTAGTTTTGAGAAGTTTGTGTGATGAATGATGTAGACTAGAGTATCAAACCAAACCTAATATTCTCACAAAAACAACATTCCAAATGCTCTTGGACTCACTCACTCACCCTTTTTCTCCACCAAAAAGTCCCTATGTTTTCATCAACATCCTTTCTCCTTGGATCTTATGCTCACATTGCCTATTCTAGGCCCCACTTAGGCCACCCATAATCAACAAAAGGAGGCTTAAAATCCAAAATATAATTATTATGTACACCTATGTTCTCATATAAGACCACATAACCATATGATCAATACTTAGTTTGACACAAGATACCCAGAAAAGAAAATTCAGTAATGTTTCTTCATTCAACAGAAAAACAAGGCGGCAGCCATGGCGGTGGCGGTTCATCTATAGCTCTACTGCAAGAAAGATTCAGGCAGCTGCAACGAATGAGAGAAAAGAGACAAGAGACGGAGCTTTTAAAACTGTTCCCTGAGACTGAGAGTATGAGTCAAAGTAGTCAAACTAACCGTTATGACCCGCTGGCTCGACCACTGGAGCATCCTGATATGATGAATACAAGACCGAGTTTTCAAGATTCTACATCTCTTGGACTCAATTTATACACCAAGCAAGCAGATACAGAAAACCCTGCAAAAACCGCACAATTCAAGGACTTGTGGCACGTAGATTCGAAGAAACATGAAGTCGATACCTCGCTTCATCTATAGCTTAAAACTTGTAAACTTTGGTTTAAAAAAACTCTTCTTTTTATCCCTTTTTAGTGTAACTTGTGAAAAAATAACTGTAAAAGTTGATACCGTGATTATTGTTTGCTTTCTTCTAACAAGATATCACCACTGCCTGAATTTTCATCGTTTTTCAATTTCTTTTTCCAAAATCTGGGCATGAGTCGCGCAGCTTCTTTGATCTCTTTTGCTGAGTTGTTGTTTATCCTTTCAAATCTTACAGTATTAACTTTTCTACAGTTTCCTGCTAATATCTTCAGCATGCACAAGATGAGCACATATATCATTTAAGGGGATATAATATTTTTACATTTTAAGAAAACAGTTTAACTTTCACAAACCTTTCATTTAGGATATCTTGTAACTAAAGCATATAATAAGAGTCAACATAGTTAACAACTAACGTTCCCGGTATCATCTTGCCCGGGTAAGATTTCCCAAAGCAGAAATTGTTTCACATTTTGATGTTTTTTTTGCCTAAAATGCCAGCGTATTTTTGTAGTTGTCCTGTTTTAGTAATTACACTTTTTTTTTCCGTAAATCTGAGTCAATAAAATATAATTTTGCATCCCGTTTAGGTCATTTTGTATGCAAAAAACCAGCGGTTGAAAATAATAATCTTTATGTAGAAAATCTTACATGTAATGATATTTTATAAAAAAAGTTAATTTAGCGATTATACTAGGACCCAAAAGGTGCACAAATTTAACAATCTTTTAATGTCTCAGATGTACAAAGAAACATAACGAATACAAAAAACACACCTATATGTTATGCGAAAGTGAAACCCTTTTTGTCGTAAAAAATTATGATATTTTCTGGTAACAAATTATGATTGGGAGGAGAATACGAATCGATTGGTTAAAAGTTACATCAAACTGGTGCTCCAAATGACGAAACAACGCTTCAATTGAAGCAAATTTTTCCATCCTAAAACTGTTTCATTGTTTGGACCACCAATTCTAAGTAAATTTTACATCAACCCATTCGTATCCTCCTTCCGATCAAATGCCTTAAAACATTAGTTTGAAATTAAAAAAAAAAACTTAACGGTGTTAAGTTTTTTAATGGGGCTCTTTAAAAAAATTGTTTGAAAGACGGGATCCCCACCAAGAATTTTCTCGGTTGGAAATTCTATCGACCAATAGGTGAAAGTTCGGATTTTTAAAATCCAATTTTCCGTTTTTTTTTTTTTTGCAATTTGCCATTTTCTATATAACGCCAATTTCAGCAAATTAATAAAATTACCCCAAGCTTGAATGTCTGAGATCTATCTTTCTGATCTTGACCATCATTTTCTTGTTCATTATCATCATCCTTATCTTCTTCGTTTGCTTTTTTCAAAACTACTTTAATACTTTCACCAGTTCTTGGTATATATCCAAATGCTTCACAAATGAAACCTGAAACCGTCTCATACTGATGATCCTGCATGTAATGTGCAATTCAAATTAAGTAATTAACAACTAATATTGACAAACTATAGAAAAATTTACATACCTCTGGCAACATGATATCTAACTCTTCAGAAAGTTGGTAAATTGATGTATTTGCATCAACATCAAAGACTCCCTCCGCTCGCTTTACAATATTCCCGGTTTTTCTCTCAATTTCCTCCTGTAATCCAACAATGTTATACGAACGGTTTCACGTTACATATGTTATAGATTTATAAAAATTAACCTTTGAGTCATTCTCATCGAAGATTTCTCCAACAATTTCCTCAACAACATCTTCAAGAGTTACAATCTGCTTGAAGGAAAAAGTTAACGTCGATATTTGCTTTAAGCATGATGAAAGATATACAAATCTAGCATCGAGGGTATGAACATACACCCACAGTTCCTCCGTATTCATTAAGAACAACAGCCATGTGAACCTTCCTAACCCGAAATTCCCTAAGAAGATTCCAGACTAACATTGAATCTGCAAAAATAATGATTATAATAACAGTCATCATATTTACTCTGTAAAAGTCAAAGTCAAAGTCAAAGTCAACTATTACCAGGAACAAAATATGCCGGTTTGTGAGCAATCTCTCCCACCACTGCGGTTTCTAGCATGTCTCCCTTCAAGTTTACCGGATGAATAAGAAACTTTATAATAGTAAACATTTAACAATAATCAAAATCTTACTTTCTTAATAAGTTCCAATAAATCCATTGCATAAGCTACGCCCACAATATTATCAATTCGCTGTTCAAACACCGGCACCCTGAGAGTGCAAGATATATTTTATCAGTAAACTATTAATCAGCATTACTTTTTTAAATTAAAATGTCAAACTTTACCTAGAATATTGATGAGTTACCCATAAATGATGAAATTCAACTAATGTTGCATTAGAATTAACTGCAACTACATCTACAAGTGGGGTCATAACCTCCTTCACATGGGTGTCTTTTATTTCCAACACATTCTCAATCATATCCTGCAAAAATAGTTAGCGTGTTAATTATATAATTACAATAATAATCTCTCTCGTTGAATAAAACCGACAGAAAAGTTGAATGCATTAAAATAGACGGGGCAGGTAACCCCTCAAGACCCATTTGACCCGTTTCCTCTTTAGCTACTAATTTTCTAATTCAAACCATTTGTGCTCAAACAAAACCTAAATTGACCCATTTATATAAGTAAGAAAGTCGAACGTGTATACCTGTTCTTCCTCCTCAATGGCCCCGCTCAGCTCAGCAACCCTTAACATCAACTTGAGTTCATCTTCAGTGACTGATGGCTCACTGGTCCAAAGTTTTAGTGAAAACAAGATAAAGACAATTTAAAGAAATGAAATCTCTCTCTCTCTCTCTCTATATATATATACATATTCACACACAAACATATACACATAAAATAAGAGATAATCACCAAAATGGTCAAATTAACCAAAGAAATTGTCAAACTAAGCACTTGACGTATTTCTTTAGCAAAATAAACACTGAATTTTAGCCCGACACCTAAGCTCCACCAGCTAACATTTAGGGTACCACTTGACGGCTAAAAACATACTACGAGTCCACAAAACAAGCCAACCATACTTTGTCACCTGCCTCTCGACGGCTAAGGTAGCCTTCAGGAAAGGGTATAGCCTCCAAGCCCTTGAAGGCTAATATTCAGCCTTTAGCGGTCGGGTCCACAAAACAAGTCCCTTAGAGGCTTAAGGTGAAGTGCTTAACCTTTGTTGGCCGTTTGATACTTTTTTACGTCAAGGGGGGAGGGGCAAATATGATTGGCTCAATTTTGCGGACCCACTGTATTTAGAGGCTACAATTTAGCCATCAGGTACCTTTTTAGCCATCAATTGGTAGATGGCGAGTTATTATTGGCGCATTTTGGATATCTTTATGCACACCAAACACAAGCACATGTTTATTTCGGCATTTTTTTCTAAATTCGACTATTTTGGTGATATTCCCGTAAAAGAAACAGAAATTGGGTATAGCTTAGTAAGACTTGCCTTTTCCCTTTCAAACCAAGAATTTTAAGCATTCCCATTGAAAGAAATGTTACAACTCTTCCAACTGGATATAAAACCACCGAAAGCCATGCGACCGGGCGAACCTATGTATTATTTGAAACACATATTAGGTTCATATTAAAAATATTAATATACCATCAGTAAGTATAAATAAATTATACTTACCACCGCTCTAGCAACAGCGGTAGCATTATGAACGGCTATACTTTTGGGAGTAATCTCAGTGAGAAGCAAAACAACAACCTTCAAACCACCAACAAAAATTAGCTTTCGTAGATAACTCTTATTTTATGCACTCAATCACATAACTTGGTCCCTGAAAATGAGATTTTAGGCACAAACCGTCATAACAGCAGTTGCAGCACTGACACCAGCTTCACCAAAAACTGTTGTTGCTGCTTCAGTGAAAAGTGCAGTAGCTCCAATGTTAACCACACTGGACAAATTATTATAATTGTCAATAATAACAATACCATTCCATCTTTTCGCTTCAATAATCAATTTCCTAGTTTAATCATTCTTAAAATCATATATTTCTTTAAAAAATAAGAAAACTTTACGTTGTGCCAATTAGGATGGTGGTGAGAAAACGAGTTATATCAGTACGAAGCAGCTTAAAAACGCCATTTTCTCCTTCTTTTTCTGCTAGCTCTCTCACCTGTAAATTAAAAACTACATAGAATCATCTTTGTTTAAAAACCGTGAGGCACGCAGAAAAGATAGTGCCTCCAGTTGAAGCGCAGGACACCAAAGCGCATCACTTTTCGCACACGAGGCGCCATGTAGTTTCATGAAAAAAAAATTATTGTTCATATAGTTTTCTACCACCTCATATTCAAAACTTAAACTTAACTATATATAAGCGCCAATGGGGTTAGTGACCCATGAACACTAGGTCGGAGGTTCTACTCCTGCCGTCAATCAGTGTATTAAAAAAACAAAAACTATATATAAGCTCTATAATCTATATTTGACTTAAATCTAACATTAAATCTAAAATGACCAATATATACAACCTAAGCAATTATACTTGATTTAAACGACTTAGTTTTGCTATCCAAAAAGGGTTAGTTGGGCAGTTTGTTGCTCGTTTCCCTTCTATTTCTATGTAAATAAATATTACATTTATCTTCATGGCAAATGATAAAAACAGACCATATAACTTAAAGATTTCAATTATGGGACTATATGCATACATAATGAAGCAAAGATATGTATATACCTTCCATGGTGAAAGAGTGGTAATAGAAGTTTCAGCCATTGAAAAAAAGGCAGATAAGCTCAAAAGTGCAGCTAAAATCACACCTTGCTCTCTAAACACTCGAAGAACTTGTGCAACTTTAGGCCCATTCATACAAACCATACCTTTGTGTGCTAAACCATCCATTGCCAAAGCTTTTTGACATCTAACCACCCCTAAAACCAACAAACCCATTACAATTCCAGATCGAATTAAACCTTGAAAATCAAATTTTTTTGACTCGGGGTTATTGTTGATGGGGTAAACTTTGGTGTTGAATGGTGTATTGGAGGTTCTTGAAATGTTAAGTGTTTGTATTGATGTTGTATTTGTGTTTTGAGGGTTGTATTGAAAGGGGTTAAAGGGTTTTAAGTTTCTTGGAGGGGGGAGAGGGCGATAATGGATGAAAGTGGGTGCTTTGAGAAGTGTTGAGTTCATGGCTATGGCTGTGTTTGCGTTTGATGGTGAAGTGTTGTGTGCAAACAATTGAAATTGGGATTTTGGGAAGAGGGTTTAGAAAAACACTAAAACTAGAGACGTTAAACTCATATGGACCGATCTATAGCCCGTTGGACTATATCGTAGAACTGTTGCAAGAACCGTGGATAGCATAAGGGTTCATGTCGCTCCTGGTTGTAAGTTGTCCCGGTAAAACTAGTTATAAAACCCGGGTCACGTGATCTGGCAATTGGTTTTTCTTATATAACCTTATTTCATGCGTTGATAAAAAAAGTTTAATTATAATGTAAAGTTTCATTACAAAAAATCACCGATGTGGGTTTTCTCTTTTAGAGTTATATACAATGCCAGTAAATCCCATGTGGAAGAACATGGTTCATGTTAAAAAAAGTGATCCTTTAACTTTCCATCTTGGATCTTTATATAACCATTTCGTCTCTTTTTGTTAAAGCAATTGTGTATAAAATTTTTGATAAATGGTGTGTAGTGTTTGTATATATTTTCTTTTTAAAAAAATACTATAGAACTAAACAGGTTAAACTTCTGTCGAAGCATGTCCTTTCTGCTCTGCTTTATATCATCATTCCCTTCAAAATCTTCCATCAATGCATCCCAAAAATCTTTGACAGAAGTATGATCCCTGAACCCAATGGAGATTTCTAGCGACAGACCTTATGAAAGAAACGACAGTGCCTTCTCATCAATCTCAGTCTTTTCAAAGTCTTCATCAGTCCACAAACTTTGAGGCTTGGGGGTAGTAGCACCAGTTTCAGCATTTGCTTCATAAGTAATATGAACTGGACCCCTAAGAATCGATCTACTTAGTTTTGGGTCTCTGCCCTTAGTATGCTGAATGAACCTGTACTTTCATTTAGCAAATAATTCCCCAGCAATCAACCTAGTACCAGTGGCATTATCCATCTCCAGCCGAGTTTGATTCGCCAATAGTTGCTTTTGAACATCATGTTTTGTAAGAATTAGCTTGAAAATACAATCTCGTGAGTCTCGTCTATCCGAGAACCTTGAGTAACTTCCAAGACCCTTGAAATCCTTCGAGAACACCCAACTGTTTCGAAGAACCTTAATTGTTTTCCGAGAACCCTTGAGCATCTTCGAGAAAACTGATTCCCATAACCTTGCACTGACTGATTTCCATGAACCTTGATGGCAACTAATTCTTCGAGAAATTTAGGATCAGAAGATATATTTCAAAAATTAAAAGATCTTAACAAATCTCTTAAACTTGTAAATCTTAAAAAACACTCATGTGAGTTTGTAAACTTCATTGGACAGATCAAAGAAGCATAAATCTTATGTTCTTCGTATTTTTTTCCACAAATAACTTGAACCTTGATATTCAAACCGATCCTTGAATGACTTCAATGGCACTGATACCAATTGCAAGTCGTATAACCTTGTTGATATCTTTTGAATATCAATCTAGCACAATCAAAAGGCGGACGCCAATGATTATGATGATTCAAGTCTCTGACTAACACATAGGATAAAGTATTCGTCTGGTATTTGTTCTAGCCGAAGATTAGAGAGAATGTAAGTTAACGAGTGAATAAGAATTATGATAAAAAAAACTTATGAAATCCCGTAAAGAAGCAGAATATATAATTAGACCTAGATGGACTTTTGTACCTCATGAAAGCCTAAGTCCATTATAAGCTTCGTAAGCCATTTTGAGAACCTAAACAATGTTCTTGAGAACTACTAAAACACAACTAATAGCTATGAATCTGTATTACATATTAACTTGGGTCTAACACTTCTTCTCAGTACCTCTTTCTTCTTTCACCAACATTTGTGATTGGTGATTAGCTGAATTATTTGATTTTTCTAGTATTATTTTGTACGTGACACCTCCTCCGCTCCCCCTTCTCCTCTTCTTCTTACTTCTTTCTTTCACATTTTTATTCTACGATAATTGCGATTTACTATAAATGTTGTTTGATTTCTAATCTAATTGTAATTTGCGATTTACTTTTTTCTTCTTTGTCAATGTTGTTTTCTTCTTTCTTTCACGTCGTTGTTTTACATTGAGTGCAATTAATTGTAATTGGTGTTTGGCTTTTGTTTCGGTCATCCTTTTTTTCGATTGAAGTTAGTGATTTATACTGCATGTGTGTTATGGTTGATTGATAGACATGTTGTTGGATTGTTGTGCTTTTTTGTTGTTTGCGATTATCTTATTAGGTTCTAGGGTTGTTTTTTAGACATGCACTAACAATATTACATGACAACGAGTCATAAGTCACTATAGCAAAAGCAAAAGTAACTTTGCTCAATTACAATATTGTCTATTTATACAGTAAAAATACAAAAGAAAATACAAGTGAGTGTGACACCCTGACTTGTTGTCAACTTGATCTACATTAATTGGGTTTGTCTACTTTGATTTGAATGTGTTGAACTTTAATTACTCTTGTTGTCAACAGTGTTTCCTCAACTGTTGATGTTGATAGTGATATTATCAAATGTTGCTAATACTTTTTTTTGTTTTATATCATTGTCGAATGTACTTGTGCCTATTAGCGGTTAATGTAATTGACTTTTGTCTGGTGTAGTTATGTATGTTTGTGTTCTTTGAAGTACTATTATTGTGTTCTACCTAATCCATAAACCTTTGATAGTCTTGCTAGTGGTTTTATTGCTAAGTACTGTTGTAGTGTCATAATGCTTGCAATTGGTAGATGTCTTCGTCAAATTACTTATGTTGCTTCTAGTTCGTCTTCTACAAATTCTACTTACATTGATCAGAGATTGTTCTTATACTATCGTTTTTTATGGCGCTTTATTTTAGTTTGTAAAAGAATAGTTAGTAAAAGTAAGATTAGTTTCCATGTTTACAATCACTGTTGTAAAGGTAGTTGTGTTAGGCTTTCACAACCTCGTGATCCGCTCAATTCTATTTTCTCTCTTTTTACTAACAGTAGCTTCTTGGTTAACATATGTGCGTACAATTTTATTTTAGTTTTCTAAACGAATAGTTAGTAAAAGTAAGATTATTTTCCCTGTTTACAATTAGTGCTGTAAAAATGGTCGTGTTAGGCTTTCACAACCTCGTGACCCACTCGATTCTATTTTCTCTCTTTTTACTGACAGTAGCTCCTTGGTTAACATACGTGCGTACAATTCTAGATTTTCTATGACATATTTCGGCTCTCAAATAGACTCTTCTATTAACCGCGGTTCTACTTCGTATGACTTCAAAATAACGGGTCAATTTTGCCATTGGCAAGCGAAACTGTGTCTTCCTGATAATAAAAGTCCTAGGTTCTTGCAATGTATTTGTATGACACTCAAAATGAGATTTCTAATAGGTTTAGATTTTTTAGTGGTTTAGACTTAGCTCCAAGTACTAATGTTGTTAGTTTGCTGGTTGAGGTTTAAGGGGAGACAAATGAGCTGGTAAAGTTGTTTAGGACTGTTAGAGATTTTTGTCAATTGTCTGATGTTCTTTCGTTCTCTGTCCGACTCTTTAGTTTTAATAATACTCGATGTTATGACACTTTAGTTGACTCTTGCATGGGTGCTAATTTTACTAATCATGAATCTCGTTCTATTAGCTATGATATAGTCATCCGCCATAGATCTACGACCCTCAATGCATCAGCAACCTACATCCATTGTACATGTCCCTTAAGTATCCTTTACTTTTTATCTTCGCTGAAAATGGCTAGTCTTTGAGCTTAGGTATAGTTGATTCACCTAACCATAAGAAAAATAACCTTTCAATGAATATGAACTATAGTCATCAACCACATGATCATGCTAATGTTAATAACTTGTTACTAAGAGGTGGGTTTTGTTTCAGCCGTATCTAGTGGGTGCTTACGTATGTATTGAACAAGACACTTATTACATTAGATATCATCAGAGTGTACTTAGAAGTGACTTGTCGAAAGGTATACAGGATTCCGTTGAACGTGGTGATACTGTTGGACGTGATATAGGTAGGCGTACTATTTTACCAATGTCGTTTACTAGTGGGCCTAGGTACATGTATAGGAACTACCAAGATGCACTTGCCATTTGTAGGGTTCATGATAATTTACAGATACTTTAACACTTTTACATGTAACATAGGGTGGCTTGAAATTCATAGATATATTTCTCAGTATTTTACCCCACCAACAAACCTATATGGCTAGACCCTCCATATACCCCTACCCTTAAGAAAAACTTTCCAATGCCATTGTAGAGTTCATGCTAATTCACAATACTTTATCACTTTTACATGTAACGTAGGGTGGCTTGAAATTCATAGATATATTTCTCAGTATTCTATCCCATCAAAAAACCTAAACAGCTAAACCCTCCCTACACCCCTCACCCATAAAAAAAACTTTCTAAAAAACTAAACCCTCATCCAACCCCTAACTAAAAATGCTAAACTCCCCCACCCACCCCGCCCAAAAACAAAACTCCCCCCCCCCCCCCCCCAAAAAAAAAAAAAAAAACTAACCATAAAAGTTAAACCTAAAATCCTAACTGGAAAAACCGCTAAAATCTAAAGCCAAAATTAAACAAAAAATAAATCATTAAAATAAAACCAAAAAAACTATATATATATATATGGGAGTGTTCATGCGAGAAAACTAATTACTGAATCTCTTAGACACAATGCAAGTAAAAAAGACACAATAACGAGTTTAAAATATATAAATCACAATCTAAATCGAATTTAAAAAAATTGTCTTGGAGACCTTGTTCTTTTTGCGTCCTTAAAAAAATAAACGAAAAAATAAAAAAAAAATTAACATTTCATTCTTTTTTTACATTCATTGTGTCTTATTTATATATATATATATATATATATGTATGAGACAATAAAGGTAAAAAAGACACAATCTAAACGTTAATATATATTTTTTTTGTTTGCTTATTTTAGGACGACAGGAGAACACGGTCTATCAGGTACTTTTTTGAAATTTGATTTACATTGTGTTTTATAACTTCTTTTATAATCTATCCGAATGAGGTTTTTGAAAGTTCGAAAAGGCGATTTTAATGTGCCAGAATGAGGTCAATCGTAGTTCATTTGACCGTATTTTTAGATTCGAAAGACTTGTTAATATAATTTCATCCTTATAAATATAGAAACTTATTGATTACATAAATACAAATAGAAAAAAGCCAGAAGAGTAATTAATAGTCATACATATTTAGAGATTAACAAGATAAATGGGCAAAATAAGTAAATCAATTCTTAGAAAATTGATAGAATTACATTCTTATTACATATTTATTAATGGAAAATTATGAATCAAAAGCACACAAAAAGTTGAGTTGCAACATTATTCTTATTCTCATTATTTAAATAAACTAGCTACATCAATGTGGATATAACTTGTGGTGTCACGTACTTAGCTAGCAGAACATCAGCATGCTCTTGCAGTAAATCCCATAACATACTCACATGCTTGTCTTCGGCAAGAACTGCACCAATAGAAACCCGAATCACATAAACCCCTTCGACCACCGCATGCGTCATGTAAACACGACCAGTCGCGTTCAACGATTCTAACAACTGCTTGTTCAACATGTTTATATCTCCATCACATGAACTTTGGTTTGCCAACAACAACCTAAAACATAAAGTAGCAAAGTTTCTTGGAACCACAAGTTCAAATCTTTTGTCTCCTAATAATAAGTGTTCAAAATGTTGGGCCATCTTCACTTGTTTTCTTATAAACTCTCTTAACCCAGATGCTCCATGCATCCTCAATACCATCCATAATTTCATTGCTTTAAACCGTCTCGTAAGCGAAATCTGCCAATCTTTATAGTCCACAACTTGTTTAGACTCACTTGGTTTGTTTTTCAAATATTCAGGATCTGAAGAGAGGGCTTTTGTATAGACACTTCTATCTTTAACCCAAAGACAACAACAGTCTAAAGTGGTTAAGAACCATTTATGAGGATTAAAACTGAAAGAGGTTGCATCTTCTACGCCATCAAGAAAGTGACGAAACTCGGGACATATGCATGCACTTCCTGCATAAGCAGCATCCACATGAACCCACATATCGAATCGGTTTGCAATCTCACACAATGTTCCCAATGGATCCACTGCAGTTGTTTGTGTGGTTCCGACAGTGAGACACACATATAACGGGATCAAACCAGATCTAAGATCTGTTTCAATAGCATTTAGCAATGCAAGCGATGATAACTCGAAATTCATAGACTTTGTCGTGACGATTGCACGGACATTTTGCGGGCTAATCCCAACAACTCCACAAGCTTTTCTTAACGAAAAATGTGTTTGGTCGGAACAATAAACAACCATCTTTTCTAAAACACCTTCCTCGGCCGCAACCTTGCTTAACTTTTTCTCTCGAGCGGCAACTAATGTGCAAACTAAAGCTTCACATGTACTCCCAAGTAACACACCACCTCCATCACTTGAAAACCAAAAGGATTTAGGAAGTTGAAGAAGGTTCAAAACCCATTCCAAGACAACCATCTCTAACTCGGTGGCTGCAGGAGAAGCGAACCAGTTAAACGGGATCGCGTTAAACCCGGTAATAAGCATTTCACCAAGAAAGTTGCCAATGCTTGCAGTGCATGGGAAGAAAGCAAAAAACCCAGGGCTTTCCCAATGGGTTAGGCCTGGGATTATATGGTTTTGAACATCTTGCATTATAGTTTCAATAGGTTCCGGCTCCAATGGTGCTATTTTCGGCATGGTTTCGGTGAGAAAACCGGGTTTAACTTGGCTACAAACAGGATATTGCTCTATATTAGAGTAATAATCAGCAATGAAATCAACTACCAAATGTGCTTGTTTTCTGAACTCTTCAGGGTCTAAAGGGTTGATTGGTTTATTGGTTGTTTCAACATTGTTTAGGCTACCCATTTGATTTTTGAGAAGCTTCAATGTTGTGTTTTTGCTTTACTTGAGACATAGAGAAGGGTTTTTATTTATAGAAATGAAAAGCTAAGATGGGCATGATGACCATATGGGATAATTATTCTCTACTAGTTTTTAAATATTTTACACGCAAATTAAATTTTTCTAGTCATATTCGCATTTTCTTTCAAAGTTATTTTCGAGATTCCGTCTTTATTGCGAGGTGATGCTAATTTCAAGCATGCTGTTCATGCTTTTTTCATGATCACAACTTGGAGCTTATGGAGACATCGGAACGAAATCATTTTTGACAATGTGAGGCCATCTGCTAACAAGGTGCTATGCGAGATTATGGTTGTGAGTTCTTTATGGCTAAAGTCTAGAATAAGAAGAGGGATTCATATTGCTATGCCAAATTTTATTATTGACCCTGGTTAAATGTCATCGTTAGGGTTATGTTGTTGTTGTTTAGGATTCTTTTGTCCTTTTTTTTTATACTTGTTGAGGTTCTTAGCTAATTGTTAGCCCCCTTTTCTATATAATATTTATTTGTCGTCCAAAAAAATAAAAAAAATTAATCAGCTGCCTATTCAATTGTCGTCCTCATTATTAGTTGTGGGTATATGTGTGTTTCGGGATTTGTGGCTGTTACAAGTTCACTTGGTTTGTGGGCTCATGTATGCATTAATTAACGAATCAAATTATTGTTAAAATAATGTAGTTTAAAAACTTATTATAAAAAAGGTGTAAATTTAAAAGGATTTATCAAAATGATATACTTGTAAAATTTAAAAACAATCTTACTTATATATTTCTCACTTCTAATTTTATTAGACAACTTAACTTAAATTATTAAATAAGTCTTGATATACTTATTATTTTTTTTTACTTTAGTCAGTTTTTAATTATTAAAAACATAAACTATGCCTACTTGTCTTATTATTGTTTGGAAACATAATGAAGCAGTTACTTTTTATTGTTAACTTTCTTAACCAAAAAGTTGAAAACTAAAATTATTTTAGTTATAAAGTTTTTCGCAATCACAAAAAATTTCAGAATTGATACTCTAGATCTAAAAAGCAAAATAAATAATTATGCAAGTTCATGTAAAATAAACAATTGTAAAAAACGTACCATGTAAGTTTTTTTTAAGGTTTACAAACAACTATCTTTTTGACAAAAAAATATTATGTTTTAAATGAGGCGAATTTGTAGGCTTGTTGTTAAAATGAGGGTTGTTTAAAAAGTACTTGAAACATATTTGAAAAAAACGTACTTAAATTCAGTTTGTCTGTAAAGAAATCGATTCGGCTAATCAAGATATGTACTATTACATTGAATGAGAAATAAAAAAAGTGACAAGCAAGTAGATTCCAGTCAATATATCTATATTTGATATCTCGAACTTGCACAACGAAAATTTTATCATTAAAATAGTGCATGGGTGTTTGTATCAATACCCTTAAAAATAAATTTATAAAGCTATTTTATGTTTACCTTTAAAAATAAATAAATTCATAGCAATGTTTCGACCCCGAAGGGCCAAGGTTTTGTCTTCAGTAGGCTAGGTTTTGCTATTCAAAAGGGGGTGGCGGCGCAACTTGTTGCCCGTCTACCTGCTACCTTATTGTAAATTCATTTGGTGTTTAATCTAATAGTGATTTGTACTAAAAAAAAAAAAAAAAAAAAAAAAAAAAAAAAAAAATTAAGAAAGAATAATAAAAAAGAGCTACTCAGTTTTTTATCAAACAATACGCAAGTTTTAATATTTTAATAATTGAAAACAGTTTGAAGATATAAAATATAATTACATCAATGTTAATTTGATAAATTAAAGTTATCTAATAAAATTAAGCGTGAGAAGTGAAACTTCCTTGAATTTCACAACTACACCATTTTAGTAAATAATTTCAAATCTACAACTTTTTAATAAATAAGTTTTCAAACTATACTATGTTTGGAAAAAAAAACTCGAGCTAATGAGTGTTGAAAAAGATATCAAAGTAAGTAGGTTTATCATAGGAAAGACATATATCAACACATGCGGATAAGACTATCCGTAACACTACATCAGCTTTCCACTAATACACACTTGTCTTTCTAAAAATCAACTTTTACCCCCCAACACCTTTCTTACACAAATCTCCTTTATATTTCCACGTCACTGTTTCTTTTTCTATTTATTTAAATAATGGCATTAAATTAATATTAATAAAATGTTTGATTTAATAAAATAATAAGCTATACAAGTAATAAAAAATTAATAATTAAATAAGTATAAACCTATATTAGAAATGAATTAAAAAACAACAACTAGATTACAATTAAATAAAAACTACCTAAAAAAATAAACGAAAGAGATAATAAGAAGATAGATGAGTTGTGCTGGGCAATGGGCATAAATTCAAAGGGAATTAGAGGTGGTCCACATGAATTTAGGGGGTTTTAGTAGCCTCTTAATGGTCATTCAAAGGCTTACCTCTTAATGGTTCAAAATCTCTGAAACATTAAGTGATAAAAAGATGCTGAATGATTAAGAGGTAGCCCCTGAATGGTAAAACCTCACCCAATTCATCATATTTTTAAAACTTACCTTATAGTGGATTTTTAAACCATTAAGAGGTAGATCTTACTGGTTATTCAGAGGTTATTCAGATGCTACCAAACAACCCCTACGCTTCCTCAGAACAATAAGAGCTAGTGAGTGTTGAAAAAGATATCAACGTAAGTTGGTCTATCGCAGGACAAAAACATATATCAACACATGCGCATAAGATTATCTGTAACGCTGCATCAACTTTCCACTAACTCACACAATCTTTCTACAAATCAACTTTTACCCCCAACACCATTCTTCCTCAAATCTCATTTAAATTTCCAAAATCACTATTTATTTTTATTTTTATTTAAATAATGATATTTAAATTAATAATAATAAAATGTATGATTTAATTAAATAATCAGCTGTACAACTAATAAAAATTTAATAATTAAATAAGTATAAACCTAAAATTATGAAGTGAATAAAAAAAATAGCAACTAAGATTACAATAAAATAAAAACAACCTTCAGTAATAAATGAATGAGATAATACAAAGATAGATGAGTGTTGTTGGGCAATGGGCACCTATTCAAAAGGAATTAGAGGTGATCCACATGAATTTTCGCATGTGCGCTTCCTTTGAATAATAAGAGCTAGTGAGTGTTGAAAACGATATCAACGTAAGTTGTTCTATCGCAGGAAAAACATATATCAATGTATGTGCATAAGACTATCCGCAACGTTGCATCAGCTTACCACTAACTCACACCTATCTTTCTATAAATCAACTTTGACCCGCAACACCATTCCACAAATCTCCTTTATATTTCCACATCAATATTTCTTTTTCTATTTATTTAAATAATGACATTTAAATTAATATTAATAAAATGTTTGATTTAATTAAATAATCAGCTATACAAGTAATACAAAATTTAATAATTAAATAAGTATAAACCTAAAATTATGAGTGAATTTAAAACAAAAACAACAACTAGATTACAGTTAAATAAAATATATCTAAAACAATAAACGAAAGGGACAATACGAAGATAGTTGAGTGGTGTTGGGAAATGGTCACGAATTCAAAAGGAATTAGAGGTGATCCATATAAATTTACACATGTGCGCTTCCTCTGAACAATAAGAGTTAGTGAGTGTTGAAAAAGATATCAACGTAAGTTGGTCTATTGTAGAAAAAAACATATATCAACACATGCGCATAAGACTATCCAAAACGCTGCATCAACTTTCCATTAACTCATACCCATATTTTTACATATCAAATTTTACCCCAACATCATTTTCCACAATTCCCCTTTATATTTCCACATTACTATTTCTTTTATTTAAATAATAACATATAAATTAATATTAATAAAATGTTTGATTTAATTAAATAATCAGCTATACAGGTAATAAAAAAATTAATAATTAAATAAGTATATACCTAAAGTTATGAAGTGAATTTAAAACAAAAAAACAGCTAGATTACAACTAAATAAAAACTACCTAAAACAATAAACCAAAGAGACAATACGAAGATAGTTGAGTGGTGTTGGCAATGGGCACTAATTCAAAAGGAATTAGAGGTGATCCACATGAATTTACACATGCGCGCTTCCTCTGAACAATAAGAACTAGTGAGTGTTGAAAAATATATTAACGTAAGTTGGTCTATCCTAGAAAAAACATATATCAACACATGCGCATAAGACTATCTGCAACGCTGCATCAGCTTTCCCACTAACTCACACCCATCTTTCTACAAATCAACTTTTACCCCAATACCATTCTTAAAACATGATTTTTTAGGTAGAGAGTTTATACGTAAGACATGTTGTGTTTGGATGAGTTTATAGAAACGAGATGTATAGAATTCCATTAGTGGCCATATGTATAGGTGAAAAATTTTAGTTCAACGAGCTTAGAAATAGTTGTGTAATGAGTTCACATTTAATTTTTGAGAATGAGTTTTCATGTGAATAACATAACAAAGTCGATTAATGAGTACATGTTTTGATGGTTAGATTATAATTTGATAATGGATTTATAGTTTAATGATGGATTAGAAATTGATTTAGAATCTTATGGTTAGATGAGTAGTTTAGAAAACATTTGAGTATTGAGATTAAGTGGAGACACTTTAGAGGGTAAATGTTCGATTCACACCCAAACGAATATGTTGGCTTATCAGAATAGTAAATCCGTCAACTCTTATTTAGTTATGGAACTTAGGACTTGACTAGAATTCAAAAATCATGAAAACCTTTGATTTGAGTGTCGATAATTGATTTGGGATTAGAAGTACGTCTTAGATTTGGTATTTGATATCTGAATTGAAGTTTTGGATAAATCAATTAAGGTTAGTCAATATGTCTTAGTTTTGATTTGGAACATTTGGTTTACAATGGTGTAATGGTGTTAAATGAATAAACTAATTAGTATATTACATAAGTATTAATGTAGTACAGAATCAAATGATACGATGTAACGTAGGATAACACAATTTGTAACAAATCTTTGATTGAATGAAACATCCAACATAATGATGATAGCACTTTGTTCTACTTAGAATACCATGGAATCTTTAGAAAACATAGTATAGTAATCACTTAGAAATCATAGAAATCTCTTAGAATTCATAGAAAGTATGAATAAATCAAATTGGAATTATTTCAAACATTTAAAGTAACATTCTTACACATGAAAATATTTAGAAATCTTTAGAAAAAGGCAAATTGACTAAAAAAAAATCCCAACTAACACCTATTGGCCGAGAATAATCCCAACTCAGTTTATTCCCTTCAGTGGTCCCAAATCCAACTTTTTTGGCCTCCAGTGGTCCGCCGTTAAGTGCACTTAACGACCGTTAACTTTTTTTTTATTTTTTTCGAATTTCAGAACAAGGTTTTATGGATATTGATCGGGAGGAGTATACGATTCAATTGATGTAAACCTTACTTCGAACTGGGGTTCCAAACGACAAAACGGTCTTCAATCGGGTGTTTAAAACCTAACGGTGCTTTAACCGGATATCAAAATTAAACCATTTGGAGCAACAATTGGAAGTAAGGTTTACATCAACTGACTCGTATTCTCCTCCCGATCAAAATCCCTAAAATATCTGTTTGAAATTCGAAAAAATAGAAAAAAGTTAACGGCCGTTAAGTGTACTTAACGGCGGACCACTGTAGGCCAAAAAAGTTGGATTTGGGACCACTGGAGGAAATAAACTGAGTTGGGATTATTTTCGGCCAATAGGTGTTAGTTGGGATTATTTTTAGCCAATTTGCCTTAGAAAAATGATAATCATAGAATCATTGAAAGATATATAGAATTTGAAGGCTTGAGAATATGTCTTGGTTTTGGACACTTATGACCCCTTGCCCACAAAAGTCAGAGTTAACACCTTATGAAGATAACTCAAAACTAGGTCTGTGATGTCTGAGTTCACCAAGTTCGCTGACCATGGTGCAGTCGATATTGATCTCCAGAAATTCGCCAAATCCTCCTTGACCATACAACACTCATATCGGTTCTTGAACACACCCCTACAACTTGTGTTAAACTCTTCAGATTCCACTTCTGCTTGTGTATAAAAACCAGTGATCATCCCAAATTGTGCCACAGTCATTTCATGCATCCTCATTCCTAGTGAGAATGAAACTGCATTCCATTGACCAAAGTTTCCATCTTTAAATTTAAAGGTGCAGTGAAATTCCAAGACTAACTCCTTATACTGCGGATCTCTCACACTTAAGATGCTTCTCGATCAATTTCGGTCCCAACAGGTGCATTACCCTCTGCAAAACCAGTGATCATCCCAAATTGTGCCACAGTCATTTCATGCATCCTCATTCCTAGTGAGAATGAAACTACATTCCATTGACCAAAGTTTCCATCTTTAAATTTAAAGGTGCAGTGAAATTCCAAGACTAACTCCTTATACTGCGGATCTCTCACACTTAAGATGCTTCTCGATCAATTTCGGTCCCAACAGGTGCATTACCCTCTGCCTTGAACCCAGTCTCTCTAGTAGATCCAATCAATTCCCCTAAATTCCAATAGATCTGAATCCCAGAGGTTGGCTTAGTTTCCGGCCCCTCGTAGTCTATTCTTCTTTTTCTCCTTTTATCGACCGGTTCCTCATTTTCTACAATAATACCTCTAGGGCGCGAAACTGGGCCTCGTCGCTTTCTTGATGATGCTTCACCTGACATTCTGCAAAACAAATCTAAGAGGCAAGAAATAAAGAAGAACAAATTAGTTAACAACTTAGTTAAATGATTAAAATACAAATAAACTCGAGACTAGACTTAGACCAAAGTGCTTCCGAATGGAGATTGAGTACGGAAGAGCTCTGTTGGTCCATAATGATCGTGATTTCAGTGCTATAATGACTTGTTTAACAACAAACACACTTGACTTGAACAAACAAAGTGTATTATAACAACAAACCCAATAATGAGATAAAACCACACAACCGGAGGTATATAAGCTACAAAGATGAGTGATATATGCTCCTAGCACCTCAGAGAACAATTACACGACAATCAGTAAGATAAGGTTTTTGTCAAAGTTGTGCAAAAGTTGTATTTCTTGAAGATAAGGTTATAATATATATCAGTCATAGGTTCGCTGATAGATTCGCTGTAGCGAATCTATCTAGCGAACCACATAGGTTCGCTGGGCACAAACAGGTTCGCCCAGTCGACACCTAATCAAAAGCTAATCTGAGCTACGGGCGAATCTATAGATTCGCCCGTAGGTTCACTAGAACTAATACAAACAAAAGTCATACAAAATACATACAAAATATATAACACCGACATACCGGTGAGTCCGACCTATACAAGACTATCAAGCTCTAGTATAAGTTGACCAACAAAAAGGAAATACAAAAAAAACCCATACATGACTTAACTTTCTTAAAATGTAACATTTATGACTCTAAATGAAGACTCAATGTACACTACCTCATCCTACCACTTTAATTGTTCCCAATTAAGCCCGTGTGCTACACAAAATCTAACAGTGAGCATTATAGTGGAAAAAAACTTTAAATGTAGAAACCCATGTTCTTTGCAAAAACTTGTGTTTCTAATTCAAGTGATAATATAGATAGAATACTCTAATGTTTGTATCAACCCATTTGTTACGACTTGCAATTGTTACTAGATCAGGTATACAAGCTATAATCAAGGTGATATCCCAAACCAACCCGACCACATCCTAACATTGTTACCCCAAAACCTAACTTAGCCTAACAATTGAACTAACCTAAAAGACTAAAGCCTTACAACATAAAACAGAAAGAAAAGAACTAAAAATAAAGAACATTTTTGCAAGAAATCATACCTTGTGGTTGAAAAGTTGTGGTGTAGAGTAAAGCTTGAAATCTTCAAAAAGCTTATAGCTTTGGTGAAGAAACACACAATTGAAGCACGAGGGTTGATGATTGTGGTGAATGGTGGTGAAAAATACAGGTTTTAGATGGTGATTTAGTGGGTTTTGGTTGAGAAGATTGTGAAAATTGAGTTAGTGTTCGTGATTAATGAAAGGGGAAAGTGAAAGTTGTGGTGGAAAAAGGGTTTGTGGTTGAAACTAAAGAGGAATCCGCGTCAGGTTCGTCACCGCGTCACACGGCCTCAACTCCACTTCCTCACTGCGAGACGCGGTGAGGCGATTTCAACATAAAGTTGTTTCGTTTTTTGGTGTTTCAACACTTCGAAATTTTTTTTAAGTTTAATTAGTGCTTAAAACCGAAACGACTCGTTTATGTACCACTTAAAACTTACCTGGAGATCTCTTTATTTCTTCTGATTTCCTCCACACGGTGATGATTCCTTTCAAAATACTTGACACACAAAACAAACAAAACCACAAAGCTAAACGAAACCAAGTTAGTTGACCGACAAAAATATGAAAATGAACAAAATTTATACAAACTCTACATTTGAGCTAAATTCGCTCAAGTTCTTGGAAGCATACTTTCAGGTGGTGATTCGAGACGAGTTTCCTCCATCTCGGTTGATTCTAATGGTCCTCCTAGGTAGTGTTTCAACCTATGGCCATTCACTTTTGATATATGATTAAATATACATGTTAGCAACGCATATTATCCCTCATTTTAAACGTTTTTGGTTTCAAATTCATTTAGATAGTCACTTAATTGTGCTTTATTTGGATTTTGTAGTTTTGGATGGTTGCTTGGTGATTTCAAAAAAAGAGACAAGAGATCAAGTATTTTGTTAAGGTTCAGGACTGTCATGGCCATGACAGTTCGTACTAAAATGGGTTCATCAAGAAACCCATCAACCCGGGGCACTCATGTTACTTGTACCACCTGAGGCAACCGTGCCACTCGAGGCGGTATTTCACAATGCGGTCGAGGCAACCGTGCTGGCTCATCCTAACCCAACCAACCCCAACGCGACGGATTTTCTAAATTCACCACCAACAAAGCCGGGTTTGCTCTATTCACCACCAAAGAAGCCGGGTTTTCTTAATACTCTAACTTCGATCCCGGTTTTTCACAATTTGGTGATGATGGCGATTATACACCCGTTCGAGACTTTTGGTTGGTGGATTAGCAAATGGATCAAGAATTTGATCCTTTTTTGGAGCGGATCACATGTCTTTAGGAGATGAATGTGAAGCAATCTCAGAGACCCAAGAACAACAACAACATAAAAAGGCTAAATCAAAGCCTTGGACTCCTCAAGAATTAAAGGCTTTGGCTAAATGACGCATATATCCTAAAAAAGACAATCTGATTATATGAAAACGATGACGAGGAAGTTGCCATTTAATCATTTTGATGCATGGGATGTGTTGAAAGAGAGTCCCAAATGGTGTGGCATGAAAACATTTGAAGAAATAGAGGACTCGAGCTCAAAAAAGAACAAAACGAGCTACTCAACCGTCCCCGTCTTTTCAAGAAGAGTGCACTCATTTTGACTTAAACGGAGGATCGAGATGTGCGAGAAGAGCCGGCAAGACCAAGACCTCCACCGAGACGCAAAGGAAAAAATCCGGTGGAGTCATTATCAACCGAGCGTGAAGAATTGATAAAGATGGTGGCTGAATTCAACACGTACAACAAAGATGATGTTGAAGACAAAAAAAAACGAAACCGAGAGGAGAAGAGGAAATTGAAGGAAAGGAAGACCGAAGCCCGGATTACGCGCGATCAAAAGACAGCTCAAGTCTTTGATTATCAACAACAACAAATGATCGAGACCGACAAAAATATGGATTTAGAATTCATGTTGAAGCCGCACGATCACCTGAATGGATCGTTGTTGCAAAACGTGCTAGCTAGAAAAATAGAAATCTCCTCACGTTGGAGTTACGAAGTTTAGATTATTTTATTGTCTTTTTTTACTCGTTTTTTTTAGTTTTTAGTTTATTTTGTAACCGTTTTTTATTTTAGTTGTTTACTTTTATTTATTAGTTGTAATTTGTGTTTTATTATTAATGAAATATTAAAAGTTAAAGAAAAATGAGAAAAACGTGGGGTGGATTCCCCTCACCCTTACAAGCTTCGTAAAGCACCCCGAGAACCAAAACAATGTTCTCGAGAACTACTAAAACACAAATAATAGCTATGAATTTGTATTACATATTAACTTGGGTCTAACACTTGTTCCTAGTTAGTACCTCTTTATTCTTTCACGAACATCTACGATTAACGATTGATTTTTCTGGTATTTTTTTTGTATGTGACTCCTCCTCATGCTCCCCTTACTTCTTAGTTGTTTCTTCTTTCTTTCCCATTGTTATTCTACAATGATTACGATTTACTATAATTGTTGTTGTGATTTTTAATCTTATTGTAATTTGCGATTTACTTTTTCTTCTTTGTCAATGTTGTTTTCTACTTTTCTTCTTTCTTTCACGTCGTTGTTTTACATTGAGTGCAATTAATTGTAATTGGTGTTTGGTTTTTGTTATGGTCATCCTTTTTTTTCGATTGAAGTTAGTGATTTGTAGTGCATGTGTGCTACGGTTGATGATAGACAATCTTGACTTGTTGTCAACTTGATGTACATTGGGTTTGTTCTACATTGAACTTTAACTACTCTTACTATCAACTTGGTTTCCTCAACCGTTTGATGTTGATAGTACTTGTGTCTATTAGCGGTTAATGTAATTGACTTTTGTGTGGTGTAGTTATGTATGTTTGTGTTCTTCTTTGAAGTGCTATTATTGTGTTCTACCGGTTAATGCTTGCAGTTGGTAGATGTCGTCGTCAAATTACTTCTGTTGCATCTACTTCGTCTTCTACAAATTCTACTTATATTGATCATAGAGATTGTTCTTATACTTGTCGTTTTTATGGTGCTTTATTTTAGTTTGCTAAACGAACAGTTAGTAAAAGTAAGATTAGTTGCCCTATTTACAATCAGTGTTGTAAAGGTAGTCGTGTTATAAGGCTTCCACTGTTTACAATCACTGTAAAGGTAGTTTGCATCTTCTACACCATCAAGAAAGTGACGAAACTCGGGACATATGCATGCACTTCCTGCATAAGCAGCGTCCACATGAACCCACATACCGAATCAGTGGCGGAGCCAGCCTACTATCTCAGGGGTATCCTTCGAAAAAAATTTGCCCTGCACTTGTACAATTTTTTGCGTACACTCGTAGAAAAAGTTTTTTTTTCCGTACACTCATACAAACACATCATTTTCCTACATATCATTAGTAATATTCGGAGTTTTTATCAATATTTTCTTGAAAACTGTTAACAATATTTAGATCATTTTAACCCATATCATCATTTTCTTAACACTTTTTTTCTTTAAAAAAGGTCATTAAAATATGTTTTGAATGTTCAGGGGTATCCTTTTAAGTGTTCAGGTGTATACTAAACATAAAACGAGAAAAAAACATTAAATTTTACGTTACGTGCGAAAAGTTGAGCCGTAGCCCGGGCTACGGCTGAACACTTAATATGTCCGCCCCTGTACCGAATCGATTTGCAATCTCACACAATGTTCTCAGTGGATCCACTGCAGTTGTTTGTGTGGTTCGGACAGTGAGACACACGTATAACGGGATCAAACCAGATCTAAGATCTGTTTCAATAGCCTTTAACAATGCAAGCGATGATAACTTGAAATTCATAGACTTTTTCGTGTCGATTGCACAGACATTTTGCGGGCTAATCCCAACAACTCCACAGGCTTTTCTTAACGAAAAATGTGTTTGGTCGGAACAATAAACAACCATCTTTTCTAAAACACCTTCCTTGGCCGCAACCTTGCTTAACTTTTTCTCTCGAGCGGCAACTAATGTGCAAACTAAAGCTTCACATGTACTCCCAAGTAACACACCACCTCCATCACTTGAAAACCAAAAGGATTTGGGAAGTTGAAGAAGGTTCAAAACCCATTCCAAGACAACCATCTCTAGCTCGGTGGCTGCAAGAGAAGCGAACCAGTTAAATGGGATCGCGTTAAACCCGATAATAAGCATTTCACCAAGAAAGTTGCCAATGCTTGCAGTGCATGGGAAGAAAGCAAAAAACCCAGGGCTTTCCGAATGAGTTAGGCCTGGGATTATATGGTTTTGAACATCTTGCATTATATTTTCAATAGGTTCCGGCTCCAATGGTGCTATTTTCGGCATGGTTTCGGTGAGAAAACCGGGTTTAACTTGGCTACAAACAGGATATTGCTCTATATTAGAGTAACAATCAGCAATGAAATCAACTACTAGATGTGCTTGTTTTCTGAACTCTTCAGGGTCTAAAGGGTTGATTGGTTTGTTCGTTGTTTCAACATTGTTTAAGCTACCCATTTGATTTTTAAGAAGCTTCAATATTGTGTTTTTTCTTTACTTGAGACACGGAGAAGGGCTTTATTAATAAAATGAAAAGCTAAGATGGGCATGATGATCATATGTGTTAATTAATTATCTACTAGTTTCTAAAAATTGGTTATAAGGAACTAGGGATATGAGTTTTTCTCGTTTGTATTTCAACATCACTATTTCTTTCTTTTTTTATTTAAATAATGACATTTAAATTAATATTAATAAAATGCTTGATTTAATTAAATAAATAAGCACCTATTCAAGTAATAAAAAATTATTAATTAAATAAGTATAAACCTAGAATTATGAAGTGAATATAAAAAAAGCAACTAAATTACAATTAAATAAAAACTACCTAAAACAATAAAAAAAGAAATAATACGAAGATAAATGAGTTGTGTTGGACAATGGGCACCAATTCAAAAGGATTAAAGGTGATCTACTTGAATTTACACATGTGCGCTTCCTTTGAACAATAAGAGCTAGTGAGTGTTGAAAACAATGTCAACATAAGTTGTTCTATTGTATTAAAAAAACATATATCAACACATGCAGATAAGACTATCCGCAACGCTGCATCAGCTTTCCACTAACTCACACTCATCTTTATACAAATCAACTTTTACCCCCAACATCATTTTTCCACAAATCTCCTTTATATTTCCACATCACTATTTATTTTTCTATTTATTTAAATAATGGCATTTAAATTAATATTAATAAAAAATTGATTTAATTAGGTAGTGAAATTCCTTGACGCATAAGTAGCGACCTGCACGAATGGTGTAGCGACTGCCCCGCTGTCTCCGACGTGGACCCGGTGAACTGAATTCTCCATGAATATGCGGAGTACCAAAGGAGAGATGGTAAGACCACGTGCACCTTTAGGCCTATTATAGGGATTTTACCAATGTTGAAGGTAGCTTGCTTACCAAGCCACCCACTTGAGAAGTTGGTCACCAGAAATAAGCGACGAGGAAACGAAGCTGTCTACGAAGCTTTGATAATCAACTATACAAGAAATAAAAAGTTATTAATTGAATAATTATAAACCTAAAATTATGAAGTGAATATAAAAAAAAACAGCAACTGGATTACAATTAAATAAATACAACCTAAACCAATAAACACAAGAGATAATACGAAGATAGATTAGTGCTGTTGGGGAATGGGCACCAACTCAAAAGGAATTAGATGTGATCCACATGAATTTGAACATGTGTGTTTCCTTTGAACAATAAGAGCTAATGAGTGTTGAAAAAGATATCAACGTAAGTTGGTTTATCGCAGGAAAAGACATATATCAACACATGCGCATAAGACTATCTGTAACGCTGCATCAAATTTCCACTAACTCACGCCCATTTTTCTAAAAATCAACTTTTACCCCTAACACCATTCTTCCACAAATCTACTTTGTATTTCCACGTCACTATTTCTTTTTCTATTTATTTAAACAATGGCATTTAAATTAATATAAATAAAATGTTTAATTTAATTAAATAATCATCTATACAAGTAAAAAAATAATAATTAAATAAATATAAACCTAAAATTTAGAAGTGATTTAAAAAAAAAGAAACCGGATTACAATTAAATAAAAACTACCTAAAACAATAAACGATAGAAATAATACAAAGATATATGAGTGGTGTTGGGGAATGGGCACCATCACAAAATGAATTAAAGGTAATCCACAAGTATTTACACATGTGTGTTTCCTTTGAACAATAAGAGTTAGTGAGTGTAGAAAAAGATATTAACGTAACGTGGTTTCTCGCAAGAAAAGACATATATCAACACATGCGCATAAGACTATCCGTAACGCTGCATCAGCTTTCCACTAACTTACACCCATCTTTCTACAAATCAACTTTTACCTCCCAACACCAATCTTCCACAAATCTCCTTTGTATTTCCACATCACTATTTCTTTTTCTATTTATTCAAATAAAGGCATTTAAATTAATTAATATTAATAAAATGTTTGATTTAGTTAAATAACCAGCTATATAAGTAATAAAAAGTTAATAAATAAGTAAGTATAAACCTAAAACTTAAAAGTGAATTTAAAAAAATAGCAACTAGATTACAATTAAATAAAAACTACCTAAAACAATAAACGAAAGAGATAATAAGAAGATAGATGAGTGGTGTTGGGGAATGGACACCAATTCAAAAGGAATAGAGGTGATCCACATGAATTTACACATGTGGATTTCCTTTCACATGAAGAGCAAGTGAGTGTTGAAAAAGATATCAACGCAAGTTGATTTATCGTATGAAAATATATATCAACACAAGCGCATAAGACTATCCGTAATGCTGAATCAGCTTTCCACTAATTCACACCCATCTTTCTACAAATCAACTTTTACCCCCAACACCAATCTTCCACAAATCTCCTTTGTATTTCCAAGTCTCTATTTCTTTTTCTGTTTATTTAAATAAGTGCATTTAAATTAATATTAATAAAATGTTTGATTTAATTAAATAATCAGCTATACAAGAAATAAAAAATTAATAATTAAATAAATATAAACCTAAAATTTAAAAGTGAATTTTAAAAAAATAGCAACTAGATTACAATGAAATAAAAACTACCTGAAACAATAAACGAAAGAGATAATACGTAGATATATGAGTGGTGTTGGGGAATGGGCATCAATTCAAGAGGATTTATAGATGACCGACATGAATTTACACGTGTGTTTCATTTGAACAATAAGTACTAGTGAGCCTTGAAAAAGATATTAACACAGGTTGGTTTATCATATGACTAGACATATATCAACACATGCCATAAAACTATTCATAACGCTGCATCAGCTTTTCACTAATTCACACCCATCTTTCAACAAATCAACTTTTACCCCCAACATAATTCTTCCATAAATCTCCTTTGTATTTCCACGTCACTATTTGTTTTTCTATTTATTCAAATAATGGCATTTATATTAATAAAATGTTTGATTTAATTAATTAATCAGCTATACAAGAAATAAAAAATTAATAATTAAATAAGTATAAACCTAAAATTTAAAAGTGATTTTTAAAAAAATAGCAACTAGATTACAATGAAATAAAAACTACCTGAAACAATAAACGAAAGAGATAATACGAAGATATATGAGTGGTGTTGGGGAATGGGCATCAATTCAAGAGGATTTATAGATGACCGACATGAATTTACACATGTGTGTTTCATTTGAACAATAAGTGCTAGTGAGCCTTGAAAAAGATATTAACACAGGTTGGTTTATCATATGACTAGACATATATCAACACATGCCATAAAACTATTCATAACGCTGCATCAGCTTTTCACTAATTCACACCCATCTTTCAACAAATCAACTTTTACCCCCAACATAATTCTTCCATAAATCTCCTTTGTATTTCCACGTCACTATTTGTTTTTCTATTTATTCAAATAATGGCATTTATATTAATAAAATGTTTGATTTAATTAATTAATCAGCTATACAAGAAATAAAAAATTAATAATTAAATAAGTATAAACCTAAAATTTAAAAGTGAATTTTAAAAAAATAGCAACTAGATTACAATGAAATAAAAACTACCTGAAACAATAAACGAAAGAGATAATACGAAGATATATGAGTGGTGTTGGGGAATGGGCATCAATTCAAGAGGATTTATAGATGACCGACATGAATTTACACATGTGTGTTTCATTTGAACAATAAGTGCTAGTGAGCCTTGAAAAAGATATTAACACAGGTTGGTTTATCATATGACTAGACATATATCAACACATGCCATAAAACTATTCATAACGCTGCATCAGCTTTTCACTAACTCACACCCATCTTTCAACAAATCAACTTTTACCCCCAACATAATTCTTCCATAAATCTCCTTTGTATTTCCACGTCACTATTTGTTTTTCTATTTATTCAAATAATGGCATTTATATTAATAAAATGTTTGATTTAATTAATTAATCAGCTATACAAGAAATAAAAAATTAATAATTAAATAAGTATAAACCTAAAATTTAAAAGTGAATTTTAAAAAAATAGCAACTAGATTACAATGAAATAAAAACTACCTGAAACAATAAACGAAAGAGATAATACGAAGATATATGAGTGGTGTTGGGGAATGGGCATCAATTCAAAAGGAATTATAGATGACCGACATGAATTTACACATGTGTGTTTCATTTGAACAATAAGTGCTAGTGAGCCTTGAAAAAGATATTAACACAGGTTGGTTTATCATATGACTAGACATATATCAACACATGCCATAAAACTATTCATAACGCTGCATCAGCTTTTCACTAACTCACACCCATCTTTCAACAAATCAACTTTTACCCCCAACATAATTCTTCCATAAATCTCCTTTGTATTTCCACGTCACTATTTGTTTTTCTATTTATTCAAATAATGGCATTTATATTAATAAAATGTTTGATTTAATTAAATAATCAGCTATACAAGAAATAAAAAATTAATAATTAAATAAGTATAAACCTAAAATTTAAAAGTGAATTTTAAAAAAATAGCAACTAGATTACAATGAAATAAAAACTACCTGAAACAATAAACGAAAGAGATAATACGAAGATATATGAGTGGTGTTGGGGAATGGGCATCAATTCAAAAGGAATTATAGATGACCGACATGAATTTACACATGTGTGTTTCATTTGAACAATAAGTGCTAGTGAGCCTTGAAAAAGATATTAACACAGGTTGGTTTATCATATGACTAGACATATATCAACACATGCCATAAAACTATTCATAACGCTGCATCAGCTTTTCACTAACTCACACCCATCTTTCAACAAATCAACTTTTACCCCCAACATAATTCTTCCATAAATCTCCTTTGTATTTCCACGTCACTATTTGTTTTTCTATTTATTCAAATAATGGCATTTATATTAATAAAATGTTTGATTTAATTAATTAATCAGCTATACAAGAAATAAAAAATTAATAATTAAATAAGTATAAACCTAAAATTTAAAAGTGAATTTTAAAAAAATAGCAACTAGATTACAATGAAATAAAAACTACCTGAAACAATAAACGAAAGAGATAATACGAAGAATTGTAATTTTTTGACTTAAACGGAGGATCGAGATGTGCGAGAAGAGCCGGCAAGACCAAGACCTCCACCGAGATGCAAAGGAAAAAATCCGGTGGAGTCATTATCAACCGAGCGTGAAGAATTGATAAAGATGGTGGCTGAATTCAACACGTACAACAAAGACGATGTTGAAGACAAAAAAAACGAAACCGAGAGGAGAAGAGGAAATTGAAGGAAAGGAAGACCGAAGCCCGGATTACGCGCGATCAGAAGGCAGCTCAAGTCTTTGATTATCAACAACAACAAATGATCGAGACCGACAAAAATATGGATTTAGAATTCATGTTGAAGCCGCACGATCACCTGAATGGATCGTTGTTGCAAAACGTGCTAGCTAGAAAAATAGAAATCTCCTCACGTTGGAGTTACGAAGTTTAGATTATTTTATTGTCTTTTTTTACTTGTTTTTTTATTTTTTAGTTTATTTTGTAACCGTTTTTTATTTTAGTTGTTTACTTTTATTTATTAGTTGTAATTTGTGTTTTATTATTAATGAAATATTAAAAGTTAAAGAAAAATGAGAAAAACGTGGGGTGGACTCCCCTCACCCTTACAAGCTTCGTAAACCACCCCGAGAACCAAAACAATGTTCTCGAGAACTACTAAAACACAAATAATAGCTATGAATATGTATTACATATTAACTTGGGTCTAACACTTGTTCCTAGTTAGTACCTCTTTATTCTTTCACGAACATCTACGATTAACGATTGATTTTTCTGGTATTTTTTTTGTATGTGACTCCTCCTCATGCTCCCCTTACTTCTTAGTTGTTTCTTCTTTCTTTCCCATTGTTATTCTACAATGATTACGATTTACTATAATTGTTGTTGTGATTTTTAATCTTATTGTAATTTGCGATTTACTTTTTCTTCTTTGTCAATGTTGTTTTCTACTTTTCTTCTTTCTTTCACGTCGTTGTTTTACATTGAGTGCAGTTAATTGTAATTGGTGTTTGGTTTTTGTTATGGTCATCCTTTTTTTTTCGATTGAAGTTAGTGATTTGTACTGCATGTGTGCTACGGTTGATGATAGACAATCTTGACTTGTTGTCAACTTGATGTACATTGGGTTTGTTCTACATTGAACTTTAACTACTCTTACTATCAACTTGGTTTCCTCAACTGTTTGATGTTGATAGTACTTGTGTCTATTAGCGGTTAATGTAATTGACTTTTGTGTGGTGTAGTTATGTATGTTTGTGTTCTTCTTTGAAGTGCTATTATTGTGTTCTACCGGTTAATGCTTGCAGTTGGTAGATGTCGTCATCAAATTACTTCTGTTGCATCTACTTCGTCTTCTACAAATTCTACTTATATTGATCATAGAGATTGTTCTTATACTTGTCGTTTTTATGGTGCTTTATTTTAGTTTGCTAAACGAACAGTTAGTAAAAGTAAGATTAGTTGCCCTGTTTACAATCAGTGTTGTAAAGGTAGTCGTGTTAGGCTTCCACTGTTTACAATCACTGTAAAGGTAGTTTGCATCTTCTACACCATCAAGAAAGTGACGAAACTCGGGATATATGCATGCACTTCCTGCATAAGCAGCGTCCACATGAACCCACATACCGAATCGATTTGCAATCTCACACAATGTTCTCAGTGGATCCACTGTAGTTGTTTGTGTGGTTCGGACAGTGAGACACACGTATAACGGGATCAAACCAGATCTAAGATCTGTTTCAATAGCCTTTAACAATGCAAGCTGTGACACCCAGTAATTTTAGGATAACACAACTTAACCAAATTCCGTTAGTCTTTATCAACATGAAATCCTTTTCGTACATGACGCCTATAATAATTAAATTATATTAATTTAAATGATTATCTAAATAACTATTTGTTACAAAGAGGAAAATTCGAGGAATTTTTATATTACAACAAGTGACGTTAGTTGTTACTACCTTGGGGAATTACAAATTCTTATAACTCGAATGCGTACCGAAGAATAAATGAGATAGTTTCATAAAGTATAAACGTCGTAAAAAGTACGGGGTTTAGTTAGTATTTAACGAAAGTTAAATTTTATAACTTTGGGAACAAGTTTAATATGCTTAAACGTTGAGGGACTAAATTGTAAATATTAGATTTTATATAATAAACCCAATCCCCCTCCCACATGCCGTCTTCATCGCTTTGCAACAACCACACCAAACCTAATCATAGACCATCACCGTTCGTCGTCCTCCACCATCTCAGGAAACCACCGTGGTAATCATTGTCAAGTGCGGCTGCTGTTTGGAATCGCTGATTGCCGTGAACCACCGTCACTATCACCGTTTACTATAGTTTCAGTCGTACACTATCGCCTCCCTCATCGCCGGAAATCACCAAACACACTCGCAATCCTTCTTGGTCGGTACGTTGTATATTCCGAAAATTCGTAGTTATAGTGATTCGATCTCGTTCGGTTCGTTTCGGTTTCGTTCGGGATATGGTTTGGGTTCAAAACTAGATTGAATATACGTATATATGTCGTCGTATGTATGCGTAACTGTAATAATAATAATTGTATATATATATATGTTCGAACAACAGTGTAACGATGTGTATATATGCGTAGGCAACATCATCAGTTATATATTGTATGTATGTTAAATTGGATAATATGTATAGTTATGTATATATATAAAGCAAATCTTACTATACTACTAAATATACTACTAAAGGAGAACTTCGATGATGTCATTTTTGATGATGTGTCAAGCAAGGGAGCAAGCCACATAGGATTGCTGATAAAAGCATGACATCAAAAAAATCTGGGTTAAAATTTGGGTCTAAAACCCAAACCATATTTTGAAATCAATTTTCAAAAATCTGATTGAATGAAACTTCCTCTCCACTCTACCTTTTTCTTCTTTCTCTCACATATCCATCTACCTCTTCATCTTCTACACAGCAAACTTCAAGAAAAGAGCAAATGCAAGTTTCTTCCGTTTCTGATTTACTGGATCGTATCATTGTTCATCTCATTTCTGAAAATCTAACTTTGACATGTTTTTACCTAATTCTGATTCTTCCGAAGCAATCTTCTTCTTTTTCTTCCACGATGATTCTGGATATTATTTCTCAGAAGTCCGACAAATCCTCACCCTTCTTAACGGTAAGCATTCAAATTTTGAAATCTCAATCAAATCCTTAATCTTCATCTCTAATCGTCATGTAAATGTTTGTTTATTTCCTATTTAGAATTTTTTTTTGGTTTTTTTTATCTTTAGATCGATCTGTTTAAACACTAACTTTTCTTGATTATTTTTTGATGTTTTTTCTAGATCTTTGATACATACCTTCACTCACCTACGATTCTAGGGTATTTTTCTTGCCTTTTTTTGTAATTTTGCTTTTTCATTACTTCAGATTGTTATTTCAGGTGTTCTAGGTTTTGATGGAGATGAGGAAGTTAATGGTGGTGATAAGGTTAAAAAACTGTTGGATAACATGGTGAAACAAGAACGATGAAAGGTGATTCAATATTTCTAAAATTTGTTGTTAAAGTAAAGCATGACCTTTCTGCCTTTTCAAGGTAAATAGGTTGATTTAGATGCTAGCTTATGGCTTTGATCAATTTTTCTTCTTATATGTTGCATCAGCCGATGAGTCGAAGCATGTGGTTATGCCTTATATGTCAATGTTGATAACTCTTGTCAAGTGGACAAGGTAAGATATTTTAAATCTTGAACAAAAGTTTGCTTTTTTTTTTTGTCGACTATCATATTATGCCTTTGGTAGAATGAGATTGAAACATGTTCCATTTTGAGAGTTTGGTAAGTTTCTTCAAAATTTTTGTATTGTTACATACATTAAGTAAATTTTTTACTTTTGTTAAGTATAATATTATAATATGTGAAATGCCTTTATGGTTTTTAGATATTACTGTATTCAACATGTATTTTTTTATTCATAATCTTCTTGTGATATTATATTGAAGATGTGTTTGGCCCTAATTTTGTATTGATGGTAAATAATAAGTGGACCTACTTTGTGATTGTTATGCTGATGGGTTTTGGTATTCATGTAGGGAACAAGAAAGCATGAGATGCTTTGCATATGTTGATTAACTTCATTATGCATTGAAAGTGATTTATTCTTCGGTTGTATCTTCATTTAAGGTTTTTTTCATATACTTAACTAAGAATTGAATGGCTTTTGATCAATGGGTTATGGTTTTGTTGGATTTGAGGATAAGATGGAAATGTAGTATTTTTTTTTAAGTTGAATTAGTTTTACTCACGTGAACCAAAGGACAAAAATTTACATTTGGGAGAAGAAAATGAAAGAATTAAGGTATGCTACTGATTTGAGGTTTTTAACATTGGTTTCTAATTCTAATTTAGCATATGAAACAAAAGCTCTGAATGCTGAATCTAAATGATTAAACACTGAACTGAACCATTAAGAGATAAAAGAAACAGCTCCTAAATTACTTTTGCCAATATCTACTCTTAATTGGTTAGCATTTGAATATGTATTACTTTTAGTAAATAGTGAGCAAAACGGTGTAATTAAATTAAATATTATATAACTAGTTTAATAGATTATTGACTAAATTATTTGGCAAATATTAATGGAATTACATAATAACAAGAAGGATTTGAACTTTCAGCCAAGTTCATTCGAATTCAAAGGAAAATCAAGTGATGCATAGATGTAGTGTTACAAATAAATTATATCAAATGCTTTAAGTTATCACGTGGGATGGATGATGGATCATGGATGGTCTGCTTTTAGTCTTTAGACCGTAACTAATAGTGGGCTGAACTTCTATGTTGGGCTTAAAGATTAAAATGCAAAGAATGGAAGGTTTAAAAAAAGGGTCTTACGCCAATTTTGGGGAAAAGAAGACTTAGAGGCTCTTTAATAATTTCTGAATTTATAAGTGCTGAATTGTTAAGATGTTTGAATGGTTAAGAGGTCTGAATGGTTAAGTGTTGAATAGTTAAGAAGACCTGCTTAGTTGGACTTATGAATGAGATTCTAAAATTAACAAACAAATCCTAAAAATTTTATTTCATTTATCTTGTCTCACGTTGTTGTGGTAACAAAACACATGTTTAGTTTAACTTTCTTTCATTTTTGTTTTTTGGTTTTAAAAATGCATATTGTATCCTTTTTTGGGTTTTTAAAAGGCATATGGTCTCCTTCACGAAAATACCCCACCTTTTTTTCTTCTTCTTTTTGGATTTTTCATTTAGACTCCTTCATCTTCTTTCAGATCTGATTGCACCCAACCCCCTTCTTCCTGGTCGCATCTTCGTCTCCTTCATCTAGTCTCTCCCCTCTGAACCGTTCAGCATCACCACGTCGCTGAGCCATTCAGAGCCCTTACCTCTGATTCGTTCAGAGGTGACGCTGCAACCAAACACCTCCGAACCTCTGACTGATTTAGAGACCCCTTCCATTCAGAGTCATTCAGAGGCAAACAAACAACCCCTTAGAGAACAATTAATTTTTTGGAGGGCATCAATCATTGGAATATATATATATATATATATATATATATATATATATATATATATATATATATATATATATATATATATATATATATATATATATATATATATATATATATATATACAATTTTTGACGACCATTGAAAGAGAGCAGAATAACTGATTGAGAGCATTACGACTAAGTACAATTAATTGACGACAAAGCAACAAATACAAGTGACAACATAATAATTGGAATTCGGTTTTAAAGCATGAGATCGTGTTTGAAGCTTGATAGGGCGTACACTCACTTCCGGTATGTTTTTTTTAGTAATATGTGCAGGGGCAATTTAATGATTTTGGGGGCCTAAGGCAAATTAAAAAAATTGGGTTCTTTAATTAAAAAAATTTGCGATAAACTCCCCACCTTTATATATACCCAAGCTTAAAACTAGCAAGACGTTAACATATTTTATAAACTTCTAAAGTTGAAGGTCGGTTATTATGTGTTTGTCTTTTTCTGAATTTAAGTATTATAAATTTACAGTTAGTTTGGATGTTTTGCACACAAAATGGGCATAGATGGATTGGTCTGATGCTTGTAATATCAACTTGGAAATGTGGGTTCGACTCCCACTTTTCCTGCTTTCAACATATTTTACAATTCCTTTATTTTTTTATTTTCCTAAATGTTCATAATACTTTCTTTATATTTACGTCTAACAACGTTAGCATTCTCCTATTTTCAACTTATGTTTTTTTTATCTTTGACGTCTTTACGAGTTTAATTCTCGAGTTTGACTAATTATCATTTTGGCATCTGATGACTTAACCAGTTTACGACTTGAACTTTTTATTCTACTTTGACATATTTACAACTTTAACTCTCTGGGTTGAGCTTGGTTATCATTTTGACCTATAAGTTTGGATATTTCTCCGTCTTTTAGTATGTGACACATTACGACTTTACACCATAACGTACGTACCAGACATGAAACTTTTTTTTTCAACAAAGTCACATACACAAGAACCGACCACGCGACCCGGCCGCTGCATCGCGCAGCCAGGTGTTAGATCTAGTTTACAACAATAATTTACAACTATACAATATACATACATTTTGAATTGGTTGGAATTTACAACTATACATGCACATAGCACAATTACGCATGCACATAGTATTTTTTCTATTGCTTCATTTACAACCTCCTAATAATTCAACTCTTTACGTGGAGCAAGGTTAATGCCGTGTTCAGTTTTTAATGTTCCACGTGGTAAAGCCTTGAAGGTTTTTGTACACATGTTGCCTCCCAGCTCAACTGGCATATTCACCATACAATTTCTCACTTTATCCCTCTTTCTTTGTATCTCTCTTTCGAGCTTCAGCTCTTGAAGATGACGATGATTGACTGCGAAGGCGAAGCCACTATAAGCGGCAGCAAGACAGTTTTGCATCAATCAACTTAGACAGTTTTGCATCAATCAACTTAGGCGACGAGATGCCACGACCTCTTTTGCAACTTCTTCATATCTAGTTAGTTTTTTTGGTTTGTGGCTTTACTATTTTATTTTCATATGCTTCTTAGTGTTCTTTCTCTTTCCTTATTCCCTGCGATTTTGGATCTTAAGATGACAAAAACCCAATCTCTTTCAACGATTGCTCACTAATCGAATTTAATAACCTATTAAGAAGTATATGCAGTTGATTGATTGACAATCATATAGATTTAAACAAATCCCCCTTAATATGACTAGGGCTTACTAGCAGTTTAGAAGTCAACCAAATCGAAACCTTCTTTACTTTTTCTGTTATGTTCATTTTTGAGTTCGTAGATCGTTGTTTAGAAGTTGAAGCTATGAATTTGAAGATTTATTTAAAATTGATTGGGATTTCATTTTACAAATTCCTTTACCGGTACCCTTTCTTTTAAGGTTTGGGATGGCTAGTTTTTATCAATTTTGTGTGATTTTAGTTCACGAACAATGTAGGAGGTGTATGGAAATGTGGGGCGTTTGCGAATACAAAGTGTATGATATTATGGTGTAAAGAACTTCTATTGTCATCATCACTTCCACATTGGTGGCTGCAGATTGTCATCATCCGGGGTTGTAAATAGATCAAAGAATAAAGACATGATATGTGTGAGTTTCACTTCCATGTCCTTAGTGTTGAGCAAAAAGTTTAAGGGTCTAATATGTATAAAGAAGTTTTCTAAAATATGTGGCCTATGTTTTTTTAAGGCCTAAGGCAATGGCCTTTTTTGTTTCCTTAGTGAGCCGTCTCTAAATATGAGTAGCTAAACTTGTTATGGTTGCTTAGGTTTGATGAACTATATATATTGTTTGAATGAATATATATTGGTTTTGACTGAATGTGTTGATTTACATGTTTAGACTTTAAGTCCGATTTTGATTATTGTGTGTTGGTATTGATTGATTTGGATATACATTTTTTGATTCCATTGATCTACATACTTAGAAATATACTCTAGTTTCGGGAGTTAGTCTAAGTTGTTAACTTGTATTATCAAATTAGAACTTGAAAGTGAGAAATCTAATTCAAGTATAATAACTATTAAAATCAATCAATTAAGGCATGCAAACAATTTTTGAATGTGAAAAATCTAATCTAGAAATGTTAGGTATTAACTAGGCGTTGTTTGACAGTAGGAGTAGTCGATAACTCGATTTAGTCCATTTGAGCACTTTTTCACTTGCCTTACTGTCAAATTCGGTTTATCTTCCGGTGGTTCATTTAGTTAGACAGGGTCTTCATTCAATTCCCGAAGTAGGATTTCGTTCATGAGTTTATGGATTCTTGCCTAGGTAACCTACTTTAATTCGTACTTGAGTATCGGTTTATTCTCCAGTTTTCAAGCTTGCTATTCTATTCTGGTGGTTTATTTATTTATTTGAATTTAATTTAAAAACCATTTTGTTGTAACACCCCACCCGGTGGCGGAAACACAGAGTCCTCATAGAAATGGATATCGTTAGTAAATAACGCACATGACATCATTTTATTAAAGTCTGATAATGGTTAACATAAGTTTTTGGAACACAAGATTTAAATAGAAAACACATAGTATAGAAAACTAGAATATAAGCAATAGGAATCTAAAATAATTTGGAATTCTAGGTTTTCAAATTAGGATTGGGGTTTTTCGGTAAATGTTTAAAATATATAAACTTATTTAACCTTTACGACGGAAATATATATTTTTATTATCAACGATAACAATTCAAATAATAAGTTTCTTAACGAAACTGTTTAACGTCACAAAACATATATTATATATCTAGCAATATTTTTAAAACATGTACCATACTTTAAAATATTTAAAAGTCTTATAAAAAGTCCATTTTATAAACTATTACTTATAAAACTTGTATATATTTTAGAAGTATTGAAATAATCTATCTAATAAATCAAACTTTTAGGGGGCAATTTTTGGAGGGATTTTTTTTTTCTATAATAGGAAGTTTGGGAGGTAAAATTTAGCTAAATTTTTCACCATGGAAGTTGATGGAGCCAACTCCTTAAATGTTATATATTTACAAATTGTTAAATATAATGGTTATAATTTCTTTATAAATATTACTATTTAACCCGTGTGTAACACACGGGTATTAAACCTAGTTTTAAAATATTTTAAGGTATTAATAGTGTGTGTAAAAGTTGAATTTATAAAGTTAGATAAATGCAAAATCATAGTTTTATAGAATTGATACAATTTTTACATTTGTAATATATATATGTAATAAGTATTGATATTAGATTTCTTTGAAATTAGCCATAACAATTAAAATATCCATATATAAAAAAAATGCTAGTAACCAGGTTCGAACCATGGTCACTTGGTTCACAAGACCTTAACAACTAGCTGAACTAAAGGAGTTTTTTTTCTATAAAAATTGGTTTTGAAATAGCTTTAACATCTTTCAAACAAATCCCCAATTATATACAAATCCTAGAAACACAAATCATGAATTTGAACACGAAATCGACCGGGATAAAGCAATTAACCATAGGTGAGTTTCACGGCCCCTTTTTACTATTTTCCTGTTGGGGGAGAAAGCATGCACAAAACTAAATTTGATAATGGTATTTACTTTATATCTCTTTATTATTAAGCGTGAATCATAACAAGTTGTTAAAGTCCTCACTAAATCTTCGAGCCGTTAATATACAGGGTATAGCGAGGAAGTTCGGGTAGTACTACTGGGTTTGACAAACCCCACCCTCGGCTGGGAGCCGGGAAGGTGTGAATTGTCCTATGTTGTTGGTCCATTGTTGTTGTTAGCAATGGTGTCGAGGCGCATATAAATCTCAGTCAGCTCGGTATCGAAACACTTAAATAATAAGAAACTGGGTTAGCTACCCAACGATATAATTGTATTTTACATTATCGGCTGTTGTTGTATTTTTTATGATTATCTAAACCTGTGAACTCACCAACCTAGTGTTGACACATTTTAGCATGTCTTTCTCAGGTGCTGTGCACGGATTAGGAGCATGTTTGGTGGAGTCGTAGTTGCATTAAAAACTCTTTTTATTTTATTAAACTTTGTTTTTGGATGCGTGGTTTACGCATTGAATGTTGGATTTTTATTTATGCTTCCGCACTGAAATATATTTTAAACTTGGTTTTTGTTAATGTTGGTTTTAAAATTCATATAGAGGTCGTTCAATGTAACTAAGGGCAATGAGATCCTGGCATGTCACGCCCTAAACGGTAGAACTCCGTTAGTTGAAATTGAGGGTGTGACAGATTGGTATCAGAGCCGTTGGTTATAGCAAACTAGGTTGCATTGCATTGCATTCTAGACTATAACTGCACATTGCATTAGTTACACTTATGCATTCATGTAATTGGCACTCACTCAAATAAATTGCATTGCTAATATTTCTTCATCTTTGGGTCAGAAATATATTTTTTTTACTATAACTTTAGATAATGAACTAGTCTTCCATTCATACATTCATTTAGTTATAACATACACACATACACTAGCATTGCAGGCCTACCGACGTGACTAGGTTTGGTGTCTTGCGTAGTTAGTTTGGATTAAATAAACTTTGAAGCACACTAGTAAAATCTTCCCTGTTAGTGAGGCTTGAACCACTTCCTAGTTTTACACCTTAATCATTGAAGTATACATAAGTTATGCTTGATTAGAACACAACTGATTCATTATGCTGTTGAAAACCTAAAACTGTCTGAGAAACCTCTTTAACTGGATTACAAGTTATAACTCACATCATGATGACAACAAGCTAGTATAGACTAGAGACTAATGAACACACTTTCATATTTACCTACCCCGATATGGCAATCAACCGGCGGGGTCGGCGCCTAATGAGTAGAAGTACACAAACTACAAAAGAATTATGTCTATAAACTCTTTCATGTCGAGGTCTTGACTTGATAGTTGTGTGACCTACTATGTGCTATCACACATTACCTATTACGTGACTAATATATGCTATAGCATATTTCTATTTGTGAACTATTATGTGTAATAAATATGTTACCTACATGCCTTAATACTATAATTACTTATGCTTAGTAACGCTCACATTTGTGTTCAAAATAGTTGTTTTTCTCGTATACTTATCAGAAACTTATAGTATGCTTGACATATTCATTCCCTGTAAGTGCAACACACCAGGCATATATTGGAATCTTACACATGTAGTGTAGTTGTTTTATAGTTATAAGTATATCCTTCTTTTCTTATACACATCATGTACTTGAAATGGAATAAAATACTGTATGGGTACGAACAAAAAAAAACATGTCGAAACATAAGAGTAAACTTTTGACGGGAAACAAGTTAGGATGTTTGTGTGATGTAAATTGACGATTGCGGGTGCGCAACGTAATGGTGAATTTACAGGTACACTGGGATCCTGGCAAAAACCTGTCGTGTGGGTAATACCTAAAACATAATAAATAAATACAAAGTCAACTTAGATTCTTTAAAAAAGTCCACCTCTAAACAATAAGAGTAAAAAGTCCATCCTAGACTACAACCATAGTAACTGTATTAGTTACACTTACGCACACAATGATTCGTAATAGTAAGACATTATATTTATACGTATAAGATTTGTCATCATCGTCAACTCCCTCTTTTGCTCCTGGTAAGAAGCTTGTGATTTCTGACACTCAACCATCCTCATCCACTCACTTTACTCTTCAACACTTAAACTTATAGAAAATTTTATGTCCTATAAGCCTTACCAATTACCAAATGCAATCCGAACCCTATTAAAGCCTAAGCATTCCAACTAGTTAACTCGTGATAACCTAATTAAATCAACTCACATCAAGTATTCAAACCGAAGTGATCTGTCGCTACTAAAATTTCGGGACGAAATTTCTTTCAACAAGGAGATGATGTGACAATTCAAAATTTTCCTTTTATTCTTTTCTTCCATGCAACCTCAAATCCTTACTTACCTTACTAAATTTTCGGGATGAAAATTCTTTCAACAAGGGGATGATGTGACACCCAGTTATTTCGGGTTAACACCGTTAACCCAACTTTTGCGAATTCTATTAGTCTCTTGCAATTAGAAATTCTATCTAGTAGATTCACATTAATTAAAAGTATTACTTTAGCTAAATAACTAAATAAATATTTATTACAAAAATAATGATTCGATCAATTTTCGGATCATAACGAGTGACGTTAAAACATTAGTAAATTAGGAATAACTAATACACACGTCTCAAAAACGTATCGAAGAATAAACGACATAATTTCATAAAATATTTACGTCGTAAAAAGTACGGGGTTCAATTAGTAATTAACGAAAGTTAAATCATTTAACTTTGGATACAAGAAATTCAAAACTCATAGTTCAAGGACCACTTTGCAAATTTAATAAAATTATAAACCAACCCACCACCCTAACCGCCTCCTTCAATTCACCCTCTCGGAACAAACGCACACGCACGCCAAAAAACCTAAACGCCGATCATCATCTTCGCCGCTTGCAACTACGGTTCCGACATCTCTGCAACTGCCGAACACCACCGCAAGCACCGTAGAGCGCCGTTCCATCGCTGTGACCACTCTCCGTCGCGTGCTGCTCAGTCATCTCCGCCCCCTGCAACTGAAACCCCGATAGCCGTAACTCAACGAAGAAGTTTCTTTTGTATCTTGCGAACCGTTCTGGTTAGTTTCATCCCTTCGTATACTCGTTTAGTGTTTCGGTTCGGGTTACAACGTGGGTTACGATTTAGGTACTAACCAATGCTTGTATGTATGTATGAATGAGTGTATACGTGCACATATACGTGTGTTATCTATTGTTGCAGGTATTAATATATATGAATGTGGGTTAGATTTTGGAGCATGTATATGTATGCGTTAAACATGTTACAGATGGTTCGCTAAATTCATGAACAAGTATGTAGATAAATTGGGACATATATGAATTGAAATTGGTAAATAAAGAATGGTACCTTCAATGTGCGTGTAAGTTATTTTTGTATCAGTATGTGTTTGTATGTAAATGGAGATGTAGGATTTTGAATATGAATGCATATATAAATATAATGTGTGTAGTTGTATGATTATATATAAAAGCATGGGTGTAGTATGAGTTAATGAACATGCACGTGATATGTATAAGTGGTGTAATATGGATTCGTGTAATTTGAGTTGGTGCATGTTAGGGACGTATGAAAGCGTAAATATGTAACTAAGTTTGGGTTTTGAACTGATTTGATGCGTGTAATAGCTGTATATACATATAAATACATGTGTGTATCTGTATCTAGATATGTAGAAACCAAGATTGAGTTGGTTCTCGAATCAAGTTTGAATCCAATAGATCGAGAGTATACGTGATTGATGTGTGATTAGCATTTATTTATCTGTGTATATATAATGTGTGTAGATACATAAGAATAAATAATACTGGATATAAGATCATGTGTATATGTAATAAAAATAGCAGTGACTATATGAATTGCATTTATGCATAGTTCCGATGACGTGTTCAATGCATGTGCATGATTTCATGCTAAAATGAGAGATACATGTAGTGGGTATACACAATATAAGTTAACTGTTCATATATATGTGTGTTTGCATGCTCGTAGAAATTATATGGATTTAATGCATGTGTATGCATGATATATATTATATAAACATATTTGTGTCCCAATGATTATTCGTTTAAAATGGGGACAATAAGTTAATGATATAACACTTTTGATCCATATCTTATGTCGTGAAGGTTGGTTTAAATTATATAAAACGGAGGCGTGTCTAAACTCTTTGAAATTAATAAAATGGTTATATTTGGGTGTTGGTACGAAATCGAACCGGGAAGGCGAAACCGAATATGAACTTTATTATAGGAACTTAAACCTAATTAGAAGAACTTAAACAGGCTGTTGGTCGACCTAGGAAATTCTATTGTTGTTGGATATTTGTAGCTGCGCAAACCTAAGGTGAGTTTCACGGCCCCTTTTACTATTTTCCTGTTGGGGGAGAAAGCATGCACAAAAATATTTGATAATGGCATTTACTTTATATCTATCTTGATTATTAAGCGTGAATCATAACAAGTTGTTAAAGTCCTCACTAAATCTTCGAGCCGTTAATATACGGGGTATAGCGAGGAAGTTCGGGTAGTACTACTGGGTTTGACAAACCCCACCCTCGGCTGGGAGCCGGGAAGGTGTGAATTTTCTTATGTTGTTGGTCCATTGTTGTTGTTAGCAATGGTGTCGAGGCGCAAACATATCTCAGTCAGCTCGGTATCGAAACACTTAAATAATAAGAAACTGGGTTAGCTACCCAACGATATAATTGTATTTTACATTATCGGCTGTTGTTGTATTTTTTATGATTATCTAAACCTGTGAACTCACCAACCTAGTGTTGACACATTTTAGCATGTCTTTCTAAGGTACTGTGCACGGATTAGGAGCATGTTTGGTGGAGTCGTAGTTGCATTAAAAACTCTTTTTATTTTATTAAACTTTGTTTTTGGATGCGTGGTTTACGCATTGAATGTTGGATTTTTATTTATGCTTCCGCACTGAAATATATTTTAAACTTGGTTTTTGTTAATGTTGGTTTTAAAATTCATATAGAGGTCGTTCAATGTAACTAATGGCAATGAGATCCTGGCATGTCACGCCATAAACGGTAGAACTCCGTTAGTTGAAATTGAGGGTGTGACAAATTAACCATAGGGCTTTTGATCAGGAGATTATCACGAGTATTTTTAAATATAAAACATACCATATTGAATCTGAATTGGATCGCTTACGATGAAGAACATGTTCGAACCAAAGTTGAATTACCTACAAGGTTCTCGATGATTTTTGCTGAAATTGAGAGTTCAAAAAGTGAAAGGGAGTCAAGGAGATTGAGTATGATAATTGAATTTGATTAGTTTGATCAGGAACTATGCGAAAGGGTTACGAGTTAATTAGGATTAATTGGTGTTTAATTTGTTGTTTAAATCTCAATTAATTGATACAACACCTTCTAATCGTTAGTATCTTCGTTTTAGTTAATCCAATTTATTGAATTGAGAGTTTTGAATCGATTTGTATTATGTGGGTATTGAAACCGAACGACATTGTTATTATTTTGGATTAAACGGATCGGTTCGGGTGTTTAAAATGAAATTAAATTTGACCACGGGTTCGAAATTCGACTAGAAGTATGCTATATGGGTTCGATTGGATTAAAAATGAGTAACAATGCATTTTGATGTCTCGCCGGAGATCTCGAATTCCAGCCAAAGTGGCCGGACACCAACTCGTCGGAATCACAGGTCTAGACGCAAGGGGGTTTGGTTTAAAAATATTTACAATTTGTACCCTTGTTTCATTTGTTTTAAAGTTTCTGTTAGTACGTTAAGTTGGAGTTTCAAATCTGCCACTTTTGACCCAAAGTTAATTAATATAAATTTTAACTAACTAACTTAACCACGTCATCTCGTGTTGTTTACATAATTGACGTTTTTGATTGTTTAAGTTGTTGAGGTCGTTAAATGGTTATTTTGAGGCGTATAAGTAATTAACTTTGATAATATTTATTAAATCTATTTTATAAATTATAAGTCATATTTTCATGAGATTTATTTATTATAGATAGTATTTAAATGATAACTTAGATATTGACGCAAAAAATTCGATTGGTTTAATAAAGACGAGAATAATGTAAAGTTCGACATATTTATTTATATTAGTAATAACAAAAAGTTACGTTTTTCAGAAATTAAATACGAATAAAATTAAAGATAGATAGCTTCGGGTTCGAGTCGGGCAATCGAGTTCGGGTTTGGGGCAGATGCCACATTTGTCAACAAATCAATTTATTAGGCTAGAAGTAGGGATGTAAATGAGCTGAGGCCAAGCTCGTTAAGGCTCGAGCTCGGCTCGTTTTAGTTTTAATAAAGCTCGAGCTCAACTCGTTTTGCTTTTTAACAAAGCTTGAGCTCGAGTTCGGCTCGTTTCGAGCTTTATTTCCAAAACTCAAGCTCGGCTCGTCAGAAAGTTTTCAAGCTCGAACTCGGCTTGGGCTTGGCTGATTAGTATATAATTATTTTATATATAATTTTTTTATATTTATATATATATATATATATATATTTGTAATCATGCATGTTATGCATAAAAAATACATATTATTTAACCTTTTTATCATAATTTTATAAATATTTTTAATTATATTTATGAATATATATGTATAAAACTAAATAAAAACATAAAACAAAAAACTTGTTAAGACTCGATAAGGCTCGACGAGTTTTGAATACAAAGCTCGAGTTGAGCTCGATAACAAAACGAACATAATTTTAGGCTCGAGCTCATTAAGGCTCGACCCGAATGAGCTTTTTACCGAGTCCATCTCGAGTAGCTTGCAAGCCGGCTTGACTCATTTACACCCCTAGCTTGGAGTCGATAGATATTTAGTATCAAGAGTCATTAGATCTATGTCCTAGGTTCGAAATCTGGACTTATTTGCTTAGCTACACTACGACCGGTACACTTGCTGTTAGTGTGACGGTTTTGTAGGTTTTTCCATTTTTAAAACTTGTTCAAATTTAATTAATACACTTTCCGCACATCAAGTTTCTGGCGATGTTTTCCGGGGACACAATGCGCTTTTGAGGACATGAGACAATAGATTGCCTATAGGATCTGAGAAGGAGTTGAGTTTTGTCTAGAACCAGGGACAATGCAAGGTTACAATGGCAGCACACCAAATCTCGAATTGGAGAAATGGGAATCTTCCTAGATTCCCACCCTGTTAGAGCTTGGTCTAAATCCCTTCGGATGGATAGAGTAGTGGAGTGTCTAAGTCTGAGTTGAGTGAGTTATTAAAGAGAAACGAGGAGAGCCAAAGTAGGAATATCAAACTCTTAGATTCGATAGTTATGCAGGGTAAGACGAGACATCAGGAGCAGTTGAAGAAAAACCAGGAGTTTGATTTGATGTTTAGGAATCAGAGTTCCACCATACAAAGTAGGAATCAATGCACCCCGCTATTACAACTGTCAGAGTATTGGCATCTTAAACGCGAGTGTCCTAATAAAAAAGTTTTTGGTCTTGTTGACGAACCCGCACCCATGTATGATACCGATGAAGAAGAGACCCCTTCTTTAGATTTTCTTTAACATGGTCGAAGCGAAGCACTCATTCTTCAACGCATGCTAAACACCTCCGTGGCTAATACATCCGATGACACACTATGGCTTCGTAATAACATTTTTCACACCAAGTGTACCTTTAAGGGGAACGTTTATATTTTAATTGATGGTGAAAATTGTGAAAATATTATGGCCACTTCAGTGGTGGAAGAACTCAATTTACCATTGCAAGACCACCCTAAACCTTATAAACTTACTTGGCTAAAAAAGGTTAATATCCTCAAGGTTACTTATTGATGCTTGGTTTAGTTCTCAATCGGTATAAGTATAAGGACAAAATATGGTGTAAAGTCCTACCAATGGATGCTTGTCACATCTTATGGGACGCCCGTGGCAGTACAATCCTTGAGTTAAACACGAGGAGTTCCACAATACCTACATGTTCAAGAAAGATGGTCTTCGTATCACCCCCCTATGATCCACGAGACGAGGGACCGGCCTCGATTCTCATGACATACACCGAGTTCACTAGTCTAAAAATTCAATGCAGACCCATATTATCTTTGGTCTTTTGATTGCCAAAGAAAATCCTAGTGTTGCACTCATTCCATCTGAGGTATAAGCATTTTGTCTGAATTTGATAATGTTTTTCATAAAGAAATTCCTGTATGTCATTCACTCGAACGGGAGATGCAACATTGTATTGAATTTTTGCCTAGTGCAAGCTTACCAAACAAACCGGCTTATCGGATGAATTCGAAATAGTTTGCGGACTTACATCGTTAAGTCCCTGAATTTTTAGAAAAAGGTCTCTTTCAGAAGACTATGAGTCCATATGCCGTACCGGCTATCCTAGTGCCAAAGGAGGGTGGCGCTTTTTGTATGTGTGGATAATCGAGCAATTAACAAGATTACAATCAAATACCGATTTCATATTCAACGTTTTGGCGACTTGCTTGATCATTTGCATGGTACAAAGATTTTCTCCAAACTTAATTTACATAGTGGATATCACCAAATTCGTATGAGGCCGAATGATGAGTGGAAAACTGCATTTAAAACACCCGATGGGTTGTACGAATTGATGGTTATGCCATTCGGGTGGTCTAGTGCACCAAGTACGTTTATGCGGCAGATGAATCGTATTTTCAAGCCTCTTATTATTCGTTGTGTTGTCGTTTATTCGATGACATCCTATTGTTTAGTAGTGATGTCGCACAACATGCTCCACTTTTGGTTCCTTGCATTCCCTGGCAAAGTGCCCTTTCTGATGGCACTTTGTTAGCCTGAAAACTGGCATTGCCATTTGCCATGTTACATCCATTTCCCCAACACCATCAAGAAGAATCTGCTCCAGATTAAAACTCATTACACATGGATGAACCAAGTTTCCACTAACAAACGTCTTGTAGTAGTTCATGAAACCTGTCATCAAGGCCACATTTTCTTCTGTTTCTTTAGACATCTTAGATGGATTCAGGGTGTTTGCGATTGAAGTGGTTCTCGGTGGTGAGTGCTCGTAACCCTGCACGGTGGTGAAAGGGTAAGGGTGGGGAGAACCGGGTGACAACATCCATTCATAAATTCATTTAAATAAATGATCAAATAACAACTTACCATAACCCATTGGAACTATATTGTCTCATTAAGATGCACATCCATCACTTCGCAATTAAGTGTGTTTTTAGGCATCTTAGGATTGTTAGTATGTTGCTCATATGAGTCTCTTTAGATAATTAATTGAAATTATATGTTGCTCTACTCTATGTGCGGTACAACAAACACCCACCAAGTCTTACTAGAGGTGATCAGAGAAGAAAGTTTGGATATTGAAGCCATTTATGGAAGCTGGTGAGGTTTGGTTTTATGGGTGGGGTTGTTGTTAATTTCATGTTTGTTACAAGAACATTCAAACTTACTCAGTTGAAACAGAAACTCTCATTTAATGATAAGTCACAACCTTTCTTCAAAAAGCAATGAACATACAACTGTTAAATAAGTTTTTTTTATCTGGTGGAAAAACTATTTACCTAAATGGTGTTCTTGAAAAAATATTTATCAATATGGTGTTTTTGAAAAAAGTTTTGTTCTCACTTCTAATCTAATTGGATAAAAGTTTGTACTTAACAAATGCTCCATAAAATAGTTAAAAATAAAAGTTTATAAAAGAATACGAATTTTTTTTGCTGAACATGATACTTAATAATAATGTTGTGTTGGATTTTTTTAAAGTTATTAAGAGTTTCATTTAATCACGTTTTTGTCACATAAATATTTTTGTTTTTAGTTTCATTTATAAAAAAGTCGAATATTTCTTTAATATAAGTATCTATAAACCGTCATTGGTTTAGAGAAGTGTGTGGGTGTGAAAAAAATAACTAACTCCATTCATAGCCGTTGAAAATAACCCAAATTATAAATTAGCCGTATTCAAATTATGAATTTAGTTTTTTATTCTGTTATTGAATATATACCGATTCTGTTTTTGTTCAGCTTTGGATTGTAGATATGTTAAAAAATTATGTTTGTTAAGTTGTGAATTATATTTTATTTTAGTCTGAGAAGCACAAAGGAAAACAAATAATTATGCAACAAAAGTTATTTAATTAGAAGTATAAAACAAAAATGTTCGTAGAAGATATTTTTAAATAATTAATGAAATAAGAAATTTTAATTTTGAAAGACAAAAATCTGCTTTGCTAAAAACGCGTTATTAATAAAAAAACATTTACGTAAAACAAATAAAACAATTACTAGTTTTAAAGAAACTAAAATACATTTTTTTTAACCGCAACTAAAATACATTTAAGTATTTAACCAATGAGATTATGAGTGATAAATAAAAGTTTTTAAAAACAATATTTTGGTAAATATTTTTCTAACAAAACTATTTAAGTAAATAATTTTTCCTTCAACACTATTTTAGTAAAAAAAAACTCTCATTAAATTGAATTTATAATGAAACATTGAAGTTACTTGACAAATATTTACTATTCGTAGACTATGAAAATGAGATTAAATATATTAAAACAAACCTTATCTATACCTTCTAATAAAAGAGGGTTTTAGAAGCCAAATGGCATTCATTGGAGCCATCCCTAACATCAAATTCCCGCCAAAATTATAAAGGCAAGGTTTTCACGCGGACTTTTCAACCGGACTTTGTATTACCCGACCCAATACCTTTCTAATAGACCCGCATATATATAGATTCTTTTGCTTTCTTCCGTACAAGCATATGAAACGAAACCCTAAATGTAAACCCTAAATGTGCCTGTTCTTCAGCTCCGCCTCTTCTTCATCATCGCTAAAATTACGATTATGTTAATCAAAACGAAACTCTAAATGTAAACCCTAAATGTGCATGTTCTTCAGCTCCGCCTCTTCTTCATCATCTCTAAAATTACGATTATGTTAATCAATTAGTCGATAGGTGTAATTCTATACTCTGATTATGCTGAATTGCAACGATTTATATTCTAAATTTCTTATGTTTTACTGAATATATGGAACAGATTCGGTGGAAAAAGACTTGCGTATTGTGATGCTGGTGTTGCTCCGCCTCCTTTGACTGAAGATTACCTTGAATCATCTCTAAAATTAGTCGATAGGTTTAATTCTATACTCTGATATTTGTCAATTTAGACTTTAGAATGTATCTAAGGTTCTTGAACTGGGTGCTTGCTGCTTTAAGGATGCCAGAACCTGAGCTTATAGATCATGCTGGCCTTGATTCCGCTGTTTACATTCGTATTTATCTTCTCGGGTTGAAAAAAGTTGTTCCTATCGCTCTCCTTGCTTTTGGTGTGCTGTTACCTGTCAATTATACAGGCGGAAATTTTAACACTATGAGCCTTAGTATGAAAGATTTAACATTTGGTGAGATTGACAAGTTTTCGGTATCTAATGTCCCGCCTACTTCAAAAAGGTCTCATCTTTTCAGCTTAAGTATCTGTTTATGCAATTGGCACCTGCATGCATATTTTATTTTTTGTTTACTTGCAAACAAACCTGTTTGAAAGTTGAATGCATGTGAAATATTGATGGTATGATCTTTAACAGGTTAATTGTGCATATAGTAATGGCATACGCCTTCACATTGCAAACAAACCTGTTTGGACGTAATATATTCTTTACAAGGAGTACAAAATTGTAACTGATATGAGACTACATTTCCTTGCTGCTTAAATCCGTCGCCCAGATCAGTTTACTGTAAGTTTCTTCAAGTGGTTTCATAAATGTTTCATGAAAAATATAATGTGGTTCTGATTATGCTATAAATTTCTTGTGTAGGTTCTCGTAAGAAATGTCCCGTCGGATCCTGATGAATCTGTTAGTGAACATGTTGACCATTTCTTTCGTGTTAATCATCCTGATCAATATTTTTTACACAAGGTATGTTTAAAAAGTTTTTTGTATGGTGTCTATAATGGTTTCAGTATGTATATATGGTATCAATTGTTAAACTTTTAACTGAACTCGTATGTAGATTCAATGCATATATCTATTTTTTTTTAATCTTAGGTGGTATACAATGCAAACAGGCTTGCAAAAGTGGTAGATCAGAAAAAGGATTTGCAAAATCGGCTTATTTACTACACCAATAAGCACGAGAGGAAACCCAATAAGAGGCCAACCACGAAGGTTTGTTTTTAAACGCTCTATGATTTTTTTTAGTTTGTTTACAACTTTTGAAGTTTTTAATTTCATGTTTAGTTATCTGTATAGACAGGTTTTTGGGGTCTTTGGGGAGAGAAGATCGATGCAATTGATTACTATACAGAAGAAATCGAGAAGTTGAGCAAAGAAGTGAGTGTGTATCGTTAATGATTTATAGATTTTTTTTCATCATGATTTGATCATTAAGTATGTGAGAGTTTCAATCAATGTGCCTAAAAATTGGTATATTATTATTATTTTCAAAAGGTAACGGGTCAAATGGGTTGAACATGTTAAAAGTTGCCAGAAGTGTATCGAATTGCTTACAAGCTCCTTAATAGATTATTATATAAAAAGGTTGTGAGTTTTTACATGAAATGAAATGATTTTGTAAAGTAGGAAGTAGCAGAACGAGAGCGGGTGATTGGTGACCCGAAAGCTGTAATCCCAGCTGCATTTGTTTCGTTTAAATCACGATGGGGTCATTCTTACTCCACCTCCATCATCATCATCATCATCTTCTCTAACAAGCCTTCTCGATTTCTATCTGTTGTTTTCATGTTGCATCAATCCAAGTCTCCGTTAATCTTTATGTGTTGATCTAGGTAACGTTTTCTTAATCTGTTAATGGTCTTGATTTTGATTCCAAGGCTCAATCGATCCCGACTCACAGCTTTGTTTAACTTTTTCATGGTTTTTTTTCGCTTCATTGGATTATACATCTTCAATCTTCATCTTTGAAGTAGACTTTTGATTCATAGTTTAACCTATTTGGGGCTTCAGTTTTCATTTTAAATGTAACAAGCGATTGCATATAGATTTGAGACTTAATTTTTTCCCCGGGTATCGTTTCTTTGTTGATGAAAATATGTAATTAGTTTCAATATTTTATAGATTTTGATGGTATGATGGATATATTTTGATTTATCATGATATCAATTTAAACACACATTAGAAGATAATTTCTTAAACTGATTAATACGTTTTGTTTTGCTTACACACAGACTCTTTTCAAAGATTGGTTGGTTGGACGCATTGAGGGATAATAGGTAGCAAAATATTAAATTTTTGTGACCCGTTTGATAAGGTAGTTGTGGAATAGTTTATATTTAAGATTTATGGGTTAAAGTAATATACTAATACGTAATTGTTGTTACCGCGACACCCTTAAAATCAAGTACTTTGCTATCGATTGATATGATGTTAAAGCTTTTGAAGTTGAATCACTAGATACGATTTGTGGCATTTGCGATGTTTTTGCATCTTAAGTTTGATGTTATGTATTAATGGCACTGCAAATCGATTTTTTTTGCAGGTGAGGAATACATCAGATGATTTTTTGTTGTTGCTGAAGAATTGGTAAAGGCTTTGTTATGGATTTTTTCGCTAACATCATTTTATTGTTTTATTTTACTTATAATCCTTCAATTCATTTGTCTGTCATGCTTCTTCGATCTATCTTTTTTAGAAAATTATGTCATATGTAAAATTTGTAAATACTCATGTATTGCTTACTTAGTTTCGTGTTTTCTATGTTTTAAAACTGGATTGCAGGTCATGGAATAGATCGATATGCGCATCAAATCAAGAGTATAATAATTTTAATTCATTAACTAATAGTTTCAGTTTGTTTTTTTAATTGTCAGGTTCTAACATCTTTTGCTTCAGCACATTCTGATAGGTATGGAAGCATGACTTTCCCAAATGCAGCTCTATGTTGAAACCTCCTTTTGATGCTTTTCTTTTGACTTATATTTAGGTTTATTAGTTGCTTACAATTGTTAATATTAGATAAAGAGGGAGCACGCACAAATAGAACAATCAATGTCATTTATAAGGAAATTTTTACTAATTTGTAATTTATAATAACATGTTTAATGTATGCTTCTTTTTACGCTTTTAAAATTTAATCTTCATTTAGGAGTAATTTGTTGTTTCATTGTTACATTACAGTTCAATCTTTTTAACAATTTAATTTATTTTTGACCCAAACCCGTGTGTCCCACGGGTAATAATTTAGTCTATCTAATAAATTAGAGTTTTAGGGGGTTATATTATGGGGGGAATTTTTTTTTTATAAAAGGAAACTTCGGAGGGAAAACTAAGTAGAGATTTCACCATGCATAAGTTGATGGAGATAAATTCTTAAATATTAAATACTTATAAATCGTTAAACATAATGGTTATAATTTTTTATAAATATTACTACTTAACCCGTGTGTAACACGGGTATTAAACCTAGTATACTAATACTTAACTTTGGGTGAAACACATAGTATGAAGAAAACCTTTTATTAAATTCATGATAGGAGTTGTAGCATTGCTACGAACCTTTGAATTCGAATACCTTCTAATTTGCTAAGTGATATTGCACAGAGATGAACATTAACATTTATTGGAGAACATGAGAGCCATATCTCAAACAAAGAATAGTACGTACTTCACCGCAAGTAAAAAATGCAATAGAAACACAATACACGTCGATGTAAACATGCTTTTGCACAATACACGTCTTACTGGTTTACTGGTTGGACCGGTCAGATCGGTTGAACCGGTTTTAAACAATATAAATAATAAATATATATTTTTCAAAGTATTGGAATTTCAAATGTAAGTTAGACTCTCAAAGACAAGTATTTTAAGTTATAAAACCATAAAACAAACACATTAATTATGTTAAACAGACAGTTAAGTTTAATATTATGAGTTTAAACAAAGATGATCTAGTTTTAAAGACATAACCAACTTAAAAACAATATAAAAAAATAATTTTCAGATCTGATCCAACCGGTTCAGCTGGCCGAATCCCGGTTCAACTGGTCGACCGGTTCGAACCGGCCGAGTCTTTGTGCTAAAAACGAACATATATGGAACGGTTCAGTGTCGTCTCCGAATCCCGGTTCGACCGGTTCAACCGGCCAAACCGAACCGAATCTGAAAACATTACTTTTGCATATCCATCTCCATATGTAAATTATATATGGTCTGTTTCAACTGCTATATCTTTTGTTAAAGTTTACAATATATCCATATGTAGTTAGCTGTTTTGTGAAAATTTGTACATGGCTTCTTCAGGAAAAGATTTGGTTTCACAATTTCAAGTTGTACATAAGCGACACCAACCAACTCTTATCTCTTGATGCCCACCTTCTCTCTTGTGTGGCAATATTAAAGCCACTTAGGGGCTGTTTGTTTCACTTCTTAATGGTTCAATTTAGTGTTTAATCATTCAACATTCAGAGCGTTTGTTTCATTAAAAAAAAGTCTCTAAATGGTTCAGTTAAGTGCTGAATGGCTATAATAGAGTAAATATGATTGAATCCCTTGATTTACCTTCTCGTTTACTTGTGTATATATATATATATATATATATATATATATAGGGGAGGGTTCATTTGAGAAGAGCAAATATTGCGAGAAGAAAAAGAAATTGCTAAATTCTTCATTTTTTCAACCAAAAACGTTTTTAACTTACAAAACAATGATAGAAATGTAACATTTATTCATTAACTTTGATATTCAATAAATAAAATTTAATAAATTTCGTTTATTTGTTAAACCTACACATGTGGAAGTCATGTGTAGGTTAGGTTACTTACACATAACCTACACGTGTGTAGGTAAATTTAAAACGCTAAAAATACATACGTAAAAAATATTTTAATGATTTTTTTTAGTTTATATCTTACACGTTTGCATGTAGGAAGTGAATTTATTCAAAAAAATTAAACAAATGAAATTTTTTTTAGTGATTTAGGTTTCTTCTTTTTCTTCTCGCAATATATGAGTCTTCTCAAATGAACCTCCACCTATATATATATATATATATATATATATATATATATATATATATATATATATATATACATACAATACTACAATAGTTTGCTTGAGCACCCTATACTATGCATGGTAAACAGAATTAACATAATACATATAAGTCGTCTAATATACCCCCTCAGTCTAAGGAAGCAGATCACGAATGCTTAGACTGGACCGGAAATCAATGAACAAGTGACGAGGTAATCATTTGGTGATGATGTCTGCGATTTGATAACACGAGGGAACATTAAGAACTTGAATCTGACCATGCTTGACTTTCTCACGAACGAAATATATCTCGATCTCAATGTGCTTCGCTCGTTGATGTTTTACGGGGTTTCCTGATAAGTATATTGCACGGACATTATTGCAATAAACCACATAAGTACAGGTTGGCTGGTGATACAACTCTAGGAGTAAATTCTGTAACCAACAGATTTCAGCAACAACATTTGCAACACCACGATACTCAGCTTCCACACTCGAACGAGAAATAGTTGTCTAGCTTTTAGACGAGCAGGATAGTAGATTGTCCCGAAGGAAAACACAATAACCAGATGTAGATCTTTGAGTGTCAGCACACCCAAACCAGTCTGCATTTGTAAAGGATATTAAAATAGAGATAGAGAGCTGTGAGACATGTGAAGGCCCATGCGTAATGTACGTTTGATGTACAGAAGAATATGTTTGATAGCATTGAAATGATCTACCCATGGGGCATGCATATGCATGCCTGTTGTGACATAAGAAATATCTGGCCTAGTGAACGTTAAGTACTATAGAGTTCCAGCTAAACTGCGAAATAATGTTGGGTCCTCAAAAAGTTCACCAGATAAATGACTAAGTTTCATGGTTGTATCCACAGGCGTCTGAACCGGGTTATAGTCAGACATATTAGCACGAGATAGGATGTCAGTAGCATATTGATGTTGCAATGGAAATAGTCCTTTGGCCTTTCTAGTCACTTGAATACCCGGAAAATTACTCAAGGACCCTAAGTCTTTCATTGCAAATTCTGCTGAAAGATGGATAGAAGACGATGCCGTCAAAATAATGTCATCTACATATAGTAGAAGGTAAGCAATTTCCATCCCCAGACGAAATATAAATAAGGAGTGGTCACACGAGCTCTGTTTAAACCCCAATGTGGTTACAAAATCTGTAAACCAATGATACCATGCTCATGGTTTCTGTTTCAGTCCGTACAATGACTTTTTTAGTCTGCAGACATACCCCGGAAACTTACTACTGTGAAAACCAGCCGGTTGATGCATGAAAACAGTCTCAGATAATAACCATGAAGAAAGAATTCTTTACAGCGAGTTGACTAATATCCGAATTGTGAAATAAAGAAATACCGAGCATCGTTCGAATAGTGGCCGGTTTAACAACCGAACTCAATGTTTCATGGCAAGCAACTCCCACCTGTTGTGATCTACCAACACATACTAGCCTTGCTTTATACCTTTTCAGCGACCCATCAGATTTCAATTTATGTTTATAAATCCACATACAATGAACGATATTAACCTTAGTAGGACGAGGAACTAACTCCCAAGTCTTATTATCAATAAGAGCTTTGAACTCATCTGTCATTTCCAAAATGGGTTGCTAAGGGCTTAGGTTGGCTTACGTGGAAGAGGAGCAATGGAGTTTGAAGTATGCAGTTAAAGATTTGACGGGGTTTTGAAATGTGGGACATACTTCGAGTGGTCATAGTGCGTGTAGGTGGTGGAGGTGGGTTAGACGGTGTGTTATAGATGGGTAAGGAGGCTGGTGGGGGGTTGGAAGGTGCGGCGAGTGTTAAGGGGGGGGGGGTTGGCTAGGTGTGGTGGTGGTTGAAGGGTTATTATGAGGAGTTATAGTTGTTTGTGTGGAGGGGGATTACGAAGATGGAGTAGGGCTGTGGTGGTTTGCGACATAGGAGCGGTGGGGACGGTTGAAGTGAATGGTTGCACGTGGTTCCAAGTGGATGGAAGAAACTCATTTGAATGCAAGAAATTCATTGGAATGCAAGAAGTCATAGTTAGGTGGAGTGTTATGGATGCTACTAAATGGGAATACATATTCGTCAAAGACGGCATGTCTTGAAATTATGATTTTGCGTGAGGATAGTTCGTAATATTTGTACCCCCTATGGTTGGACGGGTATCCAAGAAATACGCATGGTGTAGAACGGTTTTCTAGTTTGTTGATAGAAGAAGAGGGATGAAGTGGGTAACATAAACAACCAAAAATTCGAAGATGGGAATATTCGGGATGTTTCCCGTAGAGTAAAGAGGTGGGGGTGTGGTTGTGTTTTGTTTTGTTAGTAATGTTAAGAGGATAGGTGGCCATTTGTAGTGCATGATGCCAAAAGGAGAGAGGAAGGGAGGCATGGGTGAGGAGGGTACGAACTATATTATTAATTGATCTTATTTTTCGCTCGGCTTTCCCATTTTGAGATGAGGTATATGGATAAGAGAATCGAAACTGCATACCAAATTGTGAGCAAAACTCGTGAAATGCTTTGTTGTTATATTCATTACCATTGTCACATTGAAAATATTTTATATCGCGTTCAAATTGTGTTTTTATGAGGTAGTGAAAGTTCTTGAAGATAGAAAATACTTGTGACTTGGTAATGAAAGGAAAAGTTCATACAAAATTTATGTAGTCATCCAAGATAAGCATATAATAGTGATGACCGGCCAAACTCGATATAGGAGAAGTCCATAAATCACTATGAACAATACCAAAAGCAGAAGATGTAACAGATAAAGAATCAATAAAAGGCAGTTTAATTTTCTTTCCAAACCCACATGATTGACAAATATGTTTCCAACTTGAAGGTTTAACATAACCAAAATTCCTTCTATTCAAAACATTCAATAAATCTGTGCCGGGGTGGCCTAGTCGCTTGTGCCAGAGATCTTGGGAAACAACAGCAAATGTGGAAGGGCTTATAGACTTAGAGAGGAGAGATAAGGTGAGCGGGTAATGATCTTTGGTGTTATTATACTTGATAATAGGAATCCGCGTTAGGTAGTCCTTCACAAGAAAACCAAATTTGTCAAATTCAGTAGATATATCATTGTTAGTGGTAATACGGCGGACGGATAACAAATTCTTGATTAAATTTGGAGCAAATAGAACATGATTTAAACGAAGTGGTGGGTATGGTTTTGGTAAAGTAGTGTGACCTGTGCCAAGGATGGGAATTTTAAAAACATTGCCAACGACAATATGGTTTGCAAAGTTATTATTGACATACGATGAGAGTTTACCTGTTGAATTGGTCATATGATTGGTTGCTCCTGTATCCATGTACCAGTTCTGATTTGATTGTGGAGTCATGTTGAGTTTCCGAGTAAGCCTGGGATGGAGGAGGACCCAAAATACCAGCACCTGATGAGTGTTGTTAGCAGGGGCGGATGGGGTTGGTTGGGTATGGACACAGAGGTGTAGGCCAATAGGGTGGATTTGGAGTTTGGTTCCATGATGGTTGTTGGTAAGGTGTGTATGACAGATAAGGTGGATAAGAGTGTTGATAAGGTTGTTGGTAGGGTTGTTGGTAGGATTGTTGAGAGCCCCCATGACTACGGCCGCGACAACGGAAGCCAAGTCCACGACCACGTCCATGGTTATGAGACTGATAATCATGCTGGTAAGGGTTATAAGGTGGCGGTTGTTGTGAGGGAGGTGGTTGAGTGGTATTGGGTGGTTGTTGGTGCGATGTGGAGTTATGGTTATTGGTGGTGGTAAGAAGGGCGGTCATTGTGGATGTAGAGTGGTTAGCTTTTGGGGTTTCCTCCATCAACAGTTTACCTCATTTGTCACAAAACTAGGCAAAGGGTTAGTTTGTTGCAACATCATTGCAACATTGTCAACACTATCATTAAGCCCAACGATTGTGTGTAACACCAGTTCTTGATAAGTCACAGGGTTATTTAAATTTGCATGTTGATCGGAGATTACCTTGACTCCTTGAGAGCATGGCAATACGTTGAGACATTTGGATATGAGTCAAGATTGATGTTTGAAAACTTGTTCTTCAAATAGATGGCACAGGTAGACTTGTTGTTTCAAATATGGCGGCTAGAGTTTTCCACGCTTGTGATGCAGCATCGTCCTTTGTCAGGATAATATCCATTAGGTCAGTGGAGATAATTGCGTACAACCATTGTAGGACAACCACATCCAAACGAGACCAGTTGGCATTAATGTTTTCTGATGATGATGATTCGGTTGAAGGAATGATATGAGGGACAAGATCATTTGTGTGGCACTGGATCTTGAACAACTCAACCCATGAAAGGTAGTTGTTGGCTTCGATGCATAGGGTGATTGGAATGGCGTTTTTTTATGTTGGTAACAGTGTTTGCAAGATGTTCTGTAACAGGAGGTATTGTGGGAGGTGTTGTAGTGTTGACCATGGTGAATTATTTCTGTAATAGAAGGATGAAGAGTGATGGTGGTGGGTGGCAGCTATTAGGGTTTAGAAAAAGAAGACGTAGAGGTGTGGTAGGCGGCTGTTGTTCGGTAGAGAAGCGAAATTTTTGAGATACAGGTAATCAGATAAGCTCTGATACCATAATAGAGTAATATGATTGAATCCTTAATTTCCCTTCTCATTTACTTGTGTATATATAGATACAATAGTTTGCTTGAGCACCCTATACTATGCATGGTAAACATAATTAACATAATACATATAAGTCGTCTAATAGATTAAGAGACAGAGAGATGCTGAATGGAACTGAAAGGAGCATATACCAACTTTACCCTCATCGAAAGTTCTATCCCAGCATCCCTCCCATTGATAGAACCTCTTAATGATTCAGATTTTGCCAAACAGCCCATTACTCAATCTTTAATCTGTTGTTTTATCGGCATACGAAACATCTTTATATTACATATGTTGACGTACAATTTTTCCACACTCTTAGTGTTACCCTCCAAAGAGAAGGATACCAAAGGCTTCATCCCCACAAGTAGAGGATCCATTCACTTTTGTTACCCTACATATTGTTTGAAGGTTCATGGATCCTTAATCCTAAGAATCTATTGTTTTGTGATTACAACCAAATCAAAATTCTTAAAAGTTTCACATAAAAAGTGGGCTCAGAGTTTCATCATATCTTCATCGCCCACTGCAGCTTCACCGCCTGCTTCAGCCTCCACCACCTTGCCCTTGCTTGTCCATGCCATGTTCTCCATCTCTACCACCAGCTCTTCAGCATCCTCGTCCTCACCCAGGTCTATCAGAGCCTGCTCCCATTTGGCTACGTTTCAAACCGATTTGTCAAACTCAGGATCACCAGCTTCCTTAGCCATCTTGATCCTGGCCTGAAGAACTGCCTTGGCAGTCCAAATCTTAGCTTGATGAGTAGCAGCCTGAACATCCTCCCTTAATCGACCTTCGGCAGCCTAAAGCCCCTTCTCAAGACTCTTCTTATCCTTGATGGATAAGGTAAGAGCTTTCTCCTTAGCAGCAAGAGTGGACCTTAGCTCGATCAGACCGATAAAAAGATCTTTGACCTCTTTGTCATAGGAGTTCTTCAAATAGGTCAGGCTCTACACAAGATAAAGGGTAAAACAATCAGGATCAAGGACCCTTAAACTGTTTATATTTTCTAATTTTATCTTATTTGTAGGACCATGGATCCTTACCTTATCAATGATCTCTTGGAGATGTCTTCCCATGCTAGCATAATCATCTTCAGGCTTAGTAGTCTTCTTTCTTTTGTGAGCCACACTCTTAGAACGAGTTGTGATAGGCTTGGGAATCACAGGGCTGCCTGGAACTTTCTTCTTGATGACTTGGGAAGTGAGCAGACTATCAACATCATCAAGGAAAAACCGGGCAGACTTGACGGAAGATTTAGGAGCGCCTGGCCAGCAATCAAACAGATAAGCATTCATTTAATCAACTTATTTTTCTTATCTACTGAGCACTTACTTGACATTGTAAAGGACGAGGAGAGAGAAGCTTCTTCAACAGGATTTTGTATTCTGGCTTTGAAGGTGCGAACACTTGGATCTAAGTCCAGAAAAGCTTCAACCTTGTTTTCGTGTTTGGGAGATCAGCAAGCCGAGCAATGTTAGTCACTACAAAAAAATAAAAAATATAAGAATCTTCAAAGCAAAGTTCAGAAAGTGCCATAATCTTTTATCCTACCCTTCATAACCCATTTAACAGACAGAGTCTCTCTATTAGGGATCGAACTCCTTTTTACAAAAAAGTATTGATTCCTTCAACTAGAATCATTCTGGGTTGTTTTCAAACAGGAATCGGCTGATAGGGTTTGGATTTGAGAAAGAAGCGACAAGAACCATGAGTAACTAGGGACTACAGGTATGATAGTTCGGCGACGCTGAAAGACAGATTCTCTTTCAAGATAATTTCTTCAATCGTAATCTAAGTTCTCCATATCATGGGCATGGCGTGAATATAACTCATGCTCGTCAAGCTCTTCAACGACATCTTTAGCTAGTTTTTAGGAGCTTAATTCGAGTTCTTTGATGTATAAATAAAGAGGCTATGGCTAATGATGCACACACCGAATTCTATTCTATTTCTCTAGTCTATCTTCTACATTCTGCACTCTACACATACTTTTGTAATCACAGCCATAGTTCTCGAGTTGTAATCATCTTTTTATCCTTAATATAATCGGTGATAGACAATTTTCATCACCCAAGGTTTTTATGCCGACGATCCTTAAAGATCAAAGGCTTTTCCTTGTATAAATCATCGTGTTGATCTTACATTTCTGCTTATTATTCATTAAAACGCACAACCTCACTTTACTAATTTGGTTTGTCGATTTTTTTTACCAAAACAATAATTACGAAATTAATATACATGTAAGATTGCGCAACATATTTATGATGATCTCGGAATTCTATACTATTATTTATCAATTGTGTATTTACTCATTAGCTTTTATAGCTTACTTTATTTTACACATATTTCATGTGGTGCGTGATGATTACACTTTTGCTATTAATCAAGACATGGGGATGCCTTGGACTTAGAGAAAAAGAATAAAGACTATTGTATTTACTGCTTTGGTTATTGCATTTGTCGTTTTCTATTTAAGACTTATGTTCCAAAAATTATGTTAATCATTATAGACTTTAATAAATTTATACCATGTTCTTTATTTACTAAATATATCCATTTCCATGGCAACCCGGTGTTTCTGCCATTGGATGAGGTGTCACACTAATAATACTCGATGTTATGACACTATAGTTGACTCTTGAATTGGGGCTATTATTATTGATCATGAATCTCATTCTATTAGCTATGATATGGTCATCCTCCATAGATCTATCGGCCCTCAATGCCTCAATGCATCAGAAACCTACATCCATTGTACATGTCCCTTAAGTATCCTTTACTTTTTATCTATGCTGAAAATGACTGGTCTCCGAGCTTACATATAGCCAATTTACCTAAACATAAGAAAGTAGCCTTTCAATGAATATGAACTAAAGTCATCAACTACATGATCGTGCTAATGTTAATACCTTGGTACTAAGAGGTGGAAGTTTGTTTCAACCATATCTAGTGGGTGCTTACGTGTGTATTGAACAAGACACTTTATTACATTAGATATCATGTGAACTTAGAAGTGAGTTGTTGGAAGGTATACAAGATTTCATTGAACGTGGTGATAATGTTGGACGTGATATAGGTAGGCGTGCTATTTTGCCAGTGTAGTTTACTGGTGGGCCTAGGTACATTGTAGGGTTCATGGTAATTCACAATACTTTATCTTTTTTACATGTAATGTACGGTGGCTTGAAATTAATAGATATATTTCTCAGTATTCTACCCCACCAAAAAACCTAAACGACTAAACCTCCCTACACTCCACCCCTAAAAAAACCTTTCCAAAACACTAAACCCCCCATCACACCCCCACCGAAAGACGCTAAAACCCCACCCCGCCAAAAAACGCAAACCCCCCAATCCTAACCCTAAAAGTTAAACCCAAAAACCTAACCGAAAAAACTAAACGTAAAGCGAAAACGCTAAAATCTAAACCCAGAAAAATAAATCTTAATAATAAACACATAAAGAAACTAAATCATAAAAATAAAACCAATATATATGGGAGTGTTTAAGCGAGAAAACTAAATACAAAATCTCTTAGACACAATACAAGTAAAAAAAGACACAAAGACGAGTTTAAATAATATAAATCACAATAAATCGATAAAAAAATCTTCTTGGAGACCTTGTTCCTTTGGCATCCTTCTTAAAAAATATAAACAAAAAAATAAAAATATTAACCTTTCGTTGTTTTTTTACATTCATTGTGTCTTTTATAAATTTATGAGACAATAAATGTAAAAAAGACACAATGTAAATGTTATTTTTTTTTGTTTGCTTATTTTAAGACGACGGGAGAACAAGGTCTATGAGGTACTTTTTTGAAATTTGATTTACATTGTGATTTATATCTTTTTTTATAGTGCATCCGAATGAGGCTTTTGAAATTTCGAAAAGGCTATTTTCAATGCGCCGGAATGTAGTCAATCATAGTTCGTTTGACCGTATTTTTAGATTTGAAAGACTTGTTAGTATAACATCATCCTTATAATATAGAAACTTATTGATTACATAAATATAAATAGAAAGAAGTCAGAAGAGTAATTGATAAATATAAATAGAAAGAAGTCAGAAGAGTAATTGATAGTCATACATATTTAGAGATTAACAAGATAAATGAGAAAATTAAGTAAATGAATTCTTAGAAAATTGATAGAATTACATTTTTATTACATATTTATTAATGGCAAATTATGAATTAAAAGCACACAAAATGTTTTGAGTTGCAACATTATTCTTATTCTTATTATTTAATCCCAACCAATCTCACATATTGGTCGATCCCCTTTAAAAAAACTACACCAATGTGGATATAACTTGTGGTGTCACGTACTTAGCTAGCAGAACCTCAGCATGCTCTTGCAGTAAATCCCATAACATACTCACATGCTTGTCTTGGGCAAGAACTGCACCAATAGAAACCCGAATCACATAAACCCCTTCGACCACCGCATGTGTCATGTAAACACGACCAGTCGCGTTCAACGATTCTAACAACTGCTTGTTCAACATGTTTATATCTCCATCACATGAACTTTGGTTTGCCAACAACAACCTAAAACATAAAGTAGCAAAGTTTCTTGGGACCACAAGTTCAAATCTTTTGTCTCGAGACAATAACTTTTCAAAATGTTGGGCCATTTTAACTTGTTTTCTTATAAACTCTCTTAACCCAGATGCTCCATGCATCCTCAATACCATCCATAGTTTCATTGCTTTAAACCGTCTCGTAAGCGAAATCTGCCAATCTTTATAGTCCACAACTTGTTTCGACTCACTTGGTTTGTTTTTCAAATATTCAGGATCTGAAGAGAGGGCTTTTGTATAGACAGTTCTATCTTTAACCCAAAGACAACAACAGTCTAAAGTGGTTAAGAACCATTTATGAGGATTAAAACTGAAAGAGGTTGCTTCTTCTACACCATCAAGAAAGTGACGAAACTCGGGACATATGCATGCACTTCCTGCATAAGCAGCGTCCACATGAACCCACATATCGAATCGGTTTGCAATCTCACACAATGTTCCTAATGGATCCACTGCAGTTGTTTGTGTGGTTCCGACAGTGAGACACACATATAACGGGATCAAACCAGATCTAAGATCTGTTTCAATAGCATTTAGCAATGCAAGAGATGATAACTCGTAATTCATAGACTTTGTTGTGACGATTGCACGGACATTTTGCGGGCTAATCCCAACAACACCACATGCTTTTTTTAAGGAAAAATGTGTTTGGTCTGAACAATAAATAACCATCTTTTCTAAAACACCTTCCTCGGCCGCAACCTTGCTTAACTTTTTCTCTCGAGCGGCAACTAGTGTGCAAACTAAAGCTTCACATGTACTCCCAAGTAACACACCACCTCCGTCACTTGAAAACCAAAAGGATTTGGGAAGTTGAAGAAGGTTCAAAACCCATTCCAAGACAACCATCTCTAGCTCGGTGGCTGCAGGAGAAGCCAACCAGTTAAACGGGATCGCGTTAAACCCGGTAATAAGCATTTCACCAAGAAAGTTGCCAATGCTTGCAGTGCATGGGAAGAAAGCAAAAAAACCAGGGCTTTCCCAATGAGTTAGGCCTGGGATTATATGGTTTTGAACATCTTGCATTATAGTTTCAATAGGTTCAGGCTCCAATGGTGCTAATTTCAGCATGGTTTCGGTGAGAAAACCGGGTTTAACTTGGCTACAAACAGGATATTGCTCTATATTAGAGTAATAATCAGCAATGAAATCAACTACCAAATGTGCTTGTTTTCTGAACTCTTCAGGGTCTAAAGGGTTGATTGGTTTGTTGGTTGTTTCAACATTGTTTAAGCTACCCATTTGATTTTTGAGAAGCTTCAATATTGTGTTTTTTCTTTACTTGAGACACACAGAAGGGTTTTATTTATAGAAATGAAAAGCTAAGATGGGCATGATGATCATATGTGTTAATTAATTATCTACTAGTTTCTAAAAATTGGTTGTAAGGAACTAGGGATATGTGTTTTTCTCCTTTGTATTTCAACAGCACTATTTTTTTTTATTTAAATAATGACATTTAAATTAATATTAATAAAATGCTTGATTTAATTAAATAAATAATCACCTATTCAAGTAATAAAAAATTATTAATTAAATAAGTATAAACCTAAAATTATGAAGTGAATATAAAAAAAGCAACTAAATTACAATTAAATAAAAACTACCTAAAACAATAAAAAAAGGATAATACGAAGATAAATGAGTGGTGTTGGACAATGGGCACCAATTCAAAAGGAATTAAAGGTGATCTATTTGAATTTACACATGTGCGCTTCCTTTGAACAATAAGAGCTAGTGAATGTTGAAAACAATATCAACGTAAGTTGTTCTATCGTAGGAAAAAAACATATATCAACACATGCACATAAGACTATCCGCAACACTGCATCAGCTTTCCACTAACTCACACTCATCTTTATACAAATCAACTTTTTCCCCAACACCATTTTTCCACAAATCTCCTTTATATTTCCACGCCACTATTTAATTTTCTATTAATTTAAATAATGGCATTTAAATTAATATTAATAAAAAATTGATTTAATTACGTAGTGAAATTCCTTGACGCATAAGTAGCGACCTGCACGAATGGTGTAGCGACTGCCCCGCTGTCTCTGACGTGGACCCGGTGAACTGAATTCTCCGTGAAGATGCGGAGTACCAACGGCTAGATGGTAAGACCATGTGCACCTTTAGGCCTATTATAGGGATTTTACTGATGTTGAAGGTAGCTTGCTTACCAAGCCACCCACTTGAGAAGCTGGTCGCCAGAAAGAAGCGACGAAGAAGCGAAGCTGTCTACGAAGCTTTGATAATCAGCTATACAAGAAATAAAAAGTTATTAATTTAATAAGTATAAAACTAAAATTATGAAGTGAATATAAAAAAAACAGCAACTAGATTACAATTAAATAAAAACAACCTAAACCAATAAACACAAGAGATAATACGAAAAAAGATTAGTGCTGTTGGGGAATGGGCACCAACTCAAAAGGAATTAGAGGTGATCCACATGAAATTAAACATGTGTATTTCCTTAGAACAATAAGAACTAATGAGTGTTTAAAAAGATATCAACGTAAGTTGGTTTATCGTAGGAAAAGAGATATATCCACACATGCGCATAATACTATCTGTAACGCTGCATCAAATTTCCACTAACTCACGCCCATTATTCAACAAATCAACTTATACCCCCAACACCATTCTGCCACAAATCTCCTTTGTATTTCCACGTCACTATTTCTTTTTCTATTTATTTAAACAATGGTATTTAAAATAATATTAATAAAATGTTTACTGTAATTAAATAATCATGTATACAAGTAAAAAATAATAATTAAATAAGTATAAACCTAAAATTTAGAAGTGAATTTAAAAAAAGGAAACTAGATTAAATTTAAATAAAAACTACCTAAAACAATAAACGATATAGATAATACAAAGATATATGAGTGGTGTTGGGGAATGGGCACCAGAACAAAATGAATTAAAGGTAATCCACAAGTATTTACACATGTGTGTTTCCTTAGTTAGTGAGTGTTGAAAAAGATATCAACGTAACGTGGTTTATCGTAGGAAAAGACATATATCAACACATGCGCATAAGACTATCTGTAACGCTCCATCCGCTTTCCACTAACTTACACCCATCTTTCTACAAATCAACTTTTACCCCTAACACCAATCTTCCACAAATCTCCTTTGTATTTCCATGTCACTATTTCTTTTTTCTATTTATTCAAATAAAGGCATTTAAATTAATATTAATAAAATGTTTGATTTAGTTAAATAATCAACTATATAAGTAATAAAAAGTTATTAAACAAGTAAGTATAAACCTAAAATTTAGAAGTGAATTTAAAAAAATAGCAACTAGATTACAATTAAATAAAAACTACCTAAAACAATAAACGAAAGAGATAATGAGAAGATAGATGAGTGGTGTTGGGAAATGGACACCAATTCAAAAGGAATTAGAGGTGATCCACATGAATTTACACATGTGGGTTTCCTTTGACAATAAGAGCTAGTGAGTGTTGAAAAAGATATCAACGCAAGTTGATTTATCGTATGAAAAGACATATATCAACACATGCGCATAAGACTATCTGTAATGGTGAATCAGCTTTCCACTAATTCACACCAATCTTTCTACAAATCAACTTTTACCCCCCAACACCAATCTTCCACAAATCTCCTTTGTATTTCCAAGTCTCTATTTCTTTTTCTATTTATTTAAATAAGTGCATTTAAATTAATATTAATAAAATGTTTGATTTAATTAAATAATCAGCTCTACAAGAAATAAAAAATTAATAATTAAATAAGTATAAACCTAAAATTTAAAAGTGAATTTAAATGGACACCAATTCAAAAAGAATTAGAGGTGATCCACATGAATTTACACATGTGGGTTTCCTTTGACAATAAGAGCCAGTGAGTGTTGAAAAAGATATCAACGCAAGTTGATTTATCGTATGAAAAGACATATATCAACACATGCGCATAAGACTATCCGTAATGGTGAATCAGCTTTCCACTAATTTACACCCATCTTTCTACAAATCAACTTTTACCCCCAACACCAATCTTCCACAAATCTCCTTTGTATTTCCAAGTCTCTATTTTTTTTTCTATTTATTTAAATAAGTGCATTTAAATTAATATTAATAAAATGTTTGATTTAATTAAATAATCAGCTCTACAAGAAATAAAAAATTAATAATTAAATAAGTATAAACCTAAAATTTAAAAGTGAATTTAAAAAAAATAGCAACTAGATTACAATGAAATAAAAACTACCTAAAATAATAAACGAAAGAGATAATACGAAGATATATGAGTGGTGTTGGGGAATGGGCACCAATTCAAAAGAAATTCTAGATGACTGACATGAATTTACACATGTGTATTTCATTTGAACAATAAGTGCTAGTGAGCCTTGAAAAAGATATTAGAGAGGTTGGTTTATCATATGACTAGACATATATCAACACATGCACATAAGACTATTCATAACGCTGCATCAGCTTTTCACTAACTCACACACATCTTTCAACAAATAAACTTTTACCCCCAACATAATTCTTCCACAATTCTCCTTTGTATTTCCACATCACTATTTGTTTTTCTATTTATTCAAATAATGGCATTTATATTAATATTAATAAAATAAAATGTTTGACTTAATTAAATAATCAGCTATACAAAAAATAAAAAATTAATAATTAAATAAGTATAAACTTAAAATTTAGAAGTGAATTTAAAAAAATAGCAACTAGATTACAATTAAATAAAAACTACCTAAAACAATAAACAAAAGAGATAATACGATGATATATGAGTGGTGTTTGGGAATGGGCACCAATTCAAAACGAATTAAAGGTGACCCACATGAATTTAAACATGTGTGTTTCATTTGAACAATAAGTGCTATTGATCCTTTAAAAAGATATCAACGCAAGTTGGTTTATTGTATGAATAGACATATATCAACACATGCACATAAGACAATTCGTAACGCAACATCAGCTTTTCACTAACACACACCCATCTTTCTACAAATCAACTTTTACCCTCAACATCATTCTTCCACAAATCTCCTTTGTATTTCCACGTCACTATTTCTTTTTATATTTATTCAAATAATGGCATTTAAATTAATAGTAACATGTTTGATTTAATTAAATAATCAGCTATACAAGTAATAAAAAAATAATAATTAATAAAGTATAAACCTAAAATTTAGAAGTGAATTTATAAAAAATAACAATAACAAGATTACAATTAAATCAAAACTACCTAAAACAATAAACAAAAGGGATAATATGAAGATAGATGAGTGGTGTTAGACAATGGGCACCAATTCAAAAGGAATTAGAGGTGATCCACATGAATTTATACATTTGTGCATCCTCTAAACAATAAGAGCCGGTGAATGTTGAAAAGGATATCAACGTAAGTTGATCTATCGTAGGAAAAAACATATATCAACACATGCGGATAAAACTATCGGCAACGCTGCATCAGCTTTGCAGTAACTCACAGCCATATTTTTGCAAATCAACTTTTACCCCAGCATCATTCATCCACAAATCTCCTTTATATATCTACATCACAATTTCTTTTTCTATTTATTTAAGTAATGACATTTAAATTAATAATTATTAAATTATTGATTTAATTAAATAATCAACTACTCAAGTAATGAAAAATAATAATTAATTAAGTATAAACCTAAAATTAAAAAATGAATTAAAAAACAACAACTAGATGACAATTAAATAAAAACTACTTAAAACAAAAATCGAAATGGATATTACGAAGATAGATGAGTGGTGTTGGGCAATGGGCATCAATTCAAAAGGAATTAGAGGTGATTCACATTAATTTACACATATGCGCTTACTCTGAAAAATAAGAGCTTGTGAATGTTGAAAACGATACCAACGTAAGTTGGTCTATTGTAGGAAAAAACATATATCAACACATGCGTATAAGACTATCTGCAACGCTACATCAACTTTTCACTAACTCACACCATCTTTATATAAAACAAATTTTACCCCCAACACCATTCATCCACAAATCTCCTTTATATTTCAACATCACTATTTATTTTTTCTATTTATTTATATAATGACATTTAAATTAATATTAATAAAATGTTGGATTTATCTAAATAATCAGCTATACAAGTAATTGTGACAACCCGTAATTTCAGATGAACTCCGTTAACCTCCTCTCGTTAAATGTCGTTAAGTTCTTTAGAAGTTTGAAGTTTGTTTTGTAATTTATTAAACTATTTTATAAACTTTAAAACTGAATTAAATAACTTCTAAATATTAAAGGACCAAACGTGTAAATTAGTAATTATTAACCCAAACCCTAAACTCCACCCGTCTCCTTCCCCGTCTTCTGCCGTTGGGGGTGGTGGCCCAACGGTAAGACGCAAGTCTTTAAGGTTCCACAAGGTCAAGGGTTCTATCCTTGGCGGGGGAGGTTTTCCCATTTTATCCGGGTGGGTTTCCTCCTTAGGTGGGTGGTGCAACGGGGGCCCCTGTGGGGTAGTTCGTAATGGGGTGGTTGCCTTCGGATGGTCTAACCAGGGGGTTTTCCGGTGTTGCTGTTCAAAAAAAAAAAAAAAATCAACACGACACACAACATCGTCACAACTTCTTTTTCCTCGTCTTCATCTCCTGCAGCCGCTCGACAACAACACCACCGTCATCATCATCGTCTCTCCATCAGCCGCGAAGAGCAACCGCAGCAGCCTCTCCCTTGTTTCTCCTGCTCACCGGCGCCGGAAACCAGAATCACAAAAAAAACTACAGCTTGAAAACGTGCGTCGCCGGAAAACCTGCAACTCCGACCATCCTTCTTCATACCGCCAGCCTCTGCTTACCCGTTCGATTATCTGTACGTGTTAATCGTGTACTCTCGCCATTTATCGCGTTACGGATTTGATTTCGTTTTCGTTACGGGTTCCGATTGTTTGCGGTTCGATCACCATATACATGTATAAGCATGGAAATGTATGCGGATGTGATATGAATGTATGTATGGTTAAAAATCAAGATGAAGAATTATTAATCATGGCCTGCAAGTTGTCTGCTATATTGTGTGTTGTTGTATATGTACAAGTTGTGTGTGAGCATGTAACAGTGTGTGTGTGCAAGCATTATGTATGTATGTATATGTGTAGAGATGTATGCATGTTGTATGTGCTGTGTATGCTCGGGAAGTATGTATGTATGTATACGACTTATATGGCAGCAGATTGTATACGAAGTATGTATGTATACGAGTGATGTACTGTGCAGTATCATGTTGTACGCTTAATTAGTATGTATGTGTGTATGTATGTGTGTATGTATGTGGCTGATCCATATGACAGTGAAGATGAAATTGTGTACATGTATGATGTTAATGTATGTGTTATGTATGTATATGTGTGGATTGGGAAGAGACAACAAGAAGTCGGATGTAGATGTATTATGATGTGTAAAAGTTGCAGAACGAAATCAGTAAATATGTGTATGTACGCGTAGATATGTATGTAGTTGTATGTAGAAATAGTAAATAACAAGTATGTATGTATGAAAGACAATGTATGCGTAGGCAAGTGAGTATATATATATATATATATATATATATATATATATCTGTTGTATGTAGGAATGTTTTCGAGCATGAATCATTAGCAAATTGAATCTGTATGCATGTATATATATAGTACAAGGATTGTATGTTAACGTGTATTGGTACGTATAGTATGTATGCATATGTGGGGAATGTAGTGTAGGTACCATTGTATGAATGGAATATATGTATATTACATAAAGAGCATGAATGTATTTATTTTGCATAAGTTGCAACGTGGAATGTATTATACGTGGGAAATTATGTATGTAAGTGGCATGTTGATGTGAGTCATATAAATATATATATATATATATATATATATAAATATATATATATATATATATGCATGTGGAATGTGTATATGGGTGAAGTATAGAATAGTTATGATAAATGCATGTATTGTATGAACGACATGAAGTATATGTGTACGTGAACTCCAATGAATGGTTGTGTTGGTAATTATATATATATATATATAAATGTATGTGTGTGTAAAAATAATACTCTTCTATAAACGCAAGTTTGTAGTTTCTAATAAGAAGTAAATTAAATAAGCAGGTCGTAGGGCGAGTTAAGTTCTCTGTTGCATTTTGCTGTTACTTGACGTTCTCTTCAAAGGTGAGTTTCACTAAACTGCACTTTTACTATTTTACCCTTTTATGGGCTGAACACGGACGATTACTTTTACGGATTTATGAATTCTGTATGTCGCATGTCTGGATTAGAGCACTTTTATTTTGTTCATGAAAGACCTCATGGATACCTAGTTGACCGTTAGTATTTGTGAAATAGCGGGGAAATTTTGAGTAGTACTACTGAGTTTGACAAACCCCACCTGGGCTAGTCGCGCTAGCACGACAGAAGGACCTGTCGAACGGGTGTTGAATGACCTAACATACTTACAGTGCATCCTGCTGGGATGTACGAACAGGCAAAATGCACTTATTGTGTACATACGTCAGCTTCGGTCAGATACATACGCCTCTAAGGACATGTGCTGTAGACTAGCTACCTACAATGACATACTTAATTTATATTTCTGCTCGCTACTGAACATACTTGATTTCATACTTACTATGTGAACTCACCAACCGTCGTGTTGACACTTGTTAGCCTTTCACTTTTTCAGGTCATTGATGTACAACGCACTTAGGACATGGCATGGAGTCACAACTTTTCATTTAAACATTTTCTTGCATTAAAAACAATGCTTTGTGTTTAACAACTATTTAAACCGTGTTTCTCTACTTTTGGGCGCGTGTTTTGCGCATTTAGTTTTCATTTAAATATTTCGACATTACCTTTTGATTACGCTTCTGCAAACTTTCAAACGTCAACTCTGTATTACATTTCTCATTTAATGAGACACGTATGTTTTAAATTCATATAGTGTCGTTTGGTGTAACTAATGACTGAGATCCTGGTTTGTCACACACTTAACGGTAAAACTACGTTAGTGGATTTGAGGGTGTGACAGTAATAAAAATTTAACGTTAATAAAGTATGAATCTAAAATTTAGAAGTGAATTTAAAAAAAAAAGCAACTAGACGACAATTAAATAAAAACTACCTTAAACAATAAACGATACGAAGATAGATGAGTGGTGTTGGGCAATGGGCACCAATTGAAAAATAATTAGAGGTGATCCACATGAATTTACACATTTGTGCTTCCTCTGAACAATAGGAGCTAGTGAGTGTTGTAAACGATATCAACGTACGTTGGTCCATCGCAAGAAAAAACATATGTCAACACATGCGCGTAAGACTATCCGCAACGCTGCATCAACTTTCCACTAACTCACACCAATATTTTTACATATCAAACTTTACCTCCAACACCATTTTTCCACAAATCTACTTTATATTTCTACATCACTATTTATTTTTCTATTTATTTAGATAATGGCATTTAAATTAATAATAATAAAATGTTTAATTTAAATAAATAACCAGCTATACCAATACCAGTAAAAAAAATTAACAATTAAATAAGTTAAAACCTAAAATTAGAATTGAATTAAAATATTCCAAACTAACACCTATTGGCCGAAAATAATCCCAACTCAGTTTATTCCATCCAGTGGTCCCAAATCCAACTTTTTTTGCCTACAGTGGTCCGCCGTTAAGTGCACTTAACGGCCATTAACTTTTTTCTATTTTATTCGAATTTCAAACCGATATTTTAGGGATTTTGATTGGGTGAATACGAGTCAGTTGATGTAAACCTTACTTCCAATTGTTGCTCAAAATGGTTTAATTTTGATATCCGGTTAAAGCACCGTTAGGTTTTAAAAACCCGATTGAAGACCGTTTTGTCGTTTGGAACACCAGTTCGAAGTAAGGTTTACATCAATTGAATCGTATACTCCTCCCGATCAATATCCATAAAACCTTATTTTGAAATTCGAAAAAAATCAAAAAAAAGTTAACGGCCGTTAAGTGCACTTAACGGCAGACCACTAGAGGCCAAAAAAGTTGGATTTGGGACCACTGGAGAGAATAAACTGAGTTGGGATTATTCTTGGGAAATAGGTATTAGTTGGAATTAATTTTTAGCCAATTTGCCTTAAAAAATGCAACTAGGTAATAAACTGTTTGATTTAATTAAATAATCAACTATACAAGTGATAACAAAATTAATAATTAAATAATTATAAACCTAAAATTATGAAGTGAAATTAAAAAAATAGCAACTAGATTACAATTAAATAAAATTATCTAAAAGAATAAACGAAAGGAACAACACGAAGATAGGTAGAAAATAAAGATTTAACTAGCCGTTATAAATAAATGTTTAAAAACTAGCTATTACAATTTTTTTTGAAAAAGAGCCGTTAATTATAAAACAAAATTAATTATATTGTTAATCAAAAAAAAACATTTTTTAATTAACTTGTAATTACAAATATTTTTTTAATTAATTTGTTGATAAGAAAACATGTTATTTAATTAAACAGGTAAAATAATAAATGTATTTTGAATTTAATTATGGATAAAAAAATTCAATTTTGATTCAAGTGGGACACACCACTCTTCCTTTCTTCTCAGATATTCACGGGCCTCCTCCCACAAATTCTTCTTCACCGCAGCCCACCATACGAATGTAACTGCCGCCACCACATGCGGCCCTCACTGGAACGCATTGTGTGTGGTCTAAGTTCTTTTTTCACTAACAGATTTTTGTGTACACATAACTTACTATAGTGATTTTCGTTTTAATTTGGAGGGCCTATAAAAGTCCAAGGGGTTTTGATATTTATACCATACTCTAGGACCATGTGTAGTGGGGCGTTTTTTGGGTTTTTATCACCTAAAGCGCCTCATTACAGCTCAAAACCGCTCCCTTCTCACTCCTTGGGCCGTTTTGGGGTCGTTTTTTTGGTAAAATCCTTCTAGACGTTGTGTAGAAGTTACCTCAAAAACTAAAATATTACGTAATCCTTGAAAACTCACCACCACACCACAAATGGTCTAATACTTTATAAGACCCTAGACTATTAATAAATGCACTTAGATCATAAATGTTATCAACTATTATTTATTCATAATAAATGTAACCCGTTTTTGTAATAGTATTCATTTTTAGCTATAAATATTATTTGATGAGAAATGTTTATACTGTTAAGAAATAACTTTCTTAACGTTATTTGATTAGTTTAAAGTAGTTAAGTATGTTATAAAATACACCTATAAAACAATATAAGAGTTTCTCGTGACTTAATATGCGTTAATAAAGAAAGTTTTTCACTTTAAACCATAACAGTAAGCTCGTTTTCTACAAAGCAATCTTACAAAAATACCACTTTTAACGATATAGTATTAGAGACTTGTAACACACCGATTTATGTGGTAAGACATTTTTATGTAATTATGTGGGTAGAGGCGTGAATTTAAATGATTATGATGAAAAGAATGTATGACGCTTACGATATATGTTATGTTTATGATAAATATGATGATTATGATAAGTACGATGAGGAACGAAAATGATTATGAATGTACGAAACTGTCAAACGTGATGACTAATTACTTGGTAATTAGAATAAAGGATGAATGAAATATGTAATTATGGGCCATTAAGGATGAAAGAGTGAATTAGGCCCAAAATGGTAAATGGTTTAGTTAAAAACTTTCCTAAAATAGCCTAATTACCTAATTAAAGTCCAAGCCCACCTAAAACCATACCCTAAATGGAAAACCCTACTATATAAACCACCATTTCCAGCCACCATCCACTCTTCACCATCCTCACAACTACAAACACACATAAACCCTAATATTTTTGAAGAAAACATGGCAAAGAGAAGGAAAATCAAGATTTTCCAAATCAAAGAGTAAATCTGAAGTTTATAAGGTGTTAAGCAACAAGTAATCAAGGTAAAATCATCCCCTAAAACAATTTTTCATAACACAAAACGGATCTGACCATTAATGGAGTTTTTAAGGTTTTCAAAAGTTTCAAAGAAATCAATAAAGGTTGCATTTTATGCCTGAAATCATGTAAAAAGCTTAGATTTGGTCATATAAATGATACAACAAGGTTTTGGACGTAAAAAGTTTGAGATTTGGTTGAAAAACAAAGATCTTAGGTTGAAACCGAGCTGAAACCCCGTTTTGCGAAACTGTATATTCATAATGCGAAACTGATGTTCTTTTTGCGAAACTGTGATGTCTGGATCTTAGGTCGTGTGTCTGAGTGTGCATGCGAAACTGCATGTGAAGGTGCTGCTAAAACAGCATGTGGCACTGTGGTTCGTCTTTGCGAAACTGTTTGCGAAACTAAAATAAAAATGACGATTTTCCATAATAACTTAAATGCAGATCGTGCACCATTACCACCACTTTAACTTAGTCCAAACAAGCAAGATTTTCCATGAACTAGGTGAGTTCTAGACCTCACTTCTATTTCATTTAAAACACGTTTTTGAGGCTAACATGCATACCGATGTGTTTATATCATTACCCTACCTGGTGAAGAGTATGTGAATGAATTCGTACTATTTAAACGAAGAGTATGTATAGTAATGGTAGAAATAGAGACAGTAATCCAGCTGGGGATTTACAGTACCAGTGTAAGACACCACCAAGGTGGTAGACTCCGTAAGAGTCGAAGAGTTATGACCCGACTGGGGGGATACAATACCAGTGAAGAACTGTTATATCGGTAAACCCTGTAAGAGTTGTAGATGCGTATTGGACAAAGATATTACATTTGTGTAATACATGACTTTGTGTATGAAGAGATAAACATGAAATAATGAACGATATGATGATATTATCTATGTGAAATACATATATGTTCAAAGAATGATGTGATGATGTTACTTAAATATAATGCGATTATAAATACAGATTGAAGTAACGATATTACAAACGTGTAACACAAGGAAGATATGGAATGTACTTAATAACGTTTTAAAACCAGTACTCACTCAGCGTAGCTGACTTTTGTATGCATGTTAGAATGATGTGCAGGTCAGGAGAATAAGAGAGCTGCTTGGCATGGGCAAGAGTTAGGAAATGCTTTTGAAGGCTGACATATCTAAAGATGAAGCTTTAATGAACTTACTATGATTTGAATATGTTTTTGAGATAATTAAGACAAAATTTAAATTATGTAATGATGTTCTAACAATTATTTCCGCTGCATTGAAGTTTTTTTTTAAATGTGTGGTTGTTTTTATGCTTATGTATGCCAACTGTGATGCTTGCCGAAAGGCTGGCGTTACAAGACTCGCGTGATGCAGCGGGTGCGTCATTGCTGGTCGTAATTAGTTTCAAGACGTTTTTTATTTCATAAATTTATCTACTAAAGTGTATTTTTATTGTCAACATAATAGTAACACAAATAATACTAAAATTAAAATTTAATAAAGTTTGTAAAGTATAGAAGGTATTTTATAAAAAGGTTTTAAGTTACAAATTTGAAGAGTATAGATATGTAATATTATAAAAACTTCTGATTATTTTAAGTTACTAACATGCTTTTCAAGGTGCTAATGTGGCATACAGTGTCGTAAGATATTCTAAGTTGTCGTACGATGTTTAAACTCAGACAAATTCATTAGATTTATTATGGAGTTTTAATGTTTCGTACGGTGATGTAAGGTGTTCTTAGAAATTGTAACGCGTCCTACGTTATTCTAAATTGCTTTTTATGTTGCTAATGTCGCATAAAGAGTCGTAACAAGTCTTGAGTTGTCGTACGATGTTCAAAGGACTTGGACGATTTCAATAGGTTTATTATGGAGTTTAAGGTTTCGTATGGTGTTGTAAGGTGTTGTTAGGAGTTTTATGGCGTCTTAAGTTATATTAACGTGCTTTTCAAGGTGCTAATATGGCATACAGAGTCTTAAGATGTCCGAACTTATAGTACGATGTTCAAAGAACTCGGACGAATTCATTAGGTGTATTATGGAGTTTTAAGGTTTCATACGGTGTTGTAAGGTGTTCTTACGAGTTGTAAGGCGTCCTACATTATACTAACGTTCTTTTCGATTTGCTAATGTGGCAAAAAGAGTCATAAGATGTGTTAAGTTGTCGTACGATGTTCAAAGAACTCGGAAAAATTCATTAGGTTTATTATGGATTTTAAGCATACGTACGGTATTGTAAGGTGTTGTTAGGAGTTGTGAGGTGTCGTACATTATAGTAACATGCTTTTCAAGGTGCTAATGTGGCATAAAAGAAATAAAAAATTAATAATTAAATAAGTATAAACCTAAAATTTAAAAGTGTTTTTTTTTTAAATAGCAACTAGATTACAATGAAATAAAAACTACCTAAAACAATAAACGAAAGAGATAATACGAAGTTATATGAGTGGTGTTGGAGAATGGGCACCAATTCAAAAGGAATTATAGATGACCGACATGTATTTACACATGTGTGTTTCATTTGAACAATAAGTGCTAGTGAGCCTTGAAAAAGATATTAACGTAGGGTGGTTTATTATATGAATAGACATATATCAACACATGCACATAAGACTATTCATAACGCTGCATCAGCTTTTCACTAACTCACACGCATCTTTCAACAAATCAACTTTTACCCCCAACATAATTTTTACACAAATCTCCTTTGTATTTCCACATCACTATTTGTTTTTCTATTAATTCAAATAATGGCATTTATATTAATATTAATAAAATGTTTGATTTAATTAAATAATCAGTTATACAAGATATAAAAAATTAATAATTAAATAAGTAAAAATCTAAAAATTAGAAGTGAATTTAAAAAAAATAGCAACTAGATTAAAATTAAATAAAAACTACCTAAAACAATAAACGAAAGAGATAATACGATAACATATGAGTGGTGTTAGGGAATGGGCACCAATTCAAAACGAATTAAAGGTGACCCACATGAATTTAAACATGTGTGTTTCATTTGAACAATAAGTGCTACTGAGCCTTGAAAAAGATATCAACGCAAGTTGGTTTATCGTATGAATAGACATATATCAACACATGCACATAAGACAATTCGTAATGCAGCATCAACTTTTCACTAACTCACACCCATCTTTCTATAAATCAAATTTTACCCCCCAACATCATTCTTCCACAAATCTCCATTGAATTTCCATGTCACTATATCTTTTTATATTTATTCAAATAATGGCATTTAAATTAGTTTTAGTAACCTGTTTGATTTAATTAAATAACCAGCTATACAAGTAATAAAAAATTAATAATTAATAAAGTATAAACCTAAAATTTAGAAGTGAATTTATAAAAAAAAATAACAATAATAAGATTACAATTAAATCAAAACTACCTAAAACAATAAACGAAAGGGATAATATGAAGATAGATGAGTGGTGTTGGACAATGGGCACCAATTCAAAAGGAATTAGAGGTGATCCACATGAATTTATACATTTGCGCATCCTCTGAACAATAAGAGCCGGTTAATGTTGAAAAGGATATCAACGTAAGTTAATCTATCGTAGGAAAAAACATATATCAACACATGCGCATACGACTATCGGCAATGCTACATCAGCTTTGCAGTAACTCACACCCATATTTTTACAAATCAACTTTTACCCCCAACACCAATCATCCATAAATCTCCTTTTATTTCTACATCAAAATTTATTTTTCTATTTATTTAAATAATGACATTTAAATTAATAATAATTAAATTATTGATTTAATTAAATAATCAACTACTCAAGTAATGAAAAATAATAATTAATTAAGTATAAACCTAAAATTTAAAAATGAATTAAAAACACAACAACAAGATTACAATTAAATAAAAACTACCTAAAACAATAAAGGAAATGGATATTACGAAGATAGATGAGTGGTGTTGGGCAATGGGCATCAATTCAAAAGAAATTACAGGTGATTCACATGAATTTACACATATGCGCTTACTCTGAAAAATAAGAGCTTGTGAATGTTGAAAACGATACCAACGTAAGTTAGTCTATTGTAGGAAAAAAAACATATATCAACACATGCGTATAAGACTATCTGCAACGCTACATCAACTTTTCACTCACTCACACCATCTTTATATAAAACAAATTTTACCCCCAACACCATTCATCCACAAATCTTCTTTATATTTCAACATCACTATTTCTTTTTTCTATTTATTTATATAATGACATTTAAATTAATATTAACAAAATGTTGGATTTAATTAAATAATCAGCTATACAAGTAATAAACTTTTAACATTAATAAAGTATGAACCTAAAATTTAGAAGTGAATTTAAAAAAAACAGCAACTAGATGACAATTAAATAAAAACTACCTTAAACAATAAACGAAAGGGATAATACGAAGATAGATGAGTGGTGTTGGGCAATGGGCACCAATTGAAAATTAATTAGAGGTGATCCACATGAATTTACACATTTGCGCTTCCTCTGAACAATAGGAGCTAGTGAGTGTTGTAAACGATATCAACGTACATTGGTCCATCGCAGGAAAAAAACATATATCAATACATGCGCATAAGACTATCCGCAACGCTGCATCAGCTTTCCAATAACTCACACCAATATTTTGACATATCAAACTTTACCTCCAACTCCTTTTTTCCACAAAGCTACTTTATATTTCTACATCACTATTTATTTAGATAATGACATTTAAATTAATACTAATAAAATGTTTAATTTAAATAAATAACTAGCTATACCAATACAAAAAAAAATTAACAATTAAATAAGTGTAAACCTAAAATTAGAATTGAATTAAAAAAATGCAACTAGATTACAATTATATAAAAACTACCTAAAATAGTATACGAAAGGGATAACACGAAGATAGATGAGTGGTGTTGGTTAATGGGCACCAATTCAAAAGGAATTAGAGGTGATCCACATGAATCAACACATTCGCATAAGCCTATCAGCAACGTTGCATCAGCTTTCCACTAACTCACACCCATGTTTTTACAAATCAACTTTTACTCCAACACTATTTTTCCACAAATCTCCTTTATATTTCCACATCACTGTTTCTTTTTCTATTTATTTAAATAATGACATTTAAATTAATATTAATAAACTGTTTAATTTAATTAAATAATCAGTTATACAAGTAATAAAAAATTAATAATTAAATAAGTATAAACCTAAAATTATGAAGTGAATTTAAAAAAATAGCAACTAGATTACAATTAAAAAAAACTATCTGAAAGAATAAACGAAAGGGACAACACGAAGATATGTAGAAATAAAGATTTAACTAGCCGTTATAAATAATTGTTTAAAAACTTGCTATTAAAAAATTGAAAAAGAGCCGTTAATTATAAAACACAATTAATTAAATTGTTAATTACAAAAAAACATTTTTTAATTAACTTATAATTACAAACATTTTTTAATTAATTTGTTAATAAGAAAACATGTTGTTTAATTAAATAGGTAAAATAATAAATGTATTTTGAATTTAATTATGGATAAATAATTCAATTTTGATTCAAGTGGGACACACCACTCTTCCTTTCTTCTCAGATATTCGTGGGCCTCCTGCCACAAATTCTTCTCCACCGCCGACCGCCATATGAATGTAACTACCGCCACCACAGGCGGTCCTCACTGGAACGCATTGCGTGTGGTCTAAGTTCTTTTTTCACTGACAAATTTTTGTGTACACAACTTACTATAGTGATTTTCGTTTTTAGTTTGGAGGGCCTATAAAGGTCCAAGGGGTTTTGATATTTACACCATACTCTAGGACAATGTGTAGTGGGGCGCTTTTCGGGTTTTTATCATCTAAAGCGTCTCATTACAGCCTAAAACCTCTCCCTTCCCACTCCTTGGGCCGTTTTGGGGTCGTTTTTTTGGTAAAATCCTTCTAGGCGTTGTGTAGAAGTTGCCTCAAAAACTAAAATATTATGTAATGCTTGAGAACTCACCACCACACCACACCTGGTCTAATACTTTATAAGACCCTAGACTATTAATAAATGCACTTAGATCATAAATTTTATCAACTATTATTTATTCATAATAAATGTAACCCGTTTTTGTAATAGTATTCATTTTTAGCTATAAATATTATTTGATGAGATATGTTTATATAGTCAAGAAATAACGTTCTTAGTGTTATTTGATTAGCTTAAAGTAGTTAAGTATGTTATAAAACACACCTATAAAACAATATAAGAATTCTCGTGACTTAATATGCGTTAATAAAGAAAGTTTTTCACTTTAAACCGTAACAGTAAGTTTTCTAAAAAGCAATCTTACAAAAATACCACTTTTAACGATATAGTAGTAGAGACTCGCGTGATACAGCGGGTACGTCATTGCTGGTCGTAATTAGTTTCAAGACGTTTTTTTTATTTCATAAAATTTATCTACTAAAGTGTAATTTTATGGTCAACATAATAATAACACAAATAATTCTAAAATTAACATTTAATAAAATTTATAAAGTATAGAAGGTATTTTATAAAAAGGTTTTAAGTTATAAATTTTAAGAGTATAGATATGTAATATTATAAAAACTTCAGATTATTTTCTATTATAATTTTATAGAATTAATGTAGTTGGGCTCTTAATTTCCTAAAACATTGTCTGGTTGAGTTAGTGTTTTCACAACTGTTGGCATTTCACCACCACGAAGCACCGGCGATCATCATCTTCTTCGTCGTCGGTGGTGTGTATCCATTCGATGGCGTGTCTGTGGTTGAAGTGGATGGCGTGTAGCAGATCGTCCAACTGTTTTAGGGTTAGGGTTATCACGGCCGTTTGAAATTCCACCACAACTAATCACTAGCCGATCATCATCATCTTTTTCGTCGTTGGTCTGTATGTATTCGATAGTTGGATCCAATTAGGTATACTGACTGCTCGTATCAGGAGAGGTACCACCGAGCCTAGGCAATATGCTGATGTGACCAACTGTATGCGGCATATACGTTAACAGACTCTAACGAAAGTTGGCCACCATTAGATATGGCATTGGAGGAGAGTTGGATTGTAGATAACTTATTTCCACACATATATTAATTGATGATGCCTAAATGTTTTATATGTCTTACGTCACTGGTTACGACTCACCAACACATAGTTGTTGATGTCTTTTAACTCGTGATGCAGGTGAAAGAAATAACCGTGGACATTAGCTAGGAAGGCCTAGCTAGAAATGATCGGATGATGACACTCCACATAGGAGGAAAACCTAAGTGAATATGCTTGGGATTAGTATCTTTAGTATTAGATATGATGATGTATCACACTCATGTCGAGTGTTAGACAATGTTTGATCAATCAATGTTTTTAAAGACATTAACGAAAGTTTAAAATTTGGGACTATGAATGTGATCTTTTATTAAGTCTTTCGCTGTATTATTTATTTGATTGGTTGATGTTATGCAATGTATCAGGCCCTAGGAGTCGGGGTCTAACAATTTTCAAGAACCAGGTGAGTTCTAGACCTCACTTCTGTTTCATTTAAAACACGTTTTTGAGGCTAACATGCATACCTATGTGTTTATATCATTACCCTACCTGGTGAAGAGTATATGAATGAATTCATACTAATTAAACGAAGAGTATGTATAGTAATGGTAGAAATAGAGACAGTAATCCAGCTGGGGAATTACAATACCAGTGTAAGACACCACCAAGGTGACAGACTCCGTAAGAGTCGAAGAGTTATGACCTAACTGGGGGATACAACACCAGTGAAAAACCGTTATATCGGTAAACTCTGTAAGAGTTGTAGATGCGTATTGGACAAAGATATTACATTTGTGTAATACATGACTTTGTGTATGAAGAGATAAACATGAAATAATGAACGATATGATGATATTATCTATGTGAAATACATATATGTTCAAAGAATGATGTGATGATGTTACTTAAATATAATGCGATTATAAATACAGATTGAAGTAACGATATTACAAACGTGTAACACAAGGAAGATATGGAATGTACTTAATAACATTTTAAAACTAGAACTCACTCAGCATAGCTGACTTTTGTATGCATGTTAGAATGATGTGCAGGTCAGGAGAATAAGAGAGCTGCTTGGCATGGGCAAGAGTTAGGAAATGCTTTTGAAGGCTGACATATCTGAAGATGAAGCTTTAATGAACTTACTATGATTTGAATATGTTTTTGAGATAATTAAGAAAAAATTTAAATTATGTAATGATGTTTTAACAATTATTTCCGCTGCAATGATGTTTTTTTTTTAATGTGTGGTTGTTTTTATGCTTATGTATGCCAACTGTGATGCTTACCGAAAGGCTGGCGTTACAAGACTCGCGTGATGCAGCGGGTGCGTCATTGCTGGTCGTAATTAGTTTCAAGACGTTTTTTTCATTTCATAAATGTATCTACTAAAGTGTATTTTTATTGTCAATATAATAATAACACAAATAATACTAAAATTAAAATTTAATAAAGTTTGTAAAGTATAGAAGGTATTTTATAAAAAGGTTTTAAGTTACAAATTTGAAGAGTATAGATATGTAATATTATAAAAACTTCAGATTATTTTCTATTATAATTTTATAAAACTAACGTAGTTGAGCTCTTAATTTCCTAAAACATTGTCTGGTTGAGTTAGTGTTTTCACAACCGTTGGCATTTCACCACCACAAATCATCGGCGATCGTCATCTTCTTCGTCGTTGGTCTATATGTATTCGATGGTGTCTGTAGTTCAAGTCGATGGTTACTTTGTTACTAAAGATCCGTGGTTCACATTGATGGTGTGCCTATCAACATAGGGGGCTTAGAGGGGTATGCAGCATGGGCGACCGCACAGGGCACTCATTTGACGGGGGCATCAAATTTTTAAAAAAAATTATTATATAAATTTTTTTATAAAACTTATATTTAGTCAATAGTCATGTAACAAATAAGTAAAGATTTAAAGCCCACACCTAAAGCCTAAAGTCCACTACAACTAATTAACTAAACATCTAAAAGTCCACACAATCAAATGGATTATGGATTAATGAAGGCTGGAAGCCCACTGCCGCCAAAAACGTAATTCACTAATTTGAATACTTTGATTTTCTTATGTTTATGTATCAAACGTTTGTTTTTTGGTTAAAAATTTAGTTTATATAAATTTTAACGTTGGTGCTTCGGATTGAGGGGCGGGGGGGCCTTTTTTCTCGTCTCGCACAGGGCACTCAAATCCTCAGGACCGGCCCTGCCTGTCAACATCTCCATAGCCATCGTTCAACATCTAACTTGTCTCACTAGTCGATGGCACTAGTCCATATACATACTGTTGCATATCTTTCAATGAAAAAGAAGTTGATCTTTAATTTTTCCTGTTTAGTTAATTTGTTTATGGAACAAAATTGATATTTGTTGCCACTTCGGTTGTGATCTGCAACCATTTTGTTCAAATGATTGACTAAATGTTATGTGTTGCTGCAACTTCTGTTTAAGTTTGTGTGACACCCGGCAATTTTAGGTTAATTCCTTTAACAAAACTATATTAATTTATATGAATCTCAAACATGTATTTCTACTAAATGGGCTTAAAGACCCAATAAGGGCCCAATCTATTAAACAAAGCTCATTAAGATAAACGAGGCTCATTATAGGTCCAATGCATTATAGCAAATGTTCGTTCTACATATTAATATAAAAATGCATTTTATGTACTTATAAGAAGTTGTATATTTAATCTCAAAACAAACAAACTTATTTAATTGCGAAACACGGATACCGAGCCGTAATGGCATTAGCTGACATCTAAAGTAATAACCCGAGTGTTAAAATACTAAAGATACTATCTTCAATTAGTATATTTACTATAATCTTGATTTTGAGATTTTAAGCGATAATTCAAATAAAATGATTAGAAACGCTACGAAAACACGTACCCGCTCAAACAAGTTCAAATAATTGAAGTACTAATAAATAAAATAACATTTGGCAACGATTTGGGAAATAGATTTAGAAACCTTAATCTCGACAATAAGTTGGACAGGAAACGATACGACACGCAGTCCCGGATACGCAATGTTTAATTAGAAAGAACCCACCTCAAAACCCTACTATATAAACAACTTATTTATCACCCCACATCACTTTTACAAACCCTAACTAGCCTCCCACCCCCACTATTCCCGTCACTCTCAATGCAGCCCTGTTCCCGTCCAATTTCCGGCCACCTCCGGCAACTTTCATGGCACAAATAATATATCAAATTCTTCGTCTCGACGAGATGCTTCTAACGGTGGTAATTTCATACTCTGAATCGCAACGGTTTAAAAGTTATAGGCCTTCAAAGGTTGCGGCTGCTAGGGCTTTGAGGTTTGTTACTCGTTTTTGTTGATGTTAGTGATGGTGGGTTATGATGGATGACGGCGATGGTGATGGACAGCAGAACTAAAGCACGGTAGTAGTGATTAATGGCGTCGGTGATGGATTCTAGTGATGATGTTAGGTTGTGTTGAATCTTTGGTGGTGTTGTTGCTTGCTAATTGGAGTTGTAAACACAATACAAGTAATTTTTAATCCTAAAATCAATATATAAATTGCGAGTCATGAAACCCTAGTTCATCCAAAGTTGTAAATTGGTGATTGTATTGTGGAATTGGGTATAGATTCTAGGTTTATTTGGTGTTTTGATGATCAAATGACTAATCGAATCCATGCTAGTATTGTTGAAAAATTAGGGTTTATAGAATGACATTGGAACATGAATTTGCATGCATGATTATGATGTAAAATGATGAAATATATGGTTATATGGTGAATTGGATGAAGTTTGATTATTTAGTTTTGAAATTTCATGCTCGTTTGGACATATTACTAAAAATAGTAACTTTTCTCTAGGACTCATGTGAAATTGCATGTTGTTGACATCTAAGAGTTGTTATGAGGTTACTAGCATGTTTGTAGAATGTATTAGATGAATTTTGATTATTTGAACGTGGAAATCCGACTTGATTTGGTATGACTTGCTAAATGTGGAAACTTTTTGTCATGAAGATTCACTAGGGTGCATGTTTAGTGACTTTGGACATATAAACATGAATGGATTTTCTTGTGGAAGATTGTAGGCCATCTTGTGAATGGTAAATTGACCTTTGACATGGAAATGGTATGTAAAGGTGATAAGTAGGTAATACACCGGTTGCATGAAATTGGTTGTTTGGAATCTAAATGGTGTGTTCTAGTTAACTAGGCTGCCATGGTGAAAGTGTTGCTATGTTAGTTAAAGTGAAACATGTGGACAAGGTGTTATGCTTTGAAGTGACCATACATGCTAGTATGTCTCATATTGAAAACCGTATAGTGATAGTGTGTGTTGTTGTTTTGTGTAGCATGCTATGGTTTTTATGTAATAGTTGGCATGCATAGGGATGTTTGGGAGTCTCTAGGATGTTGAATTATGCAAGCATGCTGTAGAAGTCTGACTTTCCTATAAAGAAAACTTTTATGGACATAGAAACTTAACTTGTTGAATACTTGTCATGTGATGTGGTTTGTGAATGAAACATGAACAAATACATCAAATGTAAACTACTTACACTTAATAAATCACCAATGGGTTGTGGGTCAACTTGGGTCAACAAAAGTCAAACTTGGTTAAACTTGGTCAAAAAGTCAAACTATTCCAATCTCGCACAAACTGTATGACTATTTGGATGCACTGGGTTCTATGACCCTATACGAACACACATTAATAGACCTGCTATTTTAGGTTGCTGTATTACATTGTGTGCTTTTAAAACTGATTTGCTGTGCAACTTAAGGTGAGTTCACTAAACCGCACTTTTACTATTCTACCCTTTTATGGGCTGAACACGGACGATTACTTTTACGGATTTACAAATTTTGTATGTCGCATGTCTGGATAGAGCAACTTTTATTTTGTTCATGAAAGACCCCATGGATACCTAGTTGACCGTTAGTATTTGTGAAATAGCGGGGAAATTTTGAGTAGTACTACTGGGTTTGACAAACCCCACCCGGGCTAGTCGCGCTAGCACGACAGAAGGACCTGTCGAACGGGTGTTGAATGACCTAACATACTTACAGTGCATCCTGCTGGGATGTACGAATGGGCAAAATGCACTTAATGTGTACATACGTCAGCTTCGGTCAGATACATACGTTTCTAGGACATGTGCTGTAGACTAGCTACCTACAATGACATACTTAATTTATATTTCTGCTTGCAACTGAACTTACTGGATTTTATACTTACTGTAACATCCCACATCGGTTGGGAGGGAGAACAAAGTCTGCCTTATAAGGGGGTGGAAACCTTCCCTACCATGACGCGTTTTAAAACCGTAAGGGGAGGCGCCTGAGGGTGTTCCGGTCGCCAAAGCGGACAATATCATGGTGCGGTTACACTGGGCTATTACAGATGGTATCAGAGCCAGTCGTCGGCCGATGTGCCAGCGAGGACGCTGGTCCTCCAAGGGGGTGGATTGTAAGATCCCACATCGGTGGGGAGGAGAACTAAGCACTGCTTTATAAGAGTGTGGTAACCTCCCCTACCATGACGCGTTTTAAAACCGTGAGGGGCGGCGCTTGAGGGCGTTCCGGCTGCCAAAGCGGACAATATCATGGTGCGACGGGCTGGGATGTTACAGATGGTATCAGAGCTAGGGACCGGACCGATGTGCCAGCGGGGACGCTGGCCTCCTTAAGGGGGGTGAAATGTAACATCCCACATCGGTTGGGAGGGAGAACAAAACTTGCCTTATAAGGGGGTGGAAACCTTCCCTACCATGACGAGAAACACATGTAAGGGTAAGTTAAATTATTTTTTAGTCAATTCAGATTGTTTTAAAACATTTAACTTTTTTAAGGTTATCTTACACATGAATCATTTGTAGATTAGGCCGACTAAGATGATTCTGCTAAAAGTAGTAAGTGTATGTGACATAATTTTATATATTTTAATGTTAATATTTTTAGCCTTTATTTGTGTTAGTCTTTTCTAATATGTTTTGGTTAATCATTTGTAGGTCCCCATCACTAGTGAGTTTTCGATTGGAGTTGGGAATCAACTGCCCACTGGTGTAAGGGATTACAGGAGTCGGGAATTAAGTGCCGACCGGTGTAAGGCATTACATTATTCTGTTGTGAAGGATATTTAAAACATCATTGTAAGTAATATAAAAACTTCGACCAGTTGCAAGTACCTTCACTGGTGAATTTCTGGTTGAATTCGGGAATCAGCTGCCCACTGGTGTTAAAACTTGGACTAAAGTCAGCAATTTCTATAGGTCAGCATTTTGATATTATATTTATTTAAAGGTTTTAATTAACTACATTGATATGTAATTTAAATTAGGGATTTTTTACATATTTCCCCTTCCTAACCTTCTTAATTACATATATCCCCAACCCTTAATTTTTATTACATATTTCCCCTTTCATTAAAATTTGACACAATTACCCTTTCTATCAATTCTCATAAATAAATATATATGTGTGAATGAAATTTAGACAAGAACTGATATTATTATATAAAATAACAAAGCTAGATCCATGATGAGCTTTAATAAACAAGTGATGCGTTCAAAAAATAAAATAATATAAACGATTCGTAAACATAATGGCCTAATGGATTCAATTTAGATTAAAATTAAGGTAAATATGTAAATAATCATTTAATTAGTTCATTAAGGGTAAAATAGTAATTCAATTAGTTATTTTTAATGAAATGGGTAAATGTGTAATATGTGTGCTTAGGAAAGGGGAAATATGTAATTGATTTTTAGGGTTGGGTAAATATGTAATAAAAAAACTTATGAATGGGATATATATATAAATGCCACTAAATTAAACTCGCTTATTGACAGACAGAAGATAATATAAATAAACATTCATAAAGTGACATAGTGTTGAGTCCTCTTGAAGATAATGTATACCAAAACCTTAGGTTGGTTTCCATGCTCGTCACATGAAGATATAAAGTATTAAACATCGACACAGGTGAAGACTTAGTTAACTGTATTTGTCTAAAAATATGTTTGTAATCGGTTTGTGCTTAAGAGCACGTGTTTACGTTTAATTGTAAGGTGAATGGTATGAACAATAAATATCATCACCTAGGTCATTTGTTGATAAGAGTTGTCTGCATTTCATTTCTATATTCCTTGTAACTTCTCCATTGATCTAATACAAGAACCTATTTAATATTATCTCAATATTCATCATACCTTGCATTGATCCTCATGAACATTCAATAATACGCGATTAGTGAGATTCCGCATCACTGATTACAAACAACATCCCTAAACAATCTCAGATCTAGATCCAAGCTCGGTTCGTTCAAACCTATCACATAGTATTTGATATAAGTTGGAAGTTACACTTATTATACAAAAACAATAATCAAAATCTATACGAATGAATAAAAGCTTTATAAAACGAACGACGTTGAATGCTTCCTTATATACAACATTTTTTGTTACATTTGTAAAATGACCATCTTCGTCTAAGAGGAAGAGCTTTAAATTTTCTCGATTTTTAACCCTTAAAAGAGCAACATATAACTGACCATGAAAACATGTAACAAAAGGGTGTTATCTAAAAGAGTTAATTACACGGATGACCCCTGTGTTTTGCTCTTATTTCAGGTATGACCCCTAACTTTCGAAAATTACAATGATGGCCCTTGTTGTTTGACAAAACGTAACATTGTTGTCCCTTAGTGTAAATGGCCGTTAAGTTTCTTCGTTAAGTGAGTGCGAAAATACTACTTTACACTCGTTAAAACACACCTTATTAAAACAAGAAAATTACTATCACCTCTGAAAAAGATCAACACCCCCACCGATCCCCCTAGTTTCCACAACGGTTTCCCCAATATCCAACTGACCATCACCGCCCAAAGAAAACCTACAATTGAACAACAACGTCGACGGAAACTACAATCGCCGACGTTTTAGTGGTGTTTCACCACGAAGGATAATGGTGGTTATTTGTTTCGACAACATCAACGGTTGTGGGTATTACGGGTGGTTGTGGGTGTTACGAGTTGTTATGGGTACCGATTATACATATTAGTGGTGGTGGTTCGATTGCCAGAGCGGGATGTGATTGTTTGGTGGTGGTGGTATGAAGATGGCGTCGACGGTGATGTGGTGGTGGTATGAAGACATGAAGGGGTATTGTTGATTTTTTTTTCTTTTCTTGGTGATGCAGGTGTGACTGAGAACATGAGGGGTGGAGGAATATGTGGTCAAAGTAAGCCCCGCAAAAACTAATATCATATAATGTTTGTACTTTTTTTTAATTAAGGGTATAGTAGTCAGTTCACACGTTTAATGGAGAAATTTAACGTCCATCCACTCTAAGTGCCAACGGTGCAACAAAATACTAAAAAGAAGGGCCATTATTATAATTTATGAAAGTTAGAGGCCATACTTGCAATAAGGTCAAATCATAGAGGTCATCCATGTAATTATCTTTATCTAAAATATACATAATTTTATATAAATATTCCTTTAAATTTTAAGTTAATTTTGTCGATTTCTATTACTTTTATTATAACTTAATTGGTTAGCATTTGAATTTGTATAAATTTTAGATTATTTGGTGTTTATTAAATTGTATGAGACTAAATTATCTGGCAAATACTAATGGAATTACATGTGAGATGCATATTAATAAAAAGAAGGATTTGAACTTTAAGCCAAGTTCATTTTAATTCAAAGGAAAAATCAAATGACGTAGTGTTAGAGGTGCATAAATCGATAAATTTCAATTGATCAGTTATTTTCGGTTATTGAGTAAATTGATTATTCGCTTTAATACCCTAACGTGGGTTGGCTCATGGATGGTCTGCTTTTAGACGGATAACTAATAGTGGGCTAAACTTCTATGTTGGGCTTAAAGATTAAAATGCAAAGATTGGAAGGTTTAAAAAAGGAGAGATTGGGGTAGAGACGAGTTAGAGAACAATTAATTCTTTGAAGGGCGTCAATCATTTGAAAATTTTATATACAATTTTTTACGACCATTGCACGAGAAACGATTGAGAGCATTACGGCTAAGTACAATTGACAACAAAGCAACAAATACTAGTGAGGATGGAATAATTGGAGTTTGGTTTTAAAGCATGAGATCGTGTTTGAAGCTGGCTCGGGAGTACAATCACTTGGGTATTAGGTTTTTCTTATCTCTTTATTTTTCATGAATATATTTGGATTGGTTTTATATTTGATTTTAAAATGTTTTTTTACTAATATGAGTAGCTAAACTTGTTATGGTTGTTTAGGTTTGATGAACTAAACATATCGTTTGAATGAATAATTATTGGTTTTGAATAAATGTGTTTATTTACATGTTTAGACTTTGAGTCCGATTCTGATTATTGTGTGTTGGTATTGATTGATTTGGTGATATATTTGTTGATTTTATTGATCTAAATACAAAGAAATATACTCTAGATTCATGAGTTAGTCTAAGTTGTTAATTTGTAGTTGTCAAATTATACAATGAAAGTAAGAAATCTAATTTTAAGTGTAATAATTATTAAAATCAATCAATAATCAATTAAGGTGTACAACCATTCTGTTAAGACGTATATAAGCAAGAAATGCAGTGCAATGTTCCATTGTTTTCAAGATGGAGACGAACATTATTGTTCAAGGATTCCGTGCCACCATCGGTTTGAAGATTTTGATTGTCCGAGAGAATTTGTTTTGCACAAGTTTCATGAAGACAATTAGAACATTATGAAACTCAGGTTTCTATCGTAATGGATATAGTCAAGTGAACTAGTGCGGTCGTCGACAAACAAAGCATCATATTTTTACCAGGCATGTGACAGGATTGGAGACAACCCCCATAAGTCACAATAAACAATATCTAAAGGGTGCAAGGCCCGGTGATCATTAATAGTGAATGGTAAATGACTACACTTTGACATTTGACATGCATAGCACAAATTAGGTTTTGGTAAAACTAAAGTTACATTTAGATAATTATTTTTTACTAAATCCAAAATTGTATCAAGAGACACATAACCTGATCGTTGATGTCAAAATTCAAAGGAGGATTTATTCTTAGAAACCGCAACGAAAGCTTTAGGACCATCATCCAAGACGCAGGGCCGGTCCCGAGGAATCGGGTGCCCTGTGCGAGACAAGAAAAAAAGGCCCCCTAACCCGAAGCATCAACGCACTAAATTATATAAACTAAATTTTTAACCAATAAACAAACGTTTGATAATTAAACATAAGAAAATCAAAGTATTTGAATTAGTGAAAATCAAAATTATATATAAATTTTTTTTTTTTAAATTTGGTGCCCCCCGTCACGCGAGTGCCCTGTGCGGACGACTACCCCGCACACCCCAAGGGCCGGCCATGCCAAGACGTATAAACCATTTTCACATCTTCCTTGGGTATCAGTAGGACATTTTGCAGTTTAATGGAAGAGGAAATGTTAGTGGATCCGATGTGTGAGATGGGAAGTTTACCATCATTACCAAACGTAACGTTACATTTGCCCATGACCTGGGTAGATTCGGGATGACACTCAGGTTGTTGGTCATCTGATCGATGGCACCGGTGTCAACAAACCAATCAGGAGTGGTAGGACCAACATTACACCGGGCATAGAAAGCAGCAGCAAGATTGGGTTTGGTAGTAGCGGATTTGGTGGCAAACTGATGGAGTTTCGGGGCAGTGGTTGGCATGATGCCCATCAGTCCTGCAAAGTTGACAGTGTGGGAGGCGGCGACCACGACCATGGCCACATCCACATGAGTAACAGCCACCGGTAAGGGCATGTGTTCAACACGATTAATAGCGGCATCTAAGTATGAAGTGAAAGCAACTAGAGAGGTAACAATACCATGAAAAGATTGTAAAAACATCTCATGACTCTCGGCTTGAGCAAGGAGATACCGAAAGGCGGGTGTTAGTCCTAATAGACGTAGTGATGTGCAGAATGTTTTGAAGGAAGGACTAAACCCACGTAGAAACCAAATGAATTGTTCAACACGATTAGTAGCAGCGTCTACAACTGCGAGTTGATCACAGTTGTGTTTGAATTCGACCATAGATGGCAAGCGAGGAGATACCGAAAGACGGGTGTTAGTCCCAATAGACGGAGCGATGTGAAGAATGTTTTGAAGGAAGGACTAAACCCACGTAGAAACCAAATGACTTGTTCTTGAATTAGACAATAGATGGCAAGAGTCGTTGGCATAGGAGAATTGACGGAGGGCATCACCATGGCCGGCCAATAGTAGTGGTGGGTGATTTTAAGGTTTTAGGCCCCCTAAAGTTTAAGGCCCCAATTTCAACAAAATGAAAAGTTTATATAGTGGGCTTCATTATTTAGTTTTGTGTATATTTTTGGACCAAAGCTTTTGTTTTTTAGTTTTTCTTGGGCCCAAAGTCATTACAATTCACTAAACATAATAGCGAAGGTAGGGAACCATAGGCAAAAGGAAACGAAGAGTCATAGACCCTATTCTTCTCCGATTTCGCCCTTCATCAAACCAATCGAAAGTTGCAATCAGGATTAAACAAGTAGACTAAAACCTTTCTGTTCGAACAATAAATCATTGTATGTTGCTGCCTTGCCGGTTTGAACAGAATTCGAAAATCATCAAATCAGCTACGTGAATAAAACCAATCAAAAATTACCTTCTCCGGTTAACCAGAGGTTAGTATTGAGTTGTTGTAGGCAGCCTCGAGAGCAATCCAGATAGCATGAGCGGATGTGAGTCCAATGACTTCGATAGCCGCTTCTTCAAAGATTGACGAATGAAGTAGGATTATGGCCCTACAATCATCTTTAGTACTCCTTCCGTCCCATTATAAGTGTTTTAATTTGAAAAACACAAAGTTTTAGACACATTAAATGATTGTTCTTTTTTATTTTAATTTCACAATAATACCCCTTATCAATAAATATTATGTAGGTCCATCACATAGTTTGTTTATGTTAGTTTCGTGTTTGTAAGGGTATATTTGAAAATTAACTATATTTTAAAAGTGGACATTTAAAATAAGACAAATAAAAAAATAAATGCGGACATTTCTAATGGGCAGGGGAGTATTTTATTTCATAAGCATACAAAGTCCCTTACTCCCAACCAAATTAAACGCAATAGTCTACAACATTCACTATATCCAAATATTATCCAATTTAAATAATTTCCAACAACAAAAGTCAAAAGTCAACAATATGACTACATAATAACGTAACCTAACACCAATCAAATAGTCAGACCCATACCCTGGTCAGTACCACCCCAATTGCATCTACCTAGCTACATGAACCACCTAGCCTTCACATTCACTGGCTTCTTAAACCCAGGCTCATAGGAGACCAAGAAGCCACACACATAACCAAAAGTCAAAGTCAAAGTCAGTCAACAATGTGTGAGAAGTGAGTAGTATCATGTAAAGCTACAAATTTGATCCAAAGTCCCACAAATGAATGGTATTGTCACTCGTACAAGCTGCTGCATAGCGTTCATCTGCTATCAATACACTCGCATCCCAAATTCGTTCTCGTAAACTATACAAATACTCCCCATGATCCAACTCCCAAACCCTAACCCCATCACCACCCGAAATAAACGAGTAACCACCGTTTATGCAACCCAACAACCCCCCACGAGCCATGAACCGACAAATTTCTTCCAAACTATCCACCCGGCGCACATTAGCAACACCTCGCCTGTTTACAAACATTAAAGCCTTATCGTATGCGTCGGCCGTACCCATCTTTATAGGCCTCGTAAACTCTTCTTCTCCTAGTATCACTTGGTTCCTTAAATTGAAAACAATAACCCTATTTTTTGTAAACCCAACTGCCATATCATCACTTGTTATTCTGATCCGGCCCACGTGTTCGGTTAGATCTACGAGTAGATGCCAACCGAACACAGCATCCGGATCAGTTAAAGTGCCACCGATGAATATAAGTTCTTCGGTTTCACTATTGCGTACATGGAACGCACGGTTTGGAACACCGGCATAGAGCCCAATCCACCAGCGGTTCGAGCCAGTGAAATCTACAAGGACACCATCGGTGACCACGTCACCAAGGTGGGCCCTACGCAAAGCTCCTGGAACGTGGATGGAGGCAACGTGGATATCACCGTCATGGGAGGAAAACACGAGACGGTTATCTGTAAAAAAGATGCCAGAGACGGCACGAGAGAAGGGACCGAGATGATTTCGTTGGTGTGGGTGGAAAGTGGAGAGATGGAGCATTGTGGGGAGGTGGAAGAGACGAACTGAACCGTCGGAAAAGCCAGCAGCAAGGTGGTAATCGGAGAGAGCAAGACGACGACAAGAGAGGCTTTCATTGTTGTTATCGTTTGGTGGGAGATTGACGACGGTGTAGTTGTAGCTCTGGGAACGGAAGTTTGTGGCGGTACGATGGCGGTAAATGTATTCCTGGTGCCAAGAGGGGTGGAGGAGGTGGTGGCGATGCCAAATGCGTCGGGTTAGGGTTTGCCAAAGAAGATCAGACTGGGATGCTCTTCGCCATGTTCGACAAACCTGCAAAATAACCCTTATGTTAAAAACTTATATATACGTACAGATTGTAATTTTCATAACCATGCATGTTTGTTATGTTTAAAACTTACTATATATGCTTAACATCTTTTAGCATAACACATGCATGCATGCAGTTTGTATATCTTTGGCTAAAACGTCGTATAAGGAAGATTGTGACCGATGTAACGTTAGTGTTTATGTATCCATATGTGACATTAAATAAAATACATTGACTTCATAAAACAAAATATATATTATAGAAAAATCAAGCGTGTATTATATAGTTTATTACATATAGTTGTTGTAACCTTTTGATGTATAAGAGCATCCTTCCTCATCCCATTCTGGTAATTATATATACCGAAAATCATTACATTTTTCGCATATTCAATCAAATCATATCTTTTATACATTTATCATTATCTTTTTTTAACACTCACAACCACTTTAAAAATAGTAACAAATTATGAGTATTTTACAATTTTTAGGAAGTGATATTTATGAATGGTTGGGATTGCATGAAAAAAATGATTGGGTGATCCCTGTTCATTTGTATATTAGGAAAACCATTGTTCTTCGCTAGAACTTTGTAATAACTTTTTAAAGAGATTGTGAGTGGAATAAAAGAAGATAACGATAAATGTATTTTACTCCATAGCCTTCTCCCACATATACGTGTCACGTATATATAAGATTCAACCATCTTTTCTCGTAAGGGGCCGAGGCAGAATGTGAATTCGATCAAGCTTAGCTTTGGGCTAATAGTTCGGGAACACAATTGGAAATGGCGAAGATAAGGGCTAGGGGTTCACAAACTTGGTTGTGCAGCCAGTGGTGGATCTGAATAAAAGTCCAGGGGTAGCGGAAAATTGAATTGTTGGACCTAAAGGTATACTAATACATAAAACGAATAGGAAAATAGAATTTTTACACTAATTTTACACTTCGCCAGAAAAGTTGAGTGGTAACGGTCGCTACCCCTGGTATTACTCTATCTCCGCCACTATGTGCAAGAGGAGTTGTTGCTTTTGTACGTACAATTTTTTCAATTAAAAAAACTAAGAATAAGGTAGCTTAAGGGTTCAATTGATAGTGTCACAAGCCTTGATTGTAGAGAGTTCAAAATGATGTGTCTCTCCCATGCTAACGATGTGTTCCCAAGTATATTAATTAAAGGAAACAAAAGGATAAAGGAAAGAAATAATTTAATTTTACGTTCTCAAGTTCAAAAGAAAAAAAGAAAAATAATTATTTTATGAGTATTTGGTTTCTTTCTCTTCAAAAATAAATCTTGCTTCTTACTACCTTCACTTCCCTCCTCCTCTATTCATAAAATCATTAAAAAAAACAAGAACAAGCATCTTTTGCAACTTCCATCACTTCTCTTTAATAAAATGGGGAGTGAATCTTTTCCCTTCTCCGAACAATATAAAATTTAAAAAAATACATTGATATAAACTAGTTAGTAGTTATACTATTAATAATTTAGAAACCTCATCAGTGAATAATTATATTTATAGTTTTGTATATGGCCATCAATCCACGATTGTTTAGTTGAATTTTTGCATTTTAATCACCATTGTTTTGTTAGATTTTGTGTTTGATCATCAAAATTGTTTTTGTGGGATTTACAATTAGGCTACCGAAAGTGTTTTAGGGCTTTTTTACATTTTGTGATAGTTATGAATTATGATAATTTTGACAACTATGAAAAATTTCTTAATTTTTGTGTTAGTTATAATAATTTTGACAACTATTGTTCAGATAATAAATATGTTAAAGGATTTATTTATTTATGCCGGATTTTTCGTAAGCTTTGTAATGTAGATTATCTTTAAATTATTATATGTGCTTTTGTAGTTGTTTGTGATCATGAACGTTCATTTACATTCATTAATGTTTATGAACATTTGTTTGTGTTCACTTGTAAATACGTTTGATAAGTGTTCATGAATATCATTGAAGCACATTTGTTTCCTTAATGAAACAACACAAACAAAAAAAAATTCATTCAGTAAGGAAACAACTCATGAACAAGTTCATTCTTTTACAAACATGAACAAGGCTTTGTTTGTGTTCATTTTATTCTTGTACAACCCTACATAAGATCATTGAATAAGGATGATTGGCTCAATACATTGACGTCGTTGTTGGAACTAGTGAGTAGTGACATAAGAGAATGGATGCCAAAACCATGTATCTTGTTAGGGCATCACTTTGAAAATACTACCTAGCATACGGATGGTCACTTCAATTAACCAAATGCGTGAACACAAGTAGAAGACGCTGCGTTCGTTCAATTATGTTTGTGAATGTTCGATAACACGTTCGTTCACTTACGTTTGTGAATGTTCGATAATGCGTTTGTTGATTTACATTTATTCATATTAGTAGTGTCAAATGCCAAACTTTTTTACTTATTTAATTGATTATATGTATAAATTTGTAAGTAAGAATGTTGATTCTTATTTACATGTTTGTTAGTGTCCATGAACCTTTCATGATTATATATTAGTAGTTAGTTATGGTTGCATGAACAAGTTCTATTCCTTATTGAACTAACTAAAAATTTTGTTAAGCTTTAAGCTTCAATTAAGTACAATTTATAAATAAAAGTGTTCTTTTTTGTTTAAGTTTAATACTACATATCTATATAATAATTCAAGGTTTTAGAGGGACAACTTTTGGGGGGAATTTTTTATAAAAGAATGTTTTAGAGGGAATATATGAAATACCATACATGAGTTGATGAAACAAGATATCTTTAAATATTAAATATTTACAAATTTTTAAACAAAATGATTATGATTTTAAAAATATTATTATTTAACCCGTATGTAACACATGTGTGTTAAACCTAGTATGTAATATGTAATGGACATTATGTCCATCTAATAACGCCCCATAACATTTAATAACACCCTTACATCACTACATAACACCTTTACATAACTATGTAGGAACATTATTAAAAAAAAAAACAAAGACGTTTTAAGAATAATATCATTTACTTCTCTGTTAAAAAATAAGTTATCACCTTCTTATCATACAAAAAGAGCATTTACTTCTCTCTTAAACAATTAATGACAGACACTTACACACAAAATATTTACCAACAATAAGAATAAATATTACAATTACAAGTTAATAAATCAATGCTTTAATAGCTATTTTTTGGCATTTTTAATAACTAATGAAGTTAGGAAAATTAGAATAAAAAAAACTGAAATTGATAAGATAGGACTTTAGGGGGGACGGAGTAGTCACGAGAAGAGGCAACGAGCTTCACGAGCTCGCGAGGTAGCTAGACCGTGCAAAACGAGATCAAGCAACGAGGGAGTAGACGAGGTGTACAGCTCGTGGACGAGAATCAAATGTACCGCACGTAAATCACGCTGTCAACTCGTTTTAAGCACTTACGGGGGTTCGAAACACGTTGAAATAGGTTAGGAAGGTTTCGATTGAGTTAAAAATGGTAGGAATTGCGTGAAAAGTGGCTCGCCGGAGCTTGCCGGCGCCGGCAAGAAAAGCCGGCCGGAAATACAGGTTCAACGAGGGGAGGGGGGTTTGGGTTAATAAATTACACTTTCAGTCCTTGAGGTTATGTTTTGTTTTATTTAGTTATTATAAGTTTTAAACTAAGTTTGTAAATTGACCGTTTTTACCCAAAGTTAATTTATAAACTAAACTAACTAACTAGCTTAACTATGTTAAGACGTAATGTTTATATAAGTGTATCTTTTATTATTTTGTTTATTTAAAATATTATTAGTTTTAAATTATTTGTTTATTAAATTTTAATTTAAAAAAATGAAATTTTTGTTCCTTGTCTAGAACCTTGGGAGAACCACTCCCACTTCAAAGAGGTTCAAAGAGGTGTAAAATTGAAATTTTTGTTTTATATTCTGATTGGTGGAAAAAGTTCCTTGTGGGAACCTTGGGAGGACCACTCCCTCCTCCCTTAGCATGCAGGCAGTATGGGGGATATCCTATGACAGAAGTGCTATTACAGGCATGCAGAAAGCTTTTAAAGTGAAACAAACAATATGATGGGACACTTGTTTAAATAAAAACCAAATTGTTCATTCATTTCTCTCTCATCATATCATTTCATATTATTTATTAATTATTTTTATATGACATATTAATGTTGAGAGAGAGAGAAAATTTTGTCAGAATCAAACACTGTTTTTTTTCTGTATCATTTACATTTCTAGATCACCTGCTCCTACACCTATACTCTACTCTACTCTCTTTTCATTATGCTTCACAAGTACCACCAAACAAACACACTATTCATGTAGGGTCAATTTCAACTCTACACTAATTTAATTCCATTTTTATTATAAAATCTCTTTAAATTACATATACAACTAGATTTATTCCATAAATAATCGTAATATAAAATAATAATTCAAATAAATAATAATTGTGTCACAAGATTTTTTATTTCTTAGTAAAGTTACCAAGAATAAGAAACTTATAGGCTATAAATTTTTGAACGTTTAGTTAAGTACTGAATGGTTAAAAAACATAGAGATGTTGAATGGAACTGAATGGAGCATATACCAATTTTACCTTTATCTGCATTTTTACCTTAACATTCCTCTCATTAATAAGGCCAAACACGTACATCACACGATAACTTAATAATAACTTATCATGTCATTCTTTACTAAACCACGATAAAAAACAGGTTACACGATATGACACGATAAAACCCTATTTTTTAAATAAAATTTCCAAAAAATTTCATAAGTCTTAATTATAAAATATAACTTAGCATTATAATTCTTAAGCCACAAACAACAAAAGCCCATAAAAATAGTATTTAACCGTAATAATAGTTGATAAACAAATATGCCAAAAAAAAATATATAAGTCCATCAAATTCTATAAGAGTGTTTGATCTTTCTACCTTCTACATCGAAGTTCATCTCTACCTCCAATCTCCCCTAACTTTACATTTAAATAAATTTTAATAGATGACATATAGTGTTAACTGATTTTTAACCTGTTAAAACACGATAATTAACGTGTCGTTATCATGTTAACTATTAATGACACAACACATGTTAAGGTTAAACACGAAATCTAATAACTCCGTGTCAGAAATTACTAGCCCTACTCCACGTGCTTGTGGACGATCTGGAAGGGTACACCAAACGGCTTAGGGCAAATACTCTAACCATGTGTGAATCACCCATTGTGGACTAACTCGTATTTAATATGAACTTTTTAAAGATCAAAAGTGAATAATGTTAGGGACAATCAATCCCACGTAAATGAAACGAAGACGAAAATTTACTCTTTTTTTAGAAGGGAGTCTCTCACGACTCTTTTCAGCATGTTACTGGTAAATGGCAAAAGGCGGATGTTTGACGAAAGCTCAACCAGTGACGAGTTTGATGAGATGAGATACCTACCCCTACCCGGAGGCACGAAACAAGAATTAAGGGGTTGAACAAAAGCTAATTCTCGTTTAATGGGCTAGTTAATTGATAATAAATCTAAGAGTAAACTTCATTTTGCCTCTCTTATGTTTGCCTAAAATAACCGTTTACATACAATAATTTTAAAATTACGTTTTGCCTCTCTAAACTTACCAATTTGTCACCGTTTGTTACATCGAAATTAATTCCGTCAAAAGCAAACGTTATTCGGTCTCATATCTCTACCATTGATTAGGAAAAGGCTTGAAAATAACTAAAGTGTCCCTCATATGGGACTGACCAATTTGTCACCGTTTGTTACATCCAAATTAATTCCGTTAAAAGCAAACGTTATTCGGTCTCATATCTCTACCATTGATTAGGAAAAGGCTTGAAAATAACTATAAGTGTCCCTCATATGGGACTGACTAACGTTTGCTTTTGGCAGAATTAACTCGGATGTAGCAAACGGTAATAAATTGGTAAGTTGAGAGAGGCAAAACGCAATCTTAAACTATTGTATACAAACTATTATTTTAGGCAAAACGAAGTTTACACTAAATCTAACATGATACACCCACATTGAAAAATTACAAGTCCACTCAAGGATAGTTTCCAAGTATCTTAATTTGAGTCAAACACTATTTAGCATAATGACATGTGTTAGTTATGTATGTGTTAGTTATGTATCACTATGAGTTATACTCTAATTTTAATAGCTAGTATAGAACTAATACAAATAAGGTTAGATAGGGTATTGTAAGAGTTTTTTAAAAAAATAATGTAGTTTAAAAACTTATTTATTAAAATGGCCGTTTTAAAAAATATTTATCAAAATGGGTAGTTTTTTAAAACCAATGTTCCCCACTCCTAATTTTATTAGATGCAAGTTTCTATAAAAGTCATTTAATTAAACTTAATACATAACTTACTAAAAAATATTGTTTGATCATATTTGAAAGTTGGCTAAAAATATATACAGTTTTTAAAAATTGTTTGATTATATTACAACTTTAAACTAATCCTAGTTTTTATTGTTACAACTTCAAACTAATTATAAATATTTTTTAAATATATGTAAAAACTAATTATAAAGTTAAAAACACAAACTTTTACAAGAACATTTTTAAAGAAGAAATATATATATGTGAAAAACTACAAGGGCATTCTAAAATCTTTTTTACAAAAAAAAAAAAGAAATTATAAAGCATTAAAAAAGGTTATTGGATTTAATCACCTTCAACTATTGGTTATTGGCTACTGTCATCCTTAAGTATCACTTTAGTTAATATAACTCCCAACTAAACACTTTGATATCTGTATCACCAAAATTTAACAAAAAATAAACAAAAGTAACTTGAATTGGTTAACTTTTAGTGATACGGTGTCCGTAACACCAAAGCTAACCAAAAAATAATCAAAAGTCAACTAAAAGTGACTTGAATTAGTTGACTTTTGGTGATACGAACACCAAAGTGTTTAGTTGGGAGTTATATTGGCCAAAGTGATACTTGAGGGTGACAACGGACAATAACCAATAGTTGAAGGTGATTAAATCCAATAACCTCATTAAAAATAACTTCTTAGATTTAATATCATGATTTAACATAAAATTATATTGTAATTAATAGTAGTTTTTATCCAATGTGAGCAAAAGTAAATGCCAAAACTACCTATTTTGGTAAATATTTTTCAAAGTACCTATTTTAGTAAATAAGTTTTTTTATCTACGCTAGTTCGGGAAAAAAAATCCTATTGTAAGTATTGAGTTTAAAAGTTTGATTAATAAATAAAAAGTCATGAGAAAATCCCCTTACAAAAATGAGTAAATCCCGGTGTTCACTTCATTTTTTACTACAAAATAAATACATACATATAGTGTATTTCTATTTGAAATAAGGTACCCAGAAAAAGTACAACCGAATGATGATATATTTAGAAACAGTAGCTTTCATGAACCAAAAATAACTATTGTATTGTTAGTAGTAAACATGCAAGGTGTGGCTTGTGCGAGACCCAAAAACAGCACAAAAAGGCAAAAAAAGTGATAAAAGCCAAATTTATTTGAAAGCGACAAAGTGTGGGTCTTATTATCCATCCATGGTCAACAATTTTGACCTCAACTGACCTTAGATAGAGACCCCTTTCTAAAAGTTCTGATCCTTTTCTTCTATTATATTTTCCTTCTATTTAAGTTTTTTAATGATAAAACTTACACATAATAAAGTTATATTCATTATGTGAAGACTAAAAACCAATAACTATATATTACTAGCTAATTAATGGGGTTTTGGTCTATTGACAAATGTGAAGTCTTTAATACACCTGAGGGTAATTGGTTATAGGCAAGTCCCACTAAGTAAGAAATTTACGTTAAAATAAATATTACAAACCAACTTAGTTTTTAAAAATCATTAAACTTTTCACGTTATAACATGGATAAAAACATATACTTATATATCTACTTTAATAATTAAATAATATGTTCACTTGTAAGCAAATTAGATATGTCATGAAAAGTGTCATGAAAAGTCTTATGTGATGGACTCTTCTTTAATTTAACGCACGGATAATATTCGAGTCAAACACTATATACATATCTTTTTTTTTAATTAAATTTATCTTATTATAATTATTTTTTTAGTTTAAATTTTAATATTTTTGTCTTGTTCATATTAACTGATAAATTATATAGTAATTATAATCCTTATGGGATTCAAAATTCTTATTACATATTACACGTAGTTTTTATAAGAAATACAACTTAATATCGCATTTTTTACTTAAACTCGTGTGTTATACAAAGCACTAATCTAATATGTAGAAATCTCTAATATAATAAAGCAAAACGAAATTAGCTTATGGGGCATCCGTTGAGAGCAATTTTGCTTATATGTCATTATTTGATAACTTCTCTCACAAATATATTATAATAAAATTAATTACATATTAATCTTCTAATATTTAAGAAAATTTTGAAAAATTTAATAGTAGTTACATTTTGAACCCTATCTTATTAGGTTGTACGTGAGTTGGTTTGTATTTGATAGGGTATAAAAAAAATTGAATAAAGTTGGTAATAATATACAATTAAGAATTTCGTATTTTTCAAGCACACATAACTTTTTATACGAATTTAAAAAAAAACTAAACAATAAAACCAAGCATTTAATTATCTTTAATTTGAGTATAATATTATTATACAAAAAACATTTTTAAAATAATTATGCTCCGGTTTTTTCACGGTTTTGTCTCAAAATTGTTTAAAACTGTTCGTGCCCCGTGAATATTCTTTAAAGTACCACTTGAATGTTGTGTTCTCAAGATAACGCGGACACTAAACTAGTATATATATATATATATATATATATATATATATATATATATATATATATATATATATATTAGTAGGGGAGGGTAAATGATTCATGAAAAGAAAAACAGTTGCTATATTCTTCATTTTTTTTCAATAAATTTGTTTTTAAACATTTAGAAAAATGGTTAAATTGCAATATTTATTCATCAATTTTGATAATAAAAAAATAAAATTTGATAAATTTTGTTTATTTATTAAACTTACACATATTAAAATCATATGTAGGTTATATTATTACACATAACTTACACATGTATATGTAAACATAAAACACTAAAAATACATACAAAACAATATTTTAATGATTTTAAAGTTTACGCCTTACACGTTGTGTGTAGGAAGTGATTTTTTAAATAAAAAATTAACAATTAACAAATTTTAGTTTTCGCAAATATACGAGTATTCTCAAATAAATTTTTTTTATATTAATAAAGTAGTACTAGATTTAATTCCTGTGTGATACACACATGTTAAATAACAATATTTAAAAAATATAACTATTATATTTAAGAATTCGTAAATATTTAATACGTAAGGGTTTGTAAATATTTTATACAAATACCATTAATCACAAATTTTTTACTTCATTAACTTTCCCACTTATTTTTTTCACTTCCAAACTTTATTTTATTACTTCCCCTAATTTCCTCCTTATTTTCCCACCGAAAGAGGTTTTAATTTGGTGGCTCTTTAAAACCTTGATTTATTAGGTTGATTAGGTTTAATACTCGTGTGTCAGACACGGGTTAAATAATAATATTTATAAAAAAATCATAACAATTATGTTTAACGATTTGTAAATATTTAACATTTACGAATTTGGCTCCATTAACCAATGCATTGTGGCAAATTTCACTTAATTTTTTCCCCACATTTCTATTATAGAACAAAAAGTTTACCCCTAAAAAATTACACTCTAAAACCTTGATTTATTTATTAAAAAGATACTACATAATTAATACATCATCCATTCTAACCGAAAAATTGAGAATTACTTATGTGCATCAAAATTTATACACAAATATTAAAAAGCATGAGTAAAAGGTGAAAGTTAGTAGTTACAAAATATTGAAAGCATCAAAGAAATTTGGGTGAAGTTTATTGATGTATCAAAGGTTTTAAGTTCAAGTTACATAAACTTTATTTTCTAGTGATATCATTTGATAATTTAGTAAATGTTAGTGAGATAAGTTTTACACACGACCGAGGTTTCGATCCAATTACAACGTATGTAATTGTCTGATTTAATTTATGGTCTCTTATACGATATGGTTATGTTGATCACAATTCATGAAATTCGCCGTTAAAAAAATAAAAAAGAATGAAAACAAACAATCATTTAAAATGCATCTAATCCTTAAACTAATCAACTTTGGCATTAAAATTTGGTAGATATAACTAATAGAATTTATATTATGAGAAATATGATCCAAAACCAAAATGGGTAAAAACTATATATATTGTGAAAAAGGGTTTGAGTGACTTTTTTATTCTTTCATTCCCAAGAAAGTGATGGTCAAAAGCCTCTAAAAAAAGTATTTGTCCCCCTTTGGAATGATGAGACGAACCTGCTCCCTCCCGTCTATCAACTTGTAATTAATTACTCACGCCCACCCCATCATCTTCTCACGTCTTAAGTTTTTCTTTTTTTTAATTGACGGCAAATAGATAATATATAAAAAAATACGTTAAAAAATAGTTAAAATACTTAAAGAAGTACAAGAGAAACAAAAACAATAAAAAATAAAGCTAACTCAAAGAAACCAACAAGCCACGACAAAAAACCTTAACCTGAATCATAAGGAAAGTTTGATTAGGCAATATAAATTCCTCTTCGAATTTTATTTTTTAGACAAAGAGATTTAACTAGCAATATATCATAGATAACCTTATTTACTTATGGCTTGACATCTCACATCGTAAGTGCCAAACCAAATATTTTTTTTACAAAACCTAAACCTGAACCTAAATAATAAGGAAAGTTTGATTAGGCAATATAAATTCCTCTTCGAATTTTATTTTTTTAGCCAAAGAGATTTAACTAGCAATATATCACAGATAACCTTATTTACTTATGGCTTGACATCTCACATCTTAAGTGCCAAACAAAATATTTTTTTTTACAAAACCTAAACGACTTTTGTTTTTAAACCCTTGATTTTTTTTTTTATATTTTTCTAACCTACTCCATTTAATTTTATTCCATGTAAAATGAGAATGACAATAACGATTGTGTGAGGTGTATGCACCTTTATCAATAACCCGATTTAATTTTATTCCCTGTCAAATAATAATTACGTCGATTGAGCAAGGTCTATACACTTTTATCAATAGACAAAGAATAATCAACCATTAACTTTCTTCAATACATTATAAAATACAAGAATTATAGTTTAATCAATATGGTTAAAAATTTAAAAAAATATCTAACCGGATCATTTTGATTATAAGACTCTACTCTTATCACCATTATCACAAGTATAATTTGAATTTGTTTTTATGTTGATTCAAATTTAATTTAGTTCATTGTCTAGAATTTAAATATTTTACCATTTAAAAAGGCTAGTTAAATAAAAAATCTAAGGTTTGAATTATCAATACCGATTCGAACAAAGCAATTTAAATTTCAGATTTGGATTTGTAGTGTGATTTATGTATCTAATAATTAAGGTTTTAGTAGAAAGTTTAAGAGTGAAATTTTACGAGATGATAAAGCTAAATATTTAAATATTAAATATTTATAAATTATTAAACATAACGGTTATATAACTTTTTTATAAATATTGTTATTCAATTCATATGCAACACACACACACGATTATCAAACCTAATCTATCTAATAACTTTTTTAGAGGCACCAACGTCTCTTTTGAAAAAAATTAAGAGAAGGAACATTGATTGTCATTTCACATTTTAAATCGTGTTTTGTTCAACATCCAATTCTCTTTTTTGAAACTAAAATTACAGGAATATTAATTTAGCATTCAATCATTCCCTTGTTTAAACTTCAACTACATATGAATAAAAAAATAATAATTAATCTAACGTTTAGTAATTTTATGGTATTAAACCTAATATAAAATAAAACAATCTAGATAAAGAAACAATGAAAAAACTCAACAAAACTAGAAACAAGGAAGATGTTGCATGAACCCTAAAAACAATGCAGCAACAATGTAACAATGAGATTAATGTTACCTGGAAGATATTGAAGAGTGCCGGAGCAACGGCGAGACGGCCGTAGGAGATGGCGGCGTCAATGGCGATTTGAGTAGCAAGAGCTTCGAGAAAAGGCTCCGGCCAGACGCCGGTGTTGAAACGTTGACGTGAATGAGACGGACGTTGAAAATCTCCGGCGTCATGAGACGTTGACATGTGTATTTGTTTTATGTTACGAGTATAGTACAAGTAGTAGTAACGGAAAAACAAAAAGTTTACTCAAAAATTCACTCGCTTTAGAAGGAAGATGGGCCCAAGACCTTGCATATATATATACATACAAATGTAAATACACGTTTTTTATACCACGTTTTAAAACTATTAGTTTATGTACCATAAAGTATGTTATGTACAAAACTTATTGATAAATTTTAAAAATAACTAAATATTATATGCAATGGTTATTGTATTGAAAATGGTGTAGTCGTTAATGTGTTTGTAATGTTTTTGTTATTTACTAGATTAGTACCCGTGTACTACACGGATTTTAGTTTTATAGGTTTTAACTCAATTTACATATCAAAATTATTTTTAACATATCTCTTATTAAATTGATTTGAATATTTACAAATATATTTATATAAAAAATCATATGTTACAATAAAGGATATGATTTTAATAGTTGGTAAATTTTTATTTGAACATATCGGGTTAGGAGATAATTCATGATAATTGTAAATTTTTTTATTTGAACATATCGAGTTATGAGATAATTAATGATAATTGGTAAAACTTTAATTTAAACATATCGGGTTAAGATAAATCATAATAATTGATAAGTTTTTTATTTGAACATATCAGGTTAGGAAATAATTCATGATACTTGGTACATATCGGGTTAATATATAGATCATGATAATTGGTAAATTTTTTATTTGAACATATCGGGTTAGGAGATAAATGATGATAATTTGTGAATTTTTAACTTAAACATATCGGGTTATTTCGAATATGGAGCATACCATGACCCGTCTAAAAATTCTCCATCAAATTAATTAGAACATGACACCTAAGCAAAATCCTATGTGGAGTAGCTAAAATGGTGACATGTGGATGTGTTACTCAATTATTAGAATAGGTAGATACATGCATGGTATAAATAAATTAATTATTAATTAATGAATAATTAAGCTACTAATTATTATTAATTAAGTATAATTACAACGTAATGATCGTTGAACAGTTTTATTTTATATTTGTCTAGACATTTACTTTATAGCAAATCACAAGTTGATGTAACGTACTATATATCTTATCAAATTTATTTTTAACATATCTCTTATTAAATTGATTTGAATTTTTACAAATATATTCATATAAAAAAATCATATGTTACAATAAAGGATATGATTTATAATAGTTGGTAAATTTTTATTGGAACATATCGGGTTAGAAGATAATTCATAATAATTGTAAATTTTTTTATTTGAACATATCGAGTTATGAGATAATTAATGATAATTGGTAAAACGTTAATTTGAACATATCGGGTTAGGATAAATCATAATAATTGATAAGTTTTTTATTTGAACATATCAGGTTAGGAGATAATTCATGATACTTGGTACATATCGGGTTAATATATAAATCATGATAATTGGTAAATTTTGTATCTGAACATATCGGGTTAGGAGATAATTGATGATAATTTGTGAATTTTTAATTTAAACATATCGGGTTATTTCGAATATGGAGCATACCATGACCCGTCTAAAAATTCTCCATCAAATTAATTAGAACATGACACCTAAGCAAAATCCTATGTGGAGTAATTAAAATGGTGACATGTGGATGTGTTACTCAATTATTAGAATAGGTAGATTTAAATTTACAGCATTTAGTTAACATAAAAAATACATAGAACAAACACACTTCAATGAAATGAAAAACAACTAGTCATCATGTTTAATCTTATGATTAGTTTAAATATGCGTGACAAAGTCCATCGTTAGAGAATTATGAGCTTTTTTGTTACGTATTTATACGGCATTTTCTATTCTTTATTCCATATTTATTTGTTACGTATTTTTTTCATTTGACCATAGTTGATATGGGTTGGTCACAAAATACACAACGTTGTCTTAGGAACTCGAAATAGTCGTTCGATATCCTTTCTTGATGATTCTTGAACTTAAAAAAACTTATTTTCGTTAATTGGATCTCTAAATGTCTTCACGATCATCGGATACTCTAGATATATACAGTTTTCCAAAAAATATTCATGCGGGTAGTAACTTCCATTAACAAAAAATGAGGCTTTAGATGCGTTACCAGTTATGTGATCCTATTTGATAGGCGATGCTTCATTAACCTTGATGTCATTTTTTGATGCGGCAAAACCAAAATAAGCATTCCAAACACAAATGTTATATGAAGCAATTGCATGAATAATTAGCGATGGTCTTTTTTGTCACTGTGTGTTGATCACACCAAGTGATTAGAAAGTTAGTCTAATGCCAATGCATGCAACCTATGCTACGAATCATGTCGGGAAATCATGCACATCTTCATATACGATATATATATTTTTTACAAATCAATCCATGTCGGCTTTCTCATATTTGTGACCCAAAAAGCTCAAAAGTACCTTTAACATAATCCTGTAAACTATCTCTTATTGTTTTTTCCCGATACTCGTCGTTTATGTCCGGTTGTGCTACAGTATCCATGGTTACATTACGTTGAAGTACACCTTTCTATGTCGTAATTGATAGGACAATGCACATAAGTATTGGAACCTTTCTATGTGTCAGTTTCGTTGTGTTATATATGTACCAGGGTGACAAAATTGATAGGACATAAGTAAACATATATAACACAATGAAACCGAAATAATAACTCAAACTACAACACTAATACAACGATAGTTCATGAGTAAAATATAACACAATTTACATAAACATTAGAACTTTTCTCTTTAAACATACATAAAACAATGAAATAGACACAATGACTCACATATATTACAATACTAATACGATGATGGTTCACGAGTAAATATAACACAATGGACACGAGTATAAAAAATAGTCTATATAACATACCACACCCTCAACTTTCCACAAACGAGGTATTCGTTAGGCGTGTGACAAACGAGGATCCCAAGCCATTAGTTACAGTTAACACTGACTCAACGTTTAAAAAATGTTTAATATTGTAAATAAACCAAAATTCAGAGTTTAAATGTTAAAACCAACTTTTAGCGGAAGCATAAATAAATCCGGTACGCAAAATCCCGTGCCCAAAATAAATAACCAAATTAATAAAATAAAGTAAGTATTAAATATAATTTTTGAAATAGTCCAAAGAACGACCCAATGCATGCATGTCCTACGTGCTCAGCTCCTTAGTTACCTGAGAAAACATACTAAAAATGTCAACACCAAGTTGGTGAGTTCAATGAGATTTGTATATAAATAAAAGGTACCGTTTACAACACAGATAAACAAAATCTATTTTATTAGGCGGTTTGCAAGACCGAATGCTTATTACTTGTCAACATTTCGAGATGAAAGCTAAACGTTACTTTTGCCTTGTCGCCATCTAACCAGGATGACCCATAACCTTTAAGGACAATCTGCACCACATGACGCCTAGTCAAGCGTGGGGTGCCGTCGCAACCTGGTAGTACTACTCAAATTTCCCCGCTATCATATATTAATCAACCTTGAATATTTATAAGGACTTGAATGTGGTTCCAATTCGTGTAAAGCATTATAAGCCCTAATAAAATTACCATTATAAAATCTTACCCATAGACATTTATACTTTTACCAAAAAGTTACACGTAGGCCCTACCCGAATGTATAAAATGCAGCCTTAGTTGGCCCCGCCTGAAGGCATAAAGTGTTGCCCAAAGGCCCTGCCCGAAGGCATAAAAATGCAGCCTTAGTTGGTCCCGCCCGAAGGCATAAAGTGTTGCCCGAAGGCGCTGTAAAATAGTTGCCCGAAGGCGCAGTAAAAATGTTTGTATGTTTTCTCCCCGAAAAAGGTTTAAAAGCGGGCAAAGAACTCACCCTTGAAGCACACAACAAAATATAAGATATGAAACGCAGATTTCCTAGATCGTCCTACGACCTGCTTAAAAATTAATTACTAATTATTAACTAAGAACTTGTATGTGTATATAATATATAGTATCCGCTAGGGTTTCACGTGTTCGGTTCGGTTTCCATATAGTACTAACACACCACATAAGTTTACACATAATAGGCATGTCTAGAGCTGTCAAATCGTGTATACAAGTACCTGTTAAAACACGAACCTGTTAAGACACGAACACGAAACCTATTACATGTATACGACATGATAAGCTATTGTGTTCCTGTTATCATTACATGTACCTATTTATAACAGGTATACACGATAAGACATGTTTAAAAACAAGTATTCAAGAACCTGTTTAGTGAAATAAAATTTGTCAATAAGTATAAGGGTAAATAAGGTAAATATGTTATATTAAATTATATTTTAAATTTTTAAAAATCATAACAGGTACTAACAGGTAAACAGGTAGATACTTGTTAAATACACGAAATTTAACAGGCCAAGATTCGGGTTTACTTGTTTAGTACCAGTTACCTGTTAAGGCCTTACTAGTTACCTGTTAAGACCGTGTAGGTTCGTGTCGTGTATTCGTGTCCGTGTACAAAATTGTCAGCCATTATTATATTCTCATTTACAACACAACTTCATCATGATCAATACTGTCATAAGTTTCTATACAATGTTAAAAGTTGCTATACTATGTTGCTATGCCATGTCCCTAAGTTGCTAAATAGTTATTGATAGCTGACACATCGAGACGGTTAAGTTAACGGTTGCTTGAAAAGTTATCTTTAAATAATACATGACTGGTTCCTCATGATAAATGGCTACAAGTTATATTATAATGATGGTTTTCAATGTGTGTCTAAGGGGTCAAGGTTGAGAATAATATGAAATAGCTATACATATAAGATTGCGCAACACATTTATGATGATCTCGGATTCCTATACTATTATTTATCAATTGTGGTTTACTCACTAGCTTTCAATAGCTAACTTTATTTTCACATATTTCAGGTAGTGCATGAGATTGATGTTATTGTTATTTATTAAAGACATAGGATGCCTTGGACTTAGAATAACAATAAAGACTTTTCAATTATTGTTTCGTATTTAATCTTTTGTCGTTTCTATTTAAGTCTTATGTTCCAAAACTATGTTATTATTATCAGACTTTAATAAATGAATACCATGTGCTTTGTTTACTATTGAATACCATTGACATATCACCTGCGTATGAGGAGGAAACCCAAACACTTGACATAAATCGAGAGCTAGAACTTATGAAGCAGCATATAATTTTCGAACCAGAGCACGCCCAAAAAATTATTTTGACAATATTTGGGAGTCGATGCTTCCCTGGAAAACAAAGAAAAAAGAGTATGTTGTAAAAACAAATAACTGTGGTCGCCCCAGAAAAGATAAACAGAAGGCGTTGGACCCACCGAGACATAACTCATTTGAGAACATGGACCATGTCTCGACAGTGTTCCCTAGAAGACATAGTTCGGTTGTGGGCATGAACGCACCAAGACATATTTCTAGTGTGTATATTGATTACGGGAGACATAGTGTGCATGTGAGCATGGAGCATGGGAGACATGATTCATTTCTTAGCCTCAGCTTAAGTCCACCACAATATGATTTTTTTAGTTTATCACAGGATTTTACCCAAAATACATTTGTAGAACCTTCGGAACCTGTGAAACAGACTATGTATCAATCAGGCGATGAAGAGAGATTCAATTTTCCTAAGTTTGCTGCTTATATTCCTAAGGTATTCCATCCGCTCATTTCACGCATAGTGGATGTTGTAGGATATGGTAATTGTTGTTTTCGTTCGATCACTTTCAATTTAGGTTATCCCGAAAATATGTGGCAGTTCATCAGAAAAGAACTGTACAAAGAGTTAACTGGCAACCAAAATATGTATGAAGATATGTTCGACGATTATTTTGGCACAATACTTGAAAGCTTACCTTTTAACGAATTGTCATTTGCTCCACCACCGAAATGGTTGATTATTCCCAATATAGGAGTGTTGAATACCTACAGGTTTGAAGTTGCGGTCATTATTATAATACAAGCAGGGCCGGTTACATACTTTCCAATGTGGGTAGCCCAAGAACTTGAGCCGCATAAGTTTGTGTCAATTTCTTTTGTCCATTGCAGCCATGATATAAATGTTAAGATGTCTGGAGAATAACCGATTCCTCCTACTAGCAGTTATTTCAAAAAAAGTAATTCGGATGGAAAAGGTTGGGAGACAATGTATAAACATCGTATACAAGAGTATTAGTAAGCAACTAACTTCAAATTACCTATAGATCATGTGCCTAAAGAAGATGTTAGCATTTAAGCTCCACCTCAAGATCTTAGTTATTTGTTTATTTAGTATATTTATAATTTTAACAAGCTTGTAATGTTCACATTTTTAACAGAAAGATATTTTTTAATGTGTTTGGTTATGTTCTTGTTTTGGTTTTGTACGATCGGAACGCCAATTAAAAAAATGATATGATTCGTATGAGGGTATCATACAAGTCATATCAAGTTTACCTATAAATACCCAAAACGACTCATTTTTTTATTTTCACTGTTCATTTTCTTGTATTCTCTCAAACAAACGAGGTGTGTTTTTTATTTCAATGAATATGACTTGTATCGTTTTTTATGAGTTGTATCCATTTCTCATACGACTCATATCACTTGTCATGTGAGTCGTATCCATAGGTAAAACTACTCATATAAGATTTTACAGGAGTTGTATTCATGTTGACATGTTCATGTTAAGTTTCTATCATCTATACGACTCATATCAATTTTGATATGAGTCATTTGACACTTTAATATGTCTCATATGGATTAAAATACGAGTCACGTTAGTGAAAGAATTTTCATGTTCGTTTTCTTTAACAACACGAGTCATATGATGATTAGATATGAGTCACGAATCATATCAGATCAAAATATGAGTCGTATCAAGCAGTGATACAACTTATATTTTGATCTGATATGAGTCGTATCACTTAATTTAATTTTTTTTGTTTTTACTTCCTCTTTGTAAATCATGGCTCCTAGAAAGCGAAAGGCGGTGATGAGGCTACTTCTTCTAGGGGCAAGAGGCCCGCAGAAGAACGAGAGAATGGGCCCCAGTTTGCAGACCCCCACAAGGAATTGCAGTTTCCTCGTGGGATGAAGTCTAGGAGGAATCTATATACATTGCTTTGCCGGAAGTTTTTATCCATCCACACCATTGATTGGTAGATGCTAGATGTTATTAGGGAGACGCAGGTGGTTACGTTGTTGCCCCGTATTAGTCATTGGGGTCGTTTATTTGACAGGGGTGTCGAGGACGCTTGCAGGGAACCCACTTTGGAGTTTCTCTCCACTTTTAGTTTTAGTTTTTAAACAAAAGTTTTTATAAAATTTTAAAACTGTTATGTTGTTGCATGACGAGAAAGTTGAGGATCCTAACGCACCTCATCCTGTGCATGTTCGGTTCTCCCTGGATGGGACCTAGAAGGAAACGAGCTTTAGAAATGGGCTCTGACAATATGTACTTATAACCCAACTGCCATTGCCTCCCCTGATTTTGTGTTGGATCATGGTGTTTCGGATGAGTGGTTTCCCAACGAGGTTTGGGCTAAAGATTAGCGACCATCCTTGGGGTCGGTGTTACGCGCCAACAAGATCTGTGACCCGTTTCACAATTATATTCATCGGGTTTTCACACAGACAATCGTTGGACGTGGAGACACTCATAAGCTCGTCACCCACCTGGTGCTTTGTTATTTGGTGGGTCCTATAATATTACTTACTGTCTGCCTGAGTACTTTTATAGGTGAGGGAAAAAAATATAATTTATTATTTTTTAATCTGTAAATTGTTAATATAAATAAAATATTATTATGTTGTGTTAGGCTAAGGGATACCTCCCCTTAAATCAAACATTGTCTTCTTCATCCGTATCAACTTCATACACTTCCCCATCCATCATCTGTGACGGTTATGTCACTGTCATTGCATGCCACCAGGAGCTCTTGATGGATGTTGTCATGGAGAGCCAGACAGACATGGCAAAGTTTGGCTGGTTGGATGCTAATACGTGTCGGGGCATGGGTATCCTTCTCAAGATCACGAACAACGAAGTTGTGTTGGATGACCGATGACCGACCGCGATGGGTGTACACCCCCATTGAGGATGAGGCATCCCAGCAGGGACCACGACCATACCACCAACGCCGCTTCACCATCGGCCACCGCCACCACCTACGTCTTCACAAGTATGTAATATTCGAAATAATAATAATATACTACTTTTATTACTAATATAATATAATAAATAGATGCAATCGCATGGACCTCGCATTGTCGTCAGGACTTCAATTTCAGAGGTGTCCAAGTTACTTCAGTTATTGGAGTCGATCATGCCAGTTGTCCAGTGGTTGGTTCCGACGGTCCAGGCGATCGTAACACATGATTGGGTCGATCTTCCTGATGCGCCCCTTCTTTGCCATCTATCCAACCCCATCAGCCTCCTCCTCCGTAGACTTGTATTTGTATTTTATTTATATTTTGTATGTATGAAATAATAGTTTATTTGTATTTGTATTTTGGATGAAACAATTTGCTTTTGTATTTTTATTAACGTTTATTATGTTTGAAATCTATCAACTTTCGTAAAAATCAAATATTTTTATCAAAACCACACCCTTTTTACCTATATAATCATACCAAAAAAGATTTCATCAAAAAACAACTTTTTTAAAAATCAACCATTAAAACAAATCCTTTTACCTATATAATCACACAAAAAAAATATCATAAAAAAACAATTTTTGAAAATATGAACTATTAAAACCACACCCTTTTACCTATATAATCATACATAAAACAAATTTCATCAAAAAAACAAGGGAAATTGGATATTATTAATCCTAACTTTCACATGTTGGTCATTATTAATCTCAACCATTATTAATCCCAACTTTTACTTAAGTGACCATCATTAAGCCTTTCGTTAACATTGACTAACTCCATCTAAAAAAACATGTCAGCTGCCACGTGGATGCCACATCGGCAATTTTAGACGGAGTTAGTCAAGGGTAATTAAATGTTCAATGGTGGCCACTTAAGTGAAGTTAGGATTAATAATGGTCTATTAGTTGAGATTAATAATGGCCAATAGGTGAAAGTTAGGATTAATAAAATCAAATATTTTCACATAAAACCACACCATATATTATCCCCACAAGGCCACAAAAACAAATTTAATCAAAAAAATAATTTTCGTAAAAATCAACCATTAAAACCACACCCTTTTACCTATATAATTACAACAAAAAACCCAACTATTTTCCCCTATAAATAATAATCACCCCTCACCAAACACACAACAACAAAACACTCTTATCCATTTATTTTCATTTATGTTGGACTGCTGGACGGAAGCGAAAGATATGGCTTTAGGAAAAGCAGTAAAAAAAGAGGGGAGGGCTGAGAGAAATTGGGAACAGGTTTCCATTCGGTTATACCATTACCTTCAGTCTGAAGAACAAACACTCCACGTCGATGAACTTTCTAGAAAGTGTTCAGATATGAGTTTTAAGATGAGTTGGTGGGATGCTTACTAGAATGATGTAGTCATGGAACAAAGGGGCTTGGGCGTGTTGAATGAGTCCGACATCACTTATTTGGCTCAAGAGAAATATCAGTCTGAGTTAGAAATACCCTTCAGTCATTTTTCTATTTGGGCTTGGCTGAGGGAGAATATTTAGTTTTGGTTTTCTTGAACGAAGTGTTGAATGCGTTACTTTATGCTTGGAAATAATCATGTATATTATTTATTCTATGTTTTTGTGACTGTTTGAATTGAGTTAAATAAATCGTGTCTTTAATTATCTACGCTCAAATAAGTGAAAAACAAAAAAATGTTTCAAAATAATAATAATAATAGTAATAATAATAATAATAATAGTAATAATAATAATAATAAACATTGGTCTGAATCATTAAGCTTGCAGTTTTACTCAAATGAGTTTCGTTTCATTAATTTTGAACAAAGATAACATTTTTATATTATGTAGTGATGATGATACTGATGAATCATTGGTTTGAATCATCAAGCTTGCAAGTTGCAGTTCTTCAACTTGGTAGCTGCTAGATATGAACCAGGTGTAACATTTAAACACATGTGTAACACTTAAACACGTCAGTTCAAAAGGTAGGATTAACCATGGTGAAGAAACATATGGTAGAACATATACGCATTCTTTGACCTGCTGAAATGTCTCTGGTTTATTAAATGCAAGATTTTTAATAACGTTATAACCGGTATTACAAGTGACAGATGTTTTGATGATAAACCCAAACCGTTAATAAAAATATAAATTTGCAGATGATTACAAATTATTTCACTGATGGGTGTTGAATCTACCAACTAAATTATAATGTGAACCTAGTAGTATATTGCAAGTAAGATCGTGTCTTCGGGGATACATGTTAACAATTTTAATACAAAAAATGTTTAAGTATAGTTACTTAGGGTGATTTTTAACTAAAGAAGAGGGGGTTTTATTTAGAAACTAAAACTGAAAAAAGTTATAAAAATATAAAATTCTACAGCACGTTGACACCGCCGTGCTGAAAATAAAAAGGAAATCTGACGCGGTCGTGTAAGATTCTATCCAAAAAATTATAGTTTTGGTTTTTTAATTTAGAAAGTTATAAATAACTATAAAATGTGAAGAAAAATAAAAGTTTATAGAATAGTTTCAACACAATGGTTATTCCTTGGCTTGATTTGGCTTATGATCATTAACGATTGTAGTGCAATAATCTTTTTATTAAATGATATGTACTGGTACTAGATGCCACGTCGTTCGGACGTCCCATTCAACCAATGTCTAACCAAACGTCGTTCGTTGATTAGAGCCAACTCGCTAGCATAAGTTCATGTCGTTTGGATCTTAGCGTGCGAGTTGCAGTGATGAAAGTACCGAGATTATTAAACACCCACTCTGTTCGGGATGTTTAATCTCATTGAATATTTTCTATAACGAATTAACTCGAATTCATAGACAAATGCGAACCGTTTTTTGTTCCTTTTATTAAAAATAAAAACTTGATTAGAGATTTAATAATTAAAGAACTTTATTAGATAAATTAATAAGTTGAGCAAGTTTTGTTAACAATCTAATTTGACGTCGGATTGAAATCTGGTTTTGAAAATCAAGAAATTACTCAAACATAAGATAATAAAATCAAAGAAACCATTTTAAATAAGTTTACGAATCGAAACCAACGGAATTACCCAATTATCAAAACTATTAGGTTTTTAGCCAAACATGACAACTAAATCAAACAATCTAAAACAGAAACAAAACATAAATAAAATAAAACTTACTAACACAAACAAAGAAATGATGTTTTCAATGAAAAGAAAAACTCCAAACTTATTCTTCATTCCCTGCTGCATGCGTAAATCCCCCTTTCAATTTCTTTCCTTCTTTTTGTTGGTGCCTCCCCCCTTTCAACTCATTCATTCTTTCTTTCTTTCTTTTTTGGCTTATAAAGGCTTTAATTGATTGCTTTTCTTAATTTGTCCATAATAACTTTCACAGGGGCCACATACCAATTATGAGCTTGGTTATCGGAAAAAAAAGAAGGTTTTTTACATATTTCCCCTTCCTAACTCCATCAATTACATATTTATCCAAGCTTAAAGTTTAATTACATATATCCCCTTTGACATAATAAATTACTCATTTACCCCTTATTTTACACAAATCATAAGAAAATATAAAAATATATTTATGAAGATCATTAAGGGTAAAATAGTAAATCAAAAGGCTATTTTAAAGAAATTGGGTAAATATGTAATATATATGGTTTAGGAAGGGGAAATATGTAATTGAATTTAAGTAGTGGGTAAATACGTAATAAATGATCTTAAGAAGGGGATATATGTAAATGCCCCAAAAAAGAAAGCAAAACTTAGAGAAACGACAAATTGACAATAAAGTCAATGTTCTAAATTTCCTTAATTTAAAAGCTCTTTGTTAAATGGTTAAGTGCTGAATTATTAAAATTTTAGAATGATTAAGATGTCAGAATGGTTAAGTTTTGAATGTTTAAGAGGTTTTGTTTGGTTAGACATCTAAATGAGATTCTAAAATTTTGGTTTCGTTCACTTTGTCCCATATTAGAGTGGAAACAAAAACATTATTAGCTTATATATGCAAGTCTTCAGAACATGTAAGTTCTTGTGTTACATTTTACTCTATCATCTACCCGCGCGTAGGGAGGGTGCAAATTTGATTCGAATTCATTGCCACAATGCGATGCCCGTGCGATGACCATTTTTATTTATTTTTAACCGTTTTAGTTTTTTTTAATTAAAAAAAACCGTTTTGGTCGCAAACATGGTTGCCACAATGCCACACTCGACGCCACTTCGTTTCAGGCGTCGTTCAGACGTCTCCCACCATCTGAATCGCGCAAAGGTGCGTTCAGACTCCACATTTGACTGAGTCAGACCTTCGCCTCTAGCCAAACGGTCTGAATCAGCGCACGTCTGAATCGTTTAGATTCAGACCCTAATTCAGACCTAAACAAACAACCCCTTAGTTTTCACTCTCAAATCTATCTCCACTATTTCTATTAATAATACTTCACTTTATTGATCGCATGATTGTTGAATTTGTTTGACTCGTGTTCTTCTCAACGGTCATTCTTCCATAAGCTCCCTGTATTCACTCGCATTCCGCCCCTAAAAAACAATCAAAATAACCAAAGTAGATTTTATCCCATCAAAACTTTCATTTTCTAAAAATAAATGATAATGAGTGTAATAATTCATGAAATATGATCAAAATGAATACTAAAGGCATTATAAATAATGCCAAAATATGCAACTAACATTCATCTAGTGTTATGTCTCTGGTTTCAGCACTCAACTTTATCTTAAACGAGTATGGAAACTGAAGACATTTCACCAGGTCAAATAATTTGTATGTTTTGATGATAAACCCAAAACCAGGTCAAGCATTATATTTTAAATTTATTGTTTTTAATTTTCTAATTTGAATCGAATACTACATCTTAATGTCAGCATATGCTATTATCACCGTCAGTGGCGGAGCCAGCCGAGAATTTCAGGGGTATCCTTAAAAAAAAAATTCACGGACGTCCATACAATAATAAAAATAACACCACAAAATTAAAAAATATCTAATAGATTTGTCCTCTATGTTCTCTCATAGCTTTAAATCAAGGATTCAGGGGTATCCTTTTAACTGTTTAGGGGTATCCTTATACATAAAACCGGAGAATATATATATTTTTTACACCTCGCAACGAAATTTCAGCCGTAGCCCGGGCTACCCCTGCCGCCTTCATACATCCGCCCCTGATCACCGTAGTTAATTATATGTATCTTAAGCGCTTTTAGTACTGAAATATCATCCATATGTAATCAAATCGAAAAAAAATTTTACTTTTTGTTCTTATAATTAAAATGTATACAAATAAAGTAAAAGTAAAAGAATTTTGGCATGTACGAAACCCTATTTGTAACTAATTTGTTTTAATCGTAGCATAAATTGGTTATGTAAGTGAAAAATGTAATTCAGATATTTTGTTTATGTATACAAACATGGCCACCTCTTACGAAGGCAAGGCATGCGACCACCCATGTCCAATCTCTGGGGCTTGGAATTTTTTAAATTTTTATGTAACTATAAATTAAATATGTATAGTTAATCACTTTTTAGATGATGCTATAGTCATGAAGATACATGAGTTTTTTTAACGGTAAATATACAACTCTACTTTGAAGGATATGTGTTATCTTAATCAGACTCACCTCTTCATTTTCCAACCGAGACCGCACCACCTTTAAACCACTTAAAATAACATCTTTCATACACGTTTATATTGCTAACTCTCACATCACTTAATCCTACTACTAAACACATTATATGACTTAACCTTTAAACCAATTAAAAATACCACTTAAGCAGCAGACTTTTTCCTACTCAAAAGGGGTTGCGGCACAACTTGTACATTTACCTTTCATCTTTGCTATTCAAAAGGGGTTGCGGCGTAATTGGTTGTACGTTTACCTACCACCCTATTGTAAAGTTTGTGGTTTTGGTTACTCAAAATACATCATATGAACTATTTATTTATTTATTTAATTAAGTTACCATGATGATTGAATGTTACCCAAAAGAGTTGGAATTTGGCTCATAAACTACTTAGCAAGAGTGCAACAATCCCATAAGCAAGATATATATCACATGTGAATCATTCTTCTCCAGCAATATCTCCCCACCGGACATTATACTTAGCCGCAAGATAATGAGCTCCAACCGGCCCTCTACTACCATACGGATACAACTCCGGTGCAATTTTCTTTGTTTCAAGTTCTTTCAATAATGGTGTGAATATAGACCAAGCAGCATCAAGCTCATCACTTCTTATGAACAATCTTCTTTCTCCTTCTATTGCATCCAACAAAAGCCTCTCGTATGCATCCGGAATCTCCTTTGGGTACCTTCATTATCAAATTAAGATCATCAAATACTTAGTTTTAAGCGTCTATTGCACCATTGTGTAATGATTTTCACGTTTGTTTTTGTCATTGTATGTAATTAACTACTCTCACCGTCCCATTAGAAGTGTATTGATTTGAAAAACACAAAGTTTTATGCATATTAAATTATTGTTTTTTTTGCTTGCCATTTGACGATAATACCCTTGACAATAAATATTATGCGGGTTCATAATATTGTTTGATTATGTTAGTTTTGTGTTTTTAAGAGTAAAATTTGGAAATTGACCAATAAATTTTATAAATGGACATATGAAATGAGACAAATAAATAGGAAATATGGACACTTATAACGAGACAGAGGGAGTATTTTCTAACTATCTGGTGTACTTTAGTTCCGTTATCTTTTGATGCAATCGGTCTCCTATATCCGGAAAAACCCTTGTCAAGTCACATTTTTTCCCGGATAAGACAGGTCAATTGCATCAGATGATAACGAAACAAATATCTGTTAACATGATGTAGTAAACCCTAAAGAATAAACATCTATTTATCTTAGTTTGCCTTTAACTTGATAATGAAGGTGCTTATTACTTTGCATTATATTTTTCATCATCAAACTAACTGCAAATCAAGACCATTAAATACTTAATTGGTTTAAGGGGTTATTGCACCTCAATGTTAAAAATTTTCCATGCTAACAAACTTTTATTTCTTTACCATTTAAGGCAATTGACGTCCTATAACCGGGAAAATGGTGACATGACAACAAGTTTTCGCAGTTATAGCAGGTCAACTGCATTAAAGGACAATGAAAAAAAAATCATTTGTTACATCCAACTGCAAAAAATTTAGTTCATTGCACAAGTTTGTTACATGTAGGTGAAAGGTATAACATTTTTTTACCTCGTTCTATAGAGTAAATTTAGGTCGCTTCGGTCAAGCCTCATTCCAAGACCAGGAACTTTATTATTAACCTTGAGATAAATGGCTTCATCGGGCTGTACACGAAGCACAAGCTCGTTTGTAGCCTTATCCATATCCATCCCAAAGTTTCTCTTGTATAGGTTACCTGGAACATGTCTAAATTGAACTCTGATCTCTGCCCTGCAGGTCGAGTCAAGACGGGTCAAAACAGGTAATTTTGAAAAACAAAGTTATACTGCATTACCGTCTAGTATTGAGCGCTTTCCCAGCTTTCATAAGAAAAGGAACGCCATCCCACCGAGCATTATCAATAAAAAGAGCTGCTGCTGCAAAAGTTGGAGTTAAGCTGTTGTTTGGGACGGTGGGGTCCTCTGTGTATCCTAAGTATGACTTTCCGCCTATGCTTTGACCCTTGTATTGACCGATGACTACATCTTCGAGATTTAGGCGTCTCATTGACCGCAAAACTTTAACCTATATACATCAATAACCAATGGCGTTGCTTCTGAATCGAAGTAACAAAATAGATAGTTTGGATAACGGGTCAATATGGGTCAGGATCAGTTAATTCAATAATAAGTTTTGAGAGTGTTTATTAAAACTTATTATCTGGTTAATGTGTTTTGATACAATAATAAGCCATTTGAAGGGTGTTTGGGATTGCTTGTTTGCAGCTTGTTTAAACAATGATCTTGAGCCAAGGCTTGATCTTATATTGCAGCTTGTTTAAACAATGATCTTGAGCCGGTGCTTCACATATCGAGCTTGACTAGGCTCTATTGTTTATATAGTTTTTACTTAACATATTCAATATACATTAATATAAGTATTATTAAAGGTATATTGGTTTTAAGCAGTTCCAACTTACACCTTTTGGTTTCTACCGGTCCCAACTATCGAATTGGCTGGTAACGGTTCCAACTTTTTTCACTTTGGCAACCAACATGCCCCCGTTAAAAAAATTTTAACGCCGTTAAGTTTTTTTTCGAATTCAAGACCGATGTTTTAGGACTTTTGATCGAAAAGAGAATACGAGTCAATTGATGTAAAAGTTATCACGTAGCCTTAAAGGTTGTGGTTAATTCTGGAGTCTTTCAAGGCATTCGGCTTCCGAACAATGGCCCGACATTGTCTCATGTTTTCTATGCCTGAGATGATCTTACAACTTAGAGAATGGTCAATTTCCAGTGCTAGGAACTTGGTAAAAATTTTGTGGTGCTTTCATCTTGCTTCCGGTTTAAAGATCAATTTCAACAAAAGTCACATTTATGGGGTGGGTATACTGGATTTAGGGGCTGGCCTTATGTGTTGCTCTAACAGATCTTTCCCTTTTGTTCATCTAGGGGTCCCTATACGAACAGAATCTCGAATTGGCATCCGGTGGTTGATAAGCTTAAAACTAGGTTTGGGGGAGACTCGCTCTCGTTAAATCGGTGTTGGGAAGTGTTCATATTTAATAATTAATAACTTATAGAGTCGAGCCGCTAAATCTAGTTTAAAAATTATTCACGAGTCAAGCTCGAGCTCTAGAAATAGAGCTTTAAACGTGCCAGCTTGAGCTTAGGTGAGTTCGGGCTTAGCTCGGGTCGACCCATTCACACACCTAAATGGTCTGTGGCTCGGTTCCCTTGTAGCTCTTCCTTTTTATCATTTACCGGTTAGAGATAACACGTAACTTTAGAGTGGACCCATTAAACGGGTCTAAAATGCCACGTCTAACTACAAAATGTTAAAGAAACAATAATAGAAAGAATTTAAGGATACCTTTTCATTTCTAATGTCCTCGGCATCCAAACTCACGGGTGTTTCCATTGCAAACAATGCTAATATTTGCAATAGGTGATTTTGCATTATATCACGAATGATACCATAGTTGTCAAAGTATCTAACACAACACGAAAAAAATTTAATTAGATTCGACCTTTTAAAGGAAGTAAATTTAAGCAAAAGAAGCATAGAGCTATAACACTTAACTCACCCTCCTCTCCCTTCTGTGCCAAAATCTTCAGAAAATATAAATTGTACGTTTCGGATGTAGTTTCTCGACCAAAGTGGTTCAAAAACAAGATTTGAGAAACGAAGAACTGATAAATTCTCTACTAGCTCCTTGCCCAAATAATGATCAATCCTGAGGTGGGAAAATAGGTGCGTTAGGTAGCTAATCGGGTTAGAGCAGATAACTTTCTGGTTCGGCCGTTCGGATAGAAACATGCCGGGCCAGGTTGGGTAGTGTTAACCCGAAACACTTTTCTCCAATTTACCGTGTCAAATATGATCACAAAAAATACATTATTCCACTAATATACTCATATTTTGTATAAAACGATTTAGCAGGTTTTTATGCATTAATAATACACTTTATGCAACGGGTTGTAACCTGTTTGACTTATTTTCATTTGAAAGCTAATGTTTTTTTTCATTTTAACCAATCGTTAGAAAACAGGTCGAAAGAAGTCGCTGCATCTAACAGAAACATACCTAAAGATTTGATCCTCAGCTAAGTACTTCTTCAAGCTTCTTGTTAACTCTGCAGAAGATTCTGAGTCACGCCCGAACGGTTTTTCCACAATTACCCTTGTCCATCCAGTTTTTGAAGAAGCTTTGCCACTAGCACACCGTACCGCATCCACAAAAATGTTTGGAGGTATTGACAGATAAAACAACCTGTTTGACGATTTTCCATCCTGTGAAATTGTAAAAATAATATCACACAATAATTGAGATCAAATCATCAAAGAAACACGAAAGTAACGAAGATATGGAACCTCTTTCTGTTTTAGCTTATCATCCAATTCCGTAAAATTTTGCTCAGAGTTGTATTGGCCCGAATGGTAAAAGCATCTTGCAAGAAACTCTTCCATTTTGTCACCACAATTCTCTCTGCAAAGAAAAAAAAAAGTAAACAACAATGTTCAGCCCGCTAAGTCGCTAACCCATTCTTTTCTCTAAATATCTAAAAGAACATATTTACGTCATATTGTGTATTGTATGCCGAAAATGCTTGATAAAAGAGAAGTGAGGATCACATTTTGTACTTTATCCATGATTATTTTATATACATTTGTAGTTCTGGTTGTAAATTTGTAATTTTAGAGTATAATGTCATAAGGGTATATTCCGCTTAATGATATAAAACCAAGTTTCGTCTGTGTTCCGCTAGAATCACTTGATGTATTCTAGCAACTAAAACGATTCAAGTTTCAACTTTCAATATTGTTCCGTTGCTGTAGATTGTTATGAAACATGGTCACTATTTAGTGTTTATATTTTCCAAGTGTAACATTAAGTAGAATTATGAAGAAGAAAACACAAAAAAATAACCAAGGTTAATAATGGTTTTATTTTAATAGATTTGAAAAAAGATGTCACTAAATTGTAATCAAATTTGTTATATCTTCCATTCAAGTTACAATATTGTTCCATTGTTGTAAATTGTATTCATAAACATCAAAATCTTTAAAACTTAGTGGCCTAAATGGAACATTTATGAAACATGCATTATTACTATTTAGTGATTATTTTTTCAAGTGCAAAATGAAGTAGGAGGTAATTATGAAGAAGAAAACACAAAATAATAACCAAGTTCAATAATGGTTTTATTTTAAAAAATTGAAAAAAGTGTCACTAAATAGTAATTAACTTTGATATATCTTCTATATAAGTCACTTAGTTTAAAAAATAGCATTTATAAAAGAATTACAATAGAACAATAATTAAAACTTGGTTACTATTTCATGATTTTATCCCTATGCATTAAAATAAAATAAAAAATTTACTGGTTAAGTCGTTTGTGTTCATGTCAACCCACAAAAGCTCATGTCCTTTTTGGGTGCATGTGTTTTACGTATGACTTTCAGGTTCGTATCGAGTTCAACCCACAACCCACAAAGACAACCCATTTAACACCCATACGTGACATGGGAACAGTCTAATTACCTCTTATCGATTCTGCAAGTTAATGTTCTACTAATGTTCTCCCTCAACTCTTCATCCGTCATTTTGGTTCGAGCATAACCAAATATGATAAAATTCTTCACAAATAGTAAACAAACTTAAGCAACATTAGCAACCACAAATAGTAACAACAAGACGAACGATAAAGAGACGAACCTGTGGTAAACAATCTTCATAAAACAAAGCAAAAAGGGCAGGAAATATTTTCTTTTTGGCGAGATCGCCTGAAGCACCCACAACAGTTACACTAAGATTGGATTCAGTTTGTTCCGGCAATGCAACTTCTTTTGCTAATGGCTTCTCTGCTGCACCTACTCGAAAAGCCAGCAGAAAATGATAACAGGAAATCAACAACAGTCGTCTGAGTGAGTTGAAACAAGGCAGACGCGATTGATTCATAACATTGTTTGAACCTACTGTAATGGGTCACAAGTCACAAAATCTCAACTTGATTACAAGATATGCTCAACAAACTAGTATATCAATAGTGTAGAACACTTATTTAAACTATTCCTATACAAAAATAAGGTATATTGGTTCTATCGGTCCCAAGTATTGTTTTTTGGTTTCTATTGGTCCCTAACTATCGAATTGGCTAGTAACAGTCCCAACTTTTATCATTTTGGCAACCAACAAGCCGTCGTTAAATTTTTTATGGCCATTAACTTTTTTTCGAATTTAAGACAGATGTATTAGGCATTTTTTTATCGGAAGTAGAATACGAGTCGATTAATGTGAAAGGTTATCTCGAAACAACGCTCTGAACGATAAAAATTTTGCATCCGGTTGAAGCACTGTTAGGTTTAAACTTTAAACACCCGATTGAAGCACCGTTTCGTAATTTGGAGTGCCGTTTCGAGTTAACTTTTACATCAATCGACTCTTACTCTCTTTCCGATCAAGAGGCCTAAAACATCGGTTTTGAATTCGAAAAAAACTTAACAGAGTTAAAAAAAATCTACCAACGGACCGTTCATTGCCAGAGTGATAAAAGTTGTGAACCGTTTCCAGCAAATTCGATAGTTGAGACAGGTTGAAACAAAAACGTTATATATTCCTAAAAATAATAAATAAAGGGATTGCTCTACTTATTTGCTTCAGGGTCAGAGTGTCAAAATTAGAAACTGATTTTGACTTTTAGAAGACAAATTTTGACTTCAAAGTCTGAAACTGATGCAAAACCATAGAAAATGTAAATCCAGTAATAGGGTATCATAAAAGTTTCAAATTTCTTGCATTATGCAAATTGACATCAAATTTGACAAACATAAAAGTGATGAAAATTGAATTGGGAAGTTACCATCCTGCAAAGAAACGGCATTAAGAGGGTACCCATTTGAGGATTTGAGCTCAAATTGATTGAATTTTGAATGAATCTTGAAAACCCATCTGGATGGAAATGATTTTTTGGAGAAATTGAACAACTTTGCAGAAGATAATGTTTCTTGGTTCAGTGAAGAACAGGGGCTGATTTGTGTAGCCATGCAAGAAGATTATTCTACTTTTGATCAAACAAGAAACAATGAGTCTCAAGGGTTTTGAATATGATCTATTTTAAGCAATTGTTCTTGCATAAACATCATCATGTTTTCTTGAAATTTACATCATAAAAGAGGGTCCCATTGTTACAAGTCTTCATCTTGTTTATGAGGTCTACATTTCTTTGGCCTTCTTTTTCGTTGTAAGATGTTTTAGAAAATTTTGCTTTTTAATGGCAGTAAATTTTGTTGATTAAAATATAAAAATTTATAGTGAGTTTTGGTACATATACGAAGGGGCTGTTTGGTTGTTTAATGCTGAATGATTAAGAGGTTTGAATGGTTAAGAAATTTGAATGGTTAAATGTTGAATGATTAAGAGGAGCTGTTTGGTTGGACATCTGAATGATATTCTAACTTTTTTCATTTGTCCCATATAGGAGTGGAGACAAACCATAGTTGCCTTTAAATACGCAAATCTCTATTCACTATTAAGTTATAATGTTACATTTACTCTAGCATCTACACGCGAGTATGAGGTGTGCAAATTTGGTTCGAATTCTTTGTCTCAATGCGACGCCCGCGCAACCTACGGACACGAATGCAGCTCCAAAACCCCGGGTTCGTGCGAGGGTTTTTTTTTGCTTGGCTTGGTCTGCAGCTTGACCCGTCCAGTTTTTTTTTGCTTGGCTTCACCCGTCCACGGCAGTCACGAGCATCAGCTTCACCCGTCCCAACCTCTAAACGGTTCAGCATCACAGCAACTCTGAACGGTTCTGAGGTTTTACCTCTGACCGATTCAGAGGTGAACTCGTTCAGAGATGCAGCCAAACAACAACATAACCTCTGACCGATTCAGAGGTGCTTAATTCAGAGCCCATTAAGAGGCTACCAAACAACCCCGAAGTCTAGATGATGAGAATAAAAAAAATTTGTGGCAAATGGATTTTGGGCTGTCTCACATTGGCCGTTCATAAGTTCTTGTTAATGGGTTTGAATTAATCGAAATTTGATTAAGGTCATATGAAATTGGCTTTCGGTCATTTGAATTCGATTCTAAAAACTTTGTTGAATGTGAATTAAATACGAATATGATTTTTATTATTCGCATTCGATTCGAATAAAACTAATATTTTTTTAATATATATTTTTTAACCACATGTCTTCAATATATATTTTTTATATATCTATAATTTAATATATATTTTAATATATCTACTTATCTATGCAGTTTTGACATGTTTTGGTTTTATTTTGTACTTGATTACGTAGTTTTAGACCTTTTTTAAACAAGTTTTTGGCCATGTTTTAGATTTGTTGATGTTTTGCATATTATTTTGTTGTTTTAGACTTATGTAGTTATGTTGGTGCTATATTTATGTGGGATGTTGCACTTATATTATTATTTGATTTGCTATTGTTTATTTAAAAAAAAATTAAAACGAATACATTCGAATCTATTTGAACTCTAATTACTTAATCTAATCGAGTACGCATGTTTTTAGTCGAATGTGAATCGTTCTCCTACTGAACCTCTTGTTGTTTCCAAACATTATTTGGAAAATGACACTCAAAATAAATCATCCATGTTCTCACAAGTTGGATATGAGACATGGAATATTATGATAGAAGATTTTATGAGAAATCAAGACAGAAAATTTTGGGCATCTGTTGAACAAGGTCCGTATGTTGCTACAATGCTTATTATTGGTGAAGGAGGCAAAATGGTACATAAAGAATGTGTCAAAGTATTCTAAAGAAGACCTTAGAAACTAGAGACTAATTCAAAACCTCTTTTCTGAGAATGAGCATCTCAAACACCATTATCCATGACTTCAAGACTTACAAGTCTGCCAAGGGTCTTTGGGATACATTGAAGGCTGGATATTAAGGAAATGAAGAGCTTAAAGATAACAAAATATATGTTCTCAAACAATTATTTGAAAACTTCAATCATAAGCCTAGTGAAACCATGACTGCTACATATCTTATATATGTTGAGTTGATGGATTCGCTTCAAGAAGCCCAAATCTTCATTGACAACAATGACGTGATCAGAAAGTTCATATGGTATCTTCCAAAACCATGGACCATATACACTTTGGTCAGAAGAACTAAAAATTTGAAGACCATGAACATTGAAGAACTCTATGGAATGCCTAGTGCATACCATATGAAGATTGATGCAGAACAAGAATCAACAGGCAGATTAGTGAGCAAATCTAATCCAATTAGATCTCTTAAGAACCAAGCTATCAACCACCAATTGAAGAACTCTATGTTGTACTTGGTTCTTGCTTAAGAACCAAGCTATCAACCACCAATTGTTAGCCATCAGATGCCTCTGATCATTTATCCTGAATCTCTAACTGCTGAAACCTCAAGTACAACATTCAGCACATGGAATTCATCTGCATCATGCTCCAACTCATATTCACAATCAAACTTCAAAAACTCGGCTTTTATGTATGTATCTCCTGACCAGGCAAGCTTCTTCCAACTTTCAGAAGAAGATTTCAAATGCATCCACTCTGACGATCTTGAAGAAATGGATATCAACTATTAAATAGCTATGATATCCTTCAGGGCAAAGTAGTTTCAACAGAGAATCGGAAGATAATTCCAAAAGCAAAGATGAGGTTTTAGTCTTGATAAAAACAAGCTCACATGTTACAACTGCATCCAACTAAGCCATTTTTTCAGAGAATACAGAGCACCTAAAAGCAAATCTAGCATATGAAAAAGCTTTCAGCAGCCTATGCCAAGAGTATAACAAACCCACTTGCTGTTGTTGATGATGTTTCAAGGCATACTATTGTTGTTGCTGTTGAAGAAAACAACATTGATTGGAGCTTTCAAGTTAAAGATGTTACACAAGTGCTGAATGCACTCATGGCTAGTTGCTCAAATTCAGAATCAACTAATTAGGTATCTACCGAACCCTATGGTACTCCTGAATGCATAGCCAAAGTAAACATTTTCAAAATCCAAAACTGAGAACTTTTACAAGATGTTGAAACGCTCAAGGTTCTTAAATTTGATTTCAAAAGGATAGATTAATCTCAAAAGGAAAAGATAAACGAACTTGAGAAACCCTGTTTAATCTTTAAAGCATGAGCAATCAAATCTTGAAACATAAATTGATGATATCTTAAGAAGGCTGAATGCAGCAAAGGATGATCTTTTGTTAGCTCAATCATATGCTAACAGATTCAATGTCCAACAAGAAAAGTCTGAAAAATTATTTGCTTTACTGAAAATGAAAATAGAGTATATCAAATTAGGACAGGATTGGGGTACAAAGCTGAAAATTGTTATGATACTAAATACTCATGTGTTGATTGTCGCACCCCGACCGTTGGCGGAACCTCAGGAAGACGATAGTGAATAGATTTTTCATAGCTCATGATACTAAAATGATTTAAATAATATTAGATAAAAGTTACATTGTTACAATCCGACGAAAAACACCTATTGGTGTTAGAGTCGAGTTTCAATCTCGGTCTTTGCACCTCTGAGTGCATCGGTCATATTCGTTGCACCAACTGTTGTTCTAAAAAATATTTATGTAGAAGATAATACACATGACACAATATTATTCCTGGTTATGTCAACCCTTTAGTGTCGTGTACATTATGGGCATAGATTACCAACCTGGTTCAGCGAGAGCTCTAGGATTTACGATCCCCACAAATCCATTTGAAGCGACCTCACTTCTCTCACATAAGTGATTATCAATAATAACTAAAAGCATTAAGGTTACTTTGATTTCACTAACTCTATGCTATGCTTATTCTCGCATCCTATCATTGATCATTATAGAAATGGGCTAGGAAGTGTTAAGGTTAACTCCCTTTATTGTGTTTGGGTTGCCCCTAGTGACCGTAGTTTATGCAATTAGGTTGTCATATTGAACCTAGATCTTCGAATCTCTAGTCATATAGGTAGTGGCGGATCTAGGATTTTTTTAGGGGGTAAGTTTTTAAGTGTTACAATTTTAATATAATAGGACATAAAAATTTTTGGGACGGTTTGGGTCGGGCTAGGTTCATCATGTATAAAAATGGGATACAATAAGTCAAATTACCTATAGGTGTTCCCTACAGGGTTCCATCCTATGAAAATGTTGCATCGCATATTCGTCCGAAACTTGTAAAAACTCTCTTATTTGATGGCTTTCTTTTAAAAAATCTCTCAATACTCATAATACCTAATAAAGTTTATAAACAGTTATACTAATTATTCAATCAAACATTCAATTGAACTAAGACATTTTAGATTATAAAAGTGATCAAAGTTAAACACTTGAGCAGAAAAAATAACTAAGTATGGAGTTTGGATATGAAAACTAAACTAATTATTTAATCAAATGATTGTAGTAGAAGGATATAAACAAAGTTAAGCATGTAAATCTATAGCAGAAAAAAAAAAACAAATCAAACGCAAGTTTATGGAGTTTGGATAAAATGAATAGAATACCTTAATACTTAGCTTTGTAATAAAAGTATGAAATGAAAGGAATGAAGGATGAGAATTGAGATTTGAGAAGTAGCAAGTTAAAAAATTGGAGATGTAGCATAGAGCTATGGAGCCATGGAGGTTGTGTATTTGTTTTTAACTATGTTTAAGTTTTTGAGTTAAAAAAATCCATAATATGTTTATATCTTAAAAAGAACTAAAGTTGGCAATAACAAGGGTCAAACTCGTGACCTTTTAGGGTTGAAAGATAGCTCCTTACCAATTGAACAAAGAGAATTTAGATGTAAAGATTTAGTACTCATAATATACGGGTTCGATCCAGATTTTTTTTATTTTTCTATTAAAAAATGAAAACGCGGTGGGTTCACGTGAACCCATACTTACAGCATAGATCCGCCCTTGTATATAGATTAGGTTTTCATTTACATTCACTTATAGCATTCAAGAATAGTTGTTGTACCTTATTGTGTCTACCCAACAATTTTGGGTCCTATCTTTTGACCTTGGGCTCATAAATACTTTACTAGGCACCCCTACACTTACAATTGCTAGGCACCCCTACACTTACAAGTATTTGTATGATGGTTTTTCTTTCCATCCATAACATATAAGGGATTTCTTCCTTTTTCTTGTGGGGTATTTTATTCAAAATATAGTTAGCCGATACCATGGCTTCCCACGCACATGTTCTGACGCAACCTGAAACTAACAATATAGCATTCGGGATATCTTTCAACGTACGGTACACTTATGGATACTTCTATTTGTGCATATATATTCGCAAACGATGAAGCATATTCACCTCCCTTGTCATTCCTAATAACGTTGATTTTCTTGTTGAGTTGATTATCAACCTTGTTTTTATACTAGAAAAACTTGTCTATTACTTCATCCATCCTTTTAAGTAAGTATATATAACAATAACGTAAAAAAAATCAATGAAGTATTTATTACCACCTGTGGATACCAATTTTGAATCACAGAAGTAGCTCGGTTATTCGTTCAACCGAGTCAGATGTTGATCTTCTAAGTTTGATTCAACACATGTTTCACATTAAATTTTTTAACCAATTACCATGCCAAACATTTGAATTTGAAAACTCAACCATATTAATAGAAATAATAGTCATTTTATTCAATTCGTTTTTCTTAACCATACCGTCTAGTTTAAAACATACCATTGAGGGCATACCCATGGCCTAAAAACATTCCTCTTTTGGTCAACACAACATCATTTGATTCAAAATTAAACAGAAACCAAACTTATATGAAAGTTGAAGCTTTGGCTATCATGACAACCATATTCAAGTCATCGCGCACACTTAAGCTTTGGCTGCGTGGAGTTTTCAACCCGGTGATCATGTTCACCATAATTGTAGCATTTCCATTTGAAGCCATAAAACCTTTTGTTTTAACTACTTCAACAAACCAACAATACGTTTTGGAAGAATTGGAACCCGAAAAAAAATTGAATATAATTTCTATCACCAACAATTTAAAAGCTTTTGACAAAATTTAAATTAAAAAATGGTTATCGGATTTAAACACCCTTAACTATTGACCATTGGCCTTTGTCACCCCTAAGTATCACTTTGGCCAATAGAACTCCCAACTAAATACTTTGCTGTCCGTATCATCAAAAGTTAACCAAATCACTAACGCCGTTATGTTTGTTGACGTGGCACGGTGACGTGTCCTATCTCTCCTTACGTGGCACAATGATGGCGGCCAATGATCAATAGTTGAGGGTATTTAAATCCAATAACCCATTATTTATCTATATTTAACTAGGAATTGACCTGTGTCACATGATGTGACAACCGGGTTTTAGTTGGTGCATATGTCGTGTCATATTTGTGACTTCGTTACATGCGTTACGTTATTGATTATCTCATGCACATTTGGTGTAGTATAATGTCTCGTACCTTGTAACGTAACGTCATCAAAGTAATTAAGCGCTTCCATCACAAGCAAGAACAAAAAGCGAGAAAGGGGTCACCCTGTCTCTATCCTCTTTTCAATTGAACTTACGAGTAGGCGACTTATTTAATAAAATTGATGACTGGGCAGAATTAAGACAACCTTTAATCCATAAACGTTATAAAGGTGGGAAATTCATCTATACCATTATATTTTATATAAAAAATCCAAGTTAACAATGTCATATTGGATCAAGTGGTCATGATGTACATTAAACATCTACAAGAGGGTCAGATATTTTTGTTTTTTTCTTCTTTTTAAACTTTTTTTCTTTGTATATTCTTTTGTTTTAGTTAGTTTTTTTAATTACTTTGACGACATCACGTTGCAAGGTACGAGACATAATACTACACCATTCATGTGTCGTTTTTTTAAATAATGGGTTATTGCACGAGTAGGATACATTGCTTATCGATTGGATCTCCCAGAAGAATTGAGTGGGATTCACCCCACCTTTCATGTGTCGCATTTGCGTAAATGTTTAGCTGATGAAAGTATGGCAGTGTCGTATGATGATCTAGAAATTGATGAGCGGCTGAACTACGTAGAACAGCCTGTAGCGATATTAGATGAAAAGGAAAAACGTTTACAGAATAAAACCGTGAAACAAGTAAAAGTTCAATGGAGACATAGGAGAGGTTTGGATGTTACGTGGGAGTTAGAGAGTGAAATGAGAAAGAATCATCCCGCGTTATTTCGCGAATAGAAGGTTTCAGGGACGAAACCTATATAAGGAGGGGAGACTTGTAACACCCCGATTTTTATGGTAAGTTATCTTTATGTGATTAAGTTTATATAGATGTGCATTTAAATGATTATGATTAAAATGATGTATGACGCTTATGATATATGCTATGATTATGATAAATGTGATGATTATGAAAAGTATAATGAAGAACGAAAATGATTATAAATGTACGAGAATGTAAAACGTGATGACTAATTACTTGGTAATTAGAAAACGGAAGGATTAATGAAGAGGTTATGATGTAATTATGGGCCATTAAGGGTGAAAGAATGAATTAGGCCCAAAATGGTAAGTGGATTAGTTAAGAGGTTTTCCTAAAATAACCTAATTACCTAATTAAGGCCTAAAGCCCACCTAAAACCCTACCCCATATGGAAACTCCACTATTTAAACAACATTCCAGCCACCATCCTCACTTCACCATCTTCACAACAACACATACAAACCCTAATCTCTTTTGAAGAAAACTAAGGCAAGAAAGAGAAAAATCAAGAATTTTGTAAAACAAAGTGTAGATCTGAAGTTAGAGGGTGTTAAACAACAGGTAATCAAGGTAAAATCATTCCTTAAAACATGTTTTCATAACACAAAATGAATCTGGCCATTAATGGAGTTTTTAAGGTTTTCAAAGGTTTCAAAAAAAATCAATAAAGGTTGCATTTTTATGTTTAAAATCATGGAAAAAGCTTAGATTTGGTCATATAAATGATAAAACAAGATTTTGGACGTAAAAAGGTTGGATTTTGGGCGAAAAATGAAGATTTTGGGCAAAAACCGAGCTGAAACCCCGTTTTGCGAAACTGCTGTTCATCTTGCGACACTGTAGTGTCACCTGTTTCTGAGATCTGTAGTTGTGTGTCTGAGTGTGCATAAGTCCCAACGAAAGTTGGGCATGAGCCATGTGAAACTGCATGAGACACTAGCTGCGACACTAATAAAAAAATGACAATTTTCCATAATAACTTAAATGCAGATTGTGCACCATTACCACTACCATAACCTTGTCCAAACAAGCAAGATCACCTAAGAATCAGGTGAGTTCTAGACCTCACTTTCGTTTCGTTTTAAATACTTTTGAGGCTAACACGCATACCGATATACTTATATGATCACCCTACGGGTTGACTAAAAGAAGACTATACGATTGAATACGTGTTGACTAATTGAAGACTATACGATTGAATACATGTTGACTAAATAAAGAGTATATGAATGAATGCGTGTTGACTAAATGAAGAGTATGTATAGAAATGGTAGAAATAGAGACAATAATCTGGCTGGGGATTTACAATACCAGTGAAGAACCGATATATTGGTAGACTCCGCACGGGTCGAAGAGCTAAGATCCGGCTGGGGTTATAATACCAGTGAAGACATTATGTAAATACCGGTAGACTCCGTGAGAGTCGAAGAGTTATGATCCGACTGGAGAATTTAATACCAGTGAAGAACCGTTATATCGGTAAACTCTGTAAGAGTTGTAGTTACGTATTAGATAATGATATTACATACGTGTAATACAATGAAGATATGAAGCGTACTAAATGACTTTACTTTTAAAACTAGAACTCACTCAGTGTAGCTGACTTTTGTATGCATGTTAGATTGATGTGCAGGTTTGAAGATTTAGAGAGCTGCTTGACGGGAGCTAGAGACTTGTTGAAGACTGGCATTGAAGAAAATACATTTAAGATCAAATTACAATTTTGTAATGTTTTTAAGAAGTTTTTAAGATAAATTATGACGATGTAATGATGCTTTAAACAAGTATTCTGCTGCATTTTAGATTTTATTTATTTATGGTTGTTTTTATGCTTATGAATACCAACTGTGGTGTTTGTCGAAAGACGGGCGTTACAAGGAAACATTTGTCATAATGAATAAAATACTTTGCAAATTTTCAAATTTCAATACAAGAATCAATAAAAGCGATAAATCACAATACGAATATTACAACTTAAATGAAGAAATGATTAGTAAAATAGAAGAAGAAGTTGGTGGTCGAGGCTTCGTGTATTGACACAAGTCCCTTGAAACAAACTGCGAGTCTCCCAACAGAACGTGAATGTTTCCCAGGATATAATGGCCAAAGTTGTATGTATAGCTGGTGAGGACTCTAGCATCCCAAAAAGCACCTTGAGAAGAAGAATGTATTGTTAGAACTTTTAAAGAATGAGAGAAATCAATTACATATTTTTATGTGTATTCACCTAGTATTTATAGTGAGCCAAAAAGTTGAAACATATTCAAGTTATTACTAAGGAATTGAATTTAGAGTTGAATTTTTCTATACAACTGAATTTAAGATGAAACAACCAAAGTTATAAATCTAAATTTGAATTCAATATTTTGGAAGAATTTATTCAAAATGAATTCAAACTTGAAACAACAAACTCACACTTTTTTATTATTTATTTATTTTCGCATAATCTAAAATTGAATTCCAACATAGAGTTCTCTTTGATTGGTTTTTTTATGGTTTTGACTTTATTAGTTGGTTTTGATTTGTTATCCTAATATTCATCAATCTAGATAGTGTTACATAGTGATTTTGTTCGTAGTCTTGTTAATTGCAATAGCAGCTTTGTTTCCTCTAAGTTTCTTTATTTGGTAGTCCAAGTTTGCATCAACAAAGTTAGCAATTTTGAATGGGTCGTTTGACAAACATCCGACTCCTAGTGTAGCACAATTCTTCAGTGCTTGTCAGAATTCCTTCGATCATCTCGAACGTAGCTCTAGCAGTGGCTAAGAATGGATGTCCAAGAATGAGTGGAATGATATAGTCATCTTCCATTTTCATAACTAAAAGTCCGCAAGAAACATGAACTTAACTATTTTCATCAACAGTTTTCAGTAACTCCTTCGGGGTATCTTATAGTTCCATTAGCCAGTTTGATTGTGTTTGATCGGTTGTGGTTTTTCAAGATCAAGTATGCGGAATATGCTATATGTCATGAGATCTACAGGATAATATGTTATTTTTTTTGGTTTAAACAATGAAATCTAAAATAAACATAAAGGACGAAAAATGTAATTTAGTCCTTCATTTTAAAATGTATTGTGGATAAATTTGTAAATAAATTGTAAACTATTATAAAATGTAAGGTTAGTGACACCGACCACGTGTCACCACTTTATTTACCAACCAATTTTTTTATAACTTTGGTATATTTACAATTTTGAAACCCCATTTTGACTTATCATCATTTTGACCCTTGTGTAGTTGCCGAATTTACAACTTGGACTATTACTCTACTATGACACGTTTACGAATCTGACTCTCCGAATTTAACTTGGTTATCATTTTGACCTCTAAATTTGAATTTTTCTCTGTCTTTTAATATGTGACGCATTACGACCTTACCAATAACATATAAGACATAAAAAAACTTTATCAACACATTTATAAAGTCACATACTTAAAATCAAGTCGAGGAGTCTTAAATCTAGTTTAAGTGAATATGTAAATGTATTAGACTAATGTGAATTTGGATACCGGAAGATTAGAAATAACTATTAGTGCATAAGTGCATAAGTGCATTACATTAATTATTTAGTTGCATGCTAATGGGGTTAGTGGCCCATTGATAACACACTTGTGTTAGGAGCATTAGGTTGTGGTTCTAGTCCTGCTGTCAGTAGGTTGTGGTATATTTCTCTTTGAAAATCAAGGTGGTGCTGCTAAAAAGAAAATTTAGTTGCATGATATATCTGTTTGATTTGATACACATGTCTCTTGTTTTTTGTTCTGAATGGTTAAACACTTATTGATTTAAACTATTTGTTTCGCGAGCCAATATCTAAGTGATTCAGACATTTGCATTTGAATGGTTAAACATTATACTGAGTCTAAATGGTTAAGAGCTCTTATCTAAATTGATCAAACATTTCTTTGAATGGTTAAACAATATACTAACTCTTAATAGTTCAGAAATCTTACAAATTCAACATTTAATAATTTAAACATCTTACTGATTCAGTACTTAACTGTATAAAAAAAAGTAAATGTTAACTATTTAATATAATACTAGAAAGAGTCGTGGAAAAAGTTCTCACAAAATTGGTGTTTTTGTTTGATAATTATTAATTTGGGCCAACGAAATGAACATAGAAAATGGACGTAAATAAACACACATAACAAACATTCATGAACTGAACAATGTGTTAAAGTTCCTTTGTTCAGTTAAATTAACAAAAAAAAATGTTAGTAAACGTAAATGAACTAAACGTCAAACGATTCACCCAAAGTTCGGTCCATATACAGGCCTAGCCCTCAATTTTTTGGTTCACCAGAAAACCCTGCACATAACTTAACTCTACAATTGTTAATAGCTCGTTATTTTCTCGAAACGATTCATGGATCATATTATAAAATACTGCACAGAACCGTAAGGATATATACATGAAACAGAGACTATAACACAATAAATGAAACACCTACAATTCACTAACATTATTAGGTGCCAAATCCAGAGCAACTTCATCAAAAACAGGCATATTTCTAACAATTTCAACAAGTTGTGTCAATTCTCTATGAACATAGTTAAAACGCTCTTTTGAGATCAACGATTCTGAATATAAAGTTGAAGTGAGAGAATGAAAGGCCTCAGAACATTCATCGGTGTTATCTTGTGACGACGTTAAATGATCATCAGGGATAATCAAAGAACTATCGAGTCGCCACCTCAGTGGAAAATATTTTTCAGGGATTTGAAAATAGTTTTTGAGTATAAGTACTCGAAGCGAATGTCTGCATAAGATACCTGAGTGTTCATATTCTTTACAAGAGCAGTGAACTTGTTCAGTATCTGGTATCCAAATTACCAAACACTCTCCTTCCAGTTTGTTATAATGTCTCACAAGAAACGACCCGTTTGCCATATCTGTTGTTGCATATTGCATGCATAGCATGAGTTCTTGTTGTAAAGCATTAAAAGCGTAAGGTGAAAGTATGCTTCGGGCATGTTCTTCCAGGGGTAAACATGTCTTCAAGGGTATATTTGGCACCCTTTCTTTGTTATGAAAAGCACCATTTGCAGCTGCACTTACCTGAGACAGAAAGAAGACCATAGAGATCGTAGAATGAGGAACGGGTCAAAACAGGTTTTAATATGAGCCATACAGGTTGGGCCCGTCGACACGTTTTGAGTTTTGACAGTTTTTTTAATACTATAAACAGGCAATGCATTAAACAAGAAAATAAACCTATATTGCTAAACAATAATCTTCCTTCTTTAATAAAGTGAAGGGTTTTAAGGATCTGAAAAAATAACAATTTTGGGTGTCTTTCAACCCATATGACCTGCGCTTTAGGAAATTACCCGTTTGACCAGTTGGAGATTTAAAAAACCCAAAACGACCCAATTTTAGGCAATTGGGTCAAAATTGTCATCTCAAGAAAACTAAGCTTCGATAATGAACCCCTAAGAAAATAAATATGTCATCTTTCTTGACCTAGTGAAAAAAGGAAGTCCCTAGCGGTGGTAAATGGTCGGTCAGCAGGTTGATGAACAGGTCAAACAAGTTTGTGTCAAACTGCCAAAGCAAGTAACTTTCAAAAGGATCGGGTCGGCCAGCCAACACTCTTTTAACCATTTTCTTTTGAATGTTATAGATAACTAATGAATTGAATAAGATAATAAAAATAGCTATGCTATAATTATATATCTTATTTTTCCAAAATAGAACTGGTTTCCAAGGTTTATTTATTGAAAACACTTTCTGACCTGTACTCATCCGATTAATATTAGACAAATGAGTCAAGATTGTCACATCTGGCAAACCAAGTTTGAAAAATGAACACTTAACAAACCTGTTCAAAAAAATTCTTGAAAGATGAATGTGGACTCAAGATATTCTTGATGACTTTATCCATTGACTTCATGTAATCTACGGTCATAGTACGGGCAAGAAAGTAACCTCTGATAAATGCAACCGGCCAGAAAGCCCGGTACGAAAACAGAAGGGACACATGTTTATCTGATTCAATTCCAAACCGGGCCATGAGGTGACTCCATTGGTTCTCAAAATCCTCAATATTTTCTAGATGACACACCAATTCAAACTCAGTTTTGAACTCGGGATATTGCAATCCAAGTGGCAAAGAAAACCAGGTGGATAATTTAGATAACACATGCCATATGCAAATCACATGCTTAGTGTTTGGTAGCTCGGTGGCAATAGCATCTCTAAGGCCCGAATCTATATCTGTTATAATTGTTTGTGGGTGATTCCCTCTCAAGAATCGGGTGAAAGCCTGTTTTCATACAAAATCACAATAAGAAGACATAATCGGTCAGTTTTAATAAAAAGCGGTGCAGGAAGTGGCGTATGGATCTGTTTTTTTTTCTGTTTAAAGTTGTAAAAATCTGCTTTTAACCCCTCATTCCCTAAATTATCAACCATTTAAATCTGATTTTATAACTTCAAGTCACAATAATCAAATAATCAGTTCAAACCACAATCCAAACATCATATAAATGAACATGAGAAGCTTATCACCAAACCTGCAGGGCCCATGAAAAGGACTGAGAAGTTTCATCTTGAAGCAAAACGCACCCAAGCAAAAAAGCACGACCTTGATTATCAATACCAAACCACACACCAAGTATCATATTATAAGTGATGGACCGATAAGTAGTTTCAAAAGTAACCACATCTCCAAAAACCGAAAAAGCCCGAATAGAATCCCCATAAGCCCAAGAAACATTTTCAATTTTTCCATTTTCATCAGTCGTGTAATTATACATAAACCCATCATCCCGTTCTGTGGCAGCTCTACAAGTTTCAAGAAGGGCCAACATATCAATCTCCCGTTTTTCAGTAAGTAAAGCATCGTTTTCTTGAACAGTTTTTTTACATGTTCTCACAAAGTTTCTAACATCTTTCTCTATAAATGGTAACTGTCCCGGTTGAACCCCTTTTTCTAATTCTAAAACTTTTAATATCCGATTAACAGGAAATCCCGCTTTTGTAAGTAAAAGAATGCGTTCTTGATCTGATTCTTGAATTTTTCTGTACGCAGGCAGGAGACGGACTTGATCATCTTCTAATAACTCATGATTATGAATGTTACTAAACTGAGAAACATACCATTGTGTTACACCATCAACAACTTCTTTCGTTAAATACAATTTCGCATCACATCCACACCTAACCGATTTTCTATCTCTCGGATGTTCCACATTCGCCTTTTTTCTTGGCTGATTGAACCCAGACCGATAACAAACAAAGTCCCTTCTATAAACCCCGAGGTTTTGACTTTCAGTTGACCGCGCTTTCCTAACAGAAAACCCATTTTTCCGGGCAAAACTACAGAAATACTCGAACGCCTCATCGTCGGTTTTGAATATTTGACCGACATAGGGCGTGAAAACAACATCTGGCGAAGACGTGGCGCCATCACGAGCTACCAATTCAGAACCAATAGCTGTTTGATCCTCTCCTTCATATTTGATATAACATTTCCAATCTCCACAAGGGCATTGCTGGCGTCTAATCCAGATGTTGTTTAACGGTTTTGTTGTCATTTAACCATATCAATCAAAATCAATCCTGATCATATTTGCACTTAAAACTAGCTCCTATTAACCTCAACTTGTAAAATTACACAAGGCAATGAAAACATCAAACAAACTGCTAATTTTTACCAGTTTACATTTTAGCAAAAGACTTCATAATTCGAAATTATTATCAGTAGAGAGATTTAAGTTTGTAAGAAATATGAATTAGAAGGAAAATTGAATTGAAATTGAGATTAAAATAGACGTACCAAGAAGAGGAAGTTAGGGTTTTGGAGTCGACAATTATAATAAAACCCGAATCATTTCACAATTCTTTCGACTAGCGTCTTGTTTTGTTCTGGGGTATTTGAATGTTTCGGATTTTTTTTAGACAAATTGGCCTAAAATAATCCTAACTTACACCTATTGGTCGAAAATAATCTCAACTTAGTTTTTTGGCTTACAGTGGTCTGCCGTTAAGTGCACTTACCGGCCGTTAACTTTTTTTCTATTTTTTTCGAATTTCAAACCGATATTTTAGGAATCTTGATCGGGAGAAGAATACGATTCAGTTGATGTAAACCTTACCTCTAATTGTTGCTCCAAATGATTTAATTTTGACATCCGGTTGAAGCACCGTTAGGGTTTAAACACCCGATTGAATACCGTTTTGTCGTTTGGAACACCGGTTCGAGGTAAGGTTTACATCAATTGAATCGTATCCTCCTCCCGATCAATATCCATAAAACGTTGTTTTGAAATTCGAAAAAAATCAAAAAAAGTTGACGGTCGTTAAGTGCACTTAACGGCGGACCACTGGAGGCAAAAAAGTTGGATTTGGGACCACTAGAGGGAATAAACTGAGTTGGGATTATTCTCGACCAATAGATGTTAGTTGAGATTATTTTAAGCCAATTTGCCTTTTTTTTATTATCAGATAATGAATTTTGATCCATATGATCTATATCTAGTAAATTAAAGTTTTAAGTGTTTTAGCTTCTTAGGTTGCAATTTTGTTTTTGATGATTATTGTCATTCCATTTGTGTCTTTGGGTAAAAACAAGAAAAAAATATGATATTAATAATGTTACACACGTGTTTTGATTATATGTCACGGTTTGTTTTATATGTGACATAATGTATTGCTGAGTATATGTCACATATAGGATTATATGTGACCTCTATATGTTACACCTCTTTTAAAGGTCACATATAGCCCTATATAACACCAATTAATTTATTACATAATATCATTGAAAATATGGATTATGGAAACCACGTGCACGCACATCATGAGGTTAAAGAAAATCACGTGCTCACACATCGTGCGAAGCTAAAGAAACCTAGTTAATTAAAACAAACAGCTGTTGATAATCTACATCACGAAATTAATTCCGTGTGCTGATAAAGATGGCTAGTGTTTGTTAGTGTTCGACACAAAATATAATGAATCATGACATTTGAATAAAGGATTATACATTATCTTCATTATCTAGAAAGAATATTACACCTTACACATAACATGTCTCAAAAATATATGAAAAATTTAATGAGAACATGTCTCAAAAGATATGAGACTGATGGCTGTTTAAAAATATGCTTTGATATGGGATGGGATTTGGGAAGCATGACATTTTTTCAGCTTTGATCTAGAAATAGAACATAAAACTTAATAGCGACGTTGTTATCGTCACTGTTGCCAAGCTGATTTTAATTTATCGTAATTGATCATAATCCTAATTATGATTGTAGATGCATGTGTCTGAAATAGAACATACATCCATATTTTAATCCTGTCATTACATTCAAACACCCCTAACTATTTACAGTCAATTCAACTCACACTTACATGTCCTTAGCAACTAAACTACATTTCCACTGTTAAAAAAAATATTCTATTCAAATAGCAGGCGACGCCTGGCAGACTTGGAAAATTTCCTGCTACCTGCATTCCTTTTGGCTATAGAAAAATCGTCATCTTTCGATTTTTTAGAAGTTTCTCCTTTTGATGAACGGTAAAATTGCGTTATATTAAGTTGCACGCTTCTTGAAGTAGGAGTTGATGTATCCTCAGCGGATTTTGCTTTTGGGGTTTTTCTTGATTTCTTTTCTTTAGACTCCTACAGATTTTTCAAACTGAAAATTAGTAAAAGTGAACACACACGGATGCATCAAACGGGTCGAAATTATATAGTGTATTCAAATGCATTAAACAGCCAAAAAAAATCATTTTTTTTTTCAAAAAGTGGATAAAAGAAGTGCTTGTAGCCAGCCCGGCCTAGCCTGTTTTGAGATGTTACAAAACAAGCCTGGCCTGCCCATTTTGGCACCTCTGTCAAAATAAATAAATAAAAAGTTCTCACCTTTTGTTGCATAAATTGATCCACTTTTTCTGGGTATGCAGCCATAACAAGATCCATATTTTCATCAGTCATCAAACACCCATCATCAATGTACACATTGGTAACATCAGCATCATCGAAGATATCCACCAATTCATCATAATCTTCTTGAACTTCAGGATCTTTAGAAGGTGTTGTGTAGCTTTTATTGTTTACTGTTTGTGTTGACTTTTTCCAGCTAACCAAATAGAACGTATGGCCAAACCTTACCTTAGTTCTCTGAATGCAGTCAAACTCATATTGCCCATACAACAGATAAGTTTCTTGACTTTTGGCTACATTTCTCAAGAGAATTGTAGACAAGAGTGGAAAGAGTTTTTGCCGAATAAAGGAAGGTTGCCAGTTCAGCTTAAAAGCTAGATAATCGATCAGCATTTCCGTGTTTGGGTTGTTCCATGATATAAATGGTTCGACATCTAACATTTAGCAAGAAACAGGTGTTATGAGTGAATATAAACAAAAACTCACTCGGGTCTAAAATTGCGACATTGGATAAAAATTTTTTTGTCACAGCCCGCAAAGAACGTGAGTTTGATTACAAACTTGCCTGTGAGGTTGGTGTGGTTGTTGTTCAAATACAGCTTAATGATTTCATTATTTGGGAAGTTTGGCTCAGTTGTAATTTTTTTGCAAATTCTCATTTTCCAAGCTTCGTTCTTTTTTTGTTCTTTTTCTTTCTTATCCTGTAACTCAAAAAAAAAAGAAAAGATAAACGCATGAGATCAATAATAACTGCACCGAGTCTAAGCTGATGCACAAACACAAATTTGATAGAAAGAGAAGCCCTTAAAATAGAGGCGGTCACGAGAAAAAGTATATGTAAACTCAAGTATTTGTATTATCTATTGGTTCAGGCCCTTGATTTACACACACAAATGAGACGAGACTTTCTGTGTATTCGACTTCAAAAGGAATTTTACAAGTGATCAAACACCATCGTGTGTGATTTATGACAAAAAAATAAAAATCAATAAACTAAACACACTACACATACCTGCTCGCATGATGAGCAGTCACATTTAAACCCATTCGGTTTTTGCAAACATCCTTCATGTGTACTTGAACTACATCGTTCACAAGCATCCTTAAAGTGACTTCTCTTGCTTCCTGGATGTCCACATAATGAGCAATGAGGAAACCTCGTTTTTAGTATCGTCTTATCTGTAATATCAGCGAGTGTGTTTCCACCTCCTAGTTGACATAATCTGCAAAAACATTGAATTATTGACAAAATCTGCACATAAAATGCATCAAATTGTGAAACTTTTGGCAACAAACCTATCTAAAACCTCATCTTCATTAAAAGATTTCACAAAAGAGAGTGCTGTTTCGAGCCCAATCCCTTGGACACCTTTTAGATCAAAATCGTTACCAACCAAAAGAGCTATGGCTATCAAATGGTTTCTTTTCAGCCCTAAACCAGCTTCAATGTCTGACATTTGATAGCACTCGAATGGTTCCTGCGTATCCACATAGAGATTTGTTAATAATGAAACTTTTCTTAAGAATGATTGTATCAGTTTTTATTTTATATCTAACGGGTCAAACAGTAACTTATATATTCAGGTTGCCCAAAGTTCAAGTTTTGATGTGTTTTTTAAATAACACAATACTATTTACATACTAACATAAATAACTAAAAATCCATCTGGTGGATTAAAGATCAATAAAAGTAAGTTAAAATACAGTGTTGGTCAACTAATTTGAACTTGAGCAAAAAGACATTACCTGAGAGTTAGGACTGAGGTGCTTAATAACGCACGTGGCACCAAATAGAAAGGCATCACTATCAGAGGTAATGCAAGCGTCAACATGGCCATCTTTATTTAATTGTGCACAAAGTCCTTCCGCCTCCCCACTCGCTTTCAAAACAGGCATCCCAAGAAGTTGAAGTAATTCCTTCAAAATATCAAAACACACAATGGTTTACGCTCAAAAGAAATAAATAAATCTGTATCTGCATGTTTACCCATAAACCGAATGAAAGTTTGATTTGTTTTTTTGGTAATAAGTGACATACTAACTAACCAGGCACTCTTGAACACATTTCAAGAAGTTTTGATTTCTTTCAACTACAGAGGTGTCGTCTGAGAGTGGAAGATGAATAGGAGATGAACGATAAAAGCGCATAATTCTTGCTTGAGATTTCAATGGTGATGGGCTTCCGTCACTCACGAATACTGGAAAAGCACCAAACTGCATCATCATCATCATAATCATATTCAAAAATTTATTATTGTCAGATAAACCCTCAAAAACCGCCACATAAGCAAAACACCCTCAAACACCGTCACATAAGCAAAACACCCTCAAACAATACCACATACGCAAAGAACCCTCAAACACTGCCACATAAGCAAAAGAAACAGTGCCACCATGAAAGCAAAACACCCTCAAACACTACCACATAAGCAAAACCCCTCTCCAAACAATGCCACATAAGCAAAATCCCCCCTCAAACAATGCCACATAAGCAAAACAAACTCAAAGAATGCCATATAATCAAACTATGTTTTGCCTTGAGATTTGACATAAAATGAATTGAGAGTTTGAATGAAAAAAAACCCTAATAAAATAAAATAAAAAAAAAAGAAAAAAGTTACCTTGGAGAAGAGATTGATGGTACGGAAGAAAGTGAGTCTGAGATTGATGGTATTAGTATTAAGTGCGGTGGTGGTGGTGGTGGTGGTGGCGGTTTGATGTTGAACGATCCAATACGATAGATCAACGGCAACCCTTTTGTTCCTCAGAAAATCAAACCCTTCTTGTCTTCGTGCATAGGGTTTAAGCATATCCCAGAAATTCCCGCCAACCCCCATTTTCTCTCTTTCTTTCTTTCTTAATAATCAATGGAGACAAAGTGAGTGAGGATGGGGGGTTTATTGATTTCGTATTGGAGATTTGGAGGTGTCGTTTTCTTTACGGGTGACAATTCTCGTCATGACACAAAACACCATCCAAAGACGATATAAAAGTAATTAGGTTTTAGGTTGGTAAATATTACGCGTTTAAAAATACGGGTTATGTTAGGGTTAACCCGTAAAAAAACGGGTCGTTTTCGGGTTGAACCCTTTAAAAAACGGGTTGACCCGCCAATCCGTTTAGGTTTCATAATTAGTTCATCTATTTTTTTTTCTTTTCTAAAAATGAGTGTTAAGTTACTTTTATATTCAGTATTAGTACTTAACTAACTGATGATACACACATACTAAAACTTGGCCTTATATGTGTAAATATTGTATGTCTGCCCAAAGGTGATGTGTAGTACTTATGCATGCCCTAAGTTACTTCGAATTAGTTTCTAACCTTGAATATTAGTCATAGCCAAAGCGAAACTGATATTGAAATATAACCTTACTTGGTCTAATATTTGGTGTTATATTATACATTCTTCAATAATATAATTTTTGTCCGCATAATTCTACTTTATACGTAAATCAAGCTTATTATCACTTCTCATAAATTTTATATCTTATTCGTCTTAGTTGAGCACCCACTTTTACTCCCAATCTTGGGATTGAATCTTTGACTGGTGCAAACTTTGCTTCTTGGAGAGATACTCTCAAACTTACTCTTGGCATGTTAGACTTAGATTATGCTCTAAGAGATTACTCTGTCAGGGGAGCAATCCAAGATTCCGAAAATGTCAAAACTTACTTGGAATCTGTTGAGGCTCAGTTCAAAGGAACCTCAAAAGCGCATGCAAGCACCTTAATTTTGAAAATGCTGACTACTAAGTATGGCGAGGTCAGTGGTGTACGTGAACACATAATGATGATGAACGACATGTCCCATAAATTTAAGGGCTTAGATATGGAGACCAGTGACGGTTTTCTACTGCACGTCATCGTGACTTCTCTTCCTGCACAATTTGATGTCTTCAAAATCAACTATAATACTCAGAAAGAAAAATGGTGTATGAGTGAGTTGATAACAATGTGTGTACAGGAGGAAGAGAGATTGAAATTGGAAAAACCTCAAGTTGTTCACGTGGCAACTACAGGCCCGCATAAAAGGAAAGGGAATTTCAATCATGGGGCGAGTTTTAAGGTTCACAACACTAAACAAAGTACTTCTTCCAGCATGACTAAATCTAAGGGAAAGCCTTTCTGTAAATTTTGTCATACTCATGGACATAAGCAGCAAGACTGTCCAAAATTCAAGGAGTGGTTGAAAAAGAAAGGTAATCTTCCTATATGTATGGTAATTGAGTCCTTTAATATTAATGTTCCTTCTAACACATGGTGGGTTGACTCTGGTTCTATGGTACATATAACTAATTCTTTACAGGGATTTCTTACGATTCCGTTGCTGGAAAGAAACCAAAGAACTGTTAAGATGGGAGGTGGTGAGCCCTTAAACGTCGAAGGCATAAGCACTATGCAACTACTCATAAAAATTGGACATGCCTTGAACTTAAAGATACCTTATATGTACTGAGAATTACTCGGAATTTAGTATATGTTCCTAAATTAGACATTAATGATTTTGATGTTGCACATGGACGTGGCAAAGTTACCACTTCTTTCAATTCTTTACCTATTGGTTTTGGCTATCTGAATGGTCCCATAGATGCTTGTTTGTATAAATTAGAACTAGACTATGAGTTTTCAAAATCTTTGTTGTCATATAATGTTAATGAGAATCCAACAAAGAGGAAAAGAGGCTCAGAAACTTCATCCATGTTTATGGCATCAACGCTTAGGCCACATTTCACGAGACATGATGTCTAGACTAATGAAGGATGAAGTTTGACCTAACCTCGATTTCTCAGATTTTGAAACATGTGTTAAATGCCTCAAAGGCAAAATGGCTAAAATGGAATAAGAAAGGGGCCACCAGGGGCTCTAGTTTATTAAAGATCATTCATACTGATATCAGTGGTCTCTATCCCAATAGAATATCTGGACATAACTCTTTTATCACTTCCGTAGATTATTATTCTCGTTACATGTACTTGTTTTTAATAAAAGAGAAATCTTAATCTCTTGAAACCTTTAAAGCTTATAAATTTGAAGTTGAAAATCTTTAGAATGTAAAATAAAGGTTATCATATCAGATCGCGAGGGTGAATATTATGGCAAAAATACTGATATTGGTCAGGCTCTTGGTCCATTTTATCAATTTTTTTAAGGATCATGGAATCTTAAACCAATACATCATGCCCGGTACTCCTCAACAAATTTGTCACACCCTCAGTTTTCCACAAACGGGGTATCCGTTAGGCGTGTGACATACCAGGATCTCAAGCCATTAGTTACAGCAAACACTGACTTAATGTTGTAAACAAAAGTCCTTATTAAAGTATTAACCAAAACCCAGGGTTTAAAACGAAAAGTTTCAAAGTTTAGCGGAAGCGTTTGTAAAACAATCCCATACTCAAATCCAAGTACGTAATAGTAAAGGTTAAACCAACCCAAGTTATGAAAACCCGTGCATAAAGTTAGCACGACCCAAACAACCGTTTCAAAAACCAATAACAGTATAAATAACAAAACGTAATAGTTTTAAGACCAATGCATGTAAGTGTCCTACTCGTGCGTCTTCCTAGTTCCCTGAGAAAAACATACTAAAACGAGTCAACAAATAATGTTGGTGAGTTCAATGAGTTTATTTAAATAACATAAACAAAAAGTAAGTTTCCTTGATAAATCAATATATATTGCTGGTTTGCAAGACCACCTTGCTTACTACACGAGCACGTCGAGATTAAACTGAACGTTACTTGACTTGCCTTGTCGCCATCACTACGGATGACCAAATGTTTAAAGGACAATTTGCACCAACTAACTCCCCGCTAGTGGTGGGATCTGCCGAACCCGTAGTACTACTCAAATTTCCCCGTTATGCCGAAGTTGGCATATAAATAATCTCGACTAAAGAAAAGGACTTTATAAGTATGTTAATGCTCGGTAAAATAAGCCCTTAACAATAATATTATTTACCAAAAAGCATTGCCCAGTTGGCAACGTAAGAGTTATGCCCGAAGGCCCCACCCGAAGGTGTAAAACGTAGCCGTAGTTGGTCCCGCCCGAAGGCAATAAGTTTTGCCCGAAGGCCCCACCCGAAGGTGTAAAACATAGCCGTAGTTGGCCCCGCCCGAAGGCAATAAGTTTTGCCCGAAGGCATAAAAATGCAGTCCGCCCGAAGGCGCAGTAAAAATAGTTTGCCCGAAGGCGTTGTAAAAACATTTGTATGTTTTCTCCCCGAAAAAGTATTTAAAAGCGGGCAAAGAACTCACCTCTAGATGCACAGCAACTAACAGAAGCTAAAGCTATAAGCGTATTTCACTCAACGACCTGCTTAACAATTTATTTCTAATTAATGACATGCAAACTTGCAGTTATAATTATATAGACAGCCACATACACGTACAAATGCATACCTTTACATAAGTACATTTCTCACATATATACATTCATACATTTATATACATATCTCTAATACCTACACCGTACACACATTATAATCCATAACTACACCCACGCCCTTACACATGTAAACATACACACTACATACGCATGTTATATTCATCTTTACAAGGCTGTTGATCCATCATTATACATGCATGCTAATCTAATTCATATTGCATACATACATACATAGTGTCACACATATACATCCGACATATTGTTCTTCACACATTCATACATATTATACAATACATATTTGCTATCCATCGTGGCTACATGCAAATTTTACACGCCCATGTATATATATATCCAAGAATCACATACATAATTTACTTGCACACCTTTCTTCTTTACATGCGCATGTATATATGATTTAATGTTTGATCATTGTTTGGTTATATATATTAAGACATACTTGTAACACCATATATATACTTGATCGACCCTACACATACATATATATTAAAACACATACATTCGCATGCACATAGTTTACATACCTACATGGTAACATATATATTTTAAATGTACAAACTCACGCACACACTTACTATGTATATAAACATATAATTGATCGATCATATACCTATATCTACGCATGAAAACAAACTGGTCGAACATATACATACGGCAACTATTACACATTCATACGATCGACATACAACGCATACATAATCGCGCAGCAGAGTTTTCGGGCTAAGAAACTCACCGGAAAAAGTCGATGAAAGAGATGATCGGCAATGGAGATGAAACCGAAAACACTGCAGCGACGGTGGGGCTGCTACTGCTGCTGTGTACACTCTGACAGAAACAAAACAGGAGACGAGAGAGACTAGTTCGATGGTTGCTACCACCGGAAAACGAACAAGATGGTCGGAACGGTTGCTGCGGCGGAAAAAAAAAACGTTGAAGATGATCGGATGGGACTTTTGCGGCTGTTTCCGGTTCCGTTTGACGTTTCGAACAGCGGCGATAGAACGTACGGTGAGGCCAAACGGGTCTGCTGTGATGCGAAACCGAAACCAGCGCGATGTGGTGATGGGCGATGGTGTTGTTGTGTGGCCGAATAAAAAAAACAACGATGATGGTGATCGGCGATATATATATATATATATATATATATATATATATATATATGGATTAGGTTCATTTGAGAAGACTCATATATTGCAAGAAGAAAAAGAAGAAACCTAAATCACTAAAAAAACTTATCAATGGTTTAGTTTTTTTTAATAAATTCACTTCCTACATACAAATGTGTAATGTATGAACTAAAAAAAATCATTAAAATATTTTTTACGTATGTATTTTTAGCGTTTTAAATTTACCTACACATGTGTATGTTTATTTGACCTACACATGACTTCCACATACGTAGGTTTAACAAATAAACGAAATTTATTCAATTTTATTTTTTGAATATCAAAGTTACTAAATAAAATTGCATTTCTATCATATTTTTTTTATGTTAAAAACGTTTTTTGTTGAAAAAAATGAAGAATTTAGCTATTTCTTACGCTTCTCGCAATATTTGCTCTTCTGAAATGAACCCTCCCGGAGGGTTCATTTCAGAAGAGCAAATATTGCGAGAAGCGTAAGAAATAGCTAAATTCTTCATTTTTTTCAACAAAAAACGTTTTTAACATAAAAAAATATGATAGAAATGCAATATTTATTTATTAAATTTGATATTCAAAAAATAAAATTTAATAAATTTCGTTTATTTGTTAAACCTACACATGTGGAAGTCATGTGTAGGTCACATAACCTACACATGTGTAGGTAAATTTAAAACGCTAAAAATACATACGTAAAAAATATTTTAATAATTTTTTTTAGTTCATACATTACACATTTGTATGTAGGAAGTGAAATTATTAAAAAAACTAAACCATTGATAAGTTTTTTTAGTGATTTAGGTTTCTTCTTTTTCTTCTTGCAATATATGAGTCTTCTCAAATGAACCTAATCCTATATATATATATATATATATATATATATATATATATATATAGGAGATGTATAATAAAAAAACCTGATTTTAATAAGAAAACCCACGAAACTCTATTATGTGGCTGAGAAGAAGCCACATCAATACTTTCTCCCATTTTTGTCTTTTTGCCTCTGAGGGCATATTAGTCCTTTTGCCTCTAAGATATCTTTTTCTAATCTGACCAATCCACCATATCAAATCATAATTTCAAATTTTTCATTCAAAGACTTCAAACTCATTCTCTCTCTTAAAATCATCTTCAAACATTATCAAAACTCATAAATCACTCAAGAGATCCACGGTCGTCGTCGTTGTTGCTGTTCAGATCTGAGATCCGGTGTCGGTTCAGATCTATAACAATTGTTGTCACTCAACAATGGCTGTTCAGATCTGAGATCCGTCGTCGTTGTCACCCCTGATGCGAGGATCAGCAACCACAAGATCGTGAGACGGAGATCGTGAAGAATATAAAACAAGCGTCGGTGTTGGTTCAGATCTATAACAATGGTTAGTGTCGATTTCAAATTTCCGTTCATGATGGTTAGTGTCGCTGTTGGTTCAGACCACAAGATCGTGAGACGGAATGTTTTGATGACGATGACGATGACCAGATCTGCTACCAGAAAATCGTAGAAGAAGATGTATGTGCACCGGAACAACACCGTTCTTCGTTATCGCCGGAATAACGTTCTTCACCGGTTTGTAGGTGCTAGATTGCCTGTTCTTCACCGCTCAATTTCACATGGGTTCAACCTTTTGCATTTGCCCTGAGAAAAAAAAAGCACACATACACAGCAGATCTAACCATCGGATAATCGAAATGTAGAAACAATGTAAGAAATTATAGAGAGATGAAGACCAATAGTTTAAATGAAGGTGTTAGCGGAGCAGGAACTGACACTTAATCTAATTAGTTTTATTTTAATAAAATATGTAACACAATGTAACATTCTTACTAGTTAGTTTTCAGCATGTTGTTTAATTTTTTTATTCTTACTTTTTATATGTAAATGTAACATGTTGTTTACCATATGTAACATTACGTCTAAAATATGTAACACGATGTAACATGTTTGACTGAAGCTTAACTATCTAGTTTTGTTTTTAATAAAATATATGTAACACGATGTAACAAATGTATTAGTTATTTTTTCAAGTGTTTTTAACCATCTAGTTTTGTCTTTGATGTTCGAGTGCTTGACATACGTGCCGGTTAGTTTTCAATAGGTTGTTCAAATTTCAGTTAAATGTGTAACAATATGTAACTTATGTGATTTTGCTTTATTGTTTTTTTAAATTGAAGTTAAATATGTAACAATATGTAACTTTGTTTTTTTATTCAAATATGTATACGATGTAACATATGTAACTTTGATTTTTTTAAAGATCCAAATATGTAACATGATGTAACAAATATACTAGTTATTTTTTCAAGTGTTTTTAACCATTTAGTTTTGTTTTTACTGTTCGAGTGCTTCACATACGTACCGGTTAATTTTCAACAGATTGTTCAAATTTCAGTTAAATATGTAACAATATGTAACTTATGTGATTTTGCTTTATTGCTTTTTTTAAATTTAAGTTAAATATGTAACAATATGTAACTTTGTTTTTTTATTCAAATATGTATACGATGTAACATATGTAACTTTGATTTTTTTAAAGATCCAAATATGTAAACGAAATATGTAACACGATGTAACATATGTAACTTGTCGGATTGGCACTTAATTCATCTAGTTTTTTCTTTTTTGTAGCTAAAGAAACTTTTGTATCAAAGATGAAGAGATTATCAAGAAACGAAGCATGTATGAAGCATGATTGAAACTATGTAACACTATGTAACAAACGCAATCCATACAGTTTTGTTTTTTTAAAATGTATGTAACACGATGTAACAAATGTAATCCTTCAGTTTTTAATAAAATATGTATCACGTTGTAACATATGTTACATGATGTAACAAACATAATCCATGGAGTTTTGTTTTTATATAATATGTATCATGTTGTAACATGTGTAACATGATGTAACAAACGTAACATGTCTTGAGTGACACGTAGTCCATTCATTTTTGTTAATATGTAACAAGATGTAACAAACCTATCAACCAGTGTAACAATGTGTAACACACGGATCAGATAGTGTCATTGAAATAAAAAAAGTAGGAGAGAGAAATTATAAAGTAGGAGAGAGAATATGAAAAGTGATGAAGTGATGTGGTACTTGAGAGAGAGAAAAAAAGAAAAGTAATTTCCCTAAATACCCTTTTTGTACTTTATATAAATAAAATATTTGATCAAAAGCTTCAATCAATCACAACCATAGATCTTACAAGGTCAATGGTTATAATTGGGTTTCTAAGGTTTTTTCAATATGCATGGGTTTTCATTCTAGTCATCCCCTATATATATATATATATATATATATATATATATATATATATATATATATATATATATATATATATATATATATATATATATATTTGGGTGGGTCGGTTAGGGTTGGGTTAATTTATTTATAATTTTCATTTTGCACCCCTCTAATTTGAAGGTTTATTTATTTAGCTTTATAACGTTACAAAAGTTATTTATTAAATTACGTAACAAACCCCGAACTTTATAAAACTAAATTTACATGACGAGAGTTAACAAAATTTAACGAGAAAGAGTTAACGGTATTAACCTGAATTACATTATATTACTCAACCATGACCAACGAAACGTACATAGAATCCATCTACCTTGAACCCCGTACGGTAACTTTAGCAACAAGTCATGAGAACCACTCATGTTACAAATACTGATAACTATCGTTTAACCGTCATTTAACCGTCTCGATATACAAGTTATCAATAAATGTTTAAGCATCTAAAGAGACATAGCAACATAGCAACAAGCATCACATTTAGTAATAACCAACATATCAAATTGTGACACCCGACAAATTCAGGTTAACTTCGTTAGTTAAACTCTGTTAGTCACGTTAATGCAATTACATCTTTCATTTAATTTGACAAATTAAATGCGCGAACTGTTACGCAAATATACATACGAAACGACCACACAAGTTAATACCCGAGCGTTGGTGATCGTAAATGAATACAAATACAATAATAATATATCTTAATTGGTATGTGTGCTTAATTGTTGAATTTTCGTGTAACCGCGTATTTTACCGGTTTTAACCGGTTACGAGTTTCGGTAAAGTTTTACGAAACAAAAAATTTAAGTTTGGTAAAGTTGTCACTGTGATTACAAACCGAAGCAAAAACGAAGCCCGTGGATCATCCATGAGACCCATGGATGGCCCAAGGCCCAACCCAACTCAACATTTAGCAATAATTAACAAAAATTACCAAAACCCTAAACCTAATTTCATAAAAAAAACGTTTTTTGGCTGCCTCTTCCCACTTTGCTGCTGCCGCAACTTCTACCCACACACACACATTGATTTTCTTGCTTGTTGATTCGATTCTTGGTGTTTTCGGTTGTTGATTGAAGTGGTGAACGCTATACTAGTAAGTTTTTGTGTTAATTGTTACTATCTATTACGAAAATTTGATGATGTAGAAACCCTAGTTCATCCAAATGGACCAAATTGATGTTGTGTTGTGAAAATGGGTTAATGATTATGTGTTAATGGTCATTTTGATGATTAGATGTTGAAATTGGTACAAAAAGTATGATCATAAAACTAGGGTTTAGTATGGTGTCATTGAAACTTGATGTTGCATGATGAATAATGATGAAATAGGATTGATTAAGTGATTAGATGATAAATGGCATGAAGATTTGTTACTTGGTTTTGCAATTTCGTGAACGTTTCGTTAGATTACTAAAAATAGTAACTTTTATATTCGTGATCATGTGAGGTTGCATGTTAGAGACATCTAATGATTGTTATGGAATTACTAACATGTTTGTACGATGTGTTAGATGAATTTTGGTAGCTTGAACGCATGAATTCGATTTTGTTTGGAACACTTACTAAATGTAGAAACTTTTTGACATGGAAATTGGCTAGGATGCATGTTTAGTAATTTCGGACGTACAAACATGATTTGGACTTGCATATGAATGGTTGTGGACATGTGGTGATTGATAAATATACTTTAATCATACTATGACACTATAGGCATTAGTCGGTTAGTAGAACGATCACTTGAAATTGTCTTTGTTGAAGTCTAAATGGGGTGTGCTAATAACTAGGATGCCATGGTGAAAGTTGCTATTTTCCTAGTTGCACAAAGCATGTAAACAATATATTTTGCTTAGATATGACCATGCTTGCCAATGTATTGTATATTAGGAACTACAAAGTAATGGTAAGGGTTGATGACTTGTGTAACATGCTATAGTATTGGTATAATAGTAGACATGCTTAGGATGTTGAAATTATGCACGCATGCTTTAAAAACCCGACTTTCCTATAGAGGAAACTTTTGTGAAAATTGAAATTCGACTTGTTAAATACGTGAAGTGTGATGGGATATATGAATGTGGTGTAGTCAAATACACCAAATGTAACGTGTTTACACTTAACAAATCACCAACGGGTCGTGGGTCAACTCGGGTCAACTGAAAGTCAAACTTGGACCAAAAAGTCAAACTTGGATAAAAAGTCAAACTTGGTCAAACTTGGACAAAAAGTCAAACTTGGTCAAAAAGTCAACTATTCCAAATTCGCACAACTTGTATGACCATTTGGATGCATAGGGTACTATGACCCTACATGAACACACATTAATAGACCTACTATTATTTAGGATGCTGTATTACTGTGTGCTTTTAGAAACTGAATTGTTGCGCAACCTAAGGTGAGTTCACTAAACTAAACTATTTACTATTCTACCCTTTTTGGGCTGGAACTCGGATGAATACTTTTACGGATTTACAAATTCTGTATGTCGCATGTCTGGATTAGAGCAACTTTTATTTTGTTCATGAAAGACCTCATGGATACCTAGTTGACCGTTAGTATTTGTGAAATAGCGGGGAAATTTTGAGTAGTACTACTGGGTTTGACAAACCCCACCCGGGCTAGTCGCGCTAGCACGACAGAAGGACCTGTCGAACGGGTGTTGAATGACCTAACATACTTACAGTGCATCCTGCTGGGATGTACGAACAGACAAACTGCACTTAATGTGTACATACGTCAGCTTCGGTCAGATACATTACGCCTCTAAGGACATGTGCTGTAGATTAGCTACCTACAATGACATACTTAATTTAATAATCTGCTTACAATTGAACTGCTTGTTTTATACTACTTTGTGAACTCACCAACCGTCGTGTTGACACTTGTTAGACTTTCACTTTTACAGGTCACTGAGGTACCACGCACTTAGGACATGGCATGGAGTCACGGCTTATCATTTAAACATTTTCGTGCATTACAAACCATATTTTGAGTTTAATGTCTATTTAAGCTTTGTATCTTGTATTGGGCGCGTGTACTGCGCATTTAGTTCCATTTAATATTATGGCATTACATTTCGATTACGCTCCCGCAAACTTTTAAACATTAACTCTGTAATAAATTTTCTCATTTAACGAGACACGTATGTTTTAAATTCATATAGTGTCGTTTGGTGTAACTAATGACTGAGATCTTGGTTTGTCACACATTTAACGGCAAAACTCCGTTAGTGGATTTTGGGGGTGTGACAGATTGATATCAGAGACATTGGTTATAGCGAACTAGGTTTGCATTGCATTCTAGACTATAACTGTACACTACATTAGTTTCACCGAGTGAATTATTTATGAACTTATTATGGGTTAGGGACTTGTACACACTTGATTCCAGAAATGACATTAGTTGCACTTGTGAAAATTTATTTGTGACCCATATACACGTATTTACACATACACTAGCATTATATGAAGTGACTAGTTTGCATTATGTGACACTTTAAAAAAAAAATTTCTGTGACTTGGTCTGCTATTGAAGCTTGAACTAGGTGTGTATCTGCTAGTTTTGAATTGTTCACTGAAGTACGCATGAGGAAATATTGACAATGACCTTGTTCAAAAGTTATCCCGCTTTTTAGGCCAAATTTTTTTTTTAGGGGCCTTAGTTAAGAAATATTTACATTTCATTATAACCTGGAACTTACATGACTATGGCAACAAACTGGTTTCGTATGAAGCCTAGACAATTCAGTTTTGAATTACCTACCTCATTATGGCAATCAACCGGCAGAGACCGATGCCTAAGGTATAGGGGTACATGAACAACAGTAATGGATTTTTGTCCAGAAACCCATTCCTAGTGAGGTCTTGACTTAATACTTATGTGACCTCCTACGTGCTATTACACATTACTTATTATACGACACGTTCGTGTGCTACAACATGTTACTTAATATGAGACATTATTAGCTGTAACATGTCCCTTACTATGTGACCCACTACATGTTATTTACCTGATTTGATATTACGACTGCTTATACACATTGTACACTCAGGTTGTGCTTAGACTAGTAGTCTTACACTTAGTATGAACTTACATCATACATGGTACATGCGACCCATTGGTACATCACACTGATAGTATGTTAGTGTCCTATACATCTAGTATAGTCGTCTCCTACTTATAGGATTGTCATACACTTATACACATTCAATACCTGACATGGGATAGCATTATCATACGGATAGATGTAAATCCAAGAACATAACCAAACGTAAGATTAATGTACCCGGTGGGAGACGAACTTGGGTGATTGTGTAAGGTAAATTGACGATTACGGGTGCGCAACGTAATGGTGAATTTACAGGTACACGATGATCCTGGAGAAGTCTGCCATGCCGGTAGTGCCCAAGAGGACACACAACAGTAATGAACCAATCAGTACAAATTCATCTGAAACAAACATCCATCTCTAAATAACGCACTGATACCGAGTTTATGCTTGACTGAATCCATAAAACCCACTGATGAATCGTAGACAGTTACAATACAACCGTTGATGGCATATCACCAGTTTATCTTAAAACTACATACACATTACGATTATGCAACTAAATCACAGATAATTAAATTCTCGCCTTAAAAACACACAAATAAGAACAAAGCTCTATATTGACAAACCTCATAATGCTTAGTTACTGCTATATTTGACCCCTAATGATGATGACTCATCCTTCATACAAACAATCTGAATTCTCCAGTTAAAACATTTGCCTTACTTAACTCCCAAAATTATAAATTCCAGTCTACGGACTATAATCTTTTAGCACACCAGTAATATCTTAACATCATTGTATCTGCAAGTGACTGTTAAACAAACTCTATAATTGTTAAGACTTCATGGAAGAGCATTATAAAACCAACAACATATTTAAAAATGGCCTCCGGTTGATATGACGAACCAACTGCGTAATATTCACCATTCAAAAATCACTTCTTGTGAAGTAAATCTGTATCACATAAACCTTCATGTGAATACCTCGGAACATACTAGGCTCGCTCTAGAAGTACCTCATCTAATCGTGCCCTATTCTTAATTCTACAAGTTAAACAGAAGTTAAAGTTATTTATGATAACAAATTACCTAGAAATATTTCCGGCTCATGATGTTCCAACTGTTAACGATGCACTGGCGAACCACACATGTGGTATGTATATGGTTTGATCTAGTTGGATGACTGTCTCGGTCCAGGACACTTGTAAACGTTAACTAGTATACCCAATCTACATCTCCATTATTGTAAAACACATATTGGATTTAAATTTATTTTTTTATTATTATTAATATTATTATTATTATTCTCATCTTTAAAGAACCTATATTTAATTCAAAAACCTTATTCACAATCTGTACATATTGATATATATATATTCAAACTCCGTTACCTGTTTGGTAGGGCAGAATCCAAGTTAAGCATTCTTAAAGTCTCAAATTTGCGATTATTCGCATTTGAATCACATAAAAAATCAATAGATAACCGATGTTACAGTATATATATTACAACGTTACCAATTTCCTTAACATATATTCCTTTTACTCAACCCCTTTGGAATGACTTAGTAAAGAAGACAAGAATGTTAGTAAGTGACAGGTACGCTTTCAAAGTGTTGGTGGTGTGGTGGGTTAGCTGCGGTACACCCTATATATAAACACTAACGGTACGTTGGATGTGGACCTGAAACCAAGCCGATAATTAACCTGGGAAACTCTAATATCTAAACACGAAATTTCTTATAAAGCTGTTTGATCTATCACTTATAGGGTAACCTACTAGGTACTCAGATAAAGTATAACTCTCATATATCCTTTATTTACGGTAACAATAAAAACCAAACATTTCATAACTGACACACGTATATAAATTCTGATTTGGAATACATTTCACGACTCTAAGAACTCTAGTGATGATTACCACCACCAGCAATAAACCAACACTACCAGTTGATGTTCTGAGGGAGATTTACTCATTACGGTCCAGGGTAACCACTTTCTATTTTGTTTCATTCCCGATACACCTTTGTAATTGTCAAGAAACATAATATTGATACTCTGTTTATCCGTTGGCACTTTGAACGCCTGACGTCCCTTCGAAGGAGCCCTATTATCCAGCAATTTCCATATTAAACTTAATTAGCCTCCTTAATAAAAAGTGTTTAGCTGCCATGTAAGAAACTTTACCCTGGCTATTTTAACTTGTGAAGGTCCTAGTAGTGGAACCATATAAGATATGATGATATTGAAGTCACCCGACACTTGTAATGATATAACACGAGATCCTTTCTAATGCGTTAATGAACTTGGAACCCTAGACTTTAAATCGGACTGTTATACCTCATCGTCTTTTATATCCTCAAATGGTGAATCTAAACACTACAGTATGATGAATCCTGTTATAAAAATCACAACTAGAATATTACTATTTGATACTGGAACTCTTACCTAGTATGTTAGGGAGCTAAAACCACAAATAATGAACTGGACTAAAACGATCTCCATAAAGAATAACCGAAAAGTGAATCAAATCCCCACCTAATGTCGGCTTACGAATCTAATGGAACCTGCCTCTATGAGAAAACGGTTTGTTTATCGTATACTCCTTCACACCCTTGTAAACAGTACCCTGGAGTTCAATTAAAGTATGTGCCCATAAGAACATCTGTTTTCGGCTAATGTTGTAGGAATTAAAATCTAAAGATATAACAGAAATCACGTAACAACAAGAGCTTGATAATACAGTAACACAGCCATAAAACTATCTAGGTTGAAACACTAAACAACAAATTAAGAACTTGGTAATGAGATGACCAGCATGAAACTGTGATCATACGCAGGAAGTGGAACGAAATATTGAGGTATTGTAATTGTAACAACATAAGAAACAAATGTATGGCGAAGTTTAAGATAACATTCTTGAAAACCTTTCCAGTGAGAAAATGCTTGGCGTATCATATGCCCCCCGGGCACACTTCTAACTGTAACACTCAGATTCCATCGAAGAGAAAATCGATTGTAGTCCAAAGGATTAGGAACACCTCATGTAACATAGACACTTCCATTTTTATACTACATCAATAAGCGAACATTAATAACATTCTACCCTACATCATTCAACTACTTTTTCTATCGACCACAACGAATCATGTATACTTATTAAGTTCCTTGATCATTCTTGCTTAACTCGCGTACGTCCGAACATATCGATGGAATCAAAATTAATTCCTCCTCTATTTTTAGAAGGTCCATGACATCCTTGGGACCGCGCTTTGACAACGTTTCTTTAATAAAGTCAAGTACCTACACACGGTTTACCTTGTACACAAGTTGTCGGAGTCTAGCAATCTATACCAATAAATGGATTCTTCCGTTAATACTTCGGCCTCGGGTAGCTAATAACAACGTGAGACTCATTAATATAAGTCCCTGAAATATACAGTATAGAAGTCGCTATTTGTAAATCCCATTCAAAACTCTGGAATTCCATTAAAACCATAATACATTAGACCATTTCAAACCCTAGGGTATTGACCTTCTAGATCATTGACTGGATTAGTTTTAAAAGACAAACATGGTACACAACGTTGTTTCTGAAGTCTTCAATTTATACATTATTTGAATGGAACACTCGTCGTCACAATCGATGAACAACAACGTTTCACGGAGAATCAGTTGAAATAATAGGCAAAGAATCCAGAATACTCAAACATTGTAAGAGCACTATTGTCGAAGTGGCTGGAACTTAGAAGCATGGGCCCGAGTTACGTAGTAGTGTGAAAAATCAAATAATGCACAAACATCTGTAATTATTTCAAGTGACAACATCAAATACTAATACTATTGATTAAATTTTCGGGACGAAAATTCTTTCAACAAGGGGATGATGTAACACCCGAGAATTTCATATTAACCCCGTTAACAAAATCTCGTTACTTTTATTAATGAAATTATACTCCACATTTAATTAGTTGAGTTAAACGTGCTACATATTGTACATATTACACAAACATTTACATATAACGACAACCCAAGGAATTACCAGATCACGTGAGTTAATACACGGATGTTGGCGAGTTACTAAAATAATAATTCCGAACAACTAAATAAATATAAATTTAGTAAACTTATATGTTATGTGACTGAAAGGTTTTTGGGAACATTGTGTGACAACTCGAAACCTATTTTAACGACCGTATCCAATTTTCGGGACGAAAATTCCTTCAACAAGGGGATGATGTGACACCCGACAAATTCAGGTTAACTTCGTTAGTTAAACTCTGTTAGTCACGTTAATGCAATTACATCTTTCATTTAATTTGACAAATTAAATGCGCGAACTGTTACGCAAATATACATACGAAACGACCACACAAGTTAATACCCGGGCGTTGGTGATCGTAAATGAATACAAATACAATAATAATATATCTTAATTGGTATGTGTGCTTAATTGTTAAATTTTCGTGTAACCGCGTATTTTACCGGTTTTAACCGGTTACGAGTTTCGGTAAAGTTTTACGAAACAAAAAATTTAAGTTTGGTAAAGTTGTCACTGTGATTACAAACCGAAGCAAAAACGAAGCCCGTGGATCATCCATGAGACCCATGGATGGCCCAAGGCCCAACCCAACTCAACATTTAGCAATAATTAACAAAAATTACCAAAACCCTAAACCTAATTTCATAAAAAAAACGTTTTTTGGCTGCCTCTTCCCACTTTGTTGCTGCCGCAACTTCTACCCACACACACACATTGATTTTCTTGCTTGTTGATTCGATTCTTGGTGTTTTCGGTTGTTGATTGAAGTGGTGAACGCTATACTAGTAAGTTTTTGTGTTAATTGTTACTATCCATTACGAAAATTTGATGATGTAGAAACCCTAGTTCATCCAAATGGACCAAATTGATGTTGTGTTGTGAAAATGGGTTAATGATTATGTGTTAATGGTCATTTTGATGATTAGATATTGAAATTGGTACAAAAAGTATGATCATGAAACTAGGGTTTAGTATGGTGTCATTGAAACTTGATGTTGCATGATGAATAATGATGAAATGGGATTGATTAAGTGATTAGATGATAAATGGCATGAAGATTTGTTACTTGGTTTTGCAATTTCGTGAACGTTTCGTTAGATTACTAAAAATAGTAACTTTTATATTCGTGATCATGTGAGGTTGCATGTTAGAGACATCTAATGATTATTATGGAATTACTAACATGTTTATAAGATGTGTTAGATGAATTTTGGTAGCTTGAACGCATGAATTCGATTTTGTTTGGAACACTTACTAAATGTAGAAACTTTTTGACATGGAAATTGGCTAGGATGCATGTTTAGTAATTTCGGACGTACAAACATGATTTGGACTTGCATATGAATGGTTGTGGACATGTGGTGATTGATAAATATACTTTAATCATACTATGACACTATAGGCATTAGTCGGTTAGTAGAACGATCACTTGAAATTGTCTTTGTTGAAGTCTAAATGGGGTGTGCTAATAACTAGGATGCCATGGTGAAAGTTGCTATTTTCCTAGTTGCACAAAGCATGTAAACAATATATTTTGCTTAGATATGACCATGCTTGCCAATGTATTGTATATTAGGAACTACAAAGTAATGGTAAGGGTTGATGACTTGTGTAACATGCTATAGTATTGGTATAATAGTAGACATGCTTAGGATGTTGAAATTATGCACGCATGCTTTAAAAACCCGACTTTCCTATAGAGGAAACTTTTGTGAAAATTGAAATTCGACTTGTTAAATACGTGAAGTGTGATGGGATATATGAATGTGGTGTAGTCAAATACACCAAATGTAACGTGTTTACACTTAACAAATCACCAACGGGTCGTGGGTCAACTCGGGTCAACTGAAAGTCAAACTTGGACCAAAAAGTCAAACTTGGATAAAAAGTCAAACTTGGTCAAACTTGGACAAAAAGTCAAACTTGGTCAAAAAGTCAACTATTCCAAATTCGCACAACTTGTATGACCATTTGGATGCATAGGGTACTATGACCCTACATGAACACACATTAATAGACCTACTATTATTTAGGATGCTGTATTACTGTGTGCTTTTAGAAACTGAATTGTTGTGCAACCTAAGGTGAGTTCACTAAACTAAACTATTTACTATTCTACCCTTTTTGGGCTGGAACTCGGACGAATACTTTTACGGATTTACAAATTCTGTATGTCGCATGTCTGGATTAGAGCAACTTTTATTTTGTTCATGAAAGACCTCATGGATACCTAGTTGACCGTTAGTATTTGTGAAATAGCGGGGAAATTTTGAGTAGTACTACTGGGTTTGACAAACCCCACCCGGGCTAGTCGCGCTAGCACGACAGAAGGACCTGTCGAACGGGTGTTGAATGACCTAACATACTTACAGTGCATCCTGCTGGGATGTACGAACAGACAAACTGCACTTAATGTGTACATACGTCAGCTTCGGTCAGATACATTACGCCTCTAAGGACATGTGCTGTAGATTAGCTACCTACAATGACATACTTAATTTAATAATCTGCTTACAACTGAACTGCTTGTTTTATACTACTTTGTGAACTCACCAACCGTCGTGTTGACACTTGTTAGACTTTCACTTTTACAGGTCACTGAGGTACCACGCACTTAGGACATGGCATGGAGTCACGGCTTATCATTTAAACATTTTCGTGCATTACAAACCATATTTTGAGTTTAATGTCTATTTAAGTTTTGTATCTTGTATTGGGCACGTGTACTGCGCATTTAGTTCCATTTAATATTATGGCATTACATTTCGATTACGCTTCCGCAAACTTTTAAACATTAACTCTGTAATAAATTTTCTCATTTAATGAGACACGTATGTTTTAAATTCATATAGTGTCGTTTAGTGTAACTAATGACTGAGATCCTGGTTTGTCACACATTTAACGGCAAAACTCCGTTAGTGGATTTTGGGGGTGTGACACAAATCCACCAAAGAATCGCCAGGTTAAGATCACCTATTTTGAAATACATGTAGGTGGGTTTGTCAAACCATTAGTGCTAACATTGTACCGGTGGAAATTACATAGTAATAAACTACTTTAAACTACCACATAAGATTGCATCAAGCTGCGAACTAGATTAACTTATTTGAATGATCTCTTTTGAAAAATAGAAACAAAATAGAAAACATGTTTTGGTAATAGTACACATATTTTAGCCCTAAAATGTAAAGTAAAAAGGGGAGTGAGTTTACTCACCTTGAAAGGTAAATATAATCGAACCGTTAGAAACGCAGCTAAAGGAACCGAGGGTAGCCCAAATACTAGTACCACCTAATTAATTGGGAAAACCCCTAACTTAGAAATGAAACAACAGTAACAAGAATAAAAAATCTGAGATATAGGGTTTCGGATTTGGGATTTAGGGTTTTAGATTATAAATTGGGAATTAGGGTTTTGAAATACAAATTAGGAATTAGGGTTTTAAAGTACAAATTGGGAATTAGGGTTTTAAAGTACAAATTGGGAATTAGGGTTTTAAAGTACTATTTGGGAATTAGGATTTTAAAGTACAAATTGGGATTTAGGGTTTTAAAATACAAATTGGGATTTAGGTACAAAACACATTTGTATTTTCGTTTTGTAAATATTTTAGAAGAATATATTTTTAGTTTTCTACAAAAATATTTGTAATAATACTTATAAACTTAAACATTATCATTTGTATAAATATATTTGAAATTGCATGTTTTTAATTCTTAGAAAAATATATATTTAACTTAAAGGGTGGTTTTTAGGTTATTTAAAAAGTATAGTTTTATGTTTAAAATGTATAAAAGTATAAAATCAGGGAAAAACAGGACATGGGACTCGAACCCATGGCCACTTCGCTTAACAACATCAACACAAACCACCATACCAGACCGCACCGCCTCTTTTTGTTAGTCATTCTGATTTTTAATTGTTTTATCCTTTGTTAAACAACAATACCCATTTCAATATAAACCCTAGAACCAAGAACCATCCAATTCGTTCAATCATGTTAATCCCATCCAAATAAATATAGGGCTTTTAATCCCCATGAACACACGATCATTTTGATATATAGAACTTACTTGATTATGATCGTTTGATATGGATTCGAATAGGAAGAGTAGTCGACTGATCTTGGTCGATTTTGTGTTCTTCATGAAGAAATGTAGCTTCTTCATGCGGAATTATAGTTCTCTGGTGTTTAAGATTTGAGTGTGCTAGTGAAATTAGGATAAGTCCCAAAGAAAGTGGCATGACTCTTGCAAAATTACATGAGAAACTGCTAGTGAAATTGCATGATAAACTGTAGTTTCTCTCATGCGAAACTATAGTTTCTTATTTTATGCGAAATTGTAGTTTCTCTAAAGCGAAATTAGGTGCGAAATTAGCAAAAAAATGTCCAAATTATACGTTGATCCTTATGCAGGCGGTATAGTGTGATTGCTTGGACTTGAAGTTAAATGTCGTATCAAGTGAGTTCTAGATACCCTATTAACTACTGATTTAACTGTTTTGGGGCGATATGCATACTAAATGTTAGATTTTATTACAGACTTATATGAAAACTAAGATTTTCTGATAAAATTTTCCTTATAGACTTGTACGACTTGAGATTTGTTTTCCTTATTGAGTTATGACATCGATATTAATGTCCCGGTATTATTTACACGTATTTGAAAAGTTATATCAGTCATGGATGTGTTTAATTATATATGGTGCTATATAATATTATGTGTCATATCACGCATAGCTTAATGATGATATGGTGTGTATGGCTCCTTGTACGGGTACTATGGTATGCATGGCCCTCTGTACGGGTACTATTGTAAGTATGGCCCTTTGATTACCTTGTTTAAAAATGGCCCCTTGTACGGGTACTATGAAAATTGCGGCCCCTCGTACGCGTACTATGGTTATTACATTAATGATCAATGAGGTTATTGAGTATGTTTTATGTAAGAATAAATGAATGTTTATATTAGTATGGACGAGTCCTTCTTTGGACGATCATGAATGTAAGATGACGGTTAGTTGTATAATCATGTTACAACATGACAAGTTTTTGCTAAGATAAAACTAGCACTCACTCAGCGAAGCTGACTTTTGTATGCATATTAGTTTGACAGGTGAAATGGTGAATCAAGATGGATGGTATGGATAGCAGGGTACTCGGCAAGTGAAGACTGACATCTATCTTAAGAAGAATTTTAGACTTATATATTTTAGAGGACAAATGTTAAATGTTTAAGGATCTATAATGACATATTTATGTCTTAAGACTTACGTTGTGTTTGTTTTAATTAGATGAAGGTTTTTATGAAATGACTTATGTTGTGTATGATCAGTTGTGAGTTCCCCTGGAAAAAGGGCCTTACATTTGCAATCGTGACGTAGATGTTTGAAGATATCTTGGTATCAACTTTCACTTAGTTCAACCATAAGGGAAATATTTACGCTTTAATTTGTGTGATTTTAAAATTTTTTCTTTCATTATGTAATTGTTTCTTTGTACCTTTTTTAGCTTCCCACTAGTTTTAATACATTGCTTCTTGTTGATAAAAAATACATGTTTCCTAATCTCACATATCACATCATATGTTTATTTAGGTTTGTACATGATTGTTTGTTGTTAGGGTGGTAGGGGTGTTTTGCGGGTAGAGGTAAGGGTACCCCAAGGGGACCAACTACGAAGTGAGGATAGATAATGATGGTATCGAAATTTGATTCGGGTAAGGGATATTCAATTGACTCACGTTTATTTGTTTCAGTTAAGTAATTATAAGGGTAATGATGATGTTACTTAAGGTACTTGAGAGGATACGTGAAAAGAACACCCCCTCCATCAGTAGAAAATAGTCAGTCAAAGTCGAACATTCAAACAATCTCATTCAAATTTTTGTGATATTATAAATTTGGATCATTTTTAATTTTTTAAATGAGTAATAATGCTCAATAAAGCTTAAATCGTAAAACCAAACGAATGGGAACAATTCAGTTTGGTTTGGTTTTACGATTCGGCCTTAAAACCATAAAAAATTCAAAACCATGAACTCCCCTAGGTTTCACACCAGACAATGAATCAATGGTCTTACCGATCGGATGGATGATACCAAATTAAGAGCCGAATCACGTCATAAGTAAAAAAAAGTATTATTTATATATATTTAAATTAAAATATGAAAAATTAGGTTTTGATGTGGATTTGCAATTTTAACAAACTATTAAAAGTTTTGACAACTAAAACCAGGTTTAATTCTACATGCTTCGCGGCACACCAAACTAAAAATCAAACCAACTTCAAAAAAAATATCAAATAGTGGATATAGCATCTTAGGCCACCCTCACACCTACAGAACAAATACTCGGTTACAGTAACAAACTTAACTATAAGAGCAGACGGAGTCGACGTGGGGTGCATTCGGCCCCGAATCGGCCCCGCGTGGGAACACCGTCCCACCCCCCTTCAGCCCCGAAAATCGGTGTCCCATTTGGGGTGTTCTCCCCGACTCTCTCCTCGAGTTATATGACCTCCAACGGCTACTTTTAGGCTTTTTTTAGAAATAAAATATTAAAAAATGATGTGGGGTGGTGTGGGATGGATACCGGGTGATTTGGGGTGAACGTGGGATGAAGTAAAAAGTGTGGGGTGGTGTGGGGTGGACTCCCCTCACCCTAATAATGGTCAGTGGCGGAGCTAGCAAAAAAAATCAGGGGTATCCCCTAAAAAAAATTTTTTACCATACATTCATACAAAAAGAATTTTTTTTGTATATTCATACAATATTGATTTTTTTACCTTAATGGCTTAATGCTATGCTTTAATCGCCGATATTCAACCAATACATCTCGTTTTTACTACAATAGTCATAATATTCTTGCATATCACTAGACACTAGCGATGTCTTAAGTATTAGCAACATCAATAGTGGAATTAAGATATTTTATATCGGAGTCTGACCATAGTATTTTTCTACAATACCACTTTAAAAAATCAAAATCATAAACTAAAAGTATAAAATAATAAAAAAACCTATGTGTTTTAAGCATGTTAAAAAAACTAAAAGCTTTTCTTAACAGTTTTTAGATGGTTTAATAATTTTGGATATTCAATTTGAGAAAATGTCTTAAAAACGTAAAATAAAAACGATTTGATTCAAGCATGTTAAATAACTAACATATATAAAATATAAGAAAACAAAAAGATTTTCATTTACTTTTTACATATTTATTACAATTTAAATATTCAAGTTCATTAAATGTATTGAAGTACCAATCTATGATATACTTTGAAATCTATAAAAATTAAAAAGAAAAGTAATAAAATATTAATAAATTTTATAGATGAAAGGTGAAACTAGGGTCTAGAAAGAAAACCTAAATTTTTCTCTTTCCACTATACTACTTCTTCTTCACTTAATGTCCAGTAAGTTTCATCAACTTCTAATGGCAGGGAAAAAATTTCAGACAACATTTTTTTCATTTTTTCTTGAATATAATTACTGAGGGGATCTTTATAATTATTCAGGGGTATCCTATACATAAAACGGGAAAATATTTAAAGGATTTTACACTACATAATAAAATTTCAACCGTAGCCCGGGCTACCCCTTGGATCAAACGTGAATCCGCCCCTGATAATGGAACTTCATTCATCATTCAAAAAAGTTGTTGCTTCTTTGCTCATTAAGCATATTTTAGAAAACTTGCATCATGTGTGTCATTGTAAACATAAACTGCAGCAAAACCAAAAGCAAATTAAATCCAAAAGCCTAGATAATTCCTGTTTTTCTCACGACTATTTGCCGAAGCCTAAAAGACGCTCATAGTAATCGTTACGTGGGGATTTTGTTTGTCGCTACTTTGAGTCATCAGGAAAACAAATGCAATAGACAACTACATTTTATACACTCGCATATGTTTACAGTTCACAAAACTTAGGAACTAAAGGGACCTGCCCATTGGTAATTTGCTAAAAAGCACTAATAATTATAAGAAAAACACAAAATAATCTCTTACTAAAAAAAGAAAAATCTTTATTGATTTAAGATATTTGAGAATTATTGAACTTGAGTCATGAGTACAAATGATTTTTTTAATCTCTTAAACTTTGACAACCTGCTAAAGGTTAAAACTAAACCTACGGAAAACAACTATAACAATTACCGTCACCAGAAAAGCTAGACAACGACAGTTTCCGCTACACTTGAATGCACACACCATGTAGCTAAACAACTCCACACTAATCATTGAAGTCAATGTTGTGTTTCAACTTTGTATTCAATGTGGTGTTTTATCTTTTAAGTAAAGGGGAGAAGAAAGTTTCAACTTTTGTTTCAGTTTAAATACCAAGGTGCTCCGTTGTTGTAAAAGAGACTTGAACACACACCATGACCATCTACTTGATCTCTCTCTCTAAAAGTTCTAACAACACTCTCTTATTCTTAAAGTGCTCTTTTAAGTGTTAGAGTCATCACAAGCTGTACAGCTTTGGCCGTTGTACCCTGGAAAACATTTGAGTTCTCTTGAGAGACTCGAATTTTTTTTAAGGGACCCGTGCCAATACACAAAGCTTCGGCCACCATGATCTTCTTCTATTGTACTCATTATTTTCTTTATTTCAGTAATTCTCGTTTTGTAATTTACTACTTTATTTGATTTTTGTATTGTAATCGTATCAACATAAGTATTTTCAAATTTTTATGCGAACGCTTCCTACATAAATCAAATACTCTAACTAACGAAAGAAACGAAGTTACAACTAAAATCAAACCAAGAGAAAGAAAATAAAACATACCTCAATCGACTCTATAACAGTCGAGTGTACTCATTTTCTAGCATCCTTGACATGTAGGTTGTCGGAATCACCACTCGTTCATAAATCAAGTCACCCGTCCTTAGGTTTGAGAATCCTTAACATGATTTGTATGCTCAGTTTCATAAATCCTGCATAGTTTCATACATACAATGGCAACAACAACAGAAGAATAAAACATCTGTATGCTCACTTGTACATGCATAAAAGGTGTATATATAACATGTGTTGGGTTAGGTGCACAAAAATATAAGGTGTATTGCTTTAATATAGATAATAATCATAATGTGGATCATTTAACAGTAAATTAATCATAAAATGAGATTTTGTAGAAAAATATTCAATAAAAAAATGGTGAAATGCATTACACAACATTAATCTTACAACTACCAATAATCTCCACAAGAACATTTACCATCAACAAAATGATGAAATCTATTTGAATCTCTAACAACTATCAACCTACCAACAATTTTTGAAACATACTTCAAAAAAGTGTGACAGTCACCACAAACTCTAAGGTTCTTCATTATTCTTATGGGCAATTCTGACTTTTTTGTAAGAACAAAAGCAACAGCAAGTTTTTCACTATGGTAACTCAAAATCTCCTCTTGATTCTCAATTTCAAGATCATGTAGCGCGTATTTAACCTCGGGTACGTATCCTATTTCTCTCATTCTCCCCTGCAACTTGCGGACCTTTTTGTAAATTTCATCAATTTCAGGATGTGAATTATCAGAAGCGACGAAAACATGAACACCATCTTTCATACTTACCCAGCTGCAGCCAGCCTCTTTCTTAACTTCTGCTTGTTTCATTAAAAACCGAGTCTTTCTCATGTCTTCCCATTTACCTTTAACAGCATACATGTTGGAAAGTAGAACATAATTAACTGCATTATTCGGGTCCAATTCCAATAGCTTTGACCCGGCCTGTATGCCTAAGTTTGTGGCACGTTCACTGTTTGATCTACAACAAGCTCCAAGTACTGTCCGCCAGATCAACACACTCGGGCTCACTGGCATTTTGTTTAAAAAATCCTCTAATTTGTCCAGTTCGCCTGCCCGTCCAAGAATATCCACCATACAAGAAAAATGTTCCATTTTCGGGTTTAGCCCGTATACTTCACGCATCGAGTTAAAATGGTCCAACCCTTGGTCAACCAAGCCCATATGGCTACAAGCAGATAACACACCAACAAATGTTACATGATCTGGTATTTGGCCTTCGAGCTTCATTTTGTTAAAAATCTCTAAAGATTTGTCTCCGTGTCCATGCCTAGCATACCCTGATATCATTGAATTCCAAGAATACACATTCTTTACGTGCATTCGCTTAAAAAAACGGGAGGCGTAATCGATTCTTCCACATTTTGCATACATGTCAATAAGCGCACTCCCAACCACCACATCAGCATCCACATAAGCCCTAACCCCACACGCGTGGACTTCCATACCTCGCTCCAATGTTGCAACCGATGCACATGCACTAAGAACGCTAGCCAAGGTGAAACAATCCAATCTTTGACCATTTGTCAACATAAGTTTAACCAAGTTCATTGCTTTATTTAACTGCTCATTATGTATGTACCCAGAAATCATAGAATTCCAACTCGTTTCATCTCTTCGATCACCCATTTTCGAAAATATTTTCTCACAGTCATCCATATTGCCACTTTTCCCATAACACATGAGAGTCGTGTTTCCAGCCGCGTTTTCATCAGAAAACGGGTGTTTTAGTAATAACCCATGAATTTGTCTAACTAGTTCATGTACAGAAGATATTGCTCCAAGAATATTTACAAATGTTATCAGATTAGGACGCCAACCACCACGCATCATTTCAATGAAATATTCAACAGATTCAAGAACTAAAGAATTAGAGTCAGAAAACGCACCAATAATCGAATTCCATGAAACTAGATCATATTCTCGCATCGATGATAACACTTTCTTGCAGTTTTCTATACAACCTGTTTCTGAATAAAAGTCAACAAGTGAATTTGAAACTGAAACATCATCATCCAGTCCCAATTTAACACCTTCACAGTGTATTTGTTCCCCTAAACTTAACAAGCCCAAACCACCACATGAACTCAAAGCACTGATTATTGTAAAATTTCCCGGCCTCAGTTGATTTCTTCTCATTTCACAAAACATCATAATCGCATTTATAAAGCAACCATTTTGATCGAAACCAGTGATAATTGAATTCCACGAAATATCATCTTTGTTTATCATAAGCTTAAAAGCAGAGGAAGCATCCTTAACCGATCCACATTTGGCATACATGTTTATCAAACTGTTCCCAATTGCGACATTCGAATCACTTAATCCATTCCTTATGACATAAGCATGAACCTCTTTACCCATTCTTCTACCCTCTTCCAAATCCGAGAATTCACCAAGAGTACTCAAAAGAATGACATACGAATCGGATGTTAATTTTACTAAATTCTTCATTTTTAAAAACACTTCCACGGCTTCTTCTCCACGTTTCTGTCTTGCTAACCCAACCATGAGTCCATGCAAAGATATCACATTTTTTACATCCATCAATCCAAAGATCTTTTTAGCTAACGAAATTTGACCAGATCTTGCAAACCCACTCACCAAAGCACTTCCAACATACAAATCAAAAAGATATCCAGACTTTTGTATCGTGCACATAACCTGTTCAAGTGAAAATGAGTTGAGTTCAGATAACATTGAAGCTGCTGTTATTATGCTTCCAAACGTATACTCAGTCGGTTGTAATCCCTCTAATTGCATACTAGAAAAAAGTTTAAAAGCCGAAACCGCATCCCCGCTATTAGAATAAACAGAAATAATCGAATTCCACGACACTAAACTTCTATTCCGCATCTCATCAAAAACAAAAAAAGCATAATCAGGCGAATCCATACATTTCCCATACATCGAAATCAGCCCATTACAAACCACCTCATGAAAAACATTCAAACTTTTTGAAACAAACCCATGAATTTGAATCCCAAATCTAAGCCCATTATATTCAAGAACCTGACATGCTCTCAAAACACTACCAATAGCATAATGAACAGGCGTAAATCCCCCACAATTCATGTCTTTAAAAACATTACACGCCTCGTAAGGCATGTTGTTTCGAGTATACCCTGATACCAAACAAGACCATGAAATTGAGTTCCTTTGAGGCATTTCATCAAACACCTTACGTGCATATATCATTTCACCAATTCTTGTGTAGATGTTAACAAGGGTATTGAGTAAGAACACATCAGAACTATACCCGTTCTTGAAAATCTGTATATGGAGTTGCTGTGAGTCGTCATGGGAACAAGAGTATTGATACCGATTAACGATTGATTCGTACTTTTGGTGATCAGAGGAAGAAAACTGCGTTGATGCATGGGATGATGAAGAAGAAATTGATGGCAAATGTGGATCAGGGAATTGGGTATTGAGTAAAGATATGTGTTTTGAGTGAAGTAAAAATGGCGCGTATGTAAGGGAAGCAGAGTTAGAGTAATAGGAGAGGTGTCTGTGCGTAAATAAGATGTTTCTATGAAACATGATACGATGTATCCCCCAAACTTCGGCCGATGTGATTAAATGTGTAAGCTTCCCAACCAAAGACTATTACACGAACCGAACCAATAAGGATTACACAAATAAAATAAGTAAAAACAACTAATAGATTTTAAATATTGTGTTATGATATATAGTTATGTCAATAATGAAAATAAGTTATAAGATTTGACATATTGTGTTATTATGTATGTTTTAATTTGTATTCGAAAATCTCTAATATAATTTAGGAAAACATAATTTGCTTACGTGGCGGATTGAGAGTTAATTTTGCTTATGTAGCAAAGTTTGAGAATTTATCTCACACTAAAAATTTTATATTCAATAATTACATTTTAACCTCTTAATATTTAGTAATTTTTGAAAATTTTTGAAATAATTACATTTTTAACTCTATCATATTAGGGGTGTGCATGGATCGGCTTATATTTGATAAGGTATAAAAATGAAATTTATGGATAAAGTCGGTATTAGCCTACAATTAAATACCTAGCTATTTTATAAGCATACATAATTTTTTAATCAATATTATATTTAAAAAAAACTACACCATAAAATCAAACGTTTAATTCTATTTTACTTGAGTATGACATTGTTAAATTAAAAAAATCATTTTTTTAAATAAATCTTATGTTTTGGTTTTATCATTGTTTTGTCTCAAAACTAACTAAAATCGTCTGTGCCCTCAAGAATATCCTTAAAATCACCCATCGGATGTTATTTACCCGAGCATAGCGTGTGAACTAAACTAGTAAGTTATAATATAACGCAATCTACCTATTTACCTATACTTATAAATCAGTAAGTCACTGATATAGTGTAACTATATGTATTTCTCATGTAGAGTTTGTATTCGTTTTCGAGTCTTTTTATATAGTTTTCTTTAAGTATTGTTTACTACTGATTCATTGGTGTTTCGTAGGTCCCAAGTTGAAGAAATGTTGAATAGACAGCATAAAAAAATGATCGTAGGCGAAAACGGGGCGCGGAAAGGAGTTACGAGTGAACCGGAACGCAGAATCGAAGCACGAAACGAGGCAGGGGACCTCGTCACGCCATGCGACCAAGGGGCCAAGGCTGGTCGTGCAGCACGGCGGCCCCATGGAGCTGCTGGTGGTGTTTTGAACGCCATGGCACGCGGTCACAACTCAATCCCTCATCGCGCGATGCGACAAGGACGTTTCGACAGAAAGTTTTGATTGTTTTTTGGCCTAGTTACTATATAAATGCATCTCCTATTAACCCTAGCCACTACACAACTTTGGGAGACGAATTTAGGCTGAATCAAGGTGTTTTGAAGGTAGAAGTCAAGCAATCGAGATTAAGGAAGAGTACGAGATCAAGCCTCGACTACTAGTCTAATCGGGTTCTTTATTTCTGTTGTTTTTATTTGTCTTTATCATGAATTATGAACTTGATTTTGTTATTATTTTCATAGTTATGATTGTTGGCTGAGTTCGTTAGACCGCCTATGCTAATGTTGAACTGTTGTTAACGTTTAAACTTGAATTGGTTGTGTTTTGATTATTGATTTTATGCATTAAGTAAAATTTTAGTTTTGATTCGTTTGATGCTTTATTGTGTGTTGGAGTTGCGTTGTTTAGTATTATCATTTCACTAAATCCTTGATGATTGCTTTCATAGAATAAGATTTGGTTTAATTCATTGACTGTGTGTTATGAATAAAGCGACTACCGTTCCAGAGTCGTACAACGAAGTGATTAGCATACCAGAGTGACACATTATGGTAAAATGCATGTTAAAACCATAGAAATGATAATGTTGGTCAATTTAGTGAAAATGTGCAGCTCGTCTAAGTAATCATGAGTGAATTAAATAAATTGATAAGTCTTGTTTGATTAATTGCTAGGTACAGATATTTCTTGAGAAGTCTATCTAAGTATTGTTTAACAAACATGTTTATCCAGTCAAATGAGTATTTCTAAAATATCTTTGAATTCTATGTTGTGAAGTTGGAGTTCGTTTAAAGTCACTTAATCATAATTCAATTAAACAAATGTGAGGGCGTTTAATCACTAAAATTGGTGTTCGTATTAACTTGTTAGAAACTCGTAGGTGTCTTACCGAAAAGGGTCGAGGATCCTAATTGTGGTAACTTTAAGTGAATATTTTAAGATCTACTTCCATAGCAAACACTTCCATTTTAAGCAATAATTAAAACAACGGGGATTCGGTTCTAGGTGGTTTACTTCAATTAACTGATTTTCACTCTCGTCTTTCATTTCGTCATTACTTTTATACAATTTAGTTTATTTATCAACCCCCCCCCCCCTTTCAGTTAATCTTTCATTTAAAGTCCTGTCTTGAGTTGAGTCTTAATTAGTTAATTTAATTATAGTATATAGAGTCTGTGGGTCGACACTTGGATTTACAAACACTATATTGCACTCGATCGGTTCACTGCCGGCTATGTGTGAGTTAGTTAATCGAGTCTTAGTTTTATAAATTTAAAGCTTAGGTGTTCGTATTTTTATATATAGTATTGCACACATCAGTCACTACCACGTGTCCATCTCTCACTAACTTTATATCACATTTACCATGTGTCAAAACCATGTTAATTTTCAAAAATTCTAAATTAAAAATATATTATACTTTCTAAAGAAATCTATATAATAAAATAAGGTTTTAGGGGACAATTATTAGGGGGAAAATACTTTATTTATAATAGGAAGTTTATGTGGGAAATTAAGTGAAATTTTCACCATGCATGCATAAGTTGATGGAGCAAAATTCTTAAGCATTTAATATTTACAAATTGTTAAACATAATGATTATAATTTCTTTATAAATATTATTATCCAACTCGTGTGTAACACACGGGAATTAAACCTAGTTAAACAATGAATTTAATGAATTATTTATATGAAAAGGATTTCAAATTGCATTTTTATTCCTAGAAACTTTAAACAAATTTGATTCCAAATTTATGACATTTATGAAATTTAAAAAGATACTAAAGTTAACTTACAAAATAAAATATTTAGTTTTATTTGAAAATATTAAAAGTTCATTCTAAAACTGTTGTCAATTCATTATTTATATAGCTTTCCTTTATTAAAATTATTTATGTATTACACAACTATAATTATTGTCATATAGCCATGTTTGTTCTTGATTTATGTCTAAATGTCACCAAGCCCTATCAATGAGCTTTCGCTATATCTGATTGCCAAACATCTCACTTAGTATAGGAGTGTATAACATTTATATACTATCATCTTATTTTAATATACAACTTGTAGAATTTTCAATCTGCTAATAAACAGATCTTTAAATACTAGATCAATTGATGTAATTAATCTACAAAGTTAACTGCCTTGACATGAACAAATTTTAATTGTTATGAAAACTAATATGATGCAATCATCGGTCTCCTATAACTTAACGAATCCTTGTGTAATATCAATTAACTAACATATTTTTTAATATAAAAAATATATGTTTTTCAACTCATGGGTACCACGGGTCACTAACCTAGTGACATAATATAACACAATGATCTGACTAAATAACACAATGACTTGACGAAATAACACAATGAGCTTAAATGTGAAAAAAAATCATTTTTTATACATAAACACTATATGCTTTTGAAGATAAAAAAACCACTAGTTTTTTTGGTGTAATTTTTATTAGGGAATAATGTCCTATGTAAAATTATGGACGTTTACGTGTTGTTTGTTTTTTCAGAAAATGTCTGCTCATGCTCTTATAGTCTTATGTTTGCGTCGCGCAGACATTGTCATCTTCAGACTGTTTGTTTTTTCGAAGACGTTTCATTAAAAACGTATGCGCGAGCTCTTCTTGGTGCATACTTGGACCAACCACTTCTAGGATCTTCTAAAGTCTGGACTCAACTTCTTCCTCAGGCACTACATCCCTAACTAAGGATTCCCTATACTCAGCCCATTTTGCTACATCTAGATCATCATCAGAATCACTATCAACAGGATAAATAACATTTACGTTACCTGGAGGTGGGATTTCAGCATCCATTTTCGTCTCCAAGTCTGGGCTAATCGGGTCATCCTCTGCCTGCATCATCTGGTTGTACTCCTCAAGCTTTCCCTGCATGTACTCCTTCAACTGAGCGTCGATTTCCTCCTTACTCAATGAATAATCAACAACTGATCGACCCTTTCGTTCTACTAGTTCTACCTGACAAACCGGAGGTGGGACTGAAACGTCCATTGTAGTCTCCGGCTGTACGTGTGATTCCTGAGAAATCTCATCCTCACAAGACAAGTGTAAATTATCTTGTGACTCATTTAAAATATCATAAGAATCAAAAGAATAAGTAAAGTTAGAGTTATCGTTACCTGGCAAGCAAGGAGTGGGCTGTGTGTGCATGATCTCATCCGAATCATCATAAAAAGTATTGAACTTAGGATAAGGACAAAGATCATTACCTGATTCCTGTTGCAGCCTCTGACGCTGAACCTCTTCCAAACATCTCTCGCTTTCCTCTACAGCTTTATAAGAATTTTCCAGCATTAAATGGTTTTGCTGTACGAGGATTTCCTGCTCTGCTAACCTCTTTTGAGCATTGACATCATTAGACACTAACTGGGTTAGCAAGTCCTCTATTCTGCTCAACTTCCCGGAATCTCGCGGTTGAGGATCATAACTGACATTGTTAGACACCAGTTCCGTCAACAGGCCCTCTATTCTACTCAATCGCCCGAGATTTTGGGATGTTGAACACTCCTGTGAATAATATGTCTGTGCATGCATAAAGGAGTTAGTAACACAAGTTGGTGCGGAGGGCCTCGAATAATCTGGACATAAACAAGTAAAATGAGGTCCTCCGCAAATTTCACACATAGTTAAGTAACAAGAAAGACTCGATGGGGAGAAAAACAGAGAAAATAAAAACTACTCCTACGACTCAAACAAAACTAAAAAAACACGTGTGTAGCAGTTAAGACTCAAAAAGTTAATTAACGCAATTACCAAGAGTCCCCGGCAACGGCGCCAAAAACTTGATGCGTGTAATATATATATAAAATAACAAACAAAAACACCTAGTTTTAAATTTATAAAACCAAGACAAACTACTAAATCACACACAACCGGCAGTGGACCGGTCGAATGTAATATAGCGTACGTAAGTCCGGGTGTCGACCCACAGACTCTATATACTACGTTAAATTAACTAATAAAGACTCGACTAACTAAACACGACTTAAATAAAAGATTATTTGAAAAGTGGGGTTTTTGCTAAAAATAGAAACTTACTAAAAATAGAAACTTTCTAAATTAGGAAACTTACTAAAAATGGAAATTGGCAATTTGAAAGACGAATTTAAAACAGATTAGAGAAAACAAACCACCTAGGCTAGAATCATCGTTAACTTCAGTTATCGCTCACGTTGGACTAATGGTTATGGAACCGGGATCTAAATCTATTCACTTAAAAGCTTTCCTAATTAAGACCCTCGACCCTTTTCGAGAAGAAACCTAAAGGATAACTATTAAGTTATTAGCACACCGGTTATGGGATTAAGTTTCCTCACGGTTACCTAATCTGATTACACTTAATTGACTCGTACTAAAGACCTATCTCACAATACGATCCTTAAAGCCATTAAAACCCAACCATTTTATTTAACAAACAAAGTTAATAATTAACACTAAGCCGGAATTTTCACAAAAAACTAAACCTAGCAATTTAATTAACCAAGACTTGTTAATAACCTATCACCTCACGGATATCTAGGTTAGCTACACGTTATTACCAATTTAACTAATATTATTAAACCTATGGTTTTATTGCAAATCAACCACAATTAATCACAACGCAAGTTAATGACTAAAACGAATCCTATTACGTGACATAGACATTCACCAAGAATTCATGGAATAACAATATCAATCAAACCAATTCAAACATATATCATGCATCAAACGATTATAAAGATTCAAACTTAATTAAGCATAAACCATAAACAAAAATCAATCCAACATGAGTTCAAACATTCATTAACGAATCAACATAAAGCCTAGATGGTTCTAAGAGGGTTTAGCCAATCATAATCATACTAATAAACACAAATTCAAAAGTAGTGAACATGATTAAAACAAATAAAAACGAAAGAACAGTGTAACCCGAGTGATCTAGGATGCAATCTTCAATCCCACGAGCTTCCGTTGCTTGGTTTCGTCTCCGTAGCCTCCAAAAACACCTCCAAACTACTATTTTTCGTCTCCCATTCGTCCCTCGAGGCTAGGGTTTAAGTTAGAGGAGTTTATATAGTGAAACGGGCCAAAAACGCGTCAAAATAACCCTTCCACGCGACGCCACGCGGTGAGAAAAGGGGGGTTGGCCGCGTAGCGTCTTGACCCCCTTTTTCTGATCCAGATTTTCGTTTTCGCGCTCCGGTTCGCTCGTAACTCCGTTTCGCTCCCCGTTTTTTCCTACGGATTCGATTTTTCACGATATATCCGTTTCTTTATCAACATGGGACCTACAAAACACAAAAACATTAGTTGTGCCAAAAATGATATAAAACATAACCGAAACGACACAAAATGCAATCAAACACAACTAGGGATTTATGTATAATTTATCCTTTATCAAACATCCCCACACTTAACCTTTTTCGTCCCTGAAAAAGCATGCACATAGAATCACAACTAATCAAGGCTTCAAATTTCATCACAGTTTCTCAAACAAGAACCGAACTAAGATAAACAATGGTGCGTTTACATAAACACCCTAACACTAGCTAATTAAGTTTCCCCTTATGTTTAATTTCAATTTAATTTAATCATTTATCTACAAGGTCTCACACAAAGGAAAAACAAGTCAGCCCGATTAATTGTTGCTTGACGAGGCACTGGATAAACCAAAAAGGTTTTCCTACCAAAATAACCTAAAGAACTTAACTAAGCTAAGAACTAGTGCCATATTAGGGTGGATTTTGATGGATGAATTTTGTGGGTATAGACTGTTTATTCTTTTTTTTTTTCATAAAACAAGATCACCTCACCCAGGGGTGTCGTATCCAAGTCGCTATACCGGAGGTAGAGCACATGAGGTCTTGGATCACTTGCCTTATATTTTTCATTTTTTTTTCCTTTTTTTTCATTTGAATTGGCTCTTTGAGCTCTTTTATTTAGCAGCTACTTTGAGCGCTATTCAGTACTATACCCGGTGGACATTTTATTTGCGGACGCGCCACTTCTTTCACAAGAAGTGTGTTATAAATCCTATAATGGCACTACCCCTTAACATATTTAAGTTCTCAAGCCTACAATGGTGCCTAATTTAATTTAGTTAAGGGCTTCTTATTCCTCCTAAGATGACGACCCACGAGATTCATGAAAAATTAACTTTCTATTAGTACACTTAGGGAAACTATCTCAGCTAATTGGGTTACCAAAAGTTTATCCCAATTCATCCTTTGTTTTTAAAACCACAACTCATTTGAAAACCAGAATCAGTTTCCTATCATTTTCTATTAACGTGTACAACTTAAACAAAGACATTTTTCAATTTTTTCAATTTTTTTTTGTATTTTTAAGACTCTATATGACTCAAAACAAACAACTAAACTGTCACATCCTCGATTTTCCACAAATGGGGTATCCGTTAGGCGCGTGACATACCAGGATCTCAAGCCATTAGTTACAGTAACACTGACTCAACTGTCTTAAAATAAAGTTTAGTTTTATAATAATCCAAAAACCGAGGTATTAAAATGTAAGTTTTTCAAAGTTTAGCGGAAGCTTTCAAACAAACTCATTATTTAAATAAACTTGTGCTCAACAGTCTAGCACAATACTAGTATAAAACCTGTGCTCAATAGTCTAGCACAAAACCGGTAATTGTTTTCAATAAAACCAACAAGGTAAATAAATCAAAACAAATTCAACGACTCATGCATGATATGTCCTACGTGCACAGCTCCTAGCCACCTGAGAAAACATACTAAAACGAGTCAACAAATAATGTTGGTGAGTTCAATGAGTTTAAGTAACAAGAGTATATAAAATACTGAAACCGTTTAACCGATAAACATCATTACTATTGCTGGTTAGCTAGACCACCTCGTTTACTACATGAGCACGTCGAGATTAAACTGAACGATACGATAAGGTTGCCTTGTTACCACCACGACGGGTGACCAAAAGTTAAAGGACAATTTGCACCACCTGGAAACCAATCCAGCATGATGGGGTCTGCCGAACCCGTAGTACTACTCAAATTTCCCCGTTATACCCACTGTATATTAATAATCTCGACAAAAAGGAAAGGACTTTAGGGTTGGGTGGAATCATGCTCAGTAAAATAAACAGTTAGACAATAGAACTTTGTTTTATCAAAACCGTTGCCCGAAGGCGTAAACCTCAGCCCAAGGCTGTTTGAAACCGTTGCCCGAAGGCCCTACCCGAAGGTATAAAACTCAGCCCAAGGCTATTTAAAAACCTTGCCCGAAGGCTCTTTAAAATAATTGCCCGAAGGCATAAAGTTTTGCCCGAAGGCCCTGCCCGAAGGCATAAAAATACAGTCCGCCCAAAGGCGCTATAAATAGTTGCCCGAAGGCGCGTTAAAAACATTTGTATGTTTTCTCCTCGAAAAATATTTAAAAGCGGGCAAAGAACTCACCTTTGAAGCGCACGGCAAAATAAATCAACTCAAATGCAACAAGAGAACCTAAACCGTCTTACAACCTGCTTAATAGTTAATTGTTAATCATTAGTTATTTATGTTACGAATACATATATTTATATACACCTACTCATGTAGCACGTTTCATACACCCTATCACTAATTTGACCCGACTCACATTATCATTGCGTGACTCATATACTTTTCATATTTCCACTTCATGTCATGTATTCACACCAAAACAACCACCTTTACACGTCTAACCATTTATACAATCAATACTTTGTACACAATACATATACCTTCCATCCACAACTGCTACGATTCAACATATAGTATGCACACCCTAGTTCACATATATATATATCGATCACTTACAACCACCACATTCGTACATATATATCTAGTATTATACTTCCCTACACCATGCATGTATTTGATAACATATATACACCCAGCCATAGATACCTAGCATTACCTAGACACACATATATGCATTTAGTGCCGTACCTATATACAATTTATGTACACCCGGTGCTTGCATACGATGTTATTCCGAATACACACACAAAATCAACACAAGAAATCTATATATATTCTCCTACAGTTGCTGCATCGTTATACATATATATATCTATACACTATTGCACTTTTATATACATACAATTACTATGCGTTCATCTTCGCTGCACATGTATATATACATACATAAGTAATAACGCATAGATACTGATTTCTCTACTCATACATGTACCCCCGCATACATCATCACAATTTACAACGTGGTCACACTTGTTGATTACAATCGTACATATAATTATTTAAATTTGCTGCCACCACACTTTTACATTCACACAGCCTTACATACCACAACTTATACATGTTGTACAGTAACTTACATTTAAATCATCCATACATCTCTACTAGGCAACCATATCCACATTAAATCGCATACTCTTGTATATTAACACATACCTACATATCACATATACATTCCAGCCATATACTGCTGCACTGATTTTGTTCTTCATATACATACATACAAAACATACACACAGAACACACATACCACACATACAGCCTACGCAAAATGCCTATTAATCATTTTCGCCTGCTATCATACCATCCATACTAATCAGTTAATCATATGAAATCAGTCATATACACACAATACATGTAACAAACCATACGAAACCCTGCTGCCTAACAATTTAAATCGAACACTTACAAGAGACGATTGAAGATGATGGATTTAGAGATGAAAAAAGGGGGTGCAGCGGCTGCTGTCGAAGACGGAAGAGGAGCAAGGAGGTGGCTATGTGGTTTGACGGCGCAGCAACAAAGAAAGACGTCGAGGCTGGTCGGCTGCCACAGATGAGACGACGAGAGATGAGAGTTGTTGTGTGTTGTCGATGGAGAAACAGGGACCAGAGGAAGAAGACGGGTTGGGGCTAGGGTTTGGGTTTTAACATAACAAGTTACATTTTGGCCCTTAGACTTTTGTAGGTTAATTAAGTTTAGGTTTTATAGTTAATTACTTAGTTTAGCTTTTTACAAATTGGACCCTATATTAAGTAAAACTTAACGGAATAAGTAACAGATGGTTAACGGTGTTAACTTGAATTTACGGGGTGTCACATCATCCCCTTGTTAAATGAATTTTCGTCCCGAAAATTACGTCGCGTCATTTATTGTCTGCAACGGAATAGAATAGAATAGAATAGAAGAAAGAAAATTTTCAGGTTGTCACATCATCCCCTTGTTAAATGAATTTTCGTCCCGAATATTACGCCGTGTCACTAGCTGTTTACAACGAAATGAAACAAAAGAAGAAAAAATTAATTCAGGTTGCCACATCATCCCCTTGTTAAATGAATTTTCGTCCCGAAAATTAAATTGTACCTTTGGTGTTAGACGTTATTACTTTAATAGCTAAGCATGATTTTATTTGTTTTATGGTAGGTAGCCACTTCATTAAATTTAAACCAACTAGAGTATTCATTTGCAAGATTTCAACTGGAGTAATGTATCGCGAGTTTGAAGAGACTCCAAATTTATAAACAAAGATTTGTACGCAGAATGTTTCAAAAATTCTAGATCACGAAGCTTCGAGTTGTTATTTAGATTTTCAAGGATCAAGTCTTATTAAAGAAACGTTGTTATTTGTGTTGTTAGAGATCATTAAATTGATTCAACCGTGAGTAGGTACTCTACTTTATTAAAGAAACGTTGTCAAAATGAGGTCATCAAGGATGTCATAGACATTCTAAAAAAAAGATGAAGAATGAATTTTGATACTATTTATGTGTTCGGAAGTACATGTTTTAAGCAAGAATGATCAAAGTATTTATGTTTCGTTGTGATCGATAGAACAAGTGGTTGTATGACATAAGGGTAAAATGTTATTAATGGTTACTTACTGAAGTAGTGTTAAAATAAAAGTGTCTGGGTTACATAAGATGTTTCTAATCCTTTGTGTACAATTGGTTTTCTCTTTGATGAAATCTAAGTGTTACGATCACAAATGGACCGGGGGGGGTATACGATACACCGAGAAGATCGGTTTTCTGGAATCTTTACCTTCTACTTCAACTGAAGATCGATTTTATTATAAGTACCCATTTCATGATATAGGTTTTAGTAAATGAATGGATTTATTTAGGGTTCAAAACAATAAAATGCTAAAAGGGATTTTGATATCTAGATTCATTGGGTGGTAGTGTTTGAATTCATCGTTGGGATGTTTAAAAGATGATGAGAGATAATAGTCTGGTTTGCTAACGGATTAGATAAGGACGTCATGTTATTTCATTACTTGGATTGTGTAGCTTAACTAATTTCTTTAGATAGACGGTCTCCCCTATTAGGATTTTCATGGTTTGGAACGATTAGGTAACAATTTCTTTCATCGCGCTTTAAATACTTTTGATCAAGGCCGTTAATTACATACAAGATAGATTTTCTTAATATTAACATAAGCTTTGAAAGGAGGATATAGCACGATTGGAGTTTCAAATGACAATGAGATCATCAATGATTATATTTCTTAGCAGATACTATGTATATTAGGATGAACGGAATAAAAGATTGTTATTCTAAACTTTAATGGACGAGGCTCACGCAGAACGCTAGTTGATATCAATTGTTTATTGTAGACAATATTACTCATCATGTGAATCTTTAAAGTCGTGGAGAATATTCAAATTTATATCGGGGGGGGGGGTCAGTAACATAAAATAAATAATTAAATAAAATAAAATCACTTAGTTTCTGCTATCACTGTGAACAATGGAGATCTGGAAGTTATAAGTGTCTAGATTTATAGTGAATTGCCATATGAATGATAGATAGAATAGGGTTATTCGTAAAACAAGGTTCAAGGGTGATCGCTTTTAGGCTCGCAACATAGATAGCACTTAAGTTGTGTTATTGTTACACGGAAAATCTAGTAAACAGATTTGAATATATTTCCCGATGTATTGAATATAGAAAATGTTTATGTATTTAAATATCTTGATGGATAAATAAAGTTTTAGATCTAAAGCGTGTTTTACAACGGTAGAGATGAAAATAGTGTTTGTAATACCATTCACGAGGAGTGATCATGTATGTAAGACGTTATGTGACTGGTTAATTATGACAGGAAGAGTTTTCCAAATAAGTCGTAGTTTTATAGGGCTTCTCCTAGTAACCCTTACTATTACAAGATGTGTTTAATGCTCGAATGAGGAAAACATGATATTAAGTTGTTATCGACGTTGGGTAAGAGGTCATAACACACTAACCAAAACTTAAGGCATTACATTATATCATGAGTTTGTGGCATAAGCACGATAGAAGTTTATATTGGAATGTGGTATTATAATAGTTTACTACACAAGGATAAACTTGATATCATTATGTTACTTAGAGATGGAGTTTTGTCTTGGATGAATCTGTGTTGTCTGGTTCTTCACTTTTGGGTTTTAGTTGTAACCCACATGACAGGTTTTGCCAGGATCATCGTGTACCTGTAAATTCACCATTACGTTGCGCACCCGTAATCGTCAATTTACCTTACACAATCACCCTAGTTTGTCTCCTATCATGGGTTTTAATCTTAAGTTTTATCATGCTTATTGTTTTGTGCTTATTTATAAGATAACTTATATTTTTCCAAATATAGGATGTATAAGAGAGGTGTGGTATTCATATAATACTTGCTTATTTACAAAATGTAGGATGTGTTTGTATTAGTATTCAGACGCAGTCTTTGTGTAGAACGAGAATACCATCAGTAGTCATCTCCACGAGATGCCACTTCGAGTCAATAGTTTTCACTAGAGCAACAAGCACCAACTTGATGAAATAAGATAAGTGTGACAATATGGAGAAGGTTTAAAAGAATAGAACAAAATACTTAATGAAAGAAAGTCACTACAGATAACTTCAACGTCTTAGTCTTTATGATTTGAGTGTTTTATACTTACCCGCTTTGGTTGTCACCATGCTTTCAACAGAGTGAGAAAAAAAAAATCTGAATAAATATTGGTTTTCTGGGCTTACAAAATGTAATGTATTTTGAAAAGAAGGAATGACAGAATAACTTATGCTCCACTTCACGAACTCTAGAAGGAATACTCAAACGGGTCAAAACGGTTGAAATCGTCAGGCTCATACTCTTGGCCTCTTTGCGCCTTGAGAAGATGTCAGTCACATCGTGCGAAGAAAAATTGGGTTTAGGCAGGAAATTTAAATTCATGCTTGGGATAAAGACACAGTACTTCGTATAAGGATTCCTAAGCTACAAAGATCTTATATCGGTAAGCACATAAATGTAACACGTATAGGCAATCAAACTCTACTTTCTAACTATGATTCTACTGTGCAGTGTGAGTGTAACTAATGCAATGCTTAAAGTTATAGACTATATGCAATAAAATGCTAGTTCCCTATAACTTATGTCTCTGATACCAATCTGTCACACCCTCAATTTTCCACAAATGGGGTATCCGTTAGGCGCGTGACATACCAGGATCTCAAGCCATTAGTTACAGTAACACTGACTCAACTGTTTTAAAATAAAGTTTAGTTTTATAATAATCCAAAAACCGAGGTATTAAAATGTAAGTTTTTCAAAGTTTAGCGGAAGCTTTCAAACAAACTCATTATTTAAATAAACTTGTGCTCAACAGTCTAGCACAATACTAGTATAAAACCTGTGCTCAATAGTCTAGCACAAAACCGGTAATTGTTTTCAATAAAACCAACAAGGTAAATAAATCAAAACAAATTCAACGACTCATGCATGATATGTCCTACGTGCACAGCTCCTAGCCACCTGAGAAAACATACTAAAACGAGTCAACAAATAATGTTGGTGAGTTCAATGAGTTTAAGTAACAAGAGTATATAAAATACTGAAACCGTTTAACCGATAAACATCATTACTATTGCTGGTTAGCTAGACCACCTCGTTTACTACATGAGCACGTCGAGATTAAACTGAACGATACGATAAGGTTGCCTTGTTACCACCACGACGGGTGACCAAAAGTTAAAGGACAATTTGCACCACCTGGAAACCAATCCAGCATGATGGGGTCTGCCGAACCCGTAGTACTACTCAAATTTCCCCGTTATACCCACTGTATATTAATAATCTCGACAAAAAGGAAAGGACTTTAGGGTTGGGTGGAATCATGCTCAGTAAAATAAACAGTTAGACAATAGAACTTTGTTTTATCAAAACCGTTGCCCGAAGGCGTAAACCTCAGCCCAAGGCTGTTTGAAACCGTTGCCCGAAGGCCCTACCCGAAGGTATAAAACTCAGCCCAAGGCTATTTAAAAACCTTGCCCGAAGGCTCTTTAAAATAATTGCCCGAAGGCATAAAGTTTTGCCCGAAGGCATAAAAATACAGTCCGCCCAAAGGCGCTATAAATAGTTGCCCGAAGGCGCGTTAAAAACATTTGTATGTTTTCTCCCCGAAAAATATTTAAAAGCGGGCAAAGAACTCACCTTTGAAGCGCACGGCAAAATAAATCAACTCAAATGCAACAAGAGAACCTAAACCGTCTTACAACCTGCTTAATAGTTAATTGTTAATCATTAGTTATTTATGTTACGAATACATATATTTATATACACCTACTCATGTAGCACGTTTCATACACCCTATCACTAATTTGACCCGACTCACATTATCATTGCGTGACTCATATACTTTTCATATTTCCACTTCATGTCATGTATTCACACCAAAACAACCACCTTTACACGTCTAACCATTTATACAATCAATACTTTGTACACAATACATATACCTTCCATCCACAACTGCTACGATTCAACATATAGTATGCACACCCTAGTTCACATATATATATATCGATCACTTACAACCACCACATTCGTACATATATATCTAGTATTATACTTCCCTACACCATGCATGTATTTGATAACATATATACACCCAGCCATAGATACCTAGCATTACCTAGACACATATATATGCATTTAGTGCCGTACCTATATACAATTTATGTACACCCGGTGCTTGCATACGATGTTATTCCGAATACACACACAAAATCAACACAAGAAATCTATATATATTCTCCTACAGTTGCTGCATCGTTATACATATATATATCTATACACTATTGCACTTTTATATACATACAATTACTATGCGTTCATCTTCGCTGCACATGTATATATACATACATAAGTAATAACGCATAGATACTGATTTCTCTACTCATACATGTACCCCCGCATACATCATCACAATTTACAACGTGGTCACACTTGTTGATTACAATCGTACATATAATTATTTAAATTTGCTGCCACCACACTTTTACATTCACACAGCCTTACATACCACAACTTATACATGTTGTACAGTAACTTACATTTAAATCATCCATACATCTCTACTAGGCAACCATATCCACATTAAATCGCATACTCTTGTATATTAACACATACCTACATATCACATATACATTCCAGCCATATACTGCTGCACTGATTTTGTTCTTCATATACATACATACAAAACATACACACAGAACACACATACCACACATACAGCCTACGCAAAATGCCTATTAATCATTTTCGCCTGCTATCATACCATCCATACTAATCAGTTAATCATATGAAATCAGTCATATACACACAATACATGTAACAAACCATACGAAACCCTGCTGCCTAACAATTTAAATCGAACACTTACAAGAGACGATTGAAGATGATGGATTTAGAGATGAAAAAAGGGGGTGCAGCGGCTGCTGTCGAAGACGGAAGAGGAGCAAGGAGGTGGCTATGTGGTTTGACGGCGCAGCAACAAAGAAAGACGACGAGGCTGGTCGGCTGCCACAGATGAGACGACGAGAGATGAGAGTTGTTGTGTGTTGTCGATGGAGAAACAGGGACCAGAGGAAGAAGACGGGTTGGGGCTAGGGTTTGGGTTTTAACATAACAAGTTACATTTTGGCCCTTAGACTTTTGTAGGTTAATTAAGTTTAGGTTTTATAGTTAATTACTTAGTTTAGCTTTTTACAAATTGGACCCTATATTAAGTAAAACTTAACGGAATAAGTAACAGATGGTTAACGGTGTTAACTTGAATTTACGGGGTGTCACATCATCCCCTTGTTAAATGAATTTTCGTCCCGAAAATTACGTCGCGTCATTTATTGTCTGCAACGGAATAGAATAGAATAGAATAGAAGAAAGAAAATTTTCAGGTTGTCACATCATCCCCTTGTTAAATGAATTTTCGTCCCGAATATTACGCCGTGTCACTAGCTGTTTACAACGAAATGAAACAAAAGAAGAAAAAATTAATTCAGGTTGCCACATAAACAAACCAGAAATGACTATTTCTCATCCCCACACTTAAGTTCTACATTGTCCTCAATGTAGAGATAGAAAACATCTAAAAAAATAAAAGTAAAAATGCAAAAATAAAAGATAGAAAGGTGAACTGGAAAAGACTTAGCTGGTTTTGTGAAACGCGTAAGCTCCAAATCTTCAATCCAATTGCAGCTTCGATCGTATAGCATTTCGGTCGCGATCGAGCTTCACCGACACTCCCGAGATCCATCTTCATCTTCACAAATACAAACTCACCCGAATGGAGATTGAGTACGTGTGAGAATGATTTAAACCTGCAAAAACAAAAACAAGAATACCCGAGCGTAAAACTGACTCGACAAAAATAATTTTTTTTTTAAAAAAAAATAAAAATTTCGACTCAATATACAACTTCTATAAACCAATAAGAAACCTCCCCACACTTGAACTTAATCAGGAGGTTTCTCTTTGATCTGGACCCTATCTAACCCGTTCAATTCCACTCGGTCCACAAAAACATTTGAAAGTATAGGAGTAGAATTGAAAACAATTTGGCTAATTGATTTTAAAGCTCTAAACGGGCCGGACCACCAACATTTAAACTTTCCTGGAAAGAAACGGATCCATGGCATATACCTAAAGGATTGATCATGCTTAACTTTTAAGGGCTCTATCTTCCTAGGTTTGTAAAAACATTCATCCTTAACCCGACCTCGATCTTTCCTTTTACTTTCATTTGCCTTATCCCATGACTTAGGTAAACTAGGTATAGCTTTATCCTCGAAATGTTTCACGGGCCGGCTGTGGTGTTCCTCTTCTATCACCACACTTACTTGATGATCCCCACACTTAGTGTTTTCATAGGTTGTAGGGTCGATCATCTCTACTGGTTCATCTTCCAGAAGGCTATCTAAGTAAGTTAAGTCACCCTCGGTATCAATCACACCTAAATCACTATAATCGGGTAAACTATCTAACTCTAGATCTAAGAGAACATCCTCCTGAGATAAATGAACCTCTAACTCATCCTCATCTGTACCAAACATCCAGCCTAAGGAGTCTCCTAACTCAACTTCTTCCTCAGGCACTACATCCCTAACTAAGGATTCCCTATACTCAGCCCATTTTGCTACATCTAGATCATCATCAGAATCACTATCAACAGGATAAATAACATTTACGTTACCTGGAGGTGGGATTTCAGCATCCATTTTCGTCTCCAAGTCTGGGCTAATCGGGTCATCCTCTGCCTGCATCATCTGGTTGTACTCCTCAAGCTTTCCCTGCATGTACTCCTTCAACTGAGCGTCGATTTCCTCCTTACTCAATGAATAATCAACAACTGATCGACCCTTTCGTTCTACTAGTTCTACCTGACAAACCGGAGGTGGGACTGAAACGTCCATTGTAGTCTCCGGCTGTACGTGTGATTCCTGAGAAATCTCATCCTCACAAGACAAGTGTAAATTATCTTGTGACTCATTTAAAATATCATAAGAATCAAAAGAATAAGTAAAGTTAGAGTTATCGTTACCTGGCAAGCAAGGAGTGGGCTGTGTGTGCATGATCTCATCCGAATCATCATAAAAAGTATTGAACTTAGGATAAGGACAAAGATCATTACCTGATTCCTGTTGCAGCCTCTGACGCTGAACCTCTTCCAAACATCTCTCGCTTTCCTCTACAGCTTTATAAGAATTTTCCAGCATTAAATGGTTTTGCTGTACGAGGATTTCCTGCTCTGCTAACCTCTTTTGAGCATTGACATCATTAGACACTAACTGGGTTAGCAAGTCCTCTATTCTGCTCAACTTCCCGGAATCTCGCGGTTGAGGATCATAACTGACATTGTTAGACACCAGTTCCGTCAACAGGCCCTCTATTCTACTCAATCGCCCGAGATTTTGGGATGTTGAACACTCCTGTGAATAATATGTCTGTGCATGCATAAAGGAGTTAGTAACACAAGTTGGTGCGGAGGGCCTCGAATAATCTGGACATAAACAAGTAAAATGAGGTCCTCCGCAAATTTCACACATAGTTAAGTAACAAGAAAGACTCGATGGGGAGAAAAACAGAGAAAATAAAAACTACTCCTACGACTCAAACAAAACTAAAAAAACACGTGTGTAGCAGTTAAGACTCAAAAAGTTAATTAACGCAATTACCAAGAGTCCCCGGCAACGGCGCCAAAAACTTGATGCGTGTAATATATATATAAAATAACAAACAAAAACACCTAGTTTTAAATTTATAAAACCAAGACAAACTACTAAATCACACACAACCGGCAGTGGACCGGTCGAATGTAATATAGCGTACGTAAGTCCGGGTGTCGACCCACAGACTCTATATACTACGTTAAATTAACTAATAAAGACTCGACTAACTAAACACGACTTAAATAAAAGATTATTTGAAAAGTGGGGTTTTTGCTAAAAATAGAAACTTACTAAAAATAGAAACTTTCTAAATTAGGAAACTTACTAAAAATGGAAATTGGCAATTTGAAAGACGAATTTAAAACAGATTAGAGAAAACAAACCACCTAGGCTAGAATCATCGTTAACTTCAGTTATCGCTCACGTTGGACTAATGGTTATGGAACCGGGATCTAAATCTATTCACTTAAAAGCTTTCCTAATTAAGACCCTCGACCCTTTTCGAGAAGAAACCTAAAGGATAACTATTAAGTTATTAGCACACCGGTTATGGGATTAAGTTTCCTCACGGTTACCTAATCTGATTACACTTAATTGACTCGTACTAAAGACCTATCTCACAATACGATCCTTAAAGCCATTAAAACCCAACCATTTTATTTAACAAACAAAGTTAATAATTAACACTAAGCCGGAATTTTCACAAAAAACTAAACCTAGCAATTTAATTAACCAAGACTTGTTAATAACCTATCACCTCACGGATATCTAGGTTAGCTACACGTTATTACCAATTTAACTAATATTATTAAACCTATGGTTTTATTGCAAATCAACCACAATTAATCACAACGCAAGTTAATGACTAAAACGAATCCTATTACGTGACATAGACATTCACCAAGAATTCATGGAATAACAATATCAATCAAACCAATTCAAACATATATCATGCATCAAACGATTATAAAGATTCAAACTTAATTAAGCATAAACCATAAACAAAAATCAATCCAACATGAGTTCAAACATTCATTAACGAATCAACATAAAGCCTAGATGGTTCTAAGAGGGTTTAGCCAATCATAATCATACTAATAAACACAAATTCAAAAGTAGTGAACATGATTAAAACAAATAAAAACGAAAGAACAGTGTAACCCGAGTGATCTAGGATGCAATCTTCAATCCCACGAGCTTCCGTTGCTTGGTTTCGTCTCCGTAGCCTCCAAAAACACCTCCAAACTACTATTTTTCGTCTCCCATTCGTCCCTCGAGGCTAGGGTTTAAGTTAGAGGAGTTTATATAGTGAAACGGGCCAAAAACGCGTCAAAATAACCCTTCCACGCGACGCCACGCGGTGAGAAAAGGGGGGTTGGCCGCGTAGCGTCTTGACCCCCTTTTTCTGATCCAGATTTTCGTTTTCGCGCTCCGGTTCGCTCGTAACTCCGTTTCGCTCCCCGTTTTTTCCTACGGATTCGATTTTTCACGATCTATCCGTTTCTTTATCAACATGGGACCTACAAAACACAAAAACATTAGTTGTGCCAAAAATGATATAAAACATAACCGAAACGACACAAAATGCAATCAAACACAACTAGGGATTTATGTATAATTTATCCTTTATCAAACATCCCCACACTTAACCTTTTTCGTCCCTGAAAAAGCATGCACATAGAATCACAACTAATCAAGGCTTCAAATTTCATCACAGTTTCTCAAACAAGAACCGAACTAAGATAAACAATGGTGCGTTTACATAAACACCCTAACACTAGCTAATTAAGTTTCCCCTTATGTTTAATTTCAATTTAATTTAATCATTTATCTACAAGGTCTCACACAAAGGAAAAACAAGTCAGCCCGATTAATTGTTGCTTGACGAGGCACTGGATAAACCAAAAAGGTTTTCCTACCAAAATAACCTAAAGAACTTAACTAAGCTAAGAACTAGTGCCATATTAGGGTGGATTTTGATGGATGAATTTTGTGGGTATAGACTGTTTATTCTTTTTTTTTTCATAAAACAAGATCACCTCACCCAGGGGTGTCGTATCCAAGTCGCTATCCCGGAGGTAGAGCACATGAGGTCTTGGATCACTTGCCTTATATTTTTCATTTTTTTTCCTTTTTTTTTCATTTGAATTGGCTCTTTGAGCTCTTTTATTTAGCAGCTACTTTGAGCGCTATTCAGTACTATACCCGGTGGACATTTTATTTGCGGACGCGCCACTTCTTTCACAAGAAGTGTGTTATAAATCCTATAATGGCACTACCCCTTAACATATTTAAGTTCTCAAGCCTACAATGGTGCCTAATTTAATTTAGTTAAGGGCTTCTTATTCCTCCTAAGATGACGACCCACGAGATTCATGAAAAATTAACTTTCTATTAGTACACTTAGGGAAACTATCTCAGCTAATTGGGTTACCAAAAGTTTATCCCAATTCATCCTTTGTTTTTAAAACCACAACTCATTTGAAAAGCAGAATCAGTTTCCTATCAGTTTCCTATCATTTTCTATTAACGTCTTGACCCCCTTTTTCTGATCCAGATTTTCGTTTTCGCGCTCCGGTTCGCTCGTAACTCCGTTTCGCTCCCCGTTTTTTCCTACGGATTCGATTTTTCACGATCTATCCGTTTCTTTATCAACATGGGACCTACAAAACACAAAAACATTAGTTGTGCAAAAAATGATATAAAACATAACCGAAACGACACAAAATGCAATCAAACACAACTAGGGATTTATGTATAATTTATCCTTTATCAGACACCTTATGTTTAAATGTCATCATTTAATACCAGATCTAACGATCCAAAATCCAAATGTCTTCTTCAACTTTTTATAAAATTTAAACTTTCTAATTGAACTTCATTCATGAGATAGATGAGAAAATGGAATAAACAAGAGAATGAATTTGACAAGGGAATAAAATAGATTATTACTATTCCATTGTCTTGTTTGATTATCTATAGAAATGAAATAAATCATTATCTTTTGTTGTCTCGTATCTATAGAAAAAGAATGGAATGCAATTTATTCAAAACTAAAAAAAAGGCACAGGCCTCAAAATAAAGAAACAGTACCAAGTTTCACAACATAATTTATTATATTATGAAAAATAAAGCATTTTTAGCTAAAGAAACTTAATAAATGTTAGGGCTCGAAATCTTGACAGCAATGATTTAGTATCCTTATTACGCTGGATCTGGTATCCTTAGCGTGTGAGGATTGATGATCCTTAATGCTTATAAATATTGAATAACTAACTATTGTCTCATGTGTGTTTTAGATATTTCCAGTGCAAGTAACGTTCTCAAAGACTTAGTCCTACTTAAATATCGGTCGAGATAGTTGTGGAATTAGTTCGGAACGTGGTCAAAGCTTTCAACGGCTTCAAGCTAGCTTTTAGGAACCTTTTTGATTATTTTAAACTATATAATGAGACTATGACTTAGCTCACCACACGTGATTTTTCACACTTATCTTCCTCTCTCGATTGAATTCTCTGCAACACACACATTCTTGTACCAAGCGGCCATATTTCTCGAGTTGTATTCATTATTTCTACATTAATAAATCGATGATAGACGCTTGTCATCACCCGAGGTTTTTATGCCGGCAATCTCTTCTTGATCAAGGGTTTTTCCTCGTATAAATCATCGTGTTCATTGTTAATTTCTGCATATTATTCATTAAAACACACTACCTTACTTTACTAATTTGGTTTACCGATTTTTGACTAAAATAATAAACAACAAAAAGTTTTCAAGAAAAAAATTTAATATTCATCACGAATTTGCCTAACTAAAATAAAGTAAAAGTATTTCAAAATCCGTCATATATCACATCAAACACTATTGTCAAGCATGTTCTTTACCCATCCAAGTTTGCGGTCTTATCAACTTTATAAAAGATTACAAGCAACTCCTCATTCTCTGTGAGCTTAGTAGCTTACACACAACCTTGTCACACTCGCGAATAGTCAAACCCTCAACTTTGTCTATCTCCACAAAAAAAGTTGTTGCACATTTCCTCTCTATTGCTCTCCATTCCAAACATTCTGCACCAATTATTTCCATTGACTCTTTCAAGCTTTTCATTAGAGGATCTCAATTATTGCGTCTTTTTCTCTTTTGTTGCATACTTTATTCTTCTCTAGAAGCAGAATACGAAGGGTTGTTTAGTGTCTGATCAACATCTATATCATCTAACCCATCTCCAATTGTCTATGGTTCTTCTCTATTTATGTCGGATAATATATCAGCAACAGTTTGAGAGTCTCTTCCATTTGCTCTATCCTTGCCAAACACAATGCACAAGTCCCAGTAATGAGGAAAGCTCTTTCCTCTCCATTATACTGTATTTTTATGCACCTGACAAGCCACATTATCATGATTGGAGTTAACAAAAACATAAACATACGAATATGAGAGTAGATACAAAACCTAATAATGATATATATAATTCCTAAAAGTTCTATGTTTATAAACATTATCAACAAGTATTATTATGAATTAATTGTTCATCAATTGTTCATTATTACTTATTTAATTTACTATATTACTTTGACTTTGATATCTTGGTAGATGCTAAAAATCCTCCTTGTCCTATGTTTATAAACATTATCAACCAGTATTATCATGACAAGAAAATTGTATTATAAATTACATGTATAAAAGCTTGCCAAACAGTTTGGAGAGCTTCGAGCATGTCGTAATTGTAATCCTCCCCAAAACCAGTTGCATTGTTCCACGCTAGCATGTCATGCACGACAGACCAATCACTTCTAAATGTCTTTACAGGAGACTCTATATGTGGTTTTGTTTTTATGCCAGCTTCTGGAAGCAAGGTGAGTAGTTGCTCCACTGGGTTGAAGAAGCCAGGTTTAAAACCGTTACCTTATTTGTAATTAGGACCCGAATTAAGCACCTCGGGCATGGCTGCAACAAGCTTCTCATCTTCCTGTTTGTTTCGTTTTTTTTTTGTTTTTTTTTTCTGGATCCCTTTCAGAATAAAGTTGTGGTTTCATATCTTCACACAAAACATTAATGTTGTATAAATAATATAAACATTAAAACATTTAAATGATGTACAAACAAAAAGAAGATAATAGTCACGTAAAGACATTCATATTATTTCTAAACAAACAATTTAATAAACATTATGAAAAGAACATCACTAAAAATAGAGTAATCTAAGCAAAGTAATGATGTCTTATGTCCATGTTTTAAGCATAGATGTTTCCAAAATTTGTATGATGTTTGTCTATTCATTCGAGGTCCATAGTTTGTAATATGAAATGGGCTATTCAATTACGTATGCTAACCGGACATGTGAAATTTGATTTCCTTTGAATGGGCCTTTCTATTCTTTATCCTAGTCCATTATACCAAACATTACATTTTTTTCTCTCATTCACTCACAAACAACTGAACCGTAGATTTCCAAATGTTTTCAATCTCCTCCACCTAAAACCACTAACAACATTTCATAAAATTAACAAAACCCACTCACGTAGTTTTGTATAATCCACTTGAATGCTCAAAGGTTATACGGGGTGGGTGGCGAGGGAGACGAACTTGTAATTATAATACATAAGGATGATTTCTGAAGTAAGGAACCATGCATAGTGTAAGGGTTGCTATTAAAAAATAGGGTTATTGGATTTTAATACTCCTAACTATGGGGTATTGGCCGCTGCCACTCCCAACTAAAGCCCTCACTCTCACCACTCCCAACTTAATATTACCCTTGTTATATCACCCACGTCGTTAAAAAACACTAACACCGTTAGTGTTTGGGTCAAAAGTGTCACTTTCTTAAGTTAAAGGGAAACATTTTATATTTAGTTTAATATATATCACACCCATCACCACCCACTACCCATCACCGATCAGCATCCACCAACTCCGATCACCATCACCACCACCCATCCTCGCCACCAACTCCGGTAACTTTCCGGCAACTCCAGTCACCACCTCCAACTCCGATCAACCTCCTACCACACCGCCACCGCCACACCTCATCATCTTCCACCACCTCTATCACCAACCATCCTCCATATCCACCTCTATTTCAACACCCGCCACCACCATCATACTTCTCGATCTTCATCTTTCTAATCGAATTTATATAGATGAATAGCTGTCATAGAAGTCTCTAGGGTATTAATAGTTGGTTACGGAGAGGGTTCGCATGAAACCATAACAACGTTTCATTAAGCGTAAAATGGTCGATCCAACAGTGTGTATATAATCCTATATATAATGCATTTGGTGATTGGTGTTTTGAAGAACATCCGGTCACAAGTTTGTTTGGTTACTTTTTAATTGTATAAAATCGTTTCTTCTCAATTAAATATCCCATTCTGCACACCATGTTAAAAAAATTGTTTCATTAACCTACTGGATAGGTTTCAAACTACTTAAACCGGAATCACAGTTTCGGTATCCTGGATCGATTGAATCAATAAAGGTTTTACACGAGAAGTATTATGATGATGGATGTTGATATAGAGGTGGGTATGGAGGATGGGTGGTGATAGTGGTGGTTGAAGACGACGAGGTGTGGCGGTAGCTGTGTGGTAAGAGGTTGATCGGAGTTGGTGGTGGTGACCGGAGTTGCCGGAAAGTCACGGGAGTTGGTGGTGGTGATGGGTGGTGGTGGTGGTGACGGGAGTTGGTGGCGGTGATGGGTGGTGGGTGGTAATGGGTGGGATATATATATTAAACATAATATCAAATGTTTCCCCTTAACTTAAGAAAATGACACTTTTGACCCAAACACTAACTGCGTTAGCGTTTTTTAACGACGTGGGTGATATAACAAGTGTAATATTAAGTTGGGAGTGGTGAGAGTGAGGGCCTTAGTTGGGAGTGACAACGGCCAATACCCCATAATTGGGAGTATTAAAATCTAATAACCCTAAAAAATAAAAGAGAATCAAGATTTGAAGATTACTTGAAGTCGAGGACTCGCATTTCATCAGATTTCAGAATTAAAGACGATTTATACAAATTTCAAGTTTCATCTTTCTGTTAGATCTGTAATCGATGATTACTAGAATAGATTTTATTCTAGATTTGTGGTTAGCAGATTTGTGGGTAGTTGGAACTATTCTTTTGGTTTGAAATAAGAAACCAAGCATATTTACTATCATATTTATTTTGAATTGCAAAATTTGTAATGAAGTAGTGAATTGAACGTGGATTGCATAGGTGGAAAAGGAACATAATGCATATTCATATGTTATGTTGGAAATTCTAAGATTGGTCCCATGTATTAGAACCTCAAAGAAAGAATAATATTTATGATATTATTGAAAATATAGTTTTTATTTGACATAACATATGTTGATATTATGACAAAGCATATGCTGAATAGGAATTACGCTAGCGGATTGTTAATTAATTTTTTTTTTTGCTTCAGTTTCTAACTTGTTATTTCATCAGATGAAAGTGAAATTTGCATTTTAATGGTAAATTAGATGCAAGTTAAACATGACAAAACCTGGGGATTTATAGGTGATCTTATCAAATGGGTTCTCTAGAGCCAAGAAGATAAGTGTATATGTAGCAGATTTAAGTCCTCTAGTAAATAAGTACTCATTTATGACAAGACAAACAAAATGTGGTCTTGTAAATTTTTATGCGAAGGATCTAGGGAGGTTTGTTATCATCCTAGGACTAAGGATAATAATTGGGAAGAATATATCAATAACACAATCTCAATCATTACATTGAGAAAACGTTAAAAAAATACAATCAGTTTGAATGTTCTCTAGTTAATACTCCTAATATCAAAGTTATGCCTAGTCAAGGTTAATCTATTTTATAGATGGCATATTTAAAGCAATTGGTTGTCTAGTACATGCGGTGTCTACAACCAGGCTTAATATAGACTGTACTTTGGGGAAACTGAGTAGATTTACCAGTAATCCATGCACACTTTATTAAAAAGTTGTGAATAGATTGTTTAAATACCTAAGAGAACCATGCACAATGGTTTGTGTTATTATAGTTTTACTTCAATTATAGACTGGTATTCTAAAACAAGTTGAATAACTAGGTGAATAAGTATTCTCTCTTGGGGAGGTTACAATATTTGACAATGGAATGTTAGTTTGTAGTGTTAGCCTCAAATGGTAAAAAAGTTGAATAGCTAAGATTTGATCTTTAAGATTTCATTTAGGTGTGATATCACCAATATCTATCATGTGTCATAGTGCTAACTAATGCTTATAGTCTGGTGTATAATGGAAAGTTTAGATGGTTATGTGTTATACATAGCATGATTAAACTAAAGAGTTAGGAAGAGATCTTGTGAATAAATCAGCCATATGGATGGGTTTAAAGTCCATAATTTAATATCCTATGTCAAGATACGCAATTCCCATCTAATACAATGTTAGGTGCAGAATTTAATATGGAAAGCTTGTCATAGAGATATTAGAACACATTATCATAAACATCCCAAGGGTTGTGTTCAGACTGCAATATAAAGGAGGTTGAAGTATAAATTCTTAATAGCTCATTGATAAATTGCAGTGTAGGTGTAAGAGTAATGAGCTACCTATAAGCGTATGAACTTTAGCCGCTTTAAGAAGCTTGGACTTGGTTTTGATATACTCTTTGAAAGATTGGACCCAAGCTAGCAAAATATAGTGTCCGGGAAGAACATACGAATTTGTAAACTTGTGTGTGTATTATCTTCATGTATTCATTTTGAGTAGAAATGGTTCAATCCATAACACACCTCAATATTCGAATATTTGGAATATGTAATATACTAAGATGAAATTCAATCGTCACGACATTTCATTTATGTATAAGTTTATGTTTCTGTTAGAAGTAATTTAAGTTAATCATGGATATCACTAAAATAGGGGAGGATTGTTGGCAATTCTATATATTCGATGTGATTAACAATTATACTGACTTAGTCAAAATCAAACATGATCTATTTTTCTTTTTCTCACAAAAATTCATTTTTTTTTCTTAAGAAACTTTAAGTCTTATCCGATTAAGCTTATGATATGTATCATCAAATAGTTTAATCTAAAAGTGCTAATCACGATTCTTAAAGCAATATAAGGCCTCGTTTGTTTTTTTAAGAGCTTTAAGTCTGAATCTGAATACCACATCTGAATGTTAAGAGGTGGTTCAAATGTCTGAATTCTGAACCATTAAGAGGTAGAGGCTAGAGACGAACCTCCAGTTGTCGGAGATGGAGCCTAGTCTCCGGGTTAGAAGTTAATGGAGGCCGAAGACAAACATATGTTTTTTTTTTGGTTAAGAGGTTTTCAGACCCACTAAAAGCTCTTACTGGTTCAGATGCTATTAAGACGCTGAACCTCTTAATGCCAGAAAAAAAACAAACAGCCCCACATCTGATTACGTCTGACCGAATCAGACGTTTTCCTCTATTCAAAGAAAAGAGACAAAAACAAATAGGACCGAAGTTCTTATTCTTGTAAATTTTGATTCTTCGTATCCTCAATATCTAACATTATGTTCTAACGGTAACAAAATGACCTATCATTTTGGACGAATATGCCCAACCCAACTTAAAATCAATAGAAAACAAAATTTGGTTGCAAGATCCAATCCACACATAATTGTTTTAGATGAAAAGATGTCTCTATTTTGACTTCTTATGGGTATAATTTTGTTGATCACAGTTGTAATTGGCATCTTCATACGGCGGGCCATGGTGGCATAAGTCCACCGACACCCCACATGCCCTTTCAAGTTTCTCCCTCAACCAATTTATATTTAACATTATCAGGACAAAATAGTTTTTATTTTGAAGGGTGATGTTCTTCTCATCAAAAAATTAACAGTAGCACAACAAAATAGGTTTTATTTTAAAATGATTAATAATTCACACACACTCATTAATCTCTAATATAAAAAAGAAAAACAAAAAAAACTTTAAGTGTCATCTTTTTAAAGCTTCTAGTTTATGTGGTATCATTTGAGAATTTTTTTCACAATAATAATTTTTTATTTAAAATATGTATATAAAATAAATTATAATAACACTAATTACATTTTGGTCCCTTAATATATAAGAGAATTTTAAAAAATTAAAAAGTAATTTTATTTTCAACCCTCTACTACTAGGGATATATATACATGAGTCTGTTTTTATTTAATAAGGTATAAAATTCTCATAATAGTGATTTTCTATTTATAATATATATATATAAAACATATTATAATAACACTAATTACATTTTGGTCCCCTAATATCTTGGAGAACTTAAAAAAATTTAAAAGTTATTACATTTTAAACCCTCTGCTACTAGGGATATACATGAGTTTTTTTATTTGATAGGATATAAAAATAAAAGTTAAAAATAAAGTTGGTAATAATATACAATTAATGACCTAAGTGCTTTATAAACATACATAAACTTTTGTTCTGTTTTACCACAGTTTTGTCTCAAAACTGATTGGAATCGTAATAAATTTCCTTAAACCACAACTTAAGTTTGTGTTCCCGAGTGTAGCGTGGGCACTAAACTAGTCTATGCTATATCTTTTGGTAAGACAAAAAAGTTAAAGCAATCATCTTTGATGAACCCAAGCAAGTCGATTTACATTTAGGAGTTGTTTGGTAGCATCTGAATAACATCTGAATAGCCAGTAAGAATGTATCTCTTAATGGTTTAAAAATCCATTATAAGTTAAGTTTTAAAAATATGATGAATTGGGTGAGGTTTTACCATTCAGATGTTACCTCTTAACCATTCAACATTTTTTATCACTTAATGATGCAGAGGCATTGAACTATTAAAAGGTAAGTCTTTGAATGACCATTAAGATGCTACCAAATACCCCCTTAGTGTGATACCGATGAGATGGTCATAAGTCATTTGGAATTGTTGGAAATCAGTTATTTAAGAATAAATATAAAAAGCATCTCATTTAAAATTATGTATCACATGTTTTAAGAAATTACACTTTTATCTTTACGCTATCATTCACCAACTCACCGTGGTCGTGGATTCTTATGTAACATCACACGTTGGTTGTATATGAGGAACAAAGACTTTCTTATAAGTGTTTGGTATGTTTACCATCATGATACGTTTAAAACCATGAGAAGATGATGGTTCATACCGACCAAACCGAATAATATTATGGTGTGGTGACGCTAGGTGTTTACAGCTTACATCTTTTTTTTTTAAAAAATAACTATATTTATTAATCTCATGTGTAGTAGTGAGTAGTGACATACTATTTCATTGAGTATTTAAGTTTATATATAAACGAAGCTTAAGTAAATGGGGTATTAGTTTTTAAGTACTTGAGGTATTGGGTATGTAAAGAAAGAGAAACGAGGGATGTGCTTGAATAAATAACAAACATAAGGGTGTAATATGGACCATGTGATAACTGAAAAGTGAAAATAATGATCGAATGTTTGATTAAGTACAATTATTGAGTCCCATGATACTTTATCGGTGATGACTGATAACTACACTTACGTATTTTATTAACTAGGTTTTTTCCCGTGTAATACACGGGTTGAATGATAAAAACGATATTTTTTATTAATATAGAAGATTGTTATTAAAAAAGCTAAATCAAATAAATATAAATAATTATTTAAGTTTGATATAATTTAATTATTCTATTAAAGATGTATTATTACTATTAAAATAAGTAATATTATTAAAATTACGATTATATCAAATGAATATATTTGAAATCCAAAATAAATAAATTTAGTATTTTCATAACGATTATTCAAATTAAAAAATTATCTAAATCCTACTAAAAAGTAGTTATAAGATATAAATAGAGATTAATGATACAAGTTTTTTCATTTTTTTTTCAAAAACATATTAAAATATATTAATAAGATATATGTTAAATATCGTGTTAAATTCAAACCCAGAAACTCAGTTGAAGATCCGCATAAAATAATATATAGGAAGAATGTGAGTTTGACACATAGAAAAAATCCTAGGTGGACATGCTATAATCATGTCATGTGTATTTGTTACTCAATTATTAGAATAGGTAGATTTAACTACAAATTATATTTATAAATATAATATATAAATATATAATTTATGAATTTAATGAATAGTACACTTTTATATTTTAGACTTTAACATAATTTTTTTTATTAGTTTTCATCTTTACTTCATTTGTGTTGTGACGTGAGAACCGATGATTTTTTATTTGTTTAGGTTTTCTACCAAAGAATAAACAGAGACACTATTGTTTCTGTATGAAATTTTCTGTTTCGGCCGATTATGTTGTCTTTGTCTTCGTTTTTTTCCGATTTGCGTCTTTTGATGATGTTCGGTGGTCGTTACGAGGGTGGATGGTGGCGTTTTCTACTGTTTGATCTACGATTCCAATTGCGACACCCCGCCCGGCGGCGGAAACACCGGGCTGTCATTGGAATTGGATATCCATAGTAAACAAAGCACATGGTATTTATTTATTACGTTTAATAATGATATAGTAAGTTTAGAACATCAGTCTTAAATGGATACGACAAAAGTAATAAAACCGGAACAGTAAATGCAATCGTCCTTATTAATTAAACTAGGTCCAAGGCAATCCTATGTCTTGGCAAAAGCAGCAAAATAATCATAAGCATCACCTGAAATATGTGAAAATAAAGTTAGCTATTTAAAGCTAGTGAGTAAAACCCAAATTGAATAGTAATAGTATTGAAATCCGAGATCAACAAGATATGCTGCGCAATCCCACATGTATAGTAATTTCGTAATATCACCCTACCAGGACCCCTAGAATAGAATAGCACACCAACCACAATAGAAACCATAGTATCTCGTTTAGCCATTTGTCATGAGAACCACTCATGTAATAAATAATGATAACTTTTAATAACCGTCGTTTACCGTCTCGATATATAAGTCATCATTTAGCAATTTAGGGACATGGCATAGTATAGCATCATAGCATAGCAACATAGTATAGCAACATAGCATCTCGACATAGTAAACATGGAATTAGAAAGGCCGGGTTTAAATCACCTATCGATGTTGTACAAGCAGGTGGGTTTGTCAAACCATTAGCGCTAACATTGTACCGGTGGGATTACAAAGCAATAAAACTACTTTTAACTAACACATAAGATTGCATCAAGCCGCGAACTAGATTAACATATTTGTATGATCTCTTTTAGAAAACGAATAGAAAACGCAATATAGTAAAAGACATATTTCAGCCCCAAAATAGTAAAATGGAAAAAGGGGAGTGAGTTTACTCACCTTGAAATCCAAAGATAATAGTAACATTAGAATCGCAACTAGAGAGATTCGAGGATCGCCCAGATATTAGAATCACCTAATTAACCGGGAGAACCTAATTTAGAAACGAAGCAAGTAACGTAAGGGGTAACTTTGTAAAAATGTAACTAAGTTTGCCAACTGTTCCAATTAAATACCTGAAACTTTATTTGTCTCTCTAATGTCACTGAAGTTTCATTAAGTGTTCCAATCCTATGTACTAATTTTACGATTATTTGAATTTTTAAAAATTGAGTTGGGCAAATGAAATATATATAAACTTTGGATACTATTTTATGATTATTTTTGTTCAACTTGACTTAAACTCAATAAATTTAGAACTTTGTTATTAAGTTGAAAATTCATAATCTTCACTTTTAGATCCCGATTCAAATTGATTGGAAAAAAACTTTCACGTTTTTATAATCATCATTCATGTATGTTTCATATGCCCAACTCAATTTTAAAAAAATCAAACATTTGTAAAAATATTACATAAGATTGGAACACTTATGAAACTTCAGTGACTTTAGGAAGACAAAAAAAGTTTGAGGTATTTAATTGGAACAGTGAGCAAACTTGGTTACATTTCTATGACATTTTCCCGTAACGTAATAACTAGAATCAAGAAAATAGAACTTCTACGGTTTTGGATTTGGGGTTTTAGGGTTTAAAATTATAAATTTGAAATTAGGGTTTTCAAAATATAATCTTAGGGTTTCAAATCCAATTTGGGGATTTACGGTTTCAAATCCAATTTAGGGTTTTGAAATCCAATTTGGGGATTTAGGGTTTCAAATCCAATTTAGGGTTTCAAAATCCAATTTGGGGATCTAGGGTTTACAATATAACTGCACTTTTGGATTAAAAGTATTTTATAAGAATGCGTTTTTATTTTCTTTAAATAGTATTTGTAATAACATGTATATATTTTTATTTATATACATCTTAAAAGGTATGTAGTATAAAAGAAACTATTTATTAGTTTAGTGTTAGCAAATAGGTAAAAAAGGTTCAAAATTAAATTAAACAGAAAGTGGTTGAAGTGGAACTCGAACCCGGGTCATCACACACACACACATGTGACATACCCACTGAACTAAAGATCATTTTTGTTTATTAATTCGACTGTTAAAAGTTTTAATCTTTATTAAACAACAAAACCCGTTTTCTTTTCAAGCCCTAGAACATAAATCCATCCGATTCGAGTTCACCTGTTAACCACTACCAAATTGAACATAGGGCTTTTGATGTACACAGATTCGCGAGTATTTTGATATAATCAACATACCTGTTTGAAGATTGAATCGAAAGAAGAAAGAACAAGAAGCGACGGCTATGGTGAGATCACAGTCAGATTGATGATGAAATTAGCGTGGAATTGAGATAGCAGGGAGCAATAAAGTGACCAGGAGATAGTTTTGCCCAAGGTTTGAGAAATCAACTGTTGTTGTAACTGATCGATCCATAGAAGCGATTTCATTGAGGAGTTTACGGATCAAACGACTTGATTTTTGGTTATGGACAGAAATTGAATTGATGAAATCGTTTCAAATGATATTACGGTCAATTTAGCATTAAAGAATTGAATTATTAGGAATTAATGCGATTAATTCGTGTAATTGAACCAAGATTGAAACGGGTTTTAAGAATTTGATTTGAAACGGATTCGTTTCCGTAGTAACTACACTTTAAAGGTGCTCGCGAGTTCGATTACAACATAAGGAAGATTTTACCGGCTTTTGATTTGAATAAAAGTAGTTAAAACGTTTGATTTGGGGCTCGCCGGAAAACGGCGATTGGCCGGAAATGTCTGCCGGAGCAGAGCCGGAAACACGGGCTCGCAGCAACAAAGGGGGGGGAATTTCTTATTTACACCTTTGGCCCTTCGAGTTTTAAATGTTGATATAAATGGTTTAACACTTTAAATACAAGTTTCAAAGTTGGCATAAATGACCCCAAAGTTAGATTAATGATTATGTTTTAACTAACCAATTTAATCACTTTAACTCGTAACATTTATATAAGTGACGTTTTGTGTTTTTACTTCATTCTTGACGTTAATGGTTATTTTGAGACATTGATAGTATTTATTTTTTAATAATTTTCTTTTACGAGCTATATATATTTATTCATATATATATTTTGAGATGTAATTGTTCCACAATTATTTATTTGATATCCGTGGATGTTTTGCAACGAAAATTTAATTGAGACGGGAATAACGTAGAATTAATGCGTTCATTCATAATAATAATAATAAACGTTACACTTTGAAGAAAATAAATACAATTACAATTTAAGGGATAACGATTTCGGGTTCGAGTCGGGTATTCGGGTTCGGGTTTGGCGCAGATGTCACAGTCTCCCCTCCTTATAGAAATTTCGTCCCGAAATTTGCTCAAACCGAAGTAGAAGAAGATGAAGCAAAAAGATGAGGATACTTAACATTCATGTGGTCTCAAATTCATGTTCACCTTTTGAGTTTTAACGATCATTAACGATTGATATATGATTACGCTTGAGTTGGTTGACTTCACGGTCCCTAATTTCCAATGGCCGTTCATAACTTGCATCGGTTCATTATCGATATGCACAATGAATTTTTTTTTTATCGGATAAGTACTTATTAAAATTTAGAAACATGAAGCACGAGATGATCACTGCCCACTTCCGTAGGGAGTTTCATCTCGCAAGAAACTCTTGAGAATTCGATCAATGGAAAAAGAGCATTTTGATTGAGACACGATTTTAAATAACAGGGTTAAGAAGTTATTTATTTTTAATTTGCTTTGTCTCATTGAGAATTGTTTATTTAACTCTTTTCACTTATAAGAGTTCGGTTGAACTATTTGTATGTAGATTCGAATAAATTTTATTTGCTACTCAATATAGGAGTAGAATAGGATACCAACTTACCAATGAAATATTTTAAGTATATGGATTTAAAATTATTTAAATGATCATCGAGAATAGCCGTGACTAATAGAATGTTTGAAACGAATTAAGTAACCTTACACATAGTAAAGTGACTTATATGCAATTAGTAAAATGAGTAAACAAGTCAAGTGAAAATAAGATGATTAAATATGGCCTTGCTACACAAGACAAAACTTACTATAGTTCCCATGCACCAACTTTCATAATTCCGTGTGCACCCGTAATTACTTCAGTTTTGCATGGACTCCACAGTTCATTCGATCACGTGCTAGTCGGAAGTACACAACAATTTTAGGTTAAAATAATGATACGTATAGATATTGTTGTCATACTTGATAGAAATAGTACTTGGGAAAATCATATTAAGATGAAAAGTAGATTGATGATTTAGAATAAACTAACGTCCATTAGGTAGGCATTGCCCATATAAATAACTTCGTTCAACGATATAGATAGTCAAATTCAGGTACTAGGATAGTAACACTTAAGTTTTTGAAAATCTGACTTTATGTGTGTAAGATGTAATAATGTAGTTTATTGAGATCTTTAGAAAAATTAGTTTCAAGAAAATTTGATAATGCGGATAATCAAATTTATAGTTCGAATGAATAGATCACTTAGTTTCAATTGGATTTAGCTTTTAAGGTGTTTGTATTTATATGACCGGCAGCTTTAGGTAAACCAAATGTGTTGACTATGGAGGTAAACAAGTTTATAAGAGATGATACCGTTTTTATATAATGTAGTTTTAAAAGCTAACTAAAAAGTTGAAAGTTTTGGTCTTTACCATAGATAAAAGGATTGATTTGAAAATAAACGGCACAATTTAAGTTATAAGTACTTGCTATTGGAAAAACAGAAGACATGATGTTTGTTGGCAAGTCTTTGTGTCATATCTGAGAAAACGGGAAATGTTGGTGTAAATATTTGGCCGACATTAGAATGACCAATCACTTTTTAAAGAAACAATTTATCACGAAATTTATATGTATATATATATCTATATTTTTTTTTCAAGGTACTAAGACCAAAAGGTTATTAAAATATATATATTTTTTTTAAATATATATATATATATGTATATATATTTGTTTGGGAAAATAAAAAAATTATTTTAATAGAATCGAATAACGTTAGTTTTACAAAGTCCATTGATTACACGTTGTGTTAGGGTAACGAGTTTATAAATGAAACACATTGGGTTTGGATTAGTTCATGAAGACTAGTTGCGTAGAATTTCGTTGGTGGTCATATGTATAGATGAAAACATTTAGTTGAATGAGTTCGGGAATAGTTGTGTAAGGAGTTCTCGTTAAATTTGGATAACGAATTCATGGATAGCATCGTCTAGTTGATTAACGAGTACTTGTTTTGATGGTTAGTTCATAATTTGGTAGTAGATTTATAGTTGTAATGATAGATTAGAAATTGGATTAGAATCTTGTAGTTAGATGAGTGGTTTTGAATCTATTTGAGTGTAGAAGTCAAGTTGAAGTATACGTTCGATTCAAATACATTAGCTTATAAGAATAGCAAAATCCGTTAGCTTTTATTTAGTTATGGAATTTGGCCTTGACTAAAACTTAGAAATCATAAAGAACCCTTGATTGGAGAGTCGATAACTGATTTAGGATTAGAAATACGACTTAGAATTCGGTAATTGATATATGCATGATCTGAAGTTTTGGATAATTCGATTGAGGTATGTCTTAGTTTTGACTTGAAATGTTTGGTTTACAACGGTGTAATTGTGTTATATGGATAAGCTAGCGAGTATATCGCATAAGTATTATTGTAGCTTAGAAAACAAATGGAATGATGAAACGTAGAATAACACGGTTTTGTAGCAACATCTTTGACCGATAGAAACATCCGATGTAATAATAGCAACTCGTTCCACTTAGAATATCATAGAATCTTTTGAAACATACCATAGAAAATCACGTAGAAACTTTAGAAACTTTAGAAATTTCGATTAAATGAAATAGTGATAGTACTTAGAACATCATAGAATCCTTTGAACATATCATAGAAAATCACTTAGAAACTTTAGAAACATTAGTAAATGAAATTGGAATATTATTTGAATCACTATAAAAATTCATAGAAATAATTATAAATCATAGGAATGAAAATCATAGAATCATTAAGAAATTGAAATTTCGACGACTTAGGAGTGTGTCTTGGTTTTGGACACTAATGACTTATCAAAGTGCTAAGTTCGTTTTTCAACGTATTCGAGAAGGCGTGCTTTAGCCTATAGGTTCACACTCATCTCGTACATCCCCAGGTAAGCATACAGGTCTCTTAAAGAGATTTATACGAAATGCTTTGCCTTAGACAGGATGTCCGTGATACAGGCGTTCCCCCTTCCGGATTGCACACGTTCCCACGTTTTCAAACTTACTTAAGACGATGACGAGATTCCACAAAGAGAAGATCCCAATCATACAGACGAGTCTCTTGTAGCTCCCTCGCGAAATCGGATCAGAAATGAGATTAAGAAAAGCATAGAAAGGTTCGTAGAAGGAAAACAAATAAGTTCAAAAGAATTCCTAAGTACAACTATTTGCACTAAGGACTCTTAGGTTATAGTCTAGGTCGGTGAGTTTCTAATACCCTATCCTAGTTCCCTATAACCATGGCTCTGATACCAACTGCGACACCCCGCCCGGCGGTGGAAACACCGGGCTGTCATTGGAATTGGATATCCATAGTAAACAAAGCACATGGTATTTATTTATTACGTTTAATAATGATATAGTAAGTTTAGAACATCAGTCTTAAATGGATACGACAAAAGTAATAAAACCGGAACAGTAAATGCAATCGTCCTTATTAATTAAACTAGGTCCAAGGCAATCCTATGTCTTGGCAAAAGCAGCAAAATAATCATAAGCATCACCTGAAATATGTGAAAATAAAGTTAGCTATTTAAAGCTAGTGAGTAAAACCCAAATTGAATAGTAATAGTATTGAAATCCGAGATCAACAAGATATGCTGCGCAATCCCACATGTATAGTAATTTCGTAATATCACCCTACCAGGACCCCTAGAATAGAATAGCACACCAACCACAATAGAAACCATAGTATCTCGTTTAGTCATTTGTCATGAGAACCACTCATGTAATAAATAATGATAACTTTTAATAACCGTCGTTTACCGTCTCGATATATAAGTCATCATTTAGCAATTTAGGGACATGGCATAGTATAGCATCATAGCATAGCAACATAGTATAGCAACATAGCATCTCGACATAGTAAACATGGAATTAGAAAGGCCGGGTTTAAATCACCTATCGATGTTGTACAAGCAGGTGGGTTTGTCAAACCATTAGCGCTAACATTGTACCGGTGGGATTACAAAGCAATAAAACTACTTTTAACTAACACATAAGATTGCATCAAGCCGCGAACTAGATTAACATATTTGTATGATCTCTTTTAGAAAACGAATAGAAAACGCAATATAGTAAAAGACATATTTCAGCCCCAAAATAGTAAAATGGAAAAAGGGGAGTGAGTTTACTCACCTTGAAATCCAAAGATAATAGTAACATTAGAATCGCAACTAGAGAGATTCGAGGATCGCCCAGATATTAGAATCACCTAATTAACCGGGAGAACCTAATTTAGAAACGAAGCAAGTAACGTAATAACTAGAATCAAGAAAATAGAACTTCTAGGGTTTTGGATTTGGGGTTTTAGGGTTTAAAATTATAAATTTGAAATTAGGGTTTTCAAAATATAATCTTAGGGTTTCAAATCCAATTTGGGGATTTACGGTTTCAAATCCAATTTAGGGTTTTGAAATCCAATTTGGGGATTTAGGGTTTCAAATCCAATTTAGGGTTTCAAAATCCAATTTGGGGATCTAGGGTTTACAATATAACTGCACTTTTGGATTAAAAGTATTTTATAAGAATGCGTTTTTATTTTCTTTAAATAGTATTTGTAATAACATGTATATATTTTTATTTATATACATCTTAAAAGGTATGTAGTATAAAAGAAACTATTTATTAGTTTAGTGTTAGCAAATAGGTAAAAAAGGTTCAAAATTAAATTAAACAGAAAGTGGTTGAAGTGGAACTCGAACCCGGGTCATCACACACACACACATGTGACATACCCACTGAACTAAAGATCATTTTTGTTTATTAATTCGACTGTTAAAAGTTTTAATCTTTATTAAACAACAAAACCCGTTTTCTTTTCAAGCCCTAGAACATAAATCCATCCGATTCGAGTTCACCTGTTAACCACTACCAAATTGAACATAGGGCTTTTGATGTACACAGATTCGCGAGTATTTTGATATAATCAACATACCTGTTTGAAGATTGAATCGAAAGAAGAAAGAACAAGAAGCGACGGCTATGGTGAGATCACAGTCAGATTGATGATGAAATTAGCGTGGAATTGAGATAGCAGGGAGCAATAAAGTGACCAGGAGATAGTTTTGCCCAAGGTTTGAGAAATCAACTGTTGTTGTAACTGATCGATCCATAGAAGCGATTTCATTGAGGAGTTTACGGATCAAACGACTTGATTTTTGGTTATGGACAGAAATTGAATTGATGAAATCGTTTCAAATGATATTACGGTCAATTTAGCATTAAAGAATTGAATTATTAGGAATTAATGCGATTAATTCGTGTAATTGAACCAAGATTGAAACGGGTTTTAAGAATTTGATTTGAAACGGATTCGTTTTCGTAGTAACTACACTTTAAAGGTGCTCGCGAGTTCGATTACAACATAAGGAAGATTTTACCGGCTTTTGATTTGAATAAAAGTAGTTAAAACGTTTGATTTGGGGCTCGCCGGAAAACGGCGATTGGCCGGAAATGTCTGCCGGAGCAGAGCCGGAAACACGGGCTCGCAGCAACAAAGGGGGGGGAATTTCTTATTTACACCTTTGGCCCTTCGAGTTTTAAATGTTGATATAAATGGTTTAACACTTTAAATACAAGTTTCAAAGTTGGCATAAATGACCCCAAAGTTAGATTAATGATTATGTTTTAACTAACCAATTTAATCACTTTAACTCGTAACATTTATATAAGTGACGTTTTGTGTTTTTACTTCATTCTTGACGTTAATGGTTATTTTGAGACATTGATAGTATTTATTTTTTAATAATTTTCTTTTACGAGCTATATATATTTATTCATATATATATTTTGAGATGTAATTGTTCCACAATTATTTATTTGATATCCGTGGATGTTTTGCAACGAAAATTTAATTGAGACGGGAATAACGTAGAATTAATGCGTTCATTCATAATAATAATAATAAACGTTACACTTTGAAGAAAATAAATACAATTACAATTTAAGGGATAACGATTTCGGGTTCGAGTCGGGTATTCGGGTTCGGGTTTGGCGCAGATGTCACACCAATCTTACATGCGGTGATGTTCGTAGGTTGTTACGTGGTTTAATGGGTAGATCTGTTTGGTTGTCTTTGTTTTTTTTCGGTTTGTTTACGTTTTTTGTTGTTGTTAGAGCTACGGAGAGTGATATCGAGTTGTGACACGATGCAATCACTAATTCTGAGCTCCTTATAATTGTTTTATTTATGTATTTGTTAAGCCGGCAAATAAAACGCATATAAGTAGTTGTTATTATTAATTAAATAAAAATTCACTAGAAATAAAACATGACATATAGGGGCTGCTTGGCAACTGCTGAATGATTAAGTGCTGAATGGTTAAGAGGTCTGAATGGTTAAGAGGCTCTATCAATGAGATGGATATTGATGTAGAACTTCAGGTAATGGTAAGTTTGGTATATGCTTCATTCAGTTTCATTCAGCATCTTTCAATCTCTTAACCATTCAGCACTTAACTAAACCATTCAGAGGTCCTTTTTTTATGAAACAAACGCTCTGAATGCTGAATCTGAATGATTAAGCACTGAACTGAACCATTAAGAGGTGAAACAAACAACCCCATAGTCGAACTGGAGTTAAAGTGTGAAACCATCCCGAATTACATTTTGATTATTACACTTTTTATTAATTATATTTTTTAGGGTTATACTTCACGATCATAATATTGTATAACTAGATTAAACCCCGTATGTTACATGGTTGGAAACATAAAAATACAATGCTAAAACTTTACGAAAAAATAACATTTGAGATTAAACTATTCATTATATGAAAGATATATGAAAGATATATGAAAATAAAATCACAATTGCATTCAAACTCTAATTTGAATCTTGAACAAATAGATTTTAACTACAAATACACTATTAACAAAATTAGATATCGAAGTTTGTAAAAATGAGGCCTTATAAATCCTACCAATTAATTTAAATAAAAAAGTTTAAGAAAAAACAGACGTACAAATAATCCAGATGATAGATATCCGGCAAAATTCACAGTGTCACTCATATATACCATGTCGATCGTACGGGTCGACGTGTATTGGTCTAGGTCGTAAATTGCGATGAGTTATTTGTTAAGTTGTTTGTTTTCCATTTTCGCAGTGATTTTAGGGATGTAAATAAGGTGGGTTGAAACTTTGGAAAAGAAAATTATTGGTGATTTAATGTTATCGATTTGTTTCCATACATAGTTTAGAAAAAAGATTCTTAGTTTTGAGCGGGAAAAATGTTCCAACACCCTTTTCAATGAATGACACATGTCCTCCAAAACCCTCTTTTATTAGAAGCTATAGACTATGACGTTTAAACTATATCACTAATCAACTGTATACTTCCGGTATACATTTCTACTTATTCGTATTGAAAGATTATAAGCAACCCGTTTTCTTGACTGTAGTTTCGTTGGATAATACATAGGCAGCCGAGAAGGATAAATAAATCATGCACTTCATTAACTAGATGACTTGCACTTCATTAGGCGGGGCATGAACCAACACACAGCAACACGGCTCAAGTGTGTTAGGAATAAAATGTCCGACGCTGAATTAATAACGTTGCTGTTAAGATACGATCCTATGCGTTACTCTTTAGAGAACATAATTAAATATGTATTTAATTAATTAAATACTAGACACGAGTTTTGTGGAAACGAGGATTAATTATTTGAGAAATAATTATGTGTTGTTTAAAGAGTTAAATAACAATAGGGGTTAATTAGTAATTAATAATTAATTACTTGTGAAAGAGTTTAAAAGATCAAAGGGTTAGAGTGTATAATTTATAGTTATAAATAAAACACTACTGATCAAGTAAATCATAACCCTAAGTGTGGGAGACACATAGCCGCCACCCCCCTCTCCTCTCTCCCTTGTTCGGCCATCGGCATCCCACAGAAAACCACCACTGTCGTCGTCGCTTGAGAAGATACTACTACCATCGGTTGTTTGGTTCGTGGATTGGATCAGTTCGTGTCTCGGTTTTCTAGTGGAACCGCTGTCTCATCCATAGTGTGAATATTTGGTACTCGTCAAGGTATAATCTTAAACCCCCTATGGTTGTGTTAATTGTTTAATTGGTTTATATATGGATCATTGACGAGTTTGTATCTCAGATTTTTTATTATTATAAATCGCTTCCATTGTCATTAAATGAAATATTAATAATCATTATTATAAAATTAAATTTTATAAAAATTAAATGATACCCGAAATAAAAAAAAACATAACGAGACGTTGCATCAGAATACACCTATTCATTTATTACATGACACCATTTTTCTAAATTCTTTATTCAATTTCTTATATGACACAACACCTTATCAGTATCAAAATTGTTTTGGTATTAAAATAAACAATAACAAAATATCATGAGTAAAGTATCAAAATGGTTTTGGTATTAAAATAAACAATAACAAAATATCATGAGTAAACTGTAGTTTTAATTTCTGTGTTTTAATATTTTTAATATGTTTAGTCTCATATTAGTAATAGGACTTTTTGTGGTTTTTTATTTCTCACTGAAATGATTTCTAACATCATCCAAATTTTCATTAAATATCTCTCACGCATCTCACACGTGATAAGTAAAAATATCATTTTTCCCATTCTTTTATCTTGGCTAACATCTAGGTTAACATTTTTATTTAATCGCATGCATGTCAAAAGGAGTAAAGAAATAACATTTTTACTTAGCAAGTAAGGAGATTTAATGATAACCTAAATGAAGTTAGTATTCAAGATCATTACTGTTAAAAAATAAAATCATAATGACTTAAACTATTAAGATAAAATTAAACTTGCTAATGATATCATAACACATTCCCAAAACTACACTTTAGTAGTAAAATATTACATAAGTACATAACGGACTAAATAAATAATCTATACTTATATATTTTTTTTTTTTTGGACAGCGAAACGAATAAAGCCCGGCTACCCGGGGTAACCCAATGGCGAAAGGCGACCCCAAACGCTCTGCGAACACAGACAGCGCTGGGTAGCCGAAGCCCACCTATTAAACCAACTCCAATTCGGGGGAAACCCACTAGCCCGTCCGCCCGTAGGCACGACAACAAGCTAGCGGTAAAACCCGTTTGGCTCAGAGATCGAACTTATGTTGGCCACAAGTCTCCCTTCATTGCCCCCATTTGCCCCTTCCAAAGTGGTGGTAGTGGGACTAGAACTTGGGTCTCTTTTGGAGAATCCAAGCCTCTTACCACTACACCACATTGGAAGTTGCATCTATACTTATATATATATATAGACACATGCACTTTCAACAAAGCCACTCAGAGCTTAATTCTGCACCCACCGCCACATCTCCGGCGAAATGCAGCCGTTATCAGCATACACCCTCATCCTTTTAATCATCACTCTATCCACCACCACCACAAACGCTCACAACATCACCCAAATCCTCCAAAAAACCCCCGAATTTTCCACCTTCAACCACTACCTCACCCTAACCCACCTCGCCGGAGAAATCAACCGTCGTCAAACCATCACCGTCTGCGCCGTCGACAATGCCGCCATGTCCACCTTAATCTCCAAACACCTCTCACTCCAAACCATCAAAAACGTCCTCTCTCTCCACGTCTTCGCCGACTATTACGGCTCCAAAAAGCTCCACCAAATCACCAAAGGCTCCACCTCCACCGCCACCATGTATCAAGCCACCGGCGAAGCCCCCGGCACCACCGGCTTTGTTAACATCACCGACGGCAAAGGCGGCAAGGTCCATTTCACTCCAGAAGACAACCCTTCCCAAACCGACGTCGTTTACGTCAAATCCATCCTCGAAATGCCGTACAACATTTCCGTTATCCAAATCAGTGAGATACTAAACTCGCCCGAAGCCGAAGCGCCCACGTCAGCACCGGATTTGAATTTAACGTCGCTGTTACAACGTGACGGGTGTAAGGCGTTTTATGATATGTTAACAACGTCTGGTGCAATAGGGACTTTTTTAAGCAGTGTTGACGGTGGAGTAACGGTGTTTTGTCCAAGTGACGACGCCGTTAAGGCGTTTGGTGCAAAGTATAAGAACTTAACGGCGGAAGAGAAGACGTCGTTATTGCTTTATCATGGTGTGCCGGTGTATAACTCAATGGGGATGTTGAGATCAAGCAATGGGTTGATGAACACGTTAGCGACTGAAGGGGGGAAGAATAAGTATGATTTGACGGTGCAAAATGATGGTGAGGATGTGAAGTTGAAGACGAAGGTGGTGACGGCGGCGGTTACAGGGACGGTTGTTGATGATGAACCGGTGGCGGTTTATAGGGTTGATAAGGTTTTGATGCCGCGGGAGCTGTTTAAAGGGGCGGTGGTGGCGGATGAACCGGCACCGGCGCCGGAGGAAGGGAAGAAGAAGAAGAAGACGGTGAAGAAGGGTGGCGATGTGGAAGCTCCGGGACCGGATGCATCGTCGGATGATTATAGTGACGGTGATGCGGCGGATCAGAAGGCTAATTCCGGTGGGAAGATTGTGTCGTCGGCGGTTATGGTGGTGTTGTTTTTAGTCGTCGGGTTGTTTTGAAAATAGTCAAAATACGTACTATATATTCTTTTGATTATTATTTTTTGTTTTTATGGTTTTTGTTTTGTGAAATAGGCATATCTTTGGATTTTTTTTTTATTTGTATTTGTTTTGAGTGTATAAATTATTTCATTGAAAATAGAGAAAACTACAAATAACGTCATTTATGTTTATAGTAACCTGCAAGTTGCGTCCTTTAGCAAAAGTATCTACAAATAACGTCCTTATTTTCGTAGTTTTTAACCAATCTCGTCCTTTAAACTAACTTTCGTTAAAAAAGGCAGTTAGTTCAACCATGTGCAGATCATCTGAGGGTACAATGGTCATTTTACCCTTCTATTTAATTATATTTAATTATATTATTATTAATATCAACAGATTCATGAATCCGTCTATGTCGAGGCCGAATCTTTCTTGTTTTAACATCAAGAAGCTCTCAACTCGTGAAGTGGACTCCCTTATTATTCCGTTCACCGCCTTGGAGGTCAAAGCTGCGGTGTGGGAATGCGGAGACGATAAAGCTCCGGGGCCGGACGGCTTCAATTTCAGGTTTTTTAAAAGGTATTGGGACTTTCTTGGGCAAGATATTACTAACGTTTTACATTATTTTCATCTCAGGGAAGCCTTTTCGAGAGGTTGTAGCTCCTCATTCATCGCCCTCATTCCCAAGAAAATTGATCCAATGGGTCTTGAAGATTATAGGCCGATTCATTTAATTGGCTCAATTTCAAAGGTGGTCTCTAAAGTTCTTGCGAATCGGTTAAAATCAGTGATGGGCACGGTGATCTCGGACACACAATCGGCTTTTCTAAAGGATAGGAACATTATTGATGGGCCTCTCATCATTAATGAATTAATCGCTTGGGCCAAGAAGAAAAAAAAACAATTATTTTTATTCAAGATTGACTTCGAAAAAGCCTTCGACCACATTAATTGGGAGTTCCTTGACTGTGTTCTAAGACAAATGAACTTCCCGGATAAATGGTGCCGGTGGATTATGGGTATACTGAGTTCGGCGAGATCCGCGGTCCTTGTGAATGGCTCTCCAACGTTCGAGTTTCAATATCACAGGGGAGTTCGACAGGGTGACCCCTTGTCTCCATTCTTATTTATTTTAGGGATGGAGGCTCTAAGTTGTATGTTTAATAAGGCTGTGGATGAAAAACTCTTCATTGGATGTTCTCTTCCTAGTAATGGTCCATTGATATCGCATATACTTTTCGCGGACGATGCTCTTATTATAGGCGAAGGATCGGTGACAAACGTCTTATGTATGACTCGGATTCTTCGTTGCTTCCACATGACTTCTGGCCTAAAAATAAATCATGCTAAATCAAAGATCACTGGTATATGTTTGGATCGTAGGGTTGTTGATCACATGGCAGATGAGATCCATTGCAATTCCGATCAGCTACCGTTTTCATATTTGGGTCTCGTGGTGGGAGCCAATATGAATCGTATTAACAACTGGGAACATGTCATCAATATCTTTGATAGTCGTCTTGCCCTTTGGAAAGCTACATCATTATCTATTGGAGGACGCCTCACTCTACTCAAATCAGTTCTCGAAACTATCCCGACTTACTACTTCTCATTATTCAAAGCCCCTGCTAAAATTTTAGATACCCTTGAAGCTAAGCGTCGGAAGTTTCTTTGGAATAATCCGGACTCTGGTAACGGTATTTGTTAGGTCAGTTGGGATAGGGTCACAACTCCAATCGAAGCCGGTGGTCTTGGTCTTACTCCCCTACGGGATGCTAATGTAGCTTTGCTTACTAAATGGTGGTGGAGATTCAAACACGAGCCCAACGCTCTTTGGCGTCGAGTTATTTATGCAATTCATGACACTCCAAGAACTTGGCCAATTCTCCCGCATGCGAAAGCCTTAGCAGGGACGTGGAACTCGATTGCAAAATTGGAGAATGGTATATCTAGCACAGGTATCTCCTATTCAACTCTTATTAAAGGTGTGATGGGTAATGGTAGACAAATTAGATTTTGGCTCGATTGGTGGGTTGATCAAAAGCCTCTCAAAGATCTATTCCCAAACTTATATGCCATTGTTAAAGATAAAGGTTGCACGATTGAGAATAGTTTGATTATGTGGTGTGGTAATTACAAGTGGTTTTGGAATTGGAAGAGAAATCCAAATACCCCCATTGAACATGCAGAATACGTGGATCTTATAAATCTTGTGGCAAATCCGATTATTTCTCAGCATGAGGATAAATGGGTCTGGGTGAACGATGCTTCAGAGATATTTTCAGTGGCCTCAATGAAAAATTTTCTCTTTAAAGCGCGTAATAATACTACTCCCTTCACCATGGAATGGAATAGTTGGATTCCTAAGAAACTTAATATTTTCATGTGGCAAGCGGAACAAGAGCGTATCCAAACTCGTGTTGGGCTATCAATCCGTCATGTGCAGATTGACTCGACTAATTGTGCGATATGCGATGTGCTTCCGGAATCGGCGAATCACCTGCTTTGTGATTGCGAGTTAATCTCGGTCATTTGGACTTTAATCTCAACTTGGATAAAAGTGCCTCCTATCTATGTCTTCTCTATAAAAGATATAATTACCCTACATAAATCTATGCCAATCTCTTGCTTAAAGCGGAAGAAGGTCATTCAAGGTATTCTCATGACGGCATGTTGGTGTGTTTGGAAAGCTAGAAACGAGGCGATCTTCAACAACGTGCCTGTCAAGATTGCTTCGGTTATGGACAATATAAAATCTCTTGGCTTCTTATGGATGAAAAATCGATCCTCTTTAAATAATCTGTCCTGGAAATCTTGGTGTAACGCTACTTTTTAATTCACGGTAGTCTAGTCGTGTGTTTGTGTAGTCTTTGCTTGTTTTTGGTTGGGGCTTTTCCTGTTTGCAGGAGCCTTTCTTTAATGAAGTTCAATGTTCAAAAAAAAAAAAATATTAATATATATAATATGTATATATAAGATAAGATAACAAGTAAACAATTATATCCTCCATCATCGATCACACCATCACCATCATCGTTATCTACCGTCCTCTACCTGACCAACCAATACCGTAGCCACCATCCTCCATCATCGATCTGAACCGCCACTTCTAAACCCCCCTTTTACAGATCTAAGTCGGCCCCCTGTTCGTCTTACTCAAGTTCGAGTTCTGGTCTCCAGCATGGTCGCCGGAACTTCTTATTCCGATTGAAGTCGCCCCCTGTTCGTCTTACTCATCATTGAAGTCGAGTTCTGGTCTCCGGCATGGCCCCCTGTTCATCTTACTCATCATCGATTGAAGTCGCCGGAACTTCTTATTCCGACGGCTCCTCCGCCGTCACGACGTCACGCCCTGCTTCGCCACTTCCGCCGCCTCTGCAACCGGTCAAAATCTCTCCGCCAGAGGTGGTTTTGATTTCATATCGAAAAAATGTAATGTTTGGTTTTCTAATTGGTTTAGCAGGTATGGCTGGAGATGGTGAAGGCTGTAGTTGAAGAAGATGATTTTGAGTATTATTGTGTTTAGCATGGTTGTGTATTATTGTGGAGATTTGATTTTGAGTTTGATTGTGCTGTGTATTCTTGAATTGAAGATGAAGATGATGAGTAATAAATAAGTTTGAGGGTAACGAATCTCGTCCTTTATGTATAAAATGACCATTGTACCCTCACATGATCTGCACATGGTTGAATCTAACTGACTTTTTTAACGAAAGTTAGTTTAAAGGACGAGATTGGTTAAAAACTACGAAAATAAGGACGTTATTTGTAGATACTTTTGCTAAAGGACGCAACTTGCAGGTTACTATAAACATAAAGGACGTTATTTGTAGTTTTCTCTTGAAAATAAGATAGTATACACAACTCCCCAAGGCATGTGGCATGTTCTACGATAAATGGTATAAACTCAATAGAGAGTCGGTTTTATTTTTGACATGATGATTTTTGATGTAATTTATTTGGAGTAGATAAGAGCTAGTTTGTTGTTAAAAAACATAATTATTTTAGCGGATTCATTAAAAAACATTTAACGGTAATGACAAGAATATAATTTAGTGAGCATGTTTTTTTCTGTTAAATTGAAAATAAGATGATCGTTTTTCATTTTCGAATACAAATTCAAAGTTTTTACCCTTTTAATCAAAGAATAATACGCCTTACAATTTTAACGAATGAAGAAAAACGAGACATATGCGTTGGTTGCGTGAGTGTTTTGTTTTGCCCGTATCTATCATTTCAACTTTGCATAAATAGATCTAGTTTGCGTAACAACAGCTATAGTGAAGTATAGCAGGGTTACATGATTGCAAGAGTTTTGGGTTCTCCATACATGTGAGAGTAGTTTGATTTCAAAAGGTGACAAAACATGCTAATGTAATGCAGTTTACATAAGGTTGTTGGCATTTATTGCATTATGTTGTTTTAGCTGCAAAAGAGGGGGTAACTTGGTTGCAATCGTAGAGGATGCTAGTGAGTCTTTCATGTTGCTTCTTCTTTGAATGCTTTTGGCCTTTTGGAGCATGTTACTTCTAAGATGATGGGATTTTAGTGTCTTTGTGAATGTAAAACCTCAATTCATGATTTGTTTTTGCTTTTCTGAGCATTTATCGCTTTCATCTTTTAGAAATTTTACTATTTGCAGGTGATGTTCATGTTTTCTACTTGTGGAAATTTGTTATGTCAAAGTTGAAGAGTAGCGGAGACTCCACAACTTCCAACAGCTGTTAAAGATATGTAGAAACTTGTTCCTTTCTATTGTACTATCTAATAGGATCTTGTATTCATGATAAGTCGTGTTATGGTTGATCAATAGTTATAGTTTTCCATCAGTACTATTTTTAGAATAGATGACTAGAATCAATTCTAGAGTGGTATAAATAAGTCATAGTTGTATTCATTTGTGGCTAAGCTTTCTATTATAATCAATGGTTCAAGGTTTCAATAGAAAGAAACATTGATAGTATAATTTGTGTCTACTGCTACATTGTTTATCTATCTCTTATGTGTGTTTTGGTCAAAAAATGAATAAACCAAATAGTTAAGTGAGGTTGTGTATTTTAATGAAAATTAAGCAGAAATTTATGATGAACTCAAGGATTTATACGAGGAAAATCTCTTGATCAATAGATGATCACCGGCATAAAAACCTCGGGTGATGACAATCATCTATCACCACTATATTAATGATAAAAATGAATTACAACTCGAGAGCTATGGCCGCTTGGAAAAATAATGTGTATGTGAGCAGAGAATTTAGTCGAGAGAAGAAGATAAGTGTGAAAAAATCACGTGTGGTGAGCTAAACCATAGCCTCATTATATAGTCAACAATAATAACAAACTAGCTCCTAAAATTGTTCCATTAGCCGTTGAAAGACTTGACCACGTTCTCAAATAATTCCACAACTATCTTGACCGATATTTTTGGTAGACTAAGTCTTGAGAGCGTTACCTGCACTTTGAAATATCTAAAACACACATGTGACAATAGTTAGTTATTCGATATTTATAAGCATTAAGGATCCTCAATCCTCACACGTTAAGGATACTAGATCCAACATAATAAGGATACCAAATCCTTGCTGTCAATATTCTGAGCCCTAACAATGTGTGTGTGCTTGATCAAAACAATATCATAAGGATTCCGCACTTGTGATACTTGTGATTCCACATAAACTTATGTATGCCACGATCCAACATAAACTCTTTCCAGAATTTTCTCCAAACTATGGTGTTGGGATTAGCATGTAGTTTAAAGATACGATCTAAGAAGATCTGAGCCATGTGAGCAACAGTATAGGGATGCCTAAAGGGATGAAATGGCTATATCTAGTCAATCTATCCACAATGACCAAAATTGTGTGTTTACCTTGGATTTTAGGAAGATCATATACAAATCCATAGAAATATCACTAGAGAGTGAATGTAGGGGGGTAATCGTTGAAGCAACCATATAGTAGCTATAGTTCATATTCCACCCTTTGACAAGTGGGACATTCTTTAACCACTCTAACCACCTCCTTTGCACAACCTTTCTAGTTGAAGAAATATTTCACCTTTATTAGAGCAACTTTAAATCATGGATGCAGATGAATGACACATGTGTATGATATCTAACTTCAAAGCAAAATCAGGCCCAATAAGTTATTTCCCTTTCCTATGAAGTAAAGAACCACCCCAAGATCTATTCTTTATTATCTGGCTCTTTGATAACTAATCTACCAACAATGTCAACTTAGGATCCAATCTTCAAGAATGCTTAATTTTGTCTAATAAAGCAGAGTGGAGAGAATTAACAAACATGGAAAAGAGAGCTAAACCCGAAACTCTTGATATTGCATCAACTACCATATTTTCAGCTCCCTTTTTGTACCAAATTTCATAGTCATACCCCATAAGTTTGGCTAGCCAAGTCTGCTGTAATGGAGTTAATATTTTATGATCCAATAAATGCTTTAAACTCTGTTGGTTGGTTTTGATAATAAAGTGTTTGACAATTAACAAGTGATGCCATTGTTTCACTACCATCAAGATAACTAACAAATCTTTTCCATAAATTGATAAGACGTGTTGTCTAATGGAAAAACCATTACTTATGAAAGCAATAGGATGGTTATCTTGCATCAGGACAGCTCCTAGTCCCTTAGTTGATGCATCAACCTCGACCACAAAAGTTTTTGAAAAGTTAGGTAAAGCTAGAACGGCAAATTGCTTAAAGCCACTTTGAAAGCCTAAAATGATTCTTGGGCTAAATACTACAAGACAAAAGCATCATTCTTTAATTACTTTGTCATAAGCTTATCAATACTACCAAATCCATTGATGAATTGCATATAATAGCTTGCTAAGCCTAGGAAGCCCCTCAATTGTTTGACTGTAGTAGGTGTGGATTATTTTTGAATTGTTTTAATTTTTTGTGGCTATATGGACACCCCTTCACCAGTTATCAAATGACCCAAATATTCTACTTAATCCCCACCAAAAGTACACTTGGACATCTTAGCCTTTAACTTGTTTTGCCTCATTAAAGCAAGCACCTCAGCCACATCTTGTAAATGCTGATCCCATGTTTTTCTATAGACTAGGATATCATTGAAAAATACCAATGTATTTTTTCTTAAAACAGTTTTAAAGACTTCGTTCATAAGGGACTGAAAGGTTGCATGAGCATTAGTGAGTCCAAAAGGTAATACCATGAATTCATAATGACCTTGATGAGTTTTAAAGGCAGTCTTGTGAATATCATCCGAATGCATTCTCACTGATAGCCAGATTGTAGATCTAACTTGGAAAAAACACTTGCTCCTCCCAATTCATCCAATTATTCTTCAATGTATGGAATATGGAATCCATTTTTAATAGTAGCTTCATTTAATGTTCAATAATCCGCACACATCCTCCATGATCCACATTTTTTCTTTACTAAGACCACATGAGCATCAAAAGAACAATGTTGTTTCTTATAACTCCTGAATCCAACAACTCTTGTTAACGTTATCCTGGTCTTTTGAGCACCAGGATAACGTTAACGTTTCAAATTTAGAACAATGGATTCATCTTTCAATTTAATTCTATGATCACAAGCTATTTTTGGAGGTAGCCCTTCTATCAATTCAAATATATCATGATAGTTTTGGAACAACTCAGCCATGCCCTGTCCCAGCTGAATATTATTGAGCACATGTTCATGTTAGGAGCTTAAGTTAAACAACTCAGCATGTGCTACTTGATCATTTTGCAACAAGGAATGCAATTAATCATAGAGCATAAACTGACTCTTTTACTATCAATCCCGTTCAACTCAAATGCCAGTCCTTCCAAAGTGAACTTCATTGTCAAGGATTTGGAATTCCACATAATATCATTGAGAGTTTGTAGCCATTGAATGCCTAAAACTACATCATAATTTCTTAGTGGAATAAATAACATGTCATCTTTAAACCAACTACCTTGCATGCTCCATTGGAAATCCCTACATAATTGTGCACATACTAATTTGTTGCCATTAAAATTTATCATTTATGAAGTTATGAGTGGAACTATTATCAATCAATATCTGTAGTGGTTTGGTATGTATGGCGCTCACTATTTCCATCGTAGAGTTAATTTATCCTTTATTGATGTCATTTTTTAACTGTTCTTCTCTGTTGCCGATTCTAATCGTAGAAGTGATAATTCGTGTTCCTAAATCGCCTTATCGATTTCCTGACTTCTGGTAGATATTATTAGAATTGGCAGTAACTGATTGTGTGGTGGAATCGATTGATGTGTGAGCTTTGTCTACAATCAAGAACTTCCAATCGAGGATCAAACATCTCTGATCAGTGGCGAAGCCAGGATTTTTAGTCCGGGGAGGCCAAAGTTAAAAAACCCATAAATTTTTTTATAATGCTCATGTTTCGGAAGGCCAAACTCAATATATATATAAAAAATCAACAACCGACCAACAAAACAACACTTCGGACGGAAAAAATTGGGGAGGCCCGGACCCTCCTGGGTCCCTCTTATGCCTCGCCAGTGTCTCTGATACCAAATTAATACGTCTGAATCAGAAAGAAGAAGATTCTAGAGCAAGGGAGATCTAACAAACTAAATGTACCTTTCATTACTAGCCATCACCAGCATAAGAATCGTTTCCCTCAGTTACAACAATTACAATTACATCCTTCAACTATTCATTATTACAAAATTAGCCCCCCAACTTTAATTATTCAACACAATATAACAAGTTGTCACCCTTCGTTTTACACTTTATTCAAATTCGGTCCATGACTCAGGATCACCCTAGGAACGAACATCTTGCCTCGACTAAAGTGAAGAAGTCGGTTCATCACAAGACCGACCCAAAACACACCAAATTAGTCGGCTCCTCGTTTCATGACTCGAGTTCGGGTGGGTCCGTCCGTTTGACAAATGACAAGCAATGGTGCATAACAATATGACCATAGCCTGGCCTATGGGACGGAGAAAGACACGTAATGCAATGGTGAGCCAGTCAATCACGCAGGAAAAATGGTTGAACGAATAACTCCCTCCAATCAATCACCTGATCAATTGACGAACAACTACACGCTTCAGCAACATTCACCATCATCATTTGTTAATATTCGGTTGATGAAACAGAAACGCAACTAACAACTTCTTCACGCTATTGTTCGCTCAATTATTTATCTCTGTTTCTCACGTTTTTCATTCTACTACGTTCGATCCGCTTATTGATTGCGAGCCTTGCCGATCTGTATCTCAATCTCCTTCCTTACTTTATTCTGTAAGCAGCTTCATCGTTTCAGTTTCAGTTTCGATTTCAGTTTCAGCTTTAGGTTAATTTTGCTTGTTCTGATTAAATTCGTCAGTTAATAAATACTTCTGAGCTTCTGTTTTCTTCGATTGGTGTTTGAATATATTAATTTATATGATATGATTAGTAGGTGAAGATTAGTGATGAAGTAGCTATCAGAGTGTTGTATGTTGATTTAGTTGAGTACAGTATGTGTAATAGCTAGGTATCATTGTTGGGGACATTATGAACTTATGTCGATCATGTTCTTAATCTGTTGTGCATAACATATGTTTTTGAACGAGGACTTTCATGAATTGTGATGGACGCACCCCGGTCACATGGGGGTAACTTAAACCAAGTCAGGCAACCACATACGCTGTCTTAATCGGTCCCACGTGGTGCATCTAACTTGGCAGGGTGCTCACAAGGAAAACCTCGTAGAGGCCGGTGCAGCAACCGTTAACAAGGATCGAATCCTTGCCCGTGGGTAAAATCTGCTTGTGTTACTAGCATTAATTGGATTATTGACTGGTATCGCTTGAAATGAGGCTTGTGGGAGTTGAACCTGGGACCTTTGGTACACCAAACAACAACCTTACCTCTCCACCCAAATTCCTTTGATTGTTGTGCATACCATTTAATTAGTGAATTGTGAACCAACTCATATGCAGCTTGTATGATGTTCTTAGGCTAAATTAGCAATAAAGTTCGTTTTGTATGTGCAATTGATCTCTAATTGGGTTATTTCCATTTGTGCTTGATTAGTTTGTTTCTTTTAGGCTCACATATGTGTATAACTTCAGGTGTGTTATTCTTAAATGGCGGCAATACTGGCTTCTAACAGCTGCTATTGCCGTGATGTACAATTGGTAAATCAAGTGAGAACAGCAGAAAATCTCGGCTTCTCAAGATCTGTTTCTACCCAGAAGCTAGATACTCATGCATGTGCTTTGCCTAAATTTGAGAGGTTTCAGAGGTTACGTGCTGAGATGCAGCAGACTGAACCACCCATCAAATTTGGTACCAATGGCCGAACTTCAAAGCTTGATACAAATGGTAAACCTGTGAAGTTGGGTGCCAATGGCAAACCAATGAATTTGGGTACAAATGGTCAACCTGTGAAGTTGGCAGCCAATGGTAAACCGGTAAATCTGGGTGCCAATGGTCAGCCTGTGAAGATGGGAATGAAAGGTCAACCAATCACTATGGTACCCACCAGTGAGGTGGTGAATGGTAAGGCTGCTTCCAAACAAAGAGCTGGAACAGTGAACGGATCAACACAAACTATTAATGGATCAGGTCTTGTTAAGAGAGAAATATCACCACCATTAGTTAAGTCTGTAAAAGTTAAAGAACCCACAGGATTCCCACCTTCCGAAGAATTACGTGTCTTGCCATCAGATGAAAGTTTTAGCTGGGCAAATGATAACTATAACTCAGTACAAAGATCAATAGATGTGTGGTCTTTTGTTCTTTCTTTGCGTGTTCGTGTTCTTTTTGACAATGCAAAGTGGGCATATCCTGGTGGCTTCACAGAAGAAAAACAGGTTTGAATTTCTCTCTCTGAATAATCTTTGGTGACTGCTGTCAGTTTAGTAACTTCTGTATGCATATTTAGAAAAACAGAAGAAGGAAAACAGCTTCATGGTTAAGAGAATGTGTGCTTCAACTTGGCCCAACTTTTATTAAACTTGGGCAGTTATCTTCAACAAGATCAGATTTATTTCCACGTGAGTTTGTTGATGAACTCGCCAAATTACAGGTATAGCTCAGTTCTTTGCATACAATATGATGATTTCTACAAAATTATGAAAGATTAACTGTGGATTCTAATTTTTATTTGTTCGTTATGATAATCAAATGGTTCAGGACAGAGTACCAGCCTTTTCTCCGGAAAAAGCAAAAACTTTTATTGAAAAAGAATTGGGAGCTCCCGTCAATGTTCTCTTCAGGGAGTTTGAAGAACGACCAATTGCAGCTGCTAGTCTTGGCCAGGTGAAGCCATATCTATATTTGCCTTTTAGATATAATTAAATTAGTTAAAACATTTTCTTCTATTTATTATCATGGTGTTATTGCTCTTGATATGGATAATGGACCTCATGAAGATTTTTATTTAGGTACATCGTGCAATACTACATAATGGAGAGAAAGTAGTTGTTAAAGTTCAAAGACCTGGTTTGAAGAAACTCTTTGACATCGATTTACGTGAGTGCACCTCGATCCATATTACTATTTTTTATTTGTATTTTTTATTTTTACATCGACTCAATCATACACACCCCTTTCAACCCCTTTCATCCAGAAAATTTAAAGCTAGTTGCTGAGTATTTTCAAAGAAGTGAAACTCTTGGTGGCCCGACGAGGGACTGGATTGGCATCTATGATGAATGTGCAAAGTAAGTATCTATCATCCATCAACATACACAATCATAAAATTAGCGTACTTATTTTTGGTAAGAAGTGTGAAATGAAGAAGAAAAGGAAGCATTTTGGCGTGTTGATTTTTGTATTGCTGTGTTTGGTGTCCTTAAGTTTGTTAATTTATTTTCCTGTTTCTATCTCGTTTGCAGGATCTTGTACCAGGAGATTGATTATATAAATGAAGGGAAAAATGCAGATAGATTCCGTCGAGATTTTCGTAATATAAAGTGGGTCCGAGTGCCTGTATGTTTCGTTCTTGATTCTTCGTTTACTATCAAAATTTTACAATAAGACTTGGTCACTTTAAATGTACGGAACTTTCACCAGAACAAAAGAGAAAAGTTAAAAGTAACTTCCACCAAATTCTGTGTTTTTAATCCAATTTGATACCATGCAGCAAGTATTCTGGGATTATACCGCAACCAAGGTGCTGACATTGGAGTATGTTCCAGGTTAGAATCTAAACTCTGTTACCCTTCGAAAATATGTAATCTTTTACTTAAAAATGCTTTTGTGTTTGAATTTTTTGTTACACAGGCATTAAGATAAATAATATAGATGCGATAAAAGAAAGAGGTTACAGTAGATCCCGAATCTCTTCACGCGCCATTGAATCATACTTGATTCAGGTTTAGAACCTATATCTTTATTCATCATTTTAATAATATTTTTTATTAAATTTCTATTAATTTGTGAATACGATACAGATACTGAAAACAGGTTTCTTTCATGCTGATCCTCACCCTGGAAATCTTGCTATTGATGTGGATGAATCACTTATCTACTATGATTTTGGTATGATGGGGGAGATTAAATCATTCACAAGAGAAAGATTGATGGATCTTTTTTATGCGGTCTATGAAAATGATGCAAAAAAGGTCTAGAATTTTGTATTTTTCTTGTACTTTCTTTAAAACCAAATATAATGTTATAAAAGCAGAATTAAAAAGCAAGCAACAATGGTACTGGGTTGTCTAAATGTGATATTTCATATATTGCAGGTTATGAACAATTTGATAAGTCTTGAAGCACTTCAACCTACTGGAGAGATGTCATCAGTATGTAAACTTTTATTTTTCCATATGAATATTTATATTTTAGATAAATCCTGCACATCTGTTCCTCATACCTGATTGTACATTTCAATCATAGGTAAGGAGATCTATTCAGTTCTTTTTGGATAATTTGCTAAATCAGTCACCAGATCAGGAACAAACTTTGGCTGCAATAGGCGAGGTATGCATCTTAGTCTTTCCTTTCCTGGATAATATCTGAATTTGACTTTTTTTTTCTGAGAGTGTTATGATTTACATGCAGGATTTATTTTCTATAGCAACAGATCAGCCATTCCGGTTCCCATCCACCTTCACCTTTGTAATTAGGGCATTTTCCACTCTTGAAGGTGAGCTTGAGTTATGTACGTTACGTATCCATGCATGTGTGGATGTATGTATCATGTATGTTATGAGCTCATGTATATCACCTTCCAGGAATTGGGTACTCACTGGATCCAGATTTTTCCTTTGTCAAGATTGCTGCACCTTACGCACAGGTTAGTTATATCTTATGTGATGTTGCAATCATACAAGTTTCAGCAACAACAACAAAAAAATTTGTTTCAGTCATAGTAGTAAAATTCGCAAGGCTCCCTTAAGGGGCAGGGGGCTTGCTTGTTCCCTTTGAACATACGCAAAAGTGCTACATTGGAAAAATAATAAGAAAAGTAGACAACTAGAATTAAAAATTAAAATATATAAAAAATAGCCTTTTGCACCACTAGAGGCAAGAGAGGTGTGCCCTTCCTTCTTCTGTATCTCGAGAAAGGTCCTCCTCGTCTTGCGTCTACCTGACTACCTGAGGTGCAGTCGCCTTGTGTCGCCTGAGCGCCTAGATGTGCGCTTTGTGCGCTTTTGACTACAATAATTCCAAGTCCTTTAATGTCATAATCCTAAATCTCTCAAATAATGTACAGGAACTGTTAGATCTCAAACAACAACGACCCAGTGGAACACAACTTGTTGCTGAGATACGAAAACAAGCAGATGATGTAAGTTGACCTCGTCCAGTATCCCTAAATTTATAATAAGTTTTAATATTTTATTATACTAAAAAAGGTGTATCTAACTTACTTTCAGGCAAGATCAACCACCATCTCAATGCCTTACAGAGTTCAAAGGATTGAAGAGTTTGTTAAACAACTAGAAGTAGGAGACCTTAAACTTCGTGTCAGAGTTCTCGAGGTAGTTAATGTTGTTATTTTATTTTGCATATCTTTCTACAGCATTCTTAATATTTTTACATTTTTCGTATTAATTTTATGTTCTTATATAAATGTTAAAGTCCGAGAGAGCAGCTCGGAAGGCAACAATATTGCAAATGGCAACCATGTACACAGTTATAGGGGGTACACTCGTAAACATCGGTGTCACATTTAGTACACAAGGCAGCCAGCTGATAGCAAATGGGTCATTTGTTGGTGCAGGTGAGTATGTCCTATGCTTTGTATTGATGAATTTTATGTTTTATCTGATGAATATTAACCATTTTTTTAATGAATATAGGTATATTCATAGCACTGCTGATTAGGTCCATGCAAAGGGTGAAGAAGCTTGATAAATTTGAAAAGATGATATGATTTTAGAAACAGTATTTAGGCTCCCAGTCCCTTAATAATTTTTTTTATAACATGTATTATTTTGTATAAAAGAAACTGTATAGAAAAGAAATTAAATTATTAAAACTCAAATGTAGATCTATAATCTATAATCTTTAATAAAACAAGGTTTTTAAGAACACTTGACATTCATTGGAACATACTTTGGTCTCTATTTCCCACTCAAAAAATTAGCCAAGTTACAAAACATCGCATCTAATCCTTTTTACCAATCTTATTTGACCCACTTTTAAATTATCTTAACCCGATTTTTCATATGCTTCCTTTCACAAAGGGTTTTCTAAAACCCAACGTCCTTCTTATCTCCGTTTCGGGATTCATCCTTCTCCATCATCGAGCTTCAACAAGTTAAATCCAACGTTATATACTAATAATTTAAAAACTTCATGAATAGTGAATTTTATGTTTTACATTATAGCCACAATTGTTTTCTTGGATTTTGCATATTGGCCACTAATTGTTTTGTGGGTTTTGCATTTAGTCAAGTTTTGAATTTTAAACACCATTGTTTTGTTGGGTTTTGCATTTTGGTCACCAAAATTACAAATTTGTGGGTTTTGTATTTTGACCACCAAAACTTCATGAATAATGTTTTTTGTGGGTTTTCATTTTGGTCATCGTTGTTTTTTTGATTTTGGATTTTAGGCATTTTTTACATTTTGACTCCTGTAGTATTAGGCAAGTTTGCGTTGTGGTCACTAATGTCTAACTACATCAACTTTTTATAACTATAATGCAATATATTTTAGATACAGAACCAACCGGTAAGTCGTCGACATAGCCGGTATAGGTAAAAAATTATCCAGTAGTCGAAAATTTTGTATTCTACTGCAACTAAACTTTTGTAATGCTACGAGGTAACTTTTTGTATGTTACAAGCCGCTATAACAATTCTCGCGCAACGCGCGAGAAACATATAAATTCTAGTTGTTCTAATTTATGTAGTTCTAATTCACCATCATGATAGTGTTTTAAATACGCGAGATGATGGTTGTTTGTCCCAACCAAAGCAGAAAATATCATAGTACGGTTATGTGGGGCTAGCTGTTACAGATAGTATCAGAGTTTAGGGACCGGACTGATGTGCCGACGACAACGTTAGGCTCCTAAAAACAGTGGATTGTAGCTAAGGGTGTTCAAAGTCTGATATCCATAATTTTGGATACCCGGATTTCAGATATCCGAAATTTCAATTAGTTAATCGGATAGGATATATGAATCCCATGTGCTAAAACAAGTCAAAACCCAATCTTACATCATCACCACAAATTTAAGTTAAAGAGTTACAGAATCCAAGTTTAAGTTACAAGATAACATTAAAGAGCTGTACAACATCGTCTCTATACAATGATAAGAATTCAGTGTTGGAAAGACACCAAATGGTGTTCATACCAACAAGATTTTACGCATGTTATTAAGGATTTCATAGCACTTAGAAAAGAATTTTGGTAGATGGAGAAAACCGACAAGGAGTTCAACATTGTTATATCAAAAGATAACATCAATGGATGAAAAAGACATGGATAATGTTCAAGGTCTCTATCATGATGGGCTGGTAATCACTTTATACCTAGCCAATCAATTCGTTCAAAGAATTTTGGTAGATGGAAGAAACTCAGCTAACATAATCCAACTAGAAACATTGAAGAGAATGAATATCCCACATGAAGAAATTACTTCAAGATCAATAGTCTTGGTGGAATCAAGTGAAGAAACAAAGAATACCTTGGGAAAATCTAGTTGTTAGTATCTATATAATATTTCAGAGTTTTTAGGGGGCAAATTTGAGAGGGAAAATTTTTTGACTGGTCAAATTGGGCTCCAAAACTTCATCCCTATTTACGGCAACTCTCACTCAATGATTTCCAATCAATTGTGCTCTATATTTTTGGTAATACGTTTGTGGTTTCAATCAATTCAGTTGTTAAAGCTTTATTTATTGTTTCGTTTCTTATAAATAAACTCTAATTTCAAATTCAATATGGTGTATAACCCAGTATTCGATTTTGATAGCATGTTCAATCAATTCGGTTGTTGAAGTTTTATTTATTGTGTTCTATATTTTCGATTTTTATCCTTTTATTTATGTATTTTAGATTTAACCCGTGTGTAACACACGGGTATTAAACCTAGTATATATATAAAGGTGAGAATTCTATCCATAACACTAACCAATGTTATTGATTCACTATCTTGCTATGCAATTTAAGAGTTAGGATGGTAATTTTTCAAATATTTTAGATCCTTACTATATAATAATATTGATTCACTATAGGGTTAGTTATCCTACAAGTGATCACGAATATAAAAAATGTAAAATAATCTTTTAGACACAATGCAAATAAAAAAGATACAATGACGAACTAAAAAGTTTATATATCACAATTTATATCGATTTCAAAAAAATCTCGAAGGCCTTGTTCCCTCATCCTCATTAAAAAAACAAAAAATAAAAAATTTAACGTTTCATCGTTTTTTTACTTTGTGGCTTTTATAACTTTTTTATACAATAAAAACGTTAATTAGTTTTTTTATATTTTTCATTTATTTTTTTAAGGACGATAGAAGAAACAAGGTCTCCCAAACGTTTTTTTAGAAATTCAATTTACATTGTGATTTATATTTTTTTTATTTGACATTGGGTCTTATTTCAGATCCATTGTATCTAAAAGATCTCAATTACAACTTTTAGATTTCCACCCTTAACCCAACCCTACTACTAAATATAATATCTAAGGATAAATAATACAAAAAATATTTCATATTTTACAACTTTTAACAATAAAACTATGATAAAATAACATAGCTAAGGGATTGTTTGATAAAATCTGAATCATTAAGTGTTGAATGATTAAGAGGTCTGAACCATTAAGAAATTCTATCAATAGAAGGGATATTGAGGTAAAACTTCAAGTGATGGTAAGTTTGATGTATGCTCCATTCAGCATCTTTCAATCTCTTAACCATTCAACACTTAACTGAACCATTCAAAGACTTCTTTTAATGAAACAAATGCTCTGAATGCTAAATCTGAATGATTAACCATTGAACTGAACCATTAAGAGATGAAACAAACAACCCCTAACTAATTTTTTTAAGTGCACACACCAAATTAGTTGCATACATTATTATAAAATATTAAAAAGTCTAGATCAACATCAAAGTACATATAAGAGTTTTTTTTAACATCACATAGTACGTTAAAATAAGAAAATGTTAACTGTAATACATGGACAAAAAATAACAACTTCCGTTACTTGGCCCAAGGGATCAAGATCAACCTTCAGAACCTGATGTTCAAGCCTAGCCGGTACCATAACCTTACTCCACGCCATGCTAACTGGGTTTTCAATCAACTACTATGCAACTTTCAGGAAAAACCACACCAAGCTTAATGGTTGGGCACACATATGGCTGTGCATCTCTTAATGTTTTATCTATGGCTAACGACGGCTTGTTGGTCAACATACATAAACATGAGCTTTTAGGCTTATAACGGTCAAAACTTAAAAACCAAATGCTCTTGGTCCAGAAATGGGCAAATGGAGTACACAGGATCTTGGAGATACAAATGGTCTGCCGCTGCTACTTCACAATAACTAAAACTCTAAAAGTGTGCAAAAAGCCCATAAGGCCATAAGTAGTACATTACAGATTGAGTATGGAATAAAAGACGTTTAAAAACGTTTTTCTCTTACGTTCTTTAATTCCTAAGCATTTTCTTAAAGAGGCATTGCAAAAGATGAGATAAAAAACTCGCTATATTTTTTATGTTTTATACACTTCTATTGTCATTGGAAATCTGATGTTTTATAAACTTCTACTGTTACGATGATCATCCAGAAAAACACACCTGAGATTTATACTACATGTATCCTATTTGGGTACATGACTCATAGTAATATAATATCGCACTCTAATTGCAAATTCAAAAAGCACAATCTACGGGCTATTTTCTATATTTTTCCTTCAGACTAATAAAATACTTCAATTACATTCAATATTAAATGAAATTGTAGTTCCTTCACACCATATAGACGATACTAAGCCAGTCCAAGGACTTGTACGGTTGTGTACCAAGTAACACAACAACATAACACTATGCTTTCTGAGAACTAAAACAATGAATTTGGGGCCATAATACTACCATAAAAGTAATACCATTAATACAGGATTATATTCTCAAGAGGAACCAAATCAAACCTGCACTGCACCATGTTTGGCATTTTCTTGTACCATTAAACCGCTATCTTAAGCTTCAGCTTTACATTAATATACCGCCCCCCTTGCGCCTTTACGACACCTACATTAAATAATATTTTCTTTAATTTAATGGTTTTTGTTATTAAAGAAAAAAAATACATTAAAAGCTTGTCACAAGAAAGTAATTTGACTTCAAGCTCGTGTTCTTCAACCACTGTAAAATAAAAATAAAACTTTACTGTCAAACATCTGTTTCCAAGTCTAACCACCAAAGTGGGCCAGGCCATAAACCTGGTCATGGACAGATTCAGGTCTGGAGTTCGTCAATCTACTCTGAATACATATTGCTTTGGACATTCTACTACGGGTTGTGCACTCAATTATCGGGTCAGGTCGGGTTGGGTTGATAACTCAGATCCATAATTCCATATACTCAGTTTGTTTTTACATTCCTAAGTTACAACATGAAATAACAAATAAAAACGTTCAAATATCAATGATTGCTACCTGCCATTAGAAACTACATTTTTACAATTTGTAGAAACTGACTGGTCCTGGTTCTTATTCTCTTCCACAGCTAACCTCTGCAGGAGCCCTTTTAGATGATTGCGAAATTCCAAATATAAATCTTTTAGCTGTTTAGATTTTCTGTATTCTTCTGTTCCTAATCGAACAACCTTCAACTCGTTCTTTTTACTGTAGTTCTGGGATTAGGAAAGCAAAGAGGTCAAAGATCAATAAATTACTAACAGAAAATATTGGAAATGTTGGGGTTTAAAGAAATTCACACGGTCTCAAACCGGCCCAGGGTTTCCCGAAAATATTAATAAAAATCCCAGTTCTGGAAGGCCACCATACAAACCCCGATTTCAGTTTGAGGACCAGTTTTGAAAAACCCAACATGATTGTAAATTCCAAAAGAAATTACAGATAATGTCCAAGACAGCTACATGTGACTTTTTCAAAAAAACAACTTGCTCCTTTGGTGTGTTTTGACCTATATAAAAACGACGTCTCCTTTTTCTTTTGCCATGTCACCTCATTTTTAGCAGCTAAATGGGTTACCATTAACCTCATTATGCAACAGATGTGAAAGAAAGGCTTCAGGTCCCCACAGGCCCACATTATAAAATTTGAGCTAGACCATTTCCACCTGTTTTATAACAGTATCTATAAATGAGCCAGACCTTAACTGGTCAAATTATTATTAGGTTCCTGAAATTAAACTAGACCTAAACATGGACCGCCCCGTTGGACATAATAAGCGGCCTTTAAGGAACCAATTGCAGGGGTGGACCAGGCCCTGCACTGGTCCTGGTCTTTGGACTACCTGTGCATTGGAATAACACTTTACCTTATACTTAAGCTGCAAGTTCTGCAGATTTGTGTTGAATGTTCCACTTTTAAGATTATCTTCAGCTACTACCCATGGCCTACAATAATAAAAATAAATTGAATAAACAGTGGGTAAACGACAAGCATAAAGCACGAAAATAATTTAATCTAAAACCAAAAGAAAAAAACAAACACGAAAACTCTTTAACAACTAATGTCAATCCGCAAGATATCATAGATTAATTCGATTCATAAGCTATCTTATACAACAATAATGTCGAATTGCTTACCTTCCAGAGAAAGATGTAATGAATTGATTTGGATTGTTTATAAATTCACAAATCCTCTTCAACTTTGTACTGCTATCCACCACGATTGCTCCTCTCGCGTACGGTTCTGCTAACAAACTTGGAAAAACATATGTTTGTGCTGTGATTGAAGTATGTTCGTGTATGAAATCCATCATTAACAAAGGACACAAATCTTTATCCAGATTCTCCAGCAAAATATAATGATGACGGTAACTTGTTTTCGCACCTCCCAAATCCATGTCATGATCCGTCAATTCAGGGAAGGATCTTTTCCTCCCTATCGAAGAAAACACATATTAAAGCAAGTTCTGAAATCAGTATTATTTAAAACAGCACTTTTGTCAAAATTACAATACCTCCATAGGACCCGTTGCGAGAACCAAAATCCTACAAATTAAAAACCATTGATAAATAAGTACTATAAACCACAAATTCACAACACGATGACATTAACTGAACAACTTGCCTGTGATATATCAGGATTTTCATTTGAGCTTGTTTTGAGGTTTTGTTTCGCAGTGTTTATAAATTCAGCAAGTTTGGGAAGAGTAGCATTATGCTTAATGAGACATATGTCCTCAAGAGTTGTTGCTGTTATATTTCCCTCACCAGGACCATGCTGCCAGAACAGTAAATAACTGCATAAACACTTCCCAGGTGTATGCTCTTTATAAAGCACCTATTATCAAGTATAGCCAATATAAAATTACACACAAATCTATCACCTAAATAAACATATCACATTGTTCTATTGCAAGCCTCAAAATGAATAGTTAAAACTAGGGTTACGGACGAGCAATTGACGCAACGCATGAAACCTAATCGCATCAGGATGATTTAGGTTATATAATCGCATAAGTATTTAAAATCAAACAAAAATGAAATACATACGGCATCAACAATGGCGTCAAAATAAAGCCTTTCTTCTTGGCCTCTGTAAATTGCACAAACAAGCATGCCTTCAATGACAGTGGAACATTCATTATCCTCGACAGGTTCGGAGATTGGACGGAAACGATCAAGCAACTCATCGATTTGATTGTGAGATGATAAATCGGCGATGGTGAAAACTTCATCATTGTAGCTCTGAATGAAATCCTTCAACTTGACGCGGAGGTGTTTTCCGTGTTCTTCGATGAGGAGGCCGCAGGTGTACCAGGCGTTATCTTTCATCGAACGATATTCGAGATTGTAGTCGAATGTCGCCATTGTTGATGTTTCAAGGTTTGTTGAAAACATGCAGTGCTAACAGTTGTTGTAATGTACGAGTATGTAATGAAAGGATCAATCAATATGTCAAATTGAATGAATGTTTGTTCCTTTGGACAGCATCTTGTATCATATTATACGGAGTACATAGTATGTAATATTATATTCTTCGTAACATAACACTTAAGGTCTGTTTGGTATGAGGTAATGGAATGAACGAAAGAATGAAATGAATGAATGAAAGGAATGAAATAGATCATTCCATTCCATTCTCCTGTTTGGTTACCGTACATAAATAAAATGAATCAATACTTTTTGTTGTTTGTTAGGCTGGAAAAAACACATGAAAGAAATTCAAATCTCTATAAACAACAAAAATAACTAGTCATGGTTATGGGTCGGGTCTTGGTTTGGACCATGGATCGGCTCATGGATCGACACATGGGTTAATACATGAGTCAGGTCATTGATCAACACATGGGTCGGGTCATGGTTCGAGGAATGGGTTAGCACATTGGTCGGTTTATAGGTCGGGTCATAAGTCAGTTCACGGATCTGGTCATAAGTCGTTTCATAAACCGAGTCATGGGTTGCTCGGGACATGGGTCGGGTCATGATATGAGACATGAGTCAAGTCATGAGCCGAATCATTGTTTGGGTCATGGTTCAGGGCATGGATCGACATGGGTCGAGTCACGAGTCGGTAGATGGCTCGGGTCGTGAGTCGGTTCATGGGTTGGGTCGTGGTTCGAACCATGATTCAGGACATGATCGGTTCATGGGGTCTTGGGTCGGGTCAAGGTTTAGGGCATTAGTTGGTTCATGGTTCTTGTCATGACTTAAAAAAAATATTCCATTCCTTGAAGGAATGAAAAAAATGGGTAATGGATGGAATGAAAATGATGTGTTTTTCATTCCTTGGTAATGGTCCATTCCATTCCATTGACTAACCAAACACACTTTTTTTCATTCACCCGTAATGGTTCATTCCATTCCACATCTCATTCCCACATACCAAACACTACCTTAAATGATGATTTAACGATATTTATGAGACATAAATGGTTTTGATTAGTTTTGAGACAATACCGAGGAAAACTGAACCATAAACTTTATTTAAAAATTTATTTTTTTAGTATGACAATATTATACTAAAATTAAAGAGAATTAAATTATTAGTTTTATGGTGAAGTTTTTTTTAAGAAAATAATATTGTGTAAAAAAGTTATTTATGTTTAAAAAATACTGAGGTATTTAATTGTAGATTAGAGTAAATTGTCAAAAAGGTCCCTGGGTTTGTACCGCTTCGACCACTTTGATCCTTATTTTTTATTTGTTGTCATTTTGGTGTTTGCTATTGTAAAAAATTGTCATTATCGTCCTTCCGTCCATTATCGTTAAAAAATTCTGTTAACTTCAGGGTTATTTTGGTCTTTTTATTATTATTATTATTATTATTATTATTATTATTATTATTATTTTATGTGAAAATAAAAGTAAACCCCACACACCCCTTATTTCTTGACCACAATCACAAACTCACGCCTTCTTCTTCTTCATTCTTCTTCTTTCATTTGCAGGTGTATATCTTCATCATCATCATCATCATCATCATTAATCTTCATCTTTTATCATCATCAATCTTTCATTTTTATCATTTACTATCACCATCGTCATCTTCATCGCCATCACCTACAACACATCCCCGTATGAAAAGCCGGTGGTAACATCGGAGTTGCAGACTCCGCCACCACAATCACTTTACTCTCCTACGGCAAACTCCATCACTTTACAGACTCCACCACCACCATCTCTTCACCAACTCTAGGGCTTCAATTGATTGGGATTTGGGCATTTATAGTGGCGGTTTCGATAGGTATGGGAGGTAAGCAGGTGGCGTATGGTGGTGGAGCCGGAATTAGGGTGTTAGTATTTGGTCATGGTGATGGCAGTGGTCAAGTGGTGAATTGATAACAAAGACAAATCAAACAAATTGGCTAACACCCAATATTATTAACTTAAGAAAACTTGCTCAAAAACTTAAGTTACAACGAACCCCTACACGAGTTTATATAGGCTAACCACAACTTGCACATCAAGTTATCATATTAGACTAGAATATATAATTACCTAAAATAAGATAATTAAATATGACATCCAAATCCTAGCTCAATTAGGAAGCCCCCTTTGTTGACCTTGCCCGCCAAGCAAAGGCCAAGATCGTAATTTCCAACATTCACCCCCGAAATTTCGAACTCATGTTTGACAAGTCCGAAACTCCAAGTTTGTCACGCATCTCCTTGAACTTTAGTTTTCCAAGAGCCTTTGTGAGAATATCCGCCTTCTGATTCGCGCCACTTACATGCTCAATACTAACATCCTCGTTTGCAACACATTCCCGAATAAAATGATACTGGGACTTTATATGCTTGGTTTTACCATGAAAAACCGGATTCTTCACGAGAGCTATCGCCGAAGTATTATCCACACGTAATACTACCGGTTGAGTTTTCTTGTTTGAAATCTCACTAATCAATTCTTTAAGCCACGCGGCTTGACACGCGGCTGCGTTCGCTGCCATATACTCCGCTTCACAAGATGATAACGCCACAGTACTTTGTTTTTTAGAACACCACGTAATAGGAGAAGACCCATTATAAAACACGTGCCTCGTTGTACTCCTTCCATCATCTTCATCTATATTATGGCTACTATCACTATAACCAATTATCATATTCGCGCCTCGGTTATACTTAATGCCATATCCGCACGTACCTTGTAAATAGCGCAAGATTTGTTTGATGATCGCCGCGTGAGATTGTTTCGGGTTTTGCATATAACGACTCACTACCCCAACCGAAAACGCCAAATCGGGACGAGTTTGCGACAAATACCGCAAACAACCTACCATCTTTCGATAACGAGTTGCATCGAAATCTTCTTCATCCTTAAATTTTGCAACTTTTACATTAGGATCCATTGGTACATGTGTTGGATTGCAATTTAGCATCCCGACTTCTTTCAAAATTTTCTTTGCATAAGCTTCTTGTTTGATACATACCTCGTCTTTGCCTTGGAACACTTCAACTTCGAGATAGTATGTTAATTTTCCCAAATCCGACATTTCAAAATTTTTAGCCATGTCATGCTTAAACTCCATAATCGATTTGAGATCGGATCCTGTGACGATTAAATCATCCACATAAACACCAATTAAAGTTAGATTTGTACCAACAATTTTCCGGTAAACCGCTTGTTCTTGCGAGCACCTATGAAACTTCAAATTCATTAAAATAGCGTTCAACTTGGTATTCCATGCTCGCGGAGATTGTTTCAAACCATATAGTGATTTTGATAACTTGTAGACTTTATGTTCTTCACCTTTTTTCACGAAACCTTCCGGTTGAGCCACGAATATTTCTTCTTTTAGATCGCCATTCAGAAACGCGGTTTTCACATCAAGGTGGTGAGGTTCCCATCCTTGATTTGCTGCAATAGATATGATTAACCGAATGGATTCAAGTCTAGCCACCGGTGCAAATAGATATGATTAACCGAACGGATTCAAGTCTAGCCACCGGTGCAAATACTTCATCAAAGTCAACTACGGGTTCTTGAGCATCGCTTTGTACCTATATATTTTGTCATCCGCTTTTCTTTTGGCCTTGTACAACCACTTCACACCAATCACTTTTGCTCCGTTTGGTACATCAACTAACTTCCACGTGTTCGCTTTATTTATTGAGTCAATCTCGCTTTGCGTTGCTTTCATCCACTCCGGGTTTGTTTTTGCATCATTAAAACGAACCGGAACATCATCAGTGAGCAATAAAAATTCATCATCAACTTCACTTGAATTTAGAACATAATCATTAAAACGTACCGAGGTGATCGGAACGTGATTCGATCTTCGAACTGGCTCGGTTTCGCTGCTGTTCAAAGTTGTTGCAAAGCTGATTGGATCTGGGCTGAATGGCCCATCTGGGCTGCTGATTTGGTGCCCAGAAGGCCCATTTGAGCTGCCAGAATTGTTTCTGAAAAGCCCACTACTGTTTGGGCTTGTTGCATTGCTGTTTGGGCTTGTTTCACTTGGGCTGGTTGGGCTTGAATGAGCTAAATTTTCAGCTATGTTTGGTTCATTATTTTGCTGATATTGACCGGTATTAACTGCTCCATTTCCCGTATCAATTGCACCCCCTAAATCAGCCCAAAACATACCCGGTTCACGTTGGTTTTCATCACTGTTACTTTTATTATTCCATGACCAACCTATTTTCTCGTCAAAAATTGTGTCACCATCACGTGAAACAACTTTTCTCCGGGTTATAGGATCATATAACTGATAGGCCTTGGATCCGGGTTCACTTCCAAGATAAATAAGTCGCCTCGATCGGTCATCCAACTTTTTATATTTCCACTCGTCACTTTGCAATATGCCAAACATCCAAAAACTTTGAGATACTTTAAATTGGGCTTTTTATTTTTTAGCGTCTCATAAGGTGTTTTGTCGTTTAAGGCACGAGTAGGAATTTTGTTGATCAAGTCGGTTGAATGCCTCGCCGCTTCTCCCCATAAATAATTTGGAACTTGTCTTGCTTTTAGAATACTCCGAGTCATCTCTAAAAGCGTACGGTTACGCCTTTCAACCACTCCGTTTTGTTGAGGCGTATATGGAGCGGTTAAGTGTCAAATGATTCCTTCGGTTTCACAGAATCGATCGAACTCATGTGATGTAAATTCCCCCCTGAATCGGTTCGAACCGTCTTGATCTTTACATTAGTTTCCACCTCCACCATAACTTTGAATTTTTTAAAGGCTTCAAGCGCTTCACTTTTTTCCTTCAAAAAATAAGTCCACATGAAACGTGAAAAATCATCAATCAAAACGAATATGTACCTATTTCTGGTTAGGGTGCATGGGGAAATTGGCCCGCATAAATCTCCATGGATTAGTTCCAAAGGACGTGTTGCTCTAAACGAAGCCGTTTTTGGAAACGGTTGTCGCGTTTGCTTCCCGACTAAGCACGCATCACAAATTTGATTCTCACCGTCGATCTTTGGCATTCCTATCACCATCTTCTTTTCCACCATTTGTTTCCCCGTCTTTAATTTAATCGTATAGAGACGATTTTTGGAGCGTTGCACTTTCATTAGTAACTTTCCTTTATCATCATGCATGAGAAACAAATCATCTTTCATGTGAATGTCACAACCACATTCCGTTGCTTGCCCGAGACTAATTATATTACTTTGTAGGCTTGGGATATAATAAATGTCGGTTAACAACCTTTGCTCCCCCGTTTTCCTACAAGTAAAATCGACCCTTTCCCGCAAATATCCACGTAAGACCCATCCCCAAATTTCACTTTACCACCAATACGTTTATTTAACTCCGAAAACAAAGATAAATTACCCGTCATGTGGTTGCTAGCACAATTATCCAAGTACCACAAGTCTTTTTCATACGATTCGTTTTTGTAGTTCTTTGGAATAACTCTATCTTCGTTTAAAAACACGGTCTCTTGAACGCCTTTCATCATATATAGGGATTGATCTTCCTCATTCGCATCACCAAAATTAGCTTGGTGATCTTGTTTGCGTTCCGGGCATCTCGAGACAAAGTGACCAAATTTGTCACAACGGTAACACATAATTTTTGAGTAATCACGATTCGCTCCCTTTTGTTTGTCTCCACCACTAGATGTACTATTTTGACCACGGTTTTGGTTGTAATTACCTCGACCACGTCCACCCCCGCGCCCCCTAGACCCACGACCACGGCCTCGGTTCGACTCGCGAGAGTTCGATCTTGATGAAGAAATAGAGGATGCATCATATTTGTTGAACATTAACTTACTTTGATTGTTGGGCTCATCTTCTCTAATCCGCTCTTCATATGGCTTCAATCGTCCCACTACATCTTCAAATCCAATTGTTTTAAGATCCACAGGTTGTTCAATTGACGCTACAATATGTATGTATCGACTTCTCGGTAAACCCGAGAGAAATTTTTTCACGAGTTTTGCCTGCGGTATGACTTCTCCAAGTGACGCGGATTTAGATGAAATCCCGAATAACTTGGCGGCAAAGTCATCTATGGTCTCAAACTCTTTCATCTTTAAGCCCTCGAACTCGGTCATTAAAGTTTGTAATCTAGCTTCTTTTACTCTATCCGCGCCTTGATTACGGGTCTTGATCGCTTCCCACATCTCTTTTATAGTAGTCAAATTGCCAATTTGAAGCAAAAGACTTTCCGGTATCGCTTGAAATAGCACCGCCATGGCCGTATCATTCTTCTCGGCATCTTTTGATCCGGGATCAATCGCATCCCAAACCTTGTGAACCTTGAATAACACGCGCATACGTATCGCCCACGTCATGTAGTTCGTCGCGGTGAGCATCAGACATTGAAACGAGTTCGGGTTCGTTGTCGTTTCTTTCTCCGGTTTTGAGTTTTCACCTGATTTATCACCCATGTTTGAGTTCGTCATTTTCTTGTTCACTGCAAGATGTATTATAAACTGTAATATACAATTTGCCTTACACGCAAATCAATATCAAAATTGAGAATTAATTGTTATGTTATCGAAACACTTTTTTAACTTAATTAGGCCAAACCCCAATTAAGTTTAAGCAGCAGCACCTTGATCGATCGAGCAACGTCTCAGTTGATATCTCTCGTCACACCATTCTGATACCAATTCAAGTGGTGAATTGATAACAAAGACAAATCAAACAAATTGGCTAACACCCAATATTATTAACTCAAGAAAACTTGCTCAAAAACTTAAGTTACAACGAACCCCTACATGAGTTTATATAGGCTAACCACAACTTGCACACCAAGTTATCATATTAGACTAGAATATATAATTACCTAAAATAAGATAATTAAAAATGGCATCCAAATCCTAGCTCAATTAGGAAGCCCCCTTTGTTGACCTTGCACGCCAAGCAAAGGCCACGATCGTAATTTCCAACAAGTGGTATTTGCCTATTTGGTTGAGTGATTTTGGTGGCTTCAAGTGGTGGGTTGTGGTTGAATAAGGTGGTGGTGGTGGTTGGTGGTGGTGTTGGTGATGATGATGATGTTTTATTTATAAAGTTAATAAACAGGGGTAAAATTGTCATTTAATACAAAGTTAATGGTTATCATTGATGGAAGGACGATAGTGGTAATTTTTTACAATAGCAAACACTAAAATGGCAACAAATAAAAAATAAGGACCAAAGTGGTCGAAACGGTACAAATTCAAGGACCTTTTTGGCAATTTACTCTGTAGATTATTTTCAACTTTATCAATAAGTTTCATTTTTATACCACATCAAATATAAACCGACATTTGCGCACCTCTAGTATGAGAGTTGAAAATAGAACCACTATTAAATCAAGATTATGGTAAATATTAGGGAACCAAATATAATTTATGTTATTAAATTGTTAAAAGGATTGAATTGTAATGTAACAATAAAACAACAAACATATAGTAGACAACAAATAATATAATAAATGAAGTTTAATTTTTAAAAATGTAAAAAAAACAACAAAGTACACTGAATAGGTTACCAAAAAGTTACAAATTACTAAAAACTTCCTTATAAACGGCATGTCTCACATGAATAAGTATAAATGAAAAAGACACCTCCTATGTTGCTTTCAATGACTTGAAATATTTGCTCGAAAACATTTCTGTGCTTATCTGTTAAAGAATTTATCAGACTTTGACATTCATTTTGTAAACTTTCCATGTCGTAAGAAAGCTCCTCGTTGATTATGCGGTTGTTTGTAGCAGATAGCATATCACTATCGGGGTAAGGCATGATTAAAAATTATTGTAAAATTGACTTGTTTAGAAGTAAAAAGTTTTCAATTTATAGGAGGGTCAAATTTTTTATTTGATCATCACTCAATGATAACTTTACAAAAGTATTAAGAATTAAAAGTAAATAATATATTAATAATAAATTAATAATAGTAAAAGTGTTCTTGGTCTTTCGTAACTTCCTATAAATATTTATACTCTTTCTGTTAGTATAAAATTGTTATTCTAAATACCATTTCTATAAACTTTTTAATACTAAACTTCATTTCTATTAGTGTGTTTGATAGATTAAAAAACTTACCTTCTAATTGTTTAAAACCTCTAAACTGATAAATAATAAAAATACGTTCAATATAGTTTTTGAATGGTGAGACCTCACCATTTATTATACTTTTAATGATACTTACCAATTAATGAACTTTTAAAACCTGATTATTCAGAAGCTACCAAAACTCTAAACATAGATGATGAATAATTAATCCATCAAAATGAATTAAATCATGATCCGCTTCGCTATAAATGAGATCACTAAATCACCCGCAAGCGGGTATTCAAAATAACTCGGATTATAAGTGGAAACTAGCAAGCAAACGCACCCATTTTGTTGTTATGATATGTGCAATAACCAGAAACCGAAATGTATTTAAGTGACCACAAATCTTGCTCCTAACTACAAACACCAAACAGAAACAAGGATAAAAAAGGCACTTTTGCGATTTTAGGCGTATAACATTTGCAAATCGTCCTTAAATTTGGCCTTCAGTTGTTCCCTCTTCAGCTTAAGAGCAGCTGTTACTAATCCTGATTCAGGTGTCCATGGATCTGCCATCAGTTTTATCTTTGCTGGAATTTCAAACTTGTCCAACTTTGCTTCTTTCCCTACCTGCAATACTTTAAGTACTTAGGGGTTGTTTGGTAACTTCTGAATGAATAAGTGTTGAATCAATAAGAGATCTGAATCATTAAGAGCTTAATCAGTAAGAGGTCTGAACCATTAAGAGCTAAGATTTTTTTTAACTATTCAAAGGCAAATGTCTGATCAATTCAGACGAGACCTCTTAACCATTAAGACTCAGTATAATGTCTGAACCATTCAGAGGCAAATGTCTGAACCATTCAGACATCTGTTTGCGAAATAAACAGTCTAAACCATTAAGTGTTGAACCATTAAGAGGCTGAAACAAACAGCCCCTTAATCAATAATCAAAAACAAACTTTAAAGACTTAACCACATACAAAAAAATATTTTTATAAATTTTTTTTCAAATGATAAACGTGGAACTAAACCGTATATCCAGTGAAAGTAATGTAGAGTTTCCTGAAGATATCTTTTTGTAAATGGGCTAGTTTGGTAATTTAGTCAGTGATAAAGACATGGCAAACCACCCCATCTATAAGTTGAGTTAGTTTGAAACTGATTAGCATGGTACTTTTGTGATAAGCCGTGTTAACGAGCTAACAGATCATCACATGATCGGATTACAAAATCAGCCCATTTCGAAAAGAGGGGAAATGTTGTTGGTACTACCTTATCAGCATCTACCGTCAGTGTAGCAAAGCATGAAAATATTTAAATGAGGGGTGAAGGTGAGCATGTCAAAGTTTTAGGGTTAAAAATGTAGCTTTTAACAAACCTTGGTAAGAGATTGCTGAACTTCAGAGACAGTTTCTTTTTTATCGCACAGATCAGCAAAATCTTTGTAACTAATACCCGCACTTTCGGCCCACTGCTCAAGAACCTGACGTGCAGGGACTACTAAGGCAACACAATAATTGTGGAAGGGGTCTGCGTGTAGCATTACGTTTTCTACATACTTGCTTGATGCAAGTGCTGCCTCAACCTATAGTTAAAACACATTAATAGTTAATGATGTATACTCATACTCAAGATAAAAAGATCGAAGATAGATCTTCAATATAGAGCACTGTGGGAACCCATAACTCCATAAGCACTTGTAGTCAAATTAACAAGAAGGAAGAGAGACGGTTAAAAAAATGTCATAAGTTCCTAAGTTTCAACGTAGTTCACACAATTCTCTACCTAAACTGGTTTTTTATGGAACATCATCGGACTTCCAAAACTAATTATTTGACCCATAAGTAAAAATAACAATTATATATACGGTTTCAAATGTACCTTCCCCAAGGAAATGTATTCTCCATGTTGGAGTTTGACGATATCTTTTTTCCTATCAATTATTTCAAGGCATCCATCAGGGTGAAACCTACCAATGTCCCCGGTGTAGAACCAACGCATACCACTTTCATCAACCTGTAATGACAAAAGTCAACATAAGAAAAGCGTAAGATTTTAAGTCAACATGAGTGATGTAATGAAAATCATGAAATACAAACCTTAAAAACCTCTTTTGTTTTCTCCTCATTGTTGAAGTAACCAGCAGTTACACTAAACCCACCAACTACGACTTCGCCACGTGGCATTGGTTTGTCAGATGTTAAGTACCCGCCTTCATCCCAAGAAACCAGCTGCAATAAAATTAAGAACAAACAAAAATAAAAAAAAGAATCCTTGATAATATAGAATTTTTTTTCTAGTTATAACTTCTAATACCTTGATATAGACACAGGGAAGTGGTGGACCAACACGCCCAACAGAATTATCATCTGCCTCAGAGAAAGCAGCTCCAGCACAGGTTTCGGTCAGCCCATATCCTTGCCCAATTGGAGCCCTGAAAAGTAGTATGTTCCAAAATAACTAGAAAATATAATTAATTATAATCCTAAGTCCTAGCTAGCCGACTTTTAATAAGCTTTTATTACGTTTTAGTGGTACTTTCATACATAAAAAATCTATATTTTTTTTAATAATGCATAAAATATAGATAAAGTTCTAGTCTTTATATAAAGTATAAAAAACTAAATGGAAAACAATTGCCTCCCTACAGTTCGTTACTGGACAGGATCTCTATACAACTGTCAGTTTGGAAAAAGATATAATCACCCAATGCAGACGTTAATAAATCGTTGTGTATCGGCAGCTAAAGGAGCGCCACCACATAGCATAAAACGAATTTGTCCCCCAAGTACAGACTGTACTTTCTTAAAAACAATTGCATCCCACAATAGCTTTTCTAACCCCCACGCCCCTAGCCAGCTTCCATCAACCGCCAACAACCGTCTTTTGTAGGCAATACTAAAAAGTTTAGTTGTCAACCCTCCTTTCTCCTCAACCTAAAAAATTGAAATTATATAAAATTCCAAGAAAAGTGGAAACATAATCTTTTTTTTTTCATAAGTCTGATGCATACCTTTTTTACTACTCCATCTCGAACTCGATCTAAAATAGCTGGAACAGATGCCATTAAAGTTGGCTTTAAAGCTGAAGCATCTCCCATGGTCCCTTTTTTTATTTTGTTTGAAGTGTCTGTTAAAGTCAAAGCTGAGCCATAACCAATTGAACTACCTGCAGTTATCATCACAGTCTGCACAACAACAGATTGCATGAAAATCATATAGACAAACTGCGAGTACTTTACCAAATAGCACTAAATGCACATAGCAAAAACAAACTTTAACTTTTTCGTTATTTCAGTAACCACCGTTCACTTTATTACTCATTTTAGCAACCAGGCTATATTCTACAGTCAGTTGCCCCAAGTGACCTGTTAAGATGGTAATAGAAAATTTTTGCTGATTTTCCAAAACCTATTGACATGGCATCTTATACGGTATATGTGAATTCAAAAAAGATAACTTTTTTTAAACTTGGATATAGGTTTATTTTTCGGTTTTTCAACATATCCTTTTTCTATGTAGCATAACCAGAGCCACATTAGCATTGTCCAAGGTAAAATCACGATAAATGAGATTGATTAATAAAATCAGTAATGAATTGTTAGTAATTTATATTTTGCACCTAATTTATAGTTTGATGCTCAAATCAGGAAAAAGGTAGAATTCGTGTCCATTTCGTGCAATTTACCATATATAATGAGAATTTAAAAATGATGTTACCTCAGCAGCCAATTCAAATATATGAGCCAATGGTAAATATGCCAAGTAGACATCACTGGGCCCAATTCCTGGGATAACAGTCATAACAGCAGCAGCAGTTGCTACTACATTCCCATGAGTCATCATCACCCCCTACAAAGTCAACACAACAACATATAAGAAAATGAATTATAAAAATCGTTTTATTTCCATCACTACTCACATAATGTTAACTTTATAACCTTTAACAACTAACAATCAAAAAATGGTTATGAAAAAGGTTGTCATCCACTCATCCATAGCCCTAAGGGCTATGATCATCAAAACCATTTTATTTTAACCTTAGATAATCGATTTTGTTGCAGCTGATATAGAACTAAAAAATGAAGAATGATAAGGCGTCCCAGCAAGTAATCAGATAATCAATAATAGAATCTGTTTATCCAAACATTAAACAGTGACCACTGCACAGAAACTAGTTCCACAAAGCAAATCCAAACACCCTATAAAATACGACTGTGATAACTGAATAGATAAGAAAACAAGGGCACAATCAAACCTTTGGTAAGCCCGTGCTGCCACTCGTATACATGATGACTGCAACGTCTTTCTTAATAGGTAGTCTAGGATTAACTGGAGTATTCTGTCCCTTTTTCTCAACTTCAGAAAAAGAAGAAACTTTCCAATCACCAATATTATAATTAAAAGCTTCAGTGTTATCACTTTCAAAGTAAATGACATTTTCCACAGTTTTCAGGCTCGAAGCAACCGTGGCCACTTTTTTCAGTAGCTTGGAATCACAAATCAAGGTTGATACTTTCGTCTGTAAAAAAATCATTAATGATTATAAGAAACTAAAAACAAAATATACGGATGCGTATTCGATGTTCCCACCTCATTTAGAGAGTGAATTAGGGCATCATCACCCAAAGATGCATATATGGTCACTACAGTGATATTCTGACGGAAGCACCCCTGAAACAATAGCAGACTTGTAACTGGTATCCATCATATATACCATACATAAATAAAAGTTATAACAATATAACATCATCTACCTCAAATGCAATTAACCATTCTGCTCGTGTATCAGAAAAAATGGCGATTCTAGTATCAGGATCATGACCAAACTGAATAAGTCCAGATGCAAAGTTGCAAACACGCTCAAATACTTGTCCAAATGTCTCCCATTGATACTCACCAAGGTGTAGTTTCTCAAACTTTCTCCCATCACTACCACTAACAAAGCTTCTATCTATCACTTTTCTTGTGCCAAGAAACCGATGGTGTGAATGTTTCTTGCAAGATTGCTCAAACAATGCAGCCATGGTTGTAGCCCCTTCCCAAGGGACATCAACTAATTTCTTTGATCTTACATTACGCATGGCCAAACCTGGTTCACCACCAACTTCAACTGGAACCCCTCTTTGTTTCACCTTTTTCTTCCCCACAAACATTGAAGATAGAACCAATGGCACAGCAATCGCAGCTAGAATTGCAATGGCAGCACCATAAGTTTTATCTTCCATGTAGCTTGACAAGAAACCCCCAACGTCCATTTGTTCACTTCCCTCTGAATCACCCATTTTATGTAATCGAAATCTTCAAAGCGATCGTATCCTAAATGTCTACAAATAAACCAATAATTGTAGATTTCATATAATTATCACATCAACTTATACGTACGAAATTTAAAAAGGTCCATATCATAGAGAATCTATATGCATTCGATTAATAGAAAAAACTGCTAATCAACTAATTCTATGAAATTCAAAGAACAGATACAGACAATGATCCAACGAAAAACTATATGCATTCATTAATGGAAGGAATTGCTAGCCTAATAAGCACAGAATCAACTCATGAAAAATAAACATGATTTTTTTTATCTTATATATGCATTTTTTTAACAAAAATCATGATTGTTTCATTTCTATCAATATATTTACATCGTATTGAAATAAAAGACAAACAGGCAACAAGCTACCTTTTTGGATAGTAAAACTAAATCGTTTAAAAACTAAGTTCATAGATCTTAGGGTCGTAACAAAGCTATGCAGGCCTATGATCACATCAAATATCAATATATCATCACAATCACAAATCTAGGATGCAGAAACCACAAACATTGATCTAAAACCAGACATTATAATGAAAAGGCAACATTTGATCAACCAAAAACACAAGCTGAATAATGAACGCAACAGCATGCGTAAACCTTACGCAATACGCCTGGGGATGACAAAATGAGTCGGTGATGAAATTAAACCCTAAAATATTAGGAGCGAGAAACATATTATATATGAAGATCAAAAAGAAGGTGTGGCGAGAGTGAAATTTGTAGAAACAAAATTAGCAAAATCAATGAACAGATTAAAGGAAACACCTTTGGCTTTGGAAATGAAATTGTTAATTGTTGTTTGTTTTCGCGGCAGAGAAGAAAAGTATGGAGTATATTAATGCTTGCTTGGGAGACGGAGTGTGGTATAAATACAAGTTTAATTTAATAATTAATCTTCATTTTTCATTAGGACAGTATGTGTCTGATCATTTCAAGAATGTGGTTTTCATTTATTTGTTAAAAATATTGTTAGTGTTATTTAATAAAGTTAAACGCAAAATGTAGCGTGTGGTTTATATTTAATGTACCATGCAATCACGTTTGAGTATTTAAAGCTTTTATAATTATATGTTTTTTAAAGTACAGAGCCGTTTAGTAAAATCTGAAGTATTAAGTGTTGAATGGTCTGAATTATTAAAAGGCTCTATCAATGTAAGGAAGGTTGGGGTAAAAACAGGGCCGGCTTACGTTGTGATTTGTTAGACTACTGTCTAAGGCCCACCAACATTTGAGGCCCCGCATTTAATCCAACTTTATTACATATGTATGACTTCAAATTTTAACAGGCTCTTTCTTAAATAAAAAAGTAGAGTAGTAGACCACTTTGCTAAATCTTAAAACCAAACTGAAATTGGAATTAGTGGTTGAAGTTTTAAACTATTACTATTAATCAAAGGATTTATTTGTTACTCAAAGTGGTTATAAGATATTATTTCTCTTTATCTATCTATTAAGTATTAACCCTTATTACTAAAATGAAATGTCGGTGCTCAGCATGTGGATCTCACGTGTTCATGTGCCTATGTGATATAATCTAGGTTTTTCTCTCATTTGATTTTCTTCTCAGTACAAGCTTTTTTACAGTGCCATCATGTTATTTTTTCTTCTTAATATTCTTGATGTAATGTTCATTTTCTTCTTTCGTTGATTTTGTATGATGTTCTTTCCTGATTTCTTCATTTCTTTTTTTTTGTGATTGTGGTTCAATTGCCCTGATTTCGTCATTTCTTTTTTAGCGATTGTGGTTCAATTGGGTTTTTCTTTGTTCTTTGTTTGATGTTTTTCGATTTCTTCTTATTTGTCGTCTAATTTTTTTGTACATAAACCCCTTCCTTACCCCGACGATTTTTCATGTTTCATCTTCTGTTTTTCTGAGATTTTCATTGTTTTGATTCAGTTGTCTGTCGATTGGTTTCATATTTGAGGGCCGATTTCGCCATGCATTCACATTTTTGTTGTTATCTGATGTGGGTAATTTGTTGTCGTAGGTTTTGAGACTTTCTAATTGCTGGATTTTGAAGGGATTGTAGTTATACTTCTATTCATCGGAGTTGTGGTTTTAGTTGATAGCCGTGTTCTTCTGCTCTTTTTCAGGTTAGTTTTCTTTTTTTTTCTTTATGTTGTGACCGCATGTGGCTGTTTTTAGTTTGATTTCATGTATTGTTTGAGTGTTGCTTTTCTTTTGTTTTGCATCTCTAAGTATTCGAGTTAAAGGTGTGTTGATATGAATGCTTTAGTAGATTATGTTGGTTTCTTGAAAGTAAATTAAAATGATGTGTTGATATGAACGTTTAGCGTCCGTGTTTTGCTTCCTATAAGTTGTGCATTTGATGCTATTTGGAGTTTAATGTGTGATTGTTGTTCTTGACTGTTGGGTGTATTGTTATGGTCGTTTTTGTTGTGTGGATGTGTTGTTTTGTTTGAGTGCAATCAACTGCTGCAAGCTACTGTTAATATTTTTGTCTCTTGGTGTTTTGATAACTGGACACTAAAATTATACATACATACATACATACATACATACATACATACATACATACATACATACATACATACATACATACATACATACATACATACATACATACATACATACATACATACATACATACATACATACATACATACATACATACATACATACATACATACATACATACATACATACATACATACATACATACATACATACATACATACATACATACATACATACATACATACATACATACATACATACATACATACATACATACATACATACATACATACATACATACATACATACATACATACATACATACATACATACATACATACATACATACATACATACATACATACATACATACATACATACATACATACATACATACATACATACATACATACATACATACATACATACATACATACATACATACATACATACATACATACATACATACATACATACATACATACATACATACATACATACATACATACATACATACATACATACATACATACATACATACATACATACATACATACATACATACATACATACATACATACATACATACATACATACATACATACATACATACATACATACATACATACATACATACATACATACATACATACATACATACATACATACATACATACATACATACAGGGTGACGTTCAAATAAGAAGACTCAAATATTGCAAGAAGAAAAAGAAAAAAAACAACCAATCACATTTTTTCTTTAATTTTTGTTTCTGAATTTACTAGAAGGTTACATTAGTAATTTAAATACAAGCTCTCATTATATTAATTATAAGTAACTCCACTATTAATAATACTATATATTTTTTCCTACATATTTTCGTTCGTTTAAGAACTTGGATCACGTATTTCTATTAAAATAATCACCTACACTTAATACTTGTTACACCCCCCTCTTAAAAATAACTTTTGAAACTTGTCAAAATATGACTTCAAACTTTTATTGTCATTAATTCTTAAAAAATTGTGTTCCTAAATGAAATTAATAATATGCGTACATAAAAAAATGTTTGATGTCGGTATTTAACGGTCAGTTAACTTTTTATCCGGTCCGGTTTATTCGGTTGGAAAATCTTTTTATTCGGTCGTGAAATCATTTTTTTGGCCTATCCTAACCGAATTAAACCGCTTTAGTAGGTTTATTTGGCTATGGAGTTTTTTTTGCCTAACCGAACCAAATTCATCCACTTTAGTAGGATTATTCAATCCGGTTATCCGATGAAACCAATTAGATATGCAGTTTATTCAGATAACCGAACCGAATAAATCATGTTATTTGTTACCAAAAACCAAATTCACAATTTGGATACTGTTAGTGACCGAACCGAAAAGCAAATTTGCAATTCGGTTCGTTTTTTCGGTTATGGAGATGATTTATTCCATGTTATTTCGGTTTCTGTTAGTTTGGATGCCTATAGTCGATACTCACCAACTAAATGCAATAGCTTAATCCAACATTATAATAAATGGAATCTTAATTTAAGAGAAAAATATAATTTTGTAAAAGAATGTTGAAATTGTATTTTTCTAAAATCTTAGGGAGGGGGTGTAACAAGTAAAAAAACTTGAAAATGAGGGTGTATATAACAACACCCATTTTTAACGCATTATTCTATGGTTGCTATTTAAAATCTACACGGTGATCATATATTTCAATAAATTAATTACCTACATTTAACTCATAACCACCTACACATAAATAACTCATAACAACCTACATATAACATGTTTTAATCTAATTTTATCTCATACACCCAAAGTAAAAACGAGCACTATAGTAACTCATAACAACCTACATATAACCTACATATAACATGTTTTAGTTTAATTTTATCTCATACACACAAGGTAAAAACGAGCACTTACATTGTCTCAAAATAACCTACACAATTCTAATCATGCAATTTATTTATATAATACAGATTTAAAAATAGTAAATGTAGTCACCCACACAAACTCAAAACGACCTACACAAACAATGACATATAAAACATCCAGTTACACTAACTCCTGAAGAAATAAAAAACATGAACAAAATTATTAATCGTTAAAATTATTTTTTTTAATAAAATTGTATTGTTTTACTGTTATCGCTTGAATTTAATGACTGCATTTTGAGTTTTACATTACTACCCTTATACTCATTATACTCTCTAAATATGAATTAAATGTTTTCTAATAATTACAATATTGCCCTTTTAATTTCATCCATTGATTACATTTCATCTAGGGCTGAGAATTGTTCTTTTTCTTCTTGCAGTATTTGGTCTTCTTAAAAGAACTCTCCCCTATACACACATATATATAACATTGTTGCAAGCGTATTTGACTATTGTTGGACTTTGTAGTTCATAGTCAACAATTGTGACTAGTGTTTGATATTTTGTGGATCTGTGGTGTTGTTTAAGTGCAGTCAACTAGTGGAAGCTATTGTTATTGTGCAGTACCTAGACTGTAATTGTAGTTATGTGTCACCATCGTTGGCTCTTTGGTGTTTTGAGAAGTGGATTGTTGTTAGAGTGTGGTGTAGTTGTTTCGGGGTGTATATTACATTTTGGCTTGACTGCATTCTGAGTTTTAGGAATAACTGTAAGTCCACTTAATTATGAGTTTTAGTATGCATATCAATTTGAACAAAAAATAGGGTTTTAGTTTTGATTCATTCTGGTTGTTTATATGCATGTAACCATAATTGAATGGGAATGTATTTTCTTTTAAATGACATAGTGTTTTTTCTTATCATAATATTTTTTCATTTGTCTTCTACTCGGTTGGTGTTGGTTGCTAATGGTGGCTACATTTAAGCTTATTATAACGGATATTGCGCGTTGTGGTCTCTATGGATGTGTTTGACGGTATTTGCAGTTTAACATTTACAAGTTGAAGGATACGCCTCAAGACCAGCACGTGGACACATGCTAGTGGTTCCACACGAGGCAACATTCGAACTACTTCACAACACCGTCATACCCACTTATTACTACAACTTTTCAGCTTGGATGACATATGAGAAGCTACTAACCGGTAACTCTCTACATATCGTGTTTATGATATATGCCGTAAACTAGAAAGAGCCTAATTAATATCATTAGACTGTAAGGTTTTGCTAGAAAGCTACTATCATGTGTATCAAACAAACTGATTAGTTGTTTATGGCTATATTATATTACAACTCAAGTTTTAAGCACCGCATAGAAAGAGCTACCCCTTACCTCCTAACATGTTGTATTTGATAGAAGCCACTTACTTCAATGACTCAATGGCAAACATCGACTTTTGTTGCTGATATGTATAGAAATATACATATTTATTCTTCACATTTAATCCGAAAATGGTTATTAATTGGTTGTAATTTCATTAGATTAAGTACTAAATTGTGGTTTTTATGATTTTACATCCAAAACAACCCACCAAAGAAAAGAACGAAGAAAAGACGTGTTTTCATGAGAAATCGACAAAGAACAGGTCAGAGCACGACCGTGCTCAGACCAAGCACGATCGTGCTCGTGTCTTTCACTCGGGTGCACAGGCTGTGCACAAGGTCATGCTCGTGATTTTGACTTGAGCACGCTCGTGCGCCAGCCAAGCACGACCGTGCGTCTGTCGTTTCCGAGAACATTACAAGCCCGTGCAGCTCACTTGTTGGTCTTGCCCGTGACTTTGACTCAAGCACGTGCTTGGTCTAAGCACGGTTGTGTTCCTCTACCTCGAGACGGGAATCGAGATTTTGCTAAAAGTGGAAACTGTGAAATGCCTGAGCGAGAGAGAAAAGACTGTAGCTGCCAGCACGACCTGGATCACGACCGTGCTCCAGGTAGTGCACATCTGCAGAACTACTGATTTTAAATGTTTGGAGCCCCTTGGAAGCCATTGGAAGCCATCGGGAGACATAGAAGACTCGAGAATCATCAACCAACCATCTTACCATCTCCTTGTTTGTTTTCAGTTTGAATATTTAGTTAGTTTAATCATGTTTGTTGTAGTTTTTGTAAGCCTTATAGGCTAAATACTCATATTATCTAGATTAAGATGATGCTTATGTCTTGATGATGAATGAAACTTGAATATTTTGGTGATGTTTTTATGTCAAGTTCAATGATGAAATTATGTTGATGTTTCAATGATGTTGTATGCTTGTCCAAATTTTATTGTCATGTGATGTTGATGAGTATTAGGAAGTTGACATGTTGAAAAACCCATCTTCTTGATATTTTTTGTAAATATTATAAATGAATTTTGTAGGATTTATGCCATGATATTAGAAATGATGATTGGAATGTTAGTTGTCATGAAATTAGACAAGCATGCTTTCCTTCACAAGATGTTTGAAAAGATAATTGTGATGTTGCAATTTCTTAAACATGTTAGCTGTGTAGGTTTGGAATTGTGGCCACAATATCTAGATTTGCATGACTTAGTTTAACAATAACATGTTGGAATATTTTATAATTTTGTTTACTTTATGTAATTATTGGTGATTAGGATGTGATTATCGTTCTAGTTTTCCTTTAATTATGAAACTAGGACATTTTAGCGGATGACTAGTTTATCTTTAGTTCTTGACATAAAAGACATCAATTGGACTTAATTGCAGGATTTTAGGTGATTAGAATGTGTTTATCGCTCTAGTTTTCCAAAGAATCATTTTAGTTAGATATCTTTAATCGCGTCTAGTTATTCCCAAGAGAAAATTGACTTCACCATTAATAGTTTTCATCATCAAGGTTGAGTGGATTCTTATTCTAGATAATATCTTATTTCCATAGTTTTATTCCCTTAGTTAAAAATTCTCTTAGTTTAATATTTTCATTACTTGTTAGTTTTAATTCAAAGAAAAACCCAAATTGACTATTTGATCAGACAAACTTTAATAAACGTTTAGTATCAAGAGCTACTGTGTCCACGGAATGATATTCGGTTCTTACCATTTTTACTATATTACTAACCGATAGGTACACTTTCCTTTATGTGTGTGATTTAGTATTTTTAGGTGAAAACCTTTTTAAAACTAAATTTGTGTGAAAAATCTTTATTAAAAATATATATACTTTCACGCACATCAAGTTTTTGGCGCCGTTGCCAGGGACACGGTGATTTCGAGAACAATTCGAGTTAGTGATTTGACCATTGTTGATACCTTGTGTGTATTTTTCTCTCAACTTGATTTTTATTTTTTTTATTTTTATTTGTAGGAATAGTTTAGTCATCCTCTTTTCTTTTACTGTCATTCATGTATGTTCACAACTCCGGTCGCCGATATTGTTGAAACATCTTCAGAACCGGCGCGAAATTTACATCGAAGGTTGCGGGTGCGGTCCCGCCTCGTAGCCGTTGCAATCGAGGGCGACACGTTAGAAGACAACACATCCGGTGAGGAGGAAGAACAAATGGCGGAACCCTACGATCAGAGAACTATCGCATATTTTAGTAAACCATTACTCAATGATTTGGCCTGGAGTATCGAGAGGCCTATTGTCGAAGCGAACAATTTCGAAATCAAATACCGTACCATTCAAATGGTCCAGAATATGTGTCAGTTCGACGGTAAGGATCACGAGGATCCTAGCTTCCATCTCAATAGTTTTCTTGAAATTTGCGCTACTTTCAAAATCAATGGCGCTCCTGATGATGCTATCCGGCTTAGGCTGTTTCCGTTTTCCTTACTGGACCGAGCCAAAGCCTGGTTGGTTTCACTTCCCTCCAGATCCATTACTTCTTGGACTCAGATGGCCGAAAAGTTTCTGGAGAAGTATTTTCCTGCTGAGAAAACCTAAAAGCTTAGAGCTAAACTTCACGCGTTTGAGCAGGATGATGGCGAGTCCATTCACGATGCATGGGAGCGATTCAAGGATCTTTCTCGAAAGGTCCCACACCACGGTTTAGAGTTATGGAAATTTTGCGACACATTTTACAATGCTTTGAACCGTAGAGTCAACAGCTTCTCGACATGCTCGCTAATGGGGACTTCGGCAAAAAGAAACCGCAAAAGGCATACGATATGCTCGAAAGGGTAGCCGCGAAGAGCTACTCTAGTCACGCGCCACGATCTAGGAAATCTCGTCTGGAGTTCACCAAGTTGACTCCTACACGGCTTTGACTGCTTAGTTGGAGGCTCTCTCTACAAAATTTGATCAAATGCAGGCGAATCGTGTAACCTGCTTTGAGTTATGCGAGGGGCCGCATCCAGGTAGTGATTGTCAGATGGGGGAAATGATGCACGAGTATGTTGATTTCATGGGTAACCAAACTCGTCCCCAGAATAATCCCTACAGCAATACTTATGATCCTGGGTGGAGGAATCACCCAAATTTCAGTTAGAGGTCTGGTTCCCTTAACCAGCAACCACCCGGATTCAATTAATGTCCCCCATTCCAGCAGACTCAAACTCAATCCTTCTAGTCCCGTCCTCCACAAACCCCACTCCATAATCAGGGACCCAGTAGTAGCTCACAACCCCCACCAGAAGGGAAGGCTACTATAGAGGACATGATGGCTCGACTTTTAGCCAATTCTGAGAAACAAAATCGATATACTGAAGATCGATTCCTGAAAAATGAGACTGAACTGAGAAATTAGAAAGCCTCCTTGCAAAACATTGAAAACAAAGTCGGGCAAATTGCCAGATTGCTTTCTGAGAGATCTCAGGGTGGCCTTCCAGGCAACACTAAGACGAATCCAAAAGGTCACGTCAAGGCCATCATGACAAGAAGTGGCAAGACCACTGAGCCTGTTTCATCACCTTCTTCACAGCCGGTTGTTGAAGAAGAAGAGACTGAGTCTCCGGATGAGGTGCAACTGAGGCGAAGCCCAGTAAGTACAACACAGTCCAAGGAGCCAGTTAAACCATACACTCCTCCAATTCCATACCCGAGCAGACTTAAAATGCAGAAAATGGAGGAGCATTATGGAAAATTCCTCAAGCTTTTTAAGCAACTTCACATCAATTTACCATTCGTTGAAGCCCTTGCTCAAATGCCTAAGTATGCTAAATTCTTGAAAGACCTCCTCACAAACAAAAAGAAGCTCGAGAAGCTGTCACATGTTACTTTGAATGAGGAGTGTTCAGCTATTCTCCAAAACAACTACCAAAGAAGATGAATGATCCTTGGAGTTTCACTATCCCTTGTTTGATTGGTAGTTTGTCTGTCAGCAATGCTTTGGCTGACCTAGGTGCTAGCATAAACCTAATGCCATACGCGGTTTTTGCTAAGCTTGACCTGGGAGAACCAAAGCCAACACGTATGAGTATCCAACTTGCTGATCGATCAGTGAAATACCCGCGAAGTATAGTTGAGAATATGCTGGTGAAAATTGACAGATTCGTATTTCCAGTCGACTTTGCTATTCTTGATATGGATGAGGATAAGAATGTACCCCTTATCTTATGTCGCCCACTCCTAGCCACGGCTAGAGCCTTGATTGATGTTTGCACGGGCAGACTTACTCTTCAGGTTGATGATGAAGAGGTGACTTTTGATATCAGGAGATCTATGCAGCATCCACAAAGTCAGGATGACTCACTGTACTTCATTGACACTATTGACACATGTGTGAGTAATCAGTTGCATGACACGTTCGATGAAAAGGCCCCGGATACACAGTTAATTCCTAATCAAACATGGGATTCAGTTTGCCATGACACCACCATTAAGGAGACGATATTTCTTGTTGACCATGATTATTTCTCATGTCCAGAGGTCTTTGAGGTTATTGATTGCAATGTTGAACCCAAGTCACGACTTTCTGTTAAGGACCCACAACCGGTTGAACTTAAAGAGCTACCTAGCCATTTAGAGTATGCTTTCTTAGATGGTGAGTCTAGTTTACCCGTCATCATTTCTTCTGATTTAACGAGTGACGAGAAGGAGAGATTAGTTGAGGTTTTGAAACTGCACAAAAAGGCAATCGCGTGGAAAATTATGGATATAAAAGGGATCAATCCATCCTTTTGTACCCATAAAATCTTGATGGAGGAGGACTTCAAACCTGTTGTACAGCATCAGAGACGCCTCAACCCTAATATGCAAGAGGTCATGAAGAAGGAGGTGATTAAACTACTTGATGCAGGATTGATTTACCCGATTTCTGATTCCGCATGGGTGAGTCCGGTACAGGTTGTCCCGAAAAAAGGAGGGATGACAGTGGTCACTAACATGTGGAATGAGTTGATTCCTACTCGCACCGTCACTAGTTGGAGAGTTTGCATGGATTATCGCAAACTCAATGATGCCACGAGAAAAGATCATTTCCCCTCCCTTTCATTGATCAGATGCTTGAACGCTTATCTGGGAGGATGTTTTATTGTTTCCTTGATGGTTTCTTGTGGTACTTTCAAATCCCCATTTCTCCTCCTGATCAGGAGAAGACCACATTCACATGTCCCTATGGCACATTCGCCTACCGACGGATGCCCTTTGGACTGTGCAATGCCCCAGCTACCTTCCAGCGCTACATGGTAGCCATTTTTCATGACATGATCGAGGACTCCATGGAAGTTTTCATGGATGATTTTTCTGTATATGGGAGCTCATTCGAACATTGTCTCACAAATCTGAAGAAAATGTTAATGAGGTGTAAGGAAACAAATCTTGTGCTTAATCGGGAAAAATGCCACTTCATGGTGAAGGAGGGCATTGTTTTAGGGCACAAGATCTCACCTCCTACCTCAGTTGAACTTAAAGAGCTACCTAGCCATTTAGAGTATGGCCTTGAGGTTGATCGAGCAAAAATTGATACCATTTCTAGGCTACCACCTCCTACCTCAGTGAAAGCCATTCGAAGTTTTTTAGGCCATGTTGGTTTCTACAGACGATTCATCAAGGATTTTTCTAAAATCGCCAGGCCTATGACACAACTCCTTTAGAAAGATGCCCCTTTTGCTTCTCCAATGAATGCTTAAAAGCATTCCAATTCCTAAAAGAAAAACTCGTCAATGCTACTATCATGGTGGCCCCCGATTGGTCTTTCTATTCGAGTTGATGTGTGATGCGAGTGATTTTGCAGTTGGGGCAATCTTGGGGCAAAGGAAAGATAAGCATTTCCATTCGATTTATTATGCAAGCAAGACACTGAATGACGCACAAGAGCATTACACCACCACTGAGAAAGAGCTCCTGGCTGTGGTTTTTGCATTCAATAAATTCTGATTTTTTTGTCGTTGTCTTCCAATTCAAAGAGCCCCATTAAGTGAGTGTTCCGCGAGAAAAGAGAGGCTGACATCTTTTCTTATCTATTATTTTCGTAAATGAAGAAGATAAGTATCTTATCTTGTCCTTTCCAAAACCATTGTGTTCACGGATCATGTAGCCCTTCGTTATCTTTTCAGCAAACACGATGCTAAAACGCGATTGATACACTGGATTATGTTGCTGCAAGAATTTGATATTGAGACCCGTGACAAAAAAGGGTGCTGAAAATGTTGCAGCAGATCATCTTTCACGTCTTGAGTGCCCATTTTCAGAGGAACACGTGGGGTTACACATAAATGACAATTTTCCCCACGAGTCCCTCATGCACATACAGACGTAGGAGGATGAGCATCCTTGGTTCGCCGACTTCGCCAATTATTTGGCAAGTGGTATTGTGTTGAAAGGTTTGACTCACCAGCAAAAGAGGAAATTCTTTGCTGACGTGAAGCACTACCTGTGGGAGGATCCTTATCTGTTCAGAGTTGGAGCAGATCAGATTGAACGTAGATGTGTGTATAGCGAGGGGGCTTCTAAAATCTTACACCACTGCCATGAAGGACCCACAGGAGGACATCATGGAGCGACTCTCACTGCGGAAAAAGTTTTTTGATGCTGGTTTCTTCTGGCCCACCATCTTCCGTGATGCTCATGACATGATCCGTGCTTGCGATGCTTGCCAAAGGGTGAGCAACATCTCTTCAATTCTCGAAATGAGATGCCCCATAACAGTATCCAAGTTTGTGGTATTTTTGATGTCCGGGGTATTAACTTCATGGGGCTTTTCCCAACTTCTAATGGCAACAAATATATCCTAGTTGCAGTAGATTATTTTTCCAAGTGGGCTCAGGCTCAGGCCTTGCCCACTAATGATGCTAGGGTAGTTGTCAAAATTCTGAAGAAGTTGTTTTCTCGCTTTGGTGCCCCCAAAGCACTCATTAGTGACCGTGGGACGCATTTCTGTAATTCCCAATTGGAATGGGCGTTGTCACGCTATGGAGTGAACCATAGATTTTCAACGCCATATCATCCACAAACCAGTGGACAGGTTAAGGTCACCAATCGGGGCATCAAACGAATTCTTGAGAAAATGGTTGGACAAAAGCGTAAGGATTGGTCAGAGAAATTAGATGATGCACTTTGGGCCTTTCGTACCGCATACAAGACACATATAGGCACAACACCCTTTAGGTTGATCTATGGAAAGACGTGTCATCTTCCCATGGAATTGGAGCATAAGGCTTATTGGGCATTAAAAGCCATCAATCTGGACCTGAAAAACTCAGGTGACACCCGATTTCTCCAGTTTCACGAGTTGGAGGAATTGAGAAATCAAGCCTATGCCAATCCTACCATCTATAAGGAACAGACCAAGAATATACATGATCGCCGCTTGAAGGACCACAAAGAATTCCAAGTGGGTGATCGTGTGTTGTTATATAATTCTAGGTTGTGTTTGTTTCCAGGCAAGTTGAAATCTCGTTGGTCCGGTCCATACACAGTAAATAAGGTGTTTCCATATGGTACCGTTGAGATTTCACACAACGATGGAGTTTTTAAGGTCAACGGTCATAAACTGAAGGTTTATGTTGAAGGACTGATTGATATGGCATTGGAGGTTCTTGCACTCCACCCCAAGAACAAATAAATTTGGGGATCATGAGTCTAGCTAAGGACTCCATAAACTTAGCCCTACCGGGAGGGAGCCCGGATGTTAGTGTGTTTATCTACTTCGTTATTTTTTTATATAGTTTTTGTTCGAGTTTTTGAAATCTTTGATTGCATCTCAAGGGAGAGAGGTTGACACGAGAAGACCCGTAACATCCTTTGGTTTGTTTCAATTTTTTTGCGAGTGTATAATCGAGGGGAATTGACGTTTTTGGTGCCCAAACGAGTAAAAATGTCAAACAATGTAAAATCTGATGAGTTGCATGACCGTGATTGATGGAGCACGACTGTGCGTGGCTAATGGAGCACGACCGTGCTTCAAAGCGCACGACTGTGCGTTTTAACGATACAGATCATCTGCTGAAATCTGTATGATCTTGATCCATTTGCTGAATCATTCTAGTGGACAACTATAGCTGTTGCAAGACAGTTTTCTAGCACACAGTTTCAACAACTGAAGATCTTCAGCACATGCAATTGTGTCAGAGCTGAAGATATGAAGAAAATTGTTCCTTTCTATTTTACTATCCAATAGGGTCCCATATTAATGGTATATGTTATGGTTGTTCAAATGGCTCTAGTTTGCCATTAGTACTATGTCTAGAATATATGGCTAGGAGTTGTGTACATTTATGGCTAAGTGATGTGTGCAATACTATATATAAAAACGGACACTAAAAAGCTTTAAATTTATAGAACCAAGACAAACCGACTATTTTACATACAATCGGCAGTGGACCGGTCGAATGTAATATAACTAAAGTAAGTCTGGGTGTCGACCCACAGACTCTATATACTACGTTAATTAAACTAGAAAACACTTAACTTAACTAGACACAACTTTAAAATGAAATATTATTTGAAGGAGGTTTTGTGTAAAATGACTAAATTGCATAAAAATGAAGGTTAGCACGATTGACGAATTAAACAGATGAGAAAAGGTAAACCACCTAGACCTGACTTACTAATGCTCAAGTTATTAGTTTGGTGACAGTCATTTTGACTATGGACTGGGATCTTGAAATAGTTACTCAACCTAAACACCAATAATACCCTCCACCCTTTTCGAGAAGACACCTAGACCTGTGTGTAAAGTGTATAGATTTTTAACAATGATTTTTATCACACAATTGGGTTTTAAATTTATAAAAGACGACAATTACTTTAAGACTAACTACACACAATAGGCAAGTGTACCTATCGTATAGTAGTATAGCTTTAGGCAAGAACCGAATATCGATCCGTGGACACAATGTCTCCCAATACTAAACCTTCATTACTATTTAACCGGTCAAATAAGAATGGGTTGTAAATATTTTATATAACTAGATTAGCTAATAATTAATCTAATTGAGGCAAGTTAACACAAATGAAGATAATCAATCAAAGAAAGGTATCACTTAGATTTCGAATCCGTTTAGCAAAACAATGATAACATGTACGAACCTTTAGTGAGATCATTTTCTACACATGATACATGGAAGTAAATTAGACTCCTGTCAAGGTTATCTAATCATATAACCATTCGGAAAGCTAGAACGATAAACACACAATAGCCACCTAAAGTTATGCCATGAAGAACCAATGATACTATTAAGTCAATGTGAAAGATGGTTTGGACTCCCATCAAGGCTATCCAAACCCATAAATCTTTGGAAAGTTAACACGATGAACACATGATAACCACCTCAATCCACGTAATGTAACAATAGCTATTCAACTTCTTCAACTTATGAATGTCCTAATCCGAATACATAAACCATAGATTTGCGCATTATCAATAGTTACACGTACACAAAATTAGGAGATATCCATAACAAACACAATGGTTTTTCCAAACATATGTATAAGGATGCACACTTGTTCAACTTTCCTAAACATTCAATCCTCATTCACCATTCCTAGTCAAATGCCATAAATTACATACTAGCATATGCAATTCATGAATAAATGTCATAACACATACGGTTTTCCAACATAATATAGTTACAACACCCACAAGATTCAATATTTCATAAAGTCAAACAAGAACACATAGCCATTGAAGAAATTTTCTTAGCTTTGTATAAGCATTGACATAATCATCACCAAATGTTGCTTACTAGTTGTCAAAGTATGCTAAACTTCATCTAATCTAAGTGATATAGAGTATTTAGCTCATAGAGCTTACAAAAACCACAACCACACTCATAAAGATGGGAGAAAACATGATAGATCTAGAGTTTTACAAACCAAAATGAGTAGAGGTGGGTTGTGTAGTGATGAATACTTCCTTGGAGCAATTGATCTTCAATCTTGGCTTTCTTCCTTCAATGGATGACCAAAAAGACGATTTGGAGCTTTTGGGACCTAGGGTTTTTGAGTTCTAAGTGGATGATTGAGAAATGAAACTCAAATTAGGTTAAAAAGAGGAGTACTCGCCGAGCATGGCCATGTTTCAATCATATTTCTTATCAGGCCTTGCATGGCCATGTCTCCATCAGACATGGTCATGTCAGAGGCTATTCTTCAAAATCTTCACTTATTTCTTTAAGTTTTCCACCAAAATCACCAAGTTGTCATCAAAAACTACAAAATCCAAATAAAACACAATTAAGTGACTATCCGGATGAATTTGCAACAAAAAATGTTTAAAATGAGGGATAACATGCATCATTAACATGTATATTTATTCCCCCATATCATTCAGCAAACCAGTTAATTAGTCTCTTTCACAATTGTCTAAGGGTTATGATTCAGTACCGAGAACGATTACCTACTTCACAGTACGGGAATCTAAGATGGTTTGAAAACACCAATTGACATTAGTAAACAAGGCTGATCAAACCAAACCTAACTTAGACTCCTCACAGATATCTAAACCAGAGATTTAACCAACAAGACTTACCAATTAACCTATCACCTAACAGTTAGTAGGTTAGCATGCACATTTATATCAACTTGGATCAAATCACAATTCGTTTTCGTTTGACATTAACAATTTGTTAGCTTTGTATATGCCAATTAAACGAATTTTGCAAGCAGATGAACACATATCTTCAATAACATCATAAGGAAGACCAATTACCAGTTTTTCGGCAGCAAGAGCACGATCACACTGGCAGTAGGGAGTATTCCTTTTGAATTCATCAACAGCGTCAAGCCTCGCCTTCTCAATCATTGCTTCCAAGTTAAGCTTTGACTCCTCTTCATTCTTCACTTCATTAACAGCAGCTTCACAAACCAATCCTGAGTGATTCAGATGCCCTTGAGCAATAGCATCTGATTGATCTTTGTCAACTTTCTCCACTTTCTCTTCCTCATCTTTACCATAAAATTCTTTGAAAGGATCAAAGCAATTTATATAGTTGTCATCAATCTCAACAATCTCAGCAACAAGGGCATGATTAATTTCCTCCTTGGTTTCTTCAATTTCTGCACTCCAATCAAAGTTGGTGAGCAGTGCAGTTTCATTCTTTGACTTCGCTTCCTCAAGCCTTTCTTGGTTTGGAACAGATCTTGGATTTCCAAAGTTTACTGGTTCAGTAACAATTGGTAGAGGACATTCCCTTTTGAAGTGACTCAATTGTTTGCAGTTATAACATCTCAACTTTCCTTTGTCAAACCCCAGCTTGCTATTCTGTCCCTGATTCCCAAAGTTTCTTCTACATGTTCTTTCCATAAATCGTCTAGCACGAAGAGTAAGCATGGCCATTTGCCATTGGATGTCGGTTTCTTCCAGATCATCAGGATCCACCTGATACATATCTTCAATAGTCATACCCTTTCCCTTTAACTCACCGGCAACAAGAGCTTCATAGCTATGAACAAACATTCCAAATAAAGCCATAGTGTCAGATGGAATCTGAGTGGTGACAGATGCATTTGAGCTTGAACCAGCATTTATGGATGCACCAACAGATTTAGCAGACACATGACTTGATGATCCTCCAGGTGCAGCACTGTAGATATAAGAGTTTGCAGCGGATGAAATAAGTGCAGCATTCTGAGAAGGAATGTTTGGAACCATCATAGACTGATTGTATTCTCTTCTTTTCACATCAAATCGAATGACTTCAGCTTGTTTATAACATCCATCAGCTTGTAGTCATGAAAGTTTCTTTCTTGTTTCAGCAACTTGATTTGAAGACTCCACTGAGGAGGAAGAGAGTCTAACAGCTTTGTGACTTGTTCATGATTGCCCAGCTTATCATCATACTTCTTCAGATTACTTGAAACAGATAGAAATCGATTTGTAATATCAGTCAGGTTTTCTTGCGAATACCCCACAAAAGAGTTAAACTCTTTCTCAGCTTGAGCTTTTCTATCCAGTTTCAAATCCTCATTACCGTCATAGAACTCGCACAGCGCGTCATACAAGCTTTTTGCAGTTGTGTGTTCAGCAAACCTGTTGAAAATATCTTGATGCAAACAGAGTATTAATGCCCCAAGTGCCTTTTTGTCACGATCAAGCAACTTGGTGTCTGCTTCAGTAAAAGTGCTTGGATCTGTGTTTATTGAAGTGACAGTTCCTTCAACTGTCTTTGGTACGTGCGGACCATTTACAATTGATTCCCATTGGTTATAGTCAGTGTAGTAGAAAAAGGCTTTCAAACATCTTTTCCAGTCTTCAAAGTTTTCACCACTAACAAGCCTCGGTGGTCTGTTAGGTTGAACACTATCCAGATCATTCATATTCAGTGTTGATGTAGCCATAATTTTGAACAGATTATAGATTCGCTGAAGACAAATAGATTCGCTGGCTAGATTCGCTCAAAGAACACAGCAGATTCGCTGGTAGATTCGCTGAAGACAGATTCACTAGATAAACAAAACAGATTCGCTGACCAGCAAGCACAGTTTCGCTCGCCTGATTTTGGCAGCAGTTTCGCTTGCACAATGAGCCAAACAAGTGAACTTTCGTTCGATAAAATGTCAGATTCGCTAGCCACAACACAAACCAACAGAACACAAAAATTTGAATTAGGTTCGCTGGATGAACACCTAGATTCGCTGGAAGAACAGATAGGTTCGCTGGGTTACGAACAAACCAGTAACAATACGAAAACAACCCGGACAGCTTCAAAACTTGACCATTTGTAGACACGTTTGTTTTAAAAGCTTCCTATGACCAAATATGACAATACTTGAGCAAAATACAACACCAAAACACCAAAACACCAAAACACCAAAACACCAAAATCAGTTCAGAAAAGAATCAAATAGTGTTTTGACACAAAAACCCCAAAATCAACACAAAAATCACTTGAATCAAACAATCAAGGGCACTAACGCTCTGATACCATATTGTTGGTCCATAATGATCGTGATTTCAGTGCTATAATGACTTGTTTAACAACAAACACGCTTGACTTGAGCAAACAAAGTGTATTACAACAATAAACCCAATAATGAGATAAAACCACACAACCGGAGGTATATAAGCTACAAAGATGTATAATATATGCTCCTAGCACCTCCAGAGAACAATTACACGACACAATCAGTAAGATAAGGTTTTTGTCAAAGTTGTGCAAAAGTTGCATTTCTTAAAGATAAGGTTACAATATATATCAGTCATAGGTTCGCTGATAGATTCGCTGTAGCGAATCTATCTAGCGAACCACATAGGTTCGCTGGGCACAAACAGGTTCGCCCAGTCGACACCAAATCAAAAGCTAATCTGAGCTACGGGCAAATATATAGATTCGCCCGTAGGTTCGCTAGAACTAATACAAACAAAAGTCATACAAAATACATACAAAATATATAACACCGACATACCAATGAGTCCGACCTATACAAGACTATCACTAATAAAATCCGACTCAAATGACTCAAAAACGAATACAAACTATACATGAGATTAATATATAATGAACGTTATATCACTAAGCCTTCTATTGTAATCATTGGTTCAAGGTTTCATTAGAAAGGAACATTGGTAGTATAAACTGTGTCCGTTATTACATTGCTTTTCCATCTATTATGCATGTGCTTGATCAAAACAATTTCACAAGGATTTCACAGTTGTGATAATTGTGATTCTACAGAACTTGTGTGTGACACAATCCAACACTTCCCATAACTCTATATCTCTAGCCATAACATAAGTTTTAAAACGTTGTTTCCAATAACCAAACCCTTTAACTTCTAAAAGAGTTTGTCAAGTAAAGGAGTTACCCTCCATGTAAAATTTTTGAACCATGGACCAACTCAAGTTTTTAAGACATATACTTGAAAATATGAAACAAAGATGGAGTGGTCAATTGTTTAATGAATTGTTGTGGAGTTGTGCAGCTCCAACAACTGTACCATACTTTGAGAAGAGGATGAAACAAATTTCTAGTGTGGATCCTGTATTGCATGATTGGTTAAAGTGGATTCCTCCCAAAACACTTGTGTAAAAGTCATTTTAGTGGTATGTTGTCTTTATTTTCTATCATATGATGGAGTATTATATGTTATGTGATATTGATGTGTGCAATACTATATATAAAAACAGACACTAAAAGCATTAAGTTTATACTGACTATTTCACACACAACCGGTAGTAGAACGGTCGAATTTAATATAGTTAAAGTAAGTCCGGGTGTCGACCCACAGACTCTATATACTACGCTAAAATTAACTAAATTAAGAGTCACTAACTAGACATGACTTTTAAATGAAAAGATTGTTTGAAGAGGGATTTTGCTAAAAATGTTAAATTGCATGAAATAAACAAATGACACGAAAGGTAAAGATTGAAAGGAGTTGATTGAAATAAACTACCTAGACCCAACTCCTATATGTACAATTATCACTTGAAAATGGATGTTTTAATTATGGAACTAGTAACAAAAGATATTCACTTGAAGACACCACAAATAAGACCCTCGACCCTTTTTGAGAAGACACATACGAGTTTCTAGCAAGTTATTAACGAACACCAGTTTAGCAATTAGACGCCCTCACGGTTGTTTAACCTAGTTATGAATAAGTGACCTTAAATGAATTTTAACCCACCCCACAGTTCAAAACTCAAAGCCAATTCAATGCATTCAATTGATTTGTTAAACATGTTTGCTAAATAAAACCTAGATCGAATTCTCTCGAATATCTAGTCTTAGAAATTAACAAACAAGACTTAACAATAAATCCAATCACCTCACAGATATCTTAGAAAAGCTAGCACATTTTCATTAGATCGACTTCTATTATGTTCCCTATGGTTTTTAAGCATGCATTCACCACAACACTTTTTATAACACACAATCAATGACGTGAATTGAATCCTATTATATGACATAGACATCATCAAGCATTCAATGGAAACATTGATATCAAACAACCCAAATCCAATATACATATAGCATCAATTCAATAAAGCATCAAACTTTTTACTTAAATAAACAATCAATAATCAAAAGCATTCAAAATACAAGTTCAAATGTTAACATAGAGTCATCTTCAGTCTAGGTGGCTTTAAAATCTTAGCCAAGCATGTTTAGAACAAAAACAAAGACAAAATTAAAGTAGCAAAACATGGTAGAAGCAACTAAAAGCAAAAGAATTGAAGAACCCGAAATTGTTAGATGACATGTCTTCGTCCTGTGCTTTCGTTTGATCTTCTCGGCTTCACTCTAGCTCCAAAAATCACTTCTTTCAGCCTATTTTCGTCCCAAACTCGTGTATGAGGCTAGGGTTTAAGTGGTGGAGAGTTTATATAGCAAAAAGGGCCAAAAAACAATATGTCGAAGACGCCTCGTCGCGTCGTGTCATTTGTGGCCGCGTGGGCTGACATCAACACGCCACCAAAAACATTTGCACGCAATGCCACGCGGTGAGGGTCACCATGGTGGCCTCGTGACGTGGTGAGGGGCCCCCGGCTCGTTTCGTACTTCGGTTTCTTCGTTTTCGCGTTCCGGTTCGCTCGAAACTCCGTTTCGCGTCTTGTTTTCGCCTACGGTCTCCGTTTTTCGCAAGATTTTCATTAAATCATCAACATGGGACCTACAAAAAATAATATATCAGTGGTAGATAAAACCGACTCAAACAACTCAAAAAGGAATACAAACTATATACGGGATTAATGTATAAATAACGTTATATCAGAAATGTACATTGATAAATTTATGCAGGAAGGGCAAAATGTGATGTGTTGTTGAGCATTTTATCTGAAGTTTGTAATAAACAACTGGTAAGTGGGAGGGACAAATCTGTCATAACATGCCTAGAGTACATTAAGGAATATCTTAGAAGAAGGAATATGATTGTGCTTAAGTTCATTGCAAAGTGGGTTAAAAAGGGCAAAGGACCATTGACTCCTAATGTCACAGAGTTGTTTGAAGTCATCAAATTTGAGGCCTCACGGTACAAAGTCATTTGCAAAGGGCACAACTATAAGGTGAGTGACCCTTCTTTGGATCAATGTGTGGTTAATGCGGATAACAGGACTTGCAGTTGCAGTACATAAGTTCTTATAAGATCACAAACCATTCGAGTTGCAGGCTTGAGGGCCCGAGCCCGAGCACCCATACAAAACCAACCCATAGCTCAAGGATATCATGATGAACCTGTTCGACGCGCTGAGCCAATCGGAATTGGATAAGAATGAATGATTACTAGCTGACCATCTCGACAGACTTAATCTCTTTTCCCAAATTTTAGCCATGATAGTTACTTCAACAATCGCTTTACCTTATTTTGAAATGACTACCCTAAGGCCTAGTGAGATTGAATTGGCGTTTATGAATTTTAATATTTGACTTGAGTATTTTGTAAGCAAGTTACAATTTAGTTTTATCGAATGTTATTATTTGGAACAATAAATACTTTGGTTATGTGTTATTGTTTACTTAGTGAACATGATACAATCATTTACCCCTCTCTGATAATGAATAATCTATATGATTTTCTTATCATCTTTCTTTCTGCGAACGTTTAGATTAATGGCTGGTCGAGGAGGACGTAATCCCGGACGTGGTCGCGGAAACATCAACATGACAGCTGCATAACTCGCAACACTCATCCAGGACCGTGTAGCCGAAGCTTTAGCCGCTCATGTCCAAGCTCAAGCTGCCGTTAATGGAGGTAATATGATAAACTTATCGAAATAAAATAAATAAATTAATTAATAAATAAAAATTTCTTCCTTCTTCTCAACACATCATTCAAGCTTAAATTCTAACCTAAAACCCTAACGTTATAATTCAGGCCGAGGAGCTTGCACGTTCTCGGACTTTATGGATTGTAAGCAGCGTACGTTTAGCGGATCGGAGGGAGCAACTGGATTGCTCCGTTGGATTGAGAAAGTGGAATCGGTGTTCGCAATGTGCAATTGCCCACTGAACAACCATGTGAAATACATGACTGGAACCCTTGATGGAACAGCTTTAACCTGGTGGAATATCCAAGTCCAAAGGCTCAGCTTGGCAAATGCTAATGCTTTACCATGGGAAGAGTTTAAAACGTTATTGAGGGATGAATATTGCCCGCGTGGGGAAGTGCAGGAGCTAGAAGGAAAATTCTGGAACTTAAAGATGAAAGGATCTGAAATTGAAGCTTACACGACTCGGTCTCATGAATTAGCTGTACTATGTCCGAACATGGTCAACCCGACATACAAAAGGATTGAGAAATACATTGATGGTCTAGCCCCACAAATCCAAGGTTTGGTTATGGCTGCAAATCCTGAAAGCATACAACAGGCCATTTTGCTAGCTCACAAGCTCACTGATAAAGCTGTTGCACAAGGCACTCTACCCGCACGTGGTGCTGCAACCACTACATTTGACCAAAAGAGGAAATGCGAAGAATTCAACAGCGACAAGGCGACATCCTCTGATCAACCTCAACCTCAGAGCAAAAGGTATGAATCCACCCAGAACTACAACCAGTGTTCTTCCTCAAATCAGAGTCAAGGTGGCTATGCTGGAAAGAATCCCAAGTGTGATAAATGCAACTGTCATCATTTTGGGCAATGTACTAGACCCCTTGCCAGAGGTGTGGCAAGCCCGGTCATGCTGCGAAAGACTGTTGGGGTGAACTTCTGAATAAATAGCAACCTCGCCAACAGAATCAGAACCAAGGACCTTCAAAAGGATGCTTTGAATATGGTGCAGAAGGGCACTTCAAGAAATATTGCCCGAAACTAAAGAAGAACGAAGATGGTAACAATGCACATGTTGCTAGAGGAAGGGCATTTGTGATTGGATCAGGATTCAAGGATTAACTCGACCACGTTTTCTGGTAAGTTTCCCTCTTAAATTACTTCTAAACATTTCGTTCACATTTAAGCTGCTAGGAATTCTATACCGTCTAAACCTGATAAATTGTAGAATACAATCCAGAATCTGATAGAACCTAGGTAGTACGTTTAGTTAACTCACGATTAATCTTATTAAAACAACTCATGTCAAGTATTAGTTTTCTTGAACCCAACCGGAGTAATGAGCTGTTACTAAAATTTCGGGACGAAATTGTTTTCAACAAGGGGATGATGTGACAACCCAGAATTTTTCTTTTCTTTTCTTCCTTGCAACCTCAAACCCTTAACAACCTTACTAAATTTTCGGGACGAAAATTCTTTCAATATGGAGATGATGTGACAGCTGGAAATTTCAGGACAACGCCGAACCTAACTTAACCAAATTTCGCTAGTCTCTATCAAATTGAAATCCTCTTCCGTACCTTACGTCAACAATAATATAAAAGTATTAATTTAAATAGTTAACTAAACGCTTAGTTATTACAAAAGGATAATTCGTTAGTGTTAATAAAAAGTTCATTTATTAACTTTGGGAACAAGTTTTATATAATTAAATCTTGAGGGACTATATTGCAAATAAGATTTATATATAATGAATCTTCTCCTCCTTCACGTAAACAACAACAAAACTTAAAAACCCTAATCAGTTCCATCTACACCACTCGCACGACAACCGCTGTCATCACCCGCACACCGCCACCACTACCAATGACCTTCTGTCGTTGTTCACCGCAGTCATCGCCGCCTCTGTAGCTACTGTTTCCACCATTGTTCCTGTCGCTCAGATCTTCTATTTCACCTACGGCGAATCCCATAAACTCCGACGAAGCTTCGTGTAAGCTTTCCGCTAAACTTCGTTAACTTGTTTTATAGTTTCGGTTCGTTTTGCTTTGGTTACGGGTTAGAATCGGGTTAAGAATTTTAACTTTTTGGATATATATACATGTACGAAGAATACGTGATGTATATATCAATTTGTATGCGTGTGTGATGTACCGAATGGTATTACAGTGGCGATGTACATGGATAAGGGTATGTGTAAATATGTGAAGTATGATTATAAAATGTTTAATTTTACTAATGTGAATTGTGGTTATGTGCTATTGTTGTGTAGATAGTGATGCGTATATATATGAATATATGTGTGAATGTATAGATGAATGGATATGTAATGTATGAACATATATATATATTACGGATGGGTATGTATGAATATATATATAGGACAGTATGCGTATGTAAGAATATATATAATAGTAGGTGTATGAAAAACGTATATGCTCTAGGGTGTTCAAATATATATGTGGTTATGGGAAAATGTGTTGAATGAACCGAGATATATTTGTTACTTGTAAACATATACATATATATATGTGTAGACTTGGTCGGTGTGTGTATGTATGATTATGCGAGGGATGGGTAGGTAACAATGGCATACTGTGTGATGAAGGGATTTAATATGTGAATGGTAATGTATAATATGATGAACCTGAAATGTATATATGCCTAAACATGACATTATATTTAGTTTTGGTTATGGCTAGACGATCTCCATGCATATAAATTTATATGTTTAACGTTGTGGATAATAAGATGTGAATGAGATTTTCTAGGTTGTATTTGAGTGGATTTTTAATAAGTGATAAATCTAAATCATTTTAGTCGAGTCTCGTGTCAAAATCTAATTTATATCATGACATTTTTATAAATGGGTTTTGGGTACGAAACCGAATCGAGAACATGAAACCGAACGTTAACTCTATTAGAGTATTTTATGACTAATTAATAGAACTCAAACAGGTTGTTGGTCGACCAAAAAGATTTCTATTTTTGCTAATTATTTGTAGTTGTGCAAACCTAAGGTGAGTTTCACGGTCTCTTTTACTATTTTCCTGTTGGGAGAGAAAGCATGCACAAAACTAAATTTGATAATGGTATTTACTTTATATCTCTTGATTATTAAGCGTGAATCATAACAAGTTGTTAAAGTCCTCACTAAATCTTCGAGCCGTTAATATACGGGGCATAGCGAGGAAATTCGGGTAGTACTACCGGGTTTGACGAACCCCACCCTCGGCTGGGAGCCGGGAAGGTGTGAATTATCCTATGTTGTTGGTCCATTGTTGTGACACCCCGCCCGGCGGTGGAAACACCGGAATGTCATTGGAATTGGATATCGTTAGTAAACAAAGCGCATGACATCATTTTATTAAAGTCCAATAATGGTTAACATAAGTTTTGGAACACAGAAATTAAATAGAAAACGACAACACAATATCTATAGTAAATGCAGTAGTCTTTTTTATTTTTCTCTAGGTCCAAGGCATCTTATGTCTTGAATAAATAGCAATAACGTCATCACCTGAAATAAGTGAAAATAAAGTTATCTATTGATAGCTAGTGAGTAAACCACAAATTGATACATAGTAATATAGAAAATTCGAGATCATCATAATATGCTGCGCAATCTTATATGTATAGTAATTTCATCATATTACTCAACCTTTGACCATAGAACACATAGAAACAAGAATCACAGACTCCGCAGGGTAACCTTTAGAAACAAGTCATGAGGAACCACTCATGTTACAATTAGTGATAATTGTCATTTAACCGTCATCTAACTGTCTCGATGTGTAAGTTATCAAAAACTGTTTTAGCATCGAAGGGACATAGTATCATAGCAACAAGCATCACAGTATAGTAACTAGTAACCATTTAATAGAATCGCCGGGTTTAAATCACCTATCGATGTTGTAAAGTGTAGGTGGGTTTGTCAGACCATTAGCTAACATTGTACCGGTGGAAATTACAAGTAATATACTACTTTAAACTACCACATAAGATTGCATCAAGACGCGAACTAGATTAACATATTTGTATGATCTCTTTTGAAAAAAATTGAAACAAAATAGAAAACATGTTTTGGTAATAGTACACATATTTCAGCCCCAAAATGTAAAGTTAAAAGGGGAGTGTGTTTACTCACCTTGAAACTTGGGCTCGAAACAAATTCTAAAGAGTATGAATTGAACCGATGATTTCCCAAATACTAGAATCACTTAAGTAAATGAGAATCTTAACTTAGTAAAACATGTTGTATAGAAAACTAGGATTGAAACAATATGAATCAAAGGAAAACAGAATTCTAGGGTTTCCAATTAGGACTTGGGGGTTTCTCGTTAAACGACTAAAATATATGGACACATTTTTTCGCAACGGTAGTACTAGTAATTATTTTGATAAATAATACAAACTTTAATAATATATTTTTAACAACAATTTTATTTTGTCAAAAATATGTTATACTTATTAGGAATACTTTAACACATTTACACAATTTTAAAGTGTACCAAAAATCCATATAAAAATCTTATTTGTAAAACCTATTACTTATAAAACTTGTATGTATTTTATAAATATTCAAAATACATTTTATAGTATTAAAATTATTTTTATTAAATAATTTTTTTATCAAAATAGATTTTATATAAAATCATGGTTTTATATGCTTAATAAGTTTTTTGACATTTTACAATGTATATGATATAAGGATTGGTAAAAGATTGTTGTGATTAGTAAATAGGAAAGAAGAAGCATTAGGTTCAAACCCTGGTCACTTGGTTCATGTACACACATCATTATCACACATGCTGGATAGATAATCTATTTAAGATTAGGAACAAAATGTTTTTACATCTTAACAAGCAAATACCTTCAATTGTTCATGAACCCTAGAAAACGAATTCACCAAATTGATCCTAGTTTGATAGAGATGCAACAATTAAACATAGGGCTTTTGATTAGGACGACCCAAGGATCATTTACATATAAAAACTTACTTGTTTGGTGATGAATTGAACCGAAGAAGAACGAAGAACAAATAGCGACGGGTTCGGATCAAACACCGAGTTCTTGTGATTTTTGATAGAAATTAAGGTGGCCGAGAGTTAAAGCGAGCATAGGAGAGGGCGAGGGTCGATTGAATTGTGTTAATTTTGTTTGTAAACTGGTGAACACGTTAGAGGTGGGTTTGAGAATGAAAGCCGATTAATTGATGATCAATGCATATGTTAAACACAATTAAACATCACCATTCGTTTCTAATCGTCGAGAGGACCGTTTTAGTTGATTCAATGCGTTATTGTTTTGCGTTTTCAGTCGAGTTGTATTAATGGGTTTTGAGTTGAAACCGAAAATTAGATTAAACATGTTGTTTTGGATGTTAGAATGGGATTAAGATGAATCATAGGTTCGAGTTTGACACAAGGAATATTTTACCGAGTTTAAAACGACTAATTTTGGAGGTTTTGAAGGTCGCCGGAGTCGCCGGATTCCGGCAAGGGTGGCCGGAAATCCGCAGACCGGAAACACGGGACGAGGGGGAGATTTTGGGTTTTAAGAACTTACAAAAGCAGCCCCTCATGTTTCAATTGGTATTAAGTTGCTATTTTAACTTCAATACAAGTTTAAGGAGTTGTCACTTTTACTCAAAGTTAGTTTAAACTTCAATTTAAACAACTAACTTAAACCGAGTTGATTTGTAACGTTTATATAAGTGACGTTTTTATATTTTTCCTTCGTTCTTGACGTTAATGGTTATTTCAAGACTTTGATAGTATTTATTTCTAATAATCTTTATTAAAACTCCTTTATAAAATACCCTTTATATATATATATTGAAGTTTTAATAATTGAATTTAGTATTTAATTAGTAAACGTTGAATAATAATTTGGTCGTTATACATAGGGATGAGATCGGGACGGGTACCGGTACCGCCTGGTATCGGTACCGCCTAGTACCGGTACCGAGTTTTAAGAAAAGTGGGTACCGGTACCGAATTTAGCGGGACGGTACCGGGTACCGGTATTTCGGTACTGGTACCAAGTTGGTACCGGTTTCATGTTTTATCTTTTTTTAATAAAATTTATTCGCTTATTTCGGTTTAATTTTATACTTTTTAATATAAATATACTATAATATACTTGAATATAAGAAAAAGAAATGAAATATGGTATAAATTCATTAAAAATCATATCAACTTCATTAAATTTAAAAGTTGATAATCTAAAAAATATTATAAAAAGACTCAAAGTTGTAAAGAAAATACTTTATAACATTAAGCATGTAATACACAACATACATAACATCTCAAATTATTTAAAATATACTAAAAAAACTAGTTTTTACTAAACCGGTACCAACGTGGTACTAACCGGTAAAGTACCGGTACCGGTACCGTCTAGTACTAGTACCGAATTTCAGGAAATGTGGGTACCGGTACCGAGATTGCTAAGTCGGTACGGTACCGGGACGGGACCGGTACCGGTACCGGTACTCGGTACCAAAAGCTCATCCCTAGTTATACATTAAAGACGATAGATAAGGTTCAACCTGTTTATATATATTTGTAATAACGAATCATTACATTTAGAGGAAGATAAATACGATTACAATACAAATGGATAATTTCGGGTTCGAGTCGGGCATTCGGGTTTGGGTTTGGGGCAGATGTCACAATTGTTGTAGCAATGGTGTCGAGGCGCAAATAAATCTCAGTCGGCTCGGTATCGAAACGCTTAAAAAATAAGAAACTGGGTTAGCTACCTAACGATATAAATGTATTTTACATTATCGGCTGTTGTTGATTTTTTTTATGATTATCTAAACCTGTGAACTCACCAACCTAGTGTCGACACGATTTAGCATGTCTTTCTCAGGTACTGTGCACGGACTAGGAGCATGCTTTGGTTGAGTCGTAGTTGCATCTAAACTCTTTTCACTTTTATTAACTTTGGTTTTGACGCGTGTTTTACGCATTGGATGTTTGGGTTTTATTTATGCTTCCGCACTGAAACTTATTTTAAACTTGGATATTTATAAATGTTGTTTTTTAAATTCATATAGAGGTAGTTCAATGTAACTAATGGCAATGAGATCCTAGAATGTCATGCCCCAAACGGTAGAACTCCGTTAGTGGAAATTGAGGGTGTGAAAATCTTAATGTCGAACAAGATTGCTATCTTCATAAATTTTTGTTCAATTAGAGAGGCCAAAGAAGAAACTAAAGAAATCTACTAAAGAATTGAGAGAGAAAACTGGAAAAGCTAGTCAATCAATTGGTGCATCTATTCAGAAACTTGGAAGGATATCGAGGAAGGGGCAAAGTGTTATGTGCAGCAAGTGCAAGAAAATTAGTCACAAGAAGAGGTCCTGTGATAAGTAACCCGCATCAGCATCTACTAATTAAGCATCTTCTCAACCTCCTTTTTAAGCTTGTGGTATGTGGGTCATGTGTGTTGGTTGTTTGAAAACAATTGGTTTACGTTTGTATTTTGTTTGTTATACTGTTAACTATATGCTTTTGGTTGGGTACTTGGGTAGATGGTTTTAAGCTTATGGTTGTTATGTTTTATGCTTTAGGTTTATGTGTACTTTGGACATCCTATCTTTTATGGTTTAATGTTTAATGGTAGGCTATGTTTTAATGGTATGATGTTAACTAGCACTATCTTTGACTTGAGTAGCAAGTTGATTTGCAGGTATTATTCCCTACCAAAACACTACATTGACCAACAAATACCATAGTAACATTACATTGTACATTTTCACAGTACATTAGAAAACATTACATTCACCAAAACACTAGTAGCATGGTACCATTCCCTACCAAAACACTACATTGGCCAACTAAAAACATAATTGCCAAAAACCAAAACATGACAGAAAACCTAATTGGTTTGTTGGCCTTTACATAACTTACATACCAGTAAGATAACACCAACTGAACAACACTCAACTAAATCCTAAAGCCCATTTAGGCCTTTGACTCTAGTTCCCTTCTTCTTGCCACTTTTTGACGTTTCTAAAAAGACCATGAATGATTTCAGTAGCTCTTCGACACTTTTATATAACAAATCTTTTTTCTATTTTCAGTGAATGAAATCTAATATTTATAATAGTAATAAGGCACGTCATAGCCATTGTAGTAATACTCGTAAGGATTAAACTGCATTTGCGCCTCAACGGGTTTCGATTCCTTGGATTCGGGTTTCTTTTCCTCCACCGGACCAACGCTCACTAGCTCCGTGTACCCAATCCGTTTCCTTAGTAATCTCGTCAATTCAACCGAGTCAATACCTTCACCCGTCACCGCTATCTGATCTTTATCGGACCCAACAAAAGACACCGATTCAACACCTACATTACCATTCAGTTAAAACAAAATTTTGACATTTAAGCTAGAAAAATGTTGTTAAAATGAATCAATGTAGCAATTAAAGAAAGAGACTTTAGGAAACGTGATCATCTTACCAGAGATACTAACTGCGATCTGCATAGCTTTACGGGATTTTTTGTCGCTGTTCGTGGTCACCTTCACGACAATCTTTTGCTGCATAAACCGTTTCAATTAGCCACTTATTGGGGACAACCATTCAAAATCACTAAAAGAAATACTCCGTCCCATTTTAAATGTTAATTCCAAAAATCATGACAATCTTTTGACGGCGACATGTATCGTCGCCAAAAGTGATATGTGAAAAGAAAGATGATAGGAACTGAATTAGTGAACAAGATGTGTACCTTAGCCATTGATGAATGGTGAGAGTTGGATGAAGAGGATATTGAGTTTATGTGTTTATAAAGGTTACGAGGGTTAATGGTAGAATGTGGTTAAAGAGTGAGCATTTATTTATAGGCAAACAAACTCATATCATATGGACTCAAAAAGAGACTAAAACGACCAAGAAATTAATGTTTAAAAAAGAGACCACTTCAACTACGTCCGACAAAAGCTTCCCAAATTTGGCTAATATTTATATGACGCCATATTACTTTATATGTTTATTTATAAATGAAAATTATATTAAATTAAATTCTCATTATATGAATTTGTATTAATGATTATTGACAAAAAAAAGTGTTTCAGTAAATTTTAAATTAAAGTTTTTAACTAGGGGTGTGCTCGGTTTGGTTCCGTTCGGTTCAGTTCGGTTTTTAGCTTCCATCGAAACCGACGTAGTCGGTTAGTAGCATATGTACACTGATCAGTTTTTCGGTGTTTCGGTTTTTCGGTGTTCGGGTTTTTCGCGGTTTCGGTTCGGTTATCGGTGGTTCGGTTTTTTTCTTTCTCCACTTATCAACCCTATAATGTTTAAACCTTACAAGACTTTGCAAAATACAAATGTGTGACTACCAACAAGTTGAATCCGGTAACAAAAGTTGATTCTTTGTAAAAATTAATCTGACAAGACGAAAACGCGAAACAAAAGTACATGAAAGTATCCAACATAAACTTTTAGATAAATCTAATATATCGAAATAAAAACAAAAACAAATACTAAGATAGATAAATAGTGGATTAGTGGGCAATTCAATTATGATATGTGGGGCGAGTGGGTCTTCTTGAATCAACAATCCAATAAACAAATACTAAAATAGAAAAATAGTAGATTAGTAGGCCGTACATATATGATATAAAATACTAGTAGGCCATACATATCAGTGTCAGTTCTGGTTCGGTTTAAGAAGGAAAGTTTAGTGAAAATTGTTGGAGCAAAACTGTTGTGATTAATATAATACCAAAAAGTAATATTTGCAAATCATATGAAATATTTTTAAATTTTTAAATACGATGATTTAAATATTTTTAAATAAATATTTTTATTAAGCTAGTGTGTAACAAACGGTAATTAAACCTAAATATCATAAATTGATAGCTACATATTAATAAAATTATAAAACTTTGAATCTAATGAACGCACATTAAACTAACATTAAACAGATAATTGTAATATAATATTTGTTTAGTTTTTAGTAAGTCGTTGTATAATAATCTATCTAATAAATCAAACTTTTAGGGGGCAATTTTTGAAGGGATTTTTTTTTCTATAATAGAAAGTTTGGGAGGTAAAAATTTAGCTAAATTTTTCACCATGCAAGTTGATGGAGCCAACTCCTTAAATGTTATATATTTACAAATTGTTAAATATAATGGTTATAATTTCTTTATAAATATTACTATTTAACCCGTGTGTAACACACGGGTATTAAACCTAGTTAAATATAAGATAGACCACAAATCCCCAAAGTTCTTACGCGGGTACAAACCGTGTGTACTTGACTTTTTACCAACTAACAACATGTTACAATTTTACAAATTCGGATTTTTGAAAACATATTGTTGCTGAATAATTTACATATTGTTGCTAAATAATTGAATAGTGCATGTTGTCCTACACAATAAGAGTGGAGACAAAACTAATTCTAGCATATATACATAAACAACCAAGCCATATTTGAAATTTTTGTATTGTCTTTTACTCTGGCTCCTATCTGCACGCGGGAAGTTGTAAAAAACGGGGAGAATTCTTCAAACATTGCGACCTGCGGACACGAATACAGCTCCGATAACCCGACATGTTTTTGACAGACATCTAGTAGAGACTGTTGGTTTTGTAACGAAGTTGGAGTCAATAACATGAGTCTTTAGTTCAACGAACACGTAGACGAATGTGAAGACGCTAGACGTGTGGAAGACTTAAGACAAGTTTTTTCATTGAAGTTTACTGACCACAACGGTTTGTATCGTTGATTAATTTATTTTTTATTGTAGACGGTATTGTACTAGTGAATTTCTCATGTATAACGAGAGTATCGTTATAATATTCAGTTGATTATTTTCATAAAAGTGAACTGATTTACAACAATGACTATTATACGGGTTTAGTCTTAAACAATGCATAATTTCAAAAAGAATTACAGAAAGTATTAGTCAATCGACAGAAAGTTACATGTCTGTTTATTGGTATTGCATAATTGTAGAAAGTCCAAATTTTGTATAAAATCTAAGAAGCCATGAGATGATGACATGTGACATTTCCTTAAAAAGAGAAGAAATGTTAATATTGGTTATGTCTCCCTATTTCAAATTACAACATTTTTTAAACGTTCATAATTTTTACATATGACGCTATTTAAAATAACTGCACTATAAAAACGAGCATTTTCTTATCTTTAAAACATGTATAGTATTGATATACAAAAGCGAACTTTTTTCACGTTTTTAAGCTTATTGTGTTCTTTCTTCAGGTCATTAGGTCATTGTGTTATCTTCTAAACTGACAAGGATCACAATGACCTAATAAAGATTACACAAATAAAACAAGTAACACAAGTAATTGATTTAACATGTTATGTTATGTCATATACTTATGTCAACAATGAAAACAAGGTATAAGATTTGAAATATTATGTTCTTGTGTATGTTTTAAATCGCGCATGTTGTTGATATATATAAAAACATACTTTTTCCACGTTTTCAACTCATTGTGTTTTTTCGTCAGTAACTCATTGTGTTATCTTCTGAACGGACTGGGATTACACAACGATGTGATTAGGATTACACAAATAAAACAACTAAAACAAGTAATATATTTGAGATGTTATGTTATGGCATATAATTATATTAACAATGAAAACAAGTTATAAGGTCTAACATATTGTGTTGTTATGTAGGTTTAAGTTTGTGTTCAAAAACAAGTTATAATACAATACAATGACATAATATAACACAATTACCTGCTGAAATAACACAATTACCTGACAAAATAGCACAATGAGCTGAAACACGAAAAAGTTTGTTTTTGTATATCAACACTATACACATTTTGAAGACAAAAAACGCTAGTTTTTTTGTATAGTTTTCATTAAAAAGTTTATAGTCTAATGACACTTTGGACTAATGACAATTAGGACCCTAGACTTAGACTAAAACATGACAAATGGAAAAAAATACAAATAAAACCCTAAGACAAAATATATATATTACATAAAATACTAAAATGACGAAAATGATTAAATATATTTTGTTGACACAAAATATATTTATTAACAATTAAACTTTGTCGCCTTCAACGTCTTGTCTCTAATCTTCGTCCCGAACGCGTCGTGTTGACTTTTGCGTTGACTTTGACCGTTGATGTTGACTGTGTTGATACTATTAGACTAAACTTCAGATCCAACACATTACATTCACCAAAATACTAGTAGCCTGGTACCATTCTCTACCAAAACACTACATTGACCAACTAAAAACATAATGCCAAAAACCAAAACATGACTTTTAACCTAATTGGTTTGATGGCCTTTACATAACTTACATACCAGTAAGATAACACCAAATGAACAACACTCAACTAAATCCTAAAGCCCATTTCAGCCTTTGACTCTTAGTTCCTTTCTTCTTGCCACTTTATGACATTTCTAAAAAGACCATGAATGATTTAAGCAGCTCTTGGACACATTGGTGGGTCACTCCAGGCAATAAACCCACAAGCTAATCTCTATTCAATTAATGCGCAGAACTTAGGTTCAATTCAAACAATTAACAGTTTTGATTAAAAACATACCCAATTTTCAGAGTAACAATAAAAACGCTGACTTGGGATAGCATTCGTCCATGAGCTACGAATTAACGTATTTGGTTCACAAGAAGGCCAATAAAAGTATTCGGTCCACAACTTAGGTTAGCATTTGTCCGTTAAATATCGACATCAAACATTTTTTATATACGCATATTATTAATTTTATTTAGTAACATAATTTTTTAAGAAATAAAGATAATAAAAGTTTTAGGGCATATTTTAACCAGTTTTAAAAGGTTTTTAAAAAGATGTAACAAAAATAAAAGGTTAAATCTAAAGATAAAAAGAAAAAATAAGGGTGTCTATGTTGACACACCCTTTCAACTTTCAAGTATCATTGATTAGAAAAAATAATAAAACCAAGTTTATCATTTGACCTTTTTTTTTGCTGTGAAACTTTTTAGCATCAATAGTAAATCAAATCATATAAAGGGACCAATCTAAAGATAAAAAAGAAAACCAACTTGGGTTTAAACTAAAGATTTCGATGCACTTTTATATAACAAACTTTTTTCTATTTTCAGTGAATGAAATCTAATATTCATAATAGTAATAAGGCACGTCATAGCCATTGTAGTAATTGTTATGGACCTTACTATTGCAAGGTATGGGACTTGTCCCACATTGGTTGAATGAGCAATTAATGTGGGATTTATAACCCAAATGGTCCTCTCTCCCATCAGATTAGTCTTTGGGGATGAGTTCTACCGTTTGGGTTGTAACAGTAATACTCGTAAGGATTAAACTGCATTTGCGCCTCAACGGGTTTCGATTCCTTGGATTCGGGTTTCTTTTCCTCCACCGGACCAACGCTCACTAGCTCCGTGTACCCAATCCGTTTCCTTAGTAATCTCGTCAGTTCAACCGAGTCAATACCTTCACCCGTCACCGCTATCTGATCATTATCCGACCCAACAAAAGACGCCGATTCAACACCTACATTACCATTCAGTTAAAACAAAATTTTGACATTTAAGCTAGAAAAATGTTGTTAAAATGAATCAATGTAGCAGTTAAAGAAAGAGACTTTAGGAAACGTGATCATCTTACCAGAGATACTAACAGCGATCTGCATAGCTTTACGGGATTTTTTGTCCGTGTTCATGGTCACCTTCACCACAATCTTTTGCTGCAAAATTAACCATTTCAATTAGACACTTATTAGGGACTGATATGAACACTAGTATAAACCCAGTTCAAAGTATGCATCAACATGAGCCCATTGCAATGTAAAAACCCAAGAGACAAATCAAGAGGCCCAAGAGATTTGATGAGTGATTTAAGTCCACGTTTCCTACTCTTTAGTTACTGCATAATAGTTTTGCATTGTTATTTGTTTTTATTGAATGAGTCAAGTAGTGGGTGGAAGTAGTGCATGATAGGTAGGTAGTTATTTGCATATCATAAGGAAGGTAGGAGTTAGTGCCTAAATTCCATGCATATTTAAATTGATGTAATGTTGTTTTGAGATTAAGAAAGAAAATTGCTCCAAGATTATCTCTTAATTCAACACTCTCTCCCTCCCTTCTTCCTGTGTTAATTGAAACCTACCATTTTGGTGCTTTCATTCACGCACTCACCTCAATCATGCCTCCTCGCCGTAATCCTTCCTCCGAGGACAATCAACCACCACAACTCACTGACCTTATCTCACAATTAATTAATGCCACACACATCGCTTCAGAAAAATCATCCGCCCAACTCACAGCCCTACTTGACGCCAACAAGTCTCTCATCTCCAAAATCGATGCTCAAACCGCTACCACCGCCAATCTAGTCACCCACATCACCAACCTCTCCGATCACCTCACACTTGACACCGGCAAATCCCCAGCCATCCAGATCCGCAAACATAATGACCAACCTTCATCTTCAAATTCAAACAACACACCAAAACCACCAAAAATCACCCTACCTCTTTTTGATGGTACTAACCCTCTTGGTTGGATATTCCAGGCAGAAAATTACTTCTCTTACTACAAAATTCCAGCCGGGGAACGGGTGCACCTTACAGCGTTTTATTTCATCAATGACGCGTTATCTTGGTACCAACACTTAGCCAACAACGACTTACTTGGATCTTGGAATGCTTTCAAACGCGAGGTCGAGCTCCGTTTTGGGCCATCTACATATGATAATCATGAAGCCATGCTCTTAAAACTGAGACAGACGACCACAATCACCGCGTACCAGACCGAGTTTGAAAGGTTAGGAAACCGAGTTATTGGGCTTTCTCAACAAACCTTAAGAAATTGTTTTATTTCTGGGTTAAAACCCGATATTCAGGCAGAACTGGCCATTTTAAAACCAACCACACTTCATGAAGCATGTGCACTAGCTAAGCTCGTCGAGGATAAATTGAGCTACTCAAGCAGATCCAGGTTTCCATACAACCCGAAGCCCACTAATCACATATCCTCCACGTCCAACTTTACTACCTCCACAAACCCTATGGTTACTTCGGTAACTGAAAAACCACATACTGCTCCAACAACCTTACCAATTACCTCTCCACCTAAACCACTACCATTCACCAAACTTTCTCCAGAAGCAATACAACAACGCCAGAAAGCCGGGTTGTGTTTTCGCTGCCCAGAAAAGTTCCTTCCAGGCCATAAGTGTTCCCCGCCACAATTTCTTTTGATTGTCGACAACGACGATCATACAGACATGATAACCGACGTAGAAACCGAATCACCAGCAGATACCCAAACACCTCACTTTTTAGCAATATCAGAGGCTGCCTACTTCGGGTTATCATCGGGTAAAACATTACGTATCACAGGATTCATCAAGTCGTCACAAGTCACAGTTCTTATTGATTGCGGAAGCACCCACAACATCATTCAACCCCGCATTGCTACCCAGTTGTCGCTACCCACATCATCAATAGAACCATTTGCTGTCATGGTTGGAAATGGTCAGTTGATTCAATGTGATAGTTACTGCCCGGACGTCACCATTCACTTGCAAAAATCAAAGTTCATGTTGCCATTTTTTGTGCTTCAAGTGGAAGGTGCCGATGTCATTCTTGGTACTTCTTGGTTAAGTTCACTAGGTTCAATCACTGCAGCTTTTTCAATCCCCCAAATATATTTTTGCAAAGATGGGGAATCATTCACACTCACTGGAGATCCATTTGTTAAACATCTATCACCAGTTCCCTCACCACACTACTCTGTCATAACTCAGTAGCCTCTCTTCACACACTCACAATACATCCATCACCTTCCATTCCTCAAACATCAGACCAACCACCAACCAATGACCCCAAAGTAACAGCCCTTATTGACATATTTGAACCAATTTTTTCCATACCCCATACCCTACCACCATCTCGTCCACATGACCATCATATTCCCCTCCTAAACAACAACGAACCAGTAAACGTCACACCATATCGATACCCTCATTTCCAAAAACAGGTCATGACTCAACTTATCAAAGAGATGCTGGATGACGGGATCATTCAACCTAGCCATAGCCCTTTTTCGTCGCCAGTTCTTTTGGTAAAAAAAGAGGATGGATCTTGGAGGTTTTGCGTTGATTATCGCTCTCTTAATGCGGTGACGGTGAGAGATAGATTTCCTATTCCAACCATTGATGAACTTCTAGATGAACTTCATGGTGCTACTATCTTCTCTAAGATAGATCTACGTTCCAGATATCATCAAATAAGAGTGGCACCGCAAGACATACACAAAACTGCATTCCGAACGAACGATGGTCATTACGAATTCCTCGTTATGCCTTTCGGACTCACCAATGCTCCCTCAACCTTTCAATCAGCAATGAATGATCTCTTTCGACCGGTACTCCGTAAATTTGTCTTAGTATTTTTCGATGATATTCTGATTTACAGTGCCATGCGGGAGGATCATTATGCTCACCTGCAGTTCGTGTTTCAAAAGCTTCAACAAAATCAGTTCCATGCAAAGGGATCCAAGTGTGTCTTTGGAGTTCCTGTTATCCCCTTTTTGGGCCATAAAACATCTAGCGAGGGCGTTGCTCCTGAACCGGATAAAGTCGCTGCTATACAACAATGGCCACAACCATCCTCGTTCACCACACTCCGAGCTTTTCTTGGTTTAACCGGGTATTACCTCAGATTTGTTCAAGGGTACGCACAAATCACCGCACCATTAACCGATATTTTGAAGCTCAAAGCATTCGAATGGAACCCAGCAGCGACCGAGGCTTTTATATCCTTGAAGGAAAAAATGGAAAATTTGGTGACATTAGCATTGCCCAACTTTGATGATCCATTCGATGTTACAACAGATGCTTCAGGTCATGCAATAGGAGCGGTCCTATCTCAAAATAATAAGCCCATTGCCTTTTTCAGCAAAAAGTTATGCACAACCATGCAGGGACACTCCACTTATACAAAAGAACTCTACGCAATTACCCAGGCCGTCAAAAAGTGGAGACAATACCTATTGGGTCGAAAATTCAGAATCTACACTGATCAACATAGTTTGAAGCACATACTCACCCAAACTATCCAAACAACAGAGCAATAAAAGTGGGTCACAAAGCTCATGGGGTACGATTTCGATATCTACTTCAAACCGGGTAAAGAAAACACAGTTGCGGATGCTTTAAGCCGGGTAGATACTCCAGTTCTCTTCTCACTAACACACCCGATGGCAACTTGGTTGAACGAACTACGTCAGTATTACGTTAATCATCCATTTGGGAGCAAATTTGTTGCAGAAATTTTGGCAGACCCCATCACCTTTCCACACCATCTTTTTCGTGATGGGCTTGTTTACATCCATGGCAGGCTACTAATACCACCTATCTCGGACTTGAGAACCCGCTTATTACATGAATTCCACTCATCTTTCGTCGGGGGCCATTCGGGTGTTAATGCAACCACTAAACGACTTTCTAATTCATTCACATGGCTTGGTTTGAAAAGAGACGTGTCAGCTTTTGTTAAGGCTTGTACAGTGTGTCAAGCAATCAAAATTCCAACACACAAACCTTATGGTTTGTTACAACCATTACCAACACCAGAACATCCATGGTTAGACATCTCTATGGACTTCATTACTAACTTGCCTCCTTCCAAAGGTAAAACCACTATATGGGTCATTGTGGATGGGTTATCTAAGTTTGCTCATTTCATTGCATTACCTTCTACGTATACTGCCATTTCATTAGCTACAACATTTCTGCGTGAAATCTATCGTCTACATGGTTTGCCAAACACCATTGTCTCCGATAGAGATCCATTGTTTCTCAGTCGTTTTTGGAAGGAATTATTTCAGCAACTGGGCACTAAGCTGTTACATTCAAGCGCCTATCACCCACAAACCGAAGGTCAATCAGAAGTTGTCAACCGATGCCTTGAAATATACTTTCGATCCTTTGTGTATGAGGAACCGAAAACATGGGAACGTTACTTGTATTTGGCAGAATTCTCTTACAACACACACTACCATTCGTCTATTGCCATGACACCCTTTAAAGCACTTTATGGTCGTGATGTTACTTCAATCCATGATTATGTCACGGGTTCATCTAACTCTGGCTCCATTGAGGATTCACTCTTGAAACATCAACAGGTAATGCATGACTTGAAAAGTTCAATTGAATTAGCAAAGGTAAGGATGACTAAACAGGCTAATAAACATCGATCTGAGAAGGAGTTTGCTATGGGAGAATTCGTCTATCTACGTTTACAGAAGTATCGTCAACAATCGGTGGCCATTCGCAAGAACCACAAACTCTCGAGACGTTATTTTGGTCCATACAAAATTCTGGAACGTATCGAAAGGTCGCCTACAAACTGGATTTACCTAAGGCTTCTAAGATACACCCGGTATTTCATGTCTCGCTTCTTAAACAGAGTTATGGTGACGTTCCGAACAACAAAGGAAACATTGAAGATTTCTCTCCAAATACGGAAGTATTTTATCTACCAGAAGTACTTCATAGCAGGGTAACACATGAAGGCAAGGAACAAGTTTTACTTAAATGGGAAAAGTTACCAATATAGGAAGCCACATGGGAAGACAAAGCTGAGATGTCAAAACAATTTCCTGAATTTTTTGACATTGAGGACAATGTCATTTTACAAGAGGAGGGAGATGATATGAACACTAGTACAAACCCAGTTCAAAGTATGCATCAACATGAGCCCATGGCAATGTCAAAACCCAAGAGACAAATCAAGAGGCCCAAGAGATTTGATGAGTCATTTAAGTCCACGTTTCCTACTCTTTAGTTACTGCATAATAGTTTTGCATTGTTATTTGTTTTTATTGAATGAGTCAAGTAGTGGGTGGAAGTAGTGCATGATAGGTAGGTAGTTATTTGCATATCATAAGGAAGGTAGGAGTTAGTGCCTAAATTCCATGCATATTTAAATTGATGTAATGTTGTTTTGAGATTAAGAAAGAAAATTGCTCCAAGATTATCTCTTAATTCAACACTCTCTCCCTCCCTTCTTCCTGTGTTAATTGAAACCTACCATTTTGGTGCTTTCATTCACGCACTCACCTCAATCATGCCTCCTCGCCGTAATCCTTCCTCCGAGGACAATCAACCACCACAACTCACTGACCTTATCTCACAATTAATTAATGCCACACACATCGCTTCAGAAAAATCATCCGCCCAACTCACAGCCCTACTTGACGCCAACAAGTCTCTCATCTCCAAAATCGATGCTCAAACCGCTACCACCGCCAATCTAGTCACCCACATCACCAACCTCTCCGATCACCTCACACTTGACACCGGCAAATCCCCAGCCATCCAGATCCTCAAACATAATGACCAACCTTCATCTTCAAATTCAAACAACACACCAAAACCACCAAAAATCACCCTACCTCTTTTTGATGGTACTAACCCTCTTGGTTGGATATTCCAGGAAGAAAATTACTTCTCTTACTACAAAATTCCAGCCGGGGAGCGGGTGCACCTTACAGCGTTTTATTTCATCAATGACGCGTTATCTTGGTACCAACACTTAGCCAACAACGACTTACTTGGATCTTGGAATGCTTTCAAACGCGAGGTCGAGCTCCGTTTTGGGCCATCTACATATGATAATCATGAAGCCATGCTCTTAAAACTGAGACAGACGACCACAATCACCGCGTACCAGACCGAGTTTGAAAGGTTAGGAAACCGAGTTATTGGGCTTTCTCAACAAACCTTAAGAAACTGTTTTATTTCTGGGTTAAAACCCGATATTCAGGCAGAACTGGCCATTTTAAAACCAACCACATTTCATGAAGCATGTGCACTAGCTAAGCTCGTCAAGGATAAATTGAGCTACTCAAGCAGATCCAGGTTTCCATACAACCCGAAGCCCACTAATCACATATCCTCCACGTCCAACTTTACTACCTAAGAAGCCATGAGATGATGACAAATAGAAGAAATGTTAATATTGGTAATGTCTCCCTATTTCAAATTACACCATTTTTTAAACGTTCATAATTTTTACATATGACGCTATTTAAAAAACTGCACTATAAAACGAGCATTTTCTTATCTTTAAAACACGTATAGTATTGATAAACAAAAACGAACTTTTTTCACGTTTTTAAGCTTATTGTGTTCTTTCTTCAGGTCATTGTGTTATTTCATTAGGTCATTGTGTTATCTTTTAAACTGACAAGGATCATAATGACCTAATAAAGATTACACAAATAAAACAAGTAACACAAGTAATTGATTTAACATGTTATGTTATGTCATATACTTATGTCAACAATGAAAACAAGGTATAAGATTTGAAATATTATGTTCTTGTGTATGTTTTAAATCGCGCATGGTGTTGATATATATAAAAAACATACTTTTTCCACGTTTTCAACTCATTGTGTTTTTTCGTCAGTAACTCATTGTGTTATCTTCTGAACGGACTGGGATTACACAACGATGTGATTAAGATTACACAAATAAAACAACTAAAACAAGTAATATATTTGAGATGTTATGTTATGGCATATAATTGTATTAACAATGAAAACAAGTTATAAGGTCTAACATATTGTGTTGTTATGTAAGTTTAAGTTTGTGTTTGAAAACAAGTTATAATACAATACAATGACATAATATAACACAATTACCTGCTGAAATAACACAATTACCTGCTGAAATAACACAATTATCTGACAAAATAGCACAATGAGCTGAAACGCGAAAAAGTTTTTTTTGTATATCAACACTATACACATTTTGAAGACAAAAACGCTCGTTTTTTGTATAGTTTTCATTAAAAAGTTTATAGCCTAATGACACTTTGGACTAATGACAATTAGGACCCTAGACTTAGACTAAAACATGACAAATGGAAATAATACAAATAAAACCCTAAGACAAAATATATATATTACATAAAATACTAAAATGACGAAAATGATTAAATATATTTTGTTGACACAAAATATATTTATTAACAATTAAACTCTGTCGCCTTCAACGTCTTGTCTCTAATCCTCGTCCCGAACGCGTCGTGTTGACTTTTGCGTTGACTTTGACCGTTGATGTTGACTGTGTTGATAATATTAGACTAAACTTCATATCCAACACATTACATTCACCAAAATACTAGTAACATGGTACCATTCTCTACCAAAATACTACATTGACCAACTAAAAACATAATGCCAAAAACCAAAACATGACTTTTAACCTAATTGGTTTGATGACCTTTACATAACTTACATACCAGTAAGATAACACCAAATGAACAACACTCAACTAAATCCTAAATCTCATTTCAGCCTTTGACTCTTAGTTCCTTTCTTCTTGCCACTTTATGACATTTCTAAAAAGACCATGAATGATTTCAGTAGCTCTTGGACACATTGATGGGTCACTCCAGGCAATAAACCCACAAGCTAATCTCTATTCAAATAATGTGCAGAACTTAGGTTCAATTCAAACAATTAACAGTTTTGATTAAAAACATACCCAATTTTCAGAGTAACAATAAAAACGCTGACTTGGGATAGCATTCGTCCGTTAAATATCGACATCAAACATTTTTTTATATACGCATATTATTAATTTTATTTAGTAACATAATTTTTTAAGGAATAAAGATAATAAAAGTTTTAGGGTATATTTTAACAAGTTTTAAAAGGTTTTTAAAAAGGTATAACAAGTATAAAGTACCTATCTTATCTTACTACTCCACTAAAGGAGACTTCGAAATGATGTCACCAAGCTGATGTGTCAGCTATCTATAACATCCACGTTTATATAAATTAAAAATAAATGACGCCAACTTCCATTACTACTCAATCCAAGCATTTGATTTGAATTTCAAATCCATTTATACTCCCATCTATTCATTTCTCTTCCCCTTGCTCTTTTACCTATCTCTTCATCTTCTCCTTTTCGACCGAAGCATCCACAATCATCTTCAAAGCAGGTATCTTTATATTAGTGGTGTTATTGTAGTTAGATTAATCTTGCTTTCTATGAATGCCGTTTTTACTAACCCTAATTTTTTGATTTTTGGTTCCTGACATCAATTGACCATTATCTTCTTCAAACAAGGTATTTTCTTCGATTATTTAGTTTTTTGTCCCGGCCACGAAACCCTAATTTGTATTTCATTTTTCAGTGAAACCCTAATTTGTTTCTGTCATCTTTTTTTCACAGATCTGAAGTTGTTGTTAAAAATCTCCTCACTTTACCCAAGATTTTACACAAATTGAAGATGATTAAAAGATTGAGTTTTGTTTGGGGTCTGAAGAAGAAAAGATCCGTTTTTTTCGAAATCATAATCTTTTTCGTCGCAGTAGATGTGTAAACCGCCGGAAATTGATGTTGATATAAACCCATCAACGACTTTGTGTTGTTTACCCGGTGATTAGTGTAGACCGTCGGCGCCGGTGAAGAAAGATTTAAAGAGAAAGGTAATAGTTCTTGATTTCGAGTGACTTTGATTAAATTTTCGGCGAGTTTAATTAAATTTTTGTCGGTGCTAGGTTCTGATTTCTTTGTCTGTTCGCCATCGTTTGCTTCATTTCCAGGTTAGAACAACCTAATTTTGTGGTTTGTATGAATTTTACTTTTTTTTAACAAAACCTCGATTCAAAGTTTTCAGATCTACTTAAAAATTTCAAGTTTTTAGATCTACTTTATATGTTTAATCAACTGACGCTTTGATGCTGGGTTTAGCTGGATTTTATGTTTCTTCATCTATATGTTTTTTTACATTTTATTGTGACGAACATTCATGTTAAATTGTTAATGGATAAGATATATATTATATTAACAAAACTTTGTTTATGCGTTTTCAGGAAGAAGTTTCATCAAAGTTATTAGAGTTCATACAATTTTCACATGCTACAACAGTACCACTAAAGGCATGCTTACCATAAAAAAGAACAAGATTGTTTACCCCTCAAATTGGTACAATCGCCATATCTTATATCATACACTTTGCTATAACGTTTTATTTATTAAAACTTTATCTAATCAATTTGATCAATTATTGATGCTAATTTGAACTAATAGATATCAACTTTGCAACTTATAATCTCATGCATCAATAATTTGACATGTTACATTTGCTTACTGTTTAGGTTTACTAAGATGTAATTGTACGAGACTAACAGATATCAACTATGTAACTTATAATCTCATTTAGCACAATTCTCTAGAATTAAGGGTAGTTTTTTAGTCATTGGTGAATTACTAAGATGTAATTAGTAAAAACAAGTTTTTGTTTAGTCGCTTTGTGTTTAAATCTCACTTTTTGTTGTCATTAATATGTAAAATCTTTATTTATAAATAAACAAATTTCAGGTGGGAGTAAAAGCTCAAAGCAAAGCAAGAGAGAAAAGAAGAGCCGAAAGACAATAATGAAACTAGGAATGAAGCATGTTCTTGGTGTTGGCAGCGTTACCATCAAAAGGGCTAAAAAAGTAAAGATCTTTTTTGTTCTATATATGCTTTTATTGTTGTGCTATTAACTTAGATTCACATTCTTTTTTTGGTTTTTTATAATACAGATCATAAAATATGAATTTTGACCTTCTTAGCCGTTATCATCTAACTCTTCTTTATCCTCTCTTCATGGAAGGACAAAGTAATTTATACCAATATATGTTTAAGCTGCTAATATTTGAGGAATGTTATAATGCAAAGAAAAATCACGTGTATGCTATTATTATGAAGGTATGTTAATGGTCATATATTTAAGATTATTATAATTAATTTGATTTAGTTAAGTATTGAAAATATGTAATAACACGTCTAGGAGTTCTATCACCGTGAGTTACTTAAAAAGTTTGTTTGATTAGTAGGTATTGTTCATTCTAATGCATCGGTAGAAGACACAATAACATGTACACAATAACATGTACGTTTACTTAACCAACATCTTTCTAAGTTGTATTTTATTTAAATTTGTAGTGTCTTTCGGTATTGTAACATTAGACTCTTTTTGACAGTCGCATTCAGGCTACGTGATCTTAAAGCTTTTCGGAAGTTTATGATTTGTTATTATGATTGTGTGAAAATTCGAGCGATGTTTATCATATGGGAGATGTTATAGCTTCTTAAATCCCAGTTATTGACTTGATGTTTGATTGTATGGATAAGCCCATAATCGAAATGAATGAGTCGGTTAAACATGTGTCTACTTTTTCTCTATTGCACCATGCCTAATCACTAGGAAATCCCGTTTCATGGTTGGTCATTTTGGGGCTGGTAAGAATCTTGAGTCATACTTACAAGTAGTTCTATCTTTTGTTAAAATAATTTTGATTTAGTTCATACTTGAAAGAGGTTTTCTGCTGCAAGACCATATCGAAGAAACATACTTGTAGTTGCTACAAGAAAACTGGTCTTTTTGCTCATTTTTATTATAACTTTATGTTTTATGATGATGTACTTCATAATAATCAATGTTTTTTGGGGTTGAGTTTTTGTAACTAACAAGTGCTGCATTAAACATATGTTAGAAGTTAATATGGGACCATGGGAAGAAGATTTCCAAAAACATTGAAGAAGGTTCACAAAGGCATAGTTCCAATTAAGCATTGCTCGAGTGTAATGACACAAAGTATTGGATCATTATGATACGATGAAGTATGCATATATCCCACACAAGTCATGATCAGGTCTGGGTTTATCGCCATGTTTTATTTTAGTTCTTGATCTTTGAAGGATATAAAGTTTTTACATCTGATTCATTTGGTTCAAGCAAATTAAATTATTTAGTGATCCATCAACTATACAAATTGTTAATTTTTGCTTACATAACTAACATGTATATGATAAAGTTAAAGCAGTAGTCAAAATATTTAAATTTTTATGATTTTGTGATCTGCCTCATCTGAAACTTTGATTTTATACATCTATGATTTAAATATCGATGAAGGAATATATAGACCATGAAATGCGCAATACAGGTTTGCTTGAATAAAAATTGAGGGCTTTTAGTTTAATATTTTCTTGGTTTAACCGAGGGACTTTTATTTATAATGATCTTTATGTTGCAGGTAAAGCTCTAATGCATGAGGAATAAGTCTTGGGTTATCGAAGAAGTCAACTATTGTATATACTGACTGCTAACATCTCTATATGTTTGTACCATCATTATTTGCACCATGAATTGTATGGATCTTTTTGTTGTTGATTGGTGTTTAAGATACTCGTGATTATCAACGTTTTCTTTATTCTATGCAGAAATGATATCAATATAGAGTGGAGTGTGTATACTTGTGAAAACAACAAAGAAATTGACGTGTAGATTGATTCATAGTGTAGTTGAAAGTGGTTTTACACTCCTGCTTGATGGAAAGGCTATTGTGGTATTTCTTTCATCCACTATAAGTCACTAAACCTTTACTTGATTTCATTTAAGTTATGTTTTTAAAAATCTCTTATAATCATAATTCTATTTTTTGCTTTGACTTGTTACTTTAGGTGGAAACTGGAACGTGCATTTTTGTTTGTTTGTATTGCATTTTAGATTCTTTTGTGTTTTCCACTCAACAAAGTGTGTTAATATTTTGAGTACAGATTATAATATCAATTTGCAGTTAACAATAAGGTTTTTTTTTCCTTTCAAATGTGTAGAAATGGGTTTTACATGTTGAAGCTATCTTAGATAATATATTTATCATGAATCTTTAAAAACATGGTTATGGTTTTTGTTTCATTTCTATTGGGTTTAATGAATCATTGAGTGCTAATGAAGATTGTTTGCAGAAACCTTAAAAAGAAAAACGTTGGAGGCAAAAACTTATTAGATGATAGCTTAACAGTATAAATTTAGGTGATTTTTGTTGACAACTGTATGTGGTGGTATCGACAGTAGAAAGTAAACAAGGATTGAAGATTTTGATTTGTGAAAACGAAGGAAATATAGCTAACAAAACAACTAATGTGGTGTATAAGGAAGTTTTGCAAAGTCTATGATGATTTATGAGTATTTAAATACTTTATGAAAAAATTATACCATTGATGATTATAGGTAATCACTTAAAGAAAACCCGTGTGTAACACGGGTCTCATATCTAATGTAGATAAAAAAAAATAGGGGTGTCTATGTTGACACACCCTTTCAACTTTAAAGTATCATTGATTAGAAAAAATAATAAATCAAGTTAATCATGTGACTTTTTGTTTTGTACGGAACCTTTTTAGCATCAATAGTAAATCAAACCATATAAAGCGATCAATCTAAAGATAAAAAAAACCAACTTGGGTTTAAACTAAAGATTTCGATGCACTTTTATATAACAAATATTTTTTCTATTTTTAGTGAATGAAATCTAATATTCATAATAGTAATAAGGCACGCCATAGCCATAGCCATTGTAGTAATACTCGTAAGGATTAAACTGCATTTGCGCCTCAACGGGTTTCGATTCCTTGGATGCCGGTTTCTTGTCCTCCACCGGACCAACGCTCACTAGCTCCGTGTACCCAATCCGTTTCCTTAGTAATCTCGTCAATTCAACCGAGTCAATACCTTCACCCGTCACCGCTATCTGATCTTTATCCGACCCAACAAAAGACACCGATTCAACACCTACATTACCATTCAGTTAAAACAAAATTTTGACATTTAAGCTAGAAAAATGTTGTTAAAATGAATCAATGTAGCAGTTAAAGAAAGAGACTTTAGGAAACGTGATCATCTTACCAGAGATACTAACAGCGATCTGCATAGCTTTACGGGATTTTTTGTCGCTGTTCGTGGTCACCTTCACGACAATCTTTTGCTGCAAAAACCGTTTCAATTAGCCACTTATTGGGGACAACCGATTCAAAATCACTAAAAGAAATACTCCGTCTCATTTTAAATGTCAATTCCAAAAATCACGACAATCTTTCCTTTTTTGTTATCTCAATTAAATGTCTAGTTCAAAAATAAAAATATAATTTTCAATTTTACTTCTATTATTTAATACCAAAACTACTTTATGACTAAAGACAAAAGATTTTATTGACATTATTTTCATTTTATAGGTTGAAATTATATAATAATCCACTTTTTCTTAAACTTTATGTTGTGGGTCTCATGACACTTAAAATGGGTCGAATGAAGTATCACTTTTGACAACCAAGGAATCAGCGACAAAAGTCCACGAAACGACAAAAGAAAGCTTTCTTTAATTTAACCAAGAAAGTCAATACACTTTTTGGCGACGGCTCGTCGCTGAAGTCATCCCATAAACCTTTTTCAGTTTCATTTGACTTAAATTATGTCAAAAAATATAAATATATATGACGACGACAATTGCCGTCGCTAAAGTCGTCCCCAAAACATATTATTATTTTTTTAATTGTTTTGTACGGCTTTCAAAAAAATATATTCACTTCATACTATTATTTATTAGAGACAGCTTTTGACGACGACATGTATCGTCACCAAAAGTGATATGTGAAAAGAAAGATGATGGAACTGAATTAGTGAACAAGATGTGTACCTTAGCCATTGATGAATGGTGAGAGTTGGATGAAGAGGATATTGAGTTTATGTGTTTATAAAGGTTACGAGGGTTAATGGTAGAATGTGGTTAAAGAGTGAGCATTTATTTATAGGCAAACAAACTCATATCATATGGACTCAAAAAAGAGACTAAAACGACCAAGAAATTAATGTTTAAAAAAGAGACCACTTCAACTACGTCCGACAAAAGCTTCCCAAATTTGGCTAATATTTATATTACGCCATATTACTTTATATGTTTATTTATAAATGAAAATTATATTAAATTAAATTCTCATTATATGAATTTGTATTAATGATTATTGACAAAAAAAAGTGTTTCAGTAAATTTTAAATTAAAGTTTTTAACTAGGGGTGTACTCGGTTTGGTTCCGTTCGGTTCAGTTCGGTTTTTAGCTTCCATCGAAACCGACGTAGTCGGTTAGTAGCATATGTACACTGATCAGTTTTTCGATGTTTCGGTTTTTCGGTGTTCGGGTTTTTCGCGGTTTCGGTTCGGTTATCGGTGGTTCGGTTTTTTTCTGTCTCCACTTATCAACCCTATAATGTTTAAACCTTACTAGACTTTGCAAAATACAAATGTGTGACTACCAACAAGTTGAAATCCGGTAACAAAAGTTGATTCTTTGTAAAAATTAATCCTACAAGACGAAAACGCGAAACAAAAGTACATGAAAGTATCCAACATAAACTTTTAGTTAAATCTAATATATCGAAACAAAAACAAAAACAAATACTAAGATAGATAAATAGTGGATTAGTGGGCAATACAATTATGATATGCGGGGCGAGTGGGTCTTCTTGAATCAACAATCCAATAAACAAATACTAAGATAGACAAATAGTGGATTAGTGGGCCGTATAAATATGATATGAAATACTAGTGGGCCATACATATCGGTGTCGGTTCTGGTTCGGTTTGAGAGGAAAAGTTGAGTGAAAATTGTTGGAGCATATTTGTTAATGATTAATATAATACCAAAAGGTAATATTTGCAAATAATATGAAATATTTATTAATTTTTAAATACGATGATTTTAATATTTTTTAAATATATATTATTATTAAGCTTGTCTGTAACACACGATAATTGAACTTAGATATCATAAATTGATAGCTATAGATTAAAGAAAATTATAAAACTTTGAATCTAAGGGTGGTGGGAGTGGGTTAATCCTTACTCCCACTACCCTCACAACCCAACAATAATAATCCTCCAACTCACAACTACCCTCACACTACCCTCACTATTAATTTTTGGTGGGTGTCAATACCCTCATACCCTCACTTTTTTTTAAAATTTTTTATTTTAATAACTTTAAACTAACAATTAAAAATATATAATAAAAACCATTCATTAAATAAAAAAAACTAACAAATTACAATAATTTTTAAAAATTAAAAAAAAGACAAGCATTTAAAGAAAAAAGACAAACACTAAAAAAAATAAACCTAAAAATTGCAAGTCCAACCATGTTTGGCGGCGATTACTCGTTTACGGGCCAACACTAGCTCCAACATATCACCCGATAGGTGCTCGTGTGATTTTGTAAATTTTTTGAGATCGTTATCATACTCTTCCTCCAAGCATATTCGTTCTTGCGTATCCATCAATTTTACGCTCCGCTCGTGTTTTTTTGTTGCGGAGGTAACAAAATTTTTTAACCAATCCGATTTGTTTGACGTGTAGCTCGTAAACTTGTCGAGCCACCCACCGTAACTAGAACTCTCGCCACCCTTCTTTGATTTCCCCTTATGACGATGAGGTGGCGGTGGTGTGGCGTCTTCGTTGAGGTCGGGAACATGAGCGGTGTGAGCATCGTCATTTGTGGATGCGTTCTCGGAGTCCGTCGATTTTCTTTTCTTGGAGGAGGAGCTTGAAATTTGATCGAGCATCGGTTGTTCGAGCCATTTCGGTTGCGTTTTAACAATATCCCAAGCCTTAATGTGACTGAAATGCGTCTTGTATCTTGCTTGGTAATCACTCAACGCCTTCAACAGAACATCTTTATCCGATCCTCCGCTACCAATCACACGCGCCTAAATAAAGTTAATAAATACTATATTTTAGTATGTAAATAAAGCTAATAAAAACAATATTTTAGTATGTAAATATATTTAAAACATACCGCGTTGATATAAATAGCGTTGAAGGCACCCAATTTTTTATTCAAACTGGTCCACTTAGAATTGAGTTGATGATGTGTCCGGGTGCTACCACCTTCGAGAGATACGTAGTGTTTTAACACCCGTTTCCAAAAACCATCTCTCTTTTGTTGATTTCCGACTTTTTTATCGACGGAAATTTGCACCCAAGCTTTCGCCAAATTCTCCTCTTGATTAAGAGTCCAAACTTGCCGTTCGGCTCAACCAGCAAATTTTTGAACTTTTTTAGCCCTCTCGCCCGCCAAATTCTCTTCTTGATCCTCCTCATCATCATCATCATTAACGTGAATGTTTTGAAATTGTTGTGTCTCGGGCACAACATCTTGGCTTTCCTCGGCTTCATAATCGTTATAATCGTTATAATCGATATAATTTGCTCGGCTTCCTTGGCTATATTGATCCCTTGGTTGTGGCGTATTGAACCGAGCCCCAAACGGGTCAAACGACCAGTCGTCTTGGAGTGAGTAATTAAATTGATGACCCGGTGCTGATTGCATCACCGGGAATTAGGGTTGTTGTTGATGCATTTGTGGGAAATAAGGAGGAGGGTCACTTGATCCGAACCCCGACTCAAATCGGTGCCCCGTCCTCGACCGGATCTTTTTTGTGAACCGCCTCTTGATGTTGATCTTCTTGGAGCATCCATGGGAAAATAATATTGGGGTTTGTTTGAGTATTTGAGATTAATAGAAGAGAGTGTATTTTTTGTGATTTATAAAATGAAATGGGGTGTAATATTTATAGTGTAAAATTTTATTTTTTTTATAATATAGCCGTTGGATATTAAATATGTGGGGCCCAACCCACCAACGGTCGAAAATTGCACAAAGTTTCAACGGGTATCGGTGCCCGTGACCCGCTACCCGCACGCCTACCCGTGGGGGCGGCGGCGGTGTTACCGCACGGGTACGAGCTACCCGCACCAGTACCCGCACCCCACACCCACTACCATAATGAACGCACATTAAACTAACATTAAATAGATAATTGTAATATAATATTTGTTTAGTTTTTAGTAAGTCGTTGTATAATAATTAAATATAAGATAGATCACAAATCCCCAAAGTTCTTACGCGGGTACAAACCGTGTGTACTTGACTTTTTACCAACTAACAACATGTTACAATTTTACAAATTCGGATTTTTGAAAACATATTGTTGCTGAATAATTTACATATTGTTGCTAAATAATTGAATAGTGCATGTTGTTCTACACAAGAGTGGAGACAAAACTTATTCTAACATATATACATAAACAACCAAGCCATATTTGAAATTTTTGTGTTGTCTTTTACTCTGGCTCCTATCCGCACGCGGGAGGTTGTAAAAAACGGGGAGAATTCTTCAAACCTTGCGACATGCGAACACGAATGCAGCTCCGATAACCCGACATGCAATGGCGAAGGATAGTTGAGACCAAAGGGGTCAAGGCCCTCCCAACTTTTTCGTCGTAACCACTAATTTTTCGGTCGGCGGTTAATTTTTTTTTATATATAAGATTTGGCCCCCTTAAAAATATTATATAAACTAAGTTTGGCCCCCTTAATTTTTAAAATTTCTAACTTAAATTTAAGGGTTATTAGATTTAATCATCTCTAACTATTGGTTATTGGTCACTGTCACCCTTAAGTATCACTTTGACCAATATAACTCACAACTAAACACTTTGGTGTCCGTATCACCAAAAGTTAACCAAAAATTAACCAAAAGTAACTTGAATTGGTTAACTTACGGACACAAAGTGTTTAGTTGAGATTAGTATTGGCCAAAGTGATACTTAATGGTTACAACGTCTAATAATCAATAGTTAGAGGTGATTAAATCCAATAACCCTAAATTTAATGGGCTTTATTAAGTTAATTAGTCCATAAAAAAACAAGATAAACTCATAATGTACAAGTCCATAACTTGAGTTTATTTTTAAATTTAACCGGTCAACACTTGCCACAATTTCACTCAAAAATTCAATCTGGTGTTGTACTTCTGCTCACCGCGATTTTGTTGCCTTCCAACAGACCACCGCACATTCGCTCTGTACACCATAAGATTGTATCCACTCTTGCCTCCTCCACCAGGTAGGTTTTTAATTCAATTAGGGTTTTATTTATTTCAATTGTAAATATATAGTATTCTAGTTGAGTGAAAAATATTCTCCAGGTACTCCGTACTTGCATTCCTCTTGCATTATTATAAATAGTTTAAGTTTTTGTTTGTTAAGCTACATAATTTTATTTTTGTGTAAACACGGTCTTTAGAATGAATAAAGAAAAATTATATATTTAGAGTTTTTATTATTTGACTCGACCCGGACGGAATCGCCGACTTGAATATAAATCCCGAAACATAGCGTTAGGAGAAAAATTTATGAGTCTCGTGAATCCATGACAGTTGGCCCCCCTTATATAAAATTGTTGGCTTCGCCACTGCCGACATGTTTTTGACAGACATCTAGTAGAGACTGTTGGTTTTGTAACGAAGTTGGAGTCAATAACATGATTCTTTAGTTCAACGAACACGTAGACGAAGGTGAAGACGCTAGACGTGTGGAAGACTTAAGACAAGTTTTTCATTGAAGTTTACAAACCACAACGGTTTGTATCATTGATTAATTTATTCTTCATTGTAGACGGTATTGTACTAGTGAATTTCTCAAGTATAACGAGAGTATCGTTATAATATTCAGTTGATTATTTTCATAAAAGTGAACTGATTTCCAACAATGACTCTTATACGGGTTTAGTCTTAAACAATACATAATTTCAAAAAGAATTACAGAAAGTATTAGTCGATCGAGAGAAAGTTACATGTCTGTTTATTGGTATTGCATAATTGTAGAAAGTCCAAATTTTGTTGGAAAATCTAAGAAGCCATGAGATGATGACATGTGACATTTCCTTAAAAATAGAAGAAATGTTAATATTGGTAATGTCTCCCTATTTCAAATTACACCATTTTTTTAAACTTTCATAACTTTTACATATGACGCTATTTAAAAAAACTGCACTATAAAAACGAGCATTTTCTTATCTTTAAAACACGTATAGTATTGATATACGAAAACGAACTTTTTTCACGTTTTTAAGCTTATTGTGTTCTTTCTTCAGGTCATTGTGTTATTTCATCAGGTTATTCTGTTATCTTCTGAACTGACAAGGATCAAAATGAACTAATAAAGATTACACAAATAAAACAAGTAACACAAGTAATAGATTTAACATTTTATGTTATGTCATATACTTATGTCAACAATGAAAACAAGGTATAAGATTTGAAATATTGTGCTCTTGTGTATGTTTTAAATCGCGCATGGTGTTGATATATATAAAAAAACATACTTTTTCCACGTTTTCAACTCATTGTGTTTTTTCGTTAGTAATTCATTGTGTTATCTTCTGAACGGACTGGGATTACACAACGATGTGATTAGGATTACACAAATTAAACAACTAAAACAAGTAATATATTTGAGATGTTATGTTATGGCATATAATTATATTAACAATGAAAACAAGTTACAAGGTTTAACATATTGTGTTGTTATGTAGGTTTTAGTTTGTATTCGAAAACAAGTTATAATACAATACAATGACATAATATAACACAATTATCTGCTGAAATAACACAATTACCTGCTGAAATAACACAATGACCTTACAAAATACCACAATGAGCTGAAACGCGAAAAGTTTGTTTTTGAATATCAACACTATACACATTTTGAAGACAAAAAAACGCTCGTTTTTTTGTATAGTTTTATTAAAAAATAATGTCTTATGTAAAAGTTATGAACTTTTAAAGAAGATGGTAGAACTTGAAAATGAGGCAAAGAATAAAATACCCTTATCTTATCATTATAAGTTCTAAATATTTACCGTTATGCAAGCATGTGTTGTCATCTAAGAAATTTAGTATTTCTAGTATAACTCTATTCAATTATGCAAATTCTTCACAATTCTCGCTCCCTTGATTGCGAGTGATTTATGAGCTGATTGTTTCCTGTGTTTTGCTTTTGTGACGTGGTTGTCACAGGCCGGTTAGCGAGTCCGGTATACTTGGTTTTTTATATATTAGATAGATGATAGTAAATGTTTTTAAGTCTACATTTATTTTCAAATTTGATATTTCTTACGCAGGTGCAAACCAATGAACCATGTGCACTTAACTTTTATCAACTAACAACATAGGCGGATGTACGATGTGGGTCGATTTAATTTTTCGTTGTTGGTAGTTTAACATGTTATACCGAAAAGGATTAAAATAAGTCAATTTTAATAATTTCTTAATTGGACGAGTGAGTGAAGTGTTGATGGCAAATTCATTTTGGACAAAATTACATAAATCGTCCTTTATTTATATATAAACTTGCTACTTTTGTTCTTTTTGTTAAAAAGTTGCACTGGCTGTCCTTTTTTTATTGTGTTTCTTGCAGATAACGACCTTTAGGCTAACTCCAGTTAGTTTTTGAAGTTAAAGAGAAAACTACAAATTAGGTCCTTTATGTTTCTGGGTACCTGTAAGTTGGGTCCTTTAGCTAAAATATCTACAAATAACGTCCTTATTTTTGTAGTTTTATACCAATCTGGTCCTTTACACTAACTAAAGTTAAGTTTTTCAGTTAAGTGAAGGGCAGTTTTGTCTTTTTACATTAAAGGACTATTTTGGTAAATAACATAAAGGATCATTTTTGCAATTTACATTAAAATGTTATAATAAGTATTATTTTGTAATTAAATATTTAATAGATGAAATATAAAGTAAATCTATTTATAATATTTACGACTTAAATTATATATACTTTAAGTTTTATATATTATTTGGGAAACAAAAATGAGTTTTTTATGGTGGGTCCAACACTTCCGATAATACAAAATTAAACGTCAAGTGTCGGTACGTTCTTCGAATGACGTTCGAATATAAAAAATATTGATTCGTTTGTTTAACATATTTCAGATTTGTAACAGAAAATTAGAACAAATTTGGTTATTTATAGTGTTATTTCAAAATAGTGGTTAAAAATAGTTGTTAAATATAGATCAAAATAGGGAAGAAAAATCAATTTACTATATATCGGAACACACATGAACAAAATATTATTGGAAAACAAACGTGATTAGCATGTACAAAACAAAACGCTTATTCTTTTTGAGAAGTTTATGCATGTTAGTTTGTTACGTTTCCCTGCAGAAAGAATAAACGTTTTGTTTTGTACATGCTAATTCGCGTTCGTTTCCAAAAAATACTTTATTCATGTGTGTTTCGATATATACTAAATTGTTTTTTTCTTCTCTAGTTTTGATCTTATTTTTAACAACTATTTTTATAACTATTTTGAAATAACATTATGAATACCCAAATCTATTGATGATAGGGGGTTAATGATTTGTATTGATTATGTGCTTTATAATACTATTATTTTCGATTTTTAGGTAGTCTTGTTGCTTGGTTAAATTGGTTTACATATTGGGGAATGTCCCTTTTATGAACTAGTGGAAACACACTTAACTACTTATTTTCTTTGGTTGGTTGATAATACAAAGTTACCGGGGAAATACCCTTTACCAAAAAAAACGAAGCAATATCTTTTATATTCCGAAACCTCGTTCGGAGGACGTACTGACACTTAACGTTTAATTGTGTATTCCCGGAAGTGGTTGGACCCACCGTAAAAAACTCATTTTCGTTTCCCAAATAAATATTAAACTTAAAGTATATATAGTTTAAGTCCTAAATATTACAAATATATATACTTTGTATTTCATCTATTAAATATTTAATTACAAAATAATACTTATTATAACATTTTAGTGTAAATTGCAAAAATGGTCCTTTATGTTATTTACCAAAATAGTCCTTTAATGTAAAAAGACAAAACTGCCCTTCACTTAACTGAAAAACTTAACTTTGGTTAGTGTAAAGGACCAGATTGGTATAAAACTACGAAAATAATGACGTTATTTGTAGATATTTTAGCTAAAGGACCCAACTTGCAGGTACCCAGAAACATAAAGGACCTAATTTGTAGTTTTCTCGAAGTTAAATAAGGGGCATTTGTGTCTTTTCAATTGAGAAAATATAAAGGACGAAATGTGTAACGAAATAAGGCCTATTTATGTAATTTATTTAAATAATAAAAAAAACACACACACCCCTTATCTATATATATATATATATCTATATATATATTGTTCAATATATATATATATATATATATAAAACACGACAATAACCACCCGACCACCGCCACAACCACTACCCCGCCGCGACACCCAATCTCCGGCCAAACACACCTCCATCGATGTCGCTCATCTCCCTTATCGATTCAATACGAAACCAATCACCATGACCCATCGATGAAACACTAATTGTTAAGGCCATCACCACTACCTCCTTCCACTTCCCCACCATCGCGCACCCCTGCTTCTGTCTCACCAACCGCCCCTGCTTCCGTCTCACCACCTCCTTCCACATCCCCTATTAGATTCAGACGCTCGTCACTTCATTTACACCTCCGCCGCTGGTGCTTTAGCCGGTCTTCTTTTCTTCCGTAAGCTCTTATTCTATCCTCAATCAGTTAATTTAAATTTTCTTTATCCGTAATTGCAATTGTTTTTTGCATACGTATATACATTTTTTTCTACTCTGATCGAGATACCTGACAATTAATTTATATCCGTTGGAATTTAAAACAAGTCAAATGCTAAAGATATATTACATTATTTTAATGTAATTGTAAAAAATCAAACGAAAAAAAAAACAAAAAAATACTTGAGGATAATTGCTGATTTTTAGGGATTTTTAAATTGGATGGTTACCAATAATAATAATATCATGTTTCCTATTTTGCCCCCATGTATGCAATTAGTTATTTTAATTACTAAATATTACAAAATTGTCATTTGTAATGGTTTTTAGCAGTGTTTTGAAAACCGGACCGGACCGGCCGGTCGGACCGGTTGAACCGGGAACCGGGCATGGAACCGGTCCGGGTTAGGGGTTTAAACCGCTCTAGTCAAGAACCGGTAGATCCAACGGTTGGACCGGTCGGACCGGATGAACCGGGCGGTTGAACCGGTAGAAAATAGGTTGGACCGGAAATTTTTAAAATTTTTCTATATTTTATGTATTTATATTTAAAAATCATCCGGTCCTTTAATCCGGTTCGACCGGTCCGACCGTTGGACCGGTAAGAAGACCGGTTTAATGTCCGGTCCGGTTCTGAAAACATTGGTTTTTAGTGTTTTTAACCGGAGTTAGCCTAAAGGTCATTATCTGCAAGAAACACAATAAAAAAAGGACAGTCAGTGCAACTTTTTAACAAAAAGGACAAAAGTAGCAAATTGATATATAAATAAAGGACGATTTATGTAATTTTGTATTCATTTTGTTTTGCTGTGCGTGTCTTTATACTTTTATATGGTTTAAGCTCTAGCTTGTCGTTTCTGATTATTTATTTTTTCTCCTTATTGAAAAAAATCACTATTGTCAACAAAATAACTTGTTTATTTTCACTATATGTTGATGTTTTTAAAATGCTAGAAATAAGCTCACCTTTGATTCTTTGAAGATTCATAATCCGATGATAGAAACTAAATCCTTCTCATTTCTATGGATAAAAACTAGGTCTTCGTCTTAAGCTCATCTCGGACGGTTTGATGTACTTTTTCATTTGATGTACCTTTGCATAGGGCTGACAAATCATGTATACATACACCTGTTAAGATATGAACACGAAACCTATTACCTGTATACGACACGATAAGCTATCGTATACCTGTTTAGGGCTGGCATATCGTGTCAGACACGACACGATAAGACACGAACACGATAAGGCCAAACAAGAACACGACACGATAACTTATCGTGTCATTTTTCTAAACACGAACACGATAAAAAGCAGGTTACACGATAAGACACGATATGGACACGATAAGAATCCATTTTTAAATAAAATTTCCAAAAAAAATCATAAGTTTTAAATATTAAATATGACTTAACATGATAATTCTTAAGCCACAAAACAACAAAAGTCCATAAAAATAGTATTTAGCCATAATAATACTTTTTTTAAACGACAACCATAATAATACTGGATGAACGAATATGCAAAAGAGATTAAAAGTCTATCAAAGTACATAGGAGTATTTGATCTTTCTACTCATCTCCATCAAAGTTCTTCTCTACCTCTATTCTCCGCTAACTTTTCTTTAAAATAAATATTAACAGGTGACCTGTCGTGTTAACAGATCTTTAACCTGTTAAGACACGATAATTAACGTGTCATTATCGTGTTAACCTGTTAATGACACGACACCTTTTAAGGTCAAACACGAAACCTGTTAATTCTGTGTCGTGTCGTGTCGTGCTATCGTGTCCGTGTCAAAAATTGTCAGGCCTATACCTGTTACCATTGCTTGTACCTGTACCTGTTTATAGTAGGTATACACGATAAGACACGATAAGACTTGTTTAAAAACAAGTATTCAAGAACCTGTTTAGTGAAATAAAAATTGTCTAAGTATAAGGGTAAATAATTGTAAATATATTATATTAAATTATATTTTTAATTTTTAAAAAGTCATAACAGGTAAACAGGTAAATTTCTGTAAAAAAAACACGAAAATTAACAGGTAGATTCGTGTCTACCTGTTAAGTACATGTTACTTGTTAAGGCCTTACCTGTTACAGGTTAAGACCGTGTAAGTTCGTGTCGTGTATTCGTGTCCGTGTACAAAATTTCCAGCCTCTAAATAGGTGCTTTAGGAAAGTTTGCAGTTAAGAACGGAATAAACCGATCAGATTCATGCATTAGTGATAACCTTATCAACAAAACGCCAGACAATATCCGTTTTAGAATTTTTTGTCTAGTTTCTCCATTGATTTTCCCCGAAACCAAAAGGATTAGTAAAGGATCTTGCTAAAAGCTCACTAAATGTATAGTCCGGAATGGTATCGAACATCCATTATTTTATGGGAAAATTCTGAAAATGTCCCTTTTGACCATTGACTTCCGAAAATATTTCATTTAACTTCGTCAGTCATGCGCGCCACGACCATAGCCGGGTATAGTCTGCGACTACACATTCTAGCAAATAAGAACATCCCACGTGTCCATAGTAGGCGGCGATTATCATTTTTCCCCCGACAGCGCCCACAGTCTGACAGCGGTGTCGAAGGCGCCGACGGCTATTTTTTTATTTCTTGGTCGTGTACTGCTGGAAAAAAAGGACTCAAAAACCCCCCTCACACGGACCTGAGTTTTCGGAGTTGCATTCGTGTCCGCAGGTCGTGCGGGCGTCTCATTGACCCAGGGAATACGAACCAAATTTGCATCCCCTGCGCGCGGGTAGGTGCTAGAGTAAAATGTAACATAAGAAGTTATGGTTGCCGACTGCTGTGGACACGTGGGAGGTGCTTATTTGTTAGAATTTCTAGTCGGCGACTATACCGAGTATAGTCGTGGCGCCCACGACTAACGAAGTCAAAGGGAACATTTTTTGAAATCAAAGATCAAAATGGACATTTTCGAAATTTTCCCTTATTTTATTACTTTTATTATTGCAAAATACATAATGAAAATCCCAATAATGAAATACATAATTCAAATTCACAGCAAAAATCTCAAACTCTTTACTCTGTTTTGTGTGTATGAAATCTAATATACATAATAGTAATAGGGCACGACATGGCTATTGTAGTAATAGTCGTAAGGATTAATCTGCATTTTAGCCTCAACGGGTTTCGATTCCTTCTGTTCGGGTTTCTTTTCCTCCACCGGACCAACGCTCACCAGATCTGTGTGCCCGACCTTTTTTCTTAGTAAGGACGTCAGTTCAACCGAGTCAATACCTTCACCAGTCACCGCTATCTGGTCTTTATCCGACCCAACAAAAGAAGCTGATTCAACCCCTGTATGTTAAAACAAAATTTTAAGACTTCAAAAATTGCTGAAAGGAAACAGAGTAAGCACGACTTCTGGATACATAAATATGTTGAATCATTAATAGGTGTGAATCATTTAGAGTTATTATATTACTTAACTAATCAAAGAAAAATGTCTGACCAATTCAAATAAGAGGACTTAATAATAATTTAGATTCAGTATAATGATTAACCATTCAGAGTGAAATTTTTAAACCAATTAGACGTCTACTCGCGAAACAAACAGTCTAAACTATTAGAATTTATAAATCGTGATCTTACCGGAGATACTAACGGCAATCTGCATAGCTTTACGGGATTTCTTTTCGCTGTTCATGGTCACCTTCACCACAATCTTTTGCTGTAAAAACATTTTAATTGATATAAATAATAAATGAATGCAAAAGATAAGGGAAGTGAGTTAGGAAAAACGATGTGTACCTTGGCCATTGGTGATGGATGATGAAATTGAGTTAATGTGATTTGAATTGATTTTGTGTGTGTTTAGAAAGTGAAAGTAGGTGGATAGGGGGAGAATTGAAGTTGGTTTGGTTGAAGTGTAAGATGGTTTTTAGTTACTATTTATAGACGGGATGTTTAGATGAAGACGACGACAAAGTCAACGACGTAGGAGGGAAGCTTCTCACCTTTGGGTGATATATATTTATATAGGGGTTTTCTAATATGTGCCCTAAGGACACATATAACATGTATTTATTATGGTAAGTATTCTTACTAATTAGATAAATATTCTACTATTTACCATATTTACCAACAAAAATCTTGTTTTTATATTTAGTTTTTGTTGGTAAATATGGTAAGTAGTAGAATATTAATGTAATTAATAAGAATACTTATCATATTAAAAGTTTATTATTTGTGCCCTTAGGGCACATATTAGAAAATCCCATTTATATATTATACATATTTAATTTAATAAACTGACTAGTTTAATGTTCGTGTTAGGTTCGGGAACACAACATTCAAGTGATGCTTTTAAGGATATTGGTGAATTTATCAATCAGTTTGGAGACAAAATCGTGGTAAACCGAAACACATGATATATTTTTAAAAATTAGATTTTTAGTATAGAATATTATACTCAAATTAAAGAGAATAAAGTGCTTAGTTTTATGACGTAGTTTATTTTTTTAATAAAATCGGATAAAAATGTTATGTATATTTATAAAACACTAAGGTATTTAATTGTATGTTTTTATTAACTTTATGAATAAAGTCTTTATCCATAAGTTTCATTTTTAAATCATATCAAATATAAACCGACTCATGTATTAACAATATTTGGAGTAATTAATAATGCTTTATATATATTCTATAAGTATCAAAATACCTTTTTATAGTATTTTTATAGTATTAACAATATTTGGAGTAATTAATTTTATAGAAACTAAGTCATAACAAAATTATGGTTTTGATATATTTTATAATGTTTAACATGTTTATAAAATATATAATATGATATTATCATTAGGTTTAAGGAAAATGATAAAAATGGTTAAAGAAATATTTAAACAAAAAGTTAAAATATATGCATGTCCATGGTTTCGAGAAACCAAGGACCTTTTGGTTCACAGAAAACAAACAAACCAGCCAAGCTATGCTTCATTTTCGTTTAAAATTGGACCAGAAATGGTTTTAGCATGTTCTAAATGAAAACCCTAAATTTCATACAAAACCCTAGATTATGAATTCATAAATTACATCGGATTGGAACTACGAAACATGCAATTGATTGGGGGTTTTTTATTTGGACAACATAAGGAGTATTTTATATAGTATAACTTACTTGATTATGTACGAAATGGATCCATGGGATTATGAACAAAGAACACGATGATTTAGAGATTCAAACTGGTATTTAGAGGTTGTTAAAATCCAATTGGAGTTCCAGATTCCTTCAACACGCTTAGGTGAACAAAAGCCCCATAATTTCTACAAATAATAATGATTTGATTTCGACCCATTTGATGATCAAAGGAAGAACCCTAGAATTTGGGAATTATACGTTCGAGTGATTAAAGTGCAATCGGTTGAGCGGAGAGTGAGAATGGTATTGGTGGAGTGTTTTGCATAATGCATCGGCTCACAATTTCAGTTACAATAGCATAATTGGGTCCGTTTTTCTGCGTTTAATTAAGTTTATTTGATTGGTAACTTTAACAGCCGTTAATCTTACATTGAACGTGAAGTTTAACTCGAAATCAATACTGCAACGACTACATTCATTCAATTTTATTAATTACGCGTTAAATTGATGATTGATTAAGTGGGTTAAATGGTTATGGTTTTGAAACTCATAAAGATGAGAATTGGATTGATGATATGCTAATTAAACATGCGTAAATTTGCCATTTGCGTCCCTGTGTTTTGTCATTTATAGCGATTTGCGTCCCCATCTATCAAGGGTATTTTTGTCATTTCACAAAAATTTAACGGGAAAAGTTAACGGAGTTAGTGTTTTGGGTTCTAATGGAGACAAATTCAAAAGGTTAGAGTGCGAATTACAATTTAAAAAACGTAGAGACGCAAATCGCTACAAATGACAACACAAAGATGCAAACAACAATCTACTCAATACTAAAACTCTGGTTGGTTTAGAAAGGAATAACGACGAAACTAATTAGTTTTTGGCGTTTTGGTTTACTTCCTTTAATGCAATTTATTTCCTCAAATTTTATTTTTATTTTTTTAGTTTCTATTTTTAGTTTTTAGATCGGTGACTTATTTCCTCAAATAAACATGTGGTTTTTTATTTTGTAATAAAGTTTTTAAACATTTGATTTAACTTTTGGTTTAGAGTTTTAGACGACATCATAATTTCAAGTATCATTGATTAGAACAAATAAATCAAGTTTCTTTAATTGCAACCGGGCTTTCTACCTAGATCTTTTGCCCAGTTGTCCGAACTCCGAAGTAAAAACAGCTACAGGAATAAACGTCTAAACCGGACAACCTAAGTCGAAACTCCAGCCCACCATCCTAAAAGAAAACCACCTGACAAAGACAACTACTGTAAAAAAAAAACCCAGGATCAAAATTCAAACTCATGACCTCAAAGAAACCCGTTAGTTCCATCATCTTCAAATAAATGAATTTAATCATGTGACTTTTTGTTCTGCAGGAACCTTTTTATTATCAATAGTAAAGAAAATCAAACCATATAAAGGGACCAATCTAAAGATAAAATCTAATATACATAATAGTAAATATAATAGTAAATAGTAATAACTAGAAAACCAAGTGACAGTTTTAAACTAGGGATTTTGATGCACTTTTCTATAACAACTCTGTTTAAGTGAATGAAATCTAATATTCATAATAGTAATAAGGCACGCCATAGCCATTGTAGTAATAATACTCGTAAGGATTAAACTGCATTTGCGCCTCAACGGTTTTCGATTCCTTGGATTCGGGTTTCTTTTCCTCCACCGGACCAACGCTCACTAGCTCCGTGTACCCAATCCGTTTCCTTAGTAGTCTCGTCAGTTCAACCGAGTCAATACCTTCACCCGTCACCGCTATTTGATCTTTATCCGACCCCACAAAAGACGCCGATTCAACACCTACATTACCATTCAGTTAAAAATATTTTTTTTACATTTATGCTTGAAAAATATTGTTAAAATGAAGCAATGTAGCGGTTAAACGAGATCATCTTACCGAAGATACTAACAGCAATTTGCATAGCTTTACGAGATTTTTTGTCCGTGTTCATGGTCACCTTCACCACAATCTTTTGCTGCAAAATGAACCATTTCATGCAATTAGACACTTATTGGGGACAAATGATTCAAAATATGTGAAAAGAAAGATGTGTACCTTGGCCATTGGTGAGAGTTGGATAAGGAGGATATATTGAGTTTATAAAGGTTATGAGGGTTAATGGTAGAATGGGTTAAAGAGTGAGCATTTATTTATAGGCAATAAACTCATATCATATGGACTCAAAAAGAGACTAAAACGACCAACAAATTAATGTTTAACAAAGACGACCATGTCAACTACTTGCGAGCGAAGCTTCCCAACTTTGGCTAATATATATGACGCAATATTACTTTATATATTTATTTATAAATGAAAATTATATTTAATTAAATTCTCATTATATGAATTTGTATTAATGATTATTGAAAAAAAAAAAAAGTGTAACTCAGCAAATTTTAAATTAAAGTTTTTAACTAACTTTCATTATACGAACTCGTTAATTTTTTTAACCTCTAGTGAAAAATAGTTAACGGTAGACGTATAGTAAAAACTTGTTAAAAACTTAGATCGACTTTCGTTAACAATTTGATGTGGTGGGCTATTGGCCGTCTAATAAGTAAAAATTTTGATTTTTAAAATTTAATTTTGGTTACAATTTTGGTTAATCTAACATGATTAATCAAGATTTTTTTTTAGCTCTAATTTTAGGGGGAAAATTATTGCTCTAAAAATAGAAGTTTAAGATGGAAAGTTGAGTGAGCAAAAATGTTAGTGATTAATACGATATCAAAATGTAATGTTTACAAATCTATTACATATTTATAAATTTTTAAATACAATAATTTTAACATTTTTTAAATAAGTATTATTATTAAGCTTGTGTGTAACCCACATTATTTAAACCTAGATACCATAAACTGATCATAGCTATAGATTTAAAAAATTACAAAACTTTGAATCTAATGAACGCACGTTAAACTAATATTAAACAGATAATTATAATATAATATTTGTTTAGTTTTAGTAAGTCGTATTATAATTAAATATAAGATAGATCCCAAATCCCAAAAGTTCTTACGCGGGGTGCAAACCGTGTGTACTTGACTTTTTACCAACTAATAATATGTTTCAAATTCTATTTTTTAAAGGTATATTGGTTTTTACTAGTCTTAACTATCACTTTTTGTCTTCTACCGGTCCCAACTATTAAATTGGTTGTCAACGGTCCCAACTTTTATCACTTTGTTAACCACTGGTCCCGTCGTTAATTTTTTTAACGTCGTTAAGTTTTTTCCAAATTCAAAACCGATGTTTTAGACCTTTTGTTCGGAAGGATAATACGTGTCGATTGATGTAAAGGTTTTCTCGAAAAGGCTCTCTGAACGATAAAATTTTTACATCCGATTGAAGCACAGTTATGTTTAAACACCCGATTGAAGCACTATTTCGTTGTTCGGAGCGTCGTTTTGAGGTAACTTTTCCATCAATCGATCTATATTTTCGTCCCGATCAAAAGACTTATAACATCGGTATTGGATTTGGAAAAAACTTAACGGCGTTAAAAAAATTTAACGACGGGACCAGTGGTTACCAAAGTAATAAAAGTTGGGACCGTTGACAGCCAATTCAATAGTTGGGACCGGTAGAAGACAAAATGTGATAGTTGGGACCAATGAAAACCAATATACCTTTTTTAAAACAGTTTTGCTCTTATTTAAAAACTAGTTTAAACTTTATCTCTTTAAAAATATGTGTAAATGAGATGTCAACTATCAAGTAGTTGATTATTAAAAACTAATTTAATGTCCGCGCTATACTCGGGAAAATAATACATAGATGATTTTAATGATATTCATGGGGCATGTAAGGTTCCAATCAATTTTTAGACAAAACAATTATAAAACCTAAACACAAGATATACTTAAAAACTGTTTTTTTAATATAGCAATATTATACTCAAATTAAAGAGAATTAAATGCTCAGTTTTATGATTTAATTTTTTTTTAAAAATAATAGCGTATAAAAAGTTATGGATGGTTAAAGGATACCAAGATATTTAATTATAGCATATTACTAATTTATTCTTAAGTTTCATTTATATACCTTATTAAATATAAACTGGCCCGTTCACACCCTAGTAAAAAAGGTTGAAAATGTAACTATTCTTAAGTTTTTCTGGTTTCTCCTAAATATTAGGGGTTTAAAATGTAATTTGTTTTCTTATAATATATTATATAGATTATATATACATATTTTAATTATAAAATTATTATTGTGAGAGAAACTCTCAAATAATGTCAAGTAAGCAAAATAACTCTAAATAGTTGACACATAAGCAAAATTCATTTTCCTATATTATATAGAAGATAATTGCAGATTGTAGATTGCATATTGCTGAATAATTAACATATTGTTGTTGAATAATTTACATCTTGTTGCTAAATAATTGAATATTACATGTTGTCTCACATAGGAGTGGAGACAAAATTTATTCTAGCATATATATAGATAAACCACCAAGCCATATTTGAAATTCTTGTGTTATCTTCAAACCTTGCGACCTGCGGGCACGAATGCAGCTCTGATAACCCGACATGTTTTTTACAGACATCTAGTAGAGACTGTTGGTTTTGTAACGAAGTTGGAGTCAATAACACGAATCTTTAGTTCAACGAACACGTAGACGAATGTGAAGACGCTAGATGTGTGGAAGACTCAAGACAAGTTTTTTTCATTGAAGTTTACTAACCACAACGGGTCAACGGTTTATATCATTGATTAATTTATTCTTTATTGTAGACGGTATTGTACTAATGAATTTCTCATGTATAACGAGAGTATCGTTATAATATTCAATTGATTATTTTAATAAAAGTGAATTGATATCCAAAAATGTGTTATACGGGTTTAGTCTTAAACAATACATAATTTCAAAAGAATTATAGAAAGTATTAGTCGATTGAGAGAAAGTTACATGTCTGTTTATTTGTATTGCATAATTGTAGAAAGTCCAAATTTTGTAGAAAATCTAAGAAGCCATGAGATGGTGACATTTGACATTTCCTTAAAATAGAAGAAATGTTAATATTGGTAATGTCTCCTTATTTCAAATTACACAATTTCTTTAAATGTTCATAACTTTTACATATGACGTTATTTTAAAAAGCTACACTATAAAAACGAGCATTTTCTTATCTTTAAAACGCGTATAGTATTGATATAAAAAAACAAACGTTTTTTTCACGTTTTTAAGCTTATTGTTTTCTTTCGTCATGTTATTGTGTTATTTGATTAGGTCATTGTGTTATCTTCTGAACTGACGAGGATTACACAATGACCCGATAAAGATTACGCAAATAAAACAAGTAAAACAAGTAATAGATTTTACATGTTATGTTATGTCATATACTTATGTCAACAATGAAAACAAGGTATAAGATTTGAAATATTGTGTTCTTGTGTATGTTTTAAATCGTGTATGTTGTTGATATATACAAAAAAACATAATTTTTTCACGTTTTCAACTCATTGTGTTTTTTCGTCAGTTCATTGTGTTATTTTATCATGTCATTATGTTATCTTCTGAACTGGCTGAGATTACACAACGACGTGATTAGGATTACACAAATAAAACAACTAAAACAACTAAAATAAGTAATATATTTGAGATGTTATGTTATGGCATATAATTATATCAACAATGAAAACAAGTTATAAGATTTGACATATTATGTTATTATGTATGTTTTAGTTTGTATTCGAAAACAAGTTATAATATAACACAATTACCTGCAGAAATTGTAGGAACCGTCCGCACAAAAACACAATATTATTCTTTAAATTCATTTACAATACAAAGAAAATAAAGAAAACAAGTAAATTACAATATGATTACAACCGAAATAAAATACAATACAAGAAATGAGTAGAAGCAGAAGCAAAAACATGGCTGAGGATTCGTGTTCAACACGGGTCCCTTAAAACAAATTTCGAGTCTCCCAAGAGAACTCGTTTGTTTCCCAGGGTACAACAGCCGAAGCAGTATGTACTGCCGGGATTGACCTACAACCCAAATTATACCATAAAGAAGAACATGAACATGATCAAAGATTTGTTAGAAATAATTTTTTAAAGAGAGACAATGAGAGATCTTTTAGTATTAGTGAAGTTTTTGGTGTAGTTTGGTATATCTTCTAACCAAGACTAACCTTGGTATTTATAGGTAAAATGAGTCAAACAACTCATTCATTACCCATAACTAATGAATTGAAACACCCCATTAAACATTAATAATGAGATGAAACATCTCATGTAATAAAACTCTCACACTAACTAAAAATTTGAAATAAATCAATATATTATTTTGTATTTTTCACAAATTATTATTGTGTTATACAAAATTTTCCAACAATCCCCCACATGGGAAAAAGACAAAATCTCATTTTCTCAAATGAAAACCTCATTTTCTCATGTGAAAACACATTTTCACATATTATTCCAACAATCAAGATTGATCGTTACATACAAGTTTTCTTAGATATAATTCAGCGGTTGAGTATTGCCGGATAGGTAGGTGTTACCTTTGAACCTTCCGTTGTGATGCATACTTAGTCTCCTAGTGGTTCGGTAGACGTGATGTCCTTGAACCAACCACCATTTATGGAGATGACAATACACTTCACACAACACTCTCCCTGGTTTGGTCAAACCCTCATTGTCGTGTCCGTTATGGTCATGGAACACTAGCCTGGTTCTGCGAAAGCTCTAGGAATTGCGCACCCCACAATTTCATTCGAAGCGACCCCACTTCTCTTTCACATAGGTGATTTATCTAAAAATCATTAAAAGCATTAAGGTTACTATGATTACACAAATCATTAACCATACGATATGCTTAGCCTCACAATGTGTCACTGTTGTTATAGGAATGGACTAGGAAGTATTTAAGCTCCCTTTATAATTTAGGAGGACATGTACAAACATTTATAAATATATATTAGCTTATATATCTACTGGCATATTAGCTATGCCCCCACAGTGACAACCCTTAGATATATGAGTCGGTTGTCCTATTGAACTTAGATCTTGGGATCTCCAGTCAACTAAGTTAGGTTTTCCTTCATATACCATCTTTCATGGGCTTTAGTCTCATTCCACAACTCGGTCTCTAATCAACTCAAAGTTGTTGGATCCAAAACCATTATCTATGACTTCGTCAAGTCAATACAGATAATTGCAGTGAGATGAGTTGTTACGATGTGTTATTAACTCACAAGTTAATCTTGCCTTTTTACATATTTTAAGACTATAACCCCAGGTATCAACCAGAATGTAGGTACATTTTGTCTTTAAAAATACATTTCAAGGCTAACATATCCATGCCATTAGTAATTGGATGTCAAATATAACTAATTGACCTTTGAGTCTAACTAGTAGATTCGGTCACATATTTGCATTATATTTGGCTCACATAAGGTTCTCTTTTGATACGGGTTTGAGAAAATTTCTCAAATACCATTTCTCAAATGACGTCCCCCACATTTCTTGCACTTAGATAGAATATGTTAAATAGAGTATTAGACATTCATGATTTGAACAAGATCAACGTCTTTGTATCAATGATGTCATCAATACTTGTTTACCGACTAAAGCAACACATGCCTTGTCATAGGTTGTTATTAACCATCTCAAACTTAAAATAATTTTAAGTTACTATCTAGATTAAATGAGCTCTCTATAAGCTATATGACTTTCCTTAGATTTAAGGACACCCGTCACTCACGTGTTATACACAACTTTAATTTTATGTTGTATATGACTTGAATGTTTCACATTAGTAGTCTCTTCAGAGCACCGTAATTGACAAGTACTAGTCTAGCATGCTTTAGACTGCAATACTCTAGCATGTGAACAGAAGATGCATCATTCTGATTCTTCACAGCTTTTAAGGAATATCTCAATATCCGTTCACAACATTCATTTTATAGTTTAATCAAACAATGAGAGTTGTTCAACATCCCAAAATCTCAATATTTAGGAATGTCTAATATGTAAGTTACATAAACATACATAGATCATCATTCAATCTAGAATCATAAACTTTTTTTTTCCTTCCTTTTTTTTCTCAAAAGGTTTCATCCTTGACTCATATGGACTTTGAACAATCATAAATTGATCTCCCATAGTGGTACTCCCACTTTGAACAATCTCAATATTGATATAAAACATCATGTTGTTTATATAGTAAATTGTTCACAAGTATTAGTATTTGAACAATTATATATGTTCATAGCAACTAACATTTATCTTTCCATCAAATAGCCAACTTGAATCTATTATTGCTTTATGACATGTTACTTTCACAAGAGTAACCAACTATATTAACACTTTATGTAAACTTTTGGTTTATTTCATTCTAAACCAAATCTTAGTTTTGCCAAAACATGCACTTAGAAGTTTCGAAATAAACTATTTTAATTTTATGTTTTGATTACGGAAATCAATACCCAAAAAACTAGATAGTTTTATTGAATATATAACTTCTAACGCACACGTTAGAGATAAGATGTTTACATAAAACACTCTTATTTACATCCATCATTAACACACATGTTAAGAATAAACGCCTACATAAGACGCTTTTAGACCATAAAATTTAGGTCATATCTAACACATATGCTAGATAAGTAAATGGGTTCTAACACGCACATTAGTCAACAAAAAGTCTACATCAAACGTTCTAAGCATATGGTTTCATGTAATGAAAGGTTCCAACAAAACGTTTGCAAAATGTTTTGAAACGAAAAGTTTTATAAAATAGTCATTTGTAAAGCACGCATAATTAATGATAATGATTGTCAACGTTTTCGAGTGAGTAATGATTTTATCATTTGTTTCTAACAAAAAAAAACGATTTTAAATTTAAAAGATTAATACTAAATCCATACAAAATTGATTATATTATAAAGAATCTCTTCTAATACTTAATTAGAATATCAATAGGTTTTAACACACATGTTAAAACACAAGTTTCACTTTCACATATGAAAGATTTCTTACTCGTAAATAAGAAATACAAGTTTTCATAAGATGCGTACACAAACATAACCAATCTTAAGACCATATGAAAACTAATCTTGAAACCCACAAACGGGTTAATTCAAAGTTTTATTCTTGAAACCACATAGGTTTCGAAACCTTTGATTTAAAACAAAATTGGATCTTCAACCTTTTTGTTTTAATACCTTGAACCATTCAACAAAATGGTTGTAATGAAAATAAACTCACTTTTGAATGCTAAAGTAATTGGGTCAAGTTTTATGAAAACTACAAAAGCTTTTATACTTAAACAAAATTACACTCAATCAAAACCAACAAATGGTGAAAATTGTGCCACTTTTTCTTTGTAAATAAAATCCGGTTCTAGAAAAAAGTCAAGTGTAAGTTCTCTAAGTCCAACTTTGAGAGACGAACAATGACTATATACTTTTTTTTAAATACGAACGGTGATTTAAAAAAAATTTGTTTTAAGATTGTAGGAACCGTCCGTACAAAACACAATATTATTATTTAAATTCATTTACAATACAAAGAAAATAAAGAAAACAAGTAAATTACAATATGATTACAACCGAAATAAAATACAATACAAGAAATGAGTAGAAGCAGAAGCAAAAACATGGCTGAGGATTCGTGTTCAACACGGGTCCCTTAAAACAAATTTCGAGTCTCCCAAGAGAACTCGTTTGTTTCCCAGGGTACAACAGCCGAAGCAGTATGTACTGCCGGGATTGACCTACAACCCAAATTATACCATAAAGAAGAACATGAACATGATCAAAGATTTGTTAGAAATAATTTTTTAAAGAGAGACAATGAGAGATCTTTTAGTATTAGTGAAGTTTTTGGTGTAGTTTGGTATATCTTCTAACCAAGACTAACCTTTATATTTATAAGTAAAATGAGTCAAACAACTCATTCATTACCCATAACTAATGAATTGAAACACCCCATTAAACATTAATAATGAGATGAAACATCTCATGTAATAAAACTCTCACACTAACTAAAAATTTGAAATAAATCAATATATTATTTTGTATTTTTCACAAATTATTATTGTGTTATACAAAATTTTCCAACAGAAATAACACATTGACCTGAGTAAATAATACAATGACCTGACAAAATAACACAATGAGCTGAAACGCGAAAAAGTTTGTTTTTGTATATCAATACTATACACATTTTGAAGACAAAAAACACTCATTTTTTTAAATAGTTTTTATTGTCTTATGTAAAAGTTATGAACTTTTAAAGAGGATGACAGAACTTGAAAATGAGGCAAAGAATAAAATACCCTTATCTTTTTTTTTGAACAGCGACTACAATTTTTGGTCGATGATCACAACTCCGGCAAGTCGAAGCCCCATCTGACCATGTCTCCCAATGTTGTCTTAACCGGGCCTACCGGGGTTGTCAGTCAGACAGCTTTCACCGTGAAAGCACTACGGGACTGCCGCTACACGTGCCGAAGACCAACACGCTAGCGTAACAGAACTCAGTGTAAAACCAAATTGGCTTGGCTTTGAACTCGCGACCTCAAAGAAGTCTTAAGTCTCTAGGTCATTGCCGTTTGCCGCTGGGATAAAGCCCAGTAGCAAAATACCCTTATCTTATCATTTTAAGTTCTAAATATTTACCATTATGCAACCGTGTGTTGTCATCTAAGAAATTTAGTATTTCTAATATAACTCTATTCAATTAGGCAAATTCTTCATAATTTTCGCTCCCTTGGTTGTGAGTGATCTATGAGTTGATGCTTGCATCCTGTGTCTTGCTTTTGTGACGTGGGTGTCACAGACCGGTTAGTGAGTCCGATATACTATTTCCAAATTTGATATTTCTTACACGGGTGCAAACCATGTGCACTTAACTTTTATCAACTAACAACAGAGGCGGATGTACAATGTACGTCGATTTAATTTTTTTGTTGTTGGTAGTTTAACATGTTATACCGAAAACGAATATAAGACAATTTTAATCCTCTTAATTGAACGAGTGAGTCAAGTGTTGTCTTTATATGGTTTAAGACTTTAAGCTCTACCTTTAAAGACAATCGTATCTCTATTCAACTGATATAAATTAAGGGTTGTTTGACAGCATCTGAATGAATAAGTGCTGAACGAATAAGAGGTCTGAATCATTAAGTACTGAATCACTAAGAGGTCTGAACCATTAAAAGCTAGTATATTACTTAACTATTTAAAGTAAAATGTCTGACCGATTTAGATAATAATGATTAACCATTCAAAGACAAAAACTCTCTAAATTTATAGTCCGGAATTGTATCGAACTTCCATTATTTTATTGCACAATAAATACATAATGAAAATCCCAACACTTAAATACATAATTCAAAATTCACAACAAAAATCTCAAACTCACTATAAACTCACTATTTGTATGTATGAAATCTAATATACATAATAGTAATAGGGCACGTCATGGGTATTGAAGTAATAGTCGTAAGGATTAATCTGCATTTTAGCCTCAACGGGTTTCGATTCCTTCTGTTCGGGTTTCTTTTCCTCCACCGGACCAACGCTCACTAGATCTGTGTGCCCGACCTTTTTTCTTAGTAAGGTCGTTAGTTCAACCGAGTCAATACCTTCACCAGTCACCGCTATCTGGTCTTTTTCCGACCCGACAAAAGATGCTGATTCAACCCCTACATGTTAAAATAGAAAATTGAGACTTCAAAATTGTTGAAATGAAATAGTTTAACGGGCTATTTGAAACTTTTAAATAAATAAATGTTGAATTATTAATATGTCTGAATTATTTAAAGTTAATATATATTACTTAATTATTTAAAAACAAAAATCTAATCAATTTAAATAAAAGTTCTTAATCATTTAAACTAAGTATAATGCTTAACCATTTATCATTCAAATGCTGAAGAAAACATACAGTTTGAACTATTAAGTGTTGAACGAGGCTGAAAGAAACAGTCAAATTAAACAGAGAGAATTTAGGAAGTGTGATCTTACCGGAGATACTAACGGCAATTTGCATAGCTTTACGGGATTTCTTTTCGCTGTTCATGGTCACCTTCACCACAATCTTTTGCTGTAAAAACATTTTAATTGATTGAAATAAATGAATGCAAAAGAAAAGGGAAGTGAGTTAGGAAAAACGATGTGTACCTTGGCCATTGGTGAGATCGAGTTGGATGATGAAATTGAGTTAATGTGATTTGAATTGATTTTGTGTGTGTATAGAAAGTGAAAGTAGGTGGATAGGGGGAGAAGTTGATTTGGTTGAAGTGTAAGATGGTTTTTAGTTACTATTTAATTATTTATAGAGGCGATGTTTAGATGAAGACGAAGACCACGTCAACGACGTAGGAGGGAAGCTTCTCACCTTTGCGTGATAAATATTATGCAAATTTTAATTATTTTTTTCTATATAAACTGATTTTAATAATAGAAATTATTAATAATTACATGATAGATCTTAACTTTTATTTTTGTTATTAATAATATTGGTCTAATCCATTTATTTTTGATGACTTGACGTAAGGGTGTAAACAAGCCGAGTCGAGCCCGAGCTCATCTAGGCTCGAGCTCGGCTCGTTTAAGTTTAACCAAGATCGAGCTCGAGCTCGGCTCGTTTCAAACTTTAATTTTAAAGCTCGAGTTCGAGCTCGTCATAAACTTCTCAAGCTCGAGCTCGGCTCGGGCTCGGCTCGACTGATATTTAATTATTTTATTTTTAATTATTTATATTTAATTTTATATATATTTTTAATTATTTATATTTAATTTCACATAAAATTTTAATTATATGTATTTTATATATAACAAAATACATATTATATATTTATAATCATAATTTATATATATTTTAACTAATATAATATAAGTTTATAAAATAAATAAAAAATATATATAAATGAAAGCTCGATAAGGCTCACGAGCCGGCTCGAGCTCGATGTGTAAAGCTCGAGCTCGGGCTCGATAACTTAATGGGCTTTTTTCTTAGGCTCGGGCTCGAGCTCGAGCTAGAAAAAGCTCGGCTCGTTTGAGATTTTTATCGATCCGATCTCGAGTAGCTCGCGAGTAACTCGGCTCGTTTATACCCCTAACTTGATGTATGACAAGATGTGGTAAAAATTCATATTAAAAGTCAGTTAGTTGCTCGCACTAGAAAACTAAAGTTAAAAATAAGCGAAGTTGATTGAGAGCATACCTTTTAACATTCGTGTAAATAATTTTTTTAAAGATTATAATATGGTTTCCTTGCATTTGATTTGATTAATAAAAAAATTATAACAAAGTGACAGGTAAATAAGTAACAAGTTATGTCGCCGTCCCTTTTTAAATAGTAAATATTAAAAGAGTGGAAATTGATTTGAAAAATATTTTGGTTGGGAAACAAAAGCCACATGATTGAATACCTTAAAAAAGTTGATCATTTATAAAAAAACAATTACATAGAAAAAGTTTAAATTATTGACATGTAATTGTTACGTCATACGTCACATATTTACGTCACATATTTAGAAATAAGCGGATTTAAAGTTTTGTTAGATTCGGATTGTTACCGGTAACAAAAGTAAGAGTTGAAATTATCACTTGTTAAATTGTTATTTGAAATTCATATGGGTTGAACAAAATAAATTTATAATAGTTGTATATTATATAAAAATTTTAGTGGAACGTTATATAGTGTGTTATGTCATCTTTCAGCATTCACTTTTTTTTTATTATCTTAAGGGTACGTCATTTTCTACACTTCTTTCATCATATGATATGCTCATCTTCTTTCATCATATAATGGAGGGAGAGAGAGTACCAAACCAAAGGAGAGTATTTGACTATTTGGGCGACGAAAAAGTCTTGCATTTTTGTCCATTTGGTAGAGCTGCTAGGAGGAAGGCAGTGCCACACACCCCGATGTCAACTTCATATGTGTACGGATGAGACCGATCAGGTATCGATACCGAAAATACCGATATCGAATTTGAGGAAACATGGGTACCGAATACAGAATACTGTATCGAATTTATCAGATCGGTACCCGGTATCGGTACTGATTTTTCGGTATTTTACCGCTTTGGTACCGGTTTTTTTGGCACTTTACCGCTTTGGTACCGATTTAATCACCAAGTGTTTGAATCATATTGTATATATTTACAAACTTAGAGTTAATAAAAAAATAACATATAAAGTAATGAACTTAATGATCTATTTGTTTTACTAAATCTATGTTTGATCGATTGAATAAAATAAATAAATAATTCAAGTCATGAATCTATAAAGTCAACGATGCAAATATCCTAAACTTTTTTCCATGAATCATAATTAAGAAATCTCATAATGTTATTTGAATATGCTTCATCGATGTAAGTAAGTTTGGACAACATGGATAATTGTTTTTGCTTTAAGAGTTATCAAATTAAAGATAAAGGAGTTGCTGAATACAAACTAAAGCAAAAAAGACGAAGATAAACGAACATGATTTAATATCTAGTGATAAAGTTTAGAAACATACAAGACTGGTATCATACCGGTACTCTACTCGTACCGTACTGGCACCAAAAATACCGATAATGACTTTAGAAGAAACGGGAACCGAATACCGTACCGAAATTATCAGTTTGGTACCAGTATGAGTACGGTATCGATGCTAATTGGGGACAAAAATCTCAATCCTTAGCACACAACAAGACCATAACACGTGGTGTTACTTGATACATCATCTCCAATGCTAACTAAGGTATGAAAACACACACAGACGTTTACCTCAGTTGTCTTATTAGATTTTCGCTCATCATTATAAAACTCAACTTCTACTTGAACACTGCACTTTTTCTACAAATACTGTATATATGAAATATTAAATTGTTTGTGTGAGACCCACCGAACACATTGTTGTCATTTGAACTTCGAACAAAATGCTCTTGATCAAGTGCCTCCTCCAACTTTGGCAACATGTCCATATGATGCCACATCACTATACGCTACCTATAAGGCTATAATCTAACGACTTCAACATATACTGACACCACCACAACTTTGCTATTTTTAGTTAATACAAAGAAGCTGGTATCCATTGATGGTGGCACAAATCCATTTAGCTCCATAGATTACTTTCTTTAAATTACAAAAATGATATGGAAATTATTGACTCTTGAAACCTTTAGGTTGATCCATGTATATTATGTGATCAAGATCCCCATACAAAAACGCATTACTCACATCCATTTGCCACAGATCGATTCCAATTTTTACTTGAAGCTATGGCTAATAGAACACGAACCGTAGTGAGTTGTGCCACCGGACTAAAAGTTTCTTCGTAATAAGACAAATTTGTTAAGAAAACCTTCGAGTTAGAAGCCTTTCTTTGAATTTTATACACTCACTTACATGAAATAGTTTTGACCCTTTTGCCTCTTGAAATTAGTTCCCATGTTTGATTTTGACGTAGTGCCTCAAAATTGATCTTCATTACTTTCTTACACTAGTACAACATTAGCATATCGTGGATTTGGTTTCTTAGGTCGGGTTACGAAAACTTGTGGCCCACTGCTAATTTTCCATGGACTTTGTGTGGTTGTCAATGGGCTTGTATCACTGATCATTATGCTGTCATCCTCATCTTCTTCAGTGAGATCAAACCTTAGTATTGTGTGCCTTTCAAGTTCTTTTTTCAGTATTTAAGTATCAGATAACGCCTCGTGGTTGTCAAACCACCATGCAAAGGCTTCATTGAACACCACGTTTCTTGACGTGTGACATTTTTCGATTGACGGTTCTTAGCATTGCCACCCCTTTTTCTCTTTATCATACCCTAAGAGAATACGTTTCTGATTAACGGTTCTTAGCATTGCCACCCTTTTTTTCTTAGCATTAATACGGTTTCTTGCTCACACTTCCTCATAAAAAGTGTCGAATCTTCATCATCTACTTCATGATAGTTGGCTTCTTGTTTCTTTTGCTTCCTATCTGGGCAAACGGATGCAAAGTGCCCGAATTGATCACATCGGTAACATTGAACTTGAGATCTATCTTGACCCCTCCCCTTCTTTATATTACCGGATTCTCTTTCATTATTATTATGAGATTTTGAATTATCAACCTTTTTCCCATAACTTCGTGAACCATTATTATTGACTTTATCACTTCTTTCTGATTTATGATGAGTTCTTTGAAACATCAGACTCTCATTGGTAGTCTCTTTGATGATGAAGAACCTAGGGCCTTATCATAAGTTTTAAGTCTACCAATGAATTCTTGAAAAGTCATATTTTTTAAATCACCAAATTGTTGAATAGTAGCAACAATTGTAATATACTTACTTGGGAGAGATCTTAGAAACTTTTGCACTAGTTTTCTTTCTTCAAACACATGCTCGGGTTGACCCGCATTAGAAACATTTTGCTGTAACTTGGCTGCAAAGTTATCCAATGAATCTGAGGTGCTCATCTTCAGTGCCTCAAATATAACGTGTTTTCAAAGCCTAGCCTCATAAACCCTTTCTACCCCAATATAACGTGTTTTCAAAGCCTCCCAAATCTCCTTAGTCGTCATTAATTGTAAGACTTGAAGAACAAGTTCTTCTGGAATAGACTGTAGTAACAATGCTATAGCCATGTCATCTTTGTGCGAGTCAACAACCGCAACCTCCTTGCCTCCTTTCGATTCGATTGCTTCCAAAATACCTCGTACACGGAAAACGGCTCTAATCCGAACTGACCAAGAATTGTAATTATTAGCCATTAATACTGGACATGGGATTGAATTTTTACTTGATTCACGGGTTTCGTTCTTAACACTGGATTTCAGTTTTTCTACGCTACCCATATTCTTCTTTTTCTTTCTTGAATAAGTTGACAAAAAATCCCATAATTTATTTGGAGAACCGGATGGTGTTAGATCCAGAACTCAAATACTGTTGCAGGTTGAACCCAACTTAGTCTAACTTGCCTATGTTGATAGACAAAAAAAAATAGCAAAATCCACAAGTTAGGTTGCTCTCTTCTTTGCACTAATCAAGAATCCTTTTATTTTATTCACAGCAGCAAAACTTTGCTTTATTCTTCACGGCAATCAAGAATGAATAAAATAGGGAACCAAATTGATTTCCTTTTGATCTATTCGTAACAGCAAAGCTTCGAGCGATCCCAATTTGGTTCGATTTTCTTCTTGGCTGTTCTATTGATGTTCTTAATCGTGAACATGAACGTGGCTCTGATACCAATTAAAGTCTAGGTCACGATAAAGAACACAAATAATTTACCCGTAAATAACTCTTACGTGTTATGTGTTATATCAGAAAATAACTCAAAACTGATTATAAGGAAGTCGTCAATATATCTCCACACATTAGGAGTATATATAACTTATCTATCATAGTAAGACTAGAATACTAATTATAACACAATTATAATACTTAGCATTCTATCATAATCATAATAGAATAGGTATAATCCACGTTGCATAGTAATTAACCTAACTTGTTAATCACTTGTGTCCGGCCCACTTGCCAAACAACCCACTAGACCGACTTGTCTAATAGGCCCACGCGAATTAAGTCCAACAACCACCACTAGCTCTAAATCACACTCCCAGCTCCATGTTTTCATTGATTTTATGGCCATTACCATGTCAATACCCATCGTCGTCTGATTCTCGAAATAAATCCTAAACCCTTATCCACCACCACATCTGCATCCCCATCTGGTAATCCCATCGCACTGGAAATCAAAAACCCTAACAAGGAATCTGGTGATCCATCTCTAAGAAGAAACAAAAACGCAAATCCAATATTTAATCAAATGTTAGAGATAACAAGAGGTGTACTTGTGACATATTCATAGTGTGTTATTTGGTGTTGTAAAAGAATGCCACAGAGCATAAAACCAGAGCCCCAAACTTATTACTAAAAAATATGATTATTGGATTTAAATACCCTTAACTATTGGTCATCAGCCGCAGTACTCAAAGTATCACTTTTACCAATATAACTTCCAACTAAACACGTTGGTATCTATATCACTAAAAGTTAACCAAACCAGTAACATCGTTATGTTTTTGCTGATTTGGCACGTTACGCTCACCGTGCCACATAAAAAGAGATATAGGACACGTCACCGTGCTAATTCAGCAAAAATATAACTTTTTGTGATACGGACAACAAAGTATTTAATTGAAAATTATATTGGTCAAATTAATACTTGAATGTGACATTGTTTAATGACCGATAGTTATGGTTGTTTAAATCCAATAAACCCAAATAAAATGAAAATATTATGTTATTCTCACTAAAGCTCACGTTGATCGAGTGAATAAAAAGAGATAGTTCGGTAACTCATACGCGACGTTATACGCACACACACCAAAAAAAAGTAGATCCCATCTCCAAAACACACACACATCCACCAGCCTTAAACTTCATTTCCTCTGCATTTCAATCCTCTTTTGCTTTCGATTAAACCCTAAACAGTTCATCGTCACCGCGGTATCATTCCAGTCGACTTATCAGATCTTCAAACGGTGCATTTCTGATCTCTCTATCATCATCTTATATTCTCATTCACAATATAAATTTTTAGATTTATGCATCTGTAAGTTGAATGAACTAGATTTGTGGCCTTTTTTGTTCTCGAGGATTTTTATAATGTCGGAGTTGTTGTCAATCTGTTGCTACTCCAGATCTGTTTGAATTGTTAGTTTTGTGATTAGCTAGATCTGATGTAGTTTCATTATGCCTGGCAAAAACTAGATCTTAGCATCGTAACAAAACTATGCATAACCTGTTGGACTCGATGTATGTATAAATGAGTTTTTGGTATATGCTCGTTTTTTTACTTGTTGATTCGGTTTTCAAATGCACAGAGAGCAGAAGAAAGTGTAGTTAAATAGCATTTTTAATTTTAGTCGTCCCAAAGCACAACGAAACGGTTCTTTGGAACAGAGAAATGTACATATGTTGACTAAGATTTACTTACAAAAATAAAAACTTGATCTGAGGTGATTTAGTGTAGCTACGTGGGATGCTTCATTATTTCTGCTTGCAACTGTTGCTGTAGGTTTATCATTGATGATGTTGATTAATTTTGGGGTAAAATCATCTAGTAACCAAATCTCGATGTTGCTCCACTAAAGCTTCAATTATTGTTTTGAATTTAAGTCAAGCTTTTATGAAAAATGAAGCTTGGTTTAGGCCCTCTTTCTTACATTTACTGTTTACTTCACGTTTACTTTGTAAAGAATAAGCACTAAATGGTAACCAAGTTTCATTACTTTCCCTCTAGGTAGCATATGCAGTTAATGCGGTAAAATAGTGGATAACGGTCAAGGGCTGATATTTGAGATACCGGTTATCGTGGTGGGATATCGGCAGTTTTAAATATCATGTATAAATGGGTATATATTCATTAGTAATAAAAAGCAAAGTCAAAACTCAAAAGTGTCAATGTTGTATAACAGAAAGTTAGAAACATGATCTAGTTATAAGCCATGAAATCTTTCTTGAGTCCACAAGTTTCTGAATGTTCTAGTTGTTCTCTCAAGTCTATTAGATACTTCGATGTGGCTACTAAATTACTATTGACTTATTTGTTAACTTTATTTTGGTTCTATATATGGAGACTGAATAGAACTAAAGCATAAGTAAAACTTAAAGAAGTAAGCAGTTATTTCAATGAGGAGAACTGATCATCAATTTGTGCATTGTAGGTCTTGATATAGTCTGACTGCACAACCGTCTAAAGTTGAGCAACATTTCAGCGATCGGTTTTGTGTTTCTTAATACCAATGGCTTTGTCATTGATCTCAAGAGGGACATACGGGCTTCTTTTCACTTTTGTGATTCTTATCTCACAGTTTTGCTATGGGTTTTATTTACCTGGAAGCTACATGCATACATATTCAACACATGATGAAATATTCGCCAAAGTTAATTCTTTGACGTCTATTGAGACTGAGCTTCCCTTTAGTTATTACAGTCTACCATACTGCACACCTTCTGGAGGAATAAAGAAAAGTGCAGAGAATCTTGGAGAGTTACTTATGGGTGACCAAATTGACAACTCTCCTTATCGTTTCCGAATGAATGTTAATGAGTCGGTTTTTCTCTGTACAACACGTGCGTTAAGTGAACATGAAGTTAAGCTTTTGAAACAGAGAACTCATGACTTGTATCAAGTTAATATGATTTTAGACAATTTGCCTGCTATGAGATTTGCCTACCAGAATGGACATAAGGTTCAGTGGACTGGGTTCCCTGTTGGATACTCACCTCCCAATGTTGATGATGTTTACATTATCAATCATTTGAAGTTTAAAGTCTTCATACACGAATATGAAGGCACTGGTGTGCAGATAATTGGCACGGGCGAAGAGGGTATGGGTGTAATTTCAACAGCCGAAGATGAGAAAAAGGCTTCAGGCTATGAGATTGTTGGTTTTGAGGTTTCTCCGTGTAGTGTAAAATACGACCCTGAAAAAATGGCAAAACTTCATCAGTATGATGAGGTGCCATCTGTCAACTGCCCACTTGATTTAGATAAATCTCAAGTTATAAGAGAACAAGAAAGAATCTCTTTCACTTATGAAGTTGAATTTGTGAAAAGTGATACCAAATGGCCTTCTCGTTGGGACGCCTATTTAAAAATGGAAGGCGCCCGTGTGCACTGGTTTTCAATCCTGAACTCCCTTATGGTTATTTTTTTCCTAGCCGGTATTGTGTTTGTTATCTTTTTAAGAACAGTGAGACGGGATCTCACTCGTTATGAAGAGCTTGACAAAGAATCACAAGCACAAATGAACGAAGAATTATCCGGATGGAAGCTCGTTGTTGGTGACGTTTTTCGCGAACCGAATCATCCCAAACTTTTATGTGTGATGATTGGAGACGGGGTTCAAATCATGGGGATGGCGGTTGTCACTATAATATTCGCTGCTTTAGGGTTTATGTCACCAGCTTCACGAGGTATGCTTCTAACCGGAATGATAATCCTCTATCTTTTCTTAGGGACCGGAGCTGGGTATGCAGGTGTGTATTTATACCGTGTAATCAAAGGTACATCAGAAGGATGGAGATCAATATCTTGGTCGATTGCATGTTTCTTTCCCGGGATTGTTTTTGTCATCCTTACCGTTTTGAATTTCCTTCTTTGGGCAAATAATAGCTCCGGTGCAATTCCTTTATCTCTATACTTCAAACTCATATCACTTTGGTTTTTCATATCGGTCCCGCTCACCTTAATAGGCGGATACTTAGCGACTCGTGCTGAACCCATTCAATACCCGGTTCGAACCAACCAGATTGCTAGGGAAATCCCGGCTAGAAAATACCCGTCATGGCTCCTAGTTCTCGGTGCGGGCACCCTCCCGTTTGGAACCCTATTCATTGAACTCTTTTTCATTCTCTCTAGCATCTGGCTCGGACGATTCTATTATGTGTTTGGGTTTTTGCTGGTTGTTCTCCTTTTACTAGTCATTGTGTGTGCTGAAGTTTCTGTAGTTCTCACTTACATGCATCTTTGTGTTGAGGATTGGCAATGGTGGTGGAAGGCTTTTTATGCTTCGGGTTCGGTTTCTCTTTATGTGTTCTTGTATTCGATAAACTATTTGGTGTTCGAGCTGCAGAGTTTAAGTGGTCCAGTGTCTGCTACACTCTATCTCGGGTACTCGTTGATCATTGCGGTTGCGATCTTGTTGTCTACTGGCACCATCGGGTTTGTAACATCTTTCTACTTTGTTCACTATCTTTTTTCATCTGTTAAGATTGATTAAAACGGGTACTGGAAACTAGTTGTTAAGAATTTGAAGCAAGATGGTTAATTATTTTGTCTTTACAAAGAGTGATTTGTTTGTTTCCTGCCATTTTGTTACATGTATGTTTCAACTTTTAGAAGTAATTCATTTTAAATATCAATGATTTCACTCTCTTATTTTTGTATATTACGGGACGGTTTCGTAAAAAATAGAGATTGTGCAAACTGTGGCAATGTGCTATGTGCTTGTTAGAAGAATACGTGAAAATCTAATGTTGACATGCTGACTAGACTTGTATGTGGGAAGGACGGATTTTAGCGTTGTGGATAGTATAATCGCGTACCCCAAAGAATCAAACACAGTTCAAAGCATACACCGCAACAAAAATCAATACTTAAGGCAAGCTAAAAAATGTATAAATACTGATTATCTAAGGATTTAAGAAATTCATATTTGAGGTGGTTTGAGCAAAAATTATGGCACATGGCCTTGACGAGCTGAACAAGATGATTAAAAGTTTCCAAATCAATAAAACAAACATCATGTATTAACATTAATTGCTTTGTGATCTTGTTATAATTGTTCAAAGACGCTAACAATATTGAAATTCTCAACAAGCATCTTCTACGATTTGTTTCTTATTCCTCTTTGAATAGTAACATTTGCTGATACAAAACTACATAAGAACACTGGACAAATAGAACAGCTGACCAGCAAGCGTTAATGTTTGTCGTAGGCGGGTTACCAAGGGATGGAACAATGAAATGCAACAAATTGAGTTATTTTGACTCAAGTGAGCTCAAGATCGTTCCTTTTGGACAAGTGAGCTTTAGCAGAGTTTAGCTCGGCTCATCTATAGTATTATTTCTAAAGCTTGAGCTCGGTTTGTGAGAAATCGTGCAAGCTTGGGATTTATAAAGGATTTTGATAGTTATCTATCTATCATAGTAATATTACTTTGGTATTTATAGTTTATGCATTCATATATATGAAAGAAGTAAAAAACTTGGATAGATTTATACAGGGTGAATTGATTTGGTAAAGGTATATTGGTTTTCATTGGTCCCAACTATCACCTTTTGTCTTCTACCGGTCCCAACTTTTAAATTGGAGGTCAACGGTCCCAACTTTTATCACTTTGGTAACCACTGGTCCCGTCGTTAAATTTTTTTAACGCCGTTAAGTTTTTTCCAAATTCAAGACTGATGTTTTAGACCTTTTGATTGGAAGGATAATACGTGTCGATTGATGTAAAAGTTTTCTCGAAAAGGCTATCTGAATGATAAAATTTTTACATCCGATTGAAGCACCGTTAGGTTTAAACACCCGATTGAAGCACTATTTCGTTGTTCGAAGCACCGTTTTGAGGTAACTTTTCCATCAATCGACTTATATTATCATTCCGATCAAAAGGCTTATAACATCGGTATTGAATTTGGAAAAAACTTAATGGCGTTAAAAAAATTTAACGACGGGACCAATGGTTACCAAGGTGATAAAAGTTGGGACCGTTGACAGCCAATTCAATAGTTGGGACCGATAGAAGACAACATGTGATAGTTGGGACCAATGAAAACCAATATACCTTTGGTAAATTATCAAAATATCCATGACTTGTATGTGATGGGATATAACAGCAAAACTTAACGGAGTTATTTATAAATAATCATTAATTAGTATATAATAGATTTAAACATAAAGTACGTGTTCTACAACTTTGAACATAAATGACCAGTACTATAGGATTAAATAAATATAAAGGACTTAAAATGCAGTTTTGTCTAGTTTTTATATAAACTACAACTAACGAGTTAAAAATGGGGGCAATAACACTAATCCTAGATAATGGTGAATGAATAGGTGTTTCATCTTTCGAGTAGGGGTGAATTGGGCAAATTGAATTGATCGAATTTGGATTTTTAAAATCTGTATTCGAATTCGATACACATTCGAATAAAAATTCATGTAATCAGTTTGATTAAGTTATTTGAATTCAAATCGAATTCAAATGTATTCAAATTTATATACATAAACAATAGTACATCAAAAACAATATAAGTGGAGCATCATACATAAATATAACACCAATAAACTAGATAAATTTGTAAAATCAAATTTCACTCGAACTAGAATAAAACATTTTTTTCAATAATTTAACTCCATCTTGCATTTCCTTGTAAAATCAAGCAACTTTTATTTCCAAATAGATATTACAAATTATAAACACTTCCACACACAAATATGTAATAAGTAAATTGCATACACACGTTGTAATGTTGCATTATAACATTTATTACTTTTGTTCTCAGTCCTTAACCACCACCACCTCCACAACCACCACCACCTCCGCAACCGGCTCCTCCCCAACCACCTCCTCCAACTGAAGCATGGTGACGACGTTTCTTACGCGTATCAGGATCTTTAGAGTCAGCACACGCAAAGATGACCATAGACAAAACAGACATTGACACGACAATCATACACAACATGAATACAATATGCGAGCCCTCAAACTTGAGCATTCGCCCTCCTTCACCGTTGTCAAGAGTAATAAACCGAGCCATGGCAATGACAACTCTATTAGTTGAGAGCAGTTTGTGTTTGTTCAAGGGCGAAGGCATGTGGAGACCAAAGGGGGTCTAGGCCCTCCTATTTTTTTCCGTCACAAGTGTTAATTTTTTGGTCGGTAGTTAATTTTTGTTATATATATAAGATCGGGCCCCCTTGAAAATATTATATATACTAAATTTGGCCCCCTTTATTGTTAAAATTTTTAACTTAATTTAGTGGGCTTTTTTTGTTTGATTATTCCATATAATAAACAACAAGACTAAACTCATAATGTAAAAGTCTACAACTTGAGTTTGTTTTTCAATTTAACTGGTCAACCCATAATTCCACTCAAAAATTCAATCTGGTGTTTTACTTCTGCTCTCTCTGAATTTGTTGCCTTCCATAAGACCACCGCACATTCGCTCTGTCCATCAACACCAAATTGTATCCAATCTTGCCTCCACCACCAAGTAGGTTTTTAGTTCAATTAGGGTTTTATTTCTTTCAATTGTAGACATTCAGTTTTCTGATTGAGTTGTAATTCTTCTTCCAGGTACTCTGTACTTGCATTTTTTTGCATTATTATAAATATTTTAACTTTTTTTTTGTTAAGCTACCTACTTTTATTTTTGTGTAAAAGGTTTACTATTTGACCCGACCCGGACAGAATCGCGTACCTGAATATATAACCCGAAACATAACGTTAGGAAAAAAATTTATAGGTCTCGTAAGTCCGGCCCCCCTTATATAAAATTGCTGGCTTCGCCACTGTGTTTGTTACTTAGCATTAGCTAATTAGCTAACAATTTATATGCATAGGAAGTTTGACATGGTCATGTAGCCATTTCTTGTGCTAGATATAATTTGTTAGACTTTAATAGTTTTATGCCACCAGGAAAAGACATTGAAGTTCATCAAGAATTTTGGTTCAAATAAATAAGAATTTTAGTTAACATGTCTCTATCGATATTTAATAATTTATCTATACTCATGACGTTTAAGCTATCATTAAACCCTCTTAATCATAACAGTGTTGGTGTTTTATATATGTTCGAAGTTATTTTCTAATGGAAATGTTAAAAATGTAAACTTAAACATTTCAAAACAATGTATTTTAAGAATATAATGAGAAAAAACCAAAATTATAAAGGTATATTGGTTTTCACTGGTCCTAACTATCACCTTTTGTCTTCTACCGGTCCCAACTTTTAAATTGGTTGTCAACGGTCCCAACTTTTATCACTTTGGTAACCACTGGTCCCGTCGTTAAATTTTTTTAACGCCGTTAAGTTTTTTCCAAATTCAAGACCGATGTTTTAGACCTTTTGATTGGAAGGATAATACGTGTCGATTGATGTAAAAGTTTTCTCGAAAAGGCTAACTGAATGATAAAATTTTTACATCCGATTGAAGCACCGTTAGGTTTAAACACCCGATTGAAGCACTATTTCATTGTTCGAAGCGCAGTTTTGAGGTAACTTTTCCATCAATCGACTTATATTATCATTCCGATCAAAAGGCTTATAACATCGGTATTGAATTTGGAAAAAACTTAACGGCGTTAAAAAAATTTAACGACGGGACCAATGGTTACCAAGGTGATAAAAGTTGGGACCGTTGACAGCCAATTCAATAGTTGGGACCAGTAGAAGACAACATGTGATAGTTGAAACCAATGAAAACCAATATACCAATTAACCAATTATAAAACGTATAATTAATGGTTTAATTTTAAAAACAAACTTTACTTTTGATCTACAAATGCAAATGCTTATGGTATGTAAATAAATACCATTAAAATGTTTTGTACATATGTATTTTTAACTTTTAAAATTAACTACACGTGAGTATGGTTTATATATATGTAAGTAACAAAACTTATATATGACTTGCACGTATAGTATAGTTTATATGTAAGTAACAAAACTTATATATGACTTGCACATATGTAATTTAATCAATAAACAAAAGAAATAATTTATATATTAAAAGAAATTAGATAAAAAAAATAATTTATATATATAGTTTGTTCTCGTAATATTTAGTTAATGTATAGCGTATAGCTCTTCTCTTTCAAAACGTGATAAAAACACCAATAAAAAAAATTAGATCAAGATGGGAGCAAAGGAACGAAAGAAACATGTACAATTCTTTTTGTATTTGTGTATCATCAAAAGGCTTAATATCATGTTAACCAACAATTAAGTGCCATGGGTTAAACGCAGCTTCCGAGTTGTAGGTGCCTTTAACTTGTGTACGTTGGTAACTTACCAGAAGAAAGAGCGACACATAAAGTTTAATTGTAACACGAGATGTACTATATTCCTATAGCACCAACTACCAAGTAGTTGCTAGAAATATTGCAACTAGATATGAGACCTGGCTAGCCATGCGTAGCAGCGGTTGGGTCACGCGATCGCGTGTTGATAAAGCCGTAATTTATCACAGTCAAAATGATAACCCAGTCAAATCTAAATCTTGTAGTTGTATTAAATGTCAAAGTAAAATAAGAGATCATAGTCCAAAAGTTATCAAGGGCTAAAATAACAATTAGTAAAAGTCGGGGACTTAAACCATAAACATATCAAAGTTAAAAAAAAAAAGTACACGCCACGTGACAATACGTGGACGTGCACGTGTCACCACATAAAAGGCTGATGATAACCGACTTTCCATATTGGAAAGTATAAAATTGTAATCATTAATCAGGCTGGTGAGCTATTTGCCTTGATTGAACTCGTGAAATGTATGCTTATGATAAAAATATCTCTTCGAGGATCGACCCATCAACATTTTAGAAAGACTTTGGTAGTAGATCATTAAACCTGGACATAGACGTGCACAAACCGGGTTTTTTTTTGGACCCGGAACCGGGTACAAACCGGGTACGGTGGGCCCAAACCCGTTTGGAACCGGGTACAGAGTGGAACCGGGTACGAACCGGGTCCGGGTAGGGTGGGGGTAAAACCCTACCCTGTGGAACCGGGTAGGGTCGGGTTCGGGTCCGGTTCCTACCCGGGTCGGGTCCAAACCGGGTACGACGTGTAATTTTTTTTTTTTTTACTTTTTTTTTGGTTTTGCGTACAATATAAAGTTACTAAATAAATACGATTTATTTCAAGTGAAAAGAGTTAACCAAATACAAGATATTGAAGTTACGATACAAAAAAACTACTATTTTTAAACAAAGTCAATATATATATTTTTGAAATCTAAGCTTCTTCATTTTTTTCCTCTTCTTCTTTCGTCTTCTTTGAGTTCTTCATCGGATATTCCGGACAAAACTTCTTGGTAATATGCTTGTCCAAAGTCGAGTTTGAAGCCGCCCCCAACAAAGCTCCACAATACTTGCAACGAGCTTTGTGTGACCCGTCACTCATCTCAGCTAAATCCCAATGTTGCCACACTCTTTGGCTTCGGTTATGTTGAAGAACTTGAACAACATTGGGGGCTTGAGAAGAACCGGTTGCGGATTGTGATGCCATTTCGAGATTAACGAAAATGAAAGAGATGAAAAGAGAGAGTTTTTTTGCGTTTTTTGCTTGCGTTTTTTGCGTTTTCGAGTGTTGTAATCAACCCAAACATCAAACATATATTTATACTCATCAAAGGGGGTCTTGGGGGTGATAAAATACAAAAAAAAGGTCAAAAAAAGCCCCAAACGGTCATATAGCCGTTTGCCAACGGCTAGTTTCGAACCAGGGAAAAAGACAAAAAAAACGGGCCAAACCGGGTACAAACCGGTTCCAACCGGTTCCGGTTCTTGCCGGTTCCAAACCGGTTCCGGTTCCAAACCGGTTCCAGCACAAAAATCAAAACCCGGTGCCGAACCGCCGGGTCTTAAACCGGGTTCACCGGGTACAGGGCCTACCGGGTAAACTACGATTTTGTTTAGTTCAACAAACGTATTTTTGTAAATAAGTAGCTCAATTGTTAAAAGAGTAAACTACGATTTTGGTCTCTGAGGTTTGGTAAAAATTACTGTTTTATTTCAATAGTTTGTTTTCTACTCTTTTACTCCGTTAGTTTCACACAAATTTGTTGTTTTAGTCCACACCACTAACGGGCATCCATTTTTCCAGTTAAGTTTGTTTGAAAAGACAGTAATACATCTAAACCAAAATAGTAATTTTAACCAAACCAAAAGGACCAAAATAGTAATTTACCTTTATTATTATTATTATTATTATTATTATTATTATTATTATTGCTATTATTATTTTTAATATTAATATTAATATTGTTATAATTATTATTATTATTGTTCTTATTTATTATTTATATATCTTCTAGTTTTGAAGGTCGATGGTCACTGCTGACCGGTCACGTGTCACCACTCCACTGACCCACTAATAATTGTTAACCTTAATTATCATTTTAATCTCTAACTTAGATAACTTTATCCAATCTATGAATTTGACCATCTGACTTTGGTTTAATTGTAATTTTTAAATGCTATATCATGTTGATCTTCTCTGACATATTCATAATTTTTATCCCATCTTTTAATATATATACTTTTAACCACCATCCGTCTATCACTGTAATGCAACGCACATGTCGAAGTCGAAAGTTAATGTGTGTAACAAAGTGAAAAAAAGTATGTCGGCGTAACACACAACACGTGCCAAATTAACTCACCGACCATGTTGAATTCGAAAAGGTGTCACCGCAAAGCATATAAAACGTGAAAAATCCTAATGTCATCATTGTAACACGTGTGACGAGGTCACAAGCGTGAAACTTGGCCGTTACATTGTGCAACCCAACCATAAATCTAGTTATTATTAATACACACAACACAAACCACTACACATCTCTATCATTTTCACCATACTACCACCAGCACGCGGTGTAGTACCCAAACTTGTTACTTTGGATAAACCACAAGCACCATTTTTGTAATTAACTCTAATAACTAAGCTAATAGAAAATAATTATTATTTTAGTGGTTTTAATAATAATAATAATAGTAGTAAAATAATAATAATGATAATAATAATATTATTATTAATAATAATAATAATACTAATATTATTATTAATATTAATATTAGTATTAAATTATTATAATATTAATTTAAATAATAATAATAATAATAATAATGTATTAACAATAACAATAATATTAAGGGTAATTTACTATTTTGAATAATCCTTGTGGTTTGGTTAAAATTATTATTTTGGTCCAAGTGTATTGCTGTCTTTTCATACATATTTAACTGAAAAAATGGATGACCGTTAATTGTGTGGACTAAAATAACAAGTTTGTATGAAACTAATGGATTAAAAGAGTAGAAAACAAACTATTAGACTAAAATCGTGATTTTTACAAAGCCTCAGAGACCAAAATAATAGTTTATTCTTGCTAAAATAAGTAATCATATGTATTTAACAGTTTTTTTAACAAAATAAATACGCTAAATTTATTAAAAAGGTTGTTTTATAGAATAGAACTCGTTAGTATATAAGAGTTTTTTTTTTCGACTCATCCAAGGCCTTAAAATCCTCATGATTAAACTCTCCTAATCAAATATACGCATATCACTAATGAAATTTATAGATATTGAAGAGTTAGTACTATTAAAACTTCAACACAATTTTCCATGGTCTAGCAGGTCCTTGATATACGTATACTAATTTTTTATTTATTTTACATCTATAAATACTTTATAAATTTTGTTAATTAAATCAACCATTAAAGATTAGTCGGAAACCACAAGGAAAAAGCACCTGAAAACAACCTTTTATACTTTAACTAGGTTTAATACCTATGTGTTACACACAGGTTAAATAACAACCTTTATAAAGAAATTATAAACATTATGCTTAATGATTTGTGAATATTTAGTATTTAAAGATTTAATTTCATCAACTCATGCATGGTGGTGAATTTTTTTTAACTTCCCTCCTAAACTTCTTATTATAGAACAAAAATCCCCCCCCCAAAAAAATTGCCCTCTTAAAACCTTGATTTATTAGATAGATTTGTTGACTGTTATAAAAAAAATATTTTTATTTGATAAAACTAGCTTCGTAAGTTCGCATGATGTTACGATCGAGTGTTAGTTGACATGTTTTTTTTGAATTTTGATGTGTGAGTTGTGGTGCATCATCAATGTTGCTTTTGTGACTTTGTTACATGTGTTACTTTAATAACATTAACTTGTGATGCCCACACGTTACGATAGTCAAATTAACACGTGATGTTTGCATTACGTCGTCGTCTCCGCCAACAACTCAAAATAACAAAAACAAAATTATTTACAAAGTCATCACCCAAACCTTAATCTCCCGGGACATTTCATTACTATTACACATGTTGAATTCGACATTAAAGATATAGATAAAGAAAAGTTAAATGTGTAAAATGTTGCAATATAAAGTCGTAAAAGTAACTTAGACATCAACGTGGATAGAAATAATGTGTCGGATCTTACGGTGTAAAATTATGGTGTAAATCGTAAAGCTAATTTAAAACAATAAAGTAAAAAATAACAAAAAATAAAAAAAAAACACTAGACACATTCCTTATAATAATAAGGTACAAGAAGGCATAATACACCTTTACAACACATTAAGTTTTTAAATTATTTTTTCGTTTGATTGTCATGTAATGTTTATAACACAATGTTCTACCCATAATACGTTTTTTTAATCAAAATATAACAGATACGTCAGAATTAACACGTTAGTTTAACAAACTTAACATGTGTGATGAAGTGAAAAACACGCAGAGTCTAAAATCTAGTTGTGCTTTAATACACATACCTAAACTAGAGAAATGACGAGTAAGGTAAGGATGGTGGGGCGTTATGCGGGTAAGGGACCGACTACGCCGCCATCACCACCACGGCTACCTTGAGTAGCTATGAGCTGTGGGTTTCTAAAGTCGTAGTCAGTACTTGCGAATTTCAACCATATATTGTGTCTTGAGCTTCCACGTTTGTTGTTGTATTTCTGGAGAGTATAAATAAGAAACGAAGTTGATTGTGTTCTATGTTGATAACTTTTTTTTTTGCAGTTTAAAATAGAAATGAGCAACAACAAGTTGTTGAGGTGGGAAATTGGGAATGTATTCAAGCGAGCATAAACAATAAAAAAAATAAAAAAAAAATATATGGATGACCCTATGGGTTTATGAATACATAACACCGGTGATCCCTTGAGTGAATGGTCATTAACTTTTGTAGTTGTGGTGTTGTGAGATAGCAAAAGTAACACAATAAAATTTAAAACCTTAAACTAATCATATAAACATCATGTTTATCAAGTGAGTTCACTAGCTCAATATTTTTTTTCAGGCAACCACTCTTGTCGCATGAAACCCGTCACCACCTCATCATCGTTGATAGTCACGATGCAGCCCAATACCAACAATGACATATGGATATGGTCACAAGACGATGAATATGGTTTTCAACTAAATCCATGAAACGACTACTACAAGCTTCAACTATGTAAACATTCAAACAAGTCACAAGTTGAATAATTGACTTTCTATGAAACTAAATGTTTTTTTATTAAAAGAAGAAGACATTCAAACAATTGTTGACCTCTTGTATTCCAACATCTCAATTATGGAGTAGAATCTCAACTTGGGTTAAGATCCCCCTATTTATGTTTTTTTTACTACCTAAAGTGTGCAGTGCAGTGTAGTGAAGGATGAACCGCTGAAGGAACCTCTTTCCGTTGTTAAAGCAAGTACGTTTTTCAAGCTTTTTCCTTACTCTTACTAAAGCAGGCACACGCAAAACTCTATTCAATATCCATATAAACATTGACCTCTCAAGGATGACAAAGAAAGCGATACACGTTATTAATGATACGACTGTTTGGACTATTTAAAGGGCTCGTAATGATCTCATCTACAACAACATTCCATTTAATTTTCATATACTCTTTCAGAATATCAAGTCATCCTCTTATTTACGTAGTTTTTCCCTTTAATGTCGTTTGTATTCGCTAGATTTTTTCAATGAAAGTCGCCCTTTACGCGTCGATATCATCTTGGTGCATGTTTTAAAATTATATACACACACGACGAACGTTAAATCGATAAGTTTAAATAAATCTCTCTTACCGCCATTTTCAAGCAAGCAAGCCACACGCAGAGAGAGAGAGTTGCGCTTGAATCTTCTTTTGGCAGGTGAGATTTGAGAATAATCAATGTTAGATCTAACGAAATTCAGTGTTACGTTATAGAACAGCACTTCGGATTGATAATCTAATTTGCAATATCGATCGGATCATCAGGTTGTTTAAACCCTAAATTTCGATTCATCTTCCTCGAGTATCTCGTGTAATCTCATTTAGGTTCATTCTATGTAAAAAGCTGACTGTTTTGCAGGTTTTTCGCGCTGATTTCAATCGTATAGATTTCAAGCAGCGTCGGACATTGCTTCGTGAACTGTTTCAGTCATGCTGAGGTGAATTTGATCTTCGATTCAGGATTACAGTGCAATCAACAGGTAATTTCGGAACTGCATGTAGCGAATTTTAGATCATTTTTTTCTAATTCGTAATATCGATCGAATCACCAGTTGTTTAAACCTAAATGTCGAATCTTCCTGCTCGAGTTTCCCTTATGATGTCGTTTAGGTTAATCTGTGTTACAATCTGATTATTTTGCAGGTTTTTCGTGCTTGACCGCAATCATATATATTCAAGCACTGTTGGACTGGTTTGGTGAACTGTTTAAGTCATTCTAAGGTGAATTTCATCTACGATTCAGGATTACAGTGAATGCAGCAGGTAATTTCGGAACTGAATGTACCGGATTTTATGTCCTTTCTTTTTCTCATGTCGTTTTAGTCATAAGGTTTTGTTCGTCTGTTAAGTTGAATATATCACATATTGCTTGAAGAAGAATGAGGACATAGAATGAAACAAGTAACTACAATATTTTTGACAGGAAACTTGAATTTTTTTTTGTTAGCGCTCAATGGCATGTAGTTAGGGTTTTAGCTTGGCTGAATCAAAATATGATCACGATGAAGTATGCGATAGCAATGATATCGTATAAAATAGGACAATTTCTTCACTCTCCTTCAACAACATGTCTCAGTTGTGTATTATATGTTGCAGTATCTTTTTATGCAATATTGCCGTTGTTAAGGTTTATGCAATCATCCACCTATAAAACTTCTATATGTGTTGCTATTTCCATTTAAGCAAATGAAAACTTGATTTCGTGTTGATATCAGCAAGATATCCTACATTTCATTATTTACAAAGGGCAGTGCAGGGCATATAATGCCAACAAAAACTATGTTTTATGTGTACCTAGCCTTCAGTCTTCTGTTAATATCCACAAATGAAAGATGGTTTCAATATGCCAAGGCTTATGTTAGACGAGATAATTGGATAATATTTGTTGAAATTTGAAGATTGTAATCTTGTTCTTGCCAAAGCTGAATAGGAGCTTGAAAATGTCTCATCTTTGATACATGTCATCATGATGTTGACAAGTTAGAAATGTTGAATGTGTTTCTCTTAAAAGCCCCCTATATTCTTTCTAAATTAACATAGCACAATGATACCATCCATGAACAGTATTCTCTTTTCTGAATATTGCTGTCATAAGCAACTTCTTATTTCATATAATGCTAGTGTAGTCATTTTCTTGATGCTTATGTCCTAAAAAAAGGTTTAACTATGCGTCGTGTTCATATTAGTGGCAATATCAACTGATCAAAGGGCTTTATTCATAGTTAGAATGAAAATCTTTATTTTCCTTATCCGTTGGGTTTTACACTTTGGTAGCAGAATTTTTGTGAATCGGTCTTAAAACGAGTGATAAGGTGTATCAAATCATTTATAGATAATTTTCAAACACTGCAATGAGATGCAACGCTTGTTGGCGGGAGCTGGAAGGAAGAGCTATATCTACAACTTGTGGCCATATCTTGTGTATCCTTAATTTACAACCTTCTTTAAACTGCCTTTGATTACTCTGTTATACGTATTTGTCAGTAATGAATGGCAATTAGTTCTCCTTAATGACAATAAAAGGTAATGAAGATGCCAGCAAGATACTAAGCAATGATGGGGCTTGCCCTATTTGTGATCAAGTTCTTTCGAAAAGGTATCTTGATACATGCTTTACTATATAACTCTATTAATCCCTACAAATAGATCTTTGATATTGCACATGCTAGACTGCGAACAACATATCTTTTCAACCATTTTACTGCATCATTTGTTCATATTGATTAAATGTGCATTTTTGCTTTCAGTCTCATGAGACCTGTGGATATCAACCCAAATGATGAATGGGTAAATGTAAGAACCCACATCTGGAATAGTTTTTCGGTTAAGATATTGCTGCAGTATACTGCTTGCTTTTCATGCTATATTTTATGGCAAGTAGTTTCCGTCTGTCTTAACTCTCTTCAAACGCTTTACTGCAGATGGCTATGGCTGGAATATCACCGCAGATTTGTATCCTATAAACTTAAACTAGTCAATTAAAAGTTCCATTAATTATGTATCTATTTGTCCATATATGATATATCTTTTCTTTGACACACATCAAGTAATGAAGAGTTCATATAAAAGCATCATGTTCTACATTGGACAAAAAGAACTTGAATCGCAATACAAGATGAACAGAATAGTAGCTCAATGCAGGCAAAAGTGTGAAGCTATGCAAGAGAAATTCACAGAAAAAATGGAGCAAGTGCATACAGCATATCAGAAAATGGCTAAAAGGTGCCAAATGGCAGAACAGGAAATTGAGAATTTGTCCAAGGATAAGCAAGAACTCCAAGAAAAATTTTCTGAAAAATCCAGGTCAGTATTTGTATATATCCTGTCATTGTTGTTTCCTTAATTTCCAAGTGGGATACTTAGAGCTTCATTATATTTTGCAGGCAAAAGCGAAAACTGGATGAGATGTATGACCAGTTGAGAAGTGAGTATGAATCGGTCAAACGATCAGCAATTCAACCTGCAAACAACTTCTTCTCGAGAACAGATCATGATTTGTTTGCTAGTCCAGCTAACGTGATGGATAACAGAGATCCTATGAGGAAAGGTAATCAGATTTGGTTTATTTAGAAGTATTATGATTAAAAGTTAAAATAAATATATGAAAAATATTTACGTATGATGTTGGTAATTTGGTATTATCCAAGAAATGCTAGTTAATTAAATGCTGCAGATTGGTCGGTTTCCACCCCCGACACTCCAGGACCTCGGGAAGATATATGGCCACAAACAACAAGACAGAACAGTTCAAACTCTGGGCAATTTGACATCTCTGCAAGCCCACCTGCTAAACATTCAGCAATTCCAGTTGAAAACAGAAGACCTATAGGACGTCCAGTTTTCGGTGGTGGTGGAGGTGGTGGCGGTGGCATGGGCGGTGGATTAAGCAATCCATCTATGACATTGAGAAATCTGATATTATCACCAATGAAACGACCTCAACTCTCTCGTAACCGCCCTCAATTATTCACGTAAGTAACATACATTTTCACAAACTGGAACCAAAGGTGTTATTCCTTATGCTGATATTATGTCTTATTTTCAGGCTATAGATAAAGAGAAGAGCAACCAGTTATATAGAATGGATCTTTCCATCTTCTTAATATGAGTAACTAAAAATAAATATACTGTTACTTGCATACTCCAAAGTAAAAAACTAGTCTGAAGTTTTGATTGTTACTTTTGTGTAATCTACGTGTTCATAAACCGATGAAGCTGATTGAACTGTTCTGTTCAAACTGAAGCAAGTCGCGGGTTTAACTGGCTTGAGATTTATGCAATTTGGCTCATGTTTTGGTTCTTAGGTTCTGACAGTTCAGCTTATAGCTATACATCAAAACTAGACATTGAACAATCCTTTACGTAGAGATGGCCATTAAAACCGGTTCTGGACCACCCGTCGGTTCCTACCCGATGGGTACCATACCCTTTCATACTCTCATCAAACCCTCCGGTTCCTACCCGCTACCACCTTCCCGTTGCACTGCTACCACCTTCCCATTGCACCGGTTACTACTCAGTTGTTACTGGTTTTTATTTATGTATTTTTGGTCCAAGTTCGAATCTGGCCATTGGAAAATATTTTGTGACCTTAATTTGCATTTTATTCACCATAATGCCCCCTAACTTAGTATAAGTACATGTTTGATGGTTTGATTGATTACTCCACTAGAAAATGCAAACCGAAAAAAAAAACACGAAAGGGGAAAAAAAATACTCTTGTTTTCATTTCTTTCAACACTTCTAGTCTTGTTATGGCCTCATAGTTGTTTGTTGGTGAAGGTTTGTCCTAAGCGTTGTTCGTTGTTAAGGTTCTTGCGAATAATCGAAGCCAAAGAGTTTAAATATTTGGATTTGGTGGAGTTGGGTGACATGTCTTAAAAGACTCATTAAAAGTATTGTGAAACTTTGTTGGGAGCAATTTCAAACTCCATGTTAGACAATCATATTGTGAAGAAGTTTTGCCTGGTGTTGAAACAAATCCGGAATTCCTAGGAAGCCAAAGAGTATGACAAAGTTCGTGATTCAACAAGCTTTGTCATTCAACCACTTCGATGTGATTCAGCAAGCAATTGTGACGTCAAGTTGATGAAGGGGGCGCCCTTATTTATTGTTAAACAAAACTCTTGTCGTATCAATCTTGGCGACCGGAAGAAGGTCTTGGAGTAATCAATCCCATTTGTTTGTGTATACCCTTTTGCAACTAATCGCACTTTGTATCTTTCAAGGGGTTCCATATAGTTTGGGCTTTATTGAGAATAACCAAGAACATCGAACTGGGTGTTTTTCAATTGAATGGACGAATGGTACATTTTTCCATGTATCATTTCTTTTTAGAGCATTCATCTCCTTTATTTCATCTTTCTAGTTCTTTGACTTTAGTACTTGCTTGCTGTGGTTGGTTATTCTTTAGCGTAACGAGTCCAAGTAAATGATTTAGCTTCTTCTGGTAAGTTTCCTTTGGCAAATACCTGAAATTCTGAGGCTCTTTTTTCGGAGAGTATCTTTTTAGGGGAACACCCATGTTCATCCTTGGAGGCAACACATATTTCAGTTGTATCTTGAGGTACTAAAGTACTGATGGAGTTTTAACCATTTCGTCTATCTCATTATTGCACTTAGTATTAATGGCATTAACTGAATTGCTTATCAGAAGTATAGCTATTAGATAAGTCATTTGTAAGAATATCATAATTATTAATATCAGACTTGTTACTATTTCAGGTATCATATTTGATTGAGTATTTTCGGTAGTGATACTGATGATTGGTTCCTCGGTTTGTGTGGAATGCGACTATGACTCATCTCTTAAATTGTGATTGATTTCTCTAGATGATGTAGTATGTTGTAACCAACTCATGTGTCCATATATTCCTTCTCCCACGGACCATTGTGTTGGATGGTATAATAGTAAACTATTACGAGAAAGTTGCAGTTCATGGTAATAGTTAACCATCACTTGTCTTCATCCAGACATTGTAGAAACTTGGTTTGTAGTCTCATTGCAATGTAATTTCTCGATCATAAAAGCAACTTTAGGTGCTTTGTTATTTTCCTTTTAAGCTTTATCGATGCGTCAAGGGTATGTGTGTCAGTGTGTATGTGGGTCCCACTTTTTCGAAATATACAGTTCACATCATTAAAAAAAACTAACGGGTCTAACTTTCTGTTAGTATGATATCGTCGTCAAAGGAAAATAACTAAAACTAATACTAACCTTACATATTTTTCTTAAGCTAACACTGATTTCGCAAACGTGAAAAAATTATGAGTATTAGGTATTAATAGACCCAACTATTTGTTTTTGGTCGCTACCGGTCCCAACTATTGAAATACGTGCTGGCGGTCCCAACTTTTTATCATATTTGAACTTTTTTCGAATTCTAGACTGACGTTTATGGATTTTGATCGGAATAGGAATACGAGTCGATTGATATAAAAATTAACTTGAAACGGTGCTTCAACGGAGTGTTTAAACATAACGATGCTTCAATTGGATGTAAAAAAATTCGTCGATTGTAGCACTATTTCGATGTAACTTTTACATCAATCGACTCGTATTGTCCATCTGATCAAAGGCCCTAAAATGTTTAAAAAAAAGTAAACGCCGTTAAATTTTATTTAACCGCTGTCTATTGATAGCAAAAATGATAAAAGTTGAAACCACCGACATATATTTTGATAGCTAGAACCGATAACATCTAGAAACAAATAGTTGAGTCTCCTAGTGTCTGATGCTGAAAAAAAAAATAAGGTTAGAAAAGTTATCATTTTACTTGAGAAAACCGTAACTTTGTATGAAAAAAAAAATCTTAGAAATCTTATCAGACACATGTAAAGTTATCATTTGACGAGAGGTATAGAATTAGCCACGGTGTCACACACACAAACAACAAGCTTCGTTTCAGCCCATTTTGGCATTTTCATTTCCTCCACATTCAACATCCGATCCACCCACAATTTTCACAGGTAAACATTTTCACAGTTTGTAATCTGAAACCCTGCTGTTTAGGTTCAGAATTGACGCAATTGTGATGAAATGGGTATAGAGAGAGTGTTATTAGACCATTGCACGTAAGGTGTTTGATAAAATGTCTCTGTAGAGTTAAGTTATGGCTTCTTTTGCTTCTTTAGTGGGTTTTGGAAGCACCTGCACCTGCACATGCACTGGCACTGGTCAATTAGAAGGCACACGTTTATCAATTAGAAGAATTTATTTTTCAAGTAGTTGTTGTGGTTTTAATAACCTGTTGGTTGGGAAAAAGGGAAGGTATGTTTCTGTTTGTAAATATTCTGTGGCTACTGATTTTGTAGCTGATCAAGAAACTTCTGTATCACTTAATGAAAGTAGCAATGAAAATGCTGCTGCTGATCTTTTACTTAAGCCAGCTAGAAGGCCTGTGTTAATACTATCCAGAGTCGAAGATAGGTGAACAAATTGAGAGTAATAGGTAATTGAGTCATTGGATGAAGTGTTAGAAAAAGCTGAGAAGTTAGAAACAATCAAAGATACTGAAATCCCAAATAAAAGATAATCATCATCACTAAACAAAAATCGAGTTAGTTCGACAGCTACTGGGAAGGATAAAACTCTTAAAAGTGTGTGGCGTAAAGGGAATCCGATTGCCACAGTAGAAAAAGTTGTGAAAGAAGCTACAAAGAGTGACAATGTCACGGATGAAAGGTCGAAATTGGAGGTAACTGGGAACGTCGAAGGTCAACTAGTGGCTCCATTAAGACCTCAAAGAGTTCAACCACAATTACAATCAAAACCGTTTGCGACCCCTGTTAAAAGACCACCTATCTTGAAAGATTCAGGAGCTGCTCCAAAATCTGCTGCTACTGATGAAAGTGATTCTGGTACAAAAACAAAAGAACGAATTGGGCCTATTTTGATTGATAAATTTGCATCCAAGAGACCGGCTGCTGACCCATTGATGGCTCAAGCGGTCTTAGCACCACCTAAACCAGGAAAGATCCCGGCTCCTGGGAAATTTAAGGATGATTTTAGAAAGAAAGCGGTGCACCGGCCCGTAGGCCCAAAGCTAAAGATGATGAGACATCAGAGCTTAATGTCTCAATCCCAGGTGCAAAAAAAGGAAGAAAATGGAGTAAGGCTAGTAGGAAGGCGGTTAGACTGCGGTTAGCCAGGGAGGCTGAACCGGTTAAGGTTGAACTCATGGAAGTTGATGAAGAAGGTATGTTAATTGATGAATTAGCCTTTAATTTGGCAGTTAGTGAAGGTGAAATTCTCGGCCATCTTTATGCAAAGGGGATTAAACCTGATAGGGGGCAAAAGTTGGATAAAGAAATGGTGAAAATGGTTTGCAGGGAGTATGATGTGGAAGTTATTGATGTCGGACCAACTAAAATAGAGGAAATGGCGAAAAAGATAGAAATATTAGATGAAGAAGATCTTGATAATTTACAAGATCAACCCCCTGTTCTCACTATTATGGGTCATGTCGATCATGGAAAAGTAAGCAACAATATATATGAGTTTTTCCTTATATTTTCTGTTTACAGACAAATTTTCCTAATATTACTTGGTTTTTTTTGGTATTTGGCAGACAACACTATTGGATTATATCCGTAAAAGCAAGGTACCAATGCTTCATTTAATTCACACATACTAATTACACCTCACTCATTTTTATATGATTAAAAGGTAGACTTCATAACATGACATTTAGCATGATTTGATATTTGAATTTTACTATCCATGTTTTAAAGGTGGCAGCTTCTGAAGCTGGCGGGATCACACAAGGATTGGAGCGTATAAGGTTCAAGTGCCTATTGATGGCACTGTGCTCCCATGTGTTTTTCTTGACACTCCTGGACATGAGGTAATTCCATTAGATTCTTATACATTTGGGTACATGTCAAAACAGGTCCTTGTAACGACCTTACTTGAACATGTTCTGTTCTATAGGCTCGTACCTCCGTATGCTTGATTCCTAAGAAGACAGAAACCCATGTTTTGTTGATGAACCGAGACCATGTAACCAGAGTGTGATAGTAAAGGATTTTTTCGGGTCATCTTCTTGGCCTTGACCTGGTTACACGGTTGTCTGACAGAAAACAGGTCCTTGTAATATAGGTCATAGACCAAACCCATGATATCTTGTTGTCATATTTTATTTTGTAAGTAATGAATGTTCAAGTAAGATCATATAGACTATGCTGTTAAAACACCACTTAATATTTTGAATTTTCGATAAAGCCAACCAAATTTCCAAATTTTAGCTGTATCCTTTAACTCTTTCTTCGACTTGTTGAAAGTTCCATCTTGACCTTTAAGATAGATTAAATGCTTACATTGAACAAGTTTATTTATGGGTTAATACTGGATGATACCAATGAACTTACAACAGTTTAGTGGTTTAGTCCCCTTAACTTTTTTGCTGTGGTTATATCCCCTTACTTTTTTAATAATCGTAATAATCATAATTATTACTATAACTATCTTATAACAGTAATAATAGTGATAATAATTATTTTTATATTTATACCTTATCAACATGGTGTCCACATAAGCTTGTCACCTGTTCAACAAGTCAAAAAAAGTTAAGGGATGTGAACACTGCAAGAGGAAAGAAAGGTAAGGAACTAAGCTGCTGAAACTGAAAGTTGGTTGGTTTTATCCATCATTAACCCTTACAATAGTAACTAAAGTCATTAAAACGATTCAGGAGGTTAAGCATTGCGATAACTTTTAGCTACTTTTGACTTAAGTCAACTGGGATTTGAAAAAAAAAACCCTTTGTCAGGCATTTGGTGCAATGAGAGCTCGTGGAGCTAGGGTTACAGATATTGCTATTATTGTAGTGGCTGCTGATGATGGGATACGCCCTTAAACAACCGAGGCCATAGCCCATGCCAAATCAGCTGCGTGCCAATAATCGTTGCCATCAATAAGGTAATAATATGTGTACTTATAAGATTCAATGTGCCTTGTTGGCTACATATTTTGCTTACCTTTACCTCAATTTATTTATTATTTATAGATAGATAAGGAGGGAGCGTTAGACAGAGTAATGCAAGTTATGCAGGAGCTATCTTCAAATGGTTGCCAACCAGAAGATTGGGGTGGTGATGTACCTATGGTTCAGGTGCCCAGAAAAGCCCTTACTCCTTTTCGTTATAATGTTAATATCCTTTGCTTGATCAATTAATATAAAATTCTTATTACAGATCAGTGCTCTTACCGGCAAGAATGTTAATGATTTGTTGGAAACCACCATGCTAGTTGCAGAGGTAAACTTACCTATCACAGTTAGGCATGCACACAAAATTGATAATATCTCGATAATAATCTAATTTTCAGAAAAAAAATATTTTAGAAGGTTCTATCCACGCTAGTTTTTTTCTACTTGTTTTGCCTGTTACGGATGAAACATGCTTTGATGTACTATCAAGGTCAACTAAGTTATCTGAATTTTATTCAAGCTAGCCCTTTCCAGAGTTGTAAAAGTAACATATCTTGACCAACATACAAGTCGATAAAGTAGTATACTCCAGTGGAGGGTTTAACACTTTAACTTTTATGTTCGTTTATGCATATTAACTAGTTTGAGATAATCATGTTTTTTTTTCTGGAATATTAGCTGCAAGAATTGAAGGCTAATCCCGATAGAAATGCAAAGGGTACCATAATTGAAGCTGGTCTTGATAAATCAAAAGGACCTGTAGCTACTTTTATCGTGCAAAATGGCACACTTAAGAAAGGGGATGTAGTAGTCTGTGGTGAAGCCTTTGGAAAGGTTGGTAAAAACGTTCAAATGTTAAATAATTAACCAAGATCAAGATTTTTATGATTCCTGAGTCCTGACTTGTAGAAATTTACTCAGATTAAATTAATAGTAAGCTTTCCTATTTTGGGCATTATAGATCCGAGCTTTATTTGATGATGCTGGTAAGCGTGTTGATGATGCTGGACCGTCAATACCAGTACAGGTAAAATTTTGCTTAGACTGCTACCTTCGTGTCCACTCCAACAATGCTAAATATAACTCAACGCATTTGGCCCGTTTCAACCTGAATCATTTTGATTGCTTGGAGCAGAACCCTTTGACCACAACCCAAACCTGTGTGACTCATTTCAACCTGTTAAAAAGTTGAACATTTTGACCCGATGCATGTGACCCGTTTTCTATTAGATTTATAATATAAATCAAACTCTATACTATTATTTGTAATGGTCTTATCAATACATAAGAGTCTTATGTATGTACATAGTGAATAATATTAACGGGTTAGTTTGGATAGGAATTAGATGACGTTAGTTAATAGTTAGTTATGTTAATGGTAGTTAGCGGTTATTGGTTAGGGTAGTTAAGGTCTTTATAAAACTATACATATATATGCATGTATTCTAAAGAATCATTCTTGCAATCACAATGATATGAATCCTTGTTTACACGAAACTGTGTCTCTGTTTCTTGTTCTTATGATCACAACACACAAACAATGAAATCATCATCTTCATCCTTCTTCAATCTATACTTAGAATTCATCTGCTGCACAAATCGATCCAACATTTTCAACCAGAGCCTGTCTAAACTGTTCAAAATTGAACCATTTGAACCCGACCCTGTTTGACCCATAAAAATGACCTGTTTCAAAGTGCCTCCAATCGCCCCCCCTCCTTATCAACCCAAACCCGTTTGACTTGTTCAGGAAATGGCCCATTCTAAAGCCTATTTAACCGCGTAGAATCTGTCCTTTTAAATATGAACACTTTTGACCTGTTCTAAATTTGCATACTTTGCAGGTGATTGGATTAAACAATGTTCCACTGGCTGGTGATGAATTTAAGGTGGTTGACTCCCCTGATATTGCACGAGAAAGGGCAAAGGAACGTGCAATATCCTTAAGAGATGAACGTATATTGGCTAAAGCTGGAGATGGTAAAATTACACTTTCGTCTTTCGCTTCAGCTGTTACAACAGGTAAGAATTCTGGATTAGATTTACACCAGCTGAACATTATTATGAAGGTTGACCTTCAGGTATGCACAAGGTTGTCTTTTGTATGTTCTTATGCTGTAGAGAACACATTTAAACTATGTTTTTCATGATTAGGGATCAATTGAAGCTGTGAAACAAGCTTTACAAAAGCTTCCACAAGATAATGTCACTTTGAAGTTCATTTTACAAGCAACAGGTGACGTGAGCACTAGTGATGTTGACCTGGCAGTCGCAAGTAAAGCCATTATTTTTGGGTTTAGTGTCAAAGTATCGGGTTCTGTTAAAAGCTATGCTGACAATAAGGGCGTTGAAATACGGATTTATAAAGTTATATATGATCTTCTTGATGATATGCGGGCTGCAATGGAGGGACTACTAGACCCTGTTGAGGTATGTTCAAGTTCCATAGTGTGTGTTGCCAGAAGTGGTTGGCTAAACAGGTCAGGGTCGGTTCAGGTTGGGTTGATCCACTAAAATAATCTTTTAGTTCCAGACCTGCCCACCCCATTATACATGTTTCCATTTTAATAGAAGATTTAACTTATACCTATTGGGAAGGATTGCAAGAACAGGCAAAACAAAATGAATCTCTCACTTTTTCTAACTAAAAGAAAATGTTAGAAACACCAATATTTGTTCATCTATTTTGAAATTCAAAAGTAAAATAAAAATACGGACGTATATATAACTTACACGTGTAATTCATGTGTAGGTTATATTACTCACAATTTACACATATGTAGGTAAACGATTTAACATATAAAGTTATATGAATAAACTAGTTTGGTGGGTTTTTACATACATAAACATGCATATTTTAAAAACATTATTAAAAGATTAAAGGACCTAGGTTTGTTCTTTATATTCTCGCAATAATATAATGTTCAGTAATGAATCTTACCTTTTACATACCCATAAACAGGATCGAAATTGTGACGACTACTTAGAGTTATAGGGGTATCATTGTGTCATGGCTCTTTATTTTCATGATAACTCTGATTCTTTTTACACTCTTTAAGTAAAAGTCTCTTGATATATTGTAGGATCAAGTGCCAATTGGTTCAGCAGACGTTCGGGCAGTGTTTAGGAGTGGCAGTGGGTGGATTGCTGGATGCATGGTGACTGAGGGAAAAGTAACACAAGATTGTGGAGTTAGGATTCAGAGAAAAGGAAAAACGGTTTTGTTGGCGTTCTTGATTCTTTGAGACGAATCAAGGAAGACGTTAAAGAGGTGAATGCAGGACTAGAGTGTGGGATTGGTGTTGATGAGTTTAATGAATGGGAGGAAGGTGATGTAATTGAAGCATTTAATTCTATTCAGAAACGACGAACACTTGAAGAAGCATCAAGTACCATGACAGCAGCATTTAAAGAAGCTGGAATCGAGATATAATAATAATACTAAAATAGAAAATAAATCTTAATCAAGTACATTACAAATGAACAATTCCATGCAGAAATTACATTGTTGCAGAAAAAGGTTTGTTTAGGTTGTCTATTACCATTCTTGTATGCTACTACATTGTACATAGAAATAGAATTTAAGCTTGTAAAGAGGTGCAAATTTTACAATTCAGACAATGTCCTCGTCTACTTTTGTTTTGATACGTCATCTAACCCACGTGTTATACCACAATAGAGTAAAGAAACTACCAGATACGTATCTTAAAAGGCTATGTTTTACAAAGAGAATACATGTGTATTAGTTTGACCCAACTGACTCGTAATGTACCATTGAAGAATAGAGGTTGCGTCTATTGAGACCGCCCTAAAAGACATGCACAAAGCATATATAGAAAATATAGAATACCAGGTCAGGTCAAAACAATTACATTAAATTATAAAGGTAATTGACAGTAAATTATAAGAAACTTGTCGAAAAGAACTATATTGTACAGAAAGAATATATGTATCTCATCCCGTTTGCTAATAATAACCTCACGACTAACACCAGCCTCGCTCAACAGATTTCTTACTCAGCAGCCACTTACCAAAATCAGTCTAACAATAATGAAAAACTTCCATACAAACTAAAAAACAAAATTTAGCATTACAGAAACCATCTTCATCCTTCCACGCCTATATGCCTCGTTAAAATACATACAGATGCTGATGTGGCATTCAGATTCAACCTCCAAAAATTGGAGACTGCAAAACAACAAAGAAAGACGGGTATTGTAAGCATCCAGAAGGAACTACAACTTGGAGATCAATTTTCCCATTTTTAAAATGGGTCAACATGGGTAACGGGTTGTGTTGAACCCCATGGTTTAAATCAAAAAATAGGTTGAACCCCACGGACCCATTTTTAGTATGTTACCCACGCGATTTTTTTATTAGAAGATTTATATTATTATTACAATAATACTTTTTTGTTGACAAATACATGTCCCAACGCCCCGACCTGTTCATCTACAATCTCTACTAAAGCTGAAATAATGAAATGTCTGTGGTGAGTACCATGCGGTGCCTGTTTCATGGATCCATATGAGATCTGATACGTTTGATGAGCTCGGTTTTCAATGATTGAGGGATTTGAGGAATAAACATGGCCTTGGCATCAGCTATCATTTTCCTCCTGCATATTGCATCAGTGTAAGCACCAATTAAAGATGATATAGTTCAATAGTGTGCAATTCATGTCCACACAGTGCAACGTTTGATTTGAACATGATTTAACAAAAACAAATATGTTGACGGTTGATCAAATGTCTACATGTGACCCTCAACAGAGAGTAATGAAGAAAACTACAGAAGTTACTTAAAGCAGAAAATAACTTCATACCATAAACACCAAAAGCAACTGGCATGTCAAAGGGAATAAAAAAAAGATTTATGACTGCTGAGTGGCATCTTTTAGGAAGTAGCCAATCATAAGACTAATAAAAGCATCAACTGTGGCATTAAAAGCCCAACATAATACAAAAATATAGCAAGAGGGACTTACTTTAGTTCATTCCTCTGTAGTGCATCATTGCCCTCTTCCCGTGTGCTCAGCTTCTTGGAACGCATGAAACTTGCAACCTCATCTGAATAACCACAGTTTCGCAGAAAGGAAGAAGCTTCTCTCCCGAGACTTAAGCATGGCAAAAACATATAGAAAACAAATTTATTAAACCACTTTCCAAAGTCAACCCAGCTGGTAAGAGGATTGTTACTCCCAGGATTTAGAAAAGGTATGAAATATACCTTCAAGTATACTTAATTCAATAATTAGTTCTTACCTTTCCTTGTATCCTCTCTAAAGTCTATTCCTCGGATTTACAAATTCATGTTTTATATTTGATTTGATTTCACCTCCCCAGACCCTGCCACTGAGTGGGACCTTAGTATCTTACTGGCTATGTTTGTTTGTCTTCTATATTTTTTTACATAAACAAGGATTTTGTTCATCTTTCATCCAAATGTGCATTAAATCATATTCGTATTGTTTTTTTGGAGCTTTTAGTTCGTATTTCTATAATCTAAATGCAGTCATCTCAATGCTAACTTGTATAGCACACGATAAAATTATCTCATTAACTGTAAACTGTATCTCAAAACCAAAAATAAAGAAAGCATTAACTGAAGGTGAGAAGTAACATACGCTTCTTTCAGTTCTTCATATTTTTCTGGTGATTTATGATCATTGACAAGCGAATCAGAAGACTTCTGTTCTGCATGTTTCCTCTGTGCGTCCGACTCATCAGAACAATATTTAGCAATACCATTATGCAATTTACCAGTTTCTGTTCCAATTCTGGTAGCATTGTTCTTACATCCATTTGCAACAAATTCAGCTCCATTCCTCTGGATCTCAGAATTTCCATTTGTAACATGTTTATTTTGGCTAGCCCCATTTTTGTCCTCCAACAATGGGAGCTTCTTATCACTTGTCTTCGTAGAGTGCAAGGCTTTTACATCACCATTACTACCATTGTTTTCTTTATTATGAAGAATGATTGGGAACTTTTTCGCACCAGAATTTCCAAAACCAACCGGCTTCTTTTGAGGAACATAAAGCAATTTTTCAACTTTAGATGGCATTGCAGAATCAACCTTCTGTTGTTGTGAGTCTGTAGACGTCAGATGATTAGATTTGGGTATTTTTGAGCTATCGTGTCCATTTGCATCATATGACTTTGTTCCATTTGTAGATAAACTTTTGTTAGGTAAAACAGGCCTCTGTTTGGTACGAGAGAAGAAAAGGATATACACTTTCTCAGATAAGACTTCTTCTAAGGTTGAAACAGAGACATAAGAATCATTACAGCAATACCAACGGCCAATAGCATCCTGTATGCATGTTTAAAAACCACATAAGTATACAAACAACAACTCCCACATAAATATCAAATTATCAACTAAAGGTGGCAAAATGAGTGTGCCAGGTTAGATCAAACTGGATATTTTCTTACGGGCTGACCTGGAAAATACTTGTCCAAAAATGCTGAATTGCTAAACCTTTTTATAAATAACGAGTAGGCCAGATATAATAAAATACAACTATTTCAATAACAATTTTATTTTTTTGAATAATATATTTAGATCTTATGCATCAACAATCAATTTTAACTAGTGTTCAACCCATTTGGCCCATCAGAGAAAAAATACCAAAGCCATATAGATTAACTCACAATACATGGGTAGAAATTGCCACTCTAAGTAATACAGGCTGTTGAATATAAAAAACTATAACAAAGCTTAAAGAAACCTTGATGTAAGCATAGTAGTGTCCTGAATCAGGTGAATAGCCAGAATGTATGATGGTTGCAAAAAGTTTATACTCTGGATGATAATCCTGCAAAAAATTATTCAACTGAATCAGGAAATAGTTCCATGAGGAAAAATATTAAGAAATAAAAACCTTTAGAATTATCTTCAACAAAATCAAATGCAATGCATATCCGAAAGAGGAGTGCAACAGATGATATTGCCTCTGTAGACCGAGTGAAATCATTCATAAGCAGACCCTGATTATATTTAGATGATTTACAAAAAGCATAAAGATATATCATAACATACAGGGGCGTATTTTCCTTAATCATCTGCAAATTCCAGAAACTAATTACCTATATTGCCCAAATACCCGTTTCTCATATAAGAGATGTTTCAACACTTAATATACATTATTCATAGGCTATCCGTTACTTTATACACATCAAATAATTTTTAATGCTACATATTAAGCAACATTTTGCTCAAAATGAGCATGCTTATCTTACGCTTCCTATACTATAAAAGTCTAGAATCTACTGTTAATCTATAATATAATAGGACGTCTTATTATACTCATCTATGCTACTTACCCGCAACCACTCTTGGTAACAAAGTTGTTATTATTCTTTTCGATCATGAATTGATGAAAAGACCATTCAAATCAGAGCTAAAAACTATTAAAGGATGACAATGCTTTTGTAAAACTAAAATACATGTTGCAAGCTACAATCCTATGTGTCACGTCGTCTTACTCTGAGAAAAAAATTTGCTTCTTATGTATCTCAAGTTCTCAAAGGATCGGCAACACCTTTTCTTCTTATGCATATTCATCACCAATGTTATATACTGATGTAACACGTAAATCAATACAAGAAAGTTAAATGGTAAGAAAGCACTATGTACCTGGCTTGTTTTGCACATGAAGCTTGAAAGAACTAGTCTTTCCTCAAAAGTAATCGCTTTGTCTATCTTTCCGCCATAAATTCCCTCAAACCTCTATCCAACCACAACAATAACACCGTCACTTAGTCTAAAGCTAAAAGAAATTCAATAACAAGAGACACGAATGAAACCAACCTTTAGTTGAATTACAAGAATGTTAGGTGCCTGAAGAATAGACATTTGCTTTCTTGCTGGTACCAACTTTTTACAACTACAAAACCACAAGTTTTTTTATCTAAAACATCTACATGAAAAACGAATAAACATAATATAAAACACACATATGTGAGAAAGTGTTATATTTACCATTCACACTTGTACTTGTTGTTCCCATCTAAAGTCTCGGGTCGAAAAAAGTTGTGAAAAGCTTCTTTGATAGAACTAGTATTCAATATATCAATACTAATATCCATGATCTCATCAACCTTATTGGACTCATTTCCACAAACAAGACACTTGACTTGGCTCTGCAAAGCTCCTCCAAAAATCTCCTTAACTACCGAAAAACCATCGCCTCCATTGCCGCGCCTTTGGTGCTGCAACTTCTTCAAGCGAAGACAAGTGGTATGACAAGCATCAATGACATAGCGAAGAAACTCATGTGCATCCTCCTGCCTACCAAGACGAAAATGTTGAGCAAAGATTTTCAAAGCACCAATGATCTTGCCAGGTGTATCTAGGGTTAAGTCAATGCTAAGAGAACGAACAATTCTCTTCTCTAGCAAACAAAAAGGACAATCACTGTTGTTGTCTTGCTGAGACAGTGACTCACCTGCAACAAAATAAAATCAGTTTAATCAATTAAAAGTTATTTAATCAAATCCAATCGAGCTAGGGTTTGAGTGTTAATTGAAAGTAAGAAGACATACAAAAGGCGGAGTGTTGAAGCTGTAAACAGAAATTGGCGAGTGGAGGAGTGTAAGTTAAGCACTGAAGAACAGCGTTGAGGTAGCAGGTGTTGCCAAGGTTTTTGAACCCTAATGGAAGATTGTTCTTCCGTTTCTTTGATAACAAGAACAAATTATGATTATTATTGCTCATTTGCAATTGCAATTGCAATTGGGGATCAGACATTTCGCATCCGCATGGCCGCCGAGGATCGCATTATAATTGACCAGAGGATGAAGATGAAGATGATAGAGTGCGTTGGGCATCCCTCAACCCTGCTCTCATCTCAGGCGTCTCGCATCAAGTAGCCATTTTTACCAGATTTTTCCGGAAACAAAGAAAACCTATGACACTATGGAATTTGAAACACCATTTAAATAAACTAGATGGGAACCGGTAGCGGACGAGTCGTATAGTCGGATATCCGTATCATTATATGTGACTTTGTTAAATGTGATAATAAAAAAGGTTTATGTATCGTATGTTACGGTGTAAAGTCGCATATCAAAAGATGGAGATTTTTTGAAACTTAGATGTTAAAGTCGAAGAGCAAACGTAAATATGTCAAACTAGAGAGGTCGAAGTTGTAAACTGACTAGGGTGTTGTTTGATTTTTCAGAAAAGGTCTACACGGCTTCTTATGTCTGCGCCATGCAGACATTGTCATCTGCAGACTGTTTGTTTTTTCAAAGACGTTTCATTAAAAAATGTTTGCGCGACCTCTTCCTGGTGCAGACTTGGACCAACCACTTCTGAGATCTTCTAAGGTCTGTAGAGAAGAGTTAAACACCTTCAACTAGTACCACCACCCACTGTCCATCACCACCATCACTGTCTACCACACCACCACCACCACTACCCACCATTGTCCACCACCACCCATCATTGTCCACCACAACCACCACCACCCACCATTGTCCACCACAACCACTACCACCCACCATCGTCCACCACCACCCACTATTATCTACCATCACCTACCGTCCCCCACCACCACCACCACCCACTGTTAACCAATGTCCCCCACCTACTACCATCCAGTACCACCACCACCGTCCCCCCGCACCCACTATTCACTAGTACTACCACCACCACCATCCACCACCACCACCGCCCCCCGGCACCCACTATCCACTACCACCACTACCATCCACCACCACCCAGCATTATCCACCACCACCACCTATCATTGTCCACCACCACTACCACCACCATCCACCACAACCACTACCACCACCCACCATTGTCCACACCACCATCACCCATCATTGTCCACCATCACACATAGTCCCCCACCACCACCACCCACTGCCCAACACTGTCCCTCACCCACCACCATCCAGTACCACCACCATTGTCCCCCACCACCACGACCCATTGTTCACCACCGTCCCCCACCCATCACCATCCAGTACCACCATCAGTGTCCCTCACCACCAGTTTATTCCAGCAGACTGCAGAAGTTAAAAAAAACAAACAGCCTTCTTGTTACAGACTGCAGATGTTTAGTTCACCTCTTCTTCTGCAGATGTCTGCATATGTGGTCTGCAGACTGCAGACATTTTCCTGTAGAAAAAACAAACAGCACTTAAGTCTTAAGAGATGAAAATGATAATAAGTCTACATTAGGGTTCAAAACCATAAATATGTCAAAATCGTAAATACGTAAAGTTTAAAAAAATAAGTTGGTGAATAAAACGGTGACACGTGTCGATGTCATCGAGGTTCAACTTTAAAGTTATATCTAATAGATATGAACTCTTATTGGAGCAACCTTACCCGTGTATTTAGCATTTGTATCTTGATGCATTAAACATGTGTAATTTTTTTCTATTGTTCCTTTTAGATGGTATATAAATATATAGGATTATTCTTAGCTACCTTACATACTTTCTTTATTATTATTAACTAGGTTTATGAACGGCTGCACGAGCCTTTTATGTATCGTTTCATGTTGTAGTATTTACATTTAATGGTTATAAAAAACAATAAGTTCAATGGCTATGTAGCTATCATAGCCTAGTTACAAAGACTGGATTTTAGTACAAAATTTTAGACGTTTATAAAAGGTTGATTATCTCACCGTAAAAGGCAAACAAAGCTTCATCGGAGAGTAATCCAATGAGCCGAGCTCTCTCTTTCATTCAGAAATGCTACGTCACGGAGGCGGTGAACGTGATGATTTCGTTGAGGTCTTCCCCTCCAACCCAATTTTAAAAAAAATATAGTGACATTACCAATTTTACCATTCCTTCTAATTTTAAGGGATTGCAATATGTCATCATCTCATAGTTTCTTAAACTTTATAGGGAAGTTGGACTTTCTAGTATAACTCCACTCTCAAAGTATCTCTACAAAACTTTGACTTACAACTTTCTAGGGAAGTTGGACTGCAAAACTTTCTAGTTAGTTATTGACCTTTCTTCATCTTCAGCAGTCATATCATGTAATATAATACATGCATGAATTATATCACCTAATACCGGTATGGCTGATGATCGTCCTGGCCCTCCTATCATTGCCTACCTACCTTGAAGAACACCGAATGCTCCTTCCACATCCTTTCTTGAGGACTCTTGATGCTTTTTTATAATACTTCATTTTTAGATTATTCTTCGGTAGATATGTGAAACATTTTACAAGTGTTGCCCATTCTGGATAAATATCATTTGCAAGGTAATACTCTTTGTCGTAGTCATGGCCATTCACTATGAAGTTACATTGCGATGCATTCCCCTCTAGGACTTGATTAAACAATGGGGATTGATTAAGCACATTGATGTCGTTGTTTGATTAAGCATAATGCTTGGATGCCGATGATCACCACGAGTATATTGACCTCTCCATGTAGTTGGACATTTACTCTAACTCCAATGCATACAATTAACGCTTCCAAGCATTCCGGGAAACCCATGATGTTCTTTATGTTTTGCAAGCAACTGTTCAACATCATCCTGGGTATTAACTTAAATACACAGGGGAATAAATTTCCACTATAGACCTGCAAAACTTATGTAGACATTCTAAAGAAGTACTCTCACCAATGCGTATGTATTTATCGTATTAGTCAGCCGTCACACCATATTCCAATTGATGAATGACACATGTGCATTTTTGTATTGGCAAAAACCTTTTCTACACCTTTGTGTAAAATATTTCTGGTGTTCAGATTTACCTGGGTCAAACAAATCTGTCACGATGCGATTAAAAAGACGAATGCGCATCCTGAAACAACGTCTGAAGAAACTCTCAACGTACATCAGGCTAGGAGCAAAGTAATCGTTCCACAATCGTTCGTCGCCACCTACGCGATCTCCGTTTATCTCTTTGCGCTTCTTACGTTGATGGGAAGAGCTTCCCTCTTCGTGATCAAGCTCAAATAGCTGAAGAGCGAGCTCTTTGACATCATCGTCAATCAACTGTTCAAATTGCTGTGTCAACATATGAGGAATGTTTATGGGCATTCCATCATTACCTGTGTTTATTTTCAGAATTTTGGATTTGAAAGTGGTGAGTGATGTAGTGATTATGTGTTGAGTGAATGTGGTATTTGTACAAAAAAAACTAGCCTTTAGGAAAAGACAAAAAAACTAGTTGTTAGGAACAGATAAAAAAACTAGCCGTTAAAAAAAGACAAAGAACTAGGTGTTAGGAAAAGACAAAAAAAAAACTAGTCGTTAAGAAAAGACTAAAACACATTCATTTATTAATTAAAATTACATAGACCTAGATAATTAAAATACAACATAATTAAACTAAAACAACATAATTAAACTAAACCAACATAATTAAACTAATCATCATAATTAAATCATAATTAAATTAAAGCAACATAATTAAACTAAACATCATAATTAAACTAAAACACAACTAAAAAACTAATTGGGACAAGACCTTTTGTATTTCTCCCTAATCTCATGACACAATGCTTCGTGTTCGGCACGTTGAAGCGGATCCATGAAACTTGTGTCCATGAAAAGGATTTTCTTCTCTTCAGTTGTTTGACTAAAATGTTGTATTGCCATCTTCTTTACCCTTGAGTTTGCAAGTCTTTTTGCCTTGTCCCTCCCCATTGGATGACTACTAGCTAATTCTTGTGGTTCCACTTCAACCGCAACAGCAAGAATATTATCATCATCATCATCAAGGGAAACCCCAAAGTTGGCATCCGAATCTGGGATGTTGCCAAAGTTGGCATTTGATGCGGAAACTAAATATTCTCCCGTGCTACTTGTCTTTTTTCTTTTGGGGGCTTAATGACGATACACTTGAGTAGCCCAAAAATCTTTGATTTGTCCTTAACCATGTCTCACACATGTTCATTTGCGAAAAATGTCTCATGCCTAGAAAAGTATAGTTCTTTTATGACCTTTTTGAAATCTTCTTCCGAGCAACCACTTTTTTATAAACTTGAGGCCCAAATAATATTCATTAAACTTCGCCACCTTTGGCTTAATCAAACGCCAGTGATTTCTTAGACTGTGAGCTTGTCTTGGAACTTAAGGGCCTCCAGCATTGTAGTGGTCTGCTATTCTCCCCCAATATGCGTTTTGGGTTTAGTTGTTGGCTACAATCGCACATTCACCAATTTGAAGCCAAGCCATAGCCATTAACACTTCGTCACCTGGTGGCCACTTGATACGAATCACCTTCTCCATCACCCCCATCTTCTTTCTTTTTAGCTTTGCCTTTGCCTTTCTTCTTTATTGGTGATCAACAACTAGTTGTTTAGACTATGGTTGTTCAGATTGTGGTGGTTGTTGTTGTTGGTTCATCCATGCTTGACATTGTTGATATTGTTCATACAATAACCCAGGTTGTTCATACGAAAACCCAGGTGGTGGAAATTAGAGCCTGGGTTGTGAAAATTGGGAGAACCCAGATTGTGGAAATTGAGAGAGTCTGGTTTGTGGAAATTGAGAGAACCTAGGTTGTTGAAATTAAGACATTGGAGGTGGACGGTTTGGGCTTTCATCGTTGGTTCCATCGTTCATGAGTGAGTAAAAGAAAAAAGAAGGTCTTTGATTCATTGAGATTTGAATATTTGAGAGATAGTTGTATGAAAAAAGTGAAATGTTTCAAAACCTATTTATAGGGATGAGATCGGGACGGGTACCGGTACCGGTACCGAGTTTTAAGAAAAGTGGGTACCGGTACCGGTATCGAATTTAGCGGGACGGTACCGGTATTTCGGTACTGGTACCACGTTGGTACCAGTTTCATATTTTATTTTTTTTTATAAAATTTATTCGCTTATTTCGGTTTAATTTTATACTTTTTTATATAACTATACTATAATATACTTGAATATAAGAAAAAGAAATGAAATATGGTATAAATTAATTAAAAATCATATTAACTTCATTAAATTTAAAAGTTAATAATCTAAAAAATATTATAAAATGACTCAAAATCGTAAAGAAAACACTTTATAACATTAAGCAAGTAATACACAACATTCATAACATCTCAAATTATATAAAATATACTAAAAAAAACTAGTTTTTTCTTAATCGGTACCAACGTGGTACCAACGTGGTACTAACCGGGAAAGTACCGGTACCGGTACCGCCTGGTACCGGTACCGAGTTTTAGGAAAAGTGGGTACCGGTACCGGTACCGAATTTAGCGGGACGGTACGGTACCGGGACGGTACGGTACCGGGACGGTACCGGTACTCGGTACCAAAAGCTCATCCCTACCTATTTATATGCCGAAACAAAAACTAGCCGTTATGAATAAGACAAAAAATTAAAACTAGCCGTTATGATCAATAAGACAAAAAAATTAAAACTAGCGGTTATAAAAAATAGTTGAAAAAATAGTCGTTAAACCTAACCGTTAAACCAAAAAAGTGAAAAAATAGCCGTTACTTATATAATTTTATAATTAATTTGTTAATTAAAGAACACATTTTTAATGAAAATTTTGAAAGTATATATATATACACATATATATTATCGTTGATATGAAATAAAAAAAGCCAAACTATTATTTTTTTATACTGTTACAATTAAATGAAAAAGAAAAAACAAAAACCATTTTTTTTAACATGAGACTCACCCCATCCTCTTCTTCTTTTCTTTCTCGCCTGCCCACACAGACTCACCTCCAAAAAATTCCCCCCCACCGTTGCTTGTCATAAGGGCTTAGCCCTTCTCCCACAAACAGCTCTACAGGCCCTACGTTAGGCATTTCAAACCGAACTCGGTAACACGCGAGTTCATGCTCCTAGTTATTAATCATAATATTTTCATTGTAAAAATATCTCCTTAGAAAAGTTCTATGATAAAAAAGCCCAAATCAAGTATCCAATTTTCATCAAACACGTTAAATATCAATTAAGCTACTAATAATAAATTTAAGACGTAAATTCATATATTACTAGGTTTAATACCCGTGTGTTACACACGGGTTAAATAGTAATATTTATAAAGAAATTATAACCATTATATTTAACAATTTGTAAATATATAACATTTAAGGAGTTGGCTCCATCAACTTGCATGGTGAAAAATTTAGCTAAATTTTACCTCCCAAACTTCCTATTATAGAAAAAAAATCCCTCCAAAAATTGCCCCCTAAAAGTTTGATTTATTAGATAGATTATGAATGTAAAATAATTATTTTTTTTACCGGCGTTAGGAATTTCTGGTTCATTACTGTCTTATTATCGTAAAAAAAATCTAAAATTTGAACTATTGTTAAAAAGGGGTTTGCGGATTTAAGGTTAGCAAGAATCTTAGACTTTGGTCCAATGACAAAAGCAATGAAGGTTTCAACTTAGGGAGACCCGAGTTCACATCCTAGTATAAGGGTTTTTTGTATGGTTAAAGTTTCCTTCCATGGGTTTTCCCTAAACCAATTGGTTGACGAGTCTTTGACTCCGACCAACTTGACTTCGAACGAAATGGTTAGGGTGACCCTCCGTTCTAAGGGACCCCTGAAAGCTCCACTTGAAACGTATGCTTGCATATTCGTTCATAGGGCAAATCGGATATGTAATTCTTGGAATAATTGTTGGAGACTCAAATGAAGGATATGCAACCATGATAAATTATATGTTATTCTATATCTCCATGAATATAGGAACTTTTGTTTGCATTGTCTTATTTAGTCTACATACTGGAACTGAGAACATTCGAGCCCACTAAATCACTTCCGAAGCATTATAGAGGTAAAAGGGGGTCAAGGCCCTCTTACTTTTTTCGTCAAAAATATTGATTTTATCAGTTGACGGTTAATTTATATAAATATATAAGGTTTGGCCCCATTTGAAAATACTATATATATTGGGTTTGACCCTCTTGATTTTTAAAATTTTCAGCTTAAATTCAATTAGCTATAATATAAACAAAAATACGAAACTCATAATGCCCAAGTTCACAACTTGAGTTTCTTTTTCTATTTAACCAGTTGACTCTTCTCACAATCTCACTAAATAATTCAATCTACTATTGTATTTCTACTCACTTCGGTCTATTACTTTCCACCCCTCCGATTTGTTGCCTTTAATCGAACCACTACAAATCCACTATATCCACCACCAGGTTGGTTTTTAATTCAATTATGATGAATGAAGAAAATTTAAATAGGCACTAAATGATGGCAAGCAGGAGCTTTGAACTTCATCATTACACATATTTTAGTACAACGATCTTTCTGTTATGCCAATCAAATTTTAAAAAAGCTAACTTCTATTACAAAATGCTATATTTGTGATCAATATAACATTTCAAAGTTTACAATAACATAACATACTAACTACAACTAAAAAAAGTATTTATTGACTGAAATACACGGGTATACAAATATACATACGGTATTTATATTTTCTTTACAAGGAGGTAAAAGTTAATGAAGCAAATTTAATCAACACAAAATTGATACATATCATCATCCATGATAGGCAGCTCCAGTAGCAACTTATCAAGGTCTCGAAACGACATCCGCGAATTCATACCAACACGGCCATCATCAGTGCCACCATGTGATAACTTATCCTTTAGAGAGAATGCCGGATTGAGTGAATCTTTTCCTGTGAGACGTTGAACCACGGATTTAAAGTTCAAAGCATCAGTCTTAATATACTCGGTATTGATTATCACTACCTTCACGGGGTCTCCTCGTCTTGAGCTTGACATAGTTTGTATTCTTGGGTAACGATTGACGAATAACTGAATCAAATATTGATCTCGACACGATTGGACCCGAGTTATAGAGAAAGAAATGTGCGTACTTAGATGAGAAAATGTGGAAAATATGATTGTTATAAGTTTGTATGCAAAATGATGATGGCAATAAAAATATATATAAATATATTTGTTGGGTCATTTATATAGAATGTGCCAAGGACCCCCTTTTGGAAGGAGACGTAGGAGTCAAGGTGCTTATTTAAAGTCATTTGCCAATATTATCCTTCAACAATCTTTCAATTTCTATCATTTACCCCCAAGTTTACAATTTGGTCCATTATTTTAGTTTGTTAAACAACTTTGACAAAATGTGTTAAGACAATTTGGAATTAGACTTGTAAACGAACCGAACGAACACGAACATTGGTATGTTCGTGTTTGTTTATTTAAATTTAATCGAACATGAACACGAACACATAAACAAACACGACTTTCATGTTCATGTTCGCTCATTAAGAGCATGTTCGTTCATATTCATTAAAAGTTAAACAAACAGTTCACAAACATAAACGAATGCAAGCGAACACAAACATACACAAACGTACAAAAATAAATAAACATAAACAAGCATTAATGAACGCTGACGAACAAGTCTAATGTATTTTAATTCAACCAAAACACACTTGTAAATTAGTGGTTTAAATATACATAGTTCATGAAAATAATAAATCTACCAAAATCATTCGAGATGTGCATCTAGTTAACAAAAGACTAAAAAGAATAGAAAAGCAAAATGATCGAAATGGAATGAAAATCTGGATATTCGAAAAAAACAAGCATCGGCTCAAGGTAAGTTTTACATCAATAGACTCGTATCATCCTCCCGATCAAAAGCCTTAAAACATCGGTCAGAAATTCGAAAAAATTAACGGCGTTAAGTTAACTTTATGGAAGATCATTGTAAGAAAATAAGTTACAAACTGGGATTGTTTTTTAAGTTGAAATTAATATTGGCCAAGTTCGAATTATAAAAATCCAATAACCCTTTTAATAGTTGGAAGTTAAAACTTAATGTTTAGGGTGAAATGGAAAGAACAAATTTGGTCCAAAATGCAAAAACTATACTTGTAAATCCCAAATCTTACAAAGTGAAGATAGTAAAAGGACTATAATTGGACGTTATGATTGGTTGAAGAAGATGACCGCTAATGTTGAAAAACAAGGCAGTCTAGAAGGACCAAATAGCCTTATAAAATATGGAAGTGGTCAAGCCACGATATCAAAAACCATGGTCCTTCGAACCTTCCCGTGCATTTCACCATCGAACCTATTTGCATTGTCAATCAAGTCTATCTAAATACTATACGACCACGAAGGCAAAATGTTACGCGGTTTAAAATAAACTCTACTTCCAGGAAACATTCAAATACAATGATTTGAAAGAAGATTATTAATAGTAACGATGTTACTGCATATATTTTATTTATAATAAGTAGGTGGGTACTATGTCTAATAGAAACTACTAGTATTAAGGACGAAAGGTCTGGGAGGCGGGTTTGAGCTTGTATCGGCGGGGTGGCTTCAATGATACGGTAGAATTTCCGGGTTTGGACACCCGTTCAAGCCATAGGAACTTCTACAATGAGAATAAATTTTGACTTTTTAGTAAAAGATAATTCCATATATATCCTTAGAAATTTTAAATTTATCATTATATATATATATATATATGGATTGCGGTTATTCTACAAAGGCTTAAAAGCCTAAGAAGTGTAAGAAACAATAACTGTCAAACACGCGTCCATGAGGGGCGTAATCGTCATTTTACACGTTGTATGTTGTTTTGGAAACACTAGTTATAATGCATGATATTAGCTCGATCGTGCATATTCTGTCGATTACATTTGACGCTGCGCTAGGGTTTCGTAAACCTCCATTGATTTGTTATTTCATCTCAATTCTCAAATGGCGGATAATGGAGTCGATTTGTTATTCATAATAATTCTCCAATGGCGTATATTGAAATCGATGATCATGTTGTGTTTCCATGTGTTTTTTGACATTATTGATGTTTGTTCACTTATTCGCTTTCAATTTTAATGTTTTACAAACATCCAATTTAGGTTTATGATTGTTTTTGCAGGTAATTTGCAAAATTCAGTTGTTTTGACATTTAGTTTTAAATTTTTATGTTTAATGAACATCCGTTTGATGTAAGTGATTCTTATTTTACAATCTAAATCGTTATACAATGATGATAGTGTAGTGTGATTTGTAATTATTTTGATATATACGCATTTTGGTGTTTTAAAGATTATGGTGTTTTATTTTTCATGTTATAGTGTTATTACAGTTCAACTAATCTTCTTTGTCTTTTCGTCTCAAAGATTTTTCATGTTATAGTGTTTTTACAATTCAACTGATCTTTTTTGTCTTTTTGTTTAAAAGATTATGGTGTTCTAAAGATTATGGTGTTTTATGTTTCATGTTATGGTATTCTTACAGTTCACTGATCTTTGTTTTCATTTCGTTTCAAAGATTATGGTGTTTTATTTGTCATGTTATGGTGTTCTTACAATTCAACTGATCTTCTTTGTCTTTTACGTTTCAGCTGTGTTAAACACCAAAACGACTAACTTAAACACTAAAACCTAACAATGACAATGAGCAATTCGATATGTAGAATAACAACTGACTAATGAGCAATTCGACATTCAAAACGCCATTATATTGGACCGTAATCTTCGTAATATAGGTCTTGATTCACAATTAAGAAGGGTTATCGAACGTTTTTTGAAAATTAGATCATTGTTTGAATTTTGTGTTAAAAACGCACAATAACAAATCTACCCTCAGTTCTAACTCACACATCACCAAAACATCATACTAATTACAAAAATGCCACCACGTTAATCTTGGTCGTAAACACCATGATCCGACGCCCTAGATTTGTTCTTAGCATATGTAGAAATCCCTCCCATATATATATATATATATATATATATATATATATATATATATATATATATATATATATATGTGGGAGAGTTCATTTGAGAAGAGCAAAATTGCGAGAAACAAAAGAAGTAGCTAAATTCTTCATTTTTTCAACCAAAAACGTTTTTAACTTACAAAAAAATGAGAGAAATGCAATATTTATTCATTAACTTTGATATTCAATAAATAAAATTGAATAATTTTTATTTATTTGTTGAACCTACGATGTGGAAGTCATGTGTATGTTATGTTACTTACACATAACCTACACGTGTGTAGGTAAATTCAAAACGCTAAAAATACATATGTAAAAAATATTTTAATGATTCTTTTTAGTTTATACCTTACACATTTATATGTAGGAAGTGAATTTATTTAAAAATTAAATAATTGATAAGTTTTTTAATAATGTAGGTTTCTTCTTTTTCTTCTTGTAATATACGAGTCTTCTCAAATGAACCTGTCCAATATATATGAATTGTGACTTCAATGAATCACGAACAAAATGGTACCAACTACTTTTCTTCACACACTTTTAAACTACTCACAATCCACACATGAATCACTTATAAATGGTAACTCAAAGATGATTTACATGACAAAACTAACCTTACTCTTTTCCAAATGAGTCATGTCTTCTTTTCCTACCTCCCTTCCACCCAGCCCATATCCCAACAAGCCTTCAAGACTCAAACCATTCAACCCCATGGGTTCAAAGTCTCATGCAACCATTCACCAGATGATCACATTAACAACCAAGTCATACTTCCCGAACCACAAAATCTTACACCACCTAATATACACAGGAGGAACCTCCTAGTAGGGCTCGGCAGCCTCTACACCGCCACGAGCCGCACGCCCTTCTCAATAGCCACGGCTGCTCCAATAACAACTCCTGATGTTACTTTCACGTGCAAGGATGCATTATCAGAAGCTAATAACCTTACAAACTCCGTAAGGTCTAGAAAATGTTGCCCACCTAACATAGGGAAAAAAGTTAAACCATTTGTGTTTCCTAACGAAAAGACGGTCCGAATGAGATGGCCGGCACACCAAGGTACTTTCGAGCAAGTTGATAAATATAGACGAGCCATCCAAGCCATGCGAGACCTCCCCGATGATCACCCGCATAGTTTCAACAACCAAGCTAAAGTTCATTGTGCTTACTGCAATGGTTACTACAACCAAATCGATAGCGGGTTTCCTCACATCGATATCCATATTCACAACTCGTGGCTCTTCTTCCCGTTCCATCGATGGTACCTTTATTTCTATGAACGAATACTCGGAAAGTTGATCAATGATCCGACTTTCGCTTTACCGTTTTGGAAATGGGACGAACCAAGCGGAATGCGGATCCCCGAGATCTTTATACCGGAAAATGTTAATGGTAAACCAAACCCATTGTATGATGTTTATCGAGACGCTAGACATATCAAAGAAGTTGTGATTGATTTGGATTATGATAGGAAAGATAAGTTTGTTCCTGATGAGATACAAATAGCCTACAATCTTTGTACAATATACCGCGATTTGATCAGAAATGGAGGGGATACAATAAGCTTCTTTGGTGGTGTATACATAGCCGGGGACTCACCTGTTTCTAACAACGACCCGTCGGTTGGATCTGTGGAAGCCGGTTCGCACACAGCTGTGCATAGATGGGTTGGTGATGCAACAAAGCCGTTATTCGAGGACATGGGAAATTTCTACTCCGCGGGGTATGATCCTGTGTTTTACATCCATCATGTAAATGTGGACAGGATGTGGAAGCTATGGAAGGATTTAGGCCTTCCTGGACACAAAGATCCAACTGAGCGCGATTGGTTAAACGCGTCGTATGTGTTCTATGACGAAAACGAGGAACTTGTACGTGTGTATAACAAAGACTCGGTCGATCTAAAGAAGTTCAAGTACGATTACATTGAGAACTCAGAACAAGTGCTCATGTGGCAGGCTAGTCGATATGCTAAACATGTTAAACGTAGCAAGAGTGGACCGAATAAGGTTCATATGACACAAAAAGTGGAGACAGTGGACGAGTTAAAGTTCCCTGTGCGTTTGAACAAGATTGTGAAGGTTCGTGTGAAACGACCTCAGGTGGACCGGACGAAAGCCGAAAAGGCGAAAGCGAATGAAGTTTTGTTGGTAAAGAGAATAAAGTTTGATAGTCGAAAGTTTGTGAAGTTTGATGTGTTTGTGAATGAAAAGGTTAAAGAAGGTGAAATGATGACGATGTCGTGTGAGCCTGAGTATGCAGGGGGTTTTGCACAAATCCCTCACTATGATTTGAAAAATATGTTTATTTCTAGTTCAGTAAGGTTGGGGTTAAATGAACTATTGGCTGACACAAATACTGAGGGCGAAGAGTATGCAGTAGTGACATTAGTGCCGATAACGGGATGTGATGATCTCACAGTCGGGGATATAAAGATCGAGTTGGTGCCAGTTATTTAACTAGCTTTGTTTCAATATTTCAGGCATAATTACATACCGGGATATTTAACTCTGTCGTATGTCTTGAGTTTAAGATTAGGTTATAACTTAATTACAAAAAAACTTTTACTAAAATTCAAGCATTTGTCATGTGATTTGAAAGTCACGAGTTTGATTTGTTACGATAGATTTTTGCGTAAAAGCAAGGTAAGAACGCGTGAATTGGGCCAAAAGTGGGCAAGACACCATGCATGCAGCATGAAGTGGCGGATCCAGAACCAAATATCAATGGTGTCACATGAGAAATATTTCGCTTAAGGGTATCAAATTTTTTTTTCAGGGGTATCTTAATATTTAAAACCTTAAGAAAAATGGTATCCTGATACTTAAACTAGTGAAAATCGTATTTCGTAACAAAGTTGAGGGGTAGCCCGAGATACCCATGGACTTTTCATAGCTACATCCCTGCATGCAGGAGCTCTATACATTAGATATATCATTTTAATGGACAAATCCTGTTAGATGAGTATATAGTGACCAACTTATGTTTGTGGCCTCAAGTACCTACACTCCTATGGCGCGTCTAGTGATTCACTGATGCAGAAAGTTTTAGCTAACAAAGTACTTGGTGAAGAATTTATGCAATTAGTTACCAAAATTGTCTTCGTAACTAGGATTTTGGTTGTTCTATACTTCTATCGCTCACAAGTATCTGTTTGATCAAATTCATTTCAAATTTTAACCCTCATTATGTGTTTAACTATGATTATATGTTATTAATATATACATAATTATAATGTATATTGGGTTGTGTTTTTAGCTTTGGGTTGTTAAAGTGAATTTAAGTTTTGGGTTGTTAAAGTGAATTTATATACATACTAATATAGAAGGTCGGTTATGACCTTCTCTAACTACACTTCACCCCCTTGACTTTCTCAAGTCACACTTCACCCCCTCAACTATCTAATATTTACAACTTTGACCCTCAAACTTAACTTTAACATATTTACAAGTTTAACCTTCTACTTTGACTTATAACCATTTTAGCCTACGAATATTTTACTGTTTTACTACTTTGACATGTTTACGACTTCGACCAGCCGATCGACTTTGACTTAGTTATTACGTTGGCCCCTAGGCTTGGATATATTTCCACCATTTAATATGTGACGAATTACGGTTTTACACCGTAACATGCGAGACTTTAAACTTTTACTATCAACGCGTGTGACAAAATGAAATAAGTATGACCCGGTCGCCGCAACGTGCGGCCTGGTGTTAAAACTAGTTAAATTAAAAATAGAAGGGCGATGGGTAAGGATCATGTTACAACCTAAATGGTAGAACTTATTTCAAAAGACTAATCTAATGAGAGAAAGAGAGAGAGAGAGAGTCATTTGGCTTATAAACCCCACATCAATAGCCTATACAATTGATGTGGGAAAAATATCATACCTTGCAATGGCTTCTATCGGTAACAATTGACCCTCCTTAAGGGCTAATATCCTCATTGGTCGAGGTTTGCTCCATCCAAGCCACCATTCCGAGCTGTTCTCGTTAGTCACGACCACGTTAGTTGCGGCTGGCTCCCTCCAGGCCACCACTTAGATTTGGCTCTAATACCTCTCAGATTTGGCTCTAATACCACTCAGATTTGGCTTTAATAGTGAATCAACTGTTCATAGCTCATGGTACTAAAATAGTTGCGATAATATTAAAGTCAGATTTCATTGATTACAAGACATTGAATTTCCAAATAAACAAATAATAGAACACTTTGAATATTTATTGATTAGCTAGGTCCAAGCATATCCTAGATTATGAGGCATCTTGAATAATAATTAAGCTGCATTTCCTGATATCATGTGAAAAATAAACGGATCAGCTAGCGAATTAGCTGGTGAGTAAACATAGGTTTTTCATACATATAATAATGATAAAAGCATGATTAAACTTGATTCAATTCACATGTAATGCTAATACTATAAATTGCAAGTGTGAAAATAATATATAAACATTTTGCATAATCAAACCATTTTACTGATTAACTTACATCCATTTAATTACACAAATTAAGTGATGTGTTGTACCCAAACTGGTTAAATATGCATCCACTTAATCACACATATTAAGTGTCATGTTGTACCCAAACTGATGAAGGCAGTTACAATCACCACTTGAAAGTCATATGGGGTGGGCTTGTCAGGCCAATAGATCTATCATTGAAACTGAGGTTTGTAAAAATTAATGATCATGCCTCTTAATTATCTATCACATTATGAACACGTATTTGCAAGTAATAACATAAAAATGTATTGAATTGAATTGAATGAAATGAATAAATGAATAAATGAATAAAAATGAAATAAGTAAGTTTGATATAAAGTCACATGATTTTCCCCAAAATAATAAAGTATAAACATGAGCTAAGAAATACTCACTTGGATAAATAGGAAGTAATGATGAATATTTTGATAACAGAATAAGGTACCAAAAGGTGTTTATAAAAGTCAACCTAAATATCAGTGTCTTAAAATAGAAATATGAACTTATGGTTTTAAGGATAATTTGAAAACTAGGGTTTCTAGTAGGAAATTAGGGTTTTCAGATGATAAATGTTTTTAAATATAAAACTTATATGACTTTGATAAATGAATTAGATGATAAATTAATAAAAAATAATAGAAATTTATAACAAACATGGTTATTAAATTATAATACTTTGATAAATATAATACTAATGTATAATGATTTAATGTAACCGATCCAACTTATTTGAACAATAATATGACATCTGCCTCAAAACCCGAACTCGAATGTCCACTCGAACCTGGATCCGTCTATCATTTATTTATTTGTAGTTTTCTTTATCAAAGATGTAACTTTTCGTTCGCTACTAATATAAATAAATATGTCGAACTTTATATTATTCACGTCTTTAATAAACCAATCAAATTCTTTACGTTAATATCTAAGTTACTATTTAAATACTATCTATAATAAATAAATCTCATGAAAATATGAATTATAATTTATAAAAGAGATTTAATAAATAGTATCGAAGTTAATTACTTCTAAGTCTCAAAATAACCTTGCAACGTCAAAAACAAGCTAAAGATATAAAAACGTCAACTATATAAACAATAAGAGTTAACGTGGTTAAGTTAGATAGTTAAAATAACGATTAAATTAACTTTGGGCCAAATGTGTCAAGTTTGAAACTTAAATTATAAGTTACAATATTCATTTAATAACACTTTAAAGAAGAAGGGCCAAATCTGTAAATTTAATTGTAACCCAAACCCAGCCTGCCTCCCCGTCGATTTTTCCGGCAACAATTTCCGGCGCCACCGGCGCAACTTCGGCGACCTTAATTACGCGCTTTTGACCATTTTAAATCAACCGAAAACATTCCTAAACTGTTTTTACCATGTTTCGAACACCTATTACGCGTTTTACAGCTAGTTAGCGCTCGAATTGATTTGAGATCGGTCAATTGAAAATCCTATTCCGTAAATAAACCCATAATGGTCGATGTAATCATTCCTTAGCATTCGGACCTTCCTATACAACTGACTAACACTCCTAAAGCACCCTAACACTTCTTACTTTCTTTTCAATTAACAAATCAACGCAACCAAAACATCTTTCGGGCAAGCTAGGCGCTTTCCATCTTCAAGATACCAATTCGGGTAATCTATGGTTTCATTTTAATCCTCTTGATCACCTCCATCTTCCCCAATCATTTATTTAATCTCATTTCAATTCCAGATTCACAAAATCAATTAAGAACAGTCGACTATTTCATCCTATTCGAATACGTATCAAATCTTCACCAACAAGTAAGTTTCTTATATCAAAATGATCGTGAGTTCAAAAGCCCTATGTTTAATTGGGATGAGATTAACAAAATGAAACGAATGAAGTGGTTCTTGATTCTAGTGCTTGTAATGAAAATAGATTTTGTTGAAAGATAAAAGAATTTAAATCAAATTTATTAACACATGTGAGTTTGGTCTGATGGTTAGTGTGTACGCTTTATAAAGAACCAAGGGTTGCCCAAATAATTAGGTGGTACTAATATTTGGGCAACCCTTGGTTCTTTATAGCTGCGTTTCTAACGGTTCGAATATATTTGCTTTTCGAGGTGAGTAAACTCACTTCCCCTTTTTTATTCTTTATACTTTTGGGGCTGAAATATGTGTTCCAATACATACTACGTTTTCGTTTCTTTTTGTTTATATTCAAATGAGATCATAAAATGTGTTAATCTTGTCGGCCGCTTGATGCAAAATTATGTGATAGTCAATAGTAGTTGTATTATTTGTAATTTCCACCGGTACGATATTAGCACTAATGGCCTGACAAGCCCACCTACATGTATTTCAAAATAGGTGATTTGACGCGGCGATTTTTGGTTGATTCGTTAGGATAGTTACTGTTACTATACTGTGATACTTGTTACTACGTTGCTATATCCCTTAGATTCTAAAACAATTATTGATAACTTGTACATCGAGACGGTTAATTGACGGCAAAACGAATGTTATCATTAATTGTAACTTGAGTGGTTCTCATGACTTGTTGCTAAATGTTACCCTGCGGGGTCTATGTGATTCTATGGTCAAGGTTGAGTAATATGATGAAATTGCTTTGCACACAAGCTTGCAAAACATATTTATAATGCTCTCGGATTACATATTATGTACAATTAACTGTGTTTTTACTCACTAGCTAATTCTTTATATAGCTAACTTAATTTACACGTATTTCAGGTTGCGTTTGATCGTTTTATGCCTTACAAGACATAGGATGCTTATTGGACTTAGAATAAATGAACAATAAATTACTTTGATTGCCGGTTTCTATTTCTGAATTTATGACGATTATTCCTCATTTATGTCACAACATTATTGCTTTAATGATATTAAAATATGTCTTTTAGTGTGTCATGTACTTTATACTATTGATATCCAATTCACTTGATGAGCCCAGTGTTTCCACCGCCGGGCGGGGTGTCACAAATAACTCAAATAATAACAATAATAAAAATAATAATAACAGTAATAATAATAATAATAATAATAATAATAACAATAATAACAATAATAATATAATTAAATTAGTGTTTATTAAATAAATAGAGAATAAAATGTGTGATAACCAATGATAGAAATTAATTTAGTAGATAATTGACTAGAATCTATATCTATGCATTCTAACCAATAATAGAAATCAATTTAGTAGATAATTGACTAGAATCTATATCTATGCATTCTAATAAAAGAGGATTTTAGAGGACACTTGTCAATCATTAAATGCACTTAAAAAAAGTTTTCCCGCTCAAAATTTTTATAACATTTTTATTAGGTGAAGATTTACCTTCCATAAGTAAATTCATTTTTAATTAATTTAAATTTAACAAGGTAATCAACTGAATTTTTTTTTCAAAAATTTGTTACGATTTTAAATATTATGTTTTGAACTTATAAAAATCATATAAACTTTTAAATTCATATACTTCCTTAATTATTATTTTTCCATAATGTCTTTCAATCGAACAATTTAAATTCCGTTGCTCCAAAAATTTTCAGCATTGCAAAATGAAATTTTATTGATCAATGCGTTTACATTGCTAAACCAAAGTCTTGACAAGATCATCGCCAAATATAAATATGTCTCTTGTGCATAGAAGATGATGATTAATGTTGTGTGTAATTTGTTTTTAGCTGTAACAAACATTTATTAAACTTAATAACATCTAACTTATTTTCAAATGCTTATTTTTTTAAATAGAAAATGTTATACAAACATACTGAATTTTATATTTTGATCTTATTAGGTTACTTAAAATTTGTTTTGTTTCAATTAAATAACTTAAGTGCAGAATGTGTTCTACTCCTAGGTATTAACTTGCATAATACATAAACTCTGAGTTTTAGTTGAATTTAGGACGCGTTTTGAGTTTATTTTCTGCCATGAACTATATTTTACCGTTTTTTTACTTGTTTTTTCTGCCATTAAATTTTTTAGGACCTGTTTTGTGAATTTGGAACCTGTTTTTTCTGTCATCATATTTGTTTAAGAATTTCCTTGTTTTTTTATTTTTCAATTTTTAAAATTTTTTGCATTTCCAAAAAAGATTGTCGCTCTTTAAGATTTTTTACAAATTTAGGAAAAATTTTACAACTTTTGTTTCTCAATTTTTAAAAAGTTTGGGGAATATTTATTTTATTTTACATAGAATGTTAAAAGGTTTTATCAGTTTTCATGACAGTTAGTGGTGAGAAAGTAGGATTGAAACACCTTTTTAAAAGTTAAATTATGTAATTGAACAAAACCAAGTTTGAGTGACCTGACTAAAACAAAAATAAAACATGGTTATTTTTCTACAAATTTACCCTTTTTCACAACTATTTAAATTTATCTGTTTTTCATGTCTTTACCTGTGTAACACACGAGCATTAAACTAGTTGGTAATAAAAGAGTGATAAAATAGTTTTATAATTATTTATCTAATAATTAATGAACAATTTATGTATATTTTAAAAGTTTTATAAGAATTTTATAAGGTTTAAAAAGTTTATTCATAAAGTTTATATATTTTTCAAAAGAGTAAATTGCCAATTTCGTCCATGAGGTTTGCCTATTTTTGTCATTTTCGTCCAAAAATGTTTTTTAACTCATTTTCGTCTCTAAGATTTCTAAAGCCATTTTCATCCCATCACTTAACACCATCTATTTTTAATGTTAAATAAGGGGTAAAACAGTCTTTTTTACTCTTTTTAATTTATTAATCACCTTCCCGACTATTTATTTCTCTCACATTCCCGGCTAAATCTCCACCAAGATTAACTCTACTCTCGCTCTCTTTGTCTCTACCACAATTGAAAATTACCATCAATCGAACCATCAACTAGGAGATGAATGGAGGGCATGAAGTAAACAATATGATTAAATAATTAAAAGGGTACATAAAGACTGTTTTACCCCTCATTTAACGTTAAAAATAGATTGTATTAAGTGGTGCGACGAAAATGACCAGTTTTTAGAAACCTTGGGGACGAAAATGACAAGTTTTTAGAAACCTTAGGGACGAAAATCAATGTTTTGAAAACCAGACCGGACACTAAACCGGTATTTTAATTTTACTGGTCGGACCGGTCGGGCCGCGGTTGGACCGGGGTTGGACAGGGGTCGGATAAAGTAAATATTTATCAAATTAATACCATAAAAACTCTAATTTAAACACAACATAAGTTCCAAAATATTAATTTATACCACAAAAGTAATAATCCAAACAAGTCATGACGTCAAGAATAAAAAAAATCATAATTTAAACAAGTTTTAACGTTAAAATAAAATTAGTTTTGCATTTTCATCACTTAAAATATCAATATATTAACTTTTATTACAAAAAAACACAAAAATAAGTTGATGTAAACATAAAATCCAAGAAAATCAAAGACAAAAATATTTATTTTAATGCAAATCGGTTTCAAACCGGTTCAACTACGGCCCGGTTCCGTTCCGACCGGACCGGTTTGAGCGGTTCAATCCGGTTCATATACACGTATCAAACCGTGTCTGGTTGAACCGAGATTCTTAAAAAAAGCAGACCGACCGCGGTTCGACCGGCCGGTAATAACACTGACGAAAATGGGTTAAAAACCCTTTTTGGACGAAAATGACAAAAATAAGCAAACCTCAGGAACGAAACTGGTAATTTATTCTTTTCAAAACTAATCTATAGGTTTCGGGATGATTTTACCTTAATATATACTAGTTTAGTATCCGATCCACGCTTGGGAACATAACACACAAATGGTGGTTTTAAGGATATTCATGAATACGGATGATTACAGTCAGTTTTGAGAGAAAAAATAGTGGTAAAGCCGGAACACAAGAATTTATTTAAAATTTTGTGTTTTTAGTATAGTAATATTTCCTTGGGTTTTGAACTTAATGCTTCTGGGAATTTAAATCCTTCTGGAATTTCCATATATATGTCACTATCAAGTGGTCCATACAAGTAAGCTGTAACGACATCCATAAGACACATTTCTAAATTTTCAGACACTGCTAAGCTGATTAAATATCTGAATGTAATTGCATCCATGACAGGAGAATATGTTTCATCATAATCAATTCCTGGTCTTTGAGAAAATCCTTGAGCCACAAGTCTGGCTTTATATCTTGTAACTTCGTTTTTCTCATTTCGTTTTCTAACAAAAACCCATTTGTGCCCTACAGGTTTTACAGTCTTAGGTGTAATCACAATAGGCCCAAAAACTGTTCGTTTATTTAACGAATTTAACTCAGCTTGCATCGCATCATTCCATTTATCAAGTCATGTCGATCTTGACATTCTTTAACAGATTTTGGTTTGGAAGCATCATCTCCACTCATGATTTCACTTGCTACTGAATACGAAAATATATCATCAATATTTTCAGCTTCATTTTGGTTCCATAATATATTGTTATGGCCATAGTTGATTAACATCTCTTTAGTGAAATCATTTACTTCTTCTTAAGGGGATGCTATCTCATTTACTCTTTCCTGATGTAATGTTTTATCATTTAGTGATTTATTGGAAACATGTTCCTTATGATCAGCCTCCTTCTCATATCCTTTTCTCTTTCGAGGATTTTTATCTTTTGATTCAATTGGCCTCCCACGTTTCAAACGTTTCTGAGATTCATGAGGCATTTTTTCATCACTTTGTTTGTTAGGAATTTCAACTCGAGCCGGAGCATTAACAGCTGGTATATGAGATTTAGTTACTCTTTTTGTATCAGTAAATGCATCAGGCAATTGATTTGCAATATCTTGCAAATGCATGATCCTTTGAACTTCTGTCTCACACTGTTTTGTTCTAGGATCAAGATATGACAATGAAGGTTCACACCATGAAATATTCTTTTCTTTAATTTTATTTTCTCCTCCTATTGAAGGGAAAACTGACTCATCAAATTGGCAATCAGTAAAACGTGCTGTAAATACATCACCTGTTAAAGGTTCAAGATATCTTATGATTGAAGCCGTTTCGTATCTAACATATATCACTAACCTCCTTTGAGGTCCCATCTTTGTGCATTATGGTGGTGCAATAGGAACATATACTACGCATCCAAATATTCTAAGATAGGAAATGTTTGGCTCTTGGCAGAAACAAGTTGTATAGGTGAGTACTTGTGATTTGCATTTGGTCTTATACGAATCAATGAACCAGCAAGTAAAGTTTCATGGCCCCAAATAGACACAGGGAGCTTTGTTCTCATTATTAATGGTCTAGCTATTAGTTGGAGACGTTTAATTAATGATTCAGCTAAGCCATTTTGTGTATGCACATGTGCAACTGGGTGTTCAACAACAATTCCAACAAACATGCAATAATCATTGAAAGCATGTGACGTAAATTCACCCGCATTATCAAGCCTCACTCTTTTAATAGTATAATCCGGAAAATGTGCTCGTAATTTACTGATTTGAGCCATAAATTTTGCAAACGCTATATTACGAGTTGACAATAAAGAGACATGAGACCATCTGCTAGATGCATCTATCAGGACCATGAAATATCTAAATGGTCCATCTAAATGGTCCACTTCATGGATGAATTGGTCCACATATATCGCCTTGAATTCTTTCAAGAAACATAGGCAATTCCCTTTCAACCTTTAATTGTGAAGGCCTTGTAATTAATTTTTCAAGTGAACATGATGTACATAGAGGCATTTTATCAACTTGGGTGATCTTTTGACTTTTCAATGAATGCCTATGTGTATTTTCAATGATCCTATTCATCATTGTAGATCCGGGATGACCTAATCTGTCATGCATAAGTTTAATGTACTAGGATCATAAGATTTTTCTTTAACTGCAATATGTGCTTGAGGCACATTTATGCATGTATAATACAAACCAGAATGGAGCATTGGCATTTTTCCAATATGTGATTCACAATATGTAAATACTTTTCATCACCAATAGTTCTTGACTAAGTATCATACCCATTATGATATATATTTTTGAAACTCAACAAGTTTCTTGTTGCTTTTGGGGAAAATAGAGCATTATCTATTAAAATCTTAGTACCGTTTGGTAATTCTAAATTTGTTTTTCCCACTCCCTCTATCAAGTTTGATGGACCTGATATTGTACCAATCATTTCCTTTGTTGGTTTTAGTTCATAAAAATATTTTTTTAGATTTGAGAATAGTGTGTAGCGCCACTATCTGCTATACACATATCTCCGATTTCCTTTAGATCTTGTCCTCCAGTGAGATTCATTTTTAATCTTGAAATATGAAAGAAAATTATAAGTGTATATAATAGATATTATAAAGTTTTCAAATATTAAGTCTTGTTATAATAGTAATTATATTATATAAAAGGGAAAATAAAATTATTAAGCATAGTTAAACATAATTAAGAAAACTATATAATACATTACATGAAAAAGGGAAATACTGAAACATAGTTAAACATAATTAAACATAGTTCATGATGACATGTTTTGTTCATATAATTATTAAGATCCAGCAACAGACCTTTTTCAAATCTCCAAGTCATCACAGAAGTCTGAGTTATTCAACTCAGTGTTAGCATTATCAAATGTATTCACATGGTTCATTTCTTTCTCCTTTTCTCTGAGAGGTGCTTGGTATAGTTTGCATAGATGTGGGGGTGTGCGACAAGCCTTCGACTAGTGGTTCGAACTTCCACATCTAAAACATAGAGAGCCATGATTCTGAGATGTACTAGCTTCGTTCTTAAACTTAGCTAGCTGTTTAGAGTTGTTATTACGTGGAACATGATATTCATTGGCGCTTTGGCTATGACCACAGCCACGAACACGACCATAAGAAGTAGTGTTCCATTTAAATGAATGTTTGCGACCATTAAAATGCTTTTTGTCAAAATGACCACGACCACATCCATGGCCTCGTCCACGACCCTGTTCCCATTTATGACCAGAATTTTTATGATAATTGTTGTGAGCAACATTTGCTTCTGATATTGCTAATGATCTCGTGGGACGGGATTGATGATTTTTCAACAATAGCTCATTATTATTCTCTGCTACAAGGAGCAATGCATTTAGATCAGAGTATCTTCTAAAATTTGGTAATCGACAAAATGATCATCCATTAAATGCTAAGAATTATAACACTTCTTACATTTTTTATAAAATAGTGGACTCTCTAGAATAACCTCACTGAAATCAACATGTTTGTTTATTGACGATTTTTAATTCTTCTTTAAAGATTTGGAAAAGAAAACATATATATTTTCTTGAACTTGGAACATTTTTTGAGTTCCTATATTTTGAAACGGGTCCTAATAGTACCACACCCTGTGTATATTTTGACACCCACTGTACATCCGATAAAACAAAGAAATTATCACACCAATCACTTTTCCTACACACACATATACTACTATACGACTGATATAACGTAAATTATACATAAATTATGTGTTAAGTTTATTTGCGTTTTTGAGTCCTTTGAGTTAAATTTTATTGAGTTTTGTTTACTACTGATGTTTTATTATTTCGTAGGTCCCATGTTGATAAATAAATGAAAAGCTTGTGAAAAACGGAGACCGTAGGCGAAAACGAGACGCAAAACGGAGGTACGAGCGAGCCGGAACGCGAAAACAAAGAAACCGAAGCACGTCGCGCACCCGGTGACCCTCACCACATCACGCGGCCACAAAGGTGGTTTACCGCCGTGTGACGCGGCGTCCAAATGGTGGTTGGGGCGTGGTGACGTGTACAACGCGGCCACAAGCTTCTTTCATCGCCGCGCGACAAAGTGACGCGTTTTCGGCAGAAAGTTTTCGCGTTTTCATGGCCTGTGCACTATATATTCATATGTTATGAAACTCTAGCCTCTTAGACATCTTTGAGGGACGAATTGTAAGTCGAAAACAACATATTTGGAGTGTTTATAAGGCTAGAGAGACGAAAACGAAGCGCTGGAAGGTCGTTGGATCAAGGAGTGTTTCTTGTATACATCGGGTTATACAGTTTCTTCATTCTCGTCTTTACTTTTATCATGTTTATCACTTTTAAACTTGTGTTTAGTTTGATGATTATGGTTATTGGCTAAGTTTCGTTGAACCACCTAGACTAGTGATGAACTATGTTAATTGTTTGGTGTTATGTTTTGAACTATGGATTCATTATGATTTTAGTAAAGGTTTGGTTTTTATTCAATTGATGCAATTGTGTACATTTTGGTTGACTTGTTGATGATTATGAATTCCATAAAATCCTTGTTGAGTGTCTTTCAAGTAATAGGGTTTTGTTAGATCAATTTATTGTGTGTTCTTTGATTAGTTTATGAATTGGATATATACTTTTAATAGGAATTGTCATTTGATGCAAGTCGATGTTGATGTGCATGCTAGCCTAGTAACTGTGAAGTGATAGGTTAATTGGTAAGTCTCGTTGGTTAGATCTCTAGTTTGGATATCTGTGAGGAGTCTAAGTTAGGTTCGGTTTAATCAGTCTTGTTTACTAATGTCAAATGGTGTTTCCAAAGACTACCTTAGATTTCCGTACTGTGAGGTAGGTAATCACAATAGGTACTAAATCATAATTATTAGATGATTGTGAAAGTCTAATTAACTAGTTTGTTGAATAACTTGATAGAAACCCATATGTGTCTTCTCGAAAAGGGTCGAGGGTCTTATTGGTGTTTAGATCAAGCAAATATATTAAGAGCCCAGTCCATAGTCAAAATAATATTTACCAAACTGATAACTTGAACATTAGTGAGTCGGGTCTAGATGGTTTATCCTCTCTCATCTGTTTTAATTCGTTAATTGTGTTAATATTTATTTTATGTAATTTAGTTATTTTATACAAAACCCCCCTTTCAAATAATGTTTCATTTAAAGTACGTGTCTTTTTAAGTGAGTCTTAATATAGTTAATTTAACGTGATATATAGAGTTTGTGGGTCGACACGCGAACTTACTTTAGCTATATTACATCTGACCGGTCCACTGCCGGTTGTGTGTGAAATAGTCGGTTTGTCTTTGTTTATAAATTTAAAACTGAGGTGTTTAATTTTGTTATTTATTATATATATATATATATATATATATATATATATATATATATATATATATATATATATATATATATATATATATAGGGTAGGGTTCAAATGAGAACTCATTTTAAGTTGAGAACTAGAGAACTAAAAAAAATACAAGGGATGGAATTTTAAAGAGGAAGGGTAAAATTGGAACTTTAAATATATAAATCTTTAAACATTTCTATCTTTTGCATACGTTAATATTATTTTAAAAAAATTGCACCATTCGATCAAGAATTTCATTATCTTTCATTTGAGTATAAATAACGTCATAAAAAATATTTTTTTTCTCGTTTTTTTTAATTTCATACTACATATATGTAGTATTGCGATATTGTATTTGATTATATTTTTCTTTAAACGTTACTAACTTTTTCATACGTTATTTACATTAAACAATTTTAAAAATCACATTTTGGTTTTTTTGATACTACATATATGTAGTATCAATGTACTTGATGCATTTATTAAGTGGCCAAATGACTCAAGAGTCTAATAATTATTTATTGTGTACATATGATCTCAAATAACCAATAACAAAGTTCATAAGATTTCATATTAATAAATTTATGGCAAATGAAAACAAAACCAATACTTATACTATGTTTAAACATTAAGATAATAATAAACTAATAAACCAATGATAAATATCATAAAAAAGTAAAAAAAAAAAAACTTGAAATTCAAACTATAAGATAACAATGCATCAATATTGCATATACTGCATATATGTAGTACTTTGATACTACATATATGTAGTATATTATACTACATATATGCAATACTATAAATTTAAAATGGGATATTGAATATGGTGATGTTATGCACTTAAGTTACATGTAAAATCATTAAAATTACGTAGCTTTGATAAATTAACTTAAAATTTTTTATTAGAAAACTTAACTCATTGATCTTTATTCAATGTTAATGGACGACTCAGTCTTCTCCTCTTAGATCATAATTTTTCTCTTTCTCATTTACTCAATAATCGTCATTCATTTTAGTAAAATATTATCCGCCCTTTAAAAATAGATCGTAACTCAATTTGGCTTCTCAATTCCAACTAACAGATTAATATAACATGACTAATATAATTGGTATTATGATATGCGCATGCTGCACATATTTATACCACATCACATAACGTGAACCAAGTTATTGCTAGCAATTTCAATACGATCATATGAGAAAATCCAAATTTGGAATTGAGGCATGATGATGTTGTTTTTTTATGATAACGTCATCGAAATCAATGCCCTTGAACTTTTGATATTTTATCAAAGTATGTAGTTTTGATGGTTTCTTGGGTAATTTAGGTTCATAACAACACCGTATTCATTTCCCTAATTTAAAAACATACGGTATCGTATATTACATATATGCAGTATCGAAAGTAAAAAAAGCGAGAAAAAATTATTTTTTTATAACGTTATTTATACTCAAATGAAAGATAATGAAATTCTTGATCTAATGGTGCAAAAAAAATTTAAAAAACTTAACGTATGCAAAAGATAGAAATGTTTAAAGATTTACATATTTAAAGTTCCAATTTTACCCCTCCTTTAAAAATTCCATCCCTTGTCTTTTTGGTGGTTCTCAAGTTCTCAACTTAATATGGAGTTCTCTCTTGATCCCTCCCCTATATATATATATATATATATATATATATATATATATATATATATCGGATCAACGACACATACATTGCCAAGAAAACAAGATTCAACATTTTTCAACTCCCATTCGACGTTTAACTAACTACGTTTAACAGTTCAACATTTTTCAACTCCCATATGCATGAGGATATGGGGAATATTATAGGGTGTAGATTTTATTTTTTTGATGCCCAGTGCAGGCCTTTTGTTCGACATCCATTGCTAGAGCTCATATAGGTACAGGCGATGCAAGTCGAGGTGGAGCCCGTTGATAAGAATGACCATAAGGTGCCATAGGAGCCCCCGCTAGAGCAATCACGTGTTTACGACATGAACCCTACGGTTTTAACATGATTATCATTTTGACCTTTAACTTTTGATATTTCTTTGTCTATTAATATGCGACACATTATGGCTTTGACGTACGAGGCATGGAACTTTTTATTATCAACGCATATGACTAAATCACATACGTAAGACCTGCCAGTTGCATCGCACGATCCAGTCTTAAATCTAGTTTAACTTCAAAAACTAACTACTCATCTTTAAAATATATAAAACCCCACAGTGATGCCATACGCACAATATATAACCAACAAACGCGTATAAGAATCCCAAACTCATATTCTTTGAGAAAAATGTGTCAGGCCGCATATAGAATGGGGTGTCATATAATCAATGGCGGATCTACACAAAAACTTCAGAGGTAGCACTTAAAAAAATTTTCCACTACGAAGCAGCGTTATACCTAAAAACGTAAAAAAATTGTATGTGTTACACTACTTTAGTAAATATATTAGTTTGATTGGATATTCATTTTAAACCTATTATCATAAAAGAATTTAAAGAGCACAAGTTAAAGAATAAGAAGACTAAAATGTAATTTAATGTTTCATTAAAAATGCAATAAAGCAACCTATTACAATAAAATAATTTTGAGAACACAAGTTAAAGAATAAAAGAACGAAAATGTAATTTAATATTTTATTAAAAATGCAATAAATCAACCATACGGATAGTTGAAACCACAACACTATATGGTCAATTTTAGTTTTGAACTCACTTTTATTGTATAAATACATAGACACTTATATTCAAAGACCTTTAAGAAACTTTTTTTTTTTGGTACGGGGTACAAGTTAATGGGTAGTGGGCGCTACCCATGCCACCCCTACGTATAATATTGGCAGTTAACACAAATGCCAGCCTGCATACACTAATTAAGTGGAATTTTAAACCATATATGAGTTGATGGAGCCAAAATTTTAAGCATTAAATAGTTACAAATCTTTAAGCATAATAGTTATAATTTCTTTATAAATATTACTCCGTATTATTTAACCCGTATGTATCACACGGGTATTAAACCTAGTACACTAATAAGACGCCATAGTATACGTTTCCTAGAAGACCAACGCATTGTATAACGATTTATGTTAGCATTATATGATGCGTATAGAAACAAAGGTGTTGAGTTAAAACAAAGGGATTGTCCAAATATGTATACACTTAAAGAAATTGAAGGTTTATGTGGTTAGGTAGCTAGCCAAAAATATAAATTGCATAAGTTAGTATAGTAGGCCCGGAAGTTTAAATCCAACTTTGTTCTGGAAATTCAACGTTGAATGTTAGGCGGCTTGGCCGAAAAGTTGAAAATAACATTAACATTGTAGTAAAATTCGAATCGATGACATAACTTGTCACAATCATAATGAAATATTATAGCCACTTTTATTGTCAAATTGTTAGTGTAGTTGGTATGATTGGAGAATATACAATCGTAATATAATTATAATAATTTCAAATAGCTAAAAGAATAAATCAAATAATATTAATATGGCCTAGATGTGACATGCTATGTCAAACACCTTTTTTATTTAATTTTAATAAAATATATTAAACCCCGTGTGTTATGTAAAAAAAACATAAAAAAACACATAATTTTAAAATTTTATAAAAAATAACATTTGAAAATAAACTACATATTACATGAAAGTTATGAAAATAGAAAGGGAAATTGCATTCAAACTCTAAGTGGAGCTTCAAACAAATAGATACACTATTAGCATCAAATTAGGTATATGCACTTTTAAACCGGGTGCGTTATAAATTTTACCAATTAAATTTAAAAAAACTAAGAAAAACTGATATACAAACAATCCAAATGATAGATATCTAGAAAAATTTTTGGTGACACTCATATGTGGGCTAGGTTGTAAATTGCGATGAGTTATTTGTTTAAGTTGTTTGTTTTCTGTTTTCACGGTGATTTAAAAAATATAAATAAAGTAGATTGAAACTTTAGAAGAAAAAATTATTAGTGATTTAATATTATCGATTTTTTTTCACACATAGCCTCAAAAAAATTCTTAATTTTAAATAAGAAAAAGACTCTAAAACATTATTTAATAAATAACACATGTCCTTCAAAATTTAATTTTAAAAACTACAGCCGTATATAAATGTCTTGAACTCAAAATGATTTTGTGTCATATGACTAGCGCAAACTTACCATTTATATATGTTATTAATAGTAGTATAGTGTTGAGCCTTCTGATTGTGCAAATAATAAGAAAGATTCTTATTTCGAAGTCAGCTAATACGTTCTCAACTTCCCAATTGGTATTATTTTAAATAAAATTAAAGATTTAAACTATAAAAAGAAAAATAGACAACCTTATCATCATCACCTCGCTAGCACTTGCGATGGACAAGTTTTTTTATTAAGTAAAAGGAGAGTTGTTAAACCAGGCGGTTCGACCGGTCCAACAAATAAAATTAAAATAACTGTTCGGTGTTCGATCTGATTTTGAAAACATCAACTAAAAGTGTTCAAATGAAAACTTCTAAAACATAAACTTACTACTTGAAGTGGTAACTACTGACTTGTCTTCTTTGGGCATGAACATTAGCTTATAAATAGTAGCTCAAAACATATATTTTACAAACACTCATTTCTTTTCAACATGTCCTCTTCATTGTTTGCACCAACTACCTCAACCTTAACTTCCAAACCACCAACTCCATTCAACTCCAAACGAGCCTTCGCGGCTCGTACAAACCGACCCCATGGGTTGCAAGTCTCGTGTAACGTCACACCAGACAACGATCATAATCACAACAAACTCATAATGCCCAGTATAGACCGTAGGAACCTACTCGTAGGCCTAGGCGGGCTCTACACCGTCACTTCCATGCCTGCAGCATTAGCTGACCCGATAACAACCCCCGACATCATATCATCTTGCAAGGAAGCGGATTCGGGCATCAAGGACGTAGAAAACGCGGTAAGGACACGAAAATGTTGTCCTCCTAACATTAGCAAGACGATTAAACCGTTCGTGTTTCCTAATGAGAAAACAGTTCGTGTGAGATGGCCTGCGCATAACGGGTCTAACGATCAAGTGGCGAAATATAAGCAAGCCATGCGAGCCATGCGGGATCTCCCGGATGATCACCCGCATAGCTTCATTCAACAAGCGAAGATTCATTGTGCGTATTGCAACGGAGGTTACACTCAAGTCGATAGCGGTTTTCCCGACATCGATATCCAGATTCACAATTCCTGGCTATTCTTTCCGTACCATCGTTGGTACCTTTACTTCTACGAGCGAATACTTGGAAAGTTGATCAACGATCCAACTTTCGCGTTACCGTTCTGGAACTGGGACAACCCTTCCGGAATGACGATTCCAGCCATTTTTCAAGACGGTAACGACGAGTTAAACCCGTTGTTTGACATTTACCGGGATGCCCGTCATCTCCCGCCACAAATAGTGGATCTAGACTACGGTGCCGGTGAACGAGACACTACGAATGAGATCCAAATAGCCTGCAATCTTAGTACAGTGTACCGAGATTTGGTAAGAAACGGGGGCGACACAAAAAGCTTTTTTGGGGGCGAATATGTAGCAGGGGATGCCCCTGTTGCGAATGGTGCGACGTCGGTTGGATCCGTGGAAGCGGGTTGTCACATTGCGATACATAGATGGGTGGGTGACTCAACTCAGGCTAACTCTGAGGACATGGGTAACTTATACTCATCTGGGTATGACCCTTTGTTCTACGCACACCATTCGAATGTGGATCGTATGTGGACATTATGGAAGGATTTGGGCATCCAGGGACACACGGAACCGACTGATCCCGATTGGTTAAATGCATCATATGTGTTCTATGACGAGAATGAGGATCTTGTACGCGTGTATAACAAAGATTGCATCAATATAAACAAGCTTAAGTACAAATACTATGAAGAGTCGAAATCTGTTTTCCCTTGGCGCAAGAGTCGACCTGTTAAACGTAGTAAAAACATAGAAGTAACATCAAACTCAATCGAAGACGAGAAAACAATTGATCAGTTGACGCCTCCGTTGAGTCTAGACAAGGTGTTAAAGGTTCGTGTAAAGAGGCCTGCGGTGAACAGGAGTGATGAAGAGAAGGCGAAAGCGAATGAGGTTTTGCTGATAAATGGAATAAAATTTGATGGGGAGAAATATGTGAAGTTTGATGTGTTTGTGAATGAAAAGGTTAAAGAAGGGGAAGTGACGACGACGACGACTCCGTGTGATCCTGAATACGCGGGTGGTTTTGCACAGATTCCGCACACGGGTATGAAGAAAATGTTGATGTCAAGTGCTGCAAGGTTTGGGCTAAATGAGTTGTTGGAGGATACAAATACCGAAGGAGAAGAGTACGTGACGGTGACATTGGTGCCGAGGATCGGGTGTGACGATGTAACCATTTCCGATATCAAAATCGAGTTGGTCCTAATATGATTGAGGACCGAAATGACCGGAACTTGGAACAATATGTAACGATTGTGATAGTGTTTAAAATAAGAGTTGCATAGAGGAACAATGATGTGTGTGGTAGATTGATTTAATTATAATACAAGTTATAGAAAATTGACACATTCATTACAAATACTATTTGCTATTCAATTGATCAGAGGATATGTAAATTTTCTATTTGACTAATTCTTCACATATATTTCTGTTGGGGTTTGGATGACTCATAACAAAAGGTGGCAAACAAATCTCTTCTTACCAAATGGATTTGGAGATTTAACAAAAGTGAAAGATAAAACATGGGCCAAGTGTAAAGGTGCCATTCACGTCAATCGAAACTCTCTTGATTAAATCCTTGTCAAAAATTGGCTCCAAGGGCCTTGGATAAATATTGTATGTAACCTTAATAGTCTATGATGTTGGTACATATAACATACAAGTGTGACAACACTTGACAACATTTTGAAGAGTCTTTGAGTTTATATTTTGGTTATTTGTAATTTACGTTTGAAAAATGTGAGAGGTTTAGGTTATTCGAAACATGGGTTTCGCATAAAGGTTTCGTGTGAAGCCTTGTATGCCGAAAGCTAATTGGACCGAAACCTAGTGAGTTTTAGGTTTTGAAATAAATAAGTTTAGGTTGCTTATTTTATGTTAGCTGATATAATGATAAATATACATAAATCCCGTGTTAGGTTTGTTTACATTTTGTGTCGTTTCATTAACGTTTTTATATCATTTTTTGGCACAACTGATGTTTTTATGTTTCGTAGGTCCCATGTTGATAAAGAAACGGATAGATCGTGAAAAATCGAATCCGTAGGCGAAAACGGGACGCGAAATAGAGCTACGAGCAAACCGTGGCGCGAAAACGAATGAAACCGAAACAAAAACGGACCGTGTGACGCACACGAGGTGCATGGCCACGCCAGGCGGCCACAAATGGGTTTCTCACCACATGACGCGGCTTGAACATGGGTGTTGGGCTGGTTTGTCATCACGGCACACGACCAGGATTGGTTTCGTCACCGCGTGACGCGGTGACGCGTTTTTAACAGATTGTTTTCGCGATTTTTGGCCCGGTTCGCTATATAAAGATATGCTATGAAACCCTAGCCTCCTAGACTTTATTGGAGACGAACTTGAGGCGATTTTGGGCAGTTTGAAGAAGGTTTTGAGGTGAAGAAGACGAAACGAAGGCAACGGATGTTTGCGGGTTCAAGGATCACTTCATAGGCTTCTCGGGTTTATTCGTTCTTCCGTTTTTCTTTCTATTCATCATGTTTATTTCTTTTAAACTTGTGTTTTTGACTATGAATATGTGTGGCTAAATACTTTAGAACTACCTAGGCGTTTGATGATTCGTTAACTTGGTTTGAATTCATGTTTGGTTATTTATGTTTATGGATTATTATGATTATTTAAAGTTTCAATCTTTTTACTAGTTAATGCATATGACATGTTTATAATTGTTTGATTGGTTTTGTTAATCCGCGTTCTCTTGGTAATTGTCTATGTTGCGGAATAGAGTTTGTTATAGCCATTTACTTGCGTTGTGGTTGTTTATGGTTAACCTGCAGTAAAACCATAGGATTAACTAGGGGTGTAAACGAGCCGAGCCGAGCCCGAGCTTGTCTAGGCTCGAGCTCGGCTCGTTTAAGTTTAACCAGGCTCGAGCTCGAGCTCGGCTCGATTCAAGTTTTAATTTCAAAGCTCGAGCTCGTCACAAACTTCTCAAGCTCGGGCTCGGCTCGTTTGATGATTTATTATTTTAATTTTAATTATTTATATTTAATTTTATATATTTTTTTTTATTTTTTATATTTAATTTTATATAAAATTTTAATTATATGTATTTTATACATAACAACATACATATTATATATTTTTAATCATAATTTATATATATTTTAACTAATAATAATATATATTTATAAAATAAATAAAAAAAACATATTGTAAAGCTCGAGCTCGGGCTCGATAGCTTAATGAGCTTTTTTCTTAGGCTCGGGCTCGAGCTCGAGCTCGAAAAAGCTCGGCTCGTTCGAGCTTCTTATCGATCCGATCTCGAGTAGCTCGCGAGTAGCTCAGCTCGTTTACACCCCTAGGATTAACAATATTAGTCTAATTGATAGTAAACATGTTAGCCAACTTAGAAATCCGTGAGGTGATAGGTTGTTAACCGGTAAAGTTGAATAATTGGCTAGGTTTTGGTCTTTGTGAAAAGTCCGGTTTAGTCTATTTTATGAAAACTTGCTTGTTAAATTAATTGGTTTGTTTGAAATGGCTTTAGAGTCCGTATCGTGAGATAGGTTTCTAATTGAGGTCAATTAATCATAATCAGATTAGATAACGGTGAGGAAATTTAATTCCATAACCGGTGTGATAATAATTTAATCGTGATACTCTAGGTTTCTTCTTGAGAAGGGTCGAGGGTCTTAGTTAGCGTTACCTTTAAATGAATATTTTTAGATCTCGGTTCCATAATCATTAATCCAAACATGAATGACAACTAAAGTTAACGATGATTCTAGCCTATGTGGTTTGTTTTCTCTCATCTGTTTCAAACCCGTCTTTAAATCGTTAGTTTCCATTTTTAATAAGTTTCCTAATTTAGAAAGTTTCTATTTTTAGAAAGTTTCTATTTTTAGCAAGTTTCTATTTTTAGCAGTAAAACCCCCCCTTTTCAAATAATCTTTTATTTAAGTCGTGTTTAGTCAGTCGAGTCTTTATTAGTTAATTTAACGTAGTATATAGAGTCTGTGGGTCGACACCCGGACTCTACTTAAGCTATATTACATTCGACCGGTCCACTGCCGGTTGTGTGTGATTTAGTAGTTTGTCTAGGTTTTATAAATTTAAAACTTAGGTGTTTTTAGTGTCTATTTTTATATATAGTATTGCACGCATCAAGTTTTTGGCGCCATTGCCGGGGACTCTTGGTAATTGCGTTAATTAACTTTGTTGAGTCTTAACTGCTACATACGTGCTTTGTCTTATTTGTTTGTTTATTTGAGTCGTAGGATTAGTTTTATTTTGCTCTGTTTTCCCTCCCCATCGAGTCTTTCTTGTTATTTAAATATGTGTGAAATTTGCGGAGGACCTCACTTTACTTGTCTATGTCCACAATATACGAGGTCCTCTGCACCACCTCATTTTGCTAACTCTTTTGGGTATGTGCAGTCATATTCATCACAGGTGTATCCAATTGAGCCATATTCTCCACAGTCAGATCATAGTGGTCAATTCTTTGATAGCAACTCTGCTAGGGGTAGTGATGGTGCTCCAAGTAGGATAGAAGAGTTGTTGACCCAGTTAGTTGCTAATAAAGCCACCACTCAGAGAGCGTTAGTAAAACATGATAACTTCTTGCAGAGTCAGTTGATGATGGAAGATACTAGTAAGGCTCTAAGGGAGATCATGAGGAGGTTGAATGAAGAAGAGGAGTTTCAACATGAGCAGCTGCAGCAAAAATCAGGTGATGATAACTCATTCTCTATAATCTCTTCTGAATCTTGTAATATTATTTCTGAATCACAAGATATTTTACACTTGTCTTGTGAGAATGAGGTTTTGCAAGAATTCCAAGTACATCCGGAGACGAAAATGGACGTTTCAGTCCCACCTCCAGTCTGTCAGGAAGAGAAAGTAGAAATGAACAAGTGCTCAAGCATGAAAGGAGAACTAATGAAGGTGCAGGTCATGAACACTCGATGGCACCACTAAGTTCGGCAAAGAAACTTCATTATCTGGCAGAAAATGGGAGGCTTACGAATGAATTAGCTAATCTAAGGATGGCAACACACGAAGCTGCTCAAGAACCGGATATCTCTACTCATGATGAGAATCAGGAGGTCGAGTATGCCGGTACAGAAGTACATGATGAAGTTGATCTCTGCGAAACAGGTAAGTGTTCTGACCAAATCTCAATTTGTTCCGATATTCCTGAAACATTTACCTTACCTGTTGTTGAATTTGAATCTCCATGTTCGTTTGATATTTCACACTTGTTCGATGAGGTTAATGTGATGCAGGATCTACATGTTGAAGAAGAGCATGATGAATGCAGGAAGGAGTTTGTTCCATATGGGGAGAATGAACTTGGTGACGAGTTGGTGGGTTTACCAGCTCTAGAAGATGAAGGATATTTTGACCCTGTTAGAAATCTCGACTTATTAGAGGCGTTATTGGAAGGTAAGTCGACATTAGAAGTCAAAGAGTCACCAAGTGTAGGAGAAGAAAAGGTGCTAGTAGAGGAAGAACACCATTGCTGGCCCGTGGTAAAACTGGAGGATGGATCTTCACCTAATACACCACAATCACGGGAGAAGGCAAGGAGGAAAAGGAAAGACCGGGAAATGAAAAGAAATGCTTGTAAGTTGAAGCCACCTAAATTTGAACATGATCGGTCATCAAGTTACATGCCACGTATCCGGTTCTTTCCAGGAAAGTTTAAATATTGGTGGTCTGACCCATTCCAAGTTTTTAATTTGTTTTTCAATATCGTTTTCAATTCCACTTTCAAGTTTATATGTATTTATGTGGATTGGGAGGAATTGAACGGATTGGATAGGGTTCAGATCAAGAAGAAACCTCCTGATTAAGTTTAAGTGTGGGGAGGTTTCTCATTATTTTACTAGTTTGTAGAGTTTGTTTAATTTTCTTATCGAGTCAGTTTTATTTTTATTTTAATTTATTTATTTATATTTTTTTCGAGTCAGTTTTACGTTCGGGTATTCTTTTGGTTGTTTTTGCAGGTTTAAATCATTCTCACCCGTACTCAATCTCCATCCGGGTGAGTTTGTATTTGTGAAGACGAAGGAAGATCTCGAGAGTGTCGGTGAAGCTCGATCGCGACCGAAAAGCTATACGATCGAGGCTACAGTTGGAATGAAGACTTGGAGCTTACGCGTTTCACAAAACCAGCTAAGTCTTTTCCAATTCACCTTTCTATCTTTTATTTTTGCATTTTTGTTTTTATTTTTGTTAGATGTTTTCTATCTCTACATTGAGGACAATGTAGAACTTAAGTGTGGGGATGGGAAATAGTCATTTCTGAGTCTTAGTTGTTTGGTTTGAGTCTTATAGAGTCATAAAAAAATCAAAAAAATTGAAAAAAATTGAAAAATATCTTTGTTAAAGTTGTGCACTTTTAAATAGAAAATGATAGAAACTGATTTTGGTTTTTAAATGAGTTGTGGTTTCTAAAACAAAGATTAATTTGGATAAACTTTTGGTAACCCAATTAGCTGAGATAGTTTCCCTAAGTGTTTTTAATAGAAAGTTAATTGTAGTGAATCTTGTGGGTTGTCATCTTAGGAGGAATAGGAAGGCCTTAACTAAATAACAATTAGACACCATTGTAGGCTTTAGAACTTAAATAGGTTAAGGGGTAGTGCCATTTTAGGATTTATAACACACTTCTTATGAAAGAAGTGGCTCATCCGCAAATAAAATGTCCACCGGGTATAGTGCTGAAAAGCGCTCAAAGTAGCTGCTAAATAAAAGAGCTCAAAGTAGCCAATTCAAGAAAAAAAAAAAAGAAAAAAAAATAAGGCAAGTGATCCAAGACCTCATATGCTCTACCTCCGGAATAGCGACTTGGATACGACACCCCTGGGTGAGGTGATCTTGTTTTATAAAAAAAAAAAAAAGAAAAGAATAAACAGTCTATACCCACAAAATTCATCCATCAAAATCCACCCTAATATGGCACTAGTTCTTAGCTTAGTTAAGTTCTTTAGGTTATTTTGGTAGGAAAACCTTTTTGGTTTATCCTGTGCCTCGTCAAGCAACAATAATCGGGCTAACTTATTCTTTCCTCTGTGTGAGACCTTACAGATAAATGATTTAATTAAATTGAAATTAAACATAAGGGAAGCGTAATTAGCTAGTGTTAGGGTGTTTAAATAAAACGCACCATTGTTTATCTGGATTTGTTTCTTGTTTGAAAACTGTAACGAAATGTTGAATGCTTTAGTTAGTTGTGATTCTATGTGCATGCTTTTTCAGGGACGAAAAAGGTTAAGTGTGGAGATATTTGATATAATGATAAATATACATACATCTCGTGTTAGGTTTGTTTACATTTTGTGTCGTTTCATTAACGTTTTTATATCATTTTTGGCACAACTGATGTTTTTATGTTTCTTAGGTCCCATGTTTTTAAAGAAACGGATAGATCGTGAAAAATCAAATCCGTAGGCGAAAACGGGACACGAAACGGAGCTACGAGCAAATTGTGGCGCGAAAACGAACGAAACCGAAACAAAAACGGACCGCGCGACGCACACGAGGTGCATGGCCACGCCACGCGGCCACAAATGGGTTTCTCACCGCGTGACGCGGCTTGAACATGGGTGTTGGGCTGGTTTGTCATCACGGCATGCGACCAGGATTGGTTTCGTCACCGCGTGACGCGGTGACGTGTTTTTAACAGATTGTTTTCGCGATTTTTAGCCCGGTTCGCTATATAAAGACATGTTATGAAACCCTAGCCTCCTAGACTTGATTGGATACGAACTTGAGGCGATTTTGGGCAGTTTGAAGACGGTTTTGAGGTGAAGAAGACGAAACGAAGGCAACTGATGCTTGCGGGTTCAAGGATCACTTCCTAGGCTTCTCGGGTTTATTCGTTCTTCCGTTTTTCTTTCTTTTCATCATGTTTATTTCTTTTAAACTTGTGTTTTTGACTATGAACATGTGTGGCTAAATACTTTAGAACTACCTAGGCGTTCGATGATTCGTTAACTTGGTTTGAATTCATGTTTGGTTATTTGTGTTTATGGATTATTATGATTATTTAAAGTTTCAATCTTTTTACTAGTTAATGCATATGACATGTTTATAATTGTTTGATTGGTTTTGTTAATCCGCGTTCTCTTGGTAATTGTCTATGTTGCGGAATAGGGTTCGTGATGTGGTATAAATTATACATATATTTTTATATTGATATTCTCTATACTTTTGGGTTATCTTTGGTTGATTTCTACTCTTAAACGATTCATATTTATATATTCATAACTTTAAGAGCCCATAAGCTAAATGTGTGTATTTTTTACAAGAGTTGAGATCGCGAATGAAACTAAATTTATATATATTTTTTTGTTATTATTCTCAATTAATCTTAGAAACGAAATTAAAGTTTGTATTGTGAGAAAGAAACCATTTCAATTTATGCTTAAAAAACGTTGGTATGCAATTATTATATTATAAAGTAATATAAATAATAGTGTTAATACTTGACTAAAGGAATTGCATGATTAATTTATATGAGGTAGGTTATAAAGGGGATAAGGATACTAAGAAGCCCACGCGAGTTTAAAAGAAAAAGCCACCGACTTATGAGAGTTTGTTACGCACGAAACCGAAGGCATGTGATCTTGAATAAAGAGGAGGCATCTTTGGACGGCATCATTATTATTACTAATCTTTCTTACGCACGGTAAAGGAGAGGAGAATTGCGGACGAGGCACGTACGAGAGTTTTACGCATAAGTGTTTCGAAGGAAACTGGACACCGACGACATATTTTGGTCAAGCAACTCAAGTTCTTTAATCAAAGTTTGGAGCATAAATCGGTTAGCAATCGTTTGATTTCTTATTTTTAATTAGTTTTAACGCCGGTTTTGGAACTTGTTAAACATGAGAACAACCGTTTTATTTGCTTTTTATTTATACTTGATGACTATGAGTAGCTAATTTTATATAAACTATCTAGATCTAGGATGATAATTGGTTGATTGTTAATTTTCGGATTTTTGACATGTTGTTTGGTTGATATTAACGTATAAATCCTTTTGGTTATTGGTTTTGATGTCAATGATTATTTATTGATTTGATGAGTGGTTATTATTATTTTGTTCCTCACATGCTTAGTTAATTGGTTTTGTACTAGTTAATTAAGGTTTTATGTGTTGATCATTACTTTGTGTTTTGGTTAAGTGGTGGTTACTCCTAAGCATAGATCACCATAGGAATAAATAATCTATTTAGTCTAAAATTGGTAAACTAACTAATCTTGAGACCGGAGGTGATAGATTATAGGGTAGTCTAGGTTATTAGGTTTTAGGGACCTAGTTGCACGAGAGTGAATTAACCCTAATAATTTAATAATTCTTGCTATTTCAGTTAAAATCAATATCATTAGGTTGTTCCTTACATCCCTTACACTCCCGGATGTACTGTGATTTGTGAGACCGAGAGGTGATCGAGTCAATTGAACACGTAAGTATCCTATTAGGTTAGTGAGACCAAGAGGAGACCTAACCTACACACCCGATGAGCTTTAGACATCCCTTAGATCCGTTAGGTTATGTTCTTGAGACCGAGAGGAGATTTGGCATAATTTAGGGGCGTTTTAAGTTAGATGTATTTTTAGAATCGGTTGCCATCCAGTCGTCCGAAATTCGAGAACATTAATATCACCAATAGGATTCCTGGTCTAGATAGTTGATCGTCAGCCCTGCTTTGTTTGTGTTCAGTTTTCCATTCCGTTAGTTTCCTATTTTCGTAATTGCTTTAGTTTAATTTTTAGTTTTAATTATTTAATAATTAGTTTTCTTTTAATAAAAAATCACCTTTTAAAACCGGCTAAAACTCGACAACTGTTTATTACTGAGAGCCGTCTAACGTGTCCTTAGGTTCGATACTCGAATTTACCTGGCTATATTACACACGACCAGTACACTTGCTGTTTGTGTGAAGTAAAGTTAGTTATTTCTATTTTTTTTAAAACAAGATCGTGAGAAACCATTTTTTTATAATTAAATTAATATATACGTTTTCACACATCAGTTCGTTATAGCCATTTACTTGCGTTGTGGTTGTTTATGGTTAACCTGCAATAAAACCATATGATTAACAATATTAGTCTAATTGATAATAAACGTGTTAGCCAACTTAGAAATCCGTGAGGTGATAGGTTGTTAACCGGTAAAGTTGAATAAGGCTAGGTTTAGGTCTTTGTGAAAAGTCCGGTTTAGTCTATTTTATGAAAACTTGCTTGTTAAATTAATTGGTTTACTTGAAATGGCTTTAGAGTCCGTATCGTGAGATAGGTTTCTAATTGAGGTCAATTAATCATAATCAGATTAGATAACGGTGAGGAAATTTAATTCCATAACCGGTGTGATAATAATTTAATCGTGATACTCTAGGTTTCTTCTTGAGAAGGGTCGAGGGTCTTAGTTAGCGTCACCTTTAAATGAATATTTTTAGATCTTGGTTCCATAATCATTAATCCAAACATGAATGACAACTAAAGTTAACGATGATTCTAGCCTAGGTGATTTGTTTTCTCTCATCTGTTTCAAACCCGTCTTTAAATCGTTAGTTTCCATTTTTAGTAAGTTTCCTAATTTAGAAAGTTTCTATTTTTTGCAAGTTTCTATTTTTAGCTGTAAAACCCCCCCTTTTCAAATAATCTTTTATTTAAGTCGTGTTTAGTCAGTCGAGTCTTTATTAGTTAATTTAACGTAGTATATAGAGTCTGTGGGTCGACACCCGGACTTACTTAAGCTATATTACATTCGACCGGTCCACTGCCGGTTGTGTGTGATTTAGTAGTTTGTCTAGGTTTTATAAATTTAAAACTTAGGTGTTTTTAGTGTCTATTTTTATATATAGTATTGCACGCATCATTAGCCGTCAGAGATATCTTGTAACCTTAAATAGTATATTGTGATAATCAGAGAAGAACACTGAAAGTGATTATTTGTGTTTGTTTGATTCTTTCTTGTTTGTTAATCTTAAGTACTAACATTTACACGTATCCACGAGTAACTTCCGACAAATTCCGCACGTTCAGGAGTTGTCTAAATCTACTGTTTTATCGATCCAGAAAAGAACCATGACCAGCGAGTTTTATCAAAGCCTTCGTGCTCGTCACGAGTTGGTTTTTCAGGTTGATTTTTTGGTTTTGATTTCGTATTTGCGGATTGATTTTCGTTCATCACTAGTGTAAGGGTTTATATAGGTCGTTGGTGACTCTTGATTTGAAATGGTGATTGATTTTTGGCTCCTAGTTAGTGTTAGATTCGGGTTACTTGATTAGATTTGTGGTGTTTACATTCAATTTTTAGTGGATTTTAGGTTGAAGATCGAAGATTATGGTCCTACTAAGGTTGAAGATTTCAGGTTTTGGTAAAGGAGTTCGTGAAAACTCCTCCAAAAGGACTTTTTTCGTCATGTTTCGTAAGACACTTCTTTCCATGCAAAACCTTCATTTCACGCGAAACCTCCTGACACCTCTTCAGTAATTTGCATTTTACTACCAATTGAACTGTTGGATCGGTTCCAATATTTAACTGAACCTTCCTAACTCATGAACATAGTTCCATTGGGATTAAGCTAACAACATCGAGAAGTATGTTTCATTGTGCCTAAAATGAAAAGTTCGAGATTTCAGATCTATAAAACACGGTCTTAAAGATTTTGTATTTGCCAAAGATTTGACCGTTGGATTGTATTGAAATTTTAACTGAAGCTTCATAACACATATATGGTCAAATTTAATATTGGAATTTTGATTTAGAGGTATACAGGTTCGGTTTCTCATGAACTTAATAGCTTTAAAACTTGTTGAGAAAACTGTGTTTTTTGTAACACCTTGCTACAAAAGCTCACACGAAACCTCATCCAGCACCTATCGAGATCAGTTCTCTTATGTCCGAAAGTTGATTCGAAATCTGTCAGAAACTTGTCATCTTTATGTGAAAACTATGTGATCCGAAACTTACCTGACATCATGAAGGTTTCCTATCTCCGCAAGGTTTCGCACCATCCTAAACTTCTTCACTCCGAAACTTATTCTGTGAAAAAATTAAAATTTGGCGTTTCTTAAGATGTCTACTTCAAATCAAAATCTGAATGAGATGACAAAGACTATCAACTATATCAAGCAGCTGTCATCATATACTGATCAGGAGAAGAAACATTATAATCAAGAAAGAAAAGCTTATGTAACAACTATCTGGGTCTTACCAAAGAAATTCACCATAATTTTCGTCAATATAAGACTTCTAAGGAATTTATGGATGCAATGAAATAAAGGTTTGAGTGTAACGCTAAGCATTAGGAATCAAATAAAAGACGACGCATTTACATACATTTCATTCCTAAGTTTTTTATTACATATTTACCCAACCTAAAACTCAATTACATATTCCACTTCTTAAAACACATATATTACACATTTACCCATTTCATTAAAAATTATTAATTGAATTACTATTTTACTCTTAATGAACTAATTAAATAATTATTTACATATATCTCTTTCTTAAAAACATCAATTACATATTTCCTTCGGTTACAATCCAAATTGAATCAATTTTAAGTTTTAACATGAACATATCAAACTTTAATAATAAAAAATTCCAACATGGCACATATCGAACAATAGCTTTCAAGTTGTAACAAAACAATAAAAGTAGAGTTGAACATACAGTAGCTTAATTCAAAATATTCCAACATTGTCAAAAAATCAAAACTTCCAAAATGACAAGGAAAATTATGTTTTTTGCTCATTTCTTTTGACTTGTTGACGCTTAATCTTGAGATTCAGCATTTTTACAAGTCTGTTGATGATGTCCATACTGATGACAACGTTGACATTGTTGTTTCCTTTTAGTCTCGTCATTCGGTTTAATTCTATTATTTCTTGGCCTTCTAGGTGAACGTTTAATTGTAGCTGGGTGTCTCTTTTCTTCGGTGTCTATATGCATCCATTGATCCTTGGTAGGCATTGGAGCAACTTCTAAAGCATAAGCCAATTTTAACTTCTCAATAGAAAATATGAATCAACATATTTTTCCCAGTTTGCATCCCTTGTGAAAATGAAAAAAGCTATTGCATGCACACACAAGATACCTTTAGCTTGCCAACGCCGACAAGTACATTTTCTTTCATCAATATCGACCTCCCAACGCTTTTCCATGTATTTTACTTCAAATCAGTTGTCTCGATATTATTGTTAGTTGTCACATAAACGCTTAATTTTTTCTCAACCTCATACATACTAAGCATCACTTGAAACTTTTCATGAGAATCAACCTTAACAAATGATTTCTCATTGTTATTTTTCTCAATGAATCAAAGTGAGAAAATGAGCTCCCTATCCAAAGGATAATGGGTGGCAACCTCTTCAATCAAATCATCAAAGTTGTATATAAATGTGTCAATATAAATGCACTTTTAACGGCCAAAACAATAATGTTTTGAAGATAAATATTTAGCTAACCGAAAGTAGCCTCCATATCATAATTTAATTTATCTTATAACGTGTTGGTGATTGTTCCACACTTTCATCTTACATCATGAAACTGGTTCCAGAAAAAACATATAAATCAAAACTATCTAAATCACTAGGAGTTTAGTCTAGTTCATATTGTTATACCACACAATGTAACCAGTTGGGTGATAATATATTGGCACATTAATTGTCTTAATTTACATAAATTTAACTATATTGAAAGTTAAAATTGATGAATAGTGTATTGTAATTAGTCATTAATAATTATGTTTTTTGGATGATGTGTAATGTTTGTATTGGTATTTGTTAGTAAGTGTTATGATGTGTAATGTTTGTATTGGTATTTGTTATTAAGTGTTTGTTTTATTGCATTTTAATATTGCTAAATTAAAAAGCTAAGTGGGGTCATGTTTTGAAGAGTAAAAAGCTTTGTGGGTCATGTCTTGAAGAGTAAAATATTTTTTGTTTCTTTTTTGGACACGTCGTTTTTTTTATATTTTAGGGACACGTGTTAAAAGTTATTTGCATGTGCGATTACTTCTTTATATGATTAAATGTCTTTTTCAATTGCTTTTGCTCTGTGTCTTCGTCGTTGTTTATGTGGTGAGATTATATCTTTGGTAGTGATTTTGCATGTCTGTTTATGTTGTTCGATTCTTGGTAATGTTTTATTATGTTTAATTTAGTAGCTGATTTGATTTTGTTTTTGTTCTTTTCTTGCATGTGGTTTGTTGGAGTGGAGTGTACTTATCTGATAATAGCTTTGTGTGATTTTGCATGTTTGTTTTTGTTGTTTGATTCTCGCTAATTTGTGAAGTAATGTTGTTTGTTTTGTTATGCTTAATTTGGTGATGGTGGGGTGTAGCTGATCTGATTTTTTTTGTTTCAAGTGGTGGTTTGTCTGTTGCTGTTTGGGTGAATTTTTGTTTCTGCTGCTTTTTACTTTCATTTTTGTGTGTTGTTACAATTTAGTGTTATATCTTATGATGATTAGTATTATGTTATTGCATTTGTAGTAAAAGTGATGGTGATGGTGATGGACAAGAAATAATGTTCCCTATGTCATTTGACTTTGGAGGTTAGACCTATTGTTTTTTTTTATTTTTTGTGAAGTTCATAACAAATACATGACTAACATAAATTCTTTAGCTATATGTAATGCTCATTATATCACTAGGTGTTAAATTCAGGTTAATTCTATAGTATATGAGCATATGATACCTCTATCCATTTGCAAAACACAGTAGAGTAAAAATGGCTCGCGCAACGCGCGAGTCTTGAATATACCTAGTTGAACATCATTCAATTTGGTGTTTTGATGCAAAAAGTAACCATGTGTCATCCGTTGTTTTTATTAGATATAGTAACCATAAACTAACCATGTAAAGTAATCATAACATAATCATTCAATGTTTCACAATACGTACTACTTGAACATCATTCAATCTGAACATTCAAATTAATATGAACTATACGATTTTAATGCATTAAGTAACCATGTGTGTAATTAGTTTCTTACGTGTTATATGAAGAGATGTTCTTTTCTTCACAGTTAGAACTAGTGATCAGGAAAGAAACTGTTTTCTTTCTCGCGTTCTTGAACCCTAAACCTAATCGTCAATTGAAGTTCTCTCGTTGGTGGATGTACGTACATGAATAGGTATTGATTATAAAGGGTAATTGTGTCAATTTTTAATAGAAGAGGATATATGTAATAAAAAATATAGGTTGCGTATATATGTAACTAGTGTAATGCCCGTGTATTACACGGGTAAAGACATAAGAAAGAGATAATTTTAAATAGTTTAGAAAAAGCAACAATTGATAATAAATTACATATTATTACATTAGATAAAAGTTTATTAAAACCTAAAAACGAACTACATACAATATTAAAAATCATCTTCTGTGGACAATATACTTGCTTATGTTTGGCACGTATCTCATCAAGATTTGGCTTAGCAATGTAGACACAATGAGCTTCCTACAAAAACTGATCAAATTAATATTGATACCTCTTCAATCCGTGCACTACAATTTGCATTCTGTAATAAGAAAAATAAAAGAGTAGTTATATATATTTGTTTAGAATATAGTTGGACCTACTTCTTTATCTATGATATATCAACTCAATGAAATAGTAGTTATTAGCAACATTTCAATTGGACGTTATCCAACAACGTATGATCCTAAATTTGACTGTACAACCAGCCCTTAAGACATCAAAGTCATTCAGAAACTTAATTGTCTGAATCCATAATATTGTTATTGTCAAGAAGAGAACAATTGTATATGTTAATATTATGATTTCTAATATATAATTAAGATAAAAATAAACATTTACATTTGGAAATGTTGAATATCTTTTAAACAATTGAACGCAACTTGTTTATTTTGTGAAATTTCCAGGGGTAACTTTGTAAAATAATAACCAAACTTTGAAAGTGTTCCAATTAAGTCACTCAAGTTTAAAAAATGTTTCAATTATGTCACTCAATTTTCATATTTTATTTAATTAAAAGGTTTAACATGTTTTTAGCGTATTTTTCATGTTTCAATTAGAAGTTTTTTTTCCTTTTTTTATTCTGGTGTAAAGTTGTGACGTGAACTTTAGATTTTTATTTATTTTTTAAAGTAATGAACACTTTTTATTTTTTTTAGTTAGAATTACATATATTGAAATCCTGACCCTCACATATTCTCTTTTATTTCTTTTTTAACACCAAAAATTTCGATGATGACTCGATTTAAAAGTTAAGTTTTTTTTTCTTTTTTTATTCTGGTGTAAAGTTGTGACGTGAACTTTAGATTTTTATTTTATTTTTTAAAGTAATTAACACTTTTAATTTTTTTAATTAGAATTACATATATTGAAAATCCTGACACTCACATATTCTCTTTTATTTCTTTATTAACACCAAAAGTTTCGATGATGACTCGATTTAAAAGTTAAGTGGCCTAAATTGAGAAAAACATGCATAAGTGACTTAATTAGAACACTTTTAAAACTTGGTTAATATTTTATGAAATTTTCCCATTTAAATACATTATGGAAAAACAATAATTAAGGAAGTAAGAAAATAAATTCAAAAGATAATATGATTTTTATATTTTCAAAACAGATGAGTTGAAAACGATTTTTAGATTTTCAAAACAAACGAATTGAAAATGTAACATATTTTTGAAAAAAAAAAAATATTTGATTACCATGTTAAACTTTAATTAATTAAAAAATGATTTACTTATGGAATGAAAATCTTCATCTAATAAAAATGATATCAAAAAATTGAGCGGGAAAAATATTCTCTAAGTGCCACCAATGGATGACAAGTGTCCTCCTAAACACTCTTTTATTAGAAGGTATAGATTAAAAAGGTTAATAGGGAAATATGTAAAAATCCCCAAATAATCAAGCTAAAATTGATCTTGAAAATGCCCAAACCAAGATTGCTTAACAAAACCTCATACTTGAGAGACTTAATCAATCAGGGATAGTGGTGGATTATATCAATGATTCAAGTTTCGTTAAGGTAGGACATAACAGATACAAAACGACACCTCATCCTTTTAATTTTGAGTGTTTGTGTTCCCTCGAAAATGATGAAGTCACTGAACTTGTGTCCACAACTCCTAAGGTTATGGCTCCTATGTCTATACCTGAGTTTATCGATGTGAAGGATAATGTGAGTGTATTGACAAGTGAATACGCTAATGATGGTGAGACTTTGTGATGAGGGAAATAAAGAAAAAGATTGTTTTTTTTAAATTTTGTGATTTTTTAAAACTCAAAATCTAGTGCTTTTCAAAAGCTGTGAAGTAAACCAAGTTTAAAACCCAAAAGAATAACATATTGAAAACAATGTTTTTGTGCCAAGTGGGTTTCTAGATGAGAAAAGTAGCAAAATTACACTTGGTTAAGTTTTTACCAACTACAACTCACAAACAAGAAAAAATATTTCCAGTAAAGCAAACTTTCAATCATCACAGCCTTCAACATCAAGGAGAACTCAACAAACGGTTCCCAATTCTCAATCTATGAGAAAAGAATCCTTAGAAGAAAGTGAGATGAAAGGAGATAGTGTTTTCACTGTGGGTTGTTTGGGCATATTCTTAAAGATTACAAGTTCAAATCTAAAGAGAAAATGGTTATCAATTTGTATAATTGGTCTCTACTGTCAAATAAGATGTTGCTCCAAAGGAAACTCTAGGTAAATCGATCAATAGAAAACTAGGTAAGAAAAACCATGATTGTTTGAAACGAAAAGCTGCAAGAGAACAACTTGAATCTCAACACGGTCAAAATGATGTTAAACATGCAATTTATTGATCAAACAATAAATAACTCAAAACAAGTGTTTATATCTTTTTTTTTTGTACTAACTATTATATATTAGATCACAAACCAAATTACATCCGGATAATGGGTAAGCGAGCAACAAGCTGCGCCGCTATCCCCTTTTGAATCGCAAAGCCTATTCTACTAAATACAAATCCTTGGTTTCTCGGGCTCTGATTATAAAAAGGAGTCACAATATATTGTAACGTTTTTATTAACCAAAAGGTTTCATGACCTAAGCTAAGTGTCAAAAGCCAAAGTTTTGTAAAAATAATCAAACATAACAGTAGGGTTGCAAATCTCTAGGCTGAACCAGTAAAACCAAACCATGTCAACTATTGACTATTCTTTACTATTTGAGTACAATAGGTACGAATATTTATTTGTACCGAGTATTTAGTATTGGTATATTGGTTTTAAATAGTCTTGACTATTAATTTTTGGTTTCTACTGGTCCTAACTATCGAATTGGCTGCTAACAGTCCCGACTTTTATTATGTTGGCAACCAACAAACCGTCGTCAAATTTTTTTTAACGGGGTTAAGTTTTTTTTTTTTCAAATTCAAGACCCATGTTTTAGAGTTTTTAATCGAAAGGGGAATGCGAGTCGATTGATGTAAAAGATATAGAAAAGACGCTCAGAACCACGAAACGGTGCTTTTATCGAGTGTATAAACCTAACAGTGCTTCAATCGAATGCAAAAAAATTTCGTTCGGAACAACGTTTCGATATCAATTTTATATCAATTGACTCGTATTCTCCTTACGATCAAAAGCCCTAAAACATCGGTCTTGAATTCGAAAAAAAAACATAATGTCGTTACAACATTTTTAACGACGGCATGTTGGATGCTTAAGTGATAAAAATTGGGACTGTTACCACCAAACTCAATAGTTAGGATCATTAAAAACCAAAAGGTGATAATTGAACCGTTTAAAACCAATATCCATACGTTTAGTATTTTACTCTCCACTATTCTTTATCCATACCAACTATCTTGAATCAAACCGGCCCACAGACCAACTTTTGCACCTCTATATGATTAAGGATGGTCCAACAAACAAGTTCAAAGCCATACAACTCGACCATGCGGCCGGCTAGCTTTTATTGAACCAAGGGACAATCTGAAACTTAGAACATATCAAATAACACATATTTTGTTTAACATAAGGGTTTTATCCGTTATTATACTATATTAAAAAGAATTTGGACACCCTCAATGGATTTAAACCAATTTACTCTACAACTTCCATAAATTTCTTCTACAACAAAACAATCCAAACAAATCACATTGCAGTAGTTAACAAACCCAAACCCGCCTTTCCTTTCTCAAGATTCGGTTCTAACGATTCTTGATGAGCCAAATCATACGTCGCATGAACCCCAACAAGAACATAGTAAACCAACATCACGCCACTACATATAAAGAACCTCTTAAACGCCATAGCACCCAAAGACCCGATCAAGAACACATTCATCAGAATCGACAATGCAGGTAGCAATGGCACCAATGGAACTCCCCAAACCTTTGGAACCCTTTGCTTCTGAACCAACATCATTCCAACAGTACCCGCGAACCAAAACCCGCCCCCCACCGCGTACCCAATCCACCCCCTCACGTTTACAAACCAAAGTGCGGTAATCCCAACAGACGAACCAATTACAACAACTAGACAAACCATAAACTTAACCATATCATGTTTAGATGTTTTGTCCTTCACATAATAACGCCTGACAAGCAACGCAACAGCCATGAGCATGAATATGAAGAGCGTACTAAACGATAACACACTTGACAAAACATCAAGGCTCGAGAATAAAGCAACAATGCAGCTGATAGTGGTAACTAATAGCGTTGCGTATATAGGAGTTCCAGTTTTCGGATGGACTAAAGCGAACCATGGTGGGATCATATGGGCTCGAGCTATTTGAGTTGTGTAACGAGCTTGACCCATTGACCCAATCAACATACTTGTAAGCATTCCCTTTAGAGCACATAAACTTACAACATACTTCGCCCATTTCATCCCGATTTTCTCAAACGCAACTGAATACGCTGCGTCACGATCTATATCGGTATACTTCACCATCATTGTAAGAGCTAATGCCATTAAACAGTAAACCACACTGATTGTAGACATTGAACCAACTAAGCCTAATGGTATATCTTTAGCTGGTTTTTTTGTTTCTTCTGCCATATTAGCAACCATATCAAAACCAGTATACGACCAGTAAACAACAGCTGCAGCCCTAAACACGCCTTCAGGCCCGTACGGGAAAAAAGGTTGTAAATTTGATGGTTTCGCGTGTAGAAACCCAACGATGATTATGAAAACTATGATTAAAGAACTTATCATCGAAAGTACCATGTTGGAAAACGATGTCAATTTCGTTCCTCTCATTGCTACCATGTTGGCAATGAACAAGATCACAACAGCAGTAGGGTCTAGTAAATTGAAACCTTCTGCAAATGAATCGATTTTGATACGAAGACAATCAGGATTAGAACTGAACATACTAGCAAAATAAGATGAAAATGATCTAGCTAAACCAGCTGCACCAGCAACAGCCTCCAGTAGAATGTTACCTGCAAAACAAACATCAAATTTCATATGCACATTGTTTAATTTTTGGAACAATATCATACACCTAGGTAAATGAGTCAAGCCGACTCGCAAGCTACTCGAAATCGACTTGGTAAAAAGCTCGTTCGAGTCGAGCCTTAACGAGCTCGAGCCCATCTTAAATAATGTTCGTTTTGTTATCGAGCTCGAGCTTTGTATTCAAAACTTGTCTATATGTTTTTATTTTGTTTTAATAATATATATTCTTAAATATTATTAAAAATATTTATAAATTTATGATAAAAAATATAATTATAAATTTATAATAAAAAAGACCGTATTTGTTAAGATGTATTATTATAAATATATATAAATTTAACTAAATACCAAAGAGCAGAACTCGAGCTTGAAAACTTTATGACAAGTCAAGCTCGAGCTTTGGAAATAAAGCTCGAAACACGCGCCTTGGAAATAAAGCTTGAAACCCGAGCCGAGTTCAAGCATTAATGAGCTCGGCTCAGCCATTGCTTACCAGCAGCAACGAAGGCGACGAAATCGCCTAATTCGATACGCAGAAACGAGAAGGAACCACCAGCAATGGGAACTTCAACTGCGAACTCAGTGTAACAAAAGACAGAGAACAGAGCAGATAAGCCAGATAAAGCATACGATAAAACAATAGAGGGACCAGCATCGTCACGAGCTTCAAGTCCAGTGATAGTGAAGATCCCGGAGCCAACAACGGAACCAAATCCAAGCCAGATTAAGTCAAGCCAAGAGAGGCACTTTTGCATCTCGTTTTCGCTTTGTTTCTTGAGTTGAATGAGCTCAGTTGCATCGGTGGATCGGCCGAGGCAGCGATCGCGGAGACGGTGGAGGGTTTGGGAAAATGCGGATTTGTAAGAAGTGAGGTTTTGGAAAGAGGGTTCGGGGTAAAAGTCTTGCTTGCTGAATCGCCAGTAGGATTTGGGTGGTTGGTTCATTGTGGAGGAGGATGATGAATTGGGGTTGAGAGGAGTGAGGATATGTGGATCGGAACTGGATTGGGATGATGCCGGTATGATTCTCATCGGATTTTTCGCACCGGAAATTGGTGGTTGCTGGAGAAAGAGGAGGAATAATAGGGGCTACATGTTCAATTTTAATTTGGCTATGGTTAACCAAATACCAAATTATTATGTTGATACGACTCATGTCACTTTATACGAGTCTTATTTAACGTAGCTTGTCACATTTTAATATACGACGATGATATTTTAGGGCGGATGAATGTAAATAAATTTTTTTTAACTTGTGAGACTAAAGTGGTTAAAATCTATAATATATAAAGGGATTGGATGTGCACTATAAGAATTTCAATTATAAGAACAGGTACATGTTCTGATGCATAATATACGACAAAAATAAGAGTAGTATGCACCTTTTTATACGTAAATTGATTAAAATAATCTTAACTAACATCTATTGGCAGAAAATAATCTCATTTTAGTTTATTCCCTCTAGTGGTCCCAAATCCAACTTTTTTGGCCTTCAATGGTCCGCCGTTAAGTGCACTTAACGGCCGTTAACTTTTTTTTTCGAATTTTAAATCAATGTTTTATGGGTAATGATCAGGAGGAGGATACGATTCAATTGATGTAAACCTTACCTCGAACCGGTGTTCCAAACGACAAAACGGTCTTTAATGGGGTGTTTAAACCCTAACGGTGCTTCAACCGAATGTCAAAATTAAATCATTTGGAGAAACAATTGGAGATAAGGTTTACATCAACTGACTCGTATTCTCCTCCCGATCAAAATCCTTAAAATATCGGTTTAAAACTAAAAAAAATAGAATTAAAGTTACCGGGCGTTAAGTGAACTTAACAGCAGACCACTGTAAGCAAAAAAAATTGGATTTAAAACCACTGGAGGGAATAAACTGAATTGATATTATTTTCGGCCAATAGGTGTTAGTTGGGATTATTTTAGTCTAATTTGCCCTTTTTAATATTAGTTACGATTTAACCCTAAAATAGTTACACTTTATTCCCAATCATTACGTTTATTAACTGCATTTTTTCTATTTTAGACCCTTGAACGCCAAACAAACATCTTTTTACAAGTTTTAGTATGTTAAAATAAATCAATTCATTGTTGCAAAAATCTAGTACTATCATTTTAATCGTCTTGATTGATGTTATGAACGATTTGGTGTAAAAAGTTCAAAAAGCGATGTGTAAATCTAGACGTAGAAGTAGTTAAAACGTAAACGTATCGCTAAAGATGGAATAGAGTCTAGTTTATGTACTACAATCTTTGACTAAAATAGGAATGCAATTTTTTATGGGTTATTGGATTTAATCACCTTCAACTATTGGTTATTGGCCGCTGTCACCCTCAAGTATCACTTTGGCCAATATAACTCCCAACTAAACACTTTGGTGTCTGTATCACCAAAATTTAACAAAAATTAACCAAAAATTAACCAAAACTGACTTGAATTGGTTAACTTCTGGTGATATGGTATCCGTAACACCAAAAGCTAACCAAAAAATAATCAAAAGTTAACCAAAAGTGACTTGAGTTGGTTGACTTTTGGTGATACGGACACCAAAGTGTTTAGTTGGGAGTTATATTGGCCAAAGTGATACTTGATGGTGACAACGGCCAATAACCAATAGTTGGAGGTGATTAAATCCAATAACCCATTTTTTATTGCTAAAAGTCAAGCATACAAATGTAAATACAACAAATAATTCATACGAGTTTTTATAGAAATCGAACAGTCTAGTTTTTAAAAACTAAATCCAGTATAATTAATAATAAAAACAGTCTATTTTAAATAAATACAATCAACTTTTTAAAAATTAACTATAGTGTATTTAATAAAAAACAGTCCATTTTAAATAAATATTGTCCAGTTGCTATAGTTAACATAATACAACAGTTTCCCTTCCTAGCAAATAGGTCATGCGTTAAACCTGTATCAAGATTAGTCGAATAGCCAATAATCAAGAAATTTAAAATTTTAACTTTTAACTGCCTTTTAATCTTATTGCCTTTTAACTCATTTCAGAAATTTAATGGGCCGAGAATCAAGTTCTTAGCCCAAAACAAAGCTCATAAATTCTAATCACATTTGAAAAATCCTTAAATCATAACTCGCTAATCATTGATTTAGTTTAAACAACAACAAAAATATTTACAAACCTGCTTTATATTACTTATGTGATCAAATCACTGAAACTCAAATATACAACACTTATTTGTACCGACTTATTCTAGCAGGTTTGAACGATTGTCAATATATTTGTCCTCTTAAATTCCCGTCTTTCGGACTTTTATTTAAGCACCAGTGAGTTTATCATGTTTTCCAGAGATTAATTATTTATGAACAATAAATGAGTTCCACACTTAATCCTAGAAACAACATTGTATATTCTATCAAGCTAAAAATTTCTTAACACACAGTTTTGCACTTTTTAACACACATTGAATTATGCTTGAAATGTTAATAATTTGAGGAAGGCAGATGATTTAATTGTGTCTAGTTCTACAGATACTGCAACAGAAGGCAGGCAAATCATCCGATAATATACAAGGACAATGATGTCTAACTATGTCTAGGTTTGCAAATATTGCAATAAAAGGACAGATAGAACATCAAAATATACAAGGTCAGAGATGCCTAACTTTGTCTAGGTCTACTGATGCGTGCAATATATATAAAATAAATGACTAAAAACACCTAGTTTAAATTTATAAAAATCTAGACTAACCTACTAAATCACACACAACCGGTAGTGGACCGATCGGATGTAATATAGTGAAATGTAAGTCCGGGTGTCGACCCACAGACTCTATATACTACGTTAATTAAACTAAATTAAGACTCACTAACCAGACACAACTCCTAAATTAAAACGATTGTTTGAAGGGGTTTTTTTGCTAAAAGTAGTAAATTGCATAAAAAAATGACAAACGTAAGGAAAAGACGGATTTAAAACATAAGAGTGAAGACAAACCACCTAGGCTAGAATCATTGTTAACTTCAATTATCACTCACGTTGGACTAATGGTTATGGAACCGGGATCTAAACTTATTCACTTAAAAGCACCACTAATTAAGACCCTCAACCCTTTTCGAAATGAAACCTAAAGTGTTACTATTAAGTTATTAACACGCCGGCTAAGGGATTAAGTTTCCTCACAGTTACCTAATCAGATTATGTTTAATTGACCTAAATTAAAGACCTATCTCACGATACGGACCTTAAAGCCATTTGAACCCAACCATTTGATTTAACAAGCTAAATTGATAATTAATACTAAGACAGACTTTTCACAAAGACCTAAACCTAGCAAATCATTCAACCAAGACTTATTAACAACCTGTCACCTCACAGATATCTAGGTTAGCTATATGTTATTACCGATTTTACTAATAAAATTAAACCTATGGTTTTACTACAGGTTAACCATAAAAATCACAACACAAGTAAATGATTATAACGAACCCTATTCCGTGACATAGACCATCACCAAGAGTACGTGGATTAATAATATCAATTCCATCAATTCAATTATGTAAAACGCATCAAACGATAAAAAGATTCAAACTTTAATCAAGCATTAAACCATAAACCAAAATCAATCCAACATGAGTTCAAATATCCACAATCAATTCATCATAAAGTCTAGGTATTTTTAAACGATTAGCAACCATATTCATGAAAATAAAGACAAGTTTCAATTCAATAAATATGATAGAATAAATCAAAAGCAAAGGAACAAAGAAACCCGGAATTGTTAGATGATGATCCTTGATCCCGTACGTTTCCTTGGCTTCGTTTTCTTGACTTTGGCCTTGAAATCACCTTTCTTGAGCTCCAATTCATCCGCAAAACGAGAGTGAGAGGCTAAGATATGTTTATATAGTGATTTGGGTGAAAAAAAGTCGAAACTTTCTGCCGAAAACGCATCGTCGCGTTGCGCGACGACGAAATCCATGGGTGGCCGCGTGGGTGACGTCACCACGCCACCAACAAGCCTCCACGTCGCGTCACGCGGTGAGGATGCCTATGGTGGTCGCGCGACGTTCCGAGTTTCTTCTCATGCGCTTCATGCTTGACATTTGCGCCCCATGTAGTTTCGACTTTCGGTTTTGTTCTGTTTCGCGCTACGGTTTGCTCGTAACTCCGTTTTGAGTCCCGTTTCTTCCCACGATCTTCATTTCTCGAAATCTTTTCATTTATTCATCAACATGGGACCTACAAAACATGTTTGGATCATAGTAGATAAAATTCAAAGAAAACTATACAAAATGACTCGAAACGTAAACAAACTCTACACGGGATAAATGCATAATTTACACTATATCATCTACATATATATGGATGCAACATAAGGACAACTAGAACATCTTGGATATAATATACATGATCCTCAAACGACTTTTTTATTTCAACCATTAACAGACACAATTCATAAAACTTATATGTACATACCGTGTGTATCAAGAATATAGAGTAGTCAAATAGATGTTACATTGTTATAAGAAATGTACCTAACTAAAGTCATACTTTGTCTTTTAAATTTATCACTAAGCAACTTGTTTTATTATCAGGAGATCTAAGCCAATCAACATATCCCTCTAGAGCCTAGATATTTCAGTACCGGTCTTTTCCATGTGTCACCTTGTTGTACTCTAGTGAAATTTTATCATCTCCCATATTATGTAGCAATTTCAAGAAAAAAAAGCAATGACACAATATTTTTGATTTTTCTAATTTTTTATTGTTTTTGAACCCCCTCCCCCTAAATTTGTGTATAGAGGATTAAATTAAAATTTATGTACGAATTTATCAAAAAACAATAAAACAAAATAAAGGATTTAAATATTTTAAACCTATTTAACCAAGATTAATTATAACACAAATTACTTTAGCAGTTTTCACACATCATTAAGCGGGACTGATCAAAAGAATAAATAATGTTTATCACAGTTTAAATAGCGGCATCATAATAGACCGAAGTTTCATGAAATTTTAAATCGTAATCCAACAATTGCTAATCATCTAAGCACACTAACTTGTCAATAGTCGACATGTTTCATCTTTGTCATAAACAACTTTCCTAAGCTTTTTTATTCAGTATCCTTTTTTATGCTTTCCTCTTCCTTACAACTTGAGTTGGTTGTTTTTGTTTTCCACTGCGGGTTCTTGGTTGAAACTTCATACCTTGATCATTTTGTTTACCAGCAACGTCATCTATCACTTTCTTCTTACTCGTAGATGCTTCGTGGATGTGCTTTTCCTCAGTTGGAGCACTCATAGAGAAATATCTACCATAAAAGCATGAAATTGAGCAAGATTATCAATTTGAACTACAGACATCTTCTCTTCATCAAGTTCAGAATGAATTTGAGCAAGATTATAAATTTGGACTAAACCTTCATGATCTTCAATGCATTAAATTGATCTTCCCAGCAAAATTCATCAGCTTGAGCCATCATTCCTTGACTTGAACTAGTTCCACTAGCAACAGTTTCAGCACCTTAAGCACATACCGTGTTTTCCTCCCTATGTATCTCTTCATCAGTTAAAGGCAAAGGTGTACACTTTTGATTATACGAAGGAGATATTACTTTAAATCCTAGTCCAATACCCTTATTTGCATTGTATTTCAACCAGGTTTCAAGCATTTGCTCAAGTTTCTTACTCGAGCACTCAAATTTCTCAACATTACTTTGATTAACCTTTGGCTTCTTGCATTCTCTAGCAAAATGGCCTTTCTGATTGCAGTTTGAACACTTAAGTTTTATTGTGCTAAACTCTGTACTCCATTTTCCAGATCCTTCCCAACTAGTTTTCCTAGTTTTCTTCGCAATTTTTTTTGCACGTTACCCTGCCACAACCACTTGCCAAGTAACATCCATCTTTTCAAAATCATCAGGATGAATTTGCTCCAAAACATCCAGCTGAGTTTGATCAGCCGACATTTCCTTTTGAACATCCATGATTATGCAAACAATCTATTCGAAAACCTTCAATTTCTGAGAACCTTGTATGCTTTCCAAGAACCTTGTATGCTTTCCAAGAACCTTGTAAAAAAATTACGAGAACACCTGAATCCGAAAACTTGATCTTCCAGTAAACCTGAATCGAGAACCCTCTTTTGAACTATTTTCCTGTAAACAAAGGTATCAGCAGATTATCTTAAAGAAATAAAATATTTTGAAAAATCTTTTAACTTTTGAATTCCCAAATAACAATCCAAAATTTTTACGAACGTTCTTGGATGAATCAAACAACAGCAACTTCCAAACCTTCGAATCTTTTCAACGAATAGCTTGAACATTGATATTCGCACGAGCATTGAATGACTTCAATGGCTCTGAAACCAATTGTAAGTCCCTAATTCTTGATCTTTCTGAATATCAACTATAACAATCAGAGTGTGGAATCCTGTGATTGTTTATCAACCAATTGTAAGTCCCTAATCAACATACGCATTAAAGTATTCGTCTGGCATTGATTATCGCCGAGGATAAGAGAGAAATTAAGTTTACGTATGAATATGAATTATAACAAAAAAAACTTGTTTATTCCATATATACTTAGACTAAGATGAACTTTTACTCCACATCTAAGCCTATGCCCATTACAAAAACGCAAACTAACTCAGTCGAAAACTACAAGCCAATTCTCGAAAACTAGCAAAACAATACATAGCTATGAATCTATTAACAAACTAACTAGGACCTAACAATGAAAGGTAACACTTCGGTCACTTTGTTTGTAGCAACCCACAAATAACGACATCATTTTTAAATTGAATTAATTAACTAAATCTAGAGGTGTAAATGAGCCGAGCTACTCGCAAGCTACTTGAGATCGGATAGATAAAAAGATCGAACGAGCCGAGCTTTTTTGAGCTCGAGCTCGAGCCCGAGCCTAAGAAAAAAACTCATTAAGTTATCGAGCCCGAGCTCGAGCTTTACACTTCGGGCTCGAGCCGGCTCGCGAGCCTTATCGAGCTTTTCATTTGTATTTTTATTTATTTTATAAATATATATATATTATTATTAGTTAATATATATATATATATATATATATATATATATATATATATATAGGGGAGGGATTTTCTACAAAGGGCCAAAACTCTAAAAAGGCTAAGAAGGAATCTGGGGCGTCGGATTATGGTGTTTAACGGCCCAGATGGACGCGGTGGCATTTTTGTAATTATTTTGATGTTTTGGTTAAGCGCGAGATGGATTTGAGGGTAGCTTTGTCATTTTGCGTTTTTTAACGCCATGGTGTTTCTTAGATCCGTGTCTTTTCATGGTGTTTCTTAGCACTATCAAATGTGATCTATGTCTTGTGAATCATGGTGTTTTTTACGTTCGTAACTGATCACTAAAAACACCATGATTCAGAATGTTAATAGGTCGTTTTTTTGGCAGATCTCGTTTGGTAATGCTAAAAAACACCATGATTTAGTACTGATAGTTCAAATGTTAAAACACCATGATTCAGAAAAACAGCGTCGTCGTGCAAAAAAATGTAAAAAACACCATGATTTAGTACTGATAGTTCAAATGGTAAAACACCATGATTCAGAAGAACAGCGTCGTCGTGCAAAAAAATGTAAAAAACACCATGATTCAGAAGACCAGCGCCAAAAGCGTGAAATGACGATAAAAAAACACCATGATTTTGTACTGATAGTTCAAATGTTAAAACACCATAATTCAGAAGAACAGCGTCATCGCGTAAAAATGTAAAAAACACCATGATTCAGAAGAACAGCGCCAAGCGTGAAATGACGATAACGCCCCTCCGCGTTTTTTCTCCCTCAAGGACGCGTGTTTGTTTGTGAATGGTTCCTACACTTCTTAGAGTTTTGAGCCTTTTTAGAAAATCCCCAATCTATATATATATATATATATATATATATATATATGAGTAAACTTTGTTTTGCCTCCCTGAGGTTTACCTAAAATAACGGTTTGCATACAATAGTTTCATAATTGCGTTTTGTCTCCCTAAGGTTTACCTAAAATAACGGTTTGCATACAATAGTTTCAAAATTACGTTTTGCCTCCTTAAACTTACCAATTTGTCACCGTTTGCTATATCCAGATTAATTTCATCAAAATCAAACGTTAGTTAATCCAATGTGCCCCTCAGTGGAGTCACTTTAGTCATTTTCAAACCTTTTCTGTTTTCTCTTGCTTAAATGGGTTTTGGCTTGAAAATGACTAAAGTGCCCCTCACATGAATGGCACATGGACCAACTAACGTTTGCTTTTGATAGAATAATTTCGAATGTAGCAAACAGTGACAAATCGGTAAGTTTAGGGAGCCAAAACGCAATATTGAAACTATTGTATACTAACAATTATTTTAGGTAAACATCACGGAGGCAAAACGCAATTTTAAAACTATTATATGCAAACCGTTATTTTAGATAAAACTCAGGGAGACAAAAAGAAGTTTACTCTATATATAAATTATGATTAAAAATATAATATGTATTTTGTTGTATATAATTTTTTTTTTTTTGAATTCAATTGATAATATATTAAACATATAATTAAAAGTTTATATAAAATTAAATTTAAATAATATATATATATATAATTAAATATAAATAATTAAAAATAAAATAATAAAACATCAGACGAGCTGAGCTCGGGCTCGACTCGACTCGTTTAACCCCCCACCCCACCCCACCCCACCCACAATAACCATTTCGCCTTTGTATTGTTGCAAGCTATTATAAAATGATCTGTTGATCCTTATATAATATAGCAAAACAAAAAAAATCCTATGTGACATCTTTTCATAGTTTTTAGCTTATGTGACATTATTTGAGAGATTATCTCACAATAATGATTTTTTATTTAAAATATGTATATAAAATTTATTATAATAAAACTAATTACATATTTTTAGCCCTTTACTATAAGGGGTGTACGTGAGTCGGTTTATATTTGATATGGTTTAAAAATAAAACTTATAGATAAAGTTAATAATAACATACATTTAAAGACCTCGGTGTTTTATAAATATACATAACATTTTTATATGATTAAATCATGAAAAAAAATAATAATAAACTACATCATAAACTAAGCACTTTATTCTCTTTAATTTGAGTATAATATTGCTATACTAAAATCTAATTTTTAAAAATATATCATGTGTTCCGTTTTACCCGGTTTTGTCTCAAAACTGAATGAAACATTCATGAACATCCATAAAACATCACTTGAATTATGTTCTCGAGCGTAGCGCGAGCACTAAACTAGTTTTTAATAAGCTAAGCATTCACCACACATATTCATTCGAAGGAAATTAAAGTCGAGATTTATCATGATGGTATATTTTTTGTAATAAAACAAAACACTACATCCAATTTATTTGTGTAGAAAACGACATAAAATTTAAAAAACGTGTTAGTGACGTGTCGTCATCCGATTAGTGAAATTGGATTGTAATTATCATATATCTGTTTCGTGTATTGATTATTTTGTTTGTAAAACAAACGTATGTTACGATCACCGGAATTGAATTGAACTTCAATATCACCTCATCAAATCAAGCAGCTTTTTTTTTTCTTCTAAATTTGAGCTGGATCATGAATGAACAACCCCCTCAGCCTCAGGCTCAGGCTCAGGCTCATGAATATGGAACTTTTGAAGGCGTTGGTAACTATCCTCCACCGGCGCCGGTCATCGGTTACCCTCCTGGTGGCACTTCAGTCAACACTTACGTCCATGGTTATCACACTGTTACAGGTATCTCTATTTCTACTTTATCACATCAATGTGGATGTTTATCACTCATTACATTTTCTCACCTACCTAGGGTTTATGACTTTATTCTACTTTTCACTATTTGTTGCCTTTTTTCTGCTAATTGTTCGTTTTCATCTTCAAATCTTTGCTTTTTTGTGCTAGTTTGCTTGTATGTAAGATGAGTATAACAAGTGTAGGGTTGGTATCCATTGGCTAAAGGAAACTTCATATGATAAAAAAGATAACATAACAAGTGCTGAATCTGAATCATTAAGTGATGAATCATTAAGGAGCTGTTTGTTTCACCTTTTAATGGTTCAGTTCAGTGCTTAATCATTCAGATTCAGCATTCAGCGCGTTTGTTTCGTAAAAAAAGAGCCTTTGAATGGTTCGGTTAAGTGCTGAATGGTTAAGAGATTGAAAGATGTTGAATGAAACTGAATGGAACATATACCAAACTTAACACATCACCTGAATTTCTACCCCAATATCCCTTTCATTGATAGAGCCTCTTAATGGTTCAGACCTCTTAACCATTAAGAGACTCTATCGATATGAGGGAGGTTGGGGTAGAAGTACAGATGAGAGTAACGTTGGTACATACTTCATTCAGTACTGAACTGAACCATTAAGCGGCTCGTTTTTAATGAGACAAACGCTCTTAATTTTGAATGATTCAGCACTGAACTGAATAACTCAGAAGTGAAACAAACAACACCTTAATTTTGTTATTAACCTACTTTGTGCTAGTAAGCATCATTTATCGTTGTATGTTAAACAAGCTGAGGATTTGGACTATGAATTCAAAACTTGTTGGGTTTTTATAGTATAAAAGATATTACAAAATCATACCCATGTTTGTGAACAAGGGCATATCAGCATATGTAGTTTGTTGCCTTAGATTCATTTAGGTTTAATCCTTTTCCGTTGTATAATAAGGTTTAAAAAATCTTTGTTGGATTTATAAGAAGTTTTACATTTTGGTATGGTGTTGTAGGTTATGCAATTGCAGAAGGAAGACCTGTAAGAGAGAGGCGTCTATCATGTTGTGGTATCGGTATAGGGTGGTTCTTGTAAGTGTTTATCTTCTTACATGATTGCTCTTAAGGTTTGTAACTTATATGAACAGATTTATGTTCATGGTTTATAAAGGTTCATTATTGGTTTCTTCCTGGCTGCTATTCCCTGGTATGTTGGAGCATTCATTCTAATATGTGCCAGATATAATCACCGGGAGAAACCTGGATATATCGCGTGCCTAATTGCTGTAAGATTTTCCCACTTCTCATGTCCTTATGTTCATTCTAAAGTTTAAAGATTGATAACGAATAATGTGTAATTGACTAATTCTTTTTTGCGTATCAAAGGCTATTCTTGGAACAATTGCTGTGATTTTTTGTGTTACGAGTGATGAATGGGACTGGGAATGGGACTAATGACAGCTAGTCCATGGGAGCTGTAAACAGTTAAGAAGTGGATTGATGCATATATTGAATGGTGGTATAAGTTTCTGCTGTTAAATCAGTTTCAGTTTATCGTTCTCGATTATTATTTTATAATTTTTATAATTCGCAGTATATAACTAGCAGGATGATTATAATTGTTGGATGAATGTATAAATCTGTCTCAATCTAGAAACAAGGTTTCTCAAACCATATTTCCTTCCTTTCTTGGTAAGTTGTTTTTCGTTCATTTATTGATCATTTCTAATCTTGGCATGTTTTGTTTAAGTAATATAGAGCCGAAAACAAGGAACATCGAGGATCAACCCACATATATGTCAATTTAAATAAAAAACCATCGATGTTACACATTTCAAAAAGACAATCAGCTTCTATGCTAAATTCTTCATAAATCTTCAAAAATAGATTTTAAGATATTCGTGTTCAGTCTATGGGTTCATCTGTAAACTGTTGATAAAACCAAATAAAAACTTATCTAGCTTCTTCCATAGTTCCATGTCAATCGTCTACGGATACTGGCATCCTCCATAACCTGCAAAATAATATGCCATGGACTAGAGGTAAAAACAGATAATTTTCTAAGGCGGGTCGTAACTTTTAGGCAGATCTACAAACACTTGTATCTAAGTTATAAAACAATTTAGGAGGTTGATTGGAGCAGAAGTAGACTTTGATGACTTTTAACCCGTTTGACCTATTCCCGCTGGGTATTTTTTTTTTTTCTGTCCGACCCGTTTGAAATAAAACATAACATGATCGCTTACTTGGATCACTGACTGTAAGAAGACCAGAGCTTTTGAAATCACAGTTCCAAGTGTTTCTTCCTTTTGACTGGAAATACAAGTTCATGGCTACGGAGGCATGGTTGATTGCGTTATCTGGTGAATAGCAAGCACCACCTTTTTGAAGACGACCGCAGTCCACTTGTGAGCATGCAAAGTTAATATTTTCAAGAAGAGTCGCCTGGCTCGATGAGGGTTTAGCCACACACCAAGTTTTCTGCAACCACCCCATGATAGAAAAAACGGCTAACTTTAGTTACATGTTACACTGTCTAGAGTCTAAACTTAGATTGATGACAACGAAAATGCATCAAGATTGTTGTTAGTTTGCCATTTTTGGTTGTTAGTATTAGAACACATTGTTTTAGTTTTACCTGTGCATGAACCAATCTCAGAGTCCCAACTGCAGAATAAGAAGATTCAATATCAGAATTTAAAAACTGCGAAAACTGCTCAAATTAAAACAAATCGGCCGATTTAAGATTGAAACTTAGAACCGGACGTATAACATCTTTGGAATAGATTCATATGTATATGTAGTTGTAGTATAATCATGAACCTGTCTGTATTATTTATAAAAAACATAGGTATATTGGTATTAAAACGTTCCAAATATCAAATTGGCTAGTAATGGTTCCAACTTTTATCAGCAACCAACAGTTCATTGTTAATTTTTTTAACAACGTTAAGTTTGTTTCAAATTCAAGATCGATGTTTTAGGGCTTTTGATCGGAAGATGAATACGAGTCGATTGATGTAAAAGTTTTCTCGAAACGGCGCTACGGACAACAAAATTTTTACATATGTTGAAGCATTGTTAGGTTTAAAAACCCGATTAAAGCACCGTTTTTCTTCGTGTAGAGTGCTGTTCCGAGTTAACTTTTACGTATTCTCCTTCCGGTCAAAAGCCCTAGAATGTTGATTTGGAATTCGAAAGAAATGTAACGTCGTTAAAAAAATTTTAACGACGGTTTGTTGGTTGCCAACGTGATAAAATTTGGGACCGTTACCAGCTAATTCAATAGTTAGAACAAGTAAAAACCAAAAGATGATAGTTTAAGCCGAATTGTTAAACCACCACAAACAGAAAAAACCTGGCAGTAGTGGGCATAGTGGCAAGAAGGTAAAATAATCACCTGAAAAGAAGGACAACAAGATGAGGGAAACATAAACAGATAATTTCCCAGCCATTGATGATATTTAATCTTCTGGTATGTGAGGAAGCAACAGTGGTATTTAATAGAAGTTTTGAGGACAAAGAAAAAGTATTTACTGATTTCAATTACTTGGCTTTACAGCTCAGTTTGGCCTGCATCTTATTCCCTTCATATGCATGAATATTTGTACCTTATATATGTGTGTAGTTAATTATGACAATAATATATAAGTAATTAGTCTTGAAGAGAGAAATATTGGAATGAGATTGAGATCCAACGTTGGATTTCATGCACTTTAAAAAGAGAAAAAGAGATTGAGGTGCTTTAGGTCATGTGAGCAAGGAAGCTTCTCCATCAAACTTTCACACATTACATTTTTATTTTATTTAAAAAAATAAACCGTTTGATCAATGTGTTTTGATATCATTAACAGTTTCAGTCTCACGTTAACAGTTTTGGTTCTTACGATTTTACTTTTAACAGAAATGGTCCCGGACACTAACTCCATCCAATTTTTCGTTAAATATCTCCCACGCGTCCTGCATTTGAGGGGTAAAAATGTCATTTCCCTCCCTCTTTTATCTAGGTCCTCATGTAAGTTAATATTTTATTCAGTCGCATGTAAAAAAGAATGGGATACATGATATTTTTATCTCGCATGTGACTAAGAATTAACGAAAAATTGGATGGAGTTAGTGTTCGAGACAATTTATGTTAGAAAATAAAATCACAAGGATCAAAACAGATAAGGTGAAACTGAAACTGTTAATGATATCAAAACACTAAGACCAAAACTGAAGTTTACTCTATTTTAAAAGGTTAAAAACAATATCTAATATAATAAATCATGGTTTTTAGGACGGCAAAATTGAAAGGAGGAAATATTTTTTGAGTGGGAAAATTTTTTAAAACTAAATTTATTGTATTCTATAATCAAAATTAATTTTAAAACAATGTCAAATCAATTTCTCTATATTTTAGAAATAAATAATATTTTAGGTTTAAAATCAATGTAAAATTGAATAACTGAATGTGAACGAGTGATTTTAAATCGTAACACTTTCCAATATTGATTTAGATTGTTGCATCTCATTTTCAATTTTGATTTCTATATTTAATATAAGGGTTATTGGATTTTAATAATCCGAACTTTTGTATATTGGCCGATATTAATCCCAACTTAAAAAATTGCCTGTGTCAATCCCAACTTGTAACTTATTTTCCTACAATGATCCTCCATTAAAGTTAACTTAACACCGTTAATCTTTTTTCGAATTTTTGACCGAGGCTTTAGGGCTTTTGATCGGGAGGACGATACGAGTCTAATCATGTAAAACTTAACTTGAGTCGATGCTCCAAACGAAGAAATTTTAACATGCGATTTAAGCACCATTAAGTTTATAGACCCGATTGAAGGTCGTTTGGTTATTTGGAGGGTCGGCTCAAGGTAATTTTTACATGAATAGACTCCTATCGTCCTTCTGATCAATAGCCCTAAAGCCTCGGTAAAAAATACGAAAAAAATTTAACGGTGTTAAGTTAATCTTAACGGAGGATCATTGTTGGAAAATAAGTTACAAGTTGGGATCGACACAGGCAATTTTTAAAGTTGGGATTAATATCGGCCAATATACAAAAGTTCGGATTATTAAAATCCAATAACCCTTAATATAACGTTTGATTACTTAACACATGTGTCACACGGGTATTAAACCTACTTATTATTCTAAAAAAAACTAAAGATTATATTAAAATGTTACATCTATTTCGGTTCAGAGTTTGTGCTTACTAAAAATCCTTTTGGAGTTTGTGTTTACCAAAATCTTGTGTGTATAGAATTACCCTTACGATAAACTTAGTAAATCTCATTAAGTTGTTTTACTATCATCAACCTTGTTTTACTAATATTGGATAGCTAGATGTCATAATTATTCGGTTCAGATCGAATAATGTAAGACGTTGTCACTAAAAAACACACGATAAACTTAGCAAGACACAAACACATGCCTGAACCAGAATTTTTAAACTGGAGGGTCATATGAAAGTATTTTTATATTCGTTAACGTACAAAAAAGTTATTTATTAACCAATTTATCTAGGTACATATGGATTTAAATAATGGTAAAATTGTTACATTTTTAACTGTTTCAAAAGCATATTATGTCGTTTCACTACTTATGTTTTTTCAATTTCATTAACAAAGATATTTTGTTAATAAAATCTATACGTTCTAATAAAAAAGGTATTATAAGACACTTGTCATTCATTAGAGCCACTTAAATAATAGTTTTCCCGTTTAAATTTTTTATAACAGTTTTATTAGATGAAGATTTCCATTTCATAAGTAAATAATTTTTTAATTATTTCATACTTAACAAGGTAATAAAATAAACATTTTTTTTAAAAATATGTTACAGTTTTGATTTGATTTATTTTAAAAATATGTATATTCTAATAAAAGAGGGTTTTATAGTACATTTGTCATTCATTAAAGCCATTTAAATAATAGTTTTCCCGCTTAAACTTTTTATAACAGTTTTATTAGATGAAGATTTCCATTCCATAAGTAAATAATTTTTTAATTATTTCATACTTAACAAGGTAATAAATGAAACATTTTTTTCTAAAAATATGTTACGGTTTTGAATTGATTTATTTTAAAAATATATACCTTCTAATAAAAGAAGGTTTTATAGAACACTTGTCATTCATTAGAGTTACTTAAATAATAGTTTTACCGCTTAAACTTTTTATAACAGTTTTATTAGATGAAGATTTCCATTCCATAAGTAAATAATTTTTTAATTATTTCATACTTAACAAGGTAAAAAAATAAACATTTTTTCTAAAAATATGTTACGGTTTTTAATTGATTTATTTTAAAAATATATACCTTCTAATAAAAGAGGGTTTTATAGGACACTTGTCATTCATTAGAGCCACTTAAATAATAGTTTTCCCGCTTAAAATTTTTATAACAGTTTTATTAGATGAAGATTTCTATTTCATAAGTAAATAATTTTTTAATTATTTCATACTTAACAAGGTAATAAAATAAACATTTTTTCTAAAAATATGTTACGGTTTTGAATTGATTTATTTTAAAAATATATAATTTATACAACGTTTTGAATTCATTTTCTTCCTTAATCACTGTTTTTTCATAATGTTATTTAAAATCGAACAAATTACATTTAATTTTTTCAAAAATATTCAACATTGCAAAATGTAAATTTTTGATTACTTCGTCTACATTGATAAGTCAAAATCTTGACGAGATCTTTGCCAAATATAAGCACGTCTATTGTTCACAGAATATGATTTTTAATGTTGTGTGTAGTTCGTTTTTTAGCTTTAACAAACATTTATTTAACGTAATAATATGTACCTTATTTTCAAATGTTTCTTTTTTCTAAAGGGAAAGTGTCATGGAAAATATTAAACTTTATGTTTTGTTCCAATTTGGTCAGTTAAACTTTGTTTATTCAGTTAGATAACTTAAGTTTAAAATGTGTTCTAATTCTAGGTAATTAACTTTATACTAAGTAAACATTGATTTTTAGGTGATTTTGGGACATGTCATGTGTTTTTTCTACCATCAATTATATTTCAGAGTTTTTATGAGACATGTTTTTTTTACCATCAAATTTTTTAGGATCCATTTTGTGAATTTGGACCCATTTTTTCTACCATCATTTTTTTAAAAACAATTCAAAGATTTTTTTATTATTAAACTTTTTTTGCATATTCTAAAAAATGTTACTTTTTAGACTTTTTTACAAATTTATGAAAAATTTTGCAGTTTTTTAATCTTTAAAAAGTTTTGGTTTAAATTAAATGGTACAAGGCTTCACCAGCTCTCTTGAGAGATGGTGCTGGGAAAGTAGAAATAATTTTTTCTAGAGTTGTCACTCGTCAAGTTAATGTTTACCTATTTTAAAAGTTAATTACCTAAGATTGAAACACGTTCTTAAAAAGTTAAGTTATCTAATTAAAACAAAAAAAAAAATTTTGAGTGACCTAATTAAACAAAATGAAACTTAGTTAGTTTTATTTGTTTTTCATGTACTTATCCGTGTAACACACGGGCTTAAAACTAGTAATAAGTTAATATATAAATCAATTTTCAATTAGAATACACAAATTTATTATCGACTGAAATTTATACTATAAATAAGTATATGACAATTATTGAGGCTTCTTCATTATTACGTATATAACGAAGACTTATTACAACCTTCCTTACGAATTAAGTTGATCGGAGTTGAATAGTAATTAACTAAATTTGTACTATTAATAATTTTAGAGTAAAAGTTTGTATTCGGTTGTTCAATTAAAATTTCAATTAACAATAAAAACTAAAATGAAGGAAATAAAAACTCAAATGAAAAAAAAAATTGTTGATCAGTTAACAACTTGAAAAAATATTAAAACATTAGTAAAGAAAAAGTGGGATATGAGTAAAAAAAATAAATAAAGCTGTAAAAGTAAAACAATAAATATTATTAAATCTATCTATTTTAATAATTAAGTAACTCATTCACATGTCATCATTTTAACTATTCCACATAGGATTTTGCTTAGGTGTCATGTTCTAAATTAACTTGATGGAGAATTTTTATACGGGTCATGGTATACTTCATATTCGAAATAACCCGATATGTTTAAATTAAAAATTCAAAAATTATCATCAATTATCTCATAACCTCATATGTTCAAATACAAAATTTACCAATTATCATGATCGATATCTTAATCCGATATGTACCAATTATCATGAATTATCTCTTAACGTGATATGTTCAAATAAAAAACTTATCAATTATTATGATCTATCCTAACCCGATATGTTCAAATTAAAGTTTTACCACCCTAACTCGATATGTTCAAATAAAAAAATTAACAATTATCATGAATTATCTCCTAACCTGATATGTTCAAATAAAAATTTACCAACTATTATAAATCATATCCATTATTATAACATATGATTTTTGATATGAATATATTTGTAAATATCCAAATTGATTTAATAAAAGATATGTTAAAAATAAATTTGATATCTAAATTAAGTTAAACCTATAAAACTAAAATCCGTGTAATACACGAGTACTAATCTAGCTAGTAATCTAGTAATCTAGTAAGTAATATATAAGTGCCATCATTATCCATCTTCTTTCTTCTTCTTAGTTCTTCCCAAGCCCACATACCTAAACTTAAGAAGTTAAGAGCATTATAACTCCATAGCTCTACCAAAAAACAAATAATTAGACATCACCACTCTTTTTCTTTTTCTTTTCATGGTTTAATAATTAACAATGGTGTCGATAGTTTAAAAAGACCGGTGTCAATCGAATTTTTGATATATACTTTACACTACTAACAAAAAAAATATTGATGTCACCCGACATCAATCTCTAAACTCTAGATCCGCCCTTGTTGGAAGTACTTACCGCTTTGTCTTTTATTAAAGTTGGTGGTGATCACACTTGTTCTCTTTACATGTTAATGAGATTTATAAAAGAGTACGTGTTCACAATATCTATCTACTAATTCAAAGTTTTAGGGGGACAATTGTTTTATGTGAAATATTTGTTATATAATAAGAAGCTTAGGAGGGAAATTACCATGTATTAATGGAGTCAAAAGTATAGAAGATGAATGTATTAGTCAAAAGTATAGAAGATGAATGTATTACCAAGAGCTGTCTAACATATCCTTAGGTTCGATACTCGGATTTACCTGGCTATACTGTGCACAACCAGTACACTTGATGTTTGTGTGAAGTAGAGTTGGATATTTTTAATCTTTTTAAAACCTGAATCTGTGAACTATTATTAAAATATATATACATTTTCACACATCAAACATCCTTTGTTATTGTAGTTATTGCTTTCTCTTGGTGGTTTCCGAGTATCGTCCTTCCAGAATAGATTTTGATTCTAATTGTTATTCATGGGTCTCGCTCCCCACCTTTTTCATCATTGGTCTTCATGATAGGAGATTTTGGAAATTGCCTTTAACTGTGGTCGATCAAACCTTCAGCAACATCGATGGCGGTTGACAAGTCTTGGACATTCCGACGTTCCAATTCGGTCTTGGCCCAAGTTTGCAAGCCATCGATGAAGTAAATGAGAGAGTCCTTGGGAAACAAATCCAGAATTTCAAGCACAAGGGTAGTGAAATCTTTAGATTATGAAGCCTTATCATTGCTTTGTGTTATGCATTTCCGGATAAAATTGCTTCTTGATTTCTTTAATGAAATCAGCCTAAGTCTTTATGGTGCACGTACCTTGGTCCATTTTCTTGTGTTTGTGTTGCCACCATAAAGCTGTGGTGTCTTTTAAATAAAAAGTCACCGTTTTTGATCTTCTTAGCGTCATCGACAATGTAGACTGCCTAGAAGTATTGTTCCATCTCCCAAAGAAAGTCGTCAACATCCCTTGCCTCTCGCTTGCCCATAAACGAAGATGGTTTGGGAATGTTGACCTTCAATGAGGTATGCATGATGTTGTTGCCCCCGGATGCCAATGCACGCTTGCAAATGTTCAACTCAGTTTGCAAGTCCTTGATCTCTCTTTCGTGCTTATCTTTCATGTGACCTAGCTCCTTCATGAATGCCTCTTCAATCTCCTTCTTTATGACGGAGAGAGCGAGTTTCAAATCGTTTCTCATATCGAGGAAGTCATTGCCTAATGCATCCACTTGTTATAGTGAATCGTAGATGTAGGTTTTGAACATGTCGAACTCGGCTCTGAATTCTACCATCCCGTTCTTGCGTGCCAACATCTTTAATTCGTTTGTCCAAGTTAGACATCAAGTCTTTGGACATACCTCGTGTCTTTTTGTCGACTTTGTGAGTCTCGTGCCGAACACGGTACTCGTCTCTGCCGACGCATGTGTCTCCAAGTTTCCCGTCTCTGATGCCATCCCAATGAATCGTCGCTCTGATACCACTTGTCACAGACTTATCTTCTCCAAGTCGCGCACAGCACTTAGTGTCACACCCCGACCGATGGTGGAATCATAGAGGCGGACAAAAGTGAATGATTGTTCATAGCTCATGATACTCAAAATAGTTTAAATATTATTAAAATCCAATTATCCAAACAAGACTAAACAACTAATCCAAATGAAACAAACAATAATTTTGACAGAAACAACTGAAAAAGCCAACTTTATTTTATTTAATTAACTAGGTCCAAATCCCTAGTCGTGTGGCATCTCAAAGTCTCCTAACTTGCTTTCCTGAAATCATGTGAAAAATAACTGGTCAGCTAACGAATTAGTTGGTGAGTAGACATAAGTTTGAAATACATATAAGTATAATGATAAAAATTCAATTCATGTCGTTATGTTAGAACTTATAAATGCAAATATGTACATACAAGATAACAACGCATAATCAAACCTTGAACAAATGATAAAGGGTGTACACATGATAATGATACTCAGTTATAATCACCCAAGAATCAGGGGATGGGTCCTTTGACCAATAGATCTACCATTAGTAATTGTCGGTTTCTACAAATTAATGATTACACTTGCACAAAAATTGCTATCAAGCTATGAACACATAATTTGCAAGTAATGACATAACATGAATTGTTTTAATGATAACATGAAATAGCTGATAAACTGAAATCTGATTAAATAGGTCACATGATATCACCCCAAATTGAAAACAAGAAAAGGGGCTATGAATACTCACCTGATAACTGATCGATGAAATGAATAAAAGTAAAACTTGAAAAAGACACCGAGAATCTCCTTAAGGATCACCTAAGGAATGCCGGCCTATGTTAAAATGATAACTTAAGATGATTCGGTAATCTAGGGTTCTAACTAGAACTTGGGTTTAAGTAAATTAATTAGTTAAATAAGAAAAGAGGATAGTCCACTAGTATTAGAGAATGATTAAATAACTGATATACTAATTAAATTGTATATAACGTTTAATTCCTTATGAAAATAATTAAAATTATTATATTAGTAAATGACATATCGGATAAAACTAACCAATTATTTATTAATTTATAAAAATTAACCCTTTAAATCATATCATTAGTATATGACACCATTAATAAAAAATGGTCTAATCACAAATCTCAAGGCTATCAACTACAAAAAATAAATAAATTAGTTTACTTGGACTTTTATATTTCTATAAAATCTAATATTACCATAAAATCTGATATTACCATTATTATGTGGCTAATGTTTAACTCAAAGTCTTCTCATAAAAAAAGAATTTATAATCTTAAGTATTTAGAAGTAATTCTATATGTATTAATATATATAGTCTTGTATAAAATATTACATAAAATAATTTATAAAACACTTTACCAAGTTCTAATAATTTATGAAAAGTACTTGTTTGAATTACTGAAAACTTTGAAAAATATTAAAACACACGTCCAGGGACTCGAACCCTAGACCTTCTGCACCAATGAAAGAAACATAACCCATCAGACCAACTTGACTTTTGTTGATATAATTAGAAACGAAATTATTATAACAATTAGTTCATTAAACCCAACTTCCTATATGAACCCCAAAATAAAAATCACCAAAATCAAATACTGAATCTATTCTGTTATTGAAATCAAATACCACCATGATAATCAGAGTAAAATCACGAGTAGAAAGAGGTATTTGATTACCTGATTTGATGTTGGATCGATTATGGCAATAAGAAAAGAAGAAGAATAGTTGTTAACGAACAAATCTGATTTAGGAGATGATGATTAGAAAATTTGATGATCCAGATTCACTTCAAGATGTAAAACGAATAAAAACCCCAATGCCATTGATAATAAAAACAACCCAAAAGGGGTGTTCGAGTAGTGACGGAATGATGAAGAAGACGATGATCAATTGCAAATGAGTGTAGGTGCTGAGATGAAATTGGAGCTTTAGAAAGGTATAGTGAAGTCGTATGAGTGTTTTTGATAGAATTATATTAGATTGAATGAGACTAACAGGAGGTAACGAGTTTGAGTTCTATTCGGTTATAAGATGTCACACCCCGACCAATTAAACAAATAAAAGGTGGATAATCGTCGAGACGTGAGTGTTAGAGATTGCTCATAGCCACATGACGCTACAGATTAGAGTTTTAAATAAGCATGCATCACCAAATTAAATATTACAATTTGTCCATAATTTTGGCAAATTAGAAATGACATAGCTAATAATTGTTCATTGATTTAAAATTTAGCTAGGTCCAAAAGCCTATGGTGATCATGATCCAAAGCTAGCCTTAAACGTTGGTATTCCCTGAAACATGTTAGAAAATAATGTCAACATAAAAATGTTGGTGAGTTCACATAGTTAAATACATAGTTAATAGTTTATAGATCACAATGGTAAGCGATTCCATGTCCACAAAGGTTAGTGCAAATATGTAACAACAAGTACGGTCTCAAGTGTACAATCAAGCCTCAACAATATAAAAACATAGTATATGATCAGCTAAGTAAAATTTGGTTCCTTCAGTGAATTAGAATGCGTCATTGAAGAGCCGAACTTAGCATCGGCTTTAGCACCAAAAGGTTTGTCAGGCCCTTAGATCTAAGACGTCGCTGGGCTAGCAATAGTTAATGATTGTATCGATCATAAAATAGAACACCACACGTATACATAAAGCACAACCAAGACATAAATAGAAGCACATGGTTAATAAATAGATTTAGTGCATGTGGTGTATTTGAATAATATAACATGTTTCACTCCAAAAGTGTATAAATATAAAAAGGGGTATGTAAACTCACATTAATCAGCTCCAAAATCTACTCAAGAAAATATACGGTGGAAGCCGGAAATAACTCTCGGTAGCTTATCCTATTAATCGAACATAATGATTTTAGTCCATATGTGGTTTCGAGATCGTACGAGTCAAATTTTTACTTTTAGTTGGTTTGTGAAATAGTTATGAACGTTGGTATATTTATAAAGTTTTCATAAAAAAAGATAAAATGTTATTTATTTGTAAATAACCTACCTTTAAAGATTGTTGTCATTACAAGTCGTTTACTTGATTTTTTTACAAATACGTACGGTATGATGTTTAAGTGGATTTTTAGTTTTTAAATAGTAGACGAAACAAGTTTATGTGTCTAATTTTATATAAATGATACTTACAAGGGATAAAAATGAGTATTTTTGGTTAAGTGTACATTCACAAGATTTTTATAAAAAAAATATATATATACATGTTTCGTTACTTGGTTTTATAAAGTTTTTAGAGTTAATATTTGTTTATGAAAACTTTTGGGTTTTTAAGACATAAAAATGACAAAAATATAATTTTTGCATGTTTAGTGGGTAGTTTGAACACTTAAAAATGTGAGTTAGAGGTCAAAATACAAAATAAACAAAAAAAACGGGTTCTAAGACTCGAACCAGTGACCTTCCGTGTATTAGCATATGCACCCAGCCACTTGAGCTGGGTGACTAACCCATCATATACCTGGAACTTAAATATTTTATCCTTTGGTTGTTTTGAAAATATAAAGCATTAATATGGTTTTTAAATAAAAAGGTGGGGGTATGCCTGGCCGTGACTCGAACCCGTGACCTCTATGAAGTTTTGTAATGCACCCAACCACTTGAGCTGGGTGACTTTTAATTCTTTTAACACCTCTTAGCAGATTCGAAAATTTTCCCATAAACTCATATGAACCCTAGTTCCTTCACATCCCAAATTGAATTCGTTTTCATAGTTTTTGACAAAATTAATGTTAGGGCTTTTAATCCACATCCAAAAACGAGTTCAATGGTGTAAGAAACTTACAAAATGGTGTGGGTTAGATACATGTTCGAGTGATGAACGGGTCGGCCTCTTTGAGCCTTTGATGCGAGAATTTTACTTCGTTTTTGCGATTTCTGGGTATGAGGTTTTGTTCTCGGTATGTTTGTGAGTGTGTGTGTGTGTTTAATTGAAAAATGGTAGGTCTAGATATGGTTTTGGTCTTGGTTTTGAGTTCGGCCGAAATGAAGAAAAGAGAATGGTGAAGATGGGTCTGATTAAACACGTTATTACCCGAAATGGGTCTGATTTTCGGCTGAATTTTGGTTGGGAAAATCGAGTATGGTGAAGATGGGTGGGTATTGCTACTGTTGCGTGAAAGGGAGGAAGGAGGAGAAGATGGTTTGGCTATTTGACTTGAGTGTTAACAAGCATTATTATTCTGATTATGGTCCCCCATCTTTGCATGTTTCTTCTTTTTTTGTTTTATTTTGGTTGTTAACAAACATTATTATTATTACCTTGATAAATTTTGTTTTAGTTATTGCTATTATTATTATTGTTAGTGTTTTTCACTTGCTAAATTATTTATAAAATAAGTCTCATAAACTTTAAGTATTCGATATTATAATTAAAAGCAAATTTCGTAAATGTTACATAAGATGGGTTTAAACTTACTGAATTTTCGCACGAGATGTTAATTCGACTTAATCTTCCGGTGTTAACAGATTATAGGAGTGTTGTGGTTGATAAAATTAAATCTGTATGAATGATTTCACCGGGTTTCAATTTAAAACCGCCGAGATGGGTGGGTTTTGGTTAGTGATTAAACAATTAAGAACACATCTAGTAGATAGATTTGGATTCAAAACTTGATGGCAATCGGGTAGGAGTCGTTTAATTTTAAAATAAACTCACATTTTGACCTTGCCGGAGTCGTCAGAGACTCACCGGCAGTTCTGCCGGAAAACCGGGGTGAAGTGGGGTGGGGGTTTGGTTTAGAAACTATTACAGTGTACCCCCTGTAGTTTGGTTAAATTTTTATTTTATTAATGAAGGTTTTGGTTCAAGTTTCACTAATTACCTAACCAGCCCTATAAGTTAGTTTTGTTATTTAACTAGTTAACTTGACTAATCATACTAACTTTGCAAACTTTATAAAACTCTATAACTTTTATAAAATTAGTTATCTTATGTTTAATCTACTTACCTTTATAAATTTCCGCAATTTAGATGGTAACCTTCGTAAAACTTTATTAATTATATAAAATTCGTTTTATACCATTACTTTAGTTTCTTTTGTTAAATCAGTTATTATTTTTATAACAATAAGTACATTAACTAATGATTTGTTGAAATAATTTAGATTAAACATAATCAAATAATGAGTCGTTTTTCTCTCGATAATTTAGGGAAAGTTTTGGACTACCCAACCGAGTTTGGGTTTGGATAAAAAATAGGGGCAGATGCTACACTTAGATATGTTCTAAGTCAGCTTTTTACTCTCGATGAGATTGTTTACGCATCGGAAGTCTTTTAAAGGGAACGATGGATTTGTAGGAGACAAGTAAATTGCTTGTATTGCTAGAACAATTACAATATAAGAAGTATGCATGTATTACTTGATAACACTTACAAGTACACAAGTGAGTGAAGTATGCTGGCTTGCAAATGATCCTACCTCACCTATTTATACTACTTTGAAGCTAATCTAGATGCTTCTAATCTAGATTAATCTATAAAAAATATCTAAGATATTATCTAGCTAATCTAGATACTTCCTTGATGATATTTTGGCTGATCTTTCAAGCTTTCTCTAGAGTGTTCTATGGCCTTTCAAGGCTGATTTTCATGGTCCATCAAGAGGACATTTTTCCAGCCATGTTCTAGCCTTGTCTTAAGTCTTCTAGCACCTTCTGGGGGCTGAACCAAATGTGAATTTTGGTGCAATGTTTTCTTGCACATTCTGGCAGCTTCTATGGCTTATGAGGGCCGATCTAAAACCCTTTCATGGGGCCAAATTAGTCCTGAGAGTTGTATGTTGATCAGGGTACTTCCGGGCAGCCATTGATGCTTCCAAATGTTGTCGGAACCATCCGAATTGCAAAAACTTTGATTTGAAAATAGGCGGTTCGTGACAATATGTAGGCATTGTTTGTGACTATTGCTAAAATATATAAATACAAGATTTAAAATGGCTGTTGCTATATACTTTTCTTTTCATTTTTTTTGCTTGTTATACATCCTTCCTACAGTTTTTATAAATACAATTTCAACAAAAATATATTTTTATCTAAAACTAAGATTATATTTCTTATAATGTTGCATTACACTATTGAAATTAGTTGCTGATATCAATTATGGGTGTTCAAACAAATCGAAAACCCAAAACCCGAGACATTTGGGATGGGTCTGGGGTCGGGTCCATGGGTATAGGGTCGGGCCTGGGACTTAAGAAAAAAACTTTCGCGGGCCTGGGTCAGGTCTGGGATACCTGCTAGACCCTATTACCCGACCCGATTACCCGATAACACAGACTCGTAGACCTGCTAGCATACCCAAAAAAAATTTAATATTTTTCATATATATGTTTAATTGTTTTTTATATTATGTAAATTAAAATATATATGTTTCCTGTAATCCATTCACGTTTTTAACTTTTAAGCCTTGACCAAACGTCTAAACCATTATTTTCTAGTAAGATTTTGTGAATTCTCAAGCACATTTGGACATTGTGAATTTATGATATAATGATAATTTGAAGTATCCTTTTAATTATATAGTATGATGTATTTTATAAAACTATCGACGAGCAAACTCAACGAGCATACCCAACGGGTAAGTTTTATGTGATAAACGGGTAAACCCGAGTATCCACGAGTAGACCCGAAACCCGACGGGTAAAAACCCGACATAGACCCGACGGGTTTTGGGTCGGGTCTGGGACACCCATTTCTAATCGAGTCTGGGGTTGGGATTACTTAGACCCGTCTCGGACACGACCCATTGCCATCCCTACCAAGAGTTATATGTTGATCAGGGTACTTCCGGGCAGCCAATGATGCTTCCAAATGTTGCCGGAACCATCTGGATTGCGAGAACTTTGATTTGAAAATAGGCGGGTCGTGACAATATGTAGGCATTGTTAGTGACTATTGCTAAAATATATAAATACAAGATTTAAAATGGTTGTTGCTATATACTTTTCTTTTCAATTTTTTCCTACAGTTTTTATAAAATACAATTTCAACAAAAATATATTTTTATCTTAAACTAAGATTATATTTCTTATAATGTTGCATTACACTATTGAAATTAGTTGCTGATATCAATTATGGGTGTTCAAACAAATCGAAAACCAAAAATAATCGAAATGAATCGTATCCGTAACCGAAAAAACAAACCAAATTGCAAATTTGGTTTTTGGTTCGGTTACTAACGTATCCGAACTGTGAGTTAAGTTTTAGGTTACAGAAAATATAATTTATTCGATTCGGACCAAATAAACATACTAAAGTGGTAGAATTCAGTTCGGTTTGACGAAAAATGTTTTCCATAACCTAATAAACTTATGGGTTATTGGATTATAATACTCCGAACTATGACCTATTGGCCGCTGCCACTCCCAAGTAAAGCCCTCACTATCACCACTCTCAACTTAACATCATACTTGTGGTGTCACCCCCGTCAAAAATGTTTTCCATAACCTAATAACCCTAAACTTATAAAGCAGTTGAATTCGGTTAGATTAGGCAAAAAAAAAAAGAGTTCACGGAAGAATAAAAAAATTTTATAAACGAATAAACCAAACCAAACAAACACGTTAACCGAACTTAAATATTAATATCACACATTTTCTATATATGCATATTATTAACTAGATTATACCCCGTGTGTTACACGAGTTGAATAACTAAAATATTTAATTATTATCAAACATAATAAACAAAGAAATCATATGACGAGTATTACACTATAATTCATTACTATCTTGGGTACGTTCTCTAACACCAACGAAAACAAAACCCATATAGGAAAAATTAGAAGACAAATTACGGATTCACAAGCAGAAAATCTAATTAAAATCGTACAAATTGATGACAACTTGTTCTGATATAAGCCATGAGCTTTGGTATAGAGATAAGAAACCGATAAACTAATGTAGCAGACAAAAACAATGTTTAAATAGTATTTAATACAAAAATCAATGCTTTGGAATATTATTGATATATATTTTAGTAATTGATACTTTTACTTTTGTAAGAATATGATAATTATATTTGTAATTGATAGAGAAATATATTACTAATATGGTAATTATTTTGTAACTTATATGTAATATATTATATGATGCTTGTATGTTGTATAATAGTAGGAGGATTAAATATGTAATATATTATTGGACGGGAAAATTATGCCAACAATGGCTCCATTGCATGTCATATGGCATCAAAAACCCTCTTTTATTAGTATACTAGATTAGAACCCGTGTGTTACACGGTTAGAGTTGTGACGAATACATAATTTTAAAGTATGTACAAAACAATTATTTAAAAAGAAGTTACATATCATGAACCAAAGGTTTGTCAAAGTATAAAAACAAATGGTATAAGCTACCAAAATAAACTATGGAAAGTAAGGCGACCGTACCAAACGCAACCACTTAAACAAATATTTATCTTGAAGCCCAAGTTCATCATCTAAACTGCACATCCGCCTCACTCTTGGTCTACACAAGGTAAAACAAATGATAAGCATTATTAAAATTGCTAATATGTTACTTGTGTAGGTACATCCCATATAAAGAGATGCTAGTATTAACACCCATCCTAAAATTTGATTGCTATTAAAATCAACAGATAGATAACTCTTTATTTACTGAAAAATAATGAGCAATTCCTCAGATTTTGATCAGAATTAGGTTTTGCTAAAGATAAAAGTTATAATGTTGCTTATTGGAAGTCCATTAATAGGAAAACTAAGAATGAAAGGGAACATATATGATATGATGTTGACCATATATACTAAGAACTTTCACTTTAAGGTTGTCTTCTACTTCAACTCATCATCACCTAGGCACCTAGCATCAAATGGTTCTAGCAACATCAATAGCATCTCTATTTGAGCAAAATGTAATTAGCCTGGCTAATAAGTGTGAAAATTTTGATGTAGCCAAGCCTTGGTCTGATGAATGTTAAAAGCTAAGAAAATGTAATTAAGTTAGCTTCAACAAATTCTATTTTTAACAGATAAATCAGTTTATTCATGCCTATCCACTTTTGATGTTTTGCCATCTATGAAGATTTTTAAAGATGGAGAGTCCTAACAGCAACCTAAACTACAACCATGGTTACTGGATTTGAGTGAGCTTGAATAACATGTAAACCCTTGATCAGCATGAATTGTCCTGTATGCTATTCACCAAATTTTTAATAAAACATTGATATTAATTTACATTTGATATTTTATCTATTTTATATCTTTGTAGTTAGAATATAGAACTTCAAAAAAATGTTGCAAACTGAATACAATATAAATTTCAAAAAGCATCCACATGAAGCATACTTTAAATCACAGACACAAAAACAACACCATCCTTGAATATTTATAAGTTTTTATGATTGATTGTCGTGATAACTGATAAATAAGATTATTAATCAATTTAATGGACACAATACCTAAAGAACTTTCTTTGTATAAAAGAACAACGTCATGAACCCAACAAAGCTCTAGTTACAATCAGGACATCCACCTCGATGTCTAATTTCTCAAACCTAATTACACACAAATTAGCACACACAAATTCAACTACATAATAAAATCCTCAAAATCAAAACCAACTCATACTTAGAAGGTATTGCAATCTAAAACATTCAATCCAAAGCCTAATTACAACACAGAGATGGCAAATGAAATCTTGAGCGACAAAGTTCTAACTTAGAAATCTTGTTTTGGCGGGAATTTAAGCCTTAAATGGTCTCATTGAATGTCATGTGGCTTCTAAAACCCTCTTTTATTGGAAGGTATAGATATAGATATAGATTTTATTTACAAACATAATTTTAAAGAATAAAGACAATAAAAATTTAAGGTAAGTTTTAACAAATTTCAAAATACTTTTTTAAATAGACGTAACAAGTACTATATCCACATGTTTTAATCCATGTGGGACCCTTGATCTTCGGATATAATCGAAAACAATAGTGTGACAATGTGTTCAAGTTCAACATCGCTATTGTTTTTTACTGATTGAACAACTCAAAAACAGAGATGATTGGAGAAGTTGCAGCAGTTCCCAGATCAATGTTTCTTCATCATCCCTGCAAACCAATCCAATCCCCAGTTTCAAACCTTACAAATCGAACCCAATTTTCGGAAAAATTAAAATTTCAATCAATCAAAATGTTCACAACTGTTCGTCTTCAATCCTTGTGCGTCAAATCCGCTGCTTCTGCTGCAGGTTAAATCACTCACATTCAAAAGTAACATTGTTAAATGAAATTAAATCATAATTGAACGTACCGATATGACCAGTGGATTTGCAGTTGGAAATGCAGAGTATGCCGAAGAACCAGCTACAAATGTGAAATTTCAGACATCGTTGGATCTTCCTGGTTGCTCAACTTCGTTATCTTTGATCGGAACAGGTTAATTCGTAATTGCTTTAATATTTGATACTAGGTTTAACACTCGTAACACGGATTAAATAATAATATTTATAAAATCATAATTAATTATTATGTTTAAAAATTTATATATATTTAATAGTTAAGTATATTTCGTTTCATCAACTCATGCATGGTATTTCATATTTTCCCTCTCAAACTTTCTTTTATAGATAAAAAAATACCTTCAAAATTTACTCCCTAAAACCTTGAATTATTATATAGATTTGGTCATATTTTGATTTGTACTGCTTTTAACTATTGAATTGGCTAGTAACGGTCTCAATTTTTATAACTTTGGTAACTAATGGTTCGTAGTTAACTTTTTTTAACGCCATTAAGTTTTTTACGAATTCAAGTCTGATGTTTAGGTTTTTTGATCGGAAAGAAAATATGAGTCTGTTACCTCGAAACGACGCTTCGAACGATGAAACGATGATTCAATCGGGTGTTAAACCTAACCATGCTTAACTCGGATGTAAAAGCGCCGTTTTGAGATAACCTTTATATAAGTCAACTCGTGTTCTCATTTCAATCAAAAAATAATAGTTGAGACCAATAGAAATCAATATGGCTTAATATTTGTATGTTTTGAACAAGTTAAACACACTCTCCTTTGCTCTGTGTGTATCACTAGGATTTAGGGAGAAAGTGTTTGCAATAATCGGTGTAAAGGTTTATGCTGCGGGGCTATATCTGAACCCGAATATCTTGGATGATCTAGATCCATGGAAGGGCCGAACAGCGCCTCAACTTGAGGCTGATTCTTCCTTGTTTGACCTAATTTATCAAGGTAATTACATGTTTCTAAATAAGTAAGATATATGGTTTTAAACGGTTTTAACTTCCAATTTTTGGTTTTTATGGGTCTTAACTTTTGAATTAGTGGTGCAAATGAGCCGGCTCGAGCCGAGCCAGGTTGGGCTTAAGCTCGGGCTCAAAGATTTGGCTCGAGCTGGCTCGTTTTTTTTAACGAGCTTGAATTTTGGGCTCGGGCTCGGCTCATAAAAAGCTCGAGCTCGGCTCATGGCTCATCGAGCCAACTTGGTTTTTTTCTTACACGTAATTAGAACATTCATGGATTATGTTAAAAACTACAAAAGAAATAATCATTACCTGCTACGGAAGTTGCATAAAAAGAAAATGAAAAAAAATTAGGGTTTGAACTTTGAAAGTTGAAACTTGATGTAAAAGATTAGATGATGTGACAATTAATAGGGATTGAGTGACTGAAAAGTTAAATTGTTGAAAACGTAAAAAAATTAGGGCAACAAGTCTTTTATTTTGTTTAATTTTTAGTATTGAATTATTTATAAAAATGAAGTAACAAGTAATGATCTATATTTAAATAAATGATAATATAAATATATCTTTCTATCTTCTATATACATATATGTATATTATATCAAGCCACGAGTCGAGCTATGAGCTGAGCCAACGAGCCGAGCCCCGAACAAGCCACGAGCCGAACCAACCCTGGCTCACGCTCGGCTCATTTAGATGTCAACCTGAGCCGGCTCGGCTCGTTTAGATACGAGCTTTTTTCGAGCCGAGCTTTTTCCTAGCTTTTTCCGCAGCGAACCTCGAGCGAGCCACAAGCCACAGGCTTTTTAAACACCCATATATTGAATTGACTGGTAAGGGTCTTAACTTTTATCATTTTGGCAACTAATAAGCCTGTCGTTAAAAGAAATTTGGCGTCGTTAAGTTTTTTTCGAATTTAAGACCGATGTTTTAGGGATTTTGATCGAAAGAGAATACGAGTCGATTGATGTAAAAGTTATCTCGAAACGACGATTCGACCGACAAAATTTTTACATCTGATTGAAGCATCGTTAGGATTAAACACCCAACTGAAGTACCGTTTCGTCGTTCGGAGCGCTGTTAAGAGGTAATTTTTACATCAATCGACTTGTATTCTTCTTACGATTAAAAGCCTTAAAACACGGGTCTTGAATTTGAAAAAAAAAAACTTAATGGCGTTAAAAAAATTTAACGACAGTCTACGGTTGCCAAAGTGATAAAAGCTGGGATCGGTATCGGCCAATTCGATAGTCAAGACATATAGAAACTAAATGATGAAAATTATAACAGTTTAAAAGTTAAAACCAATATACCAATAAATAATAAAGAATGATATAAGATTAGTTTGCTTACATGATGAATTTCAGCACCTCTTGAGAAATCATTGCAAATAGTTCTGGTTAGAGATATTGATGGGAAAACTTTCTGGGATGCCCTTGATGAAGCCATATCACCAAGAATCAAAGCACCTGATTCCATTGACAAGAGAGCGCTTTCGTCGTTTCGTGCTATCTTTCAAAATCGGCCGTTAAAGAAAGGAACTTCCATATTCTTGACATGGGTTCACCCCTCCAAAATGCTGGTAACTTATGCAAACTATTTCTGCTTTGAGTTTTTCGTATCATTGAAAAACAAACTCTTTATAATAAAGTGACAGGTAAACAGCCAACAAGTTGCGCCACCAACCCTTTTGAGTTTTTGTATCTATGTTTTATAACTTACTATTGCATTACATAATCAAATCCAAACACCTTGTTTTGTATTCACAGGTTCACTTATCAACTGAAGGGATTCCATTGGCTGTTGAAGCTACAATCGAATCGGAAAATGTGACATTATCGCTCTTTGATGTGTTCTTTGGACGTGCCCCGGTCTCTCCTACATTAAAATCTTCCATAAGCAACAGCTTGGCTTCATTCCTCAAATGAACTTTGTTATCTGTTATGAGTTATCAGTATCAGTTAGCAACGGCTTGCCTTTGTGCATCGAGTTCTTTTAAGTTTTGTTGAATAACATTTTCGCTCTTTGATATTCCCCTTGCCAGCACCTAGTGCTATTTATATCTTGCATGAGTTTAAAACCACTCAAAATCGATAACTTCTGTAAGTCAAAAGAACTTAATTCCAAGTTCAATATTATGTGAAAGTTCAACTTTAGTGCTATTAATAACAAAGTTCTTGAAATTATAGATTTAGAAAGTCAAAATTTGACCTCAGAAGTCAAGGTCATAAGTCATACCATGCAGTAGAGCATCCAAACTTCCATAACAAATTAAATCATTCATAAATTTACAACACAAAATGAGTTCAATTTTCATTTTGAATATTTGAGGACTTTTTATGGGTGACTTACTGACTTGTGTTTCTTTGACTTTAGTCATAGTTCCAGAAGTAAAATGTAATACAGAAATGTTCAAGAGTATACTGTTAAGCTTAAACACCCGATTGAAGTACCGTTTCAAAGTAATTTTCATATCAATTGACTCGTGTTCTTCTTCTGATCAAATGCTCTAAAACAACGATTTGGAATTCGAAAAAAATAACTTCGTTAAATTTCTTTACAATGGACTTTACCATTACTAATTTTACAAGGTTATACAATTAGGGTCATGGAAACAAGCGCGATGCTGAACATAAAATAACGTTGGTCTTTGCTATAAGATAAGTAATTATCTTTTGGACAGTCACAGGAAATCTCATAATGTCGTGCCGTACCTTGCAACAATCAGTTTAGCACGAGGTACACGTTTTGAGTCAGATAATCCATCTAGATTCTCATATAGCTATCTCAACTTCTTTCCATATGAAGTTCTCCCCTAACGTCTAGATGAGACAATCCTACTCATTGGTAACATGCCAAATTTATACTTCAAAATTTATTGCCTTTTATAACCGTATACTAAATGTGTTTCTTTTTAGACTACGTTGGACGGTATGACTCTATAACCTTCGACCAAACAATTCGTAGTGGTAGGAGATTGCTCAAGTTTGCATTAGAAGATGCACAGTAAGTGTATAATACTGTAAATACCATACACCACATAAATCATCCCCTAACAAATTGTGAGCTTTTGGTGTAAAAACTAGCATGATCGGAACTTTTTGGGAGCTATGCTAAACCGAAGACGCTATCTTTTGTCAAACCTTTGTATTGTAAATAGTACTACTAAGTTCGGTATATAATTAGTATCTATGTACATTTAATCAAACAATTAGCAGCTATGTCGCTTATATAACGAAGATATCTCCATTACGCAAAATAACTATCGTCTTCTATTACAAAATAAAAACAATACAGAGCATGGGTACCGTAACTAGTTATGCAACATCACACATCATGGAATCACATGGAATCAACTACAAGTCTACAATGATACGATCTCATCACCGCATCATGCACATCACTCGTTATATGCTTCTGATGCACACACTTTAAAATCAAAGACAATACAAAAACAAGGATGAAAGGTGGAGACTTTGAATAGGCAGATGAAAATAAGACCTTATTCCAGAAAATGAAATAGAAACACTGGAAACATGTGAAAAGCTTGATGGCTTCACACAAGAAAAGTTAAGTGATTTTGGTACAAGTTAGTCGAAAATTTATAACTTCAGCAAAGATTTGGCCTTTATAATGGAGGTGTCAGGTGGTTGTTGATTGTAGCTAAACAACAATCCCACTTTTAAACAAGCTGGTTTTGTTAATTCTGTAAATTCATCAACAGCTACGTGATTCAAATCGTCAACACATAATATTTCCAAACATCAATCCCTTTAAATTAAAATGTAGAAAACAAATGCTACTATGGTAAAAATATATATAAAAAAAGGCCAGAAACAATAACCTCTAATGATTATCCCATATGAACAACACCAACCTCTCTACGAGGCTGGGCCTGCATAAACTTTGCATCAATCGCAATCAGTTCGCTTGACTTTTTTTGACCATGTCCTTGCTTGTAACACAGGTTACTGTTTACCAGCCCAGGGGCCAATTTCCTGTCTGTTGATTCCTGTTGACCGCATGCTGGATCCACACAGTTGCTCCTGTAAGCATAATGTGGAGAAAGACCAACTGTGTTTGCACTTCTAACCATTGCCCTTGGATCATACATGTCTTTCGTGTTTCTATTACCCTCGAATGGATGAACTGGACCTACTGATCTCCCTAATCATGTTAACAGAAAACCAAGTCGTAAATGCAGATAAATACTAATATTGCTTGAATTATGCGGTTATGAGAAAAAATTACTTACCTTTGGGCATCCTTGGGGGCGGCCGAGAAGCAGTGTTAAAAGTATTTGTGGTTGCATCTGCATCTCTATCGTTATGAGACATTTTATCCATGATTGGTCTGTTGTCGAATGAAGACAAACACTGCTGCAGCTTGGGAGCAGTCATGCTTGAAGAAACTGCAGACCTAGGTATATAAACATCACAAAAAAATTGGCTTTATGATTTTGTTGCAAATAAATAGAAAAAACTTACACAGTTACACCTTATATAAGTTTGTAAAATATAAGCCAGCTTACATATTATTATTACCTATTTACACAGCCTACCGCCACATCAGATATCATATATGTGAAAAATGCCTTACATGGAGGAAACTAGTAAATTGTAGATATATTAGCAAGTTTGAAAAGCTCATCTTAAAAATAAAACCTTACGTGTATATATATTAAACGTCAACCAGATTCCACACGGCATATACAAACAACAAACATACCACGCTGTAAAATCTTTTGACCGCTATAACCAATAATAAACAACAAGTTGGTTTATTGTGATCCTAGTTTAAAACGTGTTGCTAAAATAGAAAAAAAAAAGTGTAAAGCTCATGATTTGCACTTCACGAAATTGCCAAGTGCTTTAGAGTTGAGTTACAACTTTCACTTTATAAAATATGTGTTGTAACTTGTAACGTTCTTACCTTGGGAGCGAAACATGTTTCCTCTCTGGAGGTATAACAGGCCCACTTTTCCCTGCATTTTCCTCAAGATACGCAAACTGCCTCCTAATTTGGCCAATGGCACTGCACATTTAGAAAAACAAAAAGAAAAACATGTCAGGACCAACAAAGATTCCAATAAGAGAAAAACAATGTAAATACTGAGAGTTATAAACAACCTAGGATAAAGGAAACTACAGTTTTCATTGCCAGCCACATAATCTTTGAGCAACTGAGGGTGGTATTCTAGAATCTCCCGGTATATTAATTCCCTAATATCATCTTTTGTGACTCTTCGTCTCTCAAACTCAAACTCCAATTTGTAAAAGGGCTTACATGATGGCTCGCGCTCGACTTTTGAGAGTCCCTTGAAGTAAGGGTCAGCGAGGGCTTGTTCTGCAGTGGGTCGGTCTTTTGGGTCAAATGCCAATAGCCGTTGCAATAGCTTAAGTGCCAACGGGTCGGCTTCTAGAAACTTCTCAGAGAATGATACTGGTTTCTTTCTTTGCATGTTAGTCAAGTATTTTCTTGCTTTGTCATTACGAACCTGCATTGGGATTAACAAATAAGGGAATGCTTTGATATGCATTAGTAATTATGTAATAATATTGAATTATCAAGACTAGATAATCGTTTGTGATAATATGTATTGAAAGTGATAATTTATAACATACTGAGTGTTTGGAAATTGAGATACTGAAGTAGATTTTTAAGATATGACAAATTGTTTTCTATTTAACAATAGAAAATACTTTATACAAATTCCATGTTAATAAATTTTGAAACTAATCATCTAAAAATATTGAATTATCGAGACACGATAATCGATTTTGATAAAATGTATTGACAATGATAATTAACATACGAGCGCTTGGCAATTGAGATTATTTTATTTAAGTACAAATTTAATTATGAACACTTGTTTTCTGTTTAACTATAAGAAATACTTTATACAGATTATGTGTTAATAAATGTAAGAAAAACTAGTAACCAAGTTTTGAACTATCAATTTTTGCCTCTACATATCATGCAGAAATTTAAATTGAAACTATAGTGTCACTTTCATGTGGTAACAAATTTGATATAAGCATAAATGAAGCGAGAAAACATACTCTGGAAATGGTATCTGATGATGGTGTTCCAAGAAGATCCGTAATAAGCTCCAACTGGTGAACTGCACTTTTTCCAGGAAAAAGTGGCTTTCCAGTTAATACTTCAGCAAATATACATCCAATGCCCCAAATATCAACAGCAGGGGTATACTATAATCAACATAGAAAGAAACAAACATCAAGAAAAAATAAACAAAAGGATGAAAAAACAAACATAACAATAAAACCGGCCACAAATTGACACGAGCCCTAATACTGTTACCTGAAAGGAAGAAAACTCAACTTCCAAGAGAAATGAGTAGATCCATTCAAGGACCTTACAATCTAAGCAATAAAGTGTGTTATTTATTTATTTATTTTAACTTTCTATGAGGAGATGATCATTATACCCTGGTGGATTATTAATTTTATACCTTTGAAAAAAAAGACCCACACAGCTCAGGAGCCCTATACCATCTTGTTGCAACATAATCCTGCAATATTTAAAATAACCAAAGCGAAACATGTTATTTCAGTGTACATTACAGAATAAGATGTGTAGTAACTCATTAGATAAATAAGTAACATACTGTCCAAAATGTTGTTGTTTGGGTATCAGTAAACGCAACCCTTGCTAGTCCAAAATCGCATATCTTGAGTTTGCAATTTGCATTTGCTAATATGTTCTTTGGTTTTAGATCTCGATGATACACGTTTGCTGAATTTACACAATCGGCATCAGTTTTGATTTAAAAATAACTGCTTTACCAGAAACAGAAATATTTGATGTGAAAAAACTTACCTGTATGCATATATTTCAAAGCTCTAAGCATTTGATATAGAAAAAACCGATGGTGCTCATGCGTCAAGTCATCATTTGCTTTTATGACTTGATGAAGATCAGACTCCATGAGTTCAAATACAACATAAATATCTTTAAAATCCACTCTTGATGGTGGGATCATAATACATTTAATTTCAACAATATCAGGATGTCGTATAAGCCTAAGCAATTTAATCTCACGCAAAATTCGAATAGCATCCGATGCATGTTCAAAAATGTTGGTTATCTTCTTTATCGCAACTTTTTCACCCGTTTTCGTGTCAACTGCTGCACAAACAACTCCATAACTTCCTTTTCCAACAATTTCCAAGACTTTGTATCGGTTCGATTCACCATATTCAGTGAAAAACTCCACCTCTTTTAAACTCTGCTCCAAAACAAATTACAACAAAAAATTTAAAATTGCTGCAGCACCTAGAACACACTATCTTTATTTATAACTTATGCTGCTTTTTTAGATTAGTTGTTTAGGGCTAGTGCAATTGACAACAGACAAAACCAGTAATGAAACAACAGAAATAACAATAACAATAAGAAACAGAATTAATCTGATAAAATCAAAGAAATAATAATAAGAAGGTGAGCAAGTTAAACCTTTTTCCTCCGATCTTGCTGCTGCTGCATCATTAGTATAAAATTTCTTGTTTATTGAAATGAAAAGAACTAGGTCAAACACAAGAGGTTGTTGAAAATTGAGGTATAAATAAAGCGAATCAACCGCATTTGCCCCACCTACCGCGACTACGAATCACCAAACCACAATCTTCTGATATGTATCCATCCACTACGTTACTCATCCGATAATTCAAAACCCTAACCCTACCATCACTATGAGCAACAATTAATCGAGATGAAGAAGAGATATGAGTTTGTGGTTTAAATATTAGAATTAGAATTAGAATAGAATAATGAATGAATGAATGAGTTGGTTGCTTATGGAGTACGGAGTTTGGTTAACTTATCCTTTGGATTAGGTCTTCTTCTCTTCGTGTTTCGCCCAAATTTTAGGAAACTAGTTGTGTTTGTAGGTTAAGACTTAAAAATGTTTGTATTTGAAAATTCAATCCGAAAATATGATATTTTAAAGAGTTAATTGTCAAAATGGTTCTTGAGGTTTAGAAGGTTTTGCAGTTTTTTATACTTTTAAGAATTTTTGCATAAATAGTCCCTACAGGCTAAAACTCATTGCTAAAATAGTCCCAAACGCTAACACCGTTAAAAAATCTCCGTTAATTAACAGTGAATTGACTAAAATGCCCTTAAACACGAAAACATATTACTTCATCACCACCACTTGTCTTTATCATCTCCATTAACATAGACATTTGTTTTAAATATATAAACCACACCATCTTCGCTGCCATCATGCCACCATCGCCGGCTAACTTTTTTTTTGTTTAACTTCACCATCGGCGCCACGACACTTACCGGCTAGATCTTGAACTTCGAAGAAAACTCACAACCACAACCGGTTGTCTTCTTCCTCCACATCTCAAACCAAAGTGTAATGGTTGCTTTAATGAAATCTTTAATCGAAATCGCCCAAATGAAATCTTTAATCTTGATTTGGGTTTCATCACCGGAAATGATCTAGACGATATACATGTGATTGAGAATTTAGTTGGGTTTTCTTTATCTGGGTTTTGAATAATAAGAGTAGAAAGAGATGGTAAGGGAGGGGAAAGTAGAAAGGTAGTTAGGATTGTAGTCAGTGGTCAAAGAAGTTGTCTTCGTATCAAGATTGGTGATGGTGGCTGAAGTGGATATGTCATATGTATTATAATTTTGATGAAGTAAAATAATTTTATTTTGCATAACTTGATAATTTTTATAGAAATGTCACATGTATTATAAGATAATTTCTAGTTATAGATGCAATGGTCCTAATTACTTGTCCATATTAGTGTCTATTTGCTCTGTAACACTATGGTAGTGGGTCGCCTGTGGTGGTTGCAGGAGGAGAGGTGGTGGGGTGGCTAGTAGGGTGATTTTTGAAAGTTTAAAGGTGTTCGTCGGTGGGTTGGGTTGCTGCTGGTGGAATTAAGAGGAAGTGGTGGTGGAGGTTTTGGTGGTGGTGGTGGTGAAAGTAGAAGATGATAAGTGATGGTGGAGTTTTTTTTATTTAATAACTAAGGGCATTTTGGTCAATTCACTGTTAATTAACGGAGATTTTTTAACAGTGTTAGCGTTTAGGACTATTTTAGCAATGGGTTTTGGCCTGTAGGGACTATTATGTAAAAATTCTTAAAAGTGTAAAAAAAACTGCAAAACCTTGTAAACCTCAGGGACCATTTTGGCAATTAACTCTATTTTAAATTTGAAATACTAGAAAATTTGGATGTCTGAAGTTTCAGATTTAGGTTCGGATAGTGATTTTGAAATACTTTGGATATTCGGATTATCCGAAAACTAAAAATCTATTTTTATTAAAAATTATATATCTACTATATATTTATAAAACTATGTTTGTAAACTCTTAATTTAATATATGTTTGGCATTCCAATTACATTCACGCTTCACAGCTTCTACCCTCCGGCCTCCGAACAATGCATGCTCCAACGACCCACGGTCGCACGATCCGACAAGTGACAACCTACTGGTACACGCCTTCGATCATGTTTTTACCTTGCAAACGCATTTGTACTTTTTTATAGTGTTCTTTATAGTATTTTTATATTAGTTTCTTGAATAACTAAGACATAACTTATATTTGATTTCATTATTAGTTTTTTAAAAGTGTGAGGAATTTCAAAAAAACTTCATAATCATGTATTCATGTCTAGGAAAATTCCAATATTTGATTTCTAGTTAATTTTTTTGGTTGTCGACTTATAGGTCGTGGTCATGATACAAGTAGCGAAGTTGTCGGATGTGAAGAATGGAGGATTATTTGTAAGTCCTGAAACGTTTAGGGTTGAGGTTTGATTAAAACAATTGGTTATTTAAATATTTGTACTTTGATTTTAATTTTCTTAAGACTTTTTTGGTTAGTAGTTTAACATTAAGGCTAATGTTGGATTGAATGTAATGCAAATGTACATACAAGATAACAATGCATAATCAAACCTTGAACAAATGATAAGGGGGTCCACATGATAATGATACTCAGTTATAATCATCCAAGAATCAGGGGTGGGTCCTTTGACCAATAGATCTATCATTAGTAACTGTCGGTTTCTACAAATTAATGATTATAGTTGCACAAAAATCATTATCAGGCTATGAACACATAATTTGCAAGTAAAGACATAACATAAATTGTTTTAATGAAATAATTGATAAACTGAAATCTGATAACTTAAATATGATTAAATAGGTCACATGATATCACGCCAAATTGAAAACAAAAAAAGAGGCTATGAATACTCACCTGATAACTGATTCGATGAAAACGAAATAAAAGTAACTTGAACAAAAAGCACCGAAAATCTCCTTAAGGATCACCTAAGGAATGTCGGCTTATGTTAAAATGAAAACTAAAATAGATATAGGAATCTAGAGTTCTAATCGGAATCTGGGTTTAAGTAAATTAAATGTTACAATTGAAAATAGATAATAATGTAATAGATTTATTTCTAACAATGGTTTAATAAGTAATATATTGATTAATTTGTATATAAAGTTTAACTTCTTACGAAAATTAGTTAAAAATGATATTTCATTAAAGGAGTATTGGATATTAACGGACCAAACTATTAGTTTTTAGCCGCTACCGGTCCCAACTTTTGAAATATGTGCTGGCGATCCCAACTTTTATCATGTTGGCCACTAATGGACCCGCCATTAAAAAAGTTAACGGCGCTAACTTTTTTTTTGAATTTCAGGTCGACGTTTTATGGTTTTTGATCGGAATAAGAATACGAGTCTATTGATATAAAAAATACATCGAAACGACGAAATTTGTACATCTGGTTAAAAAACCGTTAGGTTTAAACACCCCGATAAAGCATCGTTTTGTCATTTGGAGCACCGTTTCGATGTAAATTTTATATCAATCGACTCGTATTCTTTTTCCGATCAAAAACCATAAAACGTCAACCTGAAATTCAAAAAAAAAAAAAGTTAACACCGTTAACTTTTTTAACGGCGGGTCCATTAGTGGCCAAAATGATAAAAGTTGGGACCGCTAGCACATATTTCAAAAGTTAGGACCGGTAGAGGCCAAAAACTAATACTTAGGTCCGTTAATATCCAATACTCCTTCATTAAATGACATGACCGATAGAATTACTAAATAATTATTTATTAAAATTAAGTCCACAAAACAAATCCTTTAAGTAACACCATTATCACAGTCTCATGTATATAATAATAATAAAACATGATAACATTGTAAATCTCAATATTATTAATTACTAGAATCCATAACTAATTTTATTCTCCTAGACTTCCAAAATTTAAACGTATTATATGTGAATAACGTTTAAACTAAAAAACTTTTCATAATATAAAGTCTTAACTTTTATAAAAATAAGCATACTTTTATAAAAATACCACATAACATAATTTATAAAATCTTTAATATCTATTGGTAATTAAATAACTCAATTAGTTAATAAGAATTTGTCTAAATCATGAGAACTAGATTTTTTTTTAAAGGCTTCCAGTATATAAATATAATAAACCTCTAAGCAATGAGCTTAAAGAGGATAAAGAATACAGCACAGTAAACACAGCAAAAGAGTTCAATTTAAAACACCATTACATATTAAAACTCATCCAATTATTCCAATCTATTTGAAGTTTGGAATTTCTACTTTTAGCCCAAAGGAAACCGGTTGATTTAAGATCTTCAAAAAGCAATTTGAGAGAAGGTTGTTGACTTTCGAATATGACTTTGTTTCTCATCTTCCATAAGCACCAAAGTCCAACAAGGATGATAGCTTGAACTGTAAATCTCTTTGTTTGAGGTTGTACCGATTTGTAGATGAGAAGAAGATCTTTTATACTAAAAGCATAGATATGAGGAAGGTTACACCAAGAGCTAATATACATCCAAAGCATTGTAGCATAGTAACACGAAATAAATAAGTGGTCCGGATCTTCAGGCAATTGCATACAAAGAGGACAAAGATCCGATTGAATATCAATATTCCTCCTACTCAATTGTACACGAGTTGGAATACGATTCAAATTAGCTTGCCATGCGAAAATGTTGACTTTGGAGGGAACCCAACTACACCATTCAAAAATAAAAGAGGGGGGAAGGCTTTGATCATGATGGATAATCAAGTTTCTAATAGATTTAACCGAGAAATTACCATGAGACTCGCCCGACCATATCCAAGAATCATTCCTTTTGACAATTAAGTTATTAAGATTTATATTATACCTCGAAAGATAATCTCCCATTTTAAATATATTAGACCAAACTCCACTAAAGTATTTTCGCCCAGGAATTAAGTGTGAGGGTCGGTTAGTAGAGTGAATACTAGAAATGACTTGCTTCCATAATGCTTGACCCTCGTTTGCAAACCGCCACCACCATTTAGACAAAAGACCTAGATTTAGAGACTTAAGCGTACCAATACCAAGCCCCCCTTCCGACTTTGGAGCACAAACTAGATCCCATTTGACCCAATTGATCTTCTTTTTGTCAACACCTCCCCAAAAAAAATTTCTTCTAATTCTTTCCAAAATTTCTAAAACTTTGTCCAGAGCTTTATATAACGAAAAATAATAAACCGGAAGACTATCAAGGACTGATTTAATTAGAACAAGTCTCCCGCCGATTGAAAGATGTTTAGCCTTCCAATTAGATAAACGGGATTCAAAAGCTTCTATGACCGGCCTCCAATGTTTGGCATGGTTCATGTTGGTACCCACAATAAGACCAAGATAATTAAAAGGAAGAGAACCAACTTTACAATGTAATCTTGAAGCAAAATCTACCACACTTGAATTTGAAATGTTTATGCCAAAGATACTACATTTTCTAGCATTTATTTCTAAACCCGAAGCAAGATGGAAACATCTTAAAATTCTGATTAGATTCATAAGATTAAACATGGACCATTGTCCTAAAATTATAACATCATCAGCAAATAGAAAATGAGATAATATAGGACCTTCATTAGGAAGATTGATACCATTAAACACCCCTACACTTTCTGCTTTGAGCATTAACCAGTTAAAAGCTTCCATTGCAATAAGAAATAAAAAAGGTGATAAAGGATCCCCTTGTCTTACCCCTCTAGAGCAAGCAAACTCCTTTGAAGGAGAACCATTAACAAGCACATATGCTTTACAAGAACCAAGGATTCCTCTAATCCACATCCGCCAACGATTTGGAAAATTCATTTGTTCTAAGATAGAATCAATAAAAGACCAAGATATCGAGTCAAACGCTTTATTAAAATCAATTTTAAAAATAAGACCTTGGGTTTTCGATCTTTTAAGCCATGATAAAACTTCATTTACAACTAAGGGGCCATCAAGAATACTTCTTTTGGCTAAAAATGTTGTTTGAGATTCCGAAATAACCGAATTAATGACCCATTTAAGACGAGTTGCTAAAATCTTTGAAATGATTTTAGAAATACATCCTATCAAAGATATGGGTCTATATTCATCAAAAAAACTTGGATCAGAAACTTTTGGAATAGGAACAATAAAGGAAGAAGAACATACACTGCTTATAATGCCATCATGGAAGAAGGAATTTAAGACTTCCAAAAAATCATCTTTTATTAACTCCCAGTAATGTTGAATGAAATCAAAGTTGAACCCGTCCGGGCCAGGAGCCTTTTCACGACCACAATCCCAAAATAAAACAACAAAATAATAACGCGTTATTATTTTGGAACTAGATAAAACAACAAAATAAAAATAATAACGCGTCCAGGGACTCGAACCCTGGACCCTTGCTTCAACCAACACGCAACCAACCATCGGACCAGAATTGATTTTTTGTTAATATGACAGAAAATATTTAGTTATAAACTTTTGTTTCATAGACCCACATTCCTATACAAACCCTAAAACCATAATCACTGAAATTGAACATCAACGGAGATCTAGAACTGAAATCGAATGAACGATTTCTGATCTAAACGATAACACGAGTGTAATGATGTATTTAATTACCTGCTTTGATGACGTTTTGATAATGTCAGTGAGAAAAGAAGAAATTGGTTCTGAATGATTATGAAGATGATCTAAAGAGATGATGTGAAGAAATTGATGAAGCAGAAACACTTCCTGATGATCAAAGAATAATAGCCCCAATAAATTTATGGTTGTTTTAGCCCAGATATGCCGATCGATTGAGTAACAGAGACGACGAAGAACAACGATTGATTTGCCTGTCAAATGAACGATTTGGTTGTTTTATAATAGATTGAAGTTGAGTCAAAGGCTGTTAGCAGCTTCGAGTTGAATTCGGGATTAATGATGATAAAACTTCAACTGATTTCTATGATTTGTTGATAATTTAACTTGATAGACTCGTTTGAAATGAGTTAAAGGTTGATTTAAGTTAGGTTAATTGGATTTTTACCTGTAATTTCTGCGAATTCAAATTTTGATAGGCATGGTTGCCGGATTTATTTGGTTTTTGTGATAAAACATATAAATCGCTAATACTGGTAAGCTTAGTGTTCGATTCCGACAGATAACGCAAAGGGACCAGTTTTAACGCATTTAAACGGATGGTTTTGCTTGTTTTGGTCGCTGTCGGAATCTGGTCGGAGTAGGTCGCCAGAAAAACGGGAGGGGAAGTGGGTTGGGTTATGATTTAAACTAACTTACACTTTCAGTCCCTCTTGTTTGATTTTGTTTATAATTGAGTAAAACTTTAATATTAGTTTCAAAGTATACACTTTTAGCCCAAAGTTTAACTTAGCTTCAACTAACCATCTTGTTTAGTCTAGCAACCTTATGTATCTTTTATAAAGTTTATAAAGTTAGTGTTTATGTATTTGCAACAACTTTTATAACAACTTCATTTTTATTGACTATTAACCTACCTTTATTCTAAAAATTCACTTCAAAAGTAAATTTGTATTATTAATTACAAGAAATACTAAATTTAAATAATAATTCATGGATTTTAATTTAATTCATTTCGTTGATAACATGAAAACCATGAATAATCCAACCGGGTTAGATTTGGTTCGGGGCATATGTTACAATATGGCAAGAGAAGGATATGTATTCTTCAATCCTAACTTGCTGTTGGTTCGTAATCATGATGATTAGGCAAATATCCATTGTTCCACGGGAATATGTCAAGAATGATGATATTATGAGTTCAATGTAAGGTTTGTTGTAGATTTTTAATTTGGATGAATTTAGTTTCGTGAGACTGAAATTTATGATTTTTCAATTACACTAATAGTTAAGGTATGATTATAAAAACTATAAGCAGATTAATCAATTAATATATAAGTTTAGGATAGGAGGTTGCAAATGCTTGAGTATGATTTGGTTGACCTTTAAATCCCTAAAATATATATAAAATTATTTTTTGATTTTTATATAAAATTGAAGAGCAGATATAGATATAACTAAGGAATCTGTAAAGTTGGTGACTGAATTAGAAAATAAAGCCATTGAAGAAGCTGAAATATAGAAATAAAAAATGTTACTAAAAAAGCGAAAAGAATAAAATATAGTCAATTAAATGGTGTTCTGATTGTAATTGTAAGAGTACATACAACTTTTCTTGTGAAAGCTACTGATCTGAGATTCAATTTCCACAACCGATTTTCTTATTTGAGAATGTGTTGCTATCCACAACCAAATATATCCACTGACTTTTAATATAATCATAACTAGGTTAGAGACCCGTGTTTAACACGGGATTTGATAAGAATAATAATCATTAACAATTAATATCATATTTGTTGATAAGATATACAAAAAAAAACTCATGAAGAATAACAATGGATTAAACAAAAATTTCTAAAACAAAGATTGATAAAACATAAAATAATTTACATTAGGTTAACAGATAAACAATCGGTTTTTATCTATACCTGATGATATGTCACAGGTTACAAAACGAGTCTTTAATTGACTTATGCACTTGTTAATGTGACATGTCAAGAATAACAATTAAAAAATCATGACTTGTACCAGGTAAGAATGCTGCAATTAGTACCAACGCAATAACATTAGTGCCAACAAAAGATCTTGAAACATAAATGAAATATATAGAAAATTTACTTATTAGTCAAAACCCACATTTCAGTCTTCTAATTCATGCTCCACATAAGGTGTCATACACGGGTCAATTTTAGAATAAGTTGTCAATGAAAATAAATTGCTTGTAATTACATAATAAAAGTAAAAAAGGATAACTTAAAGAATGCCATTAATGTGTGCAATTAAGAGGTAGGCTTGCTAAAAAATTGACATGTGGATAGTGATGGGTTAAAAGAATGCCATGTGTGCAATTAAGAGGTAGGCTTGCTAAAAAATTGACACTTGGCAAGAATAGGTTTGGTTTATTATATTTTATAGATAACATTAACAACACAGACATATACAATAAATAAAACATCTAAGTTTCCATTAATTATGTTTATGTTGGTGAGATTGAAGGGTAAAATTACAACAACAGAATAGAAATCAGAACCCTAAATTCACCTACTACAAAACAAACAACAAAATCAAATCAAATCAATTGAAGTACAAACCTACCTGCACATAGACTGATAAAGATGAAGAAATCTTATGCTTGGTTTTGAGAATAAATGACAAAGGGCTCATATGCAATTTAGCCCATTGGATTATGATATTTGGATGCATTATGAGTATTGATCTTGTGATTGTTGACATTTATCTATCTTGATTGTGGTATGATTTGTTGATTTGATAACTTGCTATGAAAAATCGCATTTTAATATCAAAACTTAATTGTTCAGGTATTATTTGGTAGATCTAAGAATAGTCACCCATAAGATAGGTCTTTGTTGAGACCATGAGCTGATTGTAGATTTCATCTTATTGTTTGTTTTGTTTGGTTTAGGTCACGGGAGTGTGTTTGTCTTAATTGGAACTAATACTTTGTGTTATCTTGCCTTGTATCACATTAATTTAGTTGATCCTGATATTTTAGTTTGTTGATTTAGTCAACTTGTAAGATGTTGAACTAGTGAGACCGGAAGGAGATCTAGTTTATGATCCCTTAGACATCCGAGAGTGGATTTTACTATTCCTTCACACTGTAAGCTTCTAATAGCCATTCTTAGGTTTGTTTAGCATACATGAGACCTTGTAGAGAGGTAGTATGCTATTGAGTTATCCTTAGTGGCTATGTCCTTATATTTGGTGCTAATATATCCTAAAACCAAAAGTTGTTAGAATATCATCAGTATTCATGTCTAAGTAGTGATCTTTTCATCCATAGCTTACCCTTTACTCATTTTTAGCTTTAGTTTACCTAAGTTAACATTCCTTAGTTTAAATATCATCTTTTAGGTTAAACCTTGATAACTTCTTTTATTTATTAATTTAGTTTTTAAAATTCGAAGATCCAGTATTAGAGGTTGCCAAAAATCAAGTCCCTTAGGTTTGATACTCGGTCTTTATTATCTATATTTATACCTTCTAATAAAAAGGTTTTAGTGTCATATGACATTCATTGGAGTAGTTTTTAACTGCTTGTTCCCGCTCAAACTTCTTTTATATTACACTAGTTTAATGCTCGTGTGTTACACGAGTAGTGACATGAAAACCAAAGAAGTTTTAATAGTTAAGATAATGAGTAAATTGGAAGAAAAATACCCAAGTTTTAATTTCGTTCTAATTATGTCACTCAAACGTTGTTTTGTTTCAATTAGATAACTTTAAAAAGATGTTTTAATCCTATGTAATTGATTTGTATAATAGGTAAATATTAATTCTAGCATTCATTTTAAAATAAAGTAAAAAAAAATGTTGACGATAACATTTTAAAAATTGAACAAACTTCATAAATTTGTAAAAATAAAAAAAAGTGACAATTTTTTACAAATTGCAAAATTTTTTAAAAAATTGCAAAAAAACTATAAAACAAACAATGATTTTTTTAAAAAGTTTGTAAGAATATTTAGTTGATCGTAGAAAAACACAAAACGGGTCCAAAATTCATCTAAAAGTTAATGTTATTTATTATACAACTATACAAGTTAATATACCAAAGAGCGGAACACCTTTTAAACTTGAGTAATCTAATTGAAACAAAAAAAGTTTGACTAACTTGACTAGAACACAATATAAAGTTTGTTGTGTTAACATATGATTTTTCCTTTAAAAAAGAAATATTTGAAAATAACTTATATATTACTACATTAAAAATCATCTTCTGTGGACAATAGACATGTTTATATTTGGCAACGATCTCGTCAAGACTTGACTTAGCAATATAGAAGCATTGATAAAAAATTATATTTAGCAATGCTTAACAATTTTTAACAACTAAATACAATTTGTTAGATTTAAATAACATTACGGAAAAACAATAATAAAGACCAGGAATCAAATGAACTCAATAGTTAATATGATTTTTTTATTTTCAAAAGTATATATTTTTGGAAATAATTTAATTTGATTATATTGTTAAATTTGAACTAATTAAAAAAAATAATTATGGAATGAAAATCTTTATCTAATAAAAATGTTATCACATTTTGTGCGAAAAATGATTCTCTAAGTGTCTCCAATGAATGACAAGTGCTCTTTTACTAGAAGGTATAGATTTTGCAATGCTGAACATTTTTTAACAATCAAATGTAATTTGTTAAATTTAAATAACATTACGGAAAAACAATAATCAAGATCAGAAAGCAAATGAATTCAAAAGTTAATATGATTTTTATATTTTCAAAAGTATATTTTTTTGGAATTAATTTAATTTGATTATATTGTTAAATTTGAATTAGTTAAAAACTATTAATTTATGGAATGAAAATCTCCATTTAATAAAAATGTTATCAACAATTTGAGCGGAAAAATGATTTTTTAAGTGCCTCCAACGAATGACAAGTGTAAAGGTATAGGTTTACATGTGGATCTGAATTTGGATCATGAAATGGTTATCTCGAGGGTACCTAACCTGGTATTTTTATCCGGGTATAAATACGTTATTAGTGCTTTCAAATTCACGTTTCCATAAACCTTAATTGAAGTTCCATCGCCGGTCTCTCTATTTGATTTGTTCTTTAGATTTTCGTTTAAGAATGGAATAATATCATTGGGTTATTATAGGCGCTGATTCCAATTGATGTTTGTTTTACATTGGTTTTGTGTGCTTTGCTCAATAATATGTTAGTCTCCAGTTATAATGATACAATTAATTAAACCAATTGATGGTTATATGTTCCTTGAAAGTACGAACCAGATTGAGTTTTCTCATTGAGCAACTGAAACAATTGAGTAACACCCAACTTTTTAACTTAACACTCATAAGGAACGCTTTGATGAATCTGGATTTGGTTTGCGTTTTTAATTTTTAGTGTAGATGATTTTTAGATCATTAATCTATCTGCCTATTTTAATAATCGAGTAACTAGTATATTTTGGCGTTATTATATTGTTGGTCCGATGGAGTTACTTGGACCCTATTTTGACCCGGTTGAAACCCGATTTCCTCCCTTCACTTCACATCTCATCAGATTATTAGGTTTTTTTCTCCCTCTTCCATTAGCGTAATCGATTCACATGTTCGCCTCAAAGGTACTCGATTCATCTTTAGTTTTAATTTCCTTTAATGATTTCAATCGAAGTTGTTGTAGTGATCTGTGTATTTCGTTTGTGTTTAGATTGAAGTTACGATTTTCTTTGATATGAAACCATCTATTAGGGATATGTGTGTTTAGGTTTTCTTATTTATGAAACTAAAGAGCACTAAACACATATCCTTGTTAGATCAATCAGCTTATTACATTATTTATGAAACTAATTACAAGATGTAAAAATGCAGTGAGCATGTATGAACTTGATTGATTTACTTTTAAAGTGACTATAGGTAGTAATTAATATTATTGTGGCATTTTAGTTTGAGAGGTGTTTTGATGATTCTAGAAAATGGTTTTGGAGGTTTTGTTTATTTTGCTGCTGCAGGTTTGATAGGAATATATAATGTTTTGCTTTTAGAATTGCAGCTTTCTTGAGTTATATGAGTGCTTAACTTCAATTGAATATAGTTTGTTTATAATAATCGTATCATTTCCTTGACATAAAGAAACTACTTGGTCTTTCTATGCATGGTTTGACTAATAATTGTATCAGGTATGATTTTAAAGAAGCTAGGCTAATATGATTCATGAAAATTTAGTTCAAGACATTTTCGATGAACGAGATTCTTGATAACTGCTCACAACCTTTTCGTCCTTAGAAGCTTATAAAATAAATCACATTACAATTTACATAGAGCTTTCTACAACTACAAACACAATATGTTCATTTCCATTTGGCATAAACAGGTTCAATTTTGTACTCCTTTATGCTTATTCAGGGTACAAATTCGGATGCCTTTTTAATTCTTTGCTTATTTATTTGATTTCCATTCGTAAATTTTAAATATTGTTTTATTTATTTCGCTTTCCGTTTGTAAATGATAAATATTGTATCCTATTTTATTTTTCATTACCCATTAAAATTGTATTCCGTATTATATTAACGAACATTGGATTTAAAAATCCAAACTTTCACCTATTGGCCGACAAAAATCCCAACTGAGATAGTTTTCGGTGGAGATCCCAACTTTCAAACGATTTTTTTTAAAGAGCTCATGTTAAAAAGCACTTAAAGACGTTAATTAGTTTCGAATTTTAACCTAATGTGCTAGAATTTTTTATCAGAAGGATGATACAAATCGATTAATTTAAAAGTCACCTAGAACCAGTGCTCTAAAGATGAAACAATGTTTCAATTGATGTAAGTTTTAGTGTAAGTAAAGCTGTTTCATCGTTTGGAGCACCGGTGTAAAATACACTTCTTTATATTAAATGTTTTTATATTTTCATCATATGTTATCAAAAAACATATAACACACCGTGTTGTACACGGGTACTAATCTAGTGTAAAGAATATTTTAGTTTGTGTATTTGGGTTTCTCTATTTGTTGTTATTTTAACACAAATTAGATGTTTGTTTAGAGATTTAGGTTTTTGTTTTAACTTAACTGATAAATTCTTCTAATTTGTTTGGTCTTTATAGTTAACAATGATGAAGTGGATAGCTTTGTCGAAACTATTGTGCACCAAAATCCGAAGATAAACAGGTAACAATTCTTGCAAACAATTATCATGAATGTGTTATTAGTTATTACTATTGACGACTAAAAGTTTTTTTCTTATGAATCCAGTGGTTATTGATGTTCTTAACCGCTTAAGGCATATTCTACTTATTGGTTGTTAAAGGAATATGTGTTTTGCATTCATTAGATATGTACAACTATTTAAGTTCGATATCTTTTAGGAGGTAATCTATGCTCTTAATACTCAACAGAGCTTAGGCATTAAATTTGCTTTTAGTTGAGGAGGTAATCTAGGTTTTTCAAGTTTTTCTTTAAAACTATTATATATACTTTTATCATAAAAACAGTTGATGATATTATTTTGTATGTATTTGCTACTACAAGAGGATGCAGCCCTAATAGTTGAACCACCATATCTTTGTTGTAGAGATTTGAACCATTATATCTTTGTCTTAGAGATGGCAAATGAGCAGGCCAGACTGGTTGAGTAACAGATTTAGGTCCAGTGTTAACATGGTGAACTTTTGTAATGGTAAAATGAGTCTGGTTGACCTTCAACACTTTGTGTCCAAATTCCAAAAAATATTGTCTTATAAACACTGCGCATGTTATATATGATTATCAAACAATATATCGTTTCAACAATAAGGCTTTGATTAGAAGTGAAACATAACCCAAATCAACCTACTTATAAGTTAATTGGTTGAATTATTGCCTCTAATCTTATCATCGGCCTATAGTATCTATGTGGTATGCACTCAGATGAGTCCTAACACCTTAAAGTTGGCTAATTGTACTTGTTAATTGTAAATATTAGTTTAGATTAGTCCATTTAGTGTTAAAGCCCATTTAGTGTTAGTTAATTAGTTTAGGCCTGTGGGCCTCTTATTAGGGTTTCACCCTCAATTTATAGAGATGGTTATCTCATTGTAATGCAACACTTCAAGTTAGTGGTGAGCATGAAACCGAAAAAACCGATCCGAAACCCAAAAAACCGACAAACCGAACCCAAAAAAACCGAACCCAAACAGAAACCGTGGGTTTGGGTTTAATTTTTAAAAAAACCGAACTTTCGGGTTGGGTTTGGGTTTTGTTAAAAAACCGAACCGACCCAATAATATTTATGTGTTTGCTAAATATCATATATGTAAAGCACATGACTTATGTTATGCAAAAGCCCATATTGTAATACATTATTATATGACCATATTGCAATTTATCTATGATTTATTGGTTATTTTTTGTTGAAGCAAGAGAACATTCAAAATTTAGTTTATGATTACTGTTTTTTTTAACAAATTTCTCTAGAAATGTAGTTGATTTTTCATGTTTAAAACTTAATGAAACATAAATTTAAACTTTAGTATTATAACATGTTTCTTAAATCATTAAGAGTTTGTGTTTTCGGCTCGTACTTACTACTAAAACAATAAGTTTAAACAACAAGTTGAAAAACCCGAAAAAACCGAACCCAAACCCAAACCCAGTCCAGAAACCCAAAACCCAAAACCGAAAAACCCAAAACCCATGGGTTTTAAAAACACAAAAACCGAAGTATTGGGTTTGGGTTCGGTTTGAATCAAAAACCGACCCAAACCGACCCATGCACACCCCTACTTCAAGTATTATTTAGTTCAGTCTTTTATATGGTATCAGAGCCACAAGGTTCTCGGTACGAATCCAGCTACCTTCTGAATCCAGATCCTGGTTCACCACGTTTATCCAGTCCCTGCTCGTAACACTGTTCACGTTATTACCTGTTGCTCATACGCAAATCCTTTTTCCAGATACAACTACATCTCATCGCCACCACCACTAGCTCTGCAGACCACCGAATTGAAAACCCTAAAAAAATAACCACCGTCGGACCATCCACGCGCCACCGCTGCTCCGCCACCCGCACCCACACGCCGGCGCGTACGGGCGCCTGACCCCACCCCCGGCCATTGTGTTTTCACCAGCCTTGTCGGAATTTTAGCCTGAACAACCCTGTGTGATCAATTTTCTGTTCCGACATGTTTTCCTGTTCTGCTCTAGTTCGTCTGACATCTCAGATCGACACATCTCAGATATGTCCAGCTCACATTGCCGCTACGTCTCAGGTTTGAGTCTCAGTTCACGCTCATTTCAGGTTCCTCACAAGCCCGTTTCAGCTCAGTTTCAAGATTCTCGTCCGGTTTAGCACTAGTTTCCGGTCACGTTAGGTTCAACATTTCTTTTCAGATCTGCTTAAATGTTTAGATTATTGTTCCTAATAGATACTTGCTTGGTTATGTTTACTTTTATGCTGTTTCTGACCTGAAAGATCCTATTCATCATCTTAGAGGCTATATTTTTTGTTCTGATTGTTACAATGGGAGACAAAAATCAAACATATACGGTCACCAAAGAGGAATATCATATGCTTCAATGGTTTCGTGCGACTCAATTGCTTGCTCAAACTAGCTCTGGTCACTCAAGTACACTCTTTAGCCTTAACTCATCTTAGATTGTTGATTCCGGAGCTACTCATCACATGACTGGGAATCAAAACCTATTGTTTAACCTGCAACATGTTTCTCATCCATTCGTTCGAATTGCTGATGCTTCTTGACACCCTCTAGCTTCCAATTAAGTTTAATCTTTCTTTGTGCCATTACTTTGAACAATTAAAGAAAAAATCAAATTACTAATCAACTATCACATTTAACTTCATCATATAGCGTAGGTTAATTAAGTTAGCTTCTTATATTACAATATTATAGCTTAGGTCATATTTAACTTAACCATATTATAACAATATCCATAAAACCATTTGTTTTGACCCATTTGTTAATCTTTTAATTAATCTTCATTTATTTAATCAAATGCCTAAAACCATTTGTTTTGACCCATTTGTTAATCTTTTGATTAATCCTCATTTAATCAAATGTAGAGATGGAACAAATATCAACAATTAAAAACACATAATATGTTGGTTTATGGCAGAACACAGATATGAATCCAAACACATGCTGTAATGCTTTCATGTATGTTTTTGTAAATTGCTCCTTATATTGGAAAGGGAATTTAGAAACTGAATGTTTTGATATCTAGAAATTCCCTTTTTCTAAGAAATAATAATACTTCAGGGATTTCTATGTTTGATCAGGTTGGCATCAAACTATAGTTATTTATTTTTATTTTATGTATGATTTGATCAGATTTGAAACAAGATCCAGATAGTTGTTTATTTTTATTTTTCTTGAAGGTGTAAACATACCTTTCTTTGTGCCCATGCTGATCGTTTAATGAAATGTTTAAAATGCAAAGATGTTAATCAATGCTTCTTGTGCATAGCAAAGAGTATTAGTGCATCTCTGAACATTCAAACCCATAATAGAATATGTTGCAACTAGTGTTACAGAAGCCCCTAGAGACTGATCTACCCTGAGGAAAATGAGCATTGTACCAAAAGAGACAGTTGAGGTCATAACACAGAGCATCGGCATTAATAATTTGTCTCCAGATGCTGCATTGGCTCTTGCTCCTGATGTAGAATATCGTATCCGTGAAATAATACAGGTGATTGTGGTCTTTCAAATTATAATCATGTGAATGTTGCAAATCAGTATAGTAATATAATGTATTTATAATATTTGAAAATAAGAAGTACCATTTATGGTCATCAATTCAATTCCATGAGTGAAGCAACATTTATTAAGTCTAAACTACAGGAAGGAATCAAGTGCATGCATCATTCAAAACGGACTACATTGACTACGGATGACGTGGACAGTGCACTTAACATGAGAAATGTTGAGGTAAATATCTGCTTACGTCATATGATATTTCCCTTAAATTAATCATAAGTAGGGATGGAGCTATGAAGAGCCCAGGGGTATCCTGAGCTACCCCTCAACTTTTGTTACGAAGTACAATTTTCACCGGTTTAAATATCAGGATACAATTTTTTCTTACGGTTTTAAGTATAGAGATACCCCTGAAAAAAATTTATGATACCCTTGAGCGAAAATTTTCTCGTAGGATACCCCTGATATTTGGTTCTGGATCCGCCACTCATAAGTCTTGGTTTAAACTCTAAAAGATACTGTAGAAAGAATATGAAATATACAAGAAATCAATCTGGTTGGAATAACATATATATATTGTTCCTAATTATTGTGAGTGCAGCCAATCTATGGATTTGCATCTGGGGATCCTTTGAAGTTCAAGAGAGCCCTTGGACACAATGATCTATTTTACATTGATGACAAGGATGTGGATTTCAAAGATGTAAGAATTAAGAAATATACACCATGTAATTTGAACCTCTCGTGTATACTAAAGCCGTTGAAGGTTTTTGAAGGTTATTGAAGCTCCATTGCCAAAAGCACCACTAGATACTTCACTTTTCAGTCACTGGCTTGCCATTGAAGGTGTACAACCTGCTATTCCTCAAAATGCCCCTGTTGAAGGTGTGACTCTGTTCAAGAACATTTTTTTAAAACTTGTGTAAAAAAAAAATTAAAATCAAAGTTTATTTATGGGTGGCAGAGCTGACATTTGGAGATTATATGCAGTTATACCAGAGACGAAAAAATCCGAGCAAAAGAGTGAGGAGCTGCCTGTTGATATTAGATTGCCTGTAAAACATGTCTTATCCAGAGAGCTTCAGGTATTATATCATATCATTTTTTCTTTCTTTCTTTCTTTTACATATACGGTCACTGTTTTGAAATTTATTTATTTTGTTATTGTAGTTATACTTCAATAAAATTACTGAGCTGGCAGTAAGTATGCCTAATTCTGTACTGTTCAAGGAAGCACTAGTGAGTTTGGCCACCGATTCTGGACTGCATCCTTTAGTTCCTTATTTCACCTGCTTTATCGAAGATGAGGTACTTGAAAACATGATGATGTTGATTTTACATATTAAAATACTGAATGAAATTTTTAGGTTTCTCGTGGTCTAAATGACTTCCAACTGCTTTTTGCATTAATGCGCCTTGTTTGGAGTCTTCTCCAGAACCCACACATACACATTGAACCTTATGTAAGTCTCTTGTTGCCCTGAAACATATTGAAAACATGATGATGATGATGATGTTGTTGATTTTAGCTAACATGTAGCATGATCATCATGCAGTTGCATCAACTAATGCCACCTGTTGTAACATGTATTGTTGCAAAAAAGTTGGGAAATCGAATCGCTGACAATCACTGGGAGCTTAGAGACTTCAGTGCTAAGCTTGTTGCCACTATATGTAAAAGGTAAAAAACATTTTAAAATCTGCTGCTGATGTTGTTAAGATGTTGATAACATGCTTTAGCTAGCAAATTGCATATCTTTTTCAGGTTTGGGCATAATTATACTAGTCTCCAGACACGTTTGACTAAAACATTGCTTAAAGCGTTTTTGGATCGAAAACGGGCATTGACTCAACATTACGGCGCTATTCAAGGACTAGCAGCTCTTGGACCCCATGTGGTTTGCAGTTTTTGCGACATATACAAACAAACCATAGCTGTTAGTTGTTATTTATTTAGTTTTCATATATTTTTGAACTTTTTTTTTGCAGGTCCGCCTTCTTCTTTTGCCAAATCTTGATAGTTATTTAGGATTTCTTGAAGATATACTTGAACATCAAAAAAAAGAAATAACAAGACATGAAGCTTGGCGTGTATATGGTGCATTGTTGGTCAGTCTGTTTTACAAAACAATCCTGTTCATTGTAGTCTGCGAGCGATTAAAACAACAAAAGGCAGTTTTGACCCATTTACTTATGTTGTGAGGGTAAAATGATTAGCTTAAAAGGAAGGAAATGGGTCAAATTTGTCTAATGTGTTAAAGGTCGTCCATACATTGCTTAAACCATTTTATTAAAAATAGTTGATTATTGTTTAAAGTTTAAACTAATTGCTTATAGATCGATCATGTAACAATATAATAATGTAACCTCTGTTTGCAGCGCGCTGCAGGTAGATCTGTGTATGATCTGCTGAAGCTTTTCCCTATATTTCCATCACCACCTGCAAATTCTGTTTGGAGGAGAGTCATTGGCACAAGTGAAACACGTAAGTCTGCAATATAGACATTATTAATAATTTATATTCCTTTGTTTTTATAAAGACAAACGTAAGCTAAACGCAGCAGAAGAGTTGGAACAACCTTCCCCAAAGAAAACAATTACAGATGGACCTGTGGTATCACCATCTAATAGCACCACCATAACACAAGGTGAAATAGGTGATGATGACGTTAAAGATCGAGGTAATGGGTCGAGGACAAGTGCAGCTGCATATCTTAAGCAAGTTTGGAAAGATGACCTGAATTCAGGACAAGTTGTTATGTCACTATTTCAACTGTTTGGTGAAGGCATTAGTATTAGGTCCTTCATTCCTGCGCCTGAGATGTGTCTATTTCTGTAAGCAACAAAAAATGTTACTTAGAGATGGATGAAAGCCATTCCATTGTTGCTATGCTAAGTTTAAAATCTTTCTAATGGGTTGGGTCCATGGCTGATTAACGCAATGGCTTGACGGACATGACCGAACATATTCAATCACGTAGAAATACAAGCGAAATTGAAGTTTATTAATTCCAACTTTCACATATTGGTGGTCTTTATTAATCTCAACTTTAATATTGACCATTATTACTTTCAACTTTCACTTAATTGGTCATCATTGAGCCTTCCGTTACGCTTGACTAACTTCGTCTAAATATGTTGTTGTGGCATCCACGTGACAGGTGACGTGGCATTCATGTTTCAATTAGCATTTTTTATTTTCATAGAAATTAGATTTTATTAATCTTAACTTTCACTTATTAGCTTTTATTAATCCCAACTTTCACTTTTGACAATTATTAGTTTTAACTTTCACCAATTGACTATTATTAATCCCAAATTGACTATTTGTCATTATTAATCCTAACACAAACACAAACAAACCTTAGAGTAAATTGCCAAAAAGGTACCTGGGGTTGTACTGTTTCGACCACTTTGGTCCTTATATTTTTTTTCTTGCCATTTTGGTGTTTGGTTTTGTAAAAAAACTGTCATTTTGGTCCTTCCGTCCAACGTCCGTTAGAAAATGGCAATATTATTATTATTATTATTATTATTATTATTATTATTATCATTATTATTATTATTTAATATAACCCACCACTCTAATTAAATCCCACTTATTCATCTTCAAGACCACCACCATAACAACCTTTTGCACCATCCCTTTTCAGGATTTCACCTTCTAGATCTCTAAACAACACGAGAAACCTCATTATATCCCCTAACCATCGGGTGTTGCAGCAGTTGTTACAATGGCAGAAGCACCATCGTCCCTACCCCCAACCACCACTGTATCCCCTAACTATAGATTGAACAACCCACAATCATCGATTTAGATCCGGTGGCTAGGGAAGATAGACACGACAGAGGGTGCGTGCCGATGGCGGAGTTTAGATCTGATGATTTTGAAAGATGTTGTCACGGTGGTGTAGTGGTTTGTGACAGTGGTGGTTCCAGCGAGCCTTAAGAGAAGAAGATGTGGTGGTGATCGGATTAAGAGAGAAGGTGTGGTGGTGATCGGATGAAGACAATGATTGTGATTGTGGGTGTGGGTGGATGACGGCCAACAATGATGATGATGGTATGGTGATGGTCTTATGACTGTTACTTGTGATGTTTATTGTTAAAGAAGAAGAAGAAGAAATGAAAATAAGAAGAAAATAGGGTTATGATTATTAAAGAAGAAGAAGAAATGAAGGGGGAAGAAGAAGAAGAAATGACTGTATTTTGGTGGTGATGGGATGAATTGAGTGACTTTAACATAATTTTTTTTATAAATAATTAAATGGGGGCATTATAGTCATTTAGCACTAAAGTAACGGAAAATATTGACGGAATGACCAAAGTGGCATTTTTTTTACAATAGCAAACACCAAAATGGCAACAAATAAAAAATAAGGACCAAAGTGGTATAAACTATACAAACTCAAGGACCTTTTTGAATTGGAATATGCTCGGCCATCATACAAAGACAGACAAATCGTATGACTCAGTTGTAATTACTAAGCATTCGTATGATTTTCTCCAATTCAATGTATTAGAACAAGATCATATGATAAACATAACTTTTCAATATGCCAATAAAATTTTTATCAACTCTATTCATGTTTAAAAGAACATATAGTTTTTATGATAAATCACGAGATTTTAACTTTATAATAGATTACATCAAGAATTTACATTAGGGTGACATGTAACGGACACCAAGTTAGACATACCTTAACTCCTTCTAAATAGCAAAACCTAGCATGTTGTCTCTAATTCTAGATTGTTGTCTCTCTAGTTTAGTGTATGCGTTATGCTCCGGTAAAAACAACACTCAAGTGGTTATTTTAAGGATATTTATGAGGGCACATACGGTTCTAGTTAGTTTTTTAGACAAAATCGTGGTAAAACCGAAACATAAGATTAATTTTACAAAATTATTTTTTAGTATAAGGATATTATACTCAAATAAAAAAGAATTAAATGCTTAGTTTTATGGTGTAGCTTTTGAAATATAATTTTGTAAAAAGTTATGTATGCTTATAAAAACCGAGGTATTTAACTGTAGGTCATTACCAACTTTATCCATAAGTTTTATTTTTGTATCATATAAAATATAAAACGACTCATGTACACCCCTAATAGGCGATAATTGTAATTGCTTTTAAGATTCTACTAAATATTATGATAAGAAAATGTAATTATTGACTATGTAATTATTATTATGAGATAAACTTTTAATATAACAAAATTAACTCTCAAACTTGAGACATAAGCAAAGACTAGAGATTGACATTTATTAGCAACTAGTTTAATGCCCGTGTGTTACACGAGTAGTGACATGAAAAACAGAGAAGTTTAAATAGTTTAGCAAACAAGTAAATTTGTAGAAAAATAACAAAGTTTTAATTTTATGTTAATTATGTCTTTTAAACATTGTTTTGTTTCAATTAGATAACTTTAAAATGGTGTCTCAATCCTATGTAATTAACTTGTGTAATATGTAAATGTTATTTTAACATTAGTTTTAAAATAAAGTAAAATAAATGTTCACGAAAACTTTTTAAAAATTGAACAAAAAACTATGAAAATTTTCATAAATTTGTAAAAAGTAAAAAAATGACAAATTTTTACAAATTGCAAAACCTATAAAATAAACTGTGAAATTTTTAAAAAGTTTGTAAGAATAATATTTAGTTGATGTGAGAAAAAAATACAAAACGGGTCTCAAATTAATCTAAAAATCAATGTTTGCTTATTATACAAATTAATTTACCTAGGAGTGGAACAACTTTTAAACTTAATTTATATAATTGAAACAAAACAAAATTTGAGTAACTTAACTGGAACAAAATATAAGTTCGTTATGTTTCTATGTGATTTTCCCTTTATAAAAGAAATATCTGGAAATAAGTTACATATTATTACATTAAATAAAGGTTTCTTAAAGCTTGGAAATTAATTACATACAACATTGAAACCATATTTAATGGACAATAGACATGCTTATATTTAACAAGGATCTCGTTAAGACTTGGCTTAACAATATAGACACATTGATAAAAAAAATTACATTTTGGAATGCTAAAACTTTTTTAACAGCTGAATGCAATTTGCTAACATTATCGAAAAACAATAATCAAGAAGCAAATGGATTCAAAAGGTAATATGATTTTTATATTTTCAATACTATATATATATATATATATATATATATATATATATATATATATATATATATATATATATTTTATCGATATTGGATTTTAATAATCCGAACGTTTGCACATTGGCCGATATTAATCCCAACTTAAAAAATTCTCTGTGGCAATCTTAACTTGTAACTTATTTCCTACAATGATCCTCCGTTAAAGTTAACTTAATGCCGTTAAATTAAATTTTTTTTGAATTTCATACCGATGTTTTAAGGCTTTTGATCTGGAAGAGGATATGAGTCTATTGATGTAAAACTTACCTTGATCCGGTGCACCAAACGACTAAACGGTCTTTAAACCTAATGGTGCTTAAATCGAATGTTAAAATTTCTTCGTTTAGAGCACCGACTCAAGGTAAGTTTTACATTAATAGACTCGTATCCTCCTCTCGATAAAAGCCCTAAAACTTTGGTCTGAAATTAAAAAACTAGTAACGCCGTTAAGTTAACTTTAACGGATGATCGTTGTAGGAAAATAAGTTACAAGTTGAGATTGTCACAGGAAATTTTTTTAGTTGGGATTAACATCGGTCAATATAAAAAAGTTCAGATTATTAAAATCTGATAACCCTATATTTTAAAAAAGTTTCATATGATTATCTTGTTAAATTGAATTAATCAAAAAATGATTAATTATGAAATGAAAATCTTCATCTAATAAAAATGATATCAACATTTTGAGCGGGAAAATAATTCTCTAAATGCCTTAAATTATTGATAAGTGTCCTCTAAAACCCTCTTTTATTTAAAGGTATAGATATAAATATATATATGAACTACGGGTGAAAGCCACTCTAACCAATTAACCGCACCTCCATTTTTGGATTGCTAGCTAGGTAATTGTGGGTCATTTTTAGGAAAACATAGACAAATCCATGCATTTTTTGCATGTTCATCAACAGAACATAGAAATATAAAAAAATCAAATGAAACAAAGAATTTGTGTCATTAAATTATCTGAATTTCCCATAACACTCTATCTGCTAAAGATTTATGATAATAGAAACATGCATGGGAAATGGCTGGTTAGAGTACATGAATTAAAGATTGGGAAGATAAGTTTGAGCTTGGTGCAATCTTAATTGAGATGCTAGTAAAATGAAATACTTTTAAACTGAGACTAATGAGCATACAAATTTTAAAATTTAGAACTTCGCAAATTGGCGCCATACTCGATCTGGACCAAAACACCGCAAGACAGTTTTGGTCATGCCAGTAAAAAGATTTCTTTTCATAATATCTGGCTTTCGGTTTGATTCCTATTCATGCCTTAGAATTGAGGTAAGCAAATACCAAAGACCCGAATCAACAACCACAATAAGCATTGCCACAAGAACAAGAGTACATGCTAACAAACGTTTCATGTTTCTTCAATTATTTATATAAAAATGAATTTGACTCTTGAAGTCAAAATGATATCACCAAATTACAATAGCAACATGTGTTTTTTTTTTCACTTAAAAAGTAAAGCTAAACCAACCTCTGCAGATGAATTATTTTGTATGAGAAGTAATATATTTGACCGTATAAGTCAAGTTTTATCGTTTTTGTTTCATAAGAGAGCGAGAGTTGTATATAAAAACCACAAAAAGAAGGAAACATACAGAGGTTGATTGTTACTTCAGAGATGATTTGGGTTCGTCGTCTTCTTAAAGAACTTGGGGTTGTTTTTAATGATCTGATGAGGTTATATTGTGATAAACAATCTGCTATACATATAGCCAAGAATCAAGTTTTTCATGAAAGAATAAAGCATATAGAGGTTGATTGTCATCTTATTAGGGATCGGGTTATGAGCACTAAAGTTGATCCTCCATCCATTCAACCAATTCATATCAAGACCGAATTTCAACTTGTAGAAGTCTTCACAAAACCGCTTCGAAAGACTCAAATAGATTTTATATGCAACACGTTGTGCGTGATTAACATCCATGCTCCAACTCGAGGAGGAGTGTTAATTATAAATATTAGTTTAGATTAGTCCATTTAGTGCTAAAGCCCGTTTAGTGTTAGTTAATTAGTCTAGGCCCATGGGCCTCTTATTAGGGTTTTACCCTCTATTTATAGAGATGGTCATCTCATTGTAATGCAACACTTCAAGTATTATTTAGTTCAGTCTTTTACGGTACTTGATAAGAAAATTGAGCAAACATCTTTAGAACTTGCAAGTAATTTTGATTTGCTTCCTACCCGAGCTAAAAAGAACTTCACTTTTGATGATGAAGAAAACTAGTTACTTTGTTATGTATGACATTATGAGATCATAAATGTGTGTCTACATGTGTGGATTTTGAGCTCTAGGAGAGTGCACCATGCATATGTGATGCTCTTTTTGCCTTTTTCAAATCATCGTGGACTCTTCGGTTTCTTTTGCAATAGTAAAAGCCCGGGACAATTTTTTTCAAAGGTAGGCTTATATTTGAGAGAACATGTGTTTTCACATGAATACTTATATATGACACTTCGAAGCATCAAAACAAGAGATAGCATGAGATTATTAATATTAGATAAAGACGAAAACACAAAATAAAAATAGAACTTACAATGTAGCTTACTGCCTTACATGGAAATTTTTAATTAGTTTTAATTTTCATAAACTATGCAATGTACTTTGTTTTTTTACTTTTGAAAACCAACCTTCGTTTATTATAGCGTTTGCTTACAATATTTGTTACCAGTAACTTGATGTCAACTACTCAATACCTTTACCAATTTAGTATTTTCATGACCGCTCCCGTGCAACACATGGGTAATAATCTAGTATATAATAAAACATGATTTTTAACCCGTACATAATTTTCATACACACCATGGTTCACATTAAAAAAGATACCCGGATCTTGGAATTACGCCATAAATTGTTTATAAAATAGTTCCTTGGACATACGAAATCGTTCTCTGAACGTCTCAGGATTGTATTTTGAATCTTTGAACGTCTCAGGATTGTATTTCTTGCTGCCGCACGATCATAACGAACATACGTTCTTGATGATTGAGCAGTATCCTCAACTTTAACGGACATGATACATATATTTATCTACATACCTTCTATTTGAGAAGGTCGGTTACCATTGGTGTGCATATCACGTGACTTCTACACGTGTTCTTCTCCTCTCTTTTATTAACTTTTGCTCCGATTTTTCATTCAGTCCCTCGCCTTTCTCTCCCAACAATCCTCTGGTTTTTCTGGTGATCGTTCATTGCAATTCTTCAAGGTTAGTTTTTCTTCCGCTGTTGTTTGATGATAATGGTTAGATATTTGTTGTGGTGTCTTGATCGTTTACATCAACATGTTTGTTCGTTGACAAGAACTTGCTGCTTTTTCTGTCTACAACCAATCTGTAATCATTTCACTATTGGATCTTGCACAACAACCGCATGAGGGTCGTGGCTTCCTGTTTCAGCAATAAATGCGGTATGTTGCTTCAATGAGTGTTAGTTTTCATATAATTACTGAAAGTACAGTGTGTAAATACAAACCAATAAAGATGATATATCTTGACCACCATTTTCGATTTGGCAATATTTACTCCATGTACAAACGGGTATGCGACTATTGGTTTCAAACGGGTCAATGGTGTAAACTAAGCATCAAGGATCTTTACCAGTGGTTTGAAATGGATCAATGGGTTGAACTAAGAACAAAGGGTCTCAAACAGGTAACCACTTAAGCTCATATGGATCCAAATAGTTACATAAACATAATTAAAGTATGTATATATAAATGCTAATGAAGTGAATTTGACCGTATGCGATGATTGTACACAAAATGCATATTAATGATAAGTCTGGAGGGTCAACAAGGATCAAAAAGTTAGAACTTTGAGTAGTGTATGCTCAAAAGGCAAACTGCATGTTTATGAGTTATAGCATGCTAATGTGCTTATCTTAACTATTTTGTATTGTTAAGATTTCTATTTGATGCCAGATATGAATGTTTATTGACATATTTTTATCTCGTGTGATGGTTATTATAGTTTTACAATTTGTTTAACACATTTGATAAGTGTTGTTTTGATAGTTGTGTGAAAATGTTGATAATCAGTTGGTGTTGCTCACCGACCTCCTTGGGACAACAAAAAAACAAGTTATAAAACCGTATGTATCAACTAATGCATCAACCAACTTACTTGTATGAACAAGTGAAAAAACACTACATGACATAGTGTCCCATGTCTATGCTTTATCAACAACATGCCATGTCTATGCCCTTTTACCAATGAACATGTCCTATATCTATAACTCGGCCGTCGCAACGCGCGGCCATGACATATAGATCTAGTTGGGGTGAAAAAGGAGAGTGTCGGTGTATAGTTTTTTTTATTTTGTGTTTGTATATGTATAATGTTTATTTCAAGTAAGCGTTTTTATTAAACACCCCAACAGATCTTTAATAAATGATGAAAAAGTGGCTACATGGGTAACGAGTTTTTATACTCGTGTGCAGAGCTTGGCACAACCGGGACGATGTGCTTGCTTGCCGGATGAGAATTGTTGAATAAGCCATAATGTATTCACTGTAGGGTAGTGGCGTATATATATTTTGGGTTGAAAAAGGAGAGATTGTGGATGTATAAATATTTGTATTATGGGTTTGTGTATATAATGTTTAATTCGAGTAAACTTTTTTTTTTTCAAAGCACCGCAACGAATCTTTAAAAAATGATGAAAAAATGGCGACATGGGTAACAAGCTTGGCGAACCCGAGGCAATGTGCTTGCTAGCTTATTCAGCCCTGAACTCGCCTGGTGCTTCGGGATACCTTAGAAACTTAGGGTTATAACATCCCACATCGGTTGTGAAAGGAAACGAAAACTTCCTTATAAGGAGTTGGATACAATCACCATCGTGGCGCATTTTAAATCCGTGTGGCAATGACGGTAAGTCCTGACCAAAGAGAACAATATCATATTGTGGTTATATTAGGCTGTTACTGTCACACCCCTTTTTACGCAGCGGATTAGTATAACTAATGGGGTCGGTGGTAACGGAAGTTGGTTACCATCGGATTATAGTCAAACAACCATTTCAAAAGTTACGGAAAGTTAAAACGTCATAATATCATTACGAACGTTGTCGTAAAGATCCTTTTGTGTAAAGATCCTTTTTATGACATGGTTTTTCACTTATAAAAGTGATTATTTTAAAAGTCGGTCCCAAAACAACATTTCCGTAGCATGGCGTTTGACACCAAAACCATTTCATTCCATAGCACACAACAAGTGCTTTAATCACCTGAAAAACATGTTAAAAACGTTTATCAGTACAAGACTGGTGAGTTCACAGGTTTAGGATACGTAGTCCATATCAAAAACAATTATGATTGTACTAATAAGAGACAATATTTATCCAATCTTGTTGACTTAAAGTTGCAAAGTTTAAGTCATATGAAACAACCATAAACCCGTAATCAATCCATGACATTTACCCTCCGACATTGCAATTATATAATCTCCCGTCGTCATTGACCGGAGCTACCGGTACGGGAGTGGGCTGTCAGTACACCCGATAGATCTACCAATATAATCCAAGGACCCCTGTCACCGAGGCTAATGATTACGTTATTTTTGAGGGTTTTTCCCGCGAGAACATCTTGTAAACTTATGGTTTTTCATATAAATCAAAATATTTTCCATCTCTTACTTTAAATCATAATCATTTATATTTCACATGTTTTTCCCCCAAGTTTGAAATCAAAACGTATTGAAAATGGGGCCGTGAAACTCACCTTTGATTTCCGTCAAGTGTTTGCTAGCACTTACGAGCCCAAAATTTATATGTTCCCGACCTACTAACACCCTATATATATCCAAGGGTTCCCGTTAATAGTCGTATAATGGTCATCCAAGTTGTTCATCAACTCTAGACACTTTTATGAAATGATTTATCATTTCGATCTAACGACACGTTGGTGATTCCGTTTACGACCCGTTTCCAAATAATATTTATATAAGTAATCTGTTTATATAAATATATTTCAAACAATACTTATATGAGTAATCTCTTCATATAAATATATCTTAAAGACAATCATTGGTCTTTAAACATTTGTAAAACTTTATATATATGATTTATCATATATAATTCTCGGTTTCTTTTTTATAAAATTCACACTTTTAATATTTATATAAAATAAATATTATTATTCTCAAAGTGTTAAGTTTTCTTAAAAACCAATATCTTGAATGAAAACTTATGAGATTAACACTTTGTCCATTTCACTTCGAGACCGAGTGAAAACATGAATTTTTAAGCAACCGACTAACTTTATTTTTAGTCGTTCTTGGTGTTTTGATTTTATAACTTTAAGTATCTCTTTTCATACTTATTTTAATGTCAAAACACTGATTCAAGTTCACTTTTTAACTCTTGCAACTTGAATCAAAACCGTTCACATAAAACACGTAATTTCGGTCATAACCGAAGCATTTTTCGTAACTAGTTATTCATATAACTACTTTTTTTTCATTCATACCACTTTAGACACACATAATCATGCTTATACACACTGATTATACATCAAAAGTTTCTGGTCTAAAAACTATTTTACACATGCTTACGGTTTAAGCCGAAATAGTCGATTTTACCGTTATTTGTACATAGTTTGTTACCAAGCAATGCTTAAACCACCAAATTTCATCATGTAACGATCATACATATATTTTCACATAAATAAACATATGAAAGCTGTGAAAATAATATTCTCAAGTTAAAACTCATTTTCGAGCCGAAAACGATGTATTTTTACTAATAAAACGCGTAGTTTTATTATAGCATTTTTCCACAACTTACTTCCACTTTTACATAGAACATATGTATTTTTCTACACTCTCATAACATCCAGAATATCCAAGAATATCCAGAATTTTACTTAATCATTTTAGAGCATGTAATTGTATCATTTTTCTAACTTGATCAAATTTGACAATTTCATGGTTCATGCTTATATGACCATTGATGCTAGCGATTTTTTATACTTTTTCCACTCATATACATATATTTACACGTTCACAATCATGCATATACGTATGTTGACTTTTTAAAGTCAAAATTACCATTTTCAAGTAATTAATCATAGATTACTACATATTGACTAATTACCACATTTTTAGACCATAATAATCACATTACTTATTTACTATCATATTTCATATAATCATAACTTCAACTAAATTAAAGATTCGTCTAACAATAATAACACTTAATCATATTCGTCATTATCAATTCCATTTTTTTTATATACACATTACACCACATTTAGTCAACTAGCACTTAGTTTAATAACCCATTTTCTCAAAATCGTCATCATCAAGTATTACCATTACAATCCTCATATATTCACATTATCACAAATAACACATTTATCATCATATTACTCAAATTTACCAAGACTCATATATCACATAACTCACGTTTTAACATTATCATACTCATCATCATCATCATCATCATCAGCATCATCATCATCATACGTATATACATACACATTACCATACTCACATCCATATCATACGTATACAAATACAACATACCCATTTAATCATAAATATCATTTTGTATGTATGATCAAACTATAAATTTCATGTTTTCATACCATCTTAATATCAAACCCATAACTTTTATTTATCAAAAATACATTTTGACACACCCACATATATATACGTACGTATATATGTATACACACACTATTTCATTTTGATTCTTTTGATTTTTAGAAGTGTTTGATTTGATGAACAACTTTATGATTCAAGGATTAATCATTCTTTTAAACAAGAAATCAATAGTTGAGTTTATACCTTGATGAACTCTATTTTGCAAGTATATAATTCCTTGATTTCTTTACTTGTTCATGTCCAAATCACCTTCAATTTCACTTCCATATCTTCAATTTTGCTTGTTTCATCTTGTATGCTCTTGATTTGGGATGTGTTTAAGATTATTTATGGAGTGTTTATGATGAAAGAGAGTGGTCTTTGTGTGTGTTTGTAGCTTGCCGTAAGAAAACAAGAAAGAGAAAGAGGTGAGTTAATGAGTGAGTTATGATGAGTTAATTGGTGAGTGAGTTAAGGTTTACTTGTAACCATTTCTATTGATGACAATGCTAGTTTGTTGTCATTTTCTCATTCAATGTAAGACACATGGATGATGATTCATGTTGTTTTATATAAATTTTGTAGTATTGGGTATTAATTTGAGTGTAAAGTGGTATAATATTAATGTGTAGTGTTTGTTGAATTGTGTTAAAAATCTTTGTAAGTATTATTGGTTCGTATCACAAATAATATTTGTGACAATGGTAGTGGTTTTGGCCGTAATTTTTGGTTAAAAAGAGTGTTACGATTGTAGTGTGGTATTTATTTGGTTGAGTGGTATTAAATTTGGAGTGTAATTTTGTAGTTTGTAGGCATTAATCATTCAGATGATTAATGGGTAACTTTTCTAATAGAAGTAATATTTATTGAGTTTTAACTAGTAGGATACATAGTATCCATTTTATAAAAACTCTTTGTCCAAATCACATGGATTTAAAAGTTGTACTCATTAGTATTAGTCATAATACTTACAACTTATTTTTATGAGTTTCTCATGTTCATATTAAAATTATGAACTACTCAAAATGATATTTTTCTGAAAACAGGTAAAATCTAAAATGTACACACTTGTCAGCTGTACAAATCGAAAACTAATATTTTTAGATTTTTACCTTTGTTTTCCTTTGTAATACTTTTACACATGCTAATATAGCATAAAATCCATTCTAGGATTTTTAAAGTTTTCTCGGGTCATCACCAACGTTCGTCTCAGTACTACACTGTGACTCCACATAGTATTTTTTTTTATACTTTTAAATGCAATAGCATTTATTACATGGGCTTGGCTAGAATCAAATGACATATTTTAAATTTACTACTAATAATGCCATAATATATAATTTAGTTTTGTTCTAGTACGGATATTAATCTGGAATTTTGCCGGGTGTCACAGTCTTCCCCCGTTTAGGAAATTTCGTCCCGAAATTTAAGCTGTAACAACCCTTTCTATCTCAGTCGCAAACAAGTGAGGATATTTGCGTTTCATCTGGTGCTTACTTTCCCACGTGAATTCCGGACCACGCTTTGAATCCCACCTCACTTTGACGAGTCTTATTTTACTCCGTCTAAGTTTTTGGACCTTTTGATCCATTACTTCATATTCGATACATTACCAGTGTCTCATCTGTTAGACATTTCTTTAAATACATCATGTGAATTTCGGACCTTTTGATCCATTAGCAGTGTCTAATCTGTTAGACACTTCTTTAAATTCGATACATGAAATACATCATGTATACCACCGAATTCATTTGGTAGTTTGAGTTGATAAGCAACTGGCCCAATCCGAGCCAAGATTTCAAATGGTCCAACGTATCGTGGACTTAACTTTCCATGCTTACCAAATCTCACAACACCCTTCCAAGGTGATACTTTTAGAAACACACGGTCTCCAACTTGGAATTCTAACGGTTTTCGTCGGTTATCCGCATAGCTCTTGCGTCTATCTCTTGCGGCTTCTAACCTCTTCCGTATTTGAATTATTTTGTCCGTGGTTTCTTGTATAATTTCGGGTCCTGTTAGTTGTTTTTCGCCAACTTCAGCCCAACAAAGTGGTGATTGACATTTTCTACCATACAGAGCCTCAAACGGTGCAACTTTAATACTTGTGTGATAACTATTGTTATATGAAAATTCAGCTAGTGGTAAGTGGGCATCCCAATTGCCACCAAAGTCTATCACGCATGCACGTAATAAATCTTCCAACGTTTGAATGATCCTTTCACTTTGACCACCCGTTTGTGGGTGATATGCCGTACTCATATCTAACCGAGTACCAAAGGCTTTGTGTAAGGTTTGCCAAGTTCTTGAGATGTAACGTCCATCTCTATCAGAGATTAGTGACGTGGTACGCCATGTCGAGAGACCACTTCTTTGATATAGAGTTTTGCTAGTTTTTCAACAGGATCAGATTCTTTCATGGGTAAGAAATGAGCGGACTTAGTTAAGCGACCTACGATTACCCATATAGAGTCATAACCACTAGATGTTCGAGGTAAGTTAGATATAAAGTCCATGGCTATTCCTTCCCATTTCCATTGAGGAATTTCAGGCTGTTGCAGAAGTCCTGACGGCTTCTGGTATTCTGCCTTAACTTTTGAACAAGTTAAACATTTGCTAACATACGTTGCAATGTCTACTTTCATGTTAGGCCACCAATAGTGCTCTTTGACGTCTTTGTACATTTTATTCAAACCCGGATGTATAGAGTATTCAGTCTTATGTGCTTCATCCATGACTACATCACGTAGACCTCTTGTACGAGGTACCCATACTCTATTCATGAGGTACATTACGTCATCACACTTTGGTTCCAATTCTTTAAACATGCCTTTCAAACCCTCTTTCGACACATTTTCCTCCTTTAATGCTTCGACTTGAGCATCTCGGATTCGTGTCACGAAATTTGAACTAATCGTTAGTTCTAAGGCATGAACATGCTTAGGTTTTTCTCTTTCTTTTCTGCTTAAAGCATCGGCTACAACATTCGCTTTACCTGGATGATAGCGAATTTCACAGTCGTAGTCGTTTAATAATTCAACCCAGCGACGTTGTCACATATTCAATTCTTTTTTTTTTTTTATCAAAGATATGTCGAAGACTTTTGTGATCGGTAAATACTTTACATTTTGTACCATATAGATAATGTCTCCTAATCTTTAATGCAAAAACTACTACACCCAGTTCTAAATCATGTGTAGTATAAATTTTCTCATGCGTTTTTAGTTGTCTTGACGCATAAGCAATCACTTTATTTCTCTGCATCAAAACACAACCAAAACCTAATCGAGACGCATCACAATATACCACAAAATCCTCAGTTCCTTCTGGCAATGAAAGAACATGAGCACTACACAACTTTTGTTTTAATAACTGAGAAGCCACTTCTTGTTTATCACCTCATTCATAATTTCTATCTTTTTGAGTCAGGAGTGTTAAAGGTTGTGCAATTCTGGAGAAATTTTCGATGAACCTCCTATAATATCCCGCCAATCAAAGAAATTGTCGCACTTCAGTCGGAGACTTAGGTGCTTCCCAATTCTTGATTGCTTCAATCTTTGCAGGATCGACATGTATACCATTCTCGTTGATAACATGTCCTAGGAAATGAACTTCTCTAATCCAGAATTCACATTTTGAAAATTTTGCATTCAAATTCTCCTTCTTTAATACCTCCAAGATTTGTTTTAGATGTTGTTCATGATCTTCTTTAGTTCGCGAATAAATAAGTATGTCGTTGATGAATACAATCACGAATTTGTCTAAGTATGGTTTAAATACTCTATTCATTAGATTCATGAACACAGCAGGAGCATTTGTTAATCCAAACGGCATAACCAAAAACTCAGAATGACCGTAGCGAGTCCTAAATGCAGTTTTTGGTATGTCTTTTTCAGCGACTAACAATTGATGATAAACAGAACGCAAATCAATCTTGGAATAATAACTAGAACCTTGTAATTGATCAAACAAATCATCTATTCTAGGTAATGGGTATCGGTTCTTAATAGTTAGCTTGTTTAGCTTTCTATAATCACTACAAATTCGGAACGATTCATCTTTCTTTTTAACAAACAAGACCGGCGCTCCCCAAGGCGAGAAGCTTGGTCTTATAAACCCTTTGTCTAACAATTCTTGCAATTGTTTCGACATTTCTTACATCTCAGATGGTGCTAATTGATATGGTGATCGAGCAATAGGAGCAGCTCTTGGGACCAAATCGATATTGAATTCAAGTTATCTCGGTGGAGGTAATCCAGGCAAGTCATCAGAAAAAACTTCCGGATACTCTCGGACTATAGGAATGTCCTTAAGTTTTCGTTCATCCTCCTTGGTAGTCACAGCTTTAACTAGAAAAGCCGGATACCCTTTTTGTACATAATTGCAAGCTTTCATAACATTGACAACTTTAAGAGTGGTTTTTTTTTCTTTTTTTTTATTATTTATTTTTTTTACCACGAGTGGTTAAGATTTCACCATTTAGGTCAGGAATACGAACCATAACTTCTACATGATTCTTTGAAAACCAATCCATACCGATTACGACATCGAAACTACCGAGTGTGACATGCAAAAGATCGATAGAAAAAGGAGGATTTCTTATTTGTATTGTATTCTCTTTTTCTATTTCGCCAGTTTCTATTTTCTTTCCATTTTCTAGTTCTTATAACATACTTTTTATATAACTTTTTAGATTTAAGACCCAGTAAAGGTTCAAAATTCTTAGAAACAAAGCTCAAATCAGCACCGGTGTCAAATAATATACTTGCATAATGATTGTTAATAAGAAACATACCAGTAACAACAGTCGGTTCCTGACGTGCCTCTCTAGCATTCATCTCGAATGCTCTACCCCTGGCATTCGTCTTTTTCAGTTTTGGACACTCCTTTTTTTCTTTTTGAAGTGACCCACTGCCCCACATTCAAAACATTTCCGACCCGCACCTTCAGTATTTTCTGTCATATAAGTCTGACAGTTCTCAGCTTGGTGCCCCAAACGATTGCACCTCTTGCAAGCTTTGCAAATGCCATTGTGTAATTGGTGACATTGTTTGCATTCAGTAGGTGGTTTATCGTTATTGTTAGTTGTGTTGGCAGTGTAAAATTTCTTAGCTTCCCGACTATTTTTCTTTTGGTTTCCAAATCGACCTTTGAAATTTCCACCCCACTTTCTTTTGTTATCATATGATTTCTTACTGGTTTCACCCAACTTCTTTTCAGACTCTACTACTTTCTTTCCACGATCCTCTTTCTTGGTCAGTACACCCCTTCTCACAGCATCATCTGTCAAAGTATGTGCTATTCTGATAGCACTCTGAAGGTTTGTAGGATTAGAAGAAGTAACATTACTACGAATCTGCGGTGCTAATCCCCAAATGTACCTTTCAACTTTGACATATTCAGGGGTTACCATTCGAGGTATCAATCTGGCCAAATCATTGAATCTGAAAGTAAGCACGAACCTCAGCCCCTTCCATGGTAAGGTTCCAAAGGTCCGTTTCAATTTTCTACAATTCACTTCATGGACAGTACTCATGAAGTACCTATCCTTTAGTTGATTCCAGGTAAGACCATACACTGTGTCTTCCCCTAGATTCTGCCTTTGAGTGTTCCACCAACTTAACGCTTCATCTTGGAAAGTACAAGTAGCGTATTTCACCCTTTGACTAACTGAACTGTTACTTATTGCAAATACCAACTCCATCTTTTCGATCCATCTTATAATTTCTAATGGACCCTCAGCACCAGTAAATGTCTTTGGTTGACAGTCTCAGAAATTTTATAAGTACAGCCTTATACCGGTCCTCTCGTAGGATTACCGCTAGCTGTTCCACTAGAGCTTATACCAGCTCCTCCTTTACCTCTTCCACGTCATATTGCAGCGTTAACGTGCTGCGAGATTAATTGTGCTAGTTCTTCAGCAGAAGTAGGTAATGCGGTACCTTCACCTCCGCCTCTACCACCTCCGCGTCCACCACCACATCCTATGGTGGTTGTCGCTCATCTTGGTGGCATTTTTTTAGCACTAAGATAAAATGACGTGATGAGATATTATTAGATAAGTAAACATATGACAATGTCTACTTTGAAATAACAATTATATTTATTTCGAACATTCGTTGATATGTTATCGCATTGGAGTAATATATATATATTAAGGATAATGGATATGTATATATTTAAGATAATATATATAGGAGTATCGAGGTAACGTTCTTTTCTTTTTAGCGGTTTTACATATATATTGAAATACTATAGCTAATTGAGTTAGTTTTTCTTCTCTTTTTTTTAAAAACATTTTCGGACATATATATATATATATCGAAGATATATATACATGTATCAAGATCAAACGCATAATTTTTGTAGCGTGACGTCACATATATGTATTGTTTAGAAAGCGTTTCGTCTCATTTAACTATTATATATATAGAAATATTGAGTCGTCATGTCATCAAGATGATAAATAACATGAAAAGAATCCATAGTTTTTGAAGCCTATGTTTCAACTAAAAGATAGGATAAGTGTTTCATCAAAGAAACGCCCATAATGCGTCAAAAGATAATTGTTTTAAGTCATCATCATAGAGAATAAAACGAAACAAAGATTGTTTTGGAGTTTTTCAACAATAATAAAGTCTAAGGAGAGAATCGTTTCATAGTATCCGCACGAATGACAAAGATGCCAACATCAAACCAAATGTGGCAAGAGTGAGAGCGATTTGGTTTTTATCCTCAACGTTCATCTCCATTTGTTGTGTCATTACCACCCTGACTTAACAATTTTCACTCTTTTCTCCTCCAGTCGGAGCCTTTTCTTTTTCTTTTTTATTTATTTATTTATTTAATATTATTTATTTATTTATTTTTCTCTTTCTACATCCAAAATACTAGGGCATCACTCGCCCTTCACTACATTCATTCTATTTCGAGGCCAAACCGCTTATGGCATCCGTAAGTTAGGAATCATTGCGAGCAATTTAACCAAAACGTCGTGAGAGTGAGAATTTGTGAAATAGAGTAGTCCCCAACTACTTTCTATCTTAAGAGTAAGAATGCCGCTACACGTTGTTACTTGAACAACCTATTGTTTTATTTACTAGTATAAGTGGCGGTTGCAAGAATGAGAACTCGGATAAAATGGTCAATAAGTAATTTTTGTGTAAAGTTAATTACGAGAACGTCATTCCAGTGGCATCCAATATCCGTACTAATTTAACTAATTATAGGCATTATTCTTAACTTGTAGCAAATAATCATGCAAGGCATACTTAGATATATTTATATGTCTAGTCCACGCAATGCAACTAATAATATATTTTTAGTCAAACAATGGGGTCGGTGGTAACGGAAGTTGGTTACCATCGGATTATAGTCAAACAACCATTTCAAAAGTTACGGAAAGTTAAAACGTCATAATATCATTACGAACGTTGTCATAAAGATCCTTTTGTGTAAAGATCCTTTTTATGACATGGTTTTTCACTTATAAAAGTGATTATTTTAAAAGTCGGTCCCAAAACAACATTTCCGTAGCATGGCGTTTGACACCAAAACCATTCCATTCCATAGCACACAACAAGTGCTTTAATCACCTGAAAAACATGTTAAAAACGTTTATCAGTACAAGACTGGTGAGTTCACAGGTTTAGGATACGTAGTCCATATCAAAACCAATTATGATTGTACTAATAAGAGACAATATTTATCCAATCTTGTTGACTTAAAGTTGCAAAGTTTAAGTCATATGAAAGAACCATAAACCCGTAATCAATCCATGACATTTACCCTCCGACATTGCAATTATATAATCCCCCGTCGTCATTGACCGGAGCTACCGGTACGGGAGTGGGCTGTCAGTACACCCAATAGATCTACCAGTATAATCCAAGGACCCCTGTCACCGAGGCTAATGATTACGTTATTTTTGAGGGTTTTTCCCGCGAGAACATCTTGTAAACTTATGGTTTTTCATAAATCAAAATATTTTCCATCTCTTACTTTAAATCATAATCATTTATATTTCACATGTTTTTCCCCCAAGTTTGAAATCAAAACGTATTGAAAATGGGGCCGTGAAACTCACCTTTGATTTCCGTCAAGTGTTTGCTAGCACTTACGAGCCCAAAATTTATATGTTCCCGACCTACTAACACCCTATATATATCCAAGGGTTCCCGTTAATAGTCGTATAATGGTCATCCAAGTTGTTCATCAACTCTAGACACTTTTATGAAATGATTTATCATTTCGATCTAACGACACGTTGGTGATTCCGTTTACGACCCGTTTCCAAATAATATTTATATAAGTAATCTCTTTATATAAATATATTTCAAACAATACTTATATGAGTAATCTCTTCATATAAATATATCTTAAAGACAATCATTGGTCTTTAAACATTTGTAAAACTTTACATATATGATTTATCATATATAATTCTCGGTTTCATTTTTATAAAATTCACACTTTTAATATTTATATAAAATAAATATTATTATTCTCAAAGTGTTAAGTTTTCTTAAAAACCAATATCTTGAATGAAAACTTATGAGATTAACACTTTGTCCATTTCACTTCGAGACGGATGAAAACATGAATTTTTAAGCAACCGACTAACTTTATTTTTAGTCGTTCTTGGTGTTTTGATTTTATAACTTTAAGTATCTCTTTTCATACTTATTTTAATGTCAAAACACTGATTCAAGTTCACTTTTTAACTCTTGCAACTTGAATCAAAACCGTTCACATAAAACACGTAATTTCGGTCATAACCGAAGCATTTTTCGTAACTAGTTATTCATATAACTACTTTTTTTTCATTCATACCACTTTAGACACACATAATCATGCTTATACACATTGATTATACATCAAAAGTTTCTGGTCTAAAAACTATTTTACACATGCTTACGGTTTAAGCCGAAATAGTCGATTTTACCGTTATTTGTACATAGTTTGTTACCAAGCAATGCTTAAACCACCAAATTTCATCATGTAACGATCATACATATATTTTCACATAAATAAACATATGAAAGCTGTGAAAATAATATTCTCAAGTTAAAACTCATTTTCGAGCCGAAAACGATGTATTTTTACTAATAAAACGCCTAGTTTTGTTATAGCATTTTTCCACAACTTACTTCCACTTTTACATAGAACATATGTATTTTTCTACACTCTCATAACATGATTATATTCACAAAATATCCAGAATTTTACTTAATTATTTTAGAGCATGTAATTGTATCATTTTTCTAACTTGATTAAATTTGACAATTTCATGGTTCATGCTTATATGACCATTGATGCTAGCATTTTTTTTATACTTTTTCCACTCATATACATATATTTACACGTTCACAATCATGCATATACGTATGTTGACTTTTTAAAGTCAAAATTACCATTTTCAAGTAATTAATCATAGATTACTACATATTGACTAATTACCACATTTTTAGACCATAATAATCACATTACTTATTTACTATCATATTTCATATAATCATAACTTCAACTAAATTAAAGATTCGTCTAACAATAATAACACTTAATCATATTCGACATTATCAATTCCATTTTTTTTATATACACATTACACCACATTTAGTCAACTAGCACTTAGTTTAATAACCCATTTTCTCAAAATCGTCATCATCAAGTATTACCATTACAATCCTCATATATTCACATTATCACAAATAACACATTTATCATCATATTACTCAAATTTACCAAGACTCATATATCACATAACTCACGTTTTAACATTATCATACTCATCATCATCATCGTCATCATCATCATCATCATCATACGTATATACATACACATTACCATACTCACATCCATATCATACGTATACAAATACAACATACCCATTTAATCATAAATATCATTTTGTATGTATGATCAAACTATAAATTTCATGTTTTCATACCATCTTAATATCAAACCCATAACTTTTATTTATCAAAAATACATTTTGACACACCCACATATATATACGTACGTATATATGTATACACACACTATTTCATTTTGATTCTTTTGATTTTTAGAAGTGTTTGATTTAATGAACAACTTTATGATTCAAGGATTAATCATTCTTTTAAACAAGAAATCAATAGTTGAGTTTATACCTTGATGAACTCTATTTTGCAAGTATATAATTCCTTGATTTCTTTACTTGTTCATGTTCAAATCACCTTCAATTTCACTTCCATATCTTCAATTTTGCTTGTTTCATCTTGTATGCTCTTGATTTGGGATGTGTTTAAGATTATTTATGGAGTGTTTATGATGAAAGAGAGTGGTCTTTGTGTGTGTTTGTAGCTTGCCGTAAGAAAACAAGAAAGAGAAAGAGGTGAGTTAATGAGTGAGTTATGATGAGTTAATTGGTGAGTGAGTTAAGGTTTACTTGTAACCATTTCTATTGATGACAATGCTAGTTTGTTGTCATTTTCTCATTCAATGTAAGACACATGGATGATGATTCATGTTGTTTTATATAAATTTTGTAGTATTGGGTATTAATTTGAGTGTAAAGTGGTATAATATTAATGTGTAGTGTTTGTTGAATTGTGTTAAAAATCTTTGTAAGTATTATTGGTTCGTATCACAAATAATATTTGTGACAATGGTAGTGGTTTTGGCCGTAATTTTTGGTTAAAAAGAGTGTTACGATTGTAGTGTGGTATTTATTTGGTTGAGTGGTATTAAATTTGGAGTGTAATTTTGTAGTTTGTAGGCATTAATCATTAAGATGATTAATGGGTAACTTTTCTAATAGAAGTAATATTTATTGAGTTTTAACTAGTAGGATACATAGTATCCATTTTATAAAAACTCTTTGTTCAAATCCCATGGATTTAAAAGTTGTACTCATTAGTATTAGTCATAATACTTACAACTTATTTTTATGAGTTTCTCATGTTCATATTAAAATTATGAACTACTCAAAATGATATTTTTCTGAAAACAGGTAAAATCTGAAATGTACACACTTGTCAGCAGTACAAATCGAAAACTAATATTTTTAGATTTTTACCTTTGTTTTCCTTTGTAATACTTTTACACATGCTAATATAGCATAAAATCCATTCTAGGATTTTTAAAGTTTTCTCGGGTCATCACCAACGTTCGTCTCAGTATTACACTGTGACTCCACATAGTATTTTTTTTTTTTTATACTTTTAAATGCAATAGCATTTATTACTTGGGCTTGGCTAGACTCAAATGACATATTTTAAATTTACTACTAATAATGCCATAATATATAATTTAGTTTTTGTTCTAGTACGGATATTAATCTGGAATTTTGCCGGGTGTCACAGTTACAGATGGTACAAGAGCTTGGGTCGGGTATGTTTGCCAGCAGGGATACTAGGCTCCCTAAGGAAGGTAGGATGTAACATCTCACATCACTTATAAATGAATCAGTTGTCAACATGAGAACGAAACTTCCTTATAAGGAGTTGGAAACATTCACCATTATGACACGTTTTAAATCTATGAGGCGCTGGTGGGATGTCCGCAAAACAAACAATATTATGATGTGGTTACAATGAGTTGTTATAATTTTTCAACCAGTGATCACAATAGTTCGTTTCGTTCAAGATGAATTCAATCAAATACAAATAACGATATATAAGAATTTTAAACAAGGTACTTGAAAGGGTAGAAAAAGGTAAAGCTACCAAATTAACCTCATGTAAAAATCACATTAGTGGATTTGACGTTGGTATTTAACAAGCGTTAACCAAAAGGACAACATTGTTACAAAACATGAAAATAAAGGATGTCGGAAGAAGTTAGTAAAGTTAAAATACTTAGAGTAAATTGCCAAAAATATCTTTGAGTTTGTACCGTTTCGATCACTTTGGTCCTTATGTTTTTTTTTTTGCCATTTTGGTGTTTGATTTTATAAAAAACTGCCAATATCGTCCTTCCGTCAACGATTTCCGTTAATTTGATGTTAAAAGACAAAAATACCCCTGGTTTCTTTTTCCCCATTCCGTTAAATTCCTCACACCACCATCACCTCCACTACACCACCATCACCACCACCACATGATAACACCACACTACTACCGCCACCACAAGTTAACACAACCACCACATGATTACTGGTAATGAGGGAAAGAAGATTTGAAATTGAGAGTGAAACAGAGGAGATGCTGGATTCAAGGGTTAGGGTTTGGGTTGGGTGGAGAGTGATGTCGTGGGTGTTGAGGAAGGAGTGGGCGTCGGCAGTGGCAGAGGCGGCGATGGTGACCGTCATTGCCATGACCGATTACCGATTACTGGTAACACGATGGGTCTTCGGTCACCAACCGTCATTGCCATGACCCGTTGCCCACCTCGAAGAACCACCGCCGACCTGTTATATACATCCCATCATCACTCTACACACTCGTTCCCATTCTCTTCATCGCGACATCAGTTTTAGTTTTCTTTGTGTGTATCAATCCACTAAAATGGTAGGAGATAGATGAAAATGGTGGGTTTCAAGATCCGATCGTGGTTTGTGGTTGTGGATGTTGATGAGAACAAAGAAGGGGTGTTGTTAGGATGATGATTAGAAGGAAGAAGATAAATGAAAACGACGGTGTTGATGGCGGCGTCGTTGATGGAAGGAGGCGGTGATGGTTGGTAGGGGTGTGCAAAAATATCCGCATCCGAAACCAAATCCGAAAAATCCGAAGTTCCGAACCCGAAATACCCGAAAATTCGGATACCCGAAGTTCGGATACCCAGATTTTCGGATTCGGATGGTAACTTTCAATATTTTCGGATAGTTCGGATATCCGATTATCCGAAATTTTACATTTATATTCATTTTTTGAAATTAGAAAACTAATGGTTTTGCAATATAACCCTTAATAGAAGATAAAGTAATGTCACTTCCAACCCCAAATGTTGTGCACACCAAATCCGTTCAACCTTCACTCACAAACTGTAGCTCCGGTGACGGTCACCGCGCCACCGGTTCGCCACCGCTAGTCTACCGTTTCTCGACTCTGTCGCAGCCTCTTCCATCATAGCCCCTCTCCGTCGCAGCCCCTCTCCATTGGCCCCTCACCACCGTATCCCCATAACCAAGATCTGAAGCAAATCAGAAGCGAAGTGATGATTTTTCTTATTCAGGTGGAGTATTACTCAAGTTCATGATAACCGATGCATGAATCGGTGGTGCCATGGATCTAATTTGAAAATCCTTTCAAAGACTTTAATTTTATTTTACAATGCATTGGTGGTTCTTGTTTTCTTTTTTGTAGAGATTTAATATACTTTTCTTACTTCTAGATATAAGTTTATGGTTCTTAGTATTAGTGTAGGTCACTGATCTTGTTTTGTAGCTCTTGATCTTCTAATATGGTTAGATTGAATTTGTTGGTATTTGATTTTTTTTTTTGCTTGCTAAGATTCGGATACCGATTTCACTATCTGAATCCGTATCCAAAATATCGGATACCCGAATTTCGGATATCTGAAATTTCGGATGCGGGTTCGGATAGTGAAATCAACTATCCGAAAGTTTCGGATATCCGAAATTCGGGTATCTGAAAATCCGGATATCCGACTTTGAACACCCCTAAATTGGTTGGGGGGTTGGGTTTCATTTTTGCAGTGAAGGAGGAGATGGTGGTTGGGTGTAGGGGAAGGGGTTTGTGTGTTTGGTGGTGTTTAAAAATAATTAATTTAATAATAATAATAATAATCAAAAGACCAAAATACCCCCGAAGTTAACAAAATTTTTTAATGATCTTTGACGGAAGGACGATAGTGGCAATTTTTTATAAAACCAAACACCAAAATGACAAGAAAAAAAAACATAAGGACCAAACTGGTCGAAACGGTACAAACCCAAAGACCTTTTTGGCAATTTACTCAAATACTTAATTCGAAAGTAAGCATAGAGTTATTAGATGTTTTCTTTTTGTAATTTTGTTTATAACACGAACAAAGTATGCGAAATCCAAGATATGCATTTCCTTAGCCATACTTTTATTTAATTATGAAAACACTTCCAAAGTAAATACGGATATTATTAAGTAAAGCGACAACACATTTACTCCCAGTTATATTTTTTGATCCAATCACCCAGTTCAGGTCGAAAGGTTTTAGGATAATAAAATCCATCTTCTTCTACCTTCCAATAACAATCCATGTCGTAATCCCCACGATAACAATATGGCTGAGTTTCAGTTAGTGGCGCTTCTGTATAAACATTAAAATCTTGTTGCTTTGATTCTAGGTAAAAATGACATCTGAAGCGTGATCTTCCAAAAAAATCTAAGCAAAATCTAATTTGGTATTCCTCTCCAGCATTCCGAGTAACATCCCCAAGATCATCATCTTTTGAGTGACAATGGAATCGAAGATTGTTTACACGAGACATAATATGAACGATGCCCTTATATGTAACGCAGTTAATGTCATCATAGGTGTTCACAACATTCGCATAAGATGCTATAGAAAGAATAAGCGATAAGACTAAAAGAAACAACAGTTTTCCCATGAGAAAATTAGACTTGGTTGAACTAGGCATTTGAATAAATCTGGATATGATACGCCTTATGTAACGTTTTTATTCCCAACTAATACCATTTCTTAAGGCCATATTACATTGATATAATTATTATATATGGTTATTTTTAGTGTACTATATCTTATTATATTAAATTGCAGTGCATCAGATTATGTTACATTATTTAAATATCACACAATATTACATATGTGCATCACCCTCATCATATATGAGGAAAGATCAAATACAAAATGATTTTGCCTAAAAAGTGTAAGAACCGTTCGTACAAAAACTAATAATACTTTTATAAATTCGATTACAATACAAAGAAAATAAAGAAAAGAAGTAAATTACAATATGATTACAACTAAAAATTATAAATACAAGAAATGAGTAGAAGCAGAATTGTAATCGTGGCTGAGGATTCGTGTTCAACACGGGTCCCTTAAAACAAATTCCGAGTCTCCCAAGAGAACTCGTTTGTTTCCCAGGGTACAACAGCCGAAGCAGTATGTACTGCCGGGATTGACACACAACCCAAATTATACTTAAAAGAAAAGAGATGGAGAAGATCAACTACATGTTGGAAAAACTAGAAGAGAAAGAATGAGAGAATTTGAGAGAGTTGGAGTGCTTTGGTGTTGTATTTTTTGTCTTTTCTAACCAAGGCTCACCTTGGTATTTATAGGTAAAATGAGTCAAGCATCTCATTCATTACCCATAAACCATGAGTTGAAACATATATTCAACATAAATAATGAGTTGAAACTTACATTAACTTCAAATTTAAACACCAATCAATATATTATTTTGTATTTTTCACAAAACATTTTTGTGTTATACAAAATTTTCCAACAATCCCCCACATGGGAAAAAGACAAAATCTTATTTTCTCAAATGAAAACCTCATTTTCTCATGTGAAAACTCATTTTCACATATTATTCCAACAATCCAGATTGATCGTTACATACAAGTTTTTTAGATATAATTCAACGGTTGAGTACTGCCGGATAGGTAGGTGTTACCTTTGAACCTTCCGTTGTCATGCATACTTGGTCTCCTAGTGGTTCGGTAGACGTGATGTCTTTGAACCAACCACCATTTATGAAGACAACAATACACTTCACACAACACTCTCCCTGGTTCGGTCAAACCCTCATTGTCGTGTCCGTTATGGTCATGGAACACTAGCCTGGTTCTGCGAAAGCTCTAGGAATTGCGCACCCCACAATTTCATTCGAAGCGACCCCACTTCTCTTTCACATAGGTGATTTATCTAAAAATCTTTAAAAGCATTAAGGTTACTATGATTACGCAAATCATTAATCATACGGTATGCTTAGCCTCACAACGTGTCACTGTTGTTATAGGAATGGACTAGGAAGTATTTAAGCTCCCTTTATAATTTAAGAGGACATGTACAAACATTTATACATATTAGCTTATATATCGACTAATATATATTAACTATGCCCCCACAGTGACCACCCTTAGATATATGAGTAGGTTGTCCTATTGAACTTAGATCTTGGGATCTCCAGTCAACTAAGTTAGGTTTTCCTTCATATACCATCTTTCATGGGCTTTAGTCTCATTCCACAACTCCGTCTCTCATGTTGTTGGATCCAAAACCATTATATATGACTCCGTCGAGTCAATATAGATAATTGCAGTTGAGATGAGTTGTTATGATGTGTTATTAACTCACAAGTTAATCTTGCCTTTTGTCATTTTTTAAGACTATAACCCCGAGTATCAACTCGAACTGAGGTACATTTTTGTCTTTAAAATGCATTTCAAGCCTAACATATCCATGCCATTAGTAATTAGATGTTAAATCTAACCAATTGATCTTCGAGTCTAGCTTGTAGATTCGGTCACATAGTTGCATTATATTTGGCTCAACAAAAGGTTCTCTTTTGATTCGGGTTTGAGAAAACTTCTCAAATACCATTTCTCAAATGGCTTCCCCCCACATTTCTTGCATTTAGATAGAAAATGTTTAAATATACGATTAGACATCTATGATTTGAACAAGATCAACGTCTTGTATCAAAGATGTCGTCAATGCTTGTTTGCTGACTAAAGCAACGCATGCCTTGTCATAAGTTGTTATTAACCATCTCAAACTTAAATACTTTTAAGTTATCATCTAGGTTAAATCTAAAAAATTGAGTTCTCTATAAGTTATATGACTCTTCTTAGATTGAATGACAACCGTCATTCAAATTGTCTTATACACAACTTTACTTTTATATTGTACATGAGTTGAATGTTTCACATTAATAGTCTCCTCAGAGCACCATAATTAACAAGTACTAGTCTAGCATGCTTTAGACTACAATACTCTAGCATGTGAACAGAAGATGCATCATTCTGATTCTTCACAGCTTTTAAGGAATATCCCAATATTCGTTCAAAACATTCATCTCATAGTTTAAACAAACAATGAGAGTTGTTCCATATCCCAAAATCTCAATATTTAGGAACGTCTAATATGTATGTTACGTAAACGTACATAGACCGTCATTCAATCTAGGATCATAAACTATTTTTTTCTTTTTCTCAAAAGGTTTCATCATTGACTCATATGGACTTTGAAGAATCACAAATTGATCTCCCATAGTGGTACTCCCACTTTGAACAATCACAAATTGATATACAATATCATGTTGTTTATATAGTACATTGTTCACAAGTATTAGTATTTGAACAATTATATATGTTCATAGCAACAAAGATTTATCTTTTCATCAAATAGTCAACTTAAAACTATGATTTGCTTTATGACGTGTTACTTTTCACAAAAGTAACAAACTATATAACACTTTATGTGAAACTTTTGGTTTATTTCACTATAAACCTAATCTTAGTTTTGCCAAAACATGCACTTAGCAGTTTCGAAATAAACTATTTTAATTTTATGTTTTGATTACGGAAATCAATACCCAAAAATTGTAAATAGTTTTATTGAATAAATAACTTCTAACGCACACGTTAGAGATAAGATGTTTACATAAAACACTCTTATTTAAATTAATCATTAACACACATGTTAAGAATAAATGCCTACATAAGACTCTTTTAGACACATGCTAGATAAGTAAATGGGTTATAACATGCACATTAGTCAACAAAAAGTCTACATCAAACGTTCTAAGCATATGGTTTCATGTAATGAAACGTTCCAACAAAACGTTTGCAAAATGTTTTGAAGCAAAAAGTTTTATAAAATGATCTTGTAAAGCACGCATAAATATTGATCATGATTGTCAACGTTTTCGAGTGAATAATTATTTCATCATTTGTTTCTAACAAAAAAAAAACGATTTTTAAATTTGAAAGATTAATACTAAATCAATACAAAATTGATTATATTAGAATCTCTTCTAATACTTATTAGAATAACATTAGGTTTTAACACACATGTTAAAACACAAGTTTCACATATGAACGATTTCTTACTCGCAAATAAGAAATATTGGTTTTCATAAGATGCGTACACACGTATAACCATTTTTAAGACGCATATGAAACCTAATCTTGAAACCCACAAACGGTTAATTCAAAGTTTTAATCTTGAAACCACATAAGGTTTCGAAACCTTTGATTTAAAACAAAATTGGATCTTCAACCTTTTTGTTTTAACACCTTGAACCATTCAACAAAATATATTAATGAAAATAAAACTTTTGAGTCAAGTTTTAAGAAAAACTACAAAAGCATTAATACATAAACAAAAATTACACTGAATCAAAATCAACGAATGGTAAAAAGCGAACCATTTTCTTTGTAAATAAAATCCGGTTCTAGAAAAAAGTCAACTGTAAGTTCTCTAAGTCCAACTTTGAGATACGAACAATGACTATATATATATATATATATATTTTAAATACGAACGGTGATTTAAAAAATTTGTTTTAAGATTGTAGGAACCGTTCGTACAAAAACTAATAATACTTTTATAAATTCGATTACAATACAAAGAAAATAAAGAAAAGAAGTAAATTACAATATGATTACAACTAAAAAATTATAAATACAAGAAATGAGTAGAAGCAGAATTGTAATCGTGGCTGAGGATTCGTGTTCAATACGGGTCCCTTAAAACAAATTCCGAGTCTCCCAAGAGAACTCGTTTGTTTCCCAGGGTACAACAGCCGAAGCAGTATGTACTGCCGGGATTGACACACAACCCAAATTATACTTAAAAGAAAAGAGATGGAGAAGATCAACTACATGTTGGAAAAACTAGAAGAGAAAGAATGAGAGAATTTGAGAGAGTTGGAGTGCTTTGGTGTTGTATTTTTTGTCTTTTCTAACCAAGGCTCACCTTGGTATTTATAGGTAAAATAAGTCAAGCATCTCATTCATTACCCATAAACCATGAGTTGAAACATATATTCAACATAAATAATGAGTTGAAACTCACATTAACTTCAAATTTAAACACCAATCAATATATTATTTTGTATTTTTCACAAAACATTTTTGTGTTATACAAAATTTTCCAACAAAAAGTGTGAGAAACCACTTAAATCACATTAAAACCGGGTCAAACGAACTCTGGTTGAGCTCAATTAAGCGGCGTTGAAATCGTCTCGTCAAGCTTTATCATCTTAGCTTCTAGGGTTTAACTTTTAGGATTTAGTTTTAGAATTTAGTTTTTACCTTAGGGTTTAGCTTTATGGTTTAGTTTTTAGATTTTAGGTTTTTTATGGGTGCGGATGGGGGGTTTAGGTTTTTAGGGAGTGGGTGGGGTTTAGGTTTTTGGGGGGTGGGGGTGGGGGGTTTTAGGTTTTTGGGTGGTGGGTGGGTGGGGTTTAGATTTTTAGAGGGTGTGGGTTGGGGGTTTTAGGTTTTTGGGGGGTGGGGAGTATAAGTTTTTGGGGTGGTGTGGGGGTCAGGGGTTTGACGACACGGTTATAACGGCGTAAAAATGAGTTCAATCGGAGTTCGTTTGACCCGGTTTTGGTATGTCTTAATATCATTTCTCACACTTAGGCAAAATCCATTTTGTAGGGAAACATTATAACCCCATCATATATTACGTTACGTAAAGTTACACCTTTTTTTTTGCATTCAAGGGTCATTGGAGAAAAATAAAAAATACATCTTCAACCTCATTGCATTCAAGGGTCATGATTAACCGTCTTCAAGTCAAGCAAACACCTAAATACCTAGATAGTCAGGATATGTAGGATATCGTATCCATAAGGAGCGTGTGGTTAGTATTATATAAATTGTTTGATTATAAAACAAGGCGTAAAAAACTTGATTTATGATTTGATAAAACTAATGTTAAACTAATAATAAAAAAAAACAAGAAACATCCTAAAAACCCAAAAGAAACAGGCAGATAGCGTATTTGGTTGGTGGTCTATTGATAACACTCTTGTATTTGAAGCATTATGTTTTTGGTTCAAACCCCGCGGTGGATAGCCTGACAACCTGTTGCATATTTATTCTAGGAAATCTATAAGTTCCTGTTAAAAAACATAGAAGAAATAATCAGGCAGATCATGAGAACAAGTAATCACTTTTGGTTTCGGGTTTTAGTTACTTAATTTGATTTCACCACTACCAAGAACACAATACATATACTTACACACCAAACAAGTGTTCGCATATTAAACTAACTCGTTTAAATGCTTAAATATAATTTTCATTCAACTAAGCTAAAATTTACAAGTTAACTAGATATTCAATATATATATTCGAATGGTTATATAGACATAATCATATTGTTGATTGACTAGATTTAACTAATACAACCAATACATATCCCAATAATCCGTATGAACTCAATTGTGACAGTTCAATGTAATATAGAAGTCGAATACAAATACAAAACATCAAAGTTAAATGCGTTAAACCAAATTAGCCAACCATACTTGACAACATATGTTTGCTTTCATATCAATATTAATGGCACTTGATTCTTGCTTTGTGCACCAAGTTTTCACCTGTAAGGCAAAATGAAAGATGAAACATATGTAAACCAAACACTTCTAAAATGTCATGCTATTGTTCCTTCATAATCACATATGTTTATTTGTATGTTTGTTCCAACGTACTCACGCAACTAAGTTTTGATCGTGTTGGAATCAGATGGTGGTTCGTTAGTGTTGCTACAACAAGATTATGGAGAGGATGGTACTAACGATATGTCTAAGTTCAGGATTAGGTTTGGTTATGACTCTAAGTGTTTAAGGTTAGAGAAATGTTAAGTAAAGTTAAGAGATAAGAGGGGTGAGTGTGTGTGTGTGTTTTGAGAGTGGAGTGCAAGAGCCAATGTGAATGTAAGTTGTGTTTTGCTTCAGATTGCAGCAATATATATACACAAGTCTTTATGTATTGCCCAAGCAAATCTGATCCAAATCTGAAAGGTTCAGGAGCTCCTGGCTCGAGGCTGCCCCTCGGCCAGTGCACCTTCCATTCTTGGCAGCCTGCAGCACCTCAGGTGTGAATAGTGTTTTATGTTTTTAGCTATTTTCGTGTAAAGGGTCTTGCTTGCATTAATTGCATTCAGCTTTGCTTTACCAAGGATATCTTTTAGAGATATTGCAAGATATGTTTGAATCTTTGTTGTGGGAATAAGTGTCAGGTTACTGTAGCGCTACTGTTCACGTACCAGGCTTCTGGCTCCTGGCTGCTGGCTTCCAGCTGCCCAACCAAGTGGTTATATGACCTACGTCATCAGCCCCCCAGTCATAAGCGCTTGTGATGTTATCATAAGTGGTTGTGACTTATGGTTTTTTGTTGTTTTTAATTTTCTTCGACCTTCCGGCTTCTGGCTGCCCGGTCCCTTGTTATTACTCAGCAGGGGAAGTGATGTGTTCTGGCTGATGGGACGTGACAAGACCTTGTAGGTCTGTTGCTCATGATGGGACGGGCTTCTAGCTCCCATCTGGCCGTCCGTTTTTTCTTCCCCTTTTTTAGGGATTTGCGATAACTTCCCCCTTTTATTTTCATAACTCCCTTTTCTTCTTCCTTTCATCTCTTTCCTCCATAACCGATTTCTCTCTAGCACCATTGCTTCCTTCGTTGTTGCTTCCACCATGGCCAAGAATGATATGAACTCTCAATTCTCTCGGTTATCACAGAAAGAGGTCGACGAGTTTTGTAATCAGTTCGGCATTCCTTTGTCGCTCGATCCGGTTCCTTCGCCTAGATCGCCGGTTAGCAAATTAGTTCCTGGAAAAGTGACGCTTTATACTCGCCATTTTGAACATTCTAACTTGAGGTATCCTTTTTCCAAGTTTTTTCTGAATGTTATTGAGTATTATCGCTTGTCCATCTGTCAAATGGCTCTGGTTGGAATCGCGCGTATCATGCATTTTGAGATTACTTGCCGTGCTTTAGGCCATGAGCCGGATCTCTTGGTTTTTCGACGATTTTTTCAGTTGGCGAAAAATGGTAATTGGTTTACCATTGAGAAGACCCAAGTGGAGAATGCGTTGGTGTCATCTCAAATTGGTTTATCGGCGTCTTGGAAGGATCGATTTTTTCTTGTTTCGGACGAAATTGTTCCTTTTGCCATGCCATGGAGAAAACCTGAGGATCCTTTGAATGAGAAGGTTCCATCTGTTGATGAGGTTAATGAAGTTTTGTTGGAGAAACTTCGATCTTCTGCTTCTCGCTTAAGGACCTTCCCAGAGGAGTTTTTGGTGAAACTTGGTTTGAGTGACAGGTGGTCTGACCCGCACCTGGAACCGTCCATGTTTGTAGATGATGAATGTATGTTTTTGTATATATTTTTTCTTTGGTTACTTGTTTCTTGCTTTGGCTTCCGCTTATTTTGTCTTTTTTCGTACTCATTGTAGTTATCCGGGTGTTTGATTGTATGCTTTTGGAGGATTTTTCAGTTGTGAAGTTTAAGGCTTCAGTTGTTCCACCTGGTGCTACTGGTGTTGTTTTACGTACGAAGGCATGTAGACATTATTTGGGGGAGGCTTATGAAAGTGTTGTTGGTGGGTCGTCTTCGAAGATTGTGGTCAAGCCCAGCGTTTCTGTTCGTCGTTCGAGTAGGAAACAGTTGACCCTTCCTGTCTCTTCGCCAGGGCATGAGGGGGTTGAAGAGGTGCCACAAGTTTCTGGTCTTCAGGGTATTTCATCTTCCGACCCTGTCGATGTTGATGACTATAACTTCGTGGCTTCTCTTATTGGCATTGATCCTAAGGTCAAGGTTGAGGGGATTAAGGATGTGGACCCTGCTGTCGAAATGGACCCTTTGCTTGAAATTTCAGGTTCTGTCGTTGAGGGTGTTGTTGAAGTTGGTGAGTTGCCAAGCGTGAAGAAGAGTGGGATTGGTTTGCCTAAGAAGCTTTCAGCCAAGGTCAAGGGCAAGGTTGTTGAAGACTCCTCCCCAGTCCCTGCTGATCAGGACCCTGATGTGGATGATCTTTATATCCCTGATTGGCAGGTTGGTGTTCATGACACGTTTTCCAAGGCTTCCGTCTGTCGCGAAGCTATTCATGGTTTTGCCCCTCCTGCCGAAAGGGCACGGAATGATTGTTTGGAAAACGTCGAGCTGTTGAAGAAGTTTTTTAGCAACGGGGCAAGGTTCATGGCGCTGGTACCAGAGATAACCGATCGTTGGAGGGATACATATAAAGATTTCACTGATTTGTCAGCTGCCAAGGGGGAGGTAGACAAGATTTCTGGTGAAAGGGATGAGTCAATCAAGAGGTTGACCCTGGAGAAGGAGGATCTTGTCTCTAAGCTTTCCACTCTTCAGTCCCAGATAGCTTCCGATCGTGAGGAGCTGGAAGCTGGGAGGAAGGAGCTGGAGGCTGGGAAGAAGAAGCTGGAGGCTCAGGTTGAGGAGCTAAAATCAGGGAAGGCTAAGGCGGCTAGGGCGATGGAGGAGAATAGGCGTCTGGAGGAGACTAATAAATGGTTTGTTGAGGAAGGCTTCAAGCAGGTTGTTACTTACTTGCTTAACAGTGCTGAGTTTAAGGAACCTCTTTCAATGATATACATGAAGGCCCTTGCCTATGGTCGTCATCAAGGATTACTTTCCGGGTATGCCAACTGTCTGAAAGGCGTCCCCAAGGAGACCTGTAAGGAGTATAAGCCGGATGCTGCGGGTGAATTTGCTAACTCTGTGAAAGCGCTAGAAATTACTTCTTACCCGTTTTTGCAGGCACTTTCCGGATGTTCTGGTCAACCACTGTCTTTTCTTCAAAGTCTTGAACCAAAAGGCTTGAGCAAGGAGGTGGCTGACAAGGTTCTTGGCAAGAAGCGTCCGGCTCCTACCTTACTATCCCAAGATCAGGCAGACCTCCCCGCTGTTTCCCTGAAAAGGTTGAAGGTTGCAGAAAAGAACGTTGATGAGGTGCTGAAGGATCTTGGTACTCCCTCGACTCCAGCTGGTGACCTAGCCTCTGAGGACCTTACTCCAGTCAAAAGCTCAAGTGAAGCCACTCCCTCTGATGTTGATTCTCCCAAAGATGTTGCTGCCCCCGGCTTCCCTGCTCCTGGTGACTCTCTCGACCCCCAGTGATCTTATGATGTTCTGTTTTGTGGTTCTTAAAACAATGCTTTTATTCGTATTTGGCCGTATGTTGGCCTCTAAACAATTTACACTTGGTTTGCTTGGTCATGTTTTGACCTGAAGACAATAGGCTCCTTATCTTGTAGCCCTTCGTGGCTATGTTTTATATCGTCCTACTAGTTTGTTTTGACATTGTTATCCATGACTTTTGTGTTATGATTGTCGTGCGTGTTGTTATTTTTGTTGGTTGTTTTCTTAATGTTATGTTGAGATGTGATGCTGCAGACACCAAATCTTACATAAGCGAGAAAGAGTTTTTACCAACTTATCCTATCTGTTAGACGCCACAATATTTTTTATGTTTGTGGACTTCGTTTTCATAAGTTATTCTTTTCTTTGTGTACTTATGGAGCCATATTGTTGTAAGGGGCTCACCCTTTTTCATGGATTAACCTTGTTATAATAATTTCAAAGCCATGGAATTTAATTGTTTTAGGAATTCACCCTTTATACAGGAAGGTATAGCGTCTTGTTTCCTGTTGAGCAATATGGCCTAGGAGCTCATCCCTTTTTCATGGAGAGGTGTAGTTCCGGACCCCATGGAGTTTTTATTATGAGGGACTCAACCTTTGATAGGATAATGTAGAGAGAAAGTCTCTTGAAACAAAAGGTTCGTTTTGATTTCAACACACGATTACATCAATAATAAGCTTTTACAGTGTTTCATTACTTAAACGTAGAAGCGTTTTAAGTGTTTTCCATTCCAGTGACGAGGGATCATCTTCCCTTCTTGATCTGTTAACTTGTAGGACCCTCCCTTGTGGGCTTCTTTGACGATGTAGGGTCCTTCCCATTTAGGCCCGAGCTTCCCGAGGCCTTCTTGTTTGCTGGCTTCATTATTTCGAAGCACTAGATCTCCTGGTTTGAACATTTCTTTTTTAACCCTCGAGTTGTAGTAAGCTTCTAGCTTCTGCTTGTACCGGGCTTCTCGGATCAGTGCATGGTCTCGAGCTTCTTCCAGGAGGTCTAGATTTAATAGGATCTCCCTGTCGTTGTCATCCCTGCTTCTTTTCCTGCTGCGTCTGGTGTTGACACCAATTTCAGCTGGGATGACAGCCTCAGAACCGTATACCAAGCTGTATGGTGTTTTAAGGTGACTTGTTTTCTCAGTGGTTCTTATGGACCATAAGACGCTTGGGAGCTCTTCCAGCCAATTTTTCCCGTACCTTCCCGACCTGGCCCTGATACCTTCAACAATGCTTCGGTTCATTCGTTCGACTTGGCCGTTTGACTGAGGGTAAGCTACGGAGCTGAACACTTGCTTGATTTCGAATTCCTTGCACCACGAGCTGAATGGTTTTTCTGCAAATTGACGACCGTTATCCGTAACAATTTCTCCCGGTAGTCCAAACCGACAAATTATATTTTCCCAAACAAAGTTAATGACTTGTTTACCGGTTATGGATGCCAGGGGTTTGACTTCGGGCCATTTGGTGAAGTAATCGATGGCCACGAGCAAGAACTTGACCCTTCCAGCAGCTTCTGGGAAGGGACCCACGATATCCATACCCCATTTGAAAAATGGCCAGGCAACCATGACCGGAACTAAGTCATGCTTGGGGTTTGTTTTGACGGGAGCGTGCAGCTGACAACCTTCACACTTGCTTATTTCTTCAGAGGCGTCTTTGTGCATTGTGGGCCAATAATAACCCAAATTCATCAGCCTTGTCACGACTGAGCGAGGTCCAGCGTGTGCACCGCATACCCCTTCGCGAACTTCTCGAATAAGATAATTACTCTGCTCTGGACCTACACACCTCAAAAGAGGGGAGAGGTACGATTTCTTGTATAGCTCATTATCTTCTATGACATAGTGTTCAGCTTTGGACGGGAGCCTGGAGGCTTCTGCTTCATTGGAGGGAAGCTTCCCTTCTTTGAGGAAATTGATAATGGGCGTCATCCAAGTCTCTTGAACTTCATCAACTATATCTTGCACTTCTATCTCGCTGATAGATGGGACCTTTTGGACCTCGACCAACACCTTCTTAGTTAGGTGGGCGAAGGTTAAGGATGCGAGTTTGCTTAAGGCATCAGCCTGTTTGTTCTTTGACCTTGAGACTTGCTGGAGGGTGCAGCTTTTGAATTCTTTCATCAAGTCCTTGACTTTGGCTTTGTATTTGATCATTGATGGTTCTTTTGCCGTGTACTCATCATTTACTTGATTAGCTACCAGCCTGGAGTCACCGAAAGCTTCTAGCTCTTCGACCTTCAGGCTTCTAGCTATCCGTAGACCAGCCAGAAGCGCTTCATATTCAGCCTCATTGTTTGTGCATGGGAACTCAAGGCGAAGCGCGTAAGTGTATTCGGTTCCAAAGGGATCAGTTATGATCAATCCAGCTCCGGAACCTTCTACACTGGACGCTCCATCGGTGAACAAAGTCCATGCTGATTTTGGCTTGGGCATCTTATCTTCTTCGGCCGCTACCTCGTTTACTTCTTTGGTTTTTTCCGGGATTTCTGACAGGAAATCAGCCAAGATTTGGGCTTTGATGGCTTTCCTTGGGGAGTATTCAATGTTGTGCTCCCCTAGTCCCACCGCCCATTTGGCTAATCTTCCTGAATTTTCTGGCTTCTCAAGCACGGATTTGATAGGCTGGTTAGTCAGCACCCTGATGTGATGAGCCTGAAAGTACCTTCTCAATCGTTTTGAGGTATGTACCAGGGCAAGCACCAACTTTTCCATGGGGGTGTAGTTGATTTCAGCATCCCTGAGAGCCCTGCTGATGAAGTAGATTGGCATTTCTACCTTGGCTCGTTCCACCACAAGTACCGCGCTTATAGCCTCCATACCTGCATGAAAGTAAACGAGTGTAAGCTTGTAGCTTGTGACTCTTGACCTTAGCTTCTAGCTTGTCAGTCTAAGTACCTGCTGAGAGGTAAACAGTGATAAGCTCTCCCGCCACAGGGGCGGTGATAGTTGGCAAGAAGGCTATTTGTTTTTTGAGATCTTGGAAGGCAGCTTCTGCCTCTATTGTCCATTTGAAATCTTTTTTGTCGACACAATTTTTAAGAGTTTTGAAGAAAGGTAGCGATTTTTCAACCGATTTTGGCAAAAAGCGCTTTAGTGCAGCGATTTTACCCGCGAGACTTTGCACTTGTTTTTTGGTTTGTGGAGATTTCATGTCAAGCACGGCTTGTATTTGACTAGGGTTAGCTTTGATACCTTGCTTATCTACAATGTGTTCAAGGAACTTACCCTCCTCAAAGCCGAATGAACATTTTGCCGGATTGAGCTTCATATTGATCTTTCTCAAGTTTCTGAAGGTTTCCTCCATATCACCCACGATATCGTCTACAGTTTGACTCTTAATTACCAGGTCGTCGACATAGGCTTCCATGTTCTTCCCAATCTGCTCCGCAAAGGCTTGATCAATCAGCCTTTGGTATGTTGCCCCCGCATTTTTCAGGCCAAAGGGCATCTTTGTGTAACAAAAGATTCCTTTGTCCGTGTAAAATGCAGTTTTCTCTTCATCCTCTTTCTTCATTTGAATCTGGTGATAGCCCTTGTAAGCATCTAGGAAACACCGGTATGGGAAGCTGGCAAGAGAGTCGACCTTCCTATCGATTTCAGGAAGGGGGTAGCAATCTTTTGGAGAAGCTTTATTGAGATCTTTGAAATCTATGCACATTCTCCATGATCCGTTAGGCTTTTTGACCAGCACAGGGTTTGCTACCCAAGAGTGATATTTGACTTCTCTTAAAATACCTGCTTACAAAATCACCTTTTAACAGTCATGTTATCAAAAGATATGTTAACTATTTTTCTAAAAAAGATGAGGGGGAGCTAGCAGCCGGGAGGTGGAAGCTGGGAGCTTGGAGGTACCTGCTTGTACAAGTTTTTCTACCTCCTCATCTACAGCTAAGCTTCTTTCAGGAGCCAGGCTTCTTTTCTTTTGAACAACCGGCTTATGGCCGGGGTAGATGTTCAGTGAATGTTCAGAAGTGTTCCTGGGGACCCCTGTCATATCTTCCGGGCACCATGCAAAAACGTCTTGGCTTTCCTGCAACAATTTTATTATTTTTCTTAAGATGTGACTAGGAAGGTTGTTGTTAACCTTGATTGTCTGTTCGGGATATGAAGCATTGAGGCTCACTTCTATGACCTGCTTCTGCTCAGCGTCTGAAGCTTCCTCAGCTGAGGCTATGAGAAGAGCTTCTGCTGAGGGCTTCAAGGTGGCGACCCCTCCTTCTGTTAAGAATTTCATCATCCCGTGACTTCTCGAGACTATGGCTTGGAAGGCACTTATACCCGATCTCCCAATTATGATGTTATAATGAGAAGGGTGTCGTACCACAGCAAACGTCAGTTCCTCAACCCTGGAGAGGTCCCCGTCCCTAAGGCAAACTTCAAGAGTTATTTGACCTAAGGGGTGGACCCTCTCCCCTGCAAATCCAATCAGTGGTGTCTCGGATGGTTGTAGTTTCGCCCTTGTTTCTTCGCTGAGCTGGAGAAAGCATCTTTCATACATGATTTCAGCTCCTGCCCCACAATCCATGTAAACCAGATCTATCAAGGAGCCATCTAGTTCAGCTTCTATGATGACCGGTGTGGTGATGAATGTTTCGGGATCAGTCGGGGGGAAGTCAATGCTCTGTCGGGTCCAGGCTCCTGAGCGGGGTCTCCCAAAGGGCCTGGCTGCCGTGTGTACCATATTGCATTCTGCCCCTTCTTGCTTTCTTTTTTGTCTTTGAACTCCTTCACCAAGTGGGCCAGGTCACCTGACTTGACAGCTTCTTCGATTCTCTTTTTTAACTGAAAGCAGTCGTTGGTGTGGTGACCAACGTCATTGTGAAAGACACAAAATTTTCCTGAATCTCGCTTGCTGACTGGCTTGGTGAGAGGTCTGGGAGGTCTGAAGCTGTACCTCACCTCCTCAGTTGTGAAGACTTCCAAAGGTGTTTTTGTCAGCATGGTAAACACATGTTTCTCTTTGTCTTGACCCTTATTCGAGCGTGGGGAATCTCGCCTGTCATCCCTTCTTTTGTGGTCATAATGGTGGTGAGATCGCCGTTCCACAAAGGGTTAAAAGTGTGGCTTCTTGTTTGGGGATGAGTTTCCCCTCCAGGGTTGTCGATCTCGCTTCCTGGTCTCCCTGTTGTCAAGCGCCTCCTCACCCCGGAGGTAGGCTTCAGCACGCTCGAAGGTTTCTTTCATCGTTTGAGGTATGTTTTCATGGAGGTTTCTAAGGAGCTTCTTTGGCCTTATGGCATTCATGAAGCCGGAAACACGCATTTTTTCCGTGGCTCTGTTATAGCTCAGCCCTTCTTTTTTGTACCTCTCCATGAAGCTTCTCAGATCTTCGTTGTCTCTTTGCTGGATCTGATAAAGCACCGCTGCATCTTTGGTGTACCTTCTTTGCTGTGTGAAGTTCGTCAAGAAGCTTCTGTGCAAGTCATCGAAGGAGTGTATGCTCCCTGCTGGGAGGCTACTAAACCAAAGTCGTGCAGATCCAACAAGTGTTTGCATAAACATGTGACAACATTCTGCAATAGTCCAACGTTCTACGGAGGCTGCTCCGGTGAACACATGGAGGTGGTCCTCTGGATCTTCTGTCCCATCGTATGTTTTCACGTTTGATGGCATCTTGATCTTGGTTTGGAACTCGAAATTAGCAATTTCTTCCGAAAAACAGGACAAGGAGCTCGACTTATAAGGCTTCGAGGGCTCGCTTGGTGTCGTTTGTCTGGAAGTTCCTGCCTCGTGTGTGACCACCGGAGGTGATACTTGTTGCGTGGTCACAGGAGGGTTAGGAGTGGGTTGACCAGTGATGGGAATATTTGAGGCCTGAGGAGCCGTTAGGGGGGAGCTGGTAGGCGGAAACATCCATGGATAAGCCCCTCCCCACTGTTGAGCAGCCTGAGCCATCATGAAGGCTGCCATCTGGGGATGCATGTAGTTAGGATATGCAAATCCTTGAGGTGTGAACGGTGAAGGACTTGAGCAGTTGGCCGGGACTGGTATGGGAGAGACCACACTTTGGAGCAAGGGTAGTGACCTCACAGCCTCTTCAAAAGATGTGGCTGTAGGAGGTGATACCGATGGTTGTTGGAACACTTGATCCATAGTGAGCTCTAAGTTTCTTGGAGCTATGGCTGGTGAAGTCTCTTGGTTCGCCCTTTCCACCGGTCTGCTGTGAGTTTCTCTTGGAGTCCAACGAGACGTAGAGGGGGGGGGGGGGTTGTTGAATCAAAAGGTGGTGGTGGTGGAGTGAGAGTTATCTCTGGCTCATCACCATACGCAAGTCTAACCCTTACCCCTTTTGCTCGTTCTTCACTAACGTACCCATTCATCAACTCTCTAAGCTGCAAAAAATGTCTCCTTACTCCTTCAGGGGTTAGATCTATTTTTTCCACAGGGAAAAACAAATCGTCTCTTGGTGACGACAAACCCATTCGCGAAGGAGATGGAGTGTGAAAAGTCTGCAAGTCTTGAAGTGACGGTTCGACCTGAAGTCCGTCCGTTGTTGGAGTGTTTTGTCCAGCCATTTCAGAGGACGTATGGCTGGAAGCTGACACATGAAACGTCGGTGACGACCTGAACCCAGGGGGATCGTTATCCTCAGCCATGAAGAAAAGTACTTAGGAACAGCGTTGAGATCTAGTGGGGATCTGTTCTAAGCAGCGCTGCCCCACGGTGGGCGCCACTTGTTGCTACAACAAGATTATGGAGAGGATGGTACTAACGATATGTCTAAGTTCAGGATTAGGTTTGGTTATGACTCTAAGTGTTTAAGGTTAGAGAAATGTTAAGTAAAGTTAAGAGATAAGAGGGGTGAGTGTGTGTGTGTGTTTTGAGAGTGGAGTGCAAGAGCCAATGTGAATGTAAGTTGTGTTTTGCTTCAGATTGCAGCAATATATATACACAAGTCTTTATGTATTGCCCAAGCAAATCTGATCCAAATCTGAAAGGTTCAGGAGCTCCTGGCTCGAGGCTGCCCCTCGGCCAGTGCACCTTCCATTCTTGGCAGCCTGCAGCACCTCAGGTGTGAATAGTGTTTTATGTTTTTAGCTATTTTCGTGTAAAGGGTCTTGCTTGCATTAATTGCATTCAGCTTTGCTTTACCAAGGATATCTTTTGGAGATATTGCAAGATATGTTTGAATCTTTGTTGTGGGAATAAGTGTCAGATTACTGTAGCGCTACTGTTCACGTACCAGGCTTCTGGCTCCTGGCTGCTGGCTTCCGGCTGCCCAACCAAGTGGTTATATGACCTACGTCATCAGTTAGCAATCTGAAAAAACCAAGAATTTACAATTGTAAAAACTTCGATAACCAAAACGTTTACAAGAGTAGATTAAAGAAAAACAAAAAACAAATACAAATATATGAAACAATACAACCGTTTAGATCTACAAATATGCAGAAAATCAGAACCGAATGATTGATCGGTATGTAGAAAGTTGTAATGAGACACTATGATGTATCTGTAAATGTTGCAAGACCTGCAACGAAGATTTGCTTAGATGAAATGACGAGTAGTGCTGCTGTTCAAGATGAAGAACAAGCGTCTAGTATGTGTAAAGAGTGTGTAGAGATGATTGGGGTTTGTTGGGATGAGAAGAGGCTGTTGTATATTTTAACTCCTTTTGCAAACACCCACTTATATAACCTTCATAACCCTAAATGAGCACCGCAACACAAACCTTCCGAAGCCCATTATAACAGCACGGCACATCGACAATAAACCTTCAGCAACATTAAAAAAAATAATGAGAAAAAAAATAATAAAACAAGTAATAAAGTTTGAATTGCAATAAAAAGAAACTTATCTTTTTTTTTTTCATGACGTTTCAACAAAAATACATGATTAGCAACAGCCACGAGCTTTTCAGTAATTAATCATCTACATGTTTCCAAAAAAAAGTTAAGAAAGAAAGAAAGAGGCTTAGACCATGTGTGTGACATGTGGATGCTTAGTCATCAAGGGGCTTTTTGTTCAAAAAATGTGTAATGGAAAGAGCTCCAAAAAGCCCCTTCCAATCATCACCTCATCATTACTTTAGTTAATATAAATTATAAATATTTAAATCAATAAAAAAACAAATTTTTTATTAAACATAAAAAACTACATTTATTGAAAAAAAAATAAAACAAGAATTCATTCATGATGCATCATCGTCGTTGTCCGGAATGGTTCGAACCGACCAAGCATGTTCGATCAATCCGCCATTAAAGCGTAGTGTTCGTGCTTGTTACGCAAGTACGCGTCATTTGCAACCCTTTCCTCAAAGGTTGCTTGAGTAATTTCTTCTTCTACTTGGCCCGGTATGTAATTTTGACAAATAACATTGCCATCGTCCTCCAAAATCATGTTGTGTAGAATAATACAAGCGTATATAACATCTCTAATTTTATCCTTTGTCCATAGTCGACAAGGATGTTGTATAATATGCCACCGTTGCTGAAGCACACCAAAACACCTCTCTATATCCTTTCTTGATGACTCTTGAACCTTCTTAAAGTATGATCGTTTTTCATCAATTGGATCTTTATATGTGACTGCAAATTTTGGATACTCCGGATATATCCCATCACCCAAATAATATCCATGCGGGTGGTAGTTCCCATTAGAATAAAAACAAGCAATCGGTGCGCCTCCTGATACGACATCCTCGATAATACTAGACTCTTCTAAAACATTAAGGTCATTGTTCGATCATGCGGTACCAAAGTGGGCATGCCATATCCAAAGATCATATGACGCTACGGCTTGAAGCATGAGAGTTGGTACCTCTTGGTCACCCCGAGTGTGTTGGTTTATATAGAAAATTAATAATAGATTTTGAAATTAAAATTTTTTTTGTTTTGGTCAAATAGAGTCGTTATTCAACGGCAAAATGTTGGAAGAATAAAAAAATTGGGCGTTTTGTAGGCAACACCCCAACCAAAAAAACAACACAAAGCGTCATTGTGTAATGGTCCAGGTGCACTTCCGGGCGTTTTTGAAGGGCCAAAACGCCCCATTACACATGATCTTAACGTTGAGAAGTTAAAAACCTTTATTTCAGCAATAGCAACAATTTCATCATCACAATCAAACTCAATGCTGTGGTAAAACACATAATATTCAATGGCTTAACGATTTAACAATCGTATGACTTATTTAATTACTAATTTTAACTAACTTGATGATAAAGGATAATTGGTTAGTAATAAAATGATATTTTTTATTAAGTAAATTTCTTAATCTAATTATATCAAAAGTTCATGAAAACTAAGTTGAAACGTGTCTAACATTCTAAAATAATTTATATTTTATAAAGCTAATTTGTACAGGATATAAAACTATTTATATAAGTTCCAACCCTTTACAAATCCTTGTAAAACAAATAAAGTCTTTGAAAATCAACTGAGTAAATTGCAATTTTGATCCATGTATTTTGATACCATTAACAGTTTTAGTCCCACCTTAACAGTTTTAGTCCCTGTGTTTTCATTTTCTAACATAAATGGTCCCAAACACTAACTCCATCCATTTTTCCGTTAAGTCTCTCTCACATGTGGAGTAAAAATGTCATTTCTCCCACTTTTTTTTAGCATACGACTGATAAAAATGTTAACCTACATGATAACCTAGATAAAAGAGTGGGACAAATAACATTTTTATTTCTCAGATGTGGGGTGCGTGTGAAAGTCTTAACGGAAAACTGGATGGAGTTAGTGTTTGGGACCATTTTTGTTAGAAAATAAAAACACAAGGACTAACACTGTTAAGATAGGGCTGAAACTGTTAATGGTATCAAAACACAAGGACCAAAACTGCAGTTTACTCAAATCAATTTTATAAATATTTTTAGGTTTATAAGATATCAACAATTGATTTCTAATATATTTTGTGTTATGAATATTGTTAGATTTTGAACAAAAAAAATAATTTAGGAGACCAGGGACATTCACCACATCAAACACTAACCAAATGCGCTACCTGCTTCAGTTGTATAAATTTGGATCTTAATTGCTTTTGTTTAAACATAAAAATATCCCCAATTCCAACAAGAACACAAATTCTAATCCTCAAATTAAATCCATTTAATCAAGGGAGTGCAAGAGATAGAGGGCTTTTGATCCCACAAGATAACGAGCAATTATATAGAATAACTTACTTGATTATGTACGAGTTGGATCAATGAAAGACGAAGAACCAAACGCACGGCTTGAGAATCAAAGAGGAAGATAGAAGTTGTTCAAATGCAGTTCATTCTCCAGATTTCTTCTAGATGATATGGTGAGTGAAAGCCCTAATGTAATTGTAGCTAATAACGATGATTCGATGATCATTCGGCATGTTGTAGGTCTCGTACAAATAGAGAATAAAATACAGAGTTTTTGATGATTTTGTTTGAAATTGCTTAGCCAAAGAGAGATCGACGGATTGCTTAGAATGATTGTTTGTGTTCAATTAGTGTTAGAAACTGACGAACCCGTTCGGTTTTGTCTAGGGTTTAATGGAGATTGGTTGACGATTAATTTGGTAATAACAATCCAATTAAGTGTTACAGACTAATTCAAATCGTCGAGAGAATGATTTTGGTTAACTCAATTTTGATTAAAAGAGGCATTATGGATGAATTGATTATTGGGTTTTGCTTTGAAACCGTAGATTATGGATTTCGATTTAACAGATTCGTTTGAGCATTACAATCCAATTAGAAGGTAGCCGTGGGTTCAAAATTAGCTTAGGAACATTTTACATGGGTTTGTGTCTGTGACTATGCCTCAAACCCAAACCCGAATGCCTGACTCGAACCCGAATCCATCTATCTTTCATTGTATTCGTATTTAATTCCGTGAAGATGTATCGCTCGTTATTAATATAAATAAGTATGTCGGATAATATGTTATATAGTATTTAATAAAATGATTTAATTAATGCGAGTTAATATCTAAGTATAGTATTTAATTACTAATTATAATACATAAATCTCAAATTATATAAATTGTATTTTATAAAAGAGATTTTATAAAAATTATTAAAGATAACTGCTTGTAAGTCTTAATATAACCTTCCCACGTCGAAAATGAAGTAAAACATAAAAACATCATTTATATAAACGTTACAAGTTAACGTGATTAAGTTGGTTTGTTAAAATAAGTATTTAATTAACTTTGGGTTAAAACGACCAACTTGTAAAGTTATAATTAAGTTATAATTCAAACTATTAAACAATCAAAACTCAAGGGACTAAACCTTTAAATTAAATTATTACCCAAACCCCCAGCCGCTATCCCCGTGTTTCCGAGCACACAGATTCCAAAACTCTGGCGAGGTCTTAACATGGTTTTTAGGCCGTTTTAATCAAATTAAACATATGTAAAATGTTTCTAAGTGTGTCTCGAACCTCTGGTCACTTTTTAATCCATGTATAACTCGCAATTCAACCGATTTAATCCGAAACATCAATGTTCGGTTTTGATATCAATACTCACATAATTCAATCGACTAAAAACACATAAAGATGGTAAATTGGATTAACTAATGGGGTAACTTTGTAGAAATGTAACCAAGTTTGCCAACTGTTCCAATTAAATACCTGAAACTTTTTTTGTTTCTCTAATGTCACTAAAGTTTCGTTAAGTGTTCCAATCATATGTACTAATTTTACGATTATTTGAATTTTTTAAAATTGAGTTGGGCAAATGAAATATGTATAAACTTTGGATACTATTTATTGATTAATTTTATTCATTCTGACTTAAACTCATTCAATTTGGAACTTTGTTATTAAGTTACAAATTCTTAGTCTTCACTTTTAGATCCCGATTGAAATTGATTGAAAAAAAAAACTTTCACTTTTTTATAATCATAATTCTTATATGTTTAATATGCCCAACTCAATTTTAAAAAATTCAAACATTTGTAAAATTATTACATAGGATTGGAACACTTATGAAACTTCAGTGAGTTTAGAGAGACAAAAAAAGTTTGAGGTATTTAATTGGAACAGTGAGTAAACTTGGTTACATTTCTGTGACATATTCCCTAACTAAAATGATCATCTCAACGCTTTGAATCAGTTTGTAGCTATTAACCGAGCCTTAACCATTCATTCAATCACCAATTAATCCAAATTATTTCGTAATCAATCTCTAACTCATTCGACCACTTTCTGATCAAATTAATTCAATTCATTTGGCAAATTCACTCTAAACTCCCATCTTTACCCGAACTTGTTCTATATTCAATCATCAGCGAATCATTGTTTTCAACTTCAATTGTGTTAGTATGACACCCCACCCAATGGCGGAAACACTGGGTTGTCCTAGAAGTGGATATAAATAGTAAACAAAGCACATGATATTATGTTATTAAAGTCTAATAATGATAATCATAGGTTTTGGTAATGATTTTCTAATGGAAAAACCAAGACAGTGATCTTGCACATTTATTAAAAGAAACATCGTTGATTATTTGGGATGAAGCACCAATGGTTCATAAACATGGATTTGAAGCTCTGGATTGATCGGTAAAAGACATATGCAAGACCTAAGGTAAAAACTCGTGTGATTTACCATTTGGTGGGAAATTTATTGTTTTTGGTGGTGATTTCCGACAAATACTACCTGTGGTACCAAATGGGAGTAGATAACAAATAGTAAGTTCATCAATAAGTTCAGCTTACATTTGGAGAAACTGCAAGGTGTTGAAATTGACCAAAATTCTAAGGTTGAGCTGTAGTAATAATTCAGTTGATATTGAACAAACCAAGATGTTTGCTCAATGGCTTTTGGAGATCGGTGAAGGAAACGTGGGTGGTGTAAAGGATGGTGAAGCAACGGTTGAGATACCTGATGATTTGTAGATTCAAGATTTTGAAGATCCACTTTCAAAGCTAATTGACTTTGTATATCCTTCTATACTGGAGAATTACAAAAACACAAATTTCTTTCATGAAAGAGCAATACTCGCTCCAAAGAATGAAGTGGTACAAGAAATAAACGATTGGTTGCTTGAAATATTTCTAGGTGAAGAAAAAGAATATCTCAGTTCAGATAGCATATGTCCTACAGAAATTCTTTCTGACAACTTCGATGCTAGCTTGTATTCACCCGATATTCTAAATGGAATAAAAGTGTCTGGTATGCCTAACCATCGGTTGGTTTTAAAAGTCTGTGTTCCCGTTATGCTTCTTCGAAATATTGATCAAAAAGGTGGTTTGTGTAATGGAACAAGATTAAAAGCTGTATTGTTGGGAAATCGAGTTATTGAAGTGGAAATTATATCAGGAAGCAACATCGGTTCTCGGACTTTTATTCCAAGGATTTCTTTAATACCAATAGACAAAAGACTACCATTTAAACTTCAAAGAAGACGATTTCCATTAGCCGTATGTTTTGCAATGACTATAAACAAAAGTCAAGGGCAGTCATTGTCTAAGGCGGGATTGTATTTGAAGGAACCGGTTTTCACTCATGGTCAACTATATGTTGCATTATCAAGAGTTACAAGACGTGATGGCCTAAAGATAGTTATACTAGATAATAACGGCAATGCTTCAAATAAAACTTCTAATGTTGTATACAAAGAAGTTTATAGAGATTTGTAATAAATTAAATTTGTAATTGGCAATAATTATTCTCATAACAAAATGTTTTAGTAAAATTTGTTTACACACAGCCCCTGTATAACACGGGCACATAACCTAGTAAACAATAAATAAGAAACAGTAAATGCAATAGTCTTTATTATTTAGTCTAAGTCCAAGACATTCCTATGTCTTGAATAATAGCAGTAAATCACATCAAGTACCACCAGAAATATGTGAAAAATAAAGTTAGCTACACAAGCTAGTGAGTAAAAACACAACTGGTAAATAATAGTTAGAAAATCTTAGATCAACAAAATATGATGCACAATCTTACATGTATAGCTATTTCGTATTATTCTCAACCTGGACCCCTAGAATAGAATAGTACACTAATCACTTTAGAACCCACAATCATTCGTATAGCCATTTATCATGAGAACCACTCATGTTTCAATTGAAGATAACTTTTTAACTAACCGTCATTTACCGTCTCGATATTTAAGTTATCAATAATCGTTTAGTTAGGGACATGGCATAGCATCAAGCATCATAGCATCACAACATAGTAAACATAGCATCACAACATAGTAAACATGGAATTAGAAAGGCCGGGTTTAAATCACATATCAATGTTGTCCAGACAAGTGGGCTTGTCAAACCATTAGCGCTAACATTATACCGGTGGTTGTTAACTAGGAATTGGTAGATGGAGTAGTAACCTCCATATGATTGAAAGTTGGCTTAAGTATGATATAATCATATAATATAGCATGTTTGAATTTTAAAATCATTTGGAGGATAATTCTTAGCTTAAAAATGTTGTCATGAAAAGCAATCTTAATCTCTTAATAGAATCTTAGAGATATGAAATAGTATATGCTTAAGAAATTAAGGAAGTATATTGGTATGTAGTAGTGCAAGTAAAGAGTGAAATGAACTAATTATCATGCGATTAGTATGAATGCAATGCCTTGAAATTAACCCGGAGAGGGTGCACCTAGGAGATGAAAAGTTAGTGACTATAAATGGAAATTTAACTTTCGAGCTAAATTGCACGTATGGGTCTAAGAAAGTGACATTGTTATGATAATAATACCCACAAATGAATGTTTGTGATATGCGAGCGATCATAGTCTAATGGTTATGTGCTAAGAAAGTAATTAGTAAGAATGTTTAATAACTGAATTACGTAGTAGGATTATGATGAGCATTATAGTGACTTACACAAGATGAGAGAATCAAGTGCGAGAATAAAGTGGAAGGTGGTATTAGTCAGTTTACATTGTTTAATATTTGCTTGAAATTATAATGTTATAATAAGAACTCTGGAACAAACATATAATTATGTTTTACTACGAATAAAGCCTTGTATTGGATGTAAAGTGGGATTGTGTTGTCCGTGAGATATCGAAAGGAATTCTGGAACAAACGTATAATTATGTTTTACTGAACCCTTATGAATGATGATTTCATATAATATAGTGGAAATGAAAGTGAATTCATGGGGGTTGAGGAGGAAGACGAATTTGAAGGTTTACCAACGATTATCTAGCTAACTTGGAGTATTAGCTTAAATAGCTTGAATTTATGCTAACTAGATGTCAATGACTTCATGGAATTTGTTAATTAGTAAGAAAAATAGTGCTTGATGCTATGAGCTATTAAGGTAAGTATGAATTACTTGTATATTATGCCTTAAATTTTGTACGCACACCAAGTGTTTGACGAAATGTCTATATGAAGATAACATGTAAATATTAAATTTAAGAACTTGACAAACATAAATGGAATGTGATAATGGATGTAATTTATTTGATAGGTTGAGACGAACCGAGCTTGGATCTAGATCTGAGATTGTTTGGTGATGTTGTTTGCAATCAGTGATGCGAAAACTCACTGATCACGTATTGATGCTTGAATGCTCATGAAGATCAATGCAAGGTATGATGAAGATTGATGATAATATGAATAGGTGAATTGTATTTGATCAATGGAGAGGTTACAAAGGATATGGAATGAAATGTAGGCAACTAACAATAACAAATGACCTAGGTGATGATATTTATAGTCCATACCATTCACCTTACATTTCAACCTAACCACGTGCAGTTAAGCACAAACGCGCATTTAAGCACGAAACGATTACACAAATATTCTAAGACAAATACAAATTATGAACGTCTTCACCCGCGCTTGCTCGTGATGATGCTCGATATCTTCACTAGCTTATATTTGGAAAGTGACATCTTCAAATAACCCCAACAGTACTCCCCCTAAGATGACACTTTACAAATCAGACATATCAGCTTAAATCTTCATGTGACGAGTATAGAGAGCAACTTAAAGTTTTGGTATGCATTATCTTTAAGAGGTCCCAACAGTACTTCCCCTAAGATGATGCTGCCAAAACTCTGTCTTTCAACAAGCAATCTGCATCCTTCTCTCCCTTTTGAGTAACATCAAAGGCTATGGAAAGAAATAAGCAGAGAGTAGATTCTGGTGAATCTATATATCAGCAACGGGATCTTCTTCAACGGTTGAAGTAGAATGCGAAGACTTCTTTTGACTTAGAATACTCCCCCTCAACTTTTGCTTTAGAGGTTAACGGGATCTGTGTATGAGATATTAAGAGGAGGATTCTTAACACTCAACAATCTGACTTGGAGATCTTTGGACTGGAATCAGGCTTGAACAGCAACATCTCCAAGTCGCGTGGAAACTCGTTCTGCAATGGAAACTATTCCTGCAACTTAAAGAAAAATATTAAAACTCAGGCAATGATGTGCATTTATCATCAATGTAAAGATTAAGTTCTCAACCGGATGAGATATTGCTCGATCAACAACTCCTACATCAATAACACATTTTAAATTGCCAAAACAGAAGAAAAAGATTAAAAAGAAAATATTTTTGTTCTTTTTGAATTTTTCAATGTTTTTGATACTTTTGGAATTTTCTCTTTACATTCTGAATCTTTAACCTGCAATGAGATCATACCAGCAATTAATCCAACACATGTTTTGCAGTTTTGAGAATAGACATTTGAATTGTGAAGTAATTGAGTGATGAATTGTTGAACAAATCAATTAGCTCGAAGTGACACGCTTACTTTTTCTATTCTTGATGATCAATTAGGTTGATTGGGAATAAGTTTTGAGTGACCTATACCTAGCACATTAGAAAGTTATACACTTCATCTAAATCACCCGAGAACAACTCAACACGTCAGGTCACTTACAATCATAAACAGTGTGGAATTTGGGTTCTATTTGGATTTGGTCCACTTTGGGACTTCTTTTGAATTCCTTTTTGGAAATTTTCATTTCCTATTGTTCCCCTTGGGAATCTTCTGAATTCCTTTTTTTTGGAATTTGTTTTGGTGATGGTCCACATTTGGGACACTTTTTGTTCCAACTTTGGGAATCTTTTGCTGCACCTTGAAGGTCAAAAGAGACTTCGTGTGAGACTTCAGGTCTGTGGATACCACAACAAAGAAGCTCACGATACGGTTCATCACACTGAATAGATTGCATCATTACCCGATGTATATAGTTGCGTCACAAGATATCTATTTGATTTGTATAAACGTTTCACATGCATTAAGACGTTTCAACCACAAAAACTCATTAGAATTTAGTTAAATCATCAAAGAATATACTTGTTCAGTATAATTGTCTGAGCCGTCTCGCACATCAATTTTCACGCTTCAGTCTTTATTGTTTAAAATGATGCGTTGCATCGAAAACATCATGAACAAGATTCGGTATCTTGTCATGGTAAGGGATCAGCCACGGTCTTCTTTTCTTTGTTTGACCGGCCTCCATATCTGTCCCTAACACATTAACAAATTAGTTAGAGGTAATGACCCAAACCATTTCGGTTTTGGGTCGTCCAAATTCATCAACATAAGAGATATTCTCATAAGTGCAAGGAATACCTTCAGGTGGTGGTTCTGATGATACAATGTAATTTGTACCTTCATCTTCTTTCATGGATTGTTTGTCAAAAGAGTAATTATAGTCATTTTCAAACAAATTGTGAATTTCATTTAAAAACAGGTTTTGTTGACTATATTTCTTATTCAAAGATTGATTCACTATTGGAATCATTTTATCATTTAAATCATGATTTCTCTTTTTGTTTTTGACAAACTTTGGTGTCCATGAATCATTGACATGTTGATTTTCATCAAACGAATGTCTATGATTAGATCTTTAAAGTTAGAAAAATACCTGGAAGGGTATGCACGCGATGAACTTCTTTGGACTGACCTTCTCGGCTTGTAGTAGCACTCGGATGTGTTGTGATTGACCATGTCACAAATAGAGCAATACTTGTTGTAGTAACATTCCATTGTGTCGTGGTTGTACATCTGACAGTTGATGCAGTACTTGTTGTAGTAGCATTCTGATGTCATGTGATTGTACATCTCACATATTTCACAGTACTTCTGATGAGCCTTGAAGGGAGACTTCTTTCTTTGCTTTTGAGAAGCCTTTGCAGTTGAAGCATGTTGATTCTGATGAGCTTTGACCTTTGAATCTTGTGGAAGCTTGATTGAAGAAGTTGGAGTCTTGAACTTGTCACCTTTTGACCCATAAGGAAAAACACCTTGACTGTAGATACAATCAGAGATATGATAAGTTTCAGAGTCACAGATTAAACAGTAGATGTTACTGTTTGAATCGCTCGGGGATTCGGAATCTTGAGACTTTGAAGTAGAAGGAGTCTGTGGTGTAGAATCAGATGAAGTGGCTTTTGTCTTGTTCTTCTTGGCTTTGCTTTTCTTTCTTCTAACCTTCTTCTTCTTCTTTGACTGATCCTCTTGTGTCTTTTCTTCTTCTACTTGAGTAGATAGTGATCCAACAATTCCGGTTGGCACTAATCTCTCTTTTTCTTGTTCGGATGACTTTGCTTTTTCAGCTTCTTCTTTGATTTTCACAAGATCAGATTGTGATTTGTTCAGTTTGTCAGTAAGCTCCATGAGTTGAACATTCAGATGATGCTTTTCGGTAAGCATTGAATCAACATTCTATGTAAGAGATTTGAGTCTATCTTCACACAGTTGGTGATCTTCTTAAAGACTTTTGAATTTCTCTTGTTCTTCTTGAAGCTTGGTTTTCAGACTGCTGTTTTCTGAATTAACCATTTCAGAGAGTTTCTTCAACCTTGTAATCTCTTCTTGCAAATATTTGATCACACTGGATGAGTGTGCATTTGATTTTGCAGCTTCATTCTTGACAGTTGTAACTTCTCTTTCACTTTTCTTGAGTGACTCTTGAAGAGATGTGATTCTGTGCTCTGATGTCTTGTGTTGTTCTTGGAGATTCTTGTGCATGGTTTCTTCCTTCTTGAGTTTATCACAAATCTTGAAAGAGTATATTCTGTAATGTTCAACTTGTTGAAAACATTCTTTGGTGCACATCTTTTCTCTGACTTCAATTGGCATTTCAACATAAGAACTCTGAACATCTTTCTCGTTTTCCTTTTCTGACACCAGTCTCTTTATTTCTAAATTCAGTTGAGCAATTGTCTCATCTTGCTTTGCAATGGTTTCTGACAAGTTGCTGATTTCTTTATCTTTCTTTTCAATCTCTTGAATGGAAACAACATCATTGTTTTCACTCCAATCATATTCTTCTTCATCTTCCTGATTGTCATGAGAATTTGCTTGACTCACAAGAGCAAGTTTTGTATGTTCATGAAAGTCTCTTCTCTTTTGATCACAAGCTTTGGCTTCTTGAAGATATGTTGTTTCAAACATGTGATTGAATTCTGTAATAAATTCATTGATATCTACTCTTTTATTTTCTTCTCGGATCACGGGTAACATGCCCGTTGACATTTTTCTTGAATTTTCAAAGTCATTTTGATAATTGTTCTGGGAAGTCATGGTGGCTAAAAATGACTAATTTGAAAGTCATTTTGATAATTTTTATTTATTTTTTTTTTATTATTTTTTTTTACTGTAGAGACGGGTCAAACTTGGGACGGGTCACTATTTGGACGGGTGACTGTTGAGACGGGTGACTGTTTGGTCGTGTCAACTATTTGGACGGGTCAACAACTTGGGACGGCTGAACAGTGTCTTCACCCGGCTGAATAGTGTTTTCACCCGGCTGAAAAATTCACGCGGCTGAACAGTGTTTTTCTTCTATCACCCGGCTGAACAGTGTCTTTACCTGGCTGAATAGTGTTTTCACCCGGCTGAACAGTGTCTTTACCCGGCTGAACAGTGATTTCCTTCTATCACCCGGCTGAAAACTTGGACGTAGAGACGGGTCAAGATTATCAACACTTAGGAAAATTTCGTTGAATCAACCACACATTTCTTCAATTCTTCTTCAGATTATGATACTTTTCTGGGCAAATACCAAATATCAATCAAATCTTCAAATCTTCATATCAGATTGACTTTTCAAAGTCAAAATTATGATGAACACAAGATCAATTCTTCAATATTTGTTTTTTTTGTTCAATTCAATACTTGTATTAGCTTAGGAATGATGTTTCTAACACTCCTTCAAAGTTTTTCTACCTTGAATCTGGCTAAATCTCATTCAGATCCGGATTTTTGATGAAGAACACAACAAGTGGGTTTTGACAAAAATGACAAAATATGGATTGAAATCAACAAATCTGAATGGTTTGATCACAAACGAAGCTTAGGATAGTGATTTCTAACATATCTCAATCATCAATTTCTTAATATCATCAACAATTTCCAGATTTCAAAATTGAGCAGTGAATATGACGAACATGAACAATTTCTTCAAAAACACAGTCAAATCTTCACCAATTGATCTCAAACTTTGCAGTTCTTTACACAAATATGAATCAAAGCTAATGGTAGCTGAAATTCCATCAATAACAACAACAATAAATGATCACCCAACAGCTCTGATACCAATTGATAGGTTGAGACGAACCGAGCTTGGATCTAGATCTGAGATTGTTTGGTGATGTTGTTTGCAATGCGGAAACTCACTGATCACGTATTGATGCTTGAATGCTCATGAAGATCAATGCAAGGTATGATGAAGATTGATGATAATATGAATAGGTGAATTGTATTTGATCAATGGAGAGGTTACAAAGGATATGGAATGAAATGTAGGCAACTAACAATAACAAATGACCTAGGTGATGGTATTTATAGTCCATACCATTCACCTTACATTTCAACCTAACCACTTGCAGTTAAGCACAAACGCGCATTTAAGCACGAAACGATTACACAAATATTCTAAGACAAATACAAATTATGAACGTCTTCACCCGCGCTTGCTCGTGATGATGCTCGATATCTTCACTCGCTTATTTTTGGAAAGGGACATCTTCAAATAACCCCAACATTATTATCTCCGGATAAGGTGTATAGTATATGCTTGGAAAGTCCTTTTAGTATTTTATGTTTCATATTTGAACATAAGAAGCTAATTCATATTGGAAGTTGGTCAGAATAGTATATTAGAGGTGCTACTCAGAATATATAACATGATGATTGGACTTATATTAGCTTATATCCTATTTTTGTAAAAATCATATAAAATCATCAGAAAATCTATTGAAGGTGTGCTATATATGAATGAAAAGCTCTTTGAGTCTATTGCAATTCATGTTTGAACATAAAAGGCTAAATAAAATTGCAAGTGGGTCGAAAGAGTTGAATAGAGCAGCTATGCAGAAAAGTGCTGCACAAAAGCAAGCATTCTAAACACAATAAAAGTAGTTGTTTGAACATATTTTATTCAAACATGAATATTTGGTCATAATTGATTATGTGCACCTATATGGATATGTTAGAAGCATCTAGGATACTTGCAAATGGGTTGTACAACTATTTACACAAATGGGTCGAAGGAATTGGCATATGTATATTGTTTGTGTTGAATCTCGAACGTTACACTATGATGTGTGAGATTGTATATGTGTATCTATGTACCTAAGTTGTCACAAGGTTGTATGTTTTCTACAACATTTGAACATGATGCATATGGTTTAATTAATATAGTCTAGTGTATCAATATAGACATATGTTCCTAATTTTAAAGTTTGTAACAGTTGACTTTCTGGAAAGTCAACAGATGTGAGAATACATGATTATACTTTCTAGCATGATTGGGAGAGTATAGATAATATTATACATGCTAGATTTTTAAACAATGAAAGTCAACAAGACATATAAGTTGGAAATGATTATTATTATGAATGGGCATGTATGCTAATAATGTTGTGAATGTGATGGCATGAAAGGGATATGAATCATGTCCAGATGAACTCAAGCTTGGAAGGGGCTATCGGGTCAAGATGAGGCAAGTAAACAAGCAAGGACATGGAGAACTCGAGGTAAGTGACATATGAACTAAACTCTTGGTTTGTTAATGCCATATTTATGTATAAATGTAGAATGATGGAAATCAATGTGCAACCTTGAGTTGTTCATGGTAATGCATGAGGGGATCCTTTTGTATTTATGGTATGTGACAGTTGTATGTAATGGATAAAGTTGTACGAAAATGAAGGAGATACTAATATGTAATGATTTAAAGTATGAACAATATAAAGTTGGATCAATATCCTAATCTTCATGAGTAGTATGAAATTGTATATATGATATGTGAATAAGTATACCTATTAATAGTACGTATTATTCGGATGGTCACTTAGTTATGAGTTATTTGGATTTTATTAGTTTCGGATGGTCGCTAGATGATTTTGGTTAAAAACACAATATTTAATTGGAGTTTTCTTAAGTTTTGCCTTTAACATGGCCATGTCTGGTAGAAACATGGGCATGTGACATGTCTGGTAGAAACATGGCCATGTAGCACCTGATAAGCAATATGATGGTAACATCGCCATGTCTGGTAGCAACATGGCCATGTTGTCCCTGATAAACAATTTAATGGTAACATGACCATTGATGTTAGGGTGATGAAATGCTGTTTAAATGGATAAATTATCTGAGTTTATATGTGTTTTTCATGTGGTTTTTATGAGTTAGATAACTATGCATGCGTGTGTGAATTGCAAGTACAAATGGTGCTTTTGGACAAAGAAGAAGCAAATGATGATGGAAGAGGGACGTTGAGTACATGAATATCGGAGGCTAAAGAAGAAGCAAATGATGATTTCAGCAAGGCCTCTGGCGTAGGCTACGCCAGCCCAAAATCAGAATCAACAGAACAACCTCTAGCGTAGGCTACGCCAGCCAATTTTAGAAGTCAACAGAAAGGTAGCTGGCGTAAGCTACGCTAGCCTATTTTTGGAAAGTTGATTTTAGGTCGACTTTTTGACAACTTTTTGGAGTTCAGACAAGGTCTTAACATCATTTCATCACTCCCGAACATCATTCAATCATCAACAATGCTTAACTCATCAATTTTTGAAGATTCAATCAAGAACATGAGCGGCTAAACCACCCGTGTTCATCTCCGGGTGGATGGTTAGTGTTAGTTAGTGTGATACTAGGGTTTAATGTGCTAGACACAAGTGAAATGTTTGGTTTTGTTTGAATATTATAATTTGTCTATGAATTTGATATTTGAATGCAATTGAATGTTTTATAAACTTGTGAGTTTGTGATCAATAGTTTAATTAATGGTTATAACATTTTGTTTAAGAAACTTGTATGTCATTCACTAGCCAAGCTAACTAGTAATCAGCATTCGAGTCGTTTTCCTACATGGCTATAACTTGTATTTCTGAACGAAACCATCAGGTTTGACATTGATTTGGACCCGACCAACACAATGAAAATTGGTCATGGAATCATCTAATTTAACTACCCGTGAGTCTAGTTATTAATACGCTTTAACCTATGATCACAACTATCTATGTCTATGTAGATTCTAGCATGTTAACCCTAATTGCATATCATTCCGAAACCTAAACCCGGAGGTGATCCATTCTCCATTTGTTGTCACAACACATTTTCAATTACTTTAAGTTACTTTAGTTATTAATCAAATCATCTTTTCACAGCCAAGAGACAATAGTATAATATAGTTTAATTATTTATTTGTTTTCTCAATCAAGCTAATACATCATCTACTAATTCCACGTGGTTCGACATCCCTGCTTACACTAACTAATATTAAGGTTAATTGGATAATTTATACATCTTATTTGATCGTCACTTCGACACCGATCAACCATGTTCTGCACATATATATTTCCATTTGCTTTGTACCACTCGTTGTTTCAAACTTGTCATGGAAATCTTTAACTACAAGTATGATACGAGCAAGAACGTATAAACATTTATAAGTGCGTATGTATGAAATGGTTGAGTATATGATAGTTAATGATACAAACATGAGAATGATATGCACGCATGTATTATAATGTCATTAATAGTATAGTCATGTCATGGACAATGAAAGTGCATGTATGCTAAGGATGAATGCATTAAAAGTTAAAATCCAGAGCTCGGGTTCAAGTTAGTAACTAGGATGGATCTGAACTTGTAGAGACAAGTTAACAAGATCATGGAGTTCCTATAGATAGTATTTCTTTATTGTTCAAGTATCGTATGAAGTTACTTATTTAACTAATGATATGAATATTTGGTGGTTGCAGGTATTTAAGGGTCGCTCTCTTACGAAACAAGGAATGATCCAGGACATGGATTGAATGGGGCGTGGTCATGTAGTCTTTAGACGTCATGCTTTATCATCGTAATAAAAATGAAAGAAGTAATGCTTGAAATGTACTATCACATGGTTTTCAAACGTTTATGAATGTTTTATAAAGCAAGAAAATTTATGGTTTGAATTTCCGCTGCATGAATTTGTTAAAACGATTGAGGGTCTTACAAGACAATATTACATAGAATCCGACATATTTATTCATATTAATAACGAATCGTTACATCTTCAAGAAAAATAAATACAAATGCAATAAAATATGGACAGCTTCGGGTTTGAGTCGGGCATTGAGGTTCGGGTTTAGGGAAGATGTCACAATAATCATCATTAAGATCATCAAACCAAGCATAATAATAATTAGATCTAACATGTTAATGTCTAAGATAAGAACAATTACCAAAAGAAGAGGAATTTAGATACACCAAAGCTCCTCTTGCTCCAAGCTTTTAAACTTCAATCAAAGTCTTAATTCTTCACCCCCAAGGTTTTTTCAGCCTTTTTTAAAGTTTAGAAAGAGAAATGGTGCCCTAAACCCCGCCAAAATGCCGTTTTAAATATGCAGAATTTAGGTTTCTGCTCGGTGATGTCACACCCCGATTTCCGGGTCACGTCATGATGATTGGATTTACACAAGTACGTAACCGTTTTAAGTATTACAGCGGAAGTCTTAAGGTCCAATTTTTACATTTACATTTACACGTGTATTCTACGGCTACATACTAAATTTTGTTTATGCCAATGTAATTCCTTTGCCAAATAGCCAGCCAATGCCTTCAAACTCCTCGCACAGCTTACTTGAAATAACTATATTCTTACCTGAAATGCATACTAAAACAAGTCAGCTAACGCTGGTGAGTTCTAAGTTTATTTAGTAAGGGCAAAACTATTTCAAGGACCTGTTATTAAGTTCATAAAAAAATAATCAAACTTTTATGAAAAACAGTCCTTTTATAATATCATCTCCACGAGATATAAAACATTGGCTTATCAGGCACGCTTGTTCAAAAACACTTGTGCACATGAAAAATCCCTGTAAAACACACTAGCACATCCCATGCTATGTTAATAGTTTAAGCCACATGTAATAAATTAGTTTTGTCATGCCATACGATATGATGTACTCGAGATAATGATATAACGATCATAGACTAGCTAGGTACTATGATAAACTTCGGTCATAAGTCCATAATCAAACCAAGAAACACGTCGTTGCCCCACAACAATCCAAACATATATACTCCCTCGCTAAATATCCTAACCATAGCGACTGGTCGCGAGAGCGGGCCCTTCTAACCCGATAGATCTACCAATATAGTCTGTGGCCTCCCCGAGGTTAATGATTATGGGGGGATTTAGGGGCTCAACAATATATACACATACTGTTGACCCAACTTATACCGTCATAACACTATACATGATTCCGATTACCCATCATATCAACATATCATGCTTTTCCCCCAAAACAGTTAAATAAAACATTTATTTAAAACGGGAAAAATAGCACATATGTTAAAACAGTTTAACACAAAACCGTTACAAGTCTGCATTCCAGCCCAAAACGTATTCAAAACAATTTAAAGGAAGGGCTTCATAGAACTCACATATGCTAAAACAGTTTATCACAAAATCATTACGAGTATGCATTTCAGCCCAAAATGTCTTAAAAACCATTTATAGAGAGGGCGTCAAAGAACTCACCTTAGCCATGCACTTAAGTATTTCCTATTTGTTTTCAGATATAGTCTTGTGATAATTCCGAATCTTCTATCTTAAGTTCCTGATCGATAATCATAGATGTGTCCGAATTAGGATATGAAAGTAGACTATATCCTATTTGGCTTAACCGCCCATCTAACGTGTCATCTCACACATTACAAATTTATTGGATTCGTGGTTTCATTATCCATGTACTATGTTTTTGGATTATTGTCAAATATTACACTTACAAAGTTTGTTTCAATTTTAACTTAGGTAATATATAATTATAACTTGTGTATATTTACTTGTTCAAAAACTAATTATATCCATAATATCTCTACTACAATACATTTGTTATTGTTTCAGTTGCCTTGTATTATATAGTTATACTTTAAGACAACTATAATAAAATACATATTTTAGTTATGTATTTTCCCAAAATGTATCCATTATACATATATGCAGTCGATGACTTTTCAAGACATAAAGTTTTCGGGTTTTATATATTTATAAATAATCCTAAGTTATACGCAATTTACGCAAATTTAATTATTCGAGATTTCGTCAAATTCATTAAAACATGCGTTTATATATATACATATGAAAATATGTTGTTTCGTCACTTCATATTTTTATTAAAGTCCAAGAGTCGTATTTTATATAAAAATGAATCTCAAATATTCCATATATATAAAGGGGAAAGTGAATATGAGGCTGTAACGCATCTAAGCTTACATGCGAAACACTCTAAAACTACGTAGTTTTGTTTAAATCAACATCAAAACTACAATTTCAATTAGTTTAGTTCAAATGATATCTCCTAAATTCAGCATCAAAACTACAATTTTAAAAGTAATGCATGATTTTCGAATAGTCTTCTTTGTTCGATCCATTCAAATCACATATTGATTTATATCACAAATTTAAAATAATATAATTTACTACATTCTCTTGATCCTATATGAATTTCCTTTCGGTTGGTTAAATACGTTTTTTAAATGCAATGATTCATTTTGAATCAATAGATTATAGCATATATATTGAAATATAGTATGCATATTATAATCGTAATTGTGAACCTAATAGACGAGAAAGATACGTGATAATAAGGGAGTAATCTAATAGAGTTAAGGAATTCTAGTTAAATCTAATGAATCTATTGGCTGAAACTACGTAGTTTTGATGTTGATTTATACAAAACTACGTAGTTTTAGAGTGTTTCGCATGTAAGCTTAGATGCGTTACAGCCTCATATTCACTTTCCCCATATATAAATATATGTGTTCATTTAAAAATCCGTTTTTATGAATTTGACTGTTTTTATATAATAAATATCTTATAATTGGTATTAAATTCAAGTGTTGGTTTTACTTTTACAACTCTAATTCCAACATCTTCTATTTATACCACATTAGTTATAATACCAGTTTTATAAATTTTTTTGTTAAATATAACTAATTATTTATATTTATGTGTACATATTTATATACCGTCTCATTTGGTTTGTATTTTATAAGTGTCAAATTGATAGTAATTATAAATTTTACTTATATAATTCGCACTCGTCTCACTCGTCTAGCACAATACAAATTGATAGCAAAACGTCTAGCTAGTTTATACCTTTCGCGTCCGATTCGCGTTTACGAATCTTCTCAAAACCGACATGCAACGAGACCCGATTACATCATTGTGTTCGTTTTTCCATTACGAACGTTTCTCCGGCCTCGGATCGTCCACGCAACCTTGTTTGACCCACCATGCAACACCAACAAGTTTCCTAATTTCATTCAAGAAATTCGTACAAACTGATCAGTATAAACATCAGACTTCCGATTATCTGATCATAATTTCCTTCGGTGGAAATGTTCACATACGTTTAAGGAACATACAGTCCAAATTTCGTCAGTAACCAACGGTCGGATCTCCGGGAAAGTGACGATCTTTCGGACTGGGTTTTCAGTGACGGAAATTACGAAATGTTCCGTGTTTGGACATAAAAACCGTACCTCTGGGTAAGATATACAAAAACTGAACGGTAGATGTTAACTTCCATATGTTAGACACAAGCCGACCAAGTTTTAGACGTATCCAACGGCTGGATGTTCGGGAATCCGTCCTAGAAAATCACTGCGTTTTTGGAAACACAACATGCAACCATTATTATAAAGTTTCTCACGAGTTTAGACGGTTTTAGAGAAGGATTCAGGATAAAATAAGCTTACCATCGCGTTCGGGACGTCGAGAAATGGTTCCGGGTCGAAAATGGCATCTCCGGCCGTCGTCGGACCACCGCGGACCACCGCCGGACCGCCGCCGGACCACCACCGGAAGGTGGCCGGAATTTCTTTCCTCTCCAGAGTTCTCTCTCTCTAAAACACACTCATGTGTGTGTTTTTATGAGAGAAATGAGTTAAGTCTCATTTATATAGTGCTCGGTTATTTGCCAGTTGCTTCGTGCCAGCTCGTACCGCGTACAAATCTGACCGACGTCTCATTTTTTATTTAATTTCGTTTCGCAAATTTAGATACCATTAGATATAATAAATATTCTCGGGATATTTATTTCATCAAATATGACATGTATGACGATAACGGCGTGTAACGCGTTAACATTGCGTATTTTGCACGCTTAACAGTTTTAAGCGTTTTCTCACACCGAATGTCAATATTATACTTTCTCCACTTATATTGAATCAAAACAAGTGTTTGATAATATTTTTCACGTCATTTTAGGCATCGAGACTGATTCAGCAAATAACGTAAACGTACGCACTTCTAACGCGGTTTTATCGGTTCCGCACACGAAATTTGCATTTTGGCGTTCGAATTGAGTTTCTGAATGATTATAAATGAGAATTATGATATTCATGGTCATGACACTCGCCGTGTCACGTTTCTGATAGATACTGGTTATCTACCGCATTAGCCATTTATTACTATGAATATTCGTTTGTGAGACTTAATAATCACTGCTACAAGCTTTTTACATAATTTTTATTATTTATTGGACTTGAGATTATCGATTTGGGCTTCAGATGAACCTAGAATCTTTAATGGGCCTTGTTGGGCCTTGTGTGTCCATTTCGTTGGTCCACACTTTAAGTACCGAATTTTGAGGGGTGTCACAGGTGACACCCTTATAGGACCTATAATAGTGTTTTTGAGGTGGGTCAACGGTCAACACCTAAAATTTTGTGTCATAGGCGGTTATAGGACCGAGATGGTGAATGTACCATCGTTGGAGGTCCTTGAAACTCTTAGATGACCTTTAAAATGTCATGGCTCAGTAATAGATGTCCTCTAAGAGTGTTTTTGGCATAATGCTTCTACTTTTCTAGTTAGTTTAAGATAAGAGAATGTAAATTACCTTAGTTAAATTGCATGTGATTGGTAGCTCCGGGGTCCATTTAATAGCTTTAGCTAAAAATTGACTAAATGGATGCAGCACCAAAAGATGATGATTGTCGAGAGTCGAACCCATCGTACGACGGAGTGGTGGACCGCTGAGATTTGGCTGACCACCAAGGGGCAGGCAGTTATGATTTTCCATGGATAGGTGGCATAGCGTTTGAATCAAAGTAAGTACCATATTGTGAAGCTGAATGTTAAACCTGTGATGTTAAGTAGTGTTAACAATAATTAGTCATTTATGCTTATTAATTATGTGATGTATTAATTGTACAGCTTTTCAATTTCCTTATAGTCTATTTGTAACCTTCAATTTTTATATATAAAGGCTCCATATCTCTATGTTTGGGATACCAAAAAGCAATATATTTTATATGGTATCATACGCCTCTTTCGGTTCTTCCATCTGACCTCATCCCACCATCATTATTCCCCCTTCATCTCCTTCCCATCTCTTGTTCTACCATGGCCTCTTCCTCAAATGAATCCTCACTCACCACAAACACCCTTCTTCACACTATCACTATCCGATTAACCTCCTCCAACTATTTATTGTGGCGAAATCAGATGCTTTCCTTATTCTTATATCAAGAGCTGCTTGGTCACATTTATGGCACCCTTAATGCCCCTCCGACCCAGATTAAAGTTGCTGAAAGATTGTCACCAAACCCTGAGTATTCCGCATGGCTTGCAACTGATCAAAATGCCGTTATTATCCTCAATGCTTCTCTGACTGAAGAAGCGGTTGCTGAAACCATCGGATCCACAACTGCTCGCCAAATTTGGTTGGCCCTTGAGGCTGCATACAGCAACACGTCCGTTGAAAGAGTTCAGTACCTCAAAGACCAGTTAAGGCATATGACAAAGGGCACGGCTCCTGTTACTGAATTTAGTAGAATGTTCAAGGGCTACTGCGATCAATTAGCTTCAATTGGGCAACAACTTGAAGAGTCGGACAAAATGCATTGGTTTCTGTGTGCCTTGGGTCCCTCTCTTGAAGGCTTCTCAGTTGCCATCCGCGCCTCCGGCCTTCCGGCATCACTCCGTGATCTAATGGCTCGTGCTGAAAGTCATGAACTGTTTTTAAAGACCATTCATGGTCCAAATCAGGTTGTTGTTGCTTTCTCTGCTGAAAACTCCTCTCGCCATCCGTCTTTTGCCAACAATAATAACCTTAAACCAGGTCGTGGGGGTCGTAACGGCGGTCGTGGGCGTGGACGACGCTCACCACATTGTCAGCTATGTCGCACAAATAGGCATTATGCCAATCAATGCCCTGACCTAGCACAGTATGCTTCAAAGGGTGCCCCCAATGACATGGACCTTGCCAAAGCTTTCCATGCCTAGTGCAATGTCTTAACGTTGAGTCCGGACTGGTTTGTGAACTCGGGGGCTACTGATCACATGACTCCATCAGCAGACAATGTTCAAAATGCTAACCCCCTCCTGGTAAGACCTATGTTACATTTGGAAATGGCCATAAACTCCAAGTGTCACACATTGGTAAAACACAAATTTTGCCCAACATTGCTTTAAATGATGTGCTTGTCATTCCTAATCTTCAAAAACAACTTCTATCTGTTAGCAAACTAACCCATGATAATCACTTGGATGTGTTGTTTTCGCACCCATGTTTTTTATGTTCAAGACCGCATGACCAAGCAAAATCTAGCTCAAGGAAGATGTGAGCAAGGGATGTACGTTCTCCATCAAGATCATCAAGCGTTTTTTGCAGCCTCGTCCTTAAAATTGGTTGCTTATCTCTTACTTCTATTCTACCTAAACCAATTGTATGTTCTTCATATGCTATGGCAAAAGGACACCGATTATCATTTGACACAAATGACAAACGTGCATCACACCCATTAGATATGGTCCACTGTGATTTATGTGGTCCATCTCCCATTACTAAAATTGATGGATACCGGTTTTATGCTCTTTTCGTTGATGATTTTTCGCGGTTTAGTTGGTTTTACCCGTTAAAAAGGAAATCAGAATTCCCACAAATGTTATCAATCTTCATGAAATTTGTCCAAACACAGTTTTCTAGAACCATTAAAGTGCTTCAAACTGATGGAGGAACAGAGTTTTTGAACAATCAAGTTAAACAAATGCTTCAAATCAATGGCACTTTTCACCGTGTTTCATGCGCATACACACCACAACAAAATGGGCAAGTTGAACGCAAGCATCGACATGTCGTTAAGACCGGACTTGCCATGTTGTTTAACGGCAACGTCCCCCCTATTTATTGGGTGTAGGCCTTCTCCTCGGCTGTTTATACCATCAATCGTCTTCCTACCAAAGTACTAGATGATAAGTCACCATTTGAAGTTTTATTTGACTACACACCAACTTATGAAAACTTCCGTCCTTTTGCGTGTCGTGTATACCCATACTTACGGGATTATGCAGACCACAAACTTTCTCCAAGAAGCATACCGTGTATCTTCATGGGGTATTCATCTCAATACAAAGGGTATCGTTGTCTTGAGCCAAAAACTTCCCGCATATATATTACTCGACATGCCAAGTTCAATGAACTTGAGTTTTCGTCCTCTGATAATAACTCAAATCCAGTCACAAATACACTTCCCTTAACATCATTTCTTGATGATTCAACAAAAATTACCACCTCTCCCACAGATACACCTCCCTCGCCAAATCCAATAAAGAGCGCCATCTCACCCACACCTTGTTTGGCCTGCCTTGATGATACCTCAACTGAATCAAACATACCTACCACAACCCTCCCTCATAATACTTCCACACCACATGAGCCACCAATCAATCAACCACCAGTCATTAGGGACAATATCCCTGCACCAACCGAACCTACTCATACGACCACCACTACATCCCCCATTCAAGCCACCAACAACCCAGCTACAACTTCTTCCCACCTAATGAATACTCGATCTAAATCTGGTATATTTAAACCAAAACATCGAGCCGACATCACACATACAACACATCATGCTTTACATGCTGCGTTGTTTGCTTCAACCACCCCCAAAGGCCCCAAATCAGCTTCAAAAAACCCACTATGGATGGAGGCCATGCAAAAAGAACTTGATGCTCTTCATAAAAATAACACATGGACTTTGGTTCCCCGACCTACTAATCATCATGTTGTTGGGTCTAGGTGGCTTTTTTGTACTAAATATCATGCTGATGGCTCTCTTGATAGACACAAAGCAAGGCTTGTGGCTAGGGGGTTCGCGCAAGTCCCTGGTATTGACTACTCTCATACGTTCAGTCCAGTGGTGAAAGCCAGCACCATTCGTGTGGTCCTCTCCTTGGCCATGATATACGGTTGGAAGCTCTACCAACTCGACGTAAATAACGCGTTCCTTCATGGCCACTTGGATAAACTCATCTACATGGAACAACGACCAGGATTTATTGACTCTCGGTTCCCTAATCATGTATGTCGTCTCAACAAGGCTTTGTATGGCCTCAAACAAGCACCAAGGGCATGGTTCCATCGCTTAAGCAGCTTTCTCGTTAACAATGGATTCACATGTAGTCGTGCAGATCCATCATTATTTATTTTCAAAAATAAGACATGTGTCATGTATATGCTTGTTTATGTCGATTATATCATCCTTACCGATAATATGCCTGAAGTTATTAAGTCATTTGTCACTCGGCTTGACAAAGAATTTGCCATTAAAGACCTTGGTGATCTCAACTATTTTCTTGGCCTTGAGGTGGTTCAGAAGGACGGCTCGTTATTTCTGTCTCAATCTAAGATGCACATGATATACTCCAAAGGGCTGAATTAATAGATGCCAAGCCTGTGCACACCCCACTTGCTGCTAATGAATCCTTCTCCACTCATGGCGAACCATACAAAGATCCAACCCATTATAGGTCTCTTGTTGGAGCCCTTCAATATCTCACTATTACTAGACCAGATATCTCATATGCTGTGAATCAGGTAAGTCAGTTCCTCCAAGCCCCTACGATTACTCACATGCAGCATGTCAAGCGAATTCTAAGATATGTGAAAGGAACCTTGGCATTTGGACTCATGTTTACCAAACTTCCCCACACGTATGTCTTGGGGTACTCAGATGCAGATTGGGCTTGATGTCTTGAGACACGTAGGTCATCCTCTGGCTACTCCATCTTTTAGGTGGAAACTTGGTGTCGTGGAGTGCCAAGAAACAACCCACAGTGTCTTGATCTAGTTGTGAATCCGAGTATAGGGCCCTGGCCAGTGCGGCTGCTGAAATCATTTAGATAACACACTTATTACAAGAATTACATGCTCTTCCACCGGACAAGCCAACCTTGTTATGTGACAATCAAAGTGCACTCTTCTTGTCTCAAAACCCGGTTGCACACAAGCGCGCCAAACACATTGATCTTGACTACCATTTAATCAGAGAACTAGTTACATTTGGCAAGTTGCAAACCAAGTTTGTCCCTACCAAGCTACAGGTGGCGGACATATTTACCAAGAGCCTCGCTCGGCCGCAATTTGAGATGTTTCGAGCCATGCTTCGTCTAAGACCACCACCCGTCAGCTTGCGGGGGGATGTTAACAATAATTAGTCATTTATGCTTATTAATTATGTGATGTATTAATTGTACAGCTTTTCAATTTCCTTATAGTCTATTTGTAACCTTCAATTTTTATATATAAAGGCTCCATATCCCTATGTTTGGGATATCAAAAAGCAATATATTTTATAAGTAGCAAACAATTAAAGAGAGTGTAGAGTGTATGAAGGATCCCATTTGTTGGGAGTGTCCTCCTGAATAAATTGTAGCCTTAGAACTACCAATATAGACTGTACTAGCATTGCACACATGACATAACCCCCTCCCCCATTGGGAGCTATGAACATTATTTCTTTTATAATCTCTCTTTATTTCTCATTATTACTAATCACCTAGGACTAAGAGGGTGTGTAAGGACATGAATGTGAGGAGGGGTCAAAAAGGGGTTTAGGTTGGTCTCTATTTTTTATTTCCACTCTTCTTTTCTTTCTTTTTCTTTCACATATTTTAAATAAATTTAAATGATTGTTTGTTTTAGAAAAATTTAGGGTGGTAAATATTGTAACAAAAAAAAATGTGGTATTGGACTAGTTACCTAAGGTAGACACAAATAATAATAATAATGAAAATAAAAAACAAAATAATCATAGGACATAAATGGGCTTAGCTAGCATGGGTAAAGGAGTTGTGCTAAATTAAACAAGTTGAAGAACCGGAAAGATATATAAAAACAAACTAGCGTCAACCATGTAAACAAAACCCCAAGAGGCCAATCGAAAAAGAAAAATTAGTGGCTTGCTTTGTATTGATCACAAGTATATGAATATTACAAGAAAAATAAATATCTACTATATATATATTAAAATAAAACCATAATCAAACATTTTTGACATTTGTTGCAGTAATCTCTATTCTAGCTACTAGTAGCGTACCTAGAAATTTTTTTCATGGGGGTCGAAAATTTGGTAAGAATCGTTTGAGCATCGATATATAAAAAAAAACTTTCCAACCCGGTTCGACGCGGTTTGGGACGAACCGGGTTAGGTCAAATTAAAAAATAACAAAAAAACTAAATTTCATACATAAAATCACCAGAATACTTCAAATATTATTACAATTTACATAAAAAAAACATAAATTAAAAACGTAACGTCCTGTATTTTTCATATATTTTCATTTCAAATGTAGTCGTACTCTTTATACATTATTTGTAATGTCAAAACCTGATTATAGTTTAAATACTCTTTATATATTATTCTTGTTGATTATATGCATGTACAACGCTTAAACAATTGCGAATATACATTTTAACACAAAACCGAGCAACTTATCACGACTTATATTTTTTTGAAAATGATTTTATAAGTGTTTTACGGTTCATATGTTAAACACTTGAGGCTATACAACATTTCTTTCTTCTACTCAAAACCATCTGAATCATCAACTATGTTGATAGTTTTGTTCAATGGTGAAACATTTGAGGTTATAATAACTCAATGTTTGACTATACATGACAATATAAATAAATATATATTACTATCTTCTAACCATAATTTAACCCAATCCATGGTTAAATATTATGTCTCATATGAGCTATGGACTGGACATTAAACTGAGTTTTCAAGACTGAACGAGGGTCGAGAGTTAAATTTTATGGGGGTCAATCGAGAATTTAACATATAAAAGCTATTAAAAAAATTCCGCGGGGGGAGCGGGCGCACCCCCACCCTAATAGGTGGGTACGCCCGTGGCTACTACCACTCTTAGCTAGCTCGATCTATCACATTGTTCGATCTGTTTTGTATTTGTGTCGAGACGCCAAATAAAAAAACGGACAGGCTATTTAAACCGTTCAATTTTAACAAAAAACCGTTTAATACGCCGCGTATAGAGCTATACGCGGCGTATAGGACCGTTTTTTTTTCAGACATAATAAGACAAAAGGAAATATACGCGGCGTTGTATGCTGTACGCGACGTTTTGATTGTTTTTTTATTTAATTAGTTTTTATTATTAAAAAAACGTTTATTATGGTTATTACATATTTTGCCACCACCACACAAACGAATTTACATTTAATATAAAATGAGTCACAATCACACTATATAAAATGTAAATAAATACATAAGTTTTATATGATAACCAATCTATATAAAGTGTTGATAAATACATATTTTTCATATTATTACAAGTTATTTTGACCTAGTGAAACGTCTCGGATGTGCCCATTAGCCGTGAACTTGTCGCTGGGTGCAAGCGAAGTATACTCCCACTTCGTCTTTCAGTTTGAAAAATTTAGCTAACCCGTTCTGCTAGATATGAAATGGTGCATGGTGGGCATCCATTTGTACCATTCCAGGACATGGTAGGGTTAACTATGCTGAATGATCTCCAAGTCCATAAAGCTTTCACTTCATTTTTCGTTTTGAAACTTGGAGATTGACCTAGTGAAATCTCTCCGGTATAATAGTACCTGCTTGTTTGGTTTAAGTCATCGTAAGTAGTAGTGAAAGGAGGTGGTGGTGGTTCTCCATCCTTCAACTACATCTTTCAGTGTACATCTTTCGGTGTTTACCAAACCGAGCTAACCAGTACTGCTAGATATGAACCGCGTGTTAAACACATAAGTTCAGATAGCCTTATGGTTGCTGTAGTGGTGGGGTTAACTATGTTAAAGAAATAAATCTTTTGACCTGTGAAATGTCTTCGGTTTATTATATGCATGAATATTTTTTACTTTAACACCGGTGTTACAAATAACAGATGTCTCTATTTTTATATTATAAACCATAAAACGTGAATAAAAATATAATTTTCCAGTTGATTACAAATTATTAGACCTACGAAAATGTCTCCGGTTTCAATACTCAGTTTTATCTTAAACGAGTATGGAAACCGGAGACATTTCACTAGGTCAAATAATTTGTAACATACTCCAAAATTATATTATTTTGCACTATTTATGGTTTATAATGAAAAAGAGGAGACATCTGTAATTTGTAACACCGGTGATATATTTATAAAAATCATGCAAAACCATTACAAATTAACATAAGTTTTATACTTATTACTTCTCATGGAATACCACAATCAGAATCATAACCCCGGTTTCATCAGTCATCCTTTTATTAGGAGACGGATGATACCGGAGCTATGATATTGCGGTATACCATGAGAAGTAATAAGTATAAAACTTATGTTAATTTGTAAAGGTTTGTTAAGCTGTTCGGAGGGTGTAAATAAGCGATTGTGGATTGAAAATCGGGATTGTGAATTGTGAAGTGAGGGAGGAAGTGTTTGTGGGTTGTATGTGGACGTCTGGTATGGATGTTAAGTAGGGGATGTTTTAGAATTAATGTGCCGCGTATAGAACTATTTGTCGTGTTTTAGAAAAGTGACGTGCGGCGTATAGGGCTATGTGTTACGTATAAGGCGCATGTAACGAAGTTTTTCTGACAAAGTACCTTATACGCGGCGTAGAGGACTCTACGCGGCGTATAAGGTACTTTGTCAGAAAGACTTCGTGACATGCGCCTTATACGCCACACATAGTACTATACGCCGCACATCACTAATTTTTAATTAAAAATATTTAAAAAATTAAAATTTCTATAAGCTTTTTAATACGTTTTCAAGGTTTATTGTTAATATTTTTACAATAATATAACAAAAGATTTACAAACAAAACACATCACAAAAACATAATAAAATTTCATCATATATATACATTAAGTGTTTTCAACAAAAATACATTAAGTTTTTATAAACAAAAAGTAAAAATATCTATGATCCCCCCTTATCATCATTCGTCCGCCGTCTGGTACGCCGCGTCCCGGTGCGGTCGTCATATCCATCAGGGTAAGTAAACGGCTCTACCGATCCCTCATAAACTCTGATACGGTCACGAACAATCCAGTCGAGAAGGTACTCTACCCTCTGAATCCGTTGCTCCACAGACCCTGGCAACCGAACCGCCTGATATAAAACAGGGACATGCTGAGGCGGATGATCCGGGCCCCGCGGGATCTTGTCCTCGTCGGATAACTACTCTGCATCCGGATTATCGGCTCGTCATCCATCTGCACCTCCTCATGTGGTACCGGCGGGGGCTCTACCAACGGAACCGGGACGTAACGCTCCTGCCCGCCCCTGCGAATCAACACCTGTAAATCAGATTGGCCCGCCCGCTTAATGCGGAGGACCATCCCCATCGCTCGTACCGAAGCAATCTCCACCCTTTTGGGTTGGACATGCGCGAGCAGTTGCGCTGTCAACTGACCAACATAACTGAAATGATGAGCGACGGCTACCGCCCGAAACCCACAATTATCATCTGGTCTTACGTCTGTGATGTCAGATATGTACGGGTAAGACCATTCAGGTATGTATAACTCGAACTTTTCAATTTTCGCACCGTCCTCTGGTTTTCTCATTTTAGGAAAGACTTGTTTCGTCCGTTTACTTTTTCCGTCTTCGAATGTTTGAAACAAGAACCCATTTGTATCAAGAAAATTTTCAAATGCCTGCATCGGGGTCTTGCCATTTTTTTCTTTATCTTTTAAAGACCGGACGTAATTATTTATGTCTTTCACCACGCATAAGATTTCACGAAACTGATCTCGTAAAACATCCAAAATCTGTACCGACCGCATGCCCTGACGGTGTAACCGCGCAACCACGTCTTTTTGCTCGTCATCCATCCTTCTAAGATACGGGTGCCCCTCCTTAAATCCAATGGGCGGTGGTTGTGAGCCTGGTTTTCTACAATTAACTTCCACCTATCACTTCCCCTATCGTATCTCCCTAAAAGTTTAAACAGACAGTTAGTTTTCGCACTACCCGTCCGCCTAACTGTGGCCTGGCTTTTGTATTCCCCGCCACGACTGCATCTAAGATCAACAGCGCCGTTTCTTGACCGATCAACCACAATAACACACCCATGATCCTCTACTCTCTTTTTGACCCATTCCTCTAATTCGGTTCGAGAAGAGAAATACTAAATAAAATATAAAGTCAAAGTCAATAATAATATAATTATCTAGTTATAACTTAAACATATAATATATGATTAATACGTACGTTGTCTGTTACATACGAAACGCTCGCCTCGCGTATGTAATCATCGTCAGACTTCTCGTCATCGGTTTCATTGTTTTCATCGTTGTTTTCCTCTTTGTCCTCGAACGTATTTCCAACGTTGTCTGGTCCGGAGTTTAAATCGTACGAGACAAATTTGCTGTAGTTAGATGCTTCAGCAGAATAAACGGATGTCGGCTGCGTATCGTAATACGGGTCTTCTACAGGAATGTGGTAAGATGGCCCACTCTCGTGAAAATAATATTCCTAAATCAACATAACAATTAAATATACGAATAACGACATATATTTAAAGAAAAATAATATATTTTACCGGTTGTTCGTGAAATTCCCGTGTCGGAGTCTCGTTCAAATCAAACGTTGGTTTTATCTCTTCCTTGTTTACGTCTTGAAACGTTGGTTGTTTTCCGAAATTTTGACTCAATGCCGGTTGTTCGTAAAATTCCGGTGTCGGCATCTCGTTCAAATTAAACGTTGGTTCTTCATCCTCCGGCGGAACAAAAAAATTCCACCAAGACATTTTTTGTATGTTTGTGTGAACACACGTATCGTGAAATTATGTTTGTGAATGTGAAATTGTGTTTGTGAATGTGAAATTGAGTTTGTGAAGATTGAGATGGCTGGGATTGTTTAAGTAATAATTCACACAGGGTAAATACGCCGCGTATCGTCCTATACGGGGTGTATATACCTGAACCTCGTACGAACAAAACCTGCCGCAGGTCATTCCTTCTGAACCTCGTACACATCCGCAGCGTATAGGGCTATACGCCGCGGATGGAGTGGTTTTGTCGTATTATGTTTGTACGTTATCCGCGGCGTATAGGTGTATACGCTGCGGATAACGTACAAACATAATACGATAAAACCACCCCATCCGCGTCGTATAGCGCTATACGCTGCGGATAGGGTGGTTTTTTGTTATTAATGTCTTGGTGTAAATAGCACATCCCTAAAAAAAATTGATAAGAGGTTGAAAACTACAAGAACGACAAGCTAGCATCCAGTAGAATTTGTCCCCTGATTGAGGTTGCTGTTGAGCCCGCAGTTCCCGTTAGTCGCCGGCCATGTTTGTAACGCATGCATACTACTCAAATAGTAACCCACAGTCAGCCGGCCATTGTACTAAGGAATAATTAATACTGTGCATATGGATTTCAACCTAGCTAGCTCTTAGGTGTTTCTTGGTTGAAAAACTCAAACGGGCCAAATGATTGAATGAAAATTAAGGCTTCACCAGCTAGCTAGCACCTAGCAAGAGGGGCCAACCAGTAGTATATTGACACCATCACCATGTACCAAACCAAAGCAAATTCTTTTCTTTTCTTCTCACACATACAGCAGCTGCCACCATTCCAACCACAAGCCCAATTCCAGCTTTTTGAAAGAAGGCATGTGACGAGTCCTTTTCGATCATGATTTATAGATATACGAACAATTCCAGTTAAGATTTGATAGTTTTCGATCTGTTCACCCGGCCAATTAATTAAGCCTGATATAACACCCTCCATACAATGGTTAATGCGCTCCCTAGCTTGTGGTTTCTGAATTGTTCCGATAAAAGAATTGAAGTTGTATAGTAGCTGTCAGCGAGTTGCAGGGTGACCGCCCCTACCACCGGCGGTCACCGTTGAAGATTGGTATCTTAAAGGGGGCCGCTCCTGCCACCAGCGATCACCCCTTCAACCTCAAAACCCCCTTTTAACTCCGTTTAAACATGTTTAAAAAAAAATTTGTGATGGAGACGAAGAAATGGATTAATTTTTAAACCAAAAATTAGAGATGAAGAATGGGATTAAGATTGGAAACTCAGTTAACTTTGTATGTCATTTGAAACTTAAACTGAACAAATTTTTTTTTAACATTATTGCAGGTTTTGACCACTCCATTTGAAACTCAAATGAGAATTTTTTTTTACCATCAACTACCATCCACTATCCTCCAAACAACTTTAAAAACAAATATTTTCAAAGAGGAATCAAATTTATTATTGCAGGTTTTGACCACTCCATTAATTAATTAAGACAATCAATTACCATCACTTATTATTGCAGCAGCTTTACTTACACGTTTTATTATCAACATTATTGCAGCAAATAAATAAATAAATAAATAAATAAATAAATGAAGACAAATTTTTTATTATTGCAGGCATCCATCAACTTTACATCCAGCAAATTTCATGATTGTAATTTACATCAACTTTTTCAGGCAAATTTATTAGGCCATCAACTTTGCAGGCAAATTTATTATGCCATCAACTTTGCAGGCAAATTTAATATTCCATAAATTAAAACTTACATAATCAACTTAACTAGCACAAAATAATCGCAAGTACAATAAAACTTATATAATCAACTTAACTAGCATAAAAAGTCAACAACGGAAATCATGATACATAAATCGTATTAAATTATAAGCTTTTAAATATGTCGGCTTAGACACATGTTTACCATGTGACCCGTCTGCTTACAACCCGAACACCTACGTCTCGTCCTTTCCTCGGGATAGTTGATATCCATCTCATTAAACATTCGTCTTCCACGACGCCTGCCTCGTTTGATAGTAAACCGGTCTGGGTCCGCAACCATCACCCACCCGACATACTGCCATGTACTCTTTGGCGGCACTGGGTTAAAATCACCATTGTATTATGCATGGTAGATCTCTGAATAGAACCGGTGACTAACAGTTTCTTTAGGATCCTGTTTTAGGTGATGGAAAACAGTCAGAGCATGACTACATGGGAACCGGTAATTTTGCCACATTCCACACGTGCAAGTTTTGTCCTTATATTCAACCGTGTAGTGATAGCTGCCAGTTTCGTCAGATGTTTGAATCATGGTCTCCACCATATATCACTTGTCTTTGGTAGAATAAGGATACACTTGGTATTCTCGTGCAATTATCTCACGTTGATGGAAAACATTCCACATGCGTTTTGGAAAGTTTGTCACGCAATTAAGAGTGGTGTTGTAGTTCTTAGCTTACTGATCAACGTCCCTCTTAAAAGTATACTCGATTAAAGCCTGTATTGGGAGCATCCTGGCACCACGTAACACGTTATTCATGCATTCTGATATGTTGGTGGTGAGGTTACCCCATCGACGCATGCCCCTGTTATAAAGGAGCGTCCATTTGGTTTTATCGATTTGTTTTGGGTACCGCGACACTGCTTTGTTTGTTGCTTCAAGCTCCCTCATTAGACGTTCATACTTTGGCTCCTGTGTTGTGCTCCCGATCAACCAACACATTCTTTTTAGGGTCACGTTCTTGAACTTGCTCGCGAAGTTGCTTCTAACGTGTCTTAGACAAACTCGGTGGTGGGCATGGGGTTCTTTCCAGGCTTCCAAGTTATTCAAGGCGTGCAATATACATGCATGTCGATCTGATATGACACAAAGCTTGCATTGTCGGGGGTCTTGAACATTCTTCTGGAACTGCTGAAAAAACCATTTCCAGCTATCGTTGGTCTCTTCGTCAACGAGGGCGTACGCCACCGGAAATATCATATTGTTGGCGTTTTTTGAAATGGCTATCAATATTTTCCCCTTGTGTGGCCCCTTCAGATGGGTGGCATCTATAGATATCACCGGAATGCAGTAACGAATGGAATGCCCAAAAAACGTACTTAAAGACAAACACTTCCCCGTCACGTGGCCCATTGGGATGGAATAACCACTGCACAACCGTGCCAGGGTTTGATTGTTGTAGCGCATACAGGTAGCTAGGCAAAGCACGAAAGTTTTCATCCCAGGTACCGTATATTTTTTCGATGGCTTTTTTTCTGGCGGCCAACCCTTGGCATAAGTTATATCAACATGAAGCTTCTCTTTGATCAAAACTTGAATTTGTTTCACAGAAAGTGCTAAACCTACCTTAATTTGTTCTTTGATTTCTTCCGCCACCATCTTCGATCTAAGGGCTCGATTGTTGTTGCGCGTCACAGTGGTGAAACAGTTATGTGTAGGGGTCCATTGGGTGACCCTGAAATAGTTGGAATTTTTATATTTTCTCGCAGATACAGTCCAACGACAAGGTGTTTCGTTGTTTGAATCTCTAGTGCTTCTACATACTGCTTTGAAAACGTCAGGTCTTGTGTTCTTTATAAAAATCTCTCTGTTCTGAGAAACATTCCATAATCGGACTGCATAGTCAACCTGCTCTTTGGATGTGAAATACATATTTAAAGTTATCTCACCACCTGTCTCAGCATTCCAAAATCGCATCTCGTCTTCACCGAAATTATCAAGAGCCATATAGTCCTGATCCATTGTAGTACCAATAACATTCATACCGGGGAAACCGGTAAATCCTCGACTTCGTTGCTGTGGTAGAGGAGGGATCGGTGCATCTTCTTCTTGTTCAGATTCAGATTCTGAAGGAGATTGTTCACTATCATCTGTGTCTTCCATTTCTTCTACTGCCATATCTTCTACTTCTTCCATTTCTTCTTCTATTGCCCCATATTCAGTTTCATCCAAACTAGTGTAAGTTGACACTTGAGTTTGAGATTCCATTTGAAATTGATGGTATGGATCTGGTTGAAATAAAGAAAGACACTGTACAAGTTCCATGTGACCACCTTGTTGGACTTTGGGAGATATCGATGTCCATTTTACATGAATTTTACATATATATTCTGAAACAATGGATGCCATAGGGTATATTGTGTACATATCACTTTCTTGTTGAATGAATGAACATTGTGGACAACCACCGTATTCAAAGTACAGTTTTAATTCTAGACGACTTGATTCTCGTTCAGCACCAACACATTGACATATCCGATCAACAAAATTGGTATAACTCATTCCATATGTAACAAAAAATGAAGTAGTACGAGTGTATACATCATCTATAACTACCCCTTCGGTGTAAGAAACCTTACCCCATAATATAACTCTACTAGAAATGGATTGAAGGAGGATGATGATGCCATTTTTGAAGATACTTTTTTATTATATGAGTGTAAGTAAACATTTATGAGAATGGATTGATTTGGGGGTGGGTGAGTCCATATATATAAAGAAAATAGACACATATAGAGCTTGCTTTTGGTAGGAGAGGTCTTTTACACCAACACCATTTTATTAAAATAAAAAACATCATTGAATTCTTAAACTAATTTAAAGTATTATTAGACAGTAAAATAGAAACTACTTAAACTAAGTCTAGAAACCGGGTCATAACATTAGCACAACTACTTTAATAATTAAAATAGTCTACGGCAAACTGGAGCATCTTCTTGCAGATGTGGTCGCCAGGTTCCACTTTTTACGTCTTTCACGGTATCTTCTTTTAACTCTTTTGTTACAACATACAACTCGATCTCCTGGACCCCATTAACTCCAATGTATGAAGTTAATAATGTTACATCTTCACTATTTTTCAGTGGAAACAACCCGGTATCGAGATCACCGACCGAATGTTTAAAATAAAACCATAAATTCCTGGGAATAAATCCATAACCAAATTCTGGATAAATAAGATACATCTCGGAGATGGTAAACTCATGGACTTTTAAAAAGTCAATGAAAGTTATGCTACCGTAATCGTATGTTCTACCCGGCATCCCAGTAAAATACACACCATGGTAAAATTTGAGGCTAAAATACTCAGTTCTGTCCGCATAAAGCTCTTCAACAACCTCTGGTTGGCTGGGCTCATTTACGGATCTAAGCTGAAATCTTGCACGAGGATAAAAACCATCTAGAAAGTTGGTCATGATATGTTGGTATGATGAATTTGTTAGATAAATGGATGATGATGATAAATATGAAGTATATGTTGGTATTTATAGTAGTTTATATGATTAAAACCTAAATATGATTAAAAATAAACTACATGAAAATATATTACACAAAATAACATGAAAATATATTACATTTGTTAAAAAAATTATTATTAAAAATACAACTTTAGATGTTTTCCCTATATATACCACAACAATCTTTCATATTCCACCATACCAATTACCAATACATCCACACTAATATTGAAAAACCAGATGAAAAAGATATTTTTGACGATAAAATCTATAGTTCTCAGCCAATTAAGAAAACTTAAAGTTGGGTTCCTAAGAAATGGAGACGTCTAAGTTTAAAGAATCACGAGGGTTCATCATATACATCGAAGGAGCCTGTTGCCGCCAAGGAGACTGAACCGGTCACCGAAGAACACAAAGATAACATACGTCATTTTATATTCCGAAATAACGAGTCGTACAAATGGTCCAAAGACTCTGTTGACTTCTATAACAACGGTGATGCTCCATTCTGCTATTGTCGTTTTCTGGGACTAAACAAACTTGATAGTGATTTTTGGGGGACTCTGTTAGGACATCGCGGCGACGAGCGTCTTACAAGTTTGGTAAGTATCATATCCATTTTTTTGCACATTATTATTAAGCTTTAACCGTTTAATATGCTCTATATAATTTGTTACAGAACATTGAAGGTTGGGTTAATCGGATGATGCTAACAAGGTTAAGCACGTTTAGAAAAAATGGACCAGACGGACTCCACTGGACAATTCTACCACCAACATTTCGTTCTGACCTTGTCGCCGGAGACAATACATTTGGTGCCAAATATGCCAACGGAACTCATAGTTCGTACCCTCCATTTTGGGAGTTAAGTATGTTTATTCCATTATATGTTACAAAAGTAGGTGAATGGTTATTTGTTCGTATTAATTTGCACACCATGGAGATGACTCAGTACTGGTCTAACGTAAAATACTAATGCAATTATAGAGGGTTGATTCATTTACCACTGTTGGATTCGATTCCAATTTTTTTCCAATTTTTGTTAGAAGAGATTAAGTATTGGCAACATTACAATGGACCTTATATAAGACTAGAAGATCGATTCCTAAATGTCCACGTTGTTAGCAGCGAATACATGCCCAAAGATGAAGATGATCTTGGTGGTGATTCTGGGGTTCTTGTCTGTATGTTAATGCAGAATCTTGTGAAGAACAAAGTTGTGGATATGCAAGGTGATTTTAAAGATAAGTGCACGAAATTCAGGCTACATATGGCTAATTAGTTGTACAACACACGTTTCTCACATGTTTAGAACTTCCTATGTTATCGTTATGTGTTTCATGTTTTTCTAGATAAAAAAAAATAAATGCATGATAATAATTTCTTTGATAATTTCAGAGACATAAATGCTGGCTCAAAAAAATCATTTCGTAGTACATTCATTATTATTATTATCACAAAATTAATTATTTCGTTGATAAAAAGATTGCAATGAACATGCATGACTAGTCATTTTCTGCAATGCCTGCATGACTAGTCATTCTCACCTGCGAAAAGCCTGTAATGAACATGCATGAGTAGCATGCGTAGTAAATTTATTTCAGAAACATAAATGCTACTGACTCATTTCAGAGACATAAATGCTGGCTCCAAAAAATCATTTCGTAGTACATTCATTATTATTATTATTATATCACAAAATTAATTATTTCGTTGATAAAAAGATTGCAATGAACATGCATGACTAGTCATTTTCTACAAAAGCCTGCATGACTAGTCATTCTCACCTGCAAAAAGCTTGCAATGAACATGCATGAGTAGCATGCGTAGTAAATTCATGCATAAATGCTTTGTAGACATAAATTTCGTAGACATAAATTTCAGAGCAATACGCCTGTAATAAATAATACACATGCAAAAAGCCTGCAATAAATAATACACATGCATAAATGATACTGACTCATTTCAGAGCAATAAATGCTGGTTTCGTAGACATAAATGACTAGACATAAGTGACTGACTCATTATTATTTTTATTATTATCACCTCCTAGCATATAATCTCATAGTATAAATATTGATTTGGATTTCATTTCTACTTGCTCATTTCTCTTTGCTCATTTCTACTAACTCATTTCACTTGAACTCTTTTATCTTGCATCCAATTCTAAAAATCAATAGCCATGAACATGAACCTCCATGTTTTTATGTTTTGTATCTAGGAGAGGAACATAGAGCTAGAAAACTGTGGACGGAACCAGAATGGGGGTTAACCTGCGACATTGACGTTAAGTGCGGGGAAGGTTCATTTTGGGACTCTGTATATAAAGAGAATCTTTATATATCAGATGGAGTTATGGACAAACTTGAAGTTGCTGGTTTTAAGGGATTCTTCAACTGCGGATACCGAAAAGTTGATCGTGCCTTAATCCTGGCATTAATCAAAAGGTGGCGTCCGGAGACTAACACGTTCCACCTTCCTATTGGCGAGGTAACAGTAACTCTAGAAGATGTGGGAATAATATGGGGTTTACCTGTCGAGGGTGAACCCACCACCTTATTCAATTCTTTGTACGACTTAAGTGATCGATCGTACTAAAATGTGTGAGGAGTACTTAGGTTTTAGACCATTACCTACTGATTTTAAAAGACATACTATAAAAATAAGTAGTATAATAGAATACTTGATATCAAACCCTTTACCTGACGAGGGTGTCGCCGACGAAATGTACGCTAATCAAGCGCGTTGTATTATTCTTATACTATGTTCTAGTATTTTATTTGCAGATAAATCTAATGCATATGCTTCTTTAAGTTTTTTGTATTATATAAAAGACATAGATAATTGTGGGGGGTTAAGTTGGGGCAGTGCCACACTGGCCTGTTTGTATAGAGAATTATCGAAAGGAACCAACCCAGAAACATTTGCGGTTGGCGGACCCATGTCGCTTCTACAACTGTGGGCATGGACCAGGATATTACCGTTGGCACCAAGAATAACGGGAGAGATAAATGTTGATGCTACAGCTCCATATGGTGCAAGGTATTTATTTAATTTATAATGTCAATAGTTTTATAATTAACAATGAGTTGATTTATTAATTTTTTTAGGTGGATTATTCTGTTAGTCATAAAGAATCTCCCTCTCATGTCCTGGTGGCCCACCATACTAATTTGTAGAATCTCTTGCCTAATCAAGTATTTTTTTAGTAATTTTTAAGTCACTATTACTATTGAAAAAAAAAAGTACTTAAACAAAATTATTTCATTTGTAGTTTGACTTGACGCCTTATAGGAACGTGCTTCACACCCTTTTCTCAGATTTGAACGTCCGGAATGCAAACTTGGGAGTCACAATGCTTTTTAATTTTTTGGGCTACGGTTGAATATCACCCAGCAGAAAGGGTTATGCGCCAGTTTGGTTTAGTTCAAACCATCCCTCGCCCATTTCCTCTGTCAAAAAATACGCATACACAGCTGCGTAAACTTGATCGTTCCGGTCGGTCAGACATGACTGGTCCCAGCACCATCAATTCTATATCAATGACTGTGAAAACAAGCACCGAAACTTAGTGAGAGGGGAACTAAGCGTCACGCCCACCATAGACCCTCACTACAACGGCTGGTTCAATAGGATTACGGTTCTTTTCGTGAGAAACCCAAATGTTAATCCTGATGCACGACCTATTAGATTTCAAGATCTTGGTGGAACTTCGAGATTGTTGGTTTGTACCATTAATCACAACATATTATAAAATGTAAAATATATATTTATAATAAACCAAACTTATATATAGACTTATTTATTGTTGTAGGTGGAAGGTTTAACCTACATTGGCCAAGAAATTCCCAGAATGAGGAATATGGACGTTGATAATTATTGTAATAATTTTAGCACCCTTAAAAACATGACCACTAACATTATGTGAATCGTTGGTCAAAGTGAAGCCATACAACATCACCAACATCTACAAACAGATCCAGTTCATTTTGAAACAGATAACACAATAGAATGGGCTCCCAAGGTAACAACCAGAATATTGAGGGTACCTCTAATGTTAGGGAGGGTACCTCAAATTTTGGGGAGGGACCCACGAGTTTTCATGGGGGATTTGCAAATTTAGAGTCGGGCCCCTCCAATTTTCATGAGGGGAGACAAAATTTTGGGGAGGCCACCTCAAGTTTTCAATAAGGGTTCCAAAATTTTGCAAACTCTACAAGGGGTTTTCAAATGTTTGGGCAGGGTACTTTTCAAGGAGGTACACCAGGTCTTGAAGTCGGTCCGTCTAACGTTTATCGACCCAGTTTTGAAAATTTTGAGCAGCCTACATCGATGGACGTTTATCGACCCAGTCTTGAAGGTCTGGATTTCGTCTCCTCATTATTTGATTACCGAACACCCCAAGAAAACATTATTCGTGGGATTTCTCCAAACCAATCCCAAAAATTCCAACAGTTCCATAGGTTTCAGTATACTAGTGATAATCAACAACAACCGCGCTTCCGTGGTTTATCACCGGTACCTTTAGACTTGGGACTACGGATGGGTCAATCGGAAGAAGGAAACAATCCTGAACCAAAACAACCAGTACAAAGACGTAGGCCCAGGAGCACCGCCATGTGGAACCGAGGACCATTACATTGTATCCGTTTTTTTATTTTACATCGTTGTAAATATTATATTGTTGAATCTACATCTACTTTGTTGTCTTTTAATTTTACATGCCATCATTACACAAGACAACCACTTATTTGTCTTAATTATTTAATGGAGTGGTCAAAACCTGCAATAATAAATTTTATTCCTCTTTGAAAATATTTGTTTTTAAAGTTGTTTGGAGGATAGTGAATGGTAGTTGATGGTAAAAAATTTTCTTAATTGAGTTTCAAATGGAGTGGTCAAAATCTGCAATAATGTTGAAATTTTTTTTTGTTCGGTTTAAGTTTCAAATAACATACAAAGTTAACTGAGTTTCCAATCTTCATCTCTAATTTTTGGTTTAAAAATAAATCCATTTCATCATCTCCATCACAAAAAAAAATTATTTTTTTTAAACATGTTTAAACGGAGTTAAAAGGGGGTTTTTAGGTTAAAGGGGTGACCGCTGGTGGCAGGAGTGGCCCCCTTTAAGATACCAATCTTCAACGGTGACCGCCGGTGGCAGGGGCGGTCACCCTGCAACTCGCTGACAGCTACAATACAACTTCAATTATTTGTGCTGCGCCCGCTTCTACCACGGTTTTACTATTTTGCCCATTTTTCTTAAACAAAATCCATTTACCAATTTTTTTTTATCTTAAACATACCATTTTGAAAAAAAATTCAAACATAGGCCGGACGTATATGTTGAAAAAGCGGCCCATTGCTTTCAATTCGACTCGTGAAATTGGTCAGACCCAAATCTTGAGGCATTTGATCGACTTTATACCACGTACTAGCACCTAGTCTAGCACCTAGTGCTATCGTATAAAGAGCTATGTACAATATGCATTAATTTCCCACTATTGAAAATGTCACCATGTGCCCCCCGCATGGATGTACGTCTCTAGAGCTATCAAACCGTGTTTCAAAGAGAGACTTTTGTAATCCAAGGATGATTTTTTTTAGTTCTAGGTGGATTTCAAGGAAATAGTAAAATTTAGCAATAAATAAACATATATAAGTGAATTTGAGTTATTTTCTTAGTTATAAATGAAAAAGGCACATTCACTCTATCTAATGTGATAGAGATGTGATCAATATATAATGGAGATACATACATAAGTGGTTACAGATAATTAAATGACAATAAATGAGACTAAGATGTATTATCTAATATCCCCCCTCAAACACGGCTGTGATGGTCCAAGACGAAGTTTGTCACGGATGAATTCAAACTCCCTACGAGGAAAACTTTTAGTAAAAATATCTGCAACTTGAAGTGTTGAGGGAATAAACATAATGCATAGTTTTCCATACGCCACAAGTTCACGAACAAAGTGGTAGTCAAGATCAATGTGTTTGGAACGCTTGTGTGAAATGAGATTTTAAGACATAAAGAGAGCACTCCGATTGCCACATAGTAATGTTGGTCTGACATTTGGGAGAGCATGAAGTTCTTGAAGAAGATGTGTAATCCATATCAATTCAGCTGCGGTGTTTGCCATCGCACGATATTCCGATTCACAACTTGAACTAGCAACCGTAGGTTGTTTCTTAGCACTCCAAGAGACATGGTTTCCCCCCAAGAAAATTTAGTAACCATAGGTGGACCTGCGAGTCTCAATACATCGAGCCCAATCTGCGTCAGAGAACCCTAGTAAGGACGGTTGTTGCTGTTTGAAAAAATGAAGGCCAAACATACGTGTGCCTTTAATATATCTAATGATACGCTTCACATGCTGAAAGTGCTCGGTTGTAGGTGCCTGCATAAATTGACTTACTTGATTTACAACATATGATATATCTGGTCTTGTAATGGTTAGATACTGAAGCGCCCCAACAAGAGACCGGTAATGGGTTGGGTCATCGAATGGTTCACCAGTGGATGTAAAAACAGTGTTTGTTGCCAATGGAGTAGATGCTGGTTTGCAATCTGTCATTTTAACTCTCTCAAGAATATCATTTGAAAATTTTAGTTGACTTATGTGTAGACCAGTTTCCTGGAAGGTGGGTTCATAAAAGTTGGTGACTTGAAGAATGGTAAAAGGTATTTCAGCACTGTTACTCACGTAAGGAAGACTCAATTCATTGAACCTAGCATGTCTAGTGATGTAGATTCGTGAAGTGATAGTCTTATACCCTTTATACTTTGAGCAATACCCAATAATCACACATGGGATGCTTCGAGACGCCAATTTATTTGCACTGTAATCACGAAGATATGGGAACACCTGACACCCAAATGTCCGAAAATTGTTATAGTTAGGTGTATGACCAAACATGATTTCGAACGGAGATTTGTTATCAAGGACTTTAGTCGGGAGACGGTTAATTATGTACACCGCCGAACTAAACGCATGAACCCAAAACTTATTTAGGAAATGACCATTGAACATCATTGCCAAACCTGTTTCAACAATGTGTCTATGTTTGCGTTCCACTCGAGCATTTTGTTGGGGTGTATATGGACACGAGAGACGATGAAAGGTGCCGGTTTGTTCAAATAAACTTTTTTCTTTATGATTAACAAATTCCTTGCCACCATCACTTTGAAAAACTTTGATTGTTCTCCCAAATTGGGTTTTAACAAATTGCATAAATATAACAAGGACGTCAAAAAATCCGGCCTTTGTTTGCTTCGGATAAAGCCATGTGAATCGCGAATTATCATCAACAAATGCCACATAATATTTGTAACCATCAACAGATATAATGGGTGACGGACCCCATAGATCACAATGCACTAGATCTAATGGTTCCAAGGCACGTTTTTCATTTAATTCAAAAGGTAAAGGGTGGGCTTTAGAAAGTTGACAGGGGGAGCATATGTCCGGTTTTGGCAAAACTGAGGTGACACTTAGGAGTCCCAATTTATTCAAAACATAAATAGTATCAATGGACACATGTCCTAAACGAGAATGCCATAATTCAAACGATCCTTTATTATTAGTGCTGGAGGCCGCAAAAACCGCTTGAGGAGAGCTATGCAACACATATAAGCCATGCTCACATCTTCTTCTGGATAGAACTTGCTTGGTTGTCCGATCCTGTATATGAAAATGTGGATGAGAAAACACAACATCCACATGATTATCATTAGTTAGTTTGCTAATGGTAGGAGATTTTTAGTGATATGTGAAATAAAAAGAACATCACGTAAATGCATGTTATTAGCGATATTGGCATGTCCAGTATGAGATACGGGGAGGACATGTCCATTGGCAAATGTGACATTAACATTACCGGAGTACGGAGTAGCAGACGAAACATTTTCAGGAGCCGGAGTCATGTGTGCAGTTGCACCGGAATCAACATACAAGTCAAGTATAGGAGTGTTGACCTGACACTGGGCTTGAAAGGCTATGGCTATGGTGTGATCCATCACAAGTGAACGGGATGCAAACGTAGCAAGCTGGGGACATTGTTGCGGCATAATTGACAGTGAGAGGGTCTCCTACCACGACCCATGCCGCCACGGTTTGTTCTACCACCTCGTTTTTTTTCATATGAGTTGTTTCGGGTTGTAATGGAGTTAAAAGCCACCGGGGGATTTGATGAACCATGAAGAGACTGAACAAACAGTTCATGGCCTTCCGTTTGGGCTAAAAGATCACAAAATGTCGGGTAGGGTTTAGAGTTTCTAATGGCTGTGGAAAATGTTTCAAAACCACTGCCTAGAACCTGAAGAAACCTGTGAATTTGTTCCATAGCATCAACCTCATGCACAATAGCAAACCACTAATCACAAACAAGTTTGAATTTGCGACCCATTTCAGCAACAAACATAGAATCCTTACTTAATTGACGTAAGTGATCAAGAAGGTTTTGGATCCGCTCCACGGAAGCGTTATAGTAGACGGATTCAAGAGTGGTCCAGATTTCACGGGCAGAGGTTGCCCAGATTATTTCGGTAGATGCTTCATCGGTTAAGGAAGCATGCAGCAGAATGGTAGTTTTCTGGTCGGCACAGACCCATTCGGCATAAGCGGGGTTATTGACAGGTTTACCGTCAGTGATTATGGTATCCGGAGGAGGTGCGGACGTGCCATCAATATGGGACAACAAGTTTTGGTAAGAGAGGATGGGCAGCATCTGATTTTTCCATAACAGATAGTTTGTGTCGGATAGTATAATTGCAATCATGTGAAGAGCATGGTTAATGGGTTGAGTGATATCAAAGGAGGTTAATGATGTAGCAATGGGAAAGGAAGAGAAAAAGATGAGGAGGGGAAAAGATGGCTGGGAGATCAAAGGGGAGGAGATGAAGAGGGAGGGTCTTTAGGCTATGATACCATGAAAGAGGCACATTCACTCTATCTAATGTGATAGAGATGTGGTCAAAATATAATGGAGATACATGCAACTTCCAATGTGGTGTAGTGGTAAGAGGCTTGGATTCTCCAAAAGAGACCCAATGTCTATTCCCACTACCACCACTTTAGAAGGGGCAAATGGGGGCAATGAAGGGAGACTTGTGGCAACACAAGTTTGATCTCTGAGCCAAACGGGTTTTACCGCTGAATTGTTGTCGTGCTTTTGGGCGGACAGGCTAGTGGGTTTCCCCCGAATTAGAGTCGGTATAAAAAGGTGGGCTTCGGCTACCCAGCGCTGTCTGTGCTCGTAGAGCGTTTGGGGTCACCTTTCGCCATTGGGTTACCCCGGGTAACCGGGCTTTATTCGTTTCGCTTTCCAAAAAAATATAATGGAGATACATACATAAGTGGTTAAAGATAAGTAAATGACAATAAATGAGACTAAGCTGTATTATCTATATAATATTCAAAGGTTTTAGGGGAGGCTATTTTTTAGGGGGAAAGTATTTTTGTTCTATAATAGGAAATTAAAGAGAGAAATTTAGTGCATTTTTTCACTATGCATATATAAGTTGATAAAGCCAATTTCTTTAATATTCAATATTTACAATTTTTAAACATAATGGTTATAATTTTTTACAAATATTATTATTTAACTCGTATGTAACACACGGGTATTAAACCTAGTCTAACAATAAAAAAGTATTTGGAAGTTAAATTACTGATTATATATATAGCTAGCTAGGTGGCAATATTTATATAACTAATAATAGGGAAGGTCGGTGCTTTACACCGGCCTCTCCCGTCCCGCCACGTCGCGTTTCAACTTTTTCTTACTTTAACGTATTAACAGTTTTTATCCCTAACTTTTAACGCATTGACGCTTTTAGTCCCCGACTTTTACTAATTTTTATTTGAGCTCCTAATGAGTTTTTGACTTTGATCTCTTACTCCATTTAACACAAAGTATGACTTTCCATGATAAGTTTACGACTTTGCTTTCTTACTCTACTTTGACATATAGTACGACTTTATTATTGTTATCCTGTTGACCTCTAACTTTTGATATTTCATCATTTTTAACATGTGACACATTATGTTTTGGCATCGTGACGTACGGGGCATGATACTTTTTTTTTCAACACATATATGACGAAGTCATATACGCAAAACCTGAGTGCGTGACCTGGTCGCTGCAACACGTGGCCTGATGTTAAATTTAGTTATATAAGGATTGTGGTACAAATTAAGAAAAAATAATTAAAGATTGGATATTGAAAACTTACCTTGTCGGGAACATATGCATGCAGATACAATAACGGCACTGTAACATCCAAATTTTGCATCCGCCTTCGATAATTGCAAGAATATGGAGAAAACCCATGCATGCAGTTTGTCATAATGTCTGCAGAATATATCTGATGAAGAGAAATTCAAATCTCCACGTAGAAATGCATGTGTCTAAATTGATGGATACCCCAACCACACAAAATCATTGGGAAATCCTGCGCGTGTAGGGTGATAAACTATATATGCATCAATCTAATGAAGTTCAGACATGAATAAACATAACCTAAAACTAACTCTGAAAGACCGAAACTACTGTAATATGTAAATACTGTTTAAGTTGCAGCCAGTAGTTTGATCAAGACTTGTCTGACTATTTACTTATTGCTAAAATTATGTGTAGTCATATATAAAGCTCTTTAAAGCCATTATGCGTCATGTGTCGGCCACTTCATCAATGGCTTTATATAAAAAATTTGGTGTAACCATAAAACTCCATAACCCCACCATTACATAATTATTAATATATACTATTTTTAACTTTAGTAAAAAAAACATTTAAAAAACTTGATTTGGTGAAGTGAAGATTAGAAAAAGTGAAAGTGGCGTTATGTGCGTAACGCCTTGGGTGCATTTTTAATGTATAACACCCCGTGGGTGAGAGGTGATGCGTTATAAGGGCTTTATAGGGGCATTATAAAACCCCATTACGCATGGTATAATTGTGAGGAACAAAGCAAAATCTTATTTTTCACCATTCAACTGTTTTATCAATTTATGACATGATCTATTTACAATGTAGGACACTAAAAGTATTCAAAGTGTTAATTTATTTCAGATATATATTCCAGTCAAGATATATAACTAAAATGTGTGTTGTTGTACGCCACCCCCATTATTTAACCTATTCGTAGGAAATCCTCGGAAGTTGGGTGATTCTTCATTTTCTCTTTCATCGGTAGAAGATGCATGCTCAATCTCACCAATGGAAATAACAAATGTCCCTTGTAAATTCGGTGATGATCCAATATCACTATTGACAATGATGGAATCTATGTTAACAGTAATACTATCATCACTATTCGAAGAAGACGCTTCATCGTCATGCTGATCAGTATCCTCCAAATTATACAATGTAAGAGGATTGAGATTGCCTCAAAACCACCCGCAAAACATTCATTCTGTAGTACAAAACATACAGATATTTAAATACATTCAAAAGTAATATGGGCAAGTGTATATAATATTTCAAGGTTTTATGGGAAGCTATTTTTTGGGGGAAAATTATTTTTGTTCTAAAATAGGAAATTAAAGATGGAAATTTAGTGCATTTTTTTCACTCTGCATATATAAGTTGATGGACCCAATTTCTTTAATATTCAATATTTACAATTTTTAAACTTAATGGTTATAATTTTTTTTATAAATATTATTATTTAACTTGTGTGTAACACACGGGTATTAAACCTAGTCTAACAATAAAAAAAAGTATTTGGAAGTTAAATTACTGATTATATATATAGCTAGCTAGGTGGCAATATTTATATAACTAATAATAGGGAAGGTCGGTGCTTTGCACCGGTCTCTCCCGTCACGCCACGTCGCGTTTCAACTTTTTCTTACTTTAACGTATTAACGTTTTAGTCCCTGACTTTTAACGCATTGAAGCTTTTAGTCCCCGACTTTTACTAATTGTCATTTGAGCTCCTAATGAGTTTTTGACTTTGATCTCTTACTCCATTTAACACATAGTATGACTTTCCATGATAAGTTTACGACTTTGCTTTCTTACTCTACTTTAACATATAGTACGACTTTATTATTAATATCCTGTTGACCTCTAACTTTTGACATTTCATCGCTTTTAACATGTGACACATTATGTTTTTGCGTCGTGACGTACGGGGCATGATACTTTTTTTTCAACACATATATGACGAAGTGAAATACGCAAAACCTGACTGCGTGACCCGGTCGCTGCAACACGTAGCCTGATGTTAAATCTAGTTATATAAGGATTGTGGTACAAATTAAGAAAAAATAATTATATATTAATTATTGAAAACTTACCTGGTCGGGCACATATGCATGCAGATACAATAACGGCTTTGTAACATCCAAATTTTGCATCTACCTCCGATAATTGCAAGAATATGGAGAAAACCCATGCATGCAGTTTGTCATAATGTCTGCAGAATATATCTGATGAAGAGAAATTCAAATCTCCACGTAGAAATGCATGTGGCTAAATTGATGGATACCCCAACCACACAAAATCATTGGGAAATCCTACACGTAGGGTGATAAACTATATATGCATCAATCTAATGTAGTTCAGACATGAATAAACACTACCTAAAACCTAACTCTGAAAGACCGAAACTACTATAATATGTAAATACTATTTAAGTTGTAGCCAGTAGTTTGATCAAGACTTGTCTGACTATTTACTTATTGCTAAAATTATGTGTAGTCATATATAAAGCTCTTTAAAGCCATTATGCGTCATGTGTCGGCCACTTCGTCAGTGGCTTTATATAAAAAATTTGGTGTAACCATAAAACTCCATAACCCCACCATCACATAATTGTTAATTTATACTATTTTTAACTTTAGTAAAAAAAAACATTTAAAAAACTTGATTTGGTGAAGTGAAGATTAGAAAAAGTGAAGGTGGGGTGATGTGCGTAACGCCTTGGGTGCATTTTTAATGTATAACACCCCGTGGGTGAGAGGTGATGCATTATAAGGGCTTTATAGGGGCATTATAAAACCCCATTACGCATGGTATAATTGTGAGGAACAAAGCAAAATCTTATTTTTCACCCTTCAATTGTTTTATCAATTTATGAAATGATCTATTTACTATGTAGGACACCAAAAGTATTCAAAGTGTTAATTTATTTCAGATATATATTCCAGTCAAGATATATACCTAAAATGCGTGTTGTTGTACGCCACCCCCATTATTTAACCTATTCGTAGGAAATCGTCGGAAGTTGGGTGATTCTTCATTTTCACTTTCATCGGGAGAAGATGCATGCTCAATCTCACCAATGAAAATAACAGATGTCCCTTGTAAATTCGGTGATGATCCAATATCACGATTGACAATGTTGGAATCTATGTTAAAAGTAATATTATCATCACTATTCGAAGAAGACGCTTCATCGTCATGTTGATCAGTATCCTCCACATTATACAATGTAAGTGGATTTGAGATTGTCTCAAAACCACCCGCAAAACATTCATTCTATAGTCAAAACATAACATACAGATATTTAAATACATTCAAAAGTAATATGAGCTAGTCAATATAATATTTCAAGGTTTTATTGGAGGCTATTTTTTGGGGGAAAATTATTTTTGTTTTATAATAGGAAATTTAAGATGGAAATTTAGTGCATTTTTTTCACTATGCATATATAAGGTGATGGACCCAATTTCTTTAGTATTCAATATTTACAATTTTTTAAACATAATGGTTATAATTTTTTTTATAAATATTATTAGTTAACTTGTGTGTAACACACGGGTATTAAATATAGTCTAACAATAAAAAAAGTATTTGAAAGCTAAATTACTTATTATATATATAGCTAGCTAGGTGGCAATATTTATATAACTAATAATAGGGAAGGTCGGTGCTTTGCACTGGTCTCTCCCGTCCCGCCACGTCGCGTTTCAACTTTTTCTTACTTTAACGTATTAACGGTTTTAATCCCTGACTTTTAACGCATTGACGCTTTTAGTCCCCGACTTTTACTAATTGTCATTTGAGCTCCTAATGAGTTTTTAACTTTGATCTCTTACATACATAAGTGGTTACAGATAATTAAATGACAATAAATGAGACTAAGATGTATTATCTAATATCCCCCCTCAAACACGGCTGTGATGGTCCAAGACGAAGTTTGTCACGGATGAATTCAAACTCCCTACGAGGAAAACTTTTAGTAAAAATATCTGCAACTTGAAGTGTTGAGGGAATAAACATAATGCATAGTTTTCCATACGCCACAAGTTCACGAACAAAGTGGTAGTCAAGATCAATGTGTTTGGAACGCTTGTGTGAAATGAGATTTTAAGACATAAAGAGAGCACTCCGATTGCCACATAGTAATGTTGGTCTGACATTTGGGAGAGCATGAAGTTCTTGAAGAAGATGTGTAATCCATATCAATTCAGCTGCGGTGTTTGCCATCGCACGATATTCCGATTCACAACTTGAACTAGCAACCGTAGGTTGTTTCTTAGCACTCCAAGAGACATGGTTTCCCCCCAAGAAAATTTAGTAACCATAGGTGGACCTGCGAGTCTCAATACATCGAGCCCAATCTGCGTCAGAGAACCCTAGTAAGGACGGTTGTTGCTGTTTGAAAAAATGAAGGCCAAACATACGTGTGCCTTTAATATATCTAATGATACGCTTCACATGCTGAAAGTGCTCGGTTGTAGGTGCCTGCATAAATTGACTTACTTGATTTACAACATATGATATATCTGGTCTTGTAATGGTTAGATACTGAAGCGCCCCAACAAGAGACCGGTAATGGGTTGGGTCATCGAATGGTTCACCAGTGGATGTAAAAACAGTGTTTGTTGCCAATGGAGTAGATGCTGGTTTGCAATCTGTCATTTTAACTCTCTCAAGAATATCATTTGAAAATTTTAGTTGACTTATGTGTAGACCAGTTTCCTGGAAGGTGGGTTCATAAAAGTTGGTGACTTGAAGAATGGTAAAAGGTATTTCAGCACTGTTACTCACGTAAGGAAGACTCAATTCATTGAACCTAGCATGTCTAGTGATGTAGATTCGTGAAGTGATAGTCTTATACCCTTTATACTTTGAGCAATACCCAATAATCACACATGGGATGCTTCGAGACGCCAATTTATTTGCACTGTAATCACGAAGATATGGGAACACCTGACACCCAAATGTCCGAAAATTGTTATAGTTAGGTGTATGACCAAACATGATTTCGAACGGAGATTTGTTATCAAGGACTTTAGTCGGGAGACGGTTAATTATGTACACCGCCGAACTAAACGCATGAACCCAAAACTTATTTAGGAAATGACCATTGAACATCATTGCCAAACCTGTTTCAACAATGTGTCTATGTTTGCGTTCCACTCGAGCATTTTGTTGGGGTGTATATGGACACGAGAGACGATGAAAGGTGCCGGTTTGTTCAAATAAACTTTTTTCTTTATGATTAACAAATTCCTTGCCACCATCACTTTGAAAAACTTTGATTGTTCTCCCAAATTGGGTTTTAACAAATTGCATAAATATAACAAGGACGTCAAAAAATCCGGCCTTTGTTTGCTTCGGATAAAGCCATGTGAATCGCGAATTATCATCAACAAATGCCACATAATATTTGTAACCATCAACAGATATAACGGGTGACGGACCCCATAGATCACAATGCACTAGATCTAATGGTTCCAAGGCACGTTTTTCATTTAATTCAAAAGGTAAAGGGTGGGCTTTAGAAAGTTGACAGGGGGAGCATATGTCCGGTTTTGGCAAAACTGAGGTGACACTTAGGAGTCCCAATTTATTCAAAACATAAATAGTATCAATGGACACATGTCCTAAACGAGAATGCCATAATTCAAACGATCCTTTATTATTAGTGCTGGAGGCCGCAAAAACCGCTTGAGGAGAGCTATGCAACACATATAAGCCATGCTCACATCTTCTTCTGGATAGAACTTGCTTGGTTGTCCGATCCTGTATATGAAAATGTGGATGAGAAAACACAACATCCACATGATTATCATTAGTTAGTTTGCTAATGGTAGGAGATTTTTAGTGATATGTGAAATAAAAAGAACATCACGTAAATGCATGTTATTAGCGATATTGGCATGTCCAGTATGAGATACGGGGAGGACATGTCCATTGGCAAATGTGACATTAACATTACCGGAGTACGGAGTAGCAGACGAAACATTTTCAGGAGCCGGAGTCATGTGTGCAGTTGCACCGGAATCAACATACAAGTCAAGTATAGGAGTGTTGACCTGACACTGGGCTTGAAAGGCTATGGCTATGGTGTGATCCATCACAAGTGAACGGGATGCAAACGTAGCAAGCTGGGGACATTGTTGCGGCATAATTGACAGTGAGAGGGTCTCCTACCACGACCCATGCCGCCACGGTTTGTTCTACCACCTCGTTTTTTTTCATATGAGTTGTTTCGGGTTGTAATGGAGTTAAAAGCCACCGGGGGATTTGATGAACCATGAAGAGACTGAACAAACAGTTCATGGCCTTCCGTTTGGGCTAAAAGATCACAAAATGTCGGGTAGGGTTTAGAGTTTCTAATGGCTGTGGAAAATGTTTCAAAACCACTGCCTAGAACCTGAAGAAACCTGTGAATTTGTTCCATAGCATCAACCTCATGCACAATAGCAAACCACTAATCACAAACAAGTTTGAATTTGCGACCCATTTCAGCAACAAACATAGAATCCTTACTTAATTGACGTAAGTGATCAAGAAGGTTTTGGATCCGCTCCACGGAAGCGTTATAGTAGACGGATTCAAGAGTGGTCCAGATTTCACGGGCAGAGGTTGCCCAGATTATTTCGGTAGATGCTTCATCGGTTAAGGAAGCATGCAGCAGAATGGTAGTTTTCTGGTCGGCACAGACCCATTCGGCATAAGCGGGGTTATTGACAGGTTTACCGTCAGTGATTATGGTATCCGGAGGAGGTGCGGACGTGCCATCAATATGGGACAACAAGTTTTGGTAAGAGAAGATGGGCAGCATCTGATTTTTCCATAACAGATAGTTTGTGCCGGATAGTATAATTGCAATCATGTGAAGAGCATGGTTAATGGGTTGAGTGATATCAAAGGAGGTTAATGATGTAGCAATGGGAAAGGAAGAGAAAAAGATGAGGAGGGGAAAAGATGGCTGGGAGATCAAAGGGGAGGAGATGAAGAGGGAGGGTCTTTAGGCTATGATACCATGAAAGAGGCACATTCACTCTATCTAATGTGATAGAGATGTGGTCAAAATATAATGGAGATACATGCAACTTCCAATGTGGTGTAGTGGTAAGAGGCTTGGATTCTCCAAAAGAGACCCAAGGTCTATTCCCACTACCACCACTTTAGAAGGGGCAAATGGGGGCAATGAAGGGAGACTTGTGGCAACACAAGTTTGATCTCTGAGCCAAACGGGTTTTACCGCTGAATTGTTGTCGTGCTTATGGGCGGACAGGCTAGTGGGTTTCCCCCGAATTAGAGTCGGTATAAAAAGGTGGGCTTCGGCTACCCAGCGCTGTCTGTGCTCGTAGAGCGTTTGGGGTCACCTTTCGCCATTGGGTTACCCCGGGTAACCGGGCTTTATTCGTTTCGCTTTCCAAAAAAATATAATGGAGATACATACATAAGTGGTTAAAGATAAGTAAATGACAATAAATGAGACTAAGCTGTATTATCTATATAATATTCAAAGGTTTTAGGGGAGGCTATTTTTTAGGGGGAAAGTATTTTTGTTCTATAATAGGAAATGAAAGAGAGAAATTTAGTGCATTTTTTCACTATGCATATATAAGTTGATAAAGCCAATTTCTTTAATATTCAATATTTACAATTTTTAAACATAATGGTTATAATTTTTTACAAATATTATTATTTAACTCGTATGTAACACACGGGTATTAAACCTAGTCTAACAATAAAAAAGTATTTGGAAGTTAAATTACTGATTATATATATAGCTAGCTAGGTGGCAATATTTATATAACTAATAATAGGGAAGGTCGGTGCTTTACACCGGCCTCTCCCGTCCCGCCACGTCGCGTTTCAACTTTTTCTTACTTTAACGTATTAACAGTTTTTATCCCTAACTTTTAACGCATTGACGCTTTTAGTCCCCGACTTTTACTAATTTTTATTTGAGCTCCTAATGAGTTTTTGACTTTGATCTCTTACTCCATTTAACACAAAGTATGACTTTCCATGATAAGTTTACGACTTTGCTTTCTTACTCTACTTTGACATATAGTACGACTTTATTATTGTTATCCTGTTGACCTCTAACTTTTGATATTTCATCATTTTTAACATGTGACACATTATGTTTTGGCATCGTGACGTACGGGGCATGATACTTTTTTTTCAACACATATATGACGAAGTCATATACGCAAAACCTGAGTGCGTGACCTGGTCGCTGCAACACGTGGCCTGATGTTAAATTTAGTTATATAAGGATTGTGGTACAAATTAAGAAAAAATAATTAAAGATTGGATATTGAAAACTTACCTTGTCGGGAACATATGCATGCAGATACAATAACGGCACTGTAACATCCAAATTTTGCATCCGCCTTCGATAATTGCAAGAATATGGAGAAAACCCATGCATGCAGTTTGTCATAATGTCTGCAGAATATATCTGATGAAGAGAAATTCAAATCTCCACGTAGAAATGCATGTGTCTAAATTGATGGATACCCCAACCACACAAAATCATTGGGAAATCCTGCGCGTGTAGGGTGATAAACTATATATGCATCAATCTAATGAAGTTCAGACATGAATAAACATAACCTAAAACTAACTCTGAAAGACCGAAACTACTGTAATATGTAAATACTGTTTAAGTTGCAGCCAGTAGTTTGATCAAGACTTGTCTGACTATTTACTTATTGCTAAAATTATGTGTAGTCATATATAAAGCTCTTTAAAGCCATTATGCGTCATGTGTCGGCCACTTCATCAATGGCTTTATATAAAAAATTTGGTGTAACCATAAAACTCCATAACCCCACCATTACATAATTATTAATATATACTATTTTTAACTTTAGTAAAAAAAACATTTAAAAAACTTGATTTGGTGAAGTGAAGATTAGAAAAAGTGAAAGTGGCGTTATGTGCGTAACGCCTTGGGTGCATTTTTAATGTATAACACCCCGTGGGTGAGAGGTGATGCGTTATAAGGGCTTTATAGGGGCATTATAAAACCCCATTACGCATGGTATAATTGTGAGGAACAAAGCAAAATCTTATTTTTCACCATTCAACTGTTTTATCAATTTATGACATGATCTATTTACAATGTAGGACACTAAAAGTATTCAAAGTGTTAATTTATTTCAGATATATATTCCAGTCAAGATATATAACTAAAATGTGTGTTGTTGTACGCCACCCCCATTATTTAACCTATTCGTAGGAAATCCTCGGAAGTTGGGTGATTCTTCATTTTCTCTTTCATCGGTAGAAGATGCATGCTCAATCTCACCAATGGAAATAACAAATGTCCCTTGTAAATTCGGTGATGATCCAATATCACTATTGACAATGATGGAATCTATGTTAACAGTAATACTATCATCACTATTCGAAGAAGACGCTTCATCGTCATGCTGATCAGTATCCTCCAAATTATACAATGTAAGAGGATTGAGATTGCCTCAAAACCACCCGCAAAACATTCATTCTGTAGTACAAAACATACAGATATTTAAATACATTCAAAAGTAATATGGGCAAGTGTATATAATATTTCAAGGTTTTATGGGAAGCTATTTTTTGGGGGAAAATTATTTTTGTTCTAAAATAGGAAATTAAAGATGGAAATTTAGTGCATTTTTTTCACTCTGCATATATAAGTTGATGGACCCAATTTCTTTAATATTCAATATTTACAATTTTTTAAACTTAATGGTTATAATTTTTTTTTATAAATATTATTATTTAACTTGTGTGTAACACACGGGTATTAAACCTAGTCTAACAATAAAAAAAAGTATTTGGAAGTTAAATTACTGATTATATATATAGCTAGCTAGGTGGCAATATTTATATAACTAATAATAGGGAAGGTCGGTGCTTTGCACCGGTCTCTCCCGTCACGCCACGTCGCGTTTCAACTTTTTCTTACTTTAACGTATTAACGTTTTAGTCCCTGACTTTTAACGCATTGACGCTTTTAGTCCCCGACTTTTACTAATTGTCATTTGAGCTCCTAATGAGTTTTTGACTTTGATCTCTTACTCCATTTAACACATAGTATGATTTTCCATGATAAGTTTACGACTTTGCTTTCTTACTCTACTTTAACATATAGTACGACTTTATTATTAATATCCTGTTGACCTCTAACTTTTGACATTTCATCGCTTTTAACATGTGACACATTATGTTTTTGCGTCGTGACGTACGGGGCATGATACTTTTTTTTCAACACATATATGACGAAGTGAAATACGCAAAACCTGTCTGCGTGACCCGGTCGCTGCAACACGTAGCCTGATGTTAAATCTAGTTATATAAGGATTGTGGTACAAATTAAGAAAAAATAATTATATATTAATTATTGAAAACTTACCTGGTCGGGCACATATGCATGCAGATACAATAACGGCTTTGTAACATCCAAATTTTGCATCTACCTCCGATAATTGCAAGAATATGGAGAAAACCCATGCATGCAGTTTGTCATAATGTCTGCAGAATATATCTGATGAAGAGAAATTCAAATCTCCACGTAGAAATGCATGTGGCTAAATTGATGGAAACCCCAACCACACAAAATCATTGGGAAATCCTACACGTAGGGTGATAAACTATATATGCATCAATCTAATGTAGTTCAGACATGAATAAACACTACCTAAAACCTAACTCTGAAAGACCGAAACTACTATAATATGTAAATACTATTTAAGTTGTAGCCAGTAGTTTGATCAAGACTTGTCTGACTATTTACTTATTGCTAAAATTATGTGTAGTCATATATAAAGCTCTTTAAAGCAATTATGCGTCATGTGTCGGCCACTTCGTCAGTGGCTTTATATAAAAAATTTGGTGTAACCATAAAACTCCATAACCCCACCATCACATAATTGTTAATTTATACTATTTTTAACTTTAGTAAAAAAAACATTTAAAAAACTTGATTTGGTGAAGTGAAGATTAGAAAAAGTGAAGGTGGGGTGATGTGCGTAACGCCTTGGGTGCATTTTTAATGTATAACACCCCGTGGGTGAGAGGTGATGCATTATAAGGGCTTTATAGGGGCATTATAAAACCCCATTACGCATGGTATAATTGTGAGGAACAAAGCAAAATCTTATTTTTCACCCTTCAATTGTTTTATCAATTTATGAAATGATCTATTTACTATGTAGGACACCAAAAGTATTCAAAGTGTTAATTTATTTCAGATATATATTCCAGTCAAGATATATACCTAAAATGCGTGTTGTTGTACGCCACCCCCATTATTTAACCTATTCGTAGGAAATCGTCGGAAGTTGGGTGATTCTTCATTTTCACTTTCATCGGGAGAAGATGCATGCTCAATCTCACCAATGAAAATAACAGATGTCCCTTGTAAATTCGGTGATGATCCAATATCACGATTGACAATGTTGGAATCTATGTTAAAAGTAATACTATCATCACTATTCGAAGAAGACGCTTCATCGTCATGTTGATCAGTATCCTCCACATTATACAATGTAAGTGGATTTGAGATTGTCTCAAAACCACCCGCAAAACATTCATTCTATAGTCAAAACATAACATACAGATATTTAAATACATTCAAAAGTAATATGAGCTAGTCAATATAATATTTCAAGGTTTTATTGGAGGCTATTTTTTGGGGGAAAATTATTTTTGTTTTATAATAGGAAATTTAAGATGGAAATTTAGTGCATTTTTTTCACTATGCATATATAAGGTGATGGACCCAATTTCTTTAGTATTCAATATTTACAATTTTTTAAACATAATGGTTATAATTTTTTTTATAAATATTATTAGTTAACTTGTGTGTAACACACGGGTATTAAACATAGTCTAACAATAAAAAAAGTATTTGAAAGCTAAATTACTTATTATATATATAGCTAGCTAGGTGGCAATATTTATATAACTAATAATAGGGAAGGTCGGTGCTTTGCACTGGTCTCTCCCGTCCCGCCACGTCGCGTTTCAACTTTTTCTTACTTTAACGTATTAACGGTTTTAATCCCTGACTTTTAACGCATTGACGCTTTTAGTCCCCGAATTTTACTAATTGTCATTTGAGCTCCTAATGAGTTTTTAACTTTGATCTCTTACTCCATTTAACACATAGTATGACTTTCCATGATAAGTTTACGACTTTGCTTTCTTACTCTACTTTAACATATAGTACGACTTTATTATTATTATCCTGTTGACCTCTAACTTTTGACATTTCATCGTTTTTAACATGTGACACATTATGTTTTTGCGTCGTGACGTACGGGGCATGATACTTTTTTTCAACACATATATGACGAAGTCAAATACGCAAAACCTGACTGCATGACCCGCTCGCTGCAACACGTGGCCTGATGTTAAATCTAGTTATATAAGGATTGTGGTACAAATTAAGAAAAAATAATTAAAGATTGGATATTGAAAACTTACCTGGCCGGGCACATATGCATGCAGATACAATAACGGCTTTGTAACATCCAAATTTTGCATCCGCCTCCGATAATTGCAAGAATATGGAGAAAACCCATGCATGCAGTTTGTCATAATGTCTGCAGAATATATCTGATGAAGAGAAATTTAAATCTCCACGTAGAAATGCATGTGTATAAATTGATGGATACCCCAACCACACAAAATCATTGTGAACTCCTGCGTGTGTAAGGTGATAAACTATATATGCATCAATCTATTGAAGTTCAGACATGAATAAACATAACCTAAAACCTAACTCTGAAAGACCGGAACTACTATAATATGTAAATACAGTTTAAGTTGTAACCAGTAGTTTGATCAAGTCTTGTCTGACTATTTACTTATTGCTAAAATTATGTGTAGTCATATATAACGCTCTTTAAAGCTATTATGCATCATGTGTCGGCCACTTAATCAGTGGCTTTATATAAAAAATTTGGTGTAACCATAAAACTCCATAACCCCATCAGTGATTACATAATTATTAATTTATACTATTTTTAACTTTAGTAAAAAAACATTTAAAAAACTTGATTGGGTGAAGTGAAGATGAGAAAAGTGAAGGTGGCTTTATGTGCGTAACGCCTTGGGTGCAATTTTAATGTATAACACCCCGTGGGTGAGAGGTGATGCGTTATAAGGGCTTTATAGGGACATTATAACACCCCATTACCCATGGTATAATTGTGAGGAACAAAGAAAAATCTTATTTTTCACCCTTCAACTGTTTTATCAATTTATGACATGATCTATTTACTATGTAGGACACCAAAAGTATTCAACGTGTTAATTTATTTCAGATATATATTCCAGTCAAGATATATACCTAAAATGCGTGTTGCTGCACGCCATCTCCCATTATTTAACCTATCCGTAGGAAAGCCTCGGAAGTCGGGTGATTCTTCATTTTCACTTTCATCGTGAGAAGATGAATGCTCAATCTCACCAATGGAAATAACAAATGTCCCTTGTAAATTCGGTGATGATCCAATATCACTGTTAACAATGTTTGAATCCGTGTCAACAGTAATACTGTCATCACTATTCGAAGAAGACGCTTCATCGTCATGCTAATCAGTATCCTCCACATTATACAATGTAAGAGGATTTGAGATTGCCTCAAAACCACCCGCAAAACATTCATTCTATAGTCAAAATAAAACATACATATATTTAAATACATTCAAAAGTAATATGAGCTAGTTTATATAATATTTCAAAGTTTTACGGGAGACTATTTTTTAGGGGGAAATTATTTTAGTTCTATAATGGGAAATTAAAGAGGGAAATTTAGTGAATTTTTTTCACTATGCATATATAAGTTGATGGACCCAATTTCTTTAATATTCAATATTTACACTTTTTTAAACATAATGGTTATAATTTTTTTTTAAATATTATTTAACTCGTGTGTAACACACGGGTATTAAACCTAGTCTAACAATAAAAAAAGTATTTGGAAGTTAAATTACTGATTATATATATAGCTAGCTAGGTGGCAATATTATATAACTACTAATAGGGAAGGTTGGTGCTTTGTACCGACCTCTCCCGTCCCGTCATGTCGGGTTTCAACTTTTTCTTACTTTAGCGTATTAACGGTTTTAATCCCCAACTTTTAACGCATTGACGCTTTTAGTCCCCGACTTTTACTAATTGCCATTTGAGCTCCTAATGAGTTTTTGACTTTGATCTCTTACTCCATTTTAACACATAGTACAACTTTCCCTGATAAGTTTTCGACTTTGCTTTCTTACTCTACTTTGACATATAGTACGACTTTAATATTGTTATCGTGTTGACCTCTAACTTTTGATATTTCATCGTTTTTTAAAATGTGACGCATTATGTTTGTGCGTCGTGACATACGGGGCATGATACTTTGTTTTCAACACATATGACGAAATCAAATATGCAAAACCTGACTGCGTGACCCGGTCGCTGCAACACGTGGCCTGATGTTAAATCTAGTTATATAAGGATTGTGGTACAAATTAAGAAATAATAGTTAAATATTGGATATTGAAAACTTACCTGGCCGGGCACATATGCATGCAGATACAATAACGGCTTTGTAACATCCAAATTTTGCATCCACCTCCGATAATTGCAAGAATATGGAGAAAACCCATGCATGCAGTTTGTCATAATGTCTGTAGAATATATCTGATGAAGAGAAATTCAAATCTCCACGTAGAAATTCATGTGTCTAAATTGATAGATACCCCAACCACACAAAATCATTGTGAACTCCTGCGCGCGTAGGGTGATAAACTATATATGCATCAATCTAATGAAGTTCATACATGAATAAACATAACCTAAAACCTAACTCTGAAAGACCGGAACTAGTATAATATGTAAATACTGTTTAAGTTGTAGCCAGTAGTTTGATCAAGTCTTGTCCGACTATTTACTTATTGCTAAAAATATGTGTAGTCATATATAAAGCTCTTTAAAGCCATTATGCGTCATGTGCGGCCACTTTATCAGTGGCTTTATATAAAAAATTTGGTGTAACCATAAAACTCCATACCCCACCAATGATTACTTAATTATTAATTTATACTATTTTTAACTTTAGTAAAAAAAACATTTAAAAAACTTGATTGGGTGAAGTGAAGATGAGAAAAAGTGAAGGTGGCGTTATGTGCGTAACGCCTTGGGTGCATTTTTAATGTATAACACCCCGTGGGTGAGAGGTGATGCGTTATAAGGGTTTTATAGGGGCATTATAACACCCCATTACGCATGGTATAATTGTAAGGAACAAAGCAAAATTTTATTTTTCACCCTTCAACTGTTTTATCAATTTATGACATGATCTATTTACTATGTAGGACACCAAAAGTATTCACCGTGTTAATTTATTTCAGATATATATTCCAGTCAAGACTCAAGATATATACCTAAAATGCGTGTTGCTGCACGCCACCCCCCATTATTTAACCTATCCGTAGGAAAGCCTCGGAAGTCGGGTGATTATTCACTTTCACTTTCATCGGGAGAAGATGCATGCTAAATCTCACCAATGGAAATAACAGATATCCCTTGTAAATTCGGTGTTGATCCAATATCACTGTTGACAATGTTGGAATCCATGTCAACAGTAATACTGTCAACACTATTCGAAGAAGACGCTTCATCGTCTTGCTGATCAGTATCCTCCACATTATACAATATAAGAGGATTTGAGATTGCCTCAAAACCACCCGCAAAACATTCATTCTATAGTCAAAACAAAACATACAGATATTTAAATACATTCAAATGTAATATGAGCTTGCTAGTAATTAAGTAGCCATATACTCCATTTGTTTCACTACCACAAGTAGGGGTGTTCATGGTTCGGTTTAAAACCGTGAAACCGTCCAAACCGGTCATCGGTTTGGCTTCATGGTCGGTTTCATTTTTAACTTTCGGTCGGCTTCAAAAAATTTAAACCGTAATGAACGGTTTGGCTTATGGTTTTTACCAAAAACCGGTCGGATAAAACCGGACCGGACCGTAGGATTTAAGTATTTCAAAATTATATATTTTTTATATTAGATATATAATTATTTATAATATTTCATATTATATATTAGTAAATGTTTTTTTAGTTTTAGCATAGCCCATTAGCCCGAGCAAACTAACGTTTAGATAATTGAAGCCCAAAATGATTATCCTATATATTTTAGCATAGTCCATTAGCCCGAGCAAACTATGTTTTGACCTGGTTTGTTTTGAACACCTAATTACTTTAAGCTTCTTTGTGTATTTTGACAGCTTATTATAAGCTTTTATTAGAATAATTTTGTACTTATTAATCCACAAGCAAGGAAATCAAGCAACTGGGTGTGTTGCTTACCTTATGATAACCGTATATTTCACTTGTTACATGATCTTTTATTGTTTTTGTCGGGGCAAAATATTGATGGTTTTAAATATAGATCGTGTAAAAGCAACAAAAGATTATAAATTATATTAATTATAATCCGTCCGTTAAAAAGATAAATTTTTTCATGGCTGACAAAAAAAAAGTGACAAAAACAAACCAATGGGGAAGGCAAGAAAGAGAGTGTTGGGGGGTTCGAATAGCTATGCATGGAGTTCATGACTTCATGGGGATTATAGTTGTGGTAGTTTACTAGTGTGACTCACGTTGCTAATTTCTTGTTTTTTTGGTGTGTTTATACTGGTAAGTTTACATGGCATGGAAAAATTAAAAAGATACCTATTCAGGATTTACGTCCCGCACATGTACTATTTCAGGGAACTCAAATGTAGGATGGTGTGCTTCTTTAATACTCTGATAAAACCAAACATTTAATTATATAAGTCTTGTTAGAAAAGTTTAGAGTGTTATTTAACAATAACACAAAGTTGTATTTTAGAATATATATGTATTATTTACAATAGTCTAAGGACTAGATTAGAAATTATACAATTAGTTTTATAAAATAAACCTACAGATGCACAAAAGCATCATGACGTTCACAGATTCAACTTCCGGCAAGACAAAAGGACATGAAGATTGAAGAATGGAAGTTGCAAGTTGATTAACAGTCATAATCGTCATTAGAACTAGTATATATAAACAGTTTGATTCAATTATAAATTGTGTCTTTTCTTGAACAATATTAGTATGAATGAAATCAAATTCATTATGTATCTTGTGTTTAATTCGATCCTAAGGATATGAAATCCTGTTTCGAACAAGATGGAGTTCATGACTTCATAGGGATTATAGCTGTGCTAGTTTACTAGTGTGACCAACGTTGCTAATTTCTTGTTTGTTGGTGTATTTATACTAGTAAGTTTACATGGAATGAAAAAAAAAATTGAAAATAATCAACCTTTTGTATTGTGAATACTTCTTGAAATTTGTTTTTTTATTTAAAAAATATTTTTGTTCAAATGAGTATTATGTTTTAGTTCTACGCTTATCCAGAACATTGTTTGCATAGATGAAAAGAAAAAAAAAGGTTTTTAATGGTCAATGTTGAATATAAGTCACTCGTCTTATCAACATAGAGATGTTAGGTGTACAAATGTCTACTTGTGCTAGGTATTTTTACAGTTGTATATTATGTCATCAATTTCTATATACCTGCTGCTATGAGTTTAATTTAGTGCAATTGTTCAATGAACACTTTGCTATCTTTTGTCTTATTTTTTTTAACTGAAAAAATATAGTGTACGTTATAGCATGGTTGGGCCATAGCCATTAGTTGATATGAATATTTTTATTTTAAAAACACTAATTTAACTACCCATGTTAAAACAATTCTTAACTAGCTAGGTTGATGAATTTATTATGCGGTGTGTGGGAGTTGTTTAGTGATATGGTTGTATAAACATGTTGGATGGGACTAGCTTGTTGAATATCTTGGTTTTATTTAAACACGGCCGGTTGAGAATCCTTATATAATATAGCAAAATGTGTTCAAAAGATGAATTTAGAAGTTGTATTTTGGTTATTTTAATGCAAAAGATGTCTTCGGTTAACCTCAACGTACCTCGTTTGAATCGAATCCATGCCCAAGTATATAAAATCTGAAAGTTCAAAAGATTTGCTTACAAGTATGATTTGCTTACAACCTAAGTGCCAAATTTCGTTTTGCTTTCTATTTAAACAATCATGTTTACCAATACATATGTTATATATTAACTAACCATGGCTTATATCATGTGTAGTTATGATCTTTTTATGTAGTAATTAATCTAATAAATATTTAGTTAATGGTTTCTTCTTCAGACTGGTTCATCATCATCATTGTTCATTTGGCATTGAAACCAGAAAACTATTAAGCTGCACAATATTGCTGCTAAAATTGCTGACTTTTTTTATTTTTTGATCCGAAGCATGATCATAATCAAAGAGGTAGTAGTTATAGTATTGTGTGTATTTTGCCTGTTTTCTTTCAAAAGTTTCTTAAATTGTTTACTACTTTTGTGCAATAGGTTGTGACAACTAAAGATATATGTGCCATTAATTTTTTTATCACTTTAGTTGGATATCTAGGGTGAAATAACATATGGGTTAATGTTAACCAGAATTGAATAATTAAACCCAGTCCAAACAATGCTACAAAGTTTATTTCATTCACTATTAGAAAATACACCTTTAATGATACGCAATGCGTGTCATAAAAAGGTATAGATGACACACAAATGCACATCAAGGAAGCCCATGTCATAAATAAATATGATATGCTATTATTGACACATTTATGACACACAATGCGTGTCAAAGAAACCCATGTCATAAATGAAGATGACAATCGTAAATGCGTGTCATGATTCTCATGTTTTATTTATTTTTTAAATAATTAATTTTAAATAAATGGCAATTAACGCCTTTGTATAAAATATATAAATATTTATTTCTTAATCAAATTGATATTTTTACATTTAAACTGATTTTGTTTGGTTAAGATGTTTACTCTAGAGAGTTAAATTGGTTTTAATTTATGTGACAACCTTTCAATTCTTTTTTTCCCCTCAGTTTACCATTTCTTATCGGTTACCTTTTTATCTTTTTTCAACTTTTCCTTATCATAGTATCATATTATGTTTACGATAGCTTTGATGAAAATTTTTACTTGTCGGATGATCTAATGTACACAGAGAAACTTTTGGAAATTTATAAGGTCTTTTTGTAACTTTTCAAATTATGCTAACATTCTTCGACTTCTTTATTAATTTACTTTTTTTTACATTGAACCTATATATCTTTGTTAAATGATTGAAAATTTTTACTTTAATCTTTTATTACGTCTTACATTCTTACACATTCATCTCGTGTGTAAACACGGGTTCCAACCTAGTATATATATATATATATACATATATATACATAGGGGAGGGATCAAGAGAGAACTCCATATTAAGTTGAGAACTAGAGAACTAAAAAAAAGGTATGGATGGAATTTTTAAAGGAGGGGTAAAATTGGAACTTTAAATATGTAAATCTTTAAACATTTCTATCTTTTGCATACGTTAAGTTTTTTATATTTTTTTTGCACCATTAGATCAAGATTTTCATTATCTTTCATTTGAGTATAAATAACGTTATAAAAAAACAAATTTTTCTCGTTTTTTTAACTTTCAATACTGCATATATGTAATATACAATACTGTATGTTTTTAAATTGGGGAAATGAATACGGTGTTGTTATGAACCTAAATTCTCTAAGAAACCATCAAAACTACATACTTTGATAAAATATCAAAAGTTCAATGACATTGATTTCGATGACGTTATCACAAAAAAACAACATCATCATGCCTCAATTCCAAATTTGGATTTTCTCATATGATCGTATTGACATTGCTAGCAATAACTTAGTTCACGTTATGTGATGTGGTATGAATATGAGCAGCATGCGCATATCATAATACTAATATATGAGTCATGTTATATTAATCTGTTAGTTGGAATTGAGAAGCCAAATTGAGTTACGATCGATTTTTAAAGGGCGGATAATATTTTACTAAAATGAATGACGATTATTGAGTAAATGAGAAAGAGAAAAATTATGATCTAAGAGGAGAAGACTGACTCGTCCATTAACATTGAATAAAGATCAATGAGTTAAGTTTTCTAATAAAAAAGTTTAAGTTAACTTATCAAAGCTACATAATTTTAATGGTTTTACGGGTAACTTAGGTGCATAACATCACCATATTCACTATCCCCTTTTAAATTTTATAGTATTACATATATGCAGTATCGTATACTACATATATGTAGTATCCAAGTACTACATATATGTAGTATATGCAATATTGATGCATTGTTATCTTATAGTTTGAATTTCAAGTTTTTTTTTTACTTTTTTATGATATTTATCATTGGTGTATTAGTTTATTATTATCTTTATGTTTAGACATAGTATAAGTATTGGTTTTCTTTTCATTTTCCATAAGTTTTTAAAAATGAAATCTTATGAACTTTGTTATTGATTATTTGAGATCATATGTACACTTTAAATAATTATTAGACTCTTGAGTCATTTGGCCACTTAATAAATGCATCAAGTACATTGATACTACATATATGTAGTATCAAAAAAACCAAAATGTGATTTTTAAAATTGTTTAATGTAAATAACGTATGAAAAAATTTGTAACATTTAAAGAAAAACCTATAATGGGGCATTTACATATATCCCCTTCTTAAGATCATTTATTACGTATTTACCCACTCCTTAAATTCAATTACATATTTCCCCTTCCTAAACCATATATATTACATATTTACCCAATTTCTTTAAAATAACCTTTTGATTTACTATTTTACCCTTAATGATCTTCATAAATATATTTTTATATTTTTTATGGTTTGTGTAAAAGAAGGGGTAAATGAGTAATTTATTATGTCAAAGGGGATATATGTAATTAAACTTTAGGCTTGGGTAAATATGTAATTGATGGACTTAGGAAGGGGAAATATGTAAAAAAACCTATAATCAAATACAATATCGCAATACTACATATATGTAGTATGAAATTTAAAAAAACGAGAAAAAAAATATTTTTTATGACGTTATTTATCCTCAAATGAAAGATAATGAAATCCTTGATCTAATGGTGTAATTTTTTTAAAATAATATTAACGTATGCAAAAGATAGAAATGTTTAAAGATTTATATATTTAAAGTTCCAATTTTACCCTTCCTCTTTAAAATTCCATCTCTTGTATTTTTAGTAGTTCTCTAGTTCTCAACTTAAAATGAGTTCTTTCTTGAACCCTACCCTATATACATATATATATATATATACATATATATATATATATATATATATATATAAGAAGCTTATTAACCAATCACATTTTGACACATCATCTCATCATTAAGAGTTGGGATCTTTTGAGAACATCATCTACATTTAAGAATTTAAGAAGCTTATTAACCAATCACATTTTGACACATCATCTCATCACTAAACTTCAAGAACGTTATTTTGGTCATTTACTCTACAAATACCTTTTTTTGACACTGCGTTCTTGCAGAGAGCAACCATCCCCCCTGACCGGTTCTCGATGGCTTTTATGTACTATATTGTACAAGATTCCTCTTTGACAACCATGTATTATTGTCAAACAATAACAATGTATCTACCATTTGTCCCACACCACTTTTTCTTTCTCCATCTAACGTTTTCTTCTCCACCTCCATAAATTTCTTCTTCACCTCCATTGACAAATTAACAAGTCATCTTCACCACCTCTTTGCTTTCAACCTCAGTTCATAAAAAAACATAGGTATTATGCTTCTTTATAACAACATATCCACAACCTCATCTACAATCGCTGATTGTTTTCGTCACCACAACATAACTATCCCCTCACCACCGCCTGGTCGCGTTCACTTATTTTCGCCGTTTGCTAGCCACTAGAATCACAACATTCAAACCACCTCCGTCACCACAAAATCGAAGTTGTTAGGTGCAGATCTGAGTGGCTAGATGTAGATCAAATGTTGTTGTTACAAAATCGAACCTTGTTTTCATATAGATCGAAGGTAACTAGCTGAATCCAGATGGTGAGGTTTGGTACTCAAAGCCATATTTCGGACTAAGGTTATATTTTGTTTCACATTATAGATTATAACTTGTTGAGTGGGTTCATAGAATTTGTAATATATAGTTCTATAGGTTCTGTAACTTTAAGGAAATTTATGCCTGCTTGAGGTTTTGGCTTAGATGACGTGATTCTAACTTGCACTAGTTTAATTTGCTGAAATTTTGAGCAACAATTCATATTAATTTTTGCTTAATTTGAACATGAGATTGATTTTCAATTCTAGTGTTATCATGTGCAACATAATTAACAAAATTTTATTATTTTTATTATGAATTTACTATTAGATGATAGTTGTGATAATCATTCATATAAGATGAAAAAGGCACACCAATCTATATTTTTACTTCTAAAGTTGCAAAATTGTTATGAGAGTTTATCTTCTTATGGATGTGATGGCATTTTACACACATGTAATATTTATATATCTTCATTTTTTTGTATGCTCACTTGCATACACATATGTAATTCCGTTTACATGTGTTTAATTCACTTTTATATATGTGTAATGCCGTTTACACACATGTTACAAATTTATATTATTTTGCTATTTATAGGTTCTTCTGATGATGAACAAGGATGATGATGACCAGGGAATTATCTTTTATATAAGAATTAGAGTAAACTGCAGTTTTGGTCCCTGTGTTTTGATACCATTAACAGTTTTAGTCCCACCTTAACAGTTTTGGTCCTTGTGTTTTTATTTTTTAACAGTTTTGGTCCCGAACACTAACTCCATCAAATTTTCCGTTAAGTCTCTCTCACATGCGGAGTAAAAATGTCATTTCTCTCGCTCTTTTTGACAAACGCCTAAATAAAAATGTTAACCTACATGATGACTTAGATAAAAGAGATAGAGAAATGCCATTTTTACCCTTTAGATGTGGGACGTGTGCGAGAGACTTAACGAAAAATTGGATGGAGTTAGTGTTTGGGACCAATTCTGTTAGAAAATAAAAACACAGGGACCAAAACTGTTAAGGTTGGACTAAAACTGTTAATGACTAAAATTGTATGCGAAATTGCACATTTCCAATTTGTATTATGACATTACATATATGTAATAAGACGATTACATTACCTACATTACATATATGTAACAAGTTATTGAAAAGACATTTGACGTGACCATTCAATAAATTACACTTTCTAAACTAAAGTTTATGTTTACTTGTTATTATATAATCTTGAAAACTCAAAACATTTTATTGTAAAGTACACTTCCTTGCTTTCTTCACACTTTGTAAAGTTAAAATTATTGTTGCATTCTAAGGTAAAATTATTGTTAAAGCAATCCAAAGTAAAATCACAAACATATAACATGATATATTAACTTGAAATTATTGTTAACGCATTCCAAAGTAAAAAGTAAACGCAATTATAACACTATAAAAAATTATTGTTACATTGTATAGAGTAAATTCTCATTTGCATCCCTGTGGTTTGTTGATTTCGACCATTTCCATCCCTATGGTTTCAAAATCTCATATTCACCCCTGACGTTTGCATTTTATTCCCATTTGCATCCAAAAAACTAACTCTGTTAGATTTTTCAGTTAACTTTTTCAATAATGACTAAAATACCCTCAAGGATGCAAAAGGTCAAAACAGAAATTTCAGGGATGCAAATGGTAAAAACTACTTGAAATTTTAACATATATTTATATGTATATGTGTGTGCATATATATATATATTATATAGTAAAAACACTGTTATTTTTATATATTTTAAAGAGTGTTTTTATAATTAAAAGTATTTATTATTATAGTTTTGTTATTATTCAGTTTATTATTTTATAAAACATTTTTTAATATACAAATAAATACATATTTTCAAACCGTTATTTTCAAATACTTTTTATTATCTTTCTAAATCATGTCTTCAAAACTTCTTTTTCTATACATTACTCAATTTTTAGACCATTGATCGTTGGTTTTTAAAACCGTATTTTTAGCATTTGCATCCCTAAAGTTTTTCTTTTGACCATTTGCATCCTTGGGGGTATTTTAGTCATTAATGAAAAAGTTAACTGGAAAATCTAACAAAGTTAGTTTTTTGGATGTAAATGGGAATAAAATGCAAACGTCAGGGGTGAATATATATGAGATTTTGAAACTATAAGGATGCAAATGGTCAAAATCAACAAACCACAGGGATGCAAATGGGAATTTACTCCATTATATATGTAAATTATTTTGTTTTACTCTAACCAACCCTTTTTTTTACACACAAATAAATAAATAAAAAATTAAAACCCAAAATATTATATTTTAAAGTATACTTTACTTTTCTTTTTAAAACTGGCATTTATTGGGAAGTGGAGATATGTAATGTATTGGGAAGTGGAGATGTGATGGGCCATCACACTTCATAATATTTTTAATGATTTTTTTATTTATACGATAAAGTGCACCCAGTAACTTACTTTTACTTTATGTTTATAACATTTGATTAAGGTCTTGTCTATTCACACACTTGCTAAATCTATCCTCACACCTGTTTTAAACTCAGGCGCCACGGATAGGCCTCGGTGCGGCGCCTGGGTCACTTTTAAGTGCTTTTCAGACATGGGAACGGAATTTTATACCCCTATGCGCCGCGGATTGGGCTATGTGCGGCGCCTGGGTTGTTTTCAGCCGAGATAGGATCATCGAGTATGAAAATTTGAGACGTCCCGACCTCAATATAGATCCAGAAGTGTATTATGTAGGTTGAGAAGAAATAATATTATTCGGATAGTTAAAAAATATTATGTTAGATTTTTTATACTTTCTAAAACTATTATGTTAGACTTTTTGTTATATAAATGGGGCCGAAAGTAAAAATATATATTATCCCTACAACAAAAAAACCATTACTTGTATATTACTATAGATATAAAAAACATACAATTTTTAAAAAACATATTATTTGGTTGAAAAGATATATTATTATGTTAAAAAATGTCGATGCCATTGCTATTTATAGTCCCCGAAAATAAAAAAAATAAAAAAGTTATATGGCAGGCGCGGCACATAGGGCCATCCGCGGCACATAGGCCATCCGCGGCACATAGGGCCATCCGCGGCACATAGGGCCATCCGCGACACATAGGGCCATCCGCGGCAATTAGCGAATTTTTTTTCAAAATGGTATATTTAAGAAAAAAAAATTGGTAAATGGATGTTTTGGAGGAAAAATAAGGAAAAGAGTAGAGCCGTTTGTGTCAACAGCGGTCGCAGCACAAGGGAAACAAGATGTCAGAAGCTTGGCAGGCGACCATTGCTGCTAATAGCGGTCGCCGTTGGAGAAAGTCACCCACAAAGGGGGCCGCTCCTGCCACGAGCGGTCGCCCCTTTAAACTTCAAACACCATTTTTCAATTAAAGGGGGCCGCTCCTGTCACGAGCGGTCGCCCCTTTAACCCGTTTAACCCTAATTCCACTTAACGGCCGTTTAACGTTTAATGTTTAATAATAAAAAAATTATGAAACATTTTACCACTCCACTATTATTGCATCAGGATTGACATTTGGGTTTCTCACGAAAAGAACCGTAATCCGATTGAACCAGCCGTTGTAGTGAGGGTCTACGGTGGGCGTGACGCTTAGTTCCCCTCTCACTACGTTCCGGTGCATGTTTTCCCAGTCATTGAAATAAAATTGATGGTGCTGGGACCAGTCCAAGTCTGCCCGACCGGAACGATCAAGTTTACGCAGCTGTGTATGCGTATTTTTAGACAGGAAATGGGCGAGGGATGGTTTGAACTAAACCAAACTGGCGCATAACCCTTTCTGCCGGGTGATATTCAACTGTAGCCCAAAAAATTAAAAAACATTGTGACGCCCATATTTGCATTCCGGACGTGCAAATCTGAGGAAGGGAGTGAAGCACGTTCCTATAAGGCGTCCAGTCAAACTACAAATGAAATAATTTTGTTTAAGTACTTTTTTTTCAATAGTGACTTAAAAATTATTTTAAAAAAATACTTGATTAGGCAGGAGATTCTGCAAACTAGTACGGTGGGCCACCAGGACATGTGAGGGAGATTCTTTATGAGTAACAGAATAATCTCACCTAAAAAATTAATAAATCAAGTCATTGTTAATTATAAAACTATTGACATTATATATTAAATAAATACCTTGCACCATATGGAGCTGTAGCATCATCATTTATCTTTTCTGTTATTCTTGGTGCCAACGGTAATATCCTGGTCCAAGCCCACAGTTGTAGAAGCGACATGGGTCCGCCAACCGCAATTGTTTCTGGGTTGGTTCCTTTTGATAATTCTCTATACAAACAGGCCAATGTGGCACTGCCCCAACTTAACCCCCCCACAATTATCTATGTCTTTTATATTATACAAAAAAACTTAAAGAAGCATATGCATTAGTTTTATCTGCAAATAAAGTACTAAAACATAGTATAAGAATAATACATCGCGCTTGAGTAGCGTACATTTCGTCGGCTGCACCCTCGTCAGGTAATGGGTTTGATATCAAGTATTCTAGTATACTACTTATTTTTATATTTTGTCTTTTAAAAGCAGTAGGTAAGGGTCTAAAACCTAAGTACTTCTCACACATATCAGTACGTTCACTTGAGTCGTACAAAGAATTGAATAAGGTGACGGGTTCACCCTCGACGGGTAAACCCCATATTATTCCCACATCTTCTAGAGTTAATGTTACCTCGCCGATAAGAAGGTGGAACGTGTTAGTCTCCGGACGCCACCTTTCGATCAATGCCTGGATTAAGGCACGATCAACTTTTCGGTATCCACAGTTGAAGACTCCATCAAAACCAGCAACTTCAAGTTTCTTCATAACTCCTTCTGATATATAAAGATTACCTTTATATACGGCGTCCCAAAATGAACCTTCCCCGCGCTTAACGTCAATGTCGCAGGTTAACCCCCATTCTGGTTCCGTCCAGAGTTTTCTAGCTCTATGTTCCTCTCCTAAATACAAAACATTATGATCGATAGGACCTGGGAAAACATGAAGGTTCATGTTCATGGCTATTGATTTTTAGAGTTAGATGCAAGAGAGAAAATGGTTCAACTGAATTAAGTCAGTAGAAAGGAGTAACTATAAATCCAATAGGGGTCATGTATTTATACTACGAGATATATAGGAGGTGATATTAATAATATAATGGGTCATGTGTAGTCAAATCATGAATTTATTGGAGCCCGATGAATTTAATTGCATGGATATTAATTCTTGCATGTGTGTCATGGATATGAATTTATTGGAGCAGGATGCATTGAATTGCATGAGTGTATTGGTTTTAACGTGTCATGGATATGAATTTATTATATAGAAATTATTATAAAGCATGCATGCATGTATAGTCAAATCCAATAGGGGTCATTTATTTTAAAGCATGCATGTGTAGTCAAATCCAATAGGGGTCATTTATTTTAAAGCATGCATGTGTAGTCAAATCATGCATGTGTTTTAATTTTTTTTATTTTAACGTGTCATGGATCTTTATTGCAGGATTATTATATAGAAATTATTATAAACGGAAAATGACTAGTCATATCATGTAATGTCTTTTTTTTTTTGCATTAACATGTCATGCATTTATGTAGCAGGCTTTTTGCAAGTGAGTATTTATTATCATGCAGGCTTTTGCATTAAATGAATTGAGTAGTGTTTTGTAGTCAAACGAAATTATTTTGAAATGACTAGTCATGCAGGCTTTTGCAGGATTATTGTGTATTTTAATGCAGGCTTGTGCAAGACTATTGTGCTTTAGTGCTGGTATATTATTATTATGGTTGAATCAAACGAAAATAATAAAAGTCATTTATTTTAAAGCATGCATGTGTAGTCAAATCATGCATGTGTTTTAATTTTTTTTGTTTTAACGTGTCATGGATCTTTATTGCAGGATTACTATTTATTGGAGCCAGCAATTTATTATTTTGAAATGACTAGTCATGTTGGCAATATTTTTATCAACACGAAATAATTTTTAACACGAAATGATTTTTGTCTCTGTATCTAGGAAATGATTATTATATAGAAATTATTATAAACGGAAAATGACTAGTCATATCATGTAATGTCTTTTTTTTTTGCATTAACATGTCATGCATTTATGTAGCAGGCTTTTTGCAAGTGGGTATTTATTATCATGCAGGCTTTTGCATTATTTTGAGTAGTGTTTTGCGAATCAACACCTGTAAATCAGGGTGGCCCGCCCGCTTAATGCGGAGGACCATCCCCAACGCTCGTACCGAAGCAATCTCCACCCTTTTGGGTTGGAGAGGCGCGAGCTGTTGCGCTGTCAAGTGACCAACATAGCCGAGATGATGAGCGACCTGTGTAACAAATGAGCCGCCCATCAGAGACCCCCGCCCTTGCCGAGATACGTATCCGCTAATGTAGTCGGCAAAACAACGGGCGAGGTTGCAGTGCCTGTCTGACAGGAGGCACCGCAAGTAAAACACGTCGCGCAAAGTACAGTGATATGTACCCTGCCGACGTCCATGGATGGTACCCGCGATCAGCCTGTGCAGATATCTGTACATTGGATCGCGGATGGCAGTGGCTTTGGTGGAGGCATCCCGGTGACGCCCGTCACCAATCGCCGTCCACCACAGCTGTAACACGTCCTTGGCGGTCTTATGTACCGCCTCGGTGTACAGGGGCTGTCGCGTCTCGGCTTCGGTGTATAACCCGATAGCGACAGCAAACTGCTCCATGGATAAAAAATGGTCAATACCAAAAAGACGGTGTTAAACCATGGTCTGGAAACGACATCCAACGTTCTGCTGGCGCAAATTGACAGGTGTTAAACCATTCCAACCCGTTACGAACCCGTATAGTGTATCCCTCTTGACGGACTTGGTACTCAAATTTTTTATACCACCAATTCAAGTTATTGTCCATCTCGTCAAGCATTCGTTTTCTAATATGAGGCCAACTATTTGAATCCAACCCAAGAGCCACGGCTACCGCCCGAAACCCACAATTACCATCTGGTCTTACGTCTATGATGTCAGATATGTACGGGTAAGACCATTCAGGTATGTATAACTCGAACTTTTCAATTTTCGCACCGTCCTCTGGTTTTCTCATTTTAGGAAACTTCGGATACGTTGCTTTTTTGGGTTCCTTCTTAGGGGCTTTTGTTGATTTTGAGCGTGTATAAGAGCTATGTCTACCCGGGTCAACTGGAGGAGGTTGTTCCTGTGAAGACGTATGCGACGGAGTATAAGAGCTATGTCTACCCGGGTCAAATGGAGGAGGAGGTTGTTTTTGCTGTTTCTTCTGACTAGGGCGACCCCGTGGATCCTGACACTTTTCGGGATCATTTTTTGTTGTTTTTGTTGAAAATAGGGCCGACTTAAGCTTATTTAACATGCCCCATTTTTTAATAGGATCTTTCTAAGAAAGTACTTTTTCGTTAATTTCATTTAACCCTTTTTCAATATCTGGTTGTGCAGTGGCCTCTTTGGACTCTGGCTCGAAATTAAGTTTTCTCCAGAAGGGGTCTATCGAATGTAGTTGAATAGACTTGACTGTAAAATAAAAATATCTATTAGTAAATCAATCAAATAATAAGCATAAATTTTCAAAACCAAGAGTTACCACCTGTACGGTTGTGTTGCTCTATGCTACAAGCACACGTCAAACCCATTGAGGTCTGCAACTGATGTCCACATGTAGAACCCGATTTAATCATCTTTTCTGACTTTTTATGTTCGGCTTCAAGAATATTAAGAGCATCAATGGATATGTTACGTAATAAATTTTTAAAAAGTTTCAAATTATGATGCTTCATAATTTTTATGGTGGACACCTCAAATGATTTCCTAATCTCAACCTCCTGTTTCCTTACAACCTTAAGAACATACCTTGCAATCGACTCAAACAAATTATTAGACCCGTGCAGGTATCTCTTAATGTCTGCGTGTTGGCTCTCAACTCTGTTTGTCGTATGTTGACCAAAATTGAGACGGTCAGAACTCCAACACGTAACAAACGTTTCCTTGTAAGGATTCAACCAGTTATCCCTGATATACAACCATACCCCTGAAAAACAAACAAACAAATACCTTAATAACAGACAAACATAGTTATTAAGAGGTAAATTAAATAATATAACATACCGCGCATCTCTATCGAGCTTAAATATTCTTCCATTTTCCCACAGTTATAATTGTAATCCTCGATCGTGCCAGACGAGCACAGTTTCGTCCAGCTATAACTGAAGTTATCCCATACTTCATCTTTGAATAGAAATTTCCATTTTTTGGAAATGTTCTGTTGAATGTGCCACCGACACAGGTTTTTGGTGGCTTTAGGGAATACGGTCTTACATGCGTTCATCAGGGCTAGATCCCTATCGGTAACGATCACACGTGGCTGAATGCAGTCTTTTATGACATTTTTTAGCTGTTGAAGGACCCATGTGAAATCAGCCTCTCGTTCCCTACAAATGAACGCGTGAGCGATACAGAACGACTTCAGCGTCGAAGTCATACCAACAAACTGTAAAAAAGGCCATCCATACATGTTTGTTTTATATGTTGCATCAATCAACAACACGTGAGGGAAGGCACGCCACATTTTATACGAGGTGGAATGAATAAAAAAGACTTGTTTCGTCCGTTTACTTTTTCCGTCTTCGAATGTTTGAAACAAGAACCCATTTGAATCAAGAAAATTTTCAAATGCCTGCATCGGGGTCTTGCCAAATTTTTCTTTATCTTTTAAAGACCGGACGTAATTATTTATGTCCTTCAGCACGCATAAGATTTCAGGAAACTGATCTCGTAAAACATCCAAAATCTGTACCGGCCGCATGCCCTGACGGTGTAACCGCGCAGCCACGTCTTTTTGCTCGTCATCCAGCCTTCTAAGATACGGGTGCCCCTCCTTAAATACAATAGGGCGGTGGTTGTGAGCCTGGTTTTCTACAATTAACTTCCACCTATCACTTCCCCTATCGTATCTCCCTAAAAGTTTAAACGGACAGTTAGTTTTCGCACTACCCGTCCGCCTAACTGTGGCCTGGCTTTTGTATTCCCCGCCACGACTGCATCTAAGATCAACAACGCTGTTTCTTGACCGATCAACCACAATAACACACCCATGATCCTCTCCTCTCTTTTTGACCCATTCCTCTAATTCGGTTCGAGAAGAGAAATACTAAATAAAATATAAAGTCAAAGTCAATAATAATATAATTATCTAGTTATAACTTAAACATGTAATATATGATTAATACGTACGTTGTCTGTTACATAAGAAACGCTCGCCTCGCGTATGTAATCATCGTCAGACTTCTCGTCATCGGTTTCATTGTTTTCATCGTTGTTTTCCTCTTTGTCCTCGAACATATTTCGAACGTGTCCGATCCGGAGTTGAAATCGTACGAGACAAATTTGCTGTAGTTAGATGCTTCAGCAGAATAAACGGATGCCGGCTGCGTATCGTAATACGGGTCTTCTATAGGAATGTGGTAAGATGGCCCACTCTCGTGAAAATAATATTCCTAAATCAACATAACAGTTAAATATACGAATAACGACATATATTTAAAGAAAAATAATATCTTTTACCGGTTGTTCGTGAAATTCCCGTGTCGGAGTCTCGTTCAAATCAAACGTCGGTTTTATCTCTTCCTCGTTTACGTCTTGAAACGTTGGTTGTTTTCCGAAATTTTGACTCAATGCCGGTTGTTCGTAAAATTCCGGTGTCGGCATCTCGTTCAAATTAAACGTTGGTTCTTCATCCTCCGGCGGATCAAAAAAATTCCACCAAGACATTTTTTGTATGTTTGTGTGAACACACATATCGTGAAATTATATTTGTGAATGTGAAATTGTGTTTGTGAATGTGAATTTGAGTTTGTGAAGATTGAGATGGCTTGGATCGTTTAAGTAATAATTCACAAAGGTTAACTATGCCGCGTATAGGCCTATACGGGGCGTATATACCTAAACCTCGTACGAACAAAGCCTGCCGCAGGTCATTCCTTCTGAACCTCGTACACATCCGCAGCGTATAGGGCTACACGCCGCGGATAGGGTGGTTTTGTCGTATTATGTTTGTACGTTATCCGCGTCGTATAGGTGTATACGCCGCGGATAACGTACAAACATAATACGACAAAACCACCCTATCCGCGGCGTATAGCCCTATACGCTGCGGATAAGGTGGTTTTTTGTTTTAATGGCACCGGTGTAAATAGCATAATCCTTCCAAAATTTGTTTCTGACAAAAATATTATCAATTTCGTTAACATGAATTTAGTAACAAAAAACACTAATTAGTAATTACGTAATCATTGTGGTTATGTACTTATGTTGGTTTTGTTAACGTGTTTAGTCCATTAAGAAATGAATTTAGTTTTTTTTTCACGGATATGAACTAGCTTTTCTTCTTTAATAAATATTAGTTCCGAAATAGTGAATAATAATATTATGAAACAAATTTAACTTTTTACCGAAAAAAATGATTTTAGTTTACGTACGTGAATTTTTCAAAAAAATCTTTAAACTGTAAGACTATTTTAGTTAATGATTGAAGTATTCATTATATATTTAAAAAATATTTATGTTTTTTATGAGTTCAAAAATTATATGGTTTAAAGGTTAACCAATAAAGTTAAGAGTGAGAAAGAAAACTCATTACATTTATAACTAAAACACTAATTTGGTAAATAGTTTTTTAAAACTACACCTAATTGGCAAATATTTTTCAAACAACACCTATTTGGTAAATAAATTTTGTAACTACACTATAATGGTAAAAAACTCGGTTAAAGATTGGGAAGATAAGTTTGAGCTTGGTGCAATCTTAATTGAGATGCTAGTAAACTCAAATACTTTTAAACTGAGACTAATGAGCATAAAAATTTTAAAATTTAAAACTTCGCAAATTGGCGCCATACTCGATCTGGACCAAAACACCGCAAGACAGTTCTGGTCATGCCAGTAAAAAGATTTCTTTTCATAATATCTGGTACTCGTTTGACGGGGGCATCAAAAAAAAAATTTATATAATTTTTTTTATAAATAAGCCTGTTAAGTGTTAAAGCCCACTGCTGGACAAGTGACAAGCCCACTGCATAAAACCTATTGCTGTTAAAGCCCATTCCCCAGTTAAAGCCCCACTGCATATTTTTTTTACGTTTTCAGCAGCAGGCAAGCAGCAGCTCGGCAGCTGCATCCAGACGACCAGACTCCAGACGAGCCAGCGACGATTTTGGTTGGTTAGCGACGATTAGAAGCTAGAGAGGTAATTACTAATTAGTTAGTTTGTTCCAATTGTTTGTTAATTTAACTTGTTTTGGAAACTAGATTTCTAGGGTTTATAAAAATATAATTGGTTAATCGACTAAATTAGTAAATTACAGATTACTAAATGTCTAAATTACTAAATACTAATTGACTAATTGTTTAGAAATTAGAACTTTAGAAATTTAATCAATGATTGTATTTGTAGTCTTGTACTCTTGTAGAGAATTAGAGTCATGCCTTCTAAACAAGCATCCGGTTGCAAAAAACGTAAAAGGGGAGACCAAATATTGGACCATATAAATTGTGAAGATGTGATAAACCAATTTGCTATGAAGAATGCGCGGAGAGCTTCAAGAGTTATTGGTTAGGTAATTTACTAATTAAAATACTTTGATTTTCTTATGTTTAATTATCAAACGTTTGTTTTTTGGTTAAAAATTTAGTTTATATAATTTAGTGCGTTAATGCTTCGGGTTGGGGGCCTTTTTTCTCGTCTCGCACAGGGCACCCGATTCCTCGGGACCGGCTCTGTATCTTGCTTTCGGTTTGATTCCTATTCATGCCTTAGAATTGAGGTAAGCAAATACCAAAGACCCGAATCAACAACCACAATAAGCATTGCCACAAGAACAAGAGTACATGCTAACAAACGTTTCATGTTTCTTCAGTTATTTATATAAAAATGAATTTGACTCTTGAAGTCAAAATGATATCACCAAATTACAATAGCAAGATGTGTTTTTCTTTCTTTTTTTTCACTTAAAAAGGAAAGCTAAACCAACCTTTGCAGATGAATTATTTTGTATGAGAAGTAATATATTTGACCGTATAAGTCAAGTTTTATCGTTTTTGTTTCATAAGAGAGCGAGAGTTGTATATAAAACCACAAAAAGAAGGAAACATATAGAGGTTGATTGTTACTTTAGAGATGATTTGGGTTCGTCGTCTTCTTAAAGAACTTAGGGTTGTTTTTAATGATCTGATTAGGTTATATTGTGATAATCAATCTGCTATACACATAGCCAAGAATCAAGTTTTTCATGAAAGAATAAAACATATAGAGGTTGATTGTCATCTTATCAGGGATCAGGTTATGGGCACTAAAGTTGATCCTCCATCCATTCAGCCAATTCATATCAAGACCGAATTTCAACTTGTAGAAGTCTTCACGAAACCGCTTCGAAAGACTCAAATAGATTTTATATGTAACACGTTGTGCATGATTAACATCTATGCTCCAACTTGAGGATGAGTGTTAATTATAAATATTATTTTAGATTAGTCCATTTAGTGCTAAAGCCCGTTTAGTGTTAGTTAACTAGTTTAGGCCCATGGGCCTCTTATTAGGGTTTCACCCTCTATTTATAGAGATGGTCATCTCATTGTAATGCAACACTTCAAGTATTATTTAGTTCAGTCTTTTACGGTACTCGATAAGAAAATTGAGCAAACATCTTTAGAACTTACAAGTAATTTTGATTTGCTTCCTACCCGAGCTAAAAAGAACTTCACTTTTGATGATGTAGAAAACTAGTTACTTTGTTATGTATGACAGTATGAGATCATAAATGTGTGTCTACATGTGTGGATTTTGAGCTCTAGGAGAGTGCACCATGTATATGTGATGCTCTTTTTGCCTTTTTCAAATCATCGTGGACTCTTCAGTTTCTTTTGCAATAGTAAAAGCCCGGGACAATTTTTTTCAAAGGTAGGCTTATATTTGAGAGAACATGTGTTTTCACATGAATACTTATATGTGACACTTCGAAGGATCAAAACAAGAGATAGCATGAGATTATTAATATTAGATAAAGTCGAAAACACAAAATAAAAATAGATAGCTTATTTTTAATTAGTTTTAATTTTCATAAACTATGCAATGTACTTTGTTTTTTTACTTTTGAAAACCAACCTTCGTTTATTATAGCGTTTGCTTACAATATTTGTTACCAGTAAGTTGATGTCAACTACTCAATACCTTTACCAATTTAGTATTTTCATGACCGCTCCCGTGCAACACATGGGTAATAATCTAGTATATAATAAAACATGATTTTTAACCCGTACATAATTTTCATACACACCATGGTTCACATTAAAAAAGATACTCGGATCTTGGAATTTCGCCATAAATTGTTTATAAAATAGTTCCTTGGACATACGAAATCGTTCTCTGAACGTCTCAGGATTGTATTTTGGATGTTTGAACGTCTCAGGATTGTATTTCTTGCTGCCGCACGATCATAACGAACATACGTTCTTGATGATTGAGCAGTATCCTCAACTTTAACGGACATGATACATATATTTATTTACATACCTTCTATTTGAGAAGGTCGGTTACCATGGGTGTGCATATCACGTGACGCCTACACGTGTTCTTCTCCTCTCTTTTATTAACTTTTGCTCCGATTTTTCATTCAGTCCCTCGCTTTTCTCTCCCAACAATCCTCTGGTTTTTCTGGTGATCGTTCATTGCAATTCTTCAAGGTTAGTTTTTCTTCCGCTGTTGTTTGATGATAATGGTTAGATGTTTGTTGTGGTGTGTTGATCGTTTACATCAACATGATTGTTCGTTGACAAGAACTTGCTGCTTTTTCTGTCTACAACCAATCTATAATCATTTCACTATTGGATCTTGCACAACAACCGCATGAGGATCGTGGCTTCCTGTTTCAGCAATAAATGTGGTATGTTGCTTCAATGAGTGTTAGTTTTCATATAATTACTGAAAGTACAGTGTGTAAATACAAACCAATAAAGATGATATATCTTGACCACCATTTTCGATTTGAAAATATTTACTCCATGTACAAACGGGTATGCGACTACTGGTTTCAAACGGGTCAATCGTGTAAACTAAGCATCAAGGATCTTTACCAGTGGTTTGAAATGGATCAATGGGTTGAACTAAGAACAAAGGGTCTGAAACAGGTAACAATTTAAGCTCATATGGATCCAAATAGTTACATAAACATAATTAAAGTATGTATATATAAATGCTAATGAAGTGAATTTGACACAAAATGCATATTAATGATAAGTCTGGAGGGTCAACAAGGATCAAAAACTTGGAACTTTGAGTAGTGTATGCTCAAAAAACAAGCTTGGATCTAGATCTGATGTGCTTATCTTAACTATTTTGTATTGTTAAGATTTCTATTTGATGCCAGATATGAATGTTTATTGACATATTTTTATCTCGTGTGGTGGTTATTATAGTTTTACAATTTGTTTAACACATTTGATAAGTGTTGTTTTATTGATAGTTCGAGATGAACCAAGCTTGGATCTAGATCTGAGATTGTTTGGGGATGTTGTTTGCAATCAGTGATGCGGAAACTCACTGATCACGTATTGATGCTTGAATGTTCATGAAGATCAATGCAAGGTATGATGAAGATGACGATAATATGAATAGGTGAATTGTAATAGATCTTTTTGAATGTTACAAAGGATATGGAATGAAATGCAGGCAACTCTTTATCACAAATGACCTAGGTGATTATATTTATAGTCCATACCATTCACCTTACATTTCAACCTAAACACGTGCAATTAAGCACAAACGCGCATTTAAGCACGAAACGATTACACAAATATTATAACGTCAAATACATGTTAGAATGAATTTACAAATGTGGCCCTCATTATCATTTGACTAACTAACTAACTAATTGATCAAAGAATAATTAATCCATAAATGTTAACATACAATTACTTGATGGGACTAATATGTAATTATTGTTAATAGGGTTTCCCATGGGATTTGCTATAAATATAAACCTAGGGAGGCTAATACAGGTGGCTCACTTTTACCTAACATCACTTACGTACCAACCTGTCCTCCCCTAATCTATTCGGTCGCGCTTACACCGAATACACCATCCTAACGAGCATCCCAACGGGAACCGATCATGTCATCGTCTAAGTCTCCAACTATCATGACCGGATTACCAGGTAAGCATAACTTTAGTCATGTTTTTCCCTTATGCCCTAACGGATCTAATCAACATGTGGTATCAGAGCGATGTTGCTCAATCAGATTTGTTAGTTTCCCTAAGATCCGGAACTAAAACCTTGGAAAAATTGAAGTTTCGTGTTTCAAAAGTGTATTGATTTAATATGGTGATTAAGGAATCGATCAAACTTCGTAAAACTAGATCGTTTTAGTTTTTGCGATCAATGATGAGTATCTACTAAGTTATTACGATTTCAATTTGGTTATTCTAAAAAATTCGCATATGCAGAATCAAAATATTATTTTCGGCTAATCCTTTATGCAATCTGTTACAAATTAAAGATAAGTATAATAAACAATTTAATAACCAACTAAATTTTGATTCTCAAATCATTAATCTTACCCATGATCTGAATTTTGCATAGATCATATTATTGCAAATTTAAAAACTTGTAAATCAACGAAATTCTTAAATCATGAATTTCATCCTAAACTATTAAGAATATCGTATTAGTATAAATATATTGAATTAGGTTCAAATACAAAGACTAAATTTCCTAGAAAGTCTAAGAAGGAATTTGGACCATTAGATGTAATATTAAATGAAGATCAATGGCTCATAAACACAAGGTGGCATAATGGTAAATAGTTAGAACTTTAAATGGTAGGCCAAGGGTATATTAGTCTTGTTTCATTTTCAAATTCCACCTTCTTTTTTAAACGTCCATAACTTTTACATACGACAATACTTTTTAATAAAAATTACACCAAAAAAACGAGGGTTTTTTTATCTTCAAAATGCATATAATATTGATATATAAAAAACAAATTTTTTTTTTTGAAGTTTCAGCTCATTGTGTTATATTCGTTAGGTCATTGTGTTATATTTTTCAGCGCATTGTGTTATATTAGTCAAGACATTGTGTTATATTTTTCAGATTGTGTTATATCCGTCAGGTCATTGTGTTATATTCGTCAGGTCATTGTGTTATATTTTCATCAGGTCGTTGTGTTAAATTTTCATCAGGTCGTTGTGTTATATTTTCATCAGGTCGTTGTGTTATATTTTCATCAGGTCGTTGTGTTATATTTTCATCAGGTCGTTGTGTTAAATTTTCATCAGGTCGTTGTGTTATATTTTCATCAGGTCGTTGTGTTATATTTTCATCAGGTCGTTGTGTTATATTTTCGTCAGGTCGTTGTGTTATATTTTCATCAGGTCGTTGTGTTATATTTTCATCAGGTCGTTGTGTTATATTTTCATCAGGTCGTTGTGTTATATTTTCATCAGGTCGTTGTGTTATATTTTCATCAGGTCGTTGTGTTATATTTTTGTCAGGTCGTTGTGTTATATTTCATCAGGTCATTGTGTTATATTTTCATCAGGTAATTGTGTTATATTTTCATCAGGTCATTGTGTTATTTCAGATCATTGTGTTATTTTATTAGGTTATTGTGTTATAACACAATGACATGAATAAATAACACAATGACTTGACAAATAACACAATGAGCTGAAAAACGTGAATTTTTTTTTGTTTTTTATATATGAATATTATACGCGTTTTAAAGATAAGAAAATGCTCGTTTTTATGGTGCAATTTTTTTTAAAAAATAATATCGTATGTAAAAGTTATGGACGTTTAAAAAAATAGGGTGAAACTTAAAATATAGAGACATTACCATCTTTACCCTTCCTTCTAATTTTAAAGAAGTGCCACATGTCATCATCTCATGGCTTCTTAGACTTTCTAGGAAAATTGGACTTTGTAGTATAACTCCACTCTAAATCTATTATGTTTTGATTTTGAATTTGATTAGGGTTCCCTTTATCCCTAGCATTTGCATATTATACTTTCTATATTGCAAACTAATTTTGGATGTATCTAATATACCTTAAAATTCAAAATCAATAGGATATCTCGGAATTTACCCCTTAAAATAATAATGATAGTAATATATTTAGATAAAACTTACTCTATGTGATTACTCAAGTATGTATTCGAAAATTTACGAGTCTTCCAATTATGAGTACTAATATATGCACTCTCTCATTACTTGATAAAGAGTACCTAAACCTAACACTTAACATGCGAATACTCTTATGTACATGAGTACTCATACGCATAAACCTTAATGTTACCCTAAAAGACTTTGGTTTTGATAAAACCTTAAATATTATGTTTCTCAAAACCTATTAAATTAGCTAAGCTTAAACAAGACGATGATATAACACTTCTGGCCAACGCTGTTGTGTTACTAAAGTCAAAGTTGTTTAAGCTTAACTAAGCATTGTCAATAAATGTCTCTTAGTTAATAAGACATTCTCATGTCGCTCGTCTAAAATGGATGAACATCTCACTTCTGGCCAAAGCTGATGTGAAATGATCATACATTGCGAAACTGAACATGTGATTTTGAGTGTCATACTTCTGGCCAACGCTGATGTCACACTTAAGTTCACATACTAAAAACTAATTTTCCATAATGCTTAAATGACTGTTAGTAACCAACGCGAAACCAGCCACTTAAGTAGGACTTACTTAGTCTGTTATTTTGGTGTTATAACAGACGATATCACATCTTCAGTTCAAATCTTGTTTGCCTAATTTGATTACCCTTATCACTCTAAGTTCTTCTAATGAACTCTCTCAATAAATTATCCACTCTAAATTTATACCTAATATCACTTAATACTATGAACTTTGCTTTAGATAAATTTTGTATTAAATTTCCCTTTATTAATCTTGATTATTTCTTAAGACATTATCACTGCTCTTCCTGATACGTGTATAGCTAGAACATTATAAGTGGTAGAATTTTAGTAAAATGTCTCTTATGATAATCAAGACTCCGTTATTGTCGTTTAGGGAGTTATTGGATAAAAATCAGATAAACTTCTTATATGCATGTAAAAGAAAAGGATAATGGATTAATGGTAATAGTGCAGAAATCATAACAATGAAATACATTGTCCTTGTCCTCAAGGCTTAACATGTTATACATTAAAAGTCTTCTAGTGCATCTCATAATAATCCCTACATTAACACAAGTCTAATGCTTTTCAAAATCAGTCACCACACTCTTGTTTACTAGTGAAAAATGAATCGACTGATAACATTATGCGTAAAGGAAGTAGGATGCCTAAAACTAGAAAACTAGATTTGTTCACTTTAATACACTAGTCTTGATAAACATAAAGGGAAAATCATAACATGATGGATAGTTCTAAGGTCCAATAACAAATGCAAGAAAATGTTTCCAACTCTTTGTCCTCGAAGGAATAGTTGGCCAATAAAATTAATCAGTAATAATACTCGAATCCTTTAGTATTCCAAATAACACATTACAAATTGAATTTAGTTTTAAAAATTGCTTAAAATTCATTCTCTAAAAACAAACCAAACTACAATTATAATGAGAGTTAGTGACAAGCTTAAGGCGGTAAACACCATGACGACTGTTCTTGTATCAAAACTTTATGATACCTAGCGCGTTCCAAAATCACTCGGAACTTAGTATCAGTATTAAAGTTAGACATTTACAGTTATGGGGACTTGCGCCATAACATAATCACTCTTACTTAGACCTCTCAAAGTTGTCGGTTATAACTATTTAGTTGTAATGGAAACTTCAATTACTTAAAAGTAGATGATACATCTAACATTGTGTTAACGGAATAAACAAGATATCACTAAGAGTTCTAAAGTTTTATACACTCTAATGTTAGTGGATCTTATCCCAAAGTGGAATATTTGGACTCAAGCAATTTATTACTTACATAAACGATTATCCTCCTTATATATTCTTGCATTCAACATAAGGAAACTGTTAATCACCTGAAACTTTTAAGATCAACTCGATCATAAATTAGAAGTTGTGAGCCAATAGTAGGTAAATATTCAGATTAACATAAAAACATTGGTAACACTCCAGTCCACCTCATGAAATCTATAAGGACTATAAGTTTGTTAACCAATAAACCATGTCTGGTACCACTCAACATAATCATTTAGTTGAGAGGATAAAAGTACCCTTAACGACATGATAAAAAGTATGTTAGTCATCAAAGTTTTATCGTTATTTCCGTGGACCAAGGCTTTACGATGACAACAATTCGTATATTGAACAAGGTTCCTATAAATATGTCCCTAAATTTCATTTCGAAAATCTGGACATGAAGGAAACTAAGTATAAATCACACGATAACCTTAGTTGTTAGCCAAATATTGAACCTCAAAATCCTGAACGTAAGAAACTTGACTTGGCAATCTTAAGTTCTTAGATTTTACTGACTTTCCCACTAAGAATGCTAAGTTTCTAAGAGAATTCTAAGTTCAGTAGGAGCAGTAAAAGTCCTTATTATAACTTGCATGATGTACAAGAAGCGGGGGGAGAGACAAAGTTAAATTTCACTCTGTATTTAACTCCGGTTACACTTCTTGCACACCAAACTGCACTTAATGGCATTGCACCACTTCCACCCTACTTAGAAAATAATACAACTCCCAATACACATGACTTAATGAACAAGAGGAAATATATGAAATTATTAATAAATCTACCAAACCCTAAAATCCAGCTTAGTAGGTCATCTGGCATAACTTGCCTATTATTTTCAATGATTATACAACCTACCTTAATAAGCTAATATGGATATTGGAAAGCTTACTGATCCGACCTCTTATGAAAAAGCCATTATCAGCGATCAATCCTTTTAATGGAATAAAGCTATTAAGCTCAAATTCCCTAAGTCAGAATAATATTTGTAATTTAGTTGAATTACCCAATGGGTCTCAACAACCAGTTAAACGTTACAAAAGCATGATTGATTCTTACAAACTATAATCAAATAAGAGGATCAAGAGTTCTTTTCCTAAAGAATTTTTTGTCTCACTAAAGGATCATTATGTCCTAATTACTCACTTATGATTTAGAGTTGCAAATTGTGGATATTAAAATCTCTTTCCCTTAATGCTAATCCACATAAGACATGTTCATAAATCAATCCGAAAGTTTTTAGCCTGAAGAACAAGAACACTTAGTCTATAACATGAGCAAATCCATATAAAGGGTTTAAAACAAGCAAGCATATTAGTGACCTAAAGAATTAAGTGGATTAAATAACCTATCTCAAGAAGAGTGGGAGCAACTAATACAAAACTTGTCCTTATACAAATAACATTCTTTTAGACAAGTAATAATTTCTTTCTGTTGCATGAGTCAAAGCGGTTACTCTCGCATAATTTGACATCAAGAATCTTGGAGATGCTTCTTACACCATAAGCATAAAAGTACACCAAGATTGACCTAATGAGACATTAGATTGTTTCATAAGGCTTACATTAACTATGTGTTCACACGCTATAACATGCAACATGGCTCTCAGTCAATAACTCTAGTAATTAAAGGAGATTAATAACATAGGCTAAATTAACTAAAAGAGATTGGTACCTTATGCTTCATAAATTAGAATCATTACACACGTTTAAGTTTGTGATCATTTAGATATTGCCTACATTGCTAAACACCTAGACTGATAAACGCAATTCTGGTCTAGATCATCATAAAGCGCCTGAGAAATTATTGCACTATCTATAAGAAATGAAAGACTATAATTTAAACGATAGAAGAAGTGAAATAACATAAAAGTAGTTGACTATCTTATCCTAACTTTGTTGTACTCAAAGAAAACAAAATATCAACTATAGGGTATATCCTTATGACAATAAATAAATTTATTTTATGGAAGAGTCAAAAGATACTGTTAACAACAACCTAAGTTATAATAACATAATATGTTGCTGATTACAACATAACGTCACTAAATGTTGTTGGAAAATTTACTAGTAGACTCACAATTCTAGTTCCATTTGAACATCATATTGAAGACTTATTGTGATAAAGCCAGCTACCCTGTTTCTCGATCAGTAACAGTTCGAGAGGAGCTGCATTAATGTTCGATGCAGAATTATTATTATTCATTCATGAACAAGTAGAGGAAACAAAATCTCTGTATCGAATACATTCATGATATGCTTATGGATCCAATAACTGAAGCTCTCTCACCCATAAGTCTTTTCTAAGGGCCCATAATAAAGACGAGTTAACTAATGACCATGAACAATTGCATATCGCACTATGAATAATTAACTATTAATTTCTAAATACGGCCATGCATGCCTAAAGGACGTATAGACAACTAACTGTGCAAATCAACGTCAATGGCTAATTGGCCTCTTTGATCCTAATGATTAATTAAGTCTTAAATTGGGATTGTAGTATGATTAATGGGGGTCTTGAATTTGAATATCGGTTCAATGACTGTATTTCTCTGCTACTTTTCTGATCTAAAGGCTAAAATGAATATTAACCCCTGATCAGGCTAATCTAATATTCATATTAAATGATAATTTGGTCAAGTGGGAGAATGTTGGAATGAATTTACAAATGTGGCCCTCATTATCATTTGACTAACTAACTAATTGATCAAAGAATAACTAATCCATAAATGTTAACATACAATTACTTGATGGGAGTAATATGTAATTATTGTTAATAGGGTTTCCCATGGGATTTGCTATAAATATAAACCTAGGGAGGCTAATACAGGTGGCTCACTTTTACCTAACATCACTTACGTACCAACCTGTCCTCCCCTAATCTATTCGGTCGCCCTTACACTGAATACACCATCCTAACGAGCATCCCAACGGGAACCGATCATGTCATCGTCTAAGTCTCCAACTATCATGACCGGATTACCAGGTAACCATAACTTTAGTCATGTTTTTCCCTTTTGCCATAACGGATCTAATCAACAATACAATTAATGAACGTCTTCACCCGTGCTTGCTCGTGATGATGCTCGATGTCTTCACTCGCTTATATTTGTAAAATGACATCTTCAAATAGCTCCAACAGTTGTTTTAATAGTTGTGTGAAAATGTTGATAAACAGTTGGTGTTGCTCACCGACCTTCAACAAAAAAACAAGTTATAAAACCGTATGTATCAACTAATGCATCAACCAACTTACTTGTATGAACAAGTGAAAAAACACTACATGACATAGTGTCCCATGTCTATGCTTTATCAACAACATGCCATGTCTATGCCCTTTTACCAATGAACATGTCCTATATCTATCACTCGGCCGCCGCAACGCGCGACCATGGCATATAGATCTAGTTGGGGTGAAAAAGGAGAGTGTCGGTGTATAATTTTTTTTATTGTGTTTGTATATGTATAATGTTTATTTCGAGTTAGCGTTTTTATTAAACACCCCAACAGATCTTTAATAAATGATGAAAAAGTGGCTACATGGGTAACGAGTTTTTATACTCGTGTGCAGAGCTTGGCACAACCGGGACGATGTGGTTGCTTGCCGGATGAGAATTGTTGAATAAGCCATAATGTATTCACTGTATGGTAGTGGCGTGTGTATATATATATATATATATATATATATATATATATATATATATTTTGGGTGAAAAAGGAGAGATTGTGGATGTATAAATATTTGTATTATGGGTTTGTGTATATAATGTTTAATTCGAGTAAACGTTTTTTTCAAAACACCCCAACGAATCTTTAAAAAATGATGAAAAAATGGCGACATGGGTAACGAGCTTGGCGCAGGCTTGGTGAACCCGAGGCAATGTGCTCGCTAGCTTATTCAGCCCTGAACTCGCCTGGTGCTTTAGGATACCTTAGAAACTTAGGGTTGTAACATCCCACATCGGTTGTGAGAGGAAACGGAAACTTCCTTATAAGGAGTTGGATACAATCACCATCATGGCGCATTTTAATTAAATCCGTGTGGCAATGACGGTAAGTCATGACCAAAGAGAACAATATCATTTGGTTACATTAGGCTGCTACAGATGATACAAGAGCTTGGGTCGGGTATGTTTGCCAGCAGGGATGCTAGGTTCCCTAAGGAAGGTAGGATCTAACATCTCACATCACTTGTAAATGAATTAGTTGTCAAAATGAGAACGAAACTTCCTTATAAGGAGTTGGAAACATTCACCATTATGACACGTTTTAAATCTATAAGGCGCTGGTGGTACGTCCCGCAAAACAGACAATATTATGATGTGGTTACAATGAGTTGTTATAATTTTTTAACCAGTGATCACAATAGTTCGTTTCGTTCAAGATGAATTCAATCAAATACAAATATCAATATATAAGAATGTTAATCAAGGTACACGAAAGGGTATATAAGAAAAAGGTAAAGCTACCAAATTAAACTATATTGACGTTGGTATTTAACAAGCGTTAACCAAAAAGACAACATTAAATTAAACTATATTGATAAAGAAAGTAAATGAACAGTTGTAAGGGTATTTTAGGTATATCATGTATGTTTTTGTTGTTTTAACACGTGTACCAAAAGATCACAGCTGTAGATACAACTGTGTCTTCCATATCTTTTCTTATTATTTGTCAGACCTTCATATATTTCCTTTTTATTAGCCTGACAACAAGTTTATTAGAGAGAGAGAGAGAGTGTGGATGGAAGAGTTTGAGATGCAACAAAGTCTCTCGCTCTCTGTGTTGCCTTCATCGTTCTTTGGTCGTTGTTTGGCGGTGGTTGTTGTCGATGGTTGTTACCGGTACTGGTTGCCAATCTTCGGATCTAGGCGGCTTATGTTTTGTGATGTTTGAGAGGTCAAACTTCTTCGAATCTCTTTCACCTCTTAAAAAACAGATTCACATGTTTGGTTTGTTAATGGTTGCAGATCTAAGGGTTGTTGTAACCGATAATGGTTACCGATCTTCGGATCTGGACGACCTATGGTTTGTGAGGTTTCATTGTTGTTGATCTTGGTAACCTTGAAACCCTAGATTGTTACATGCTTTCTATTGTTTTGGGGGTTTTCAGTGTTGTTGCCAGATGCAACCAACTAACGTTATGAGTATGGTCATGATGATGATTGGGTGAAACCCTGTTGATAACAATGGTTGTGACGGTGATTATGTGAAACCCACTTGATGTTTTTGGCTTATTGGTTTAATGTTGTGATGATGGTGACCGGTTGATCCGATTATTTTTTTTGCCGGATCTAACTTGGGTTTACACCATATTTCAGATTTGGTTTTCTTTATTATCATGTTGAAATACAATTGGAAATGTTGAAAACCATTGGAAATCATTAGTGAGATTTGTGGGTATATTATTATTAGACGTTTGATTCGGGTATTGTTATTGTTGGCTTAATTACTTAATGTTTCTGTTGGTAATTCATTTAAGAAGATGATTCATCTGAGATGGAGTCTATTTCAGTAAGTTTTAAGGCTATGATGTTAATAGGGTGCGAGTGTCTTTATGGCGCGACATTTATTGCAGCCATAGAGGTCTCATTTATTGGTACTCTATGAGCCTAACGTTTATTGTTTGATTTCATTGAATTTGACGATGATCTTTTTAATTGAGATAGCGTGACCGTTTGATTTCATGCTTGGATTATATAGTGGTTTTATTATCACAGCAGAAAACACTCATTTTTACGTACCTGAAATTGCGTGATTGCATTAGTGCGTTGTGTTTTATGTTTTTGGTAACACAAGATGTTTTTACCATTTTTTTAGTAAAGGATGAGACCTTTTAAATCATTGCTTTATTTTTTTGATTTATTTGTTTGTGTGTAAAGAAGTAAGGAAATTGTGTTTTATGTTTTTGTTAATTCAAGATGTATTTACTTAAATTTATGAGGAAAATAATAAAAGATGTCGTTGGGGGTGGTGGCCCAACGGTAAGACGCAAGTCTTTAGGTTCCACAAGGTTAGGGGTTCTATCCTTGGCGAGGGAGGTTTTTCCATTTTATCTGGGTGGGTTTCCTCCTTGGGGGGGTGCAACGGGGGCCTCTGTGGGGTAGCTCGTAATGGGGTGGTTGCCTTCGGGTGGTCTAACCAGGAGATTTTCCGGTGTTACTGTTAAAAAAATAATAATAATAAAAGATGAACCCTTTTCCTCAAAATATTTTTTAAACCCCGAATTTCAATTTGACCTTGGAGGTTAGACCTATTGTTTTTTTTTTTCATTTTTTGTGAAGTTTGTAACAAATACATGACTAACATAAATTTTTTAGCTATATGTAATGCTCATTATATCACTAGGTGTTAAATTCCGGTTAATGCTATAGTATATGAGCATATGGTACATCTATCCTTTTGAAAAACACAATAGAATAAAAATGACTCGCGCAACGCGTGAATCCTGAATATACCTAGTTTGTTACAAAACATAAAAATAAAGGATGTCGGAAGAAGTTAGTAAAGTTAAAATACTTAATTCGAAAGTGAGCATAGAGTTATTAGATGTTTTCTTTTTGTAATTTTGTTTATAACATGAACAAAGTATGCGAAATCCAAGATATGCATTTCCTTAGCCATATTTTTATTTAATAGTAAATTATTTTTTTGTATATCTGAGTTTTTTAAAATCTAACTATTTGAACCCTAAACTTTAAATTTATTTGTTTGAACCCTGAGTTTTTAATTTTCCTTCATTTTGTACACCTAAGGCTAACGAAGTCCATCTGCTCTATTAAAAACCAAGTCAAGTGATGGGTATTTTGATCCATTCCATAAATTTTTTTATTCTTATTATTTATTTATTTATTTATTTATTTATTTATTTATTATTATTATTATTATTATTATTATTATTATTATTATTATTATTATTATAAAACACAAGAACACAACCATAACCATCCCCACAACCCACATCGCTACGAACCACCACCAATTGTCTCCAGCCCTATTATTGCTACACTTCACACAGCACCACCAGGTTCCATCACCACCCTGTCGCTTTCGTACACCCTATGCCTGGCCTGATTTCGTAACTTCAACCCTTTCCCTATCCAATGTAGCTATAACCTGCGCCTGTCTGGTCCGATCGTTTAACTGCTCTTTCTAAGAGACGGGAATGTAAATAGAAAACATCCCCTGGGAAAGCCTCACGGCCTGGTGGTCGGCGTAACAATAATTCCCCATTGCCTCTCCCATTAAATACCAACAAACGACCACCACCAACGTCTTTTCACCATGTGACGAGAACCACCAAATCTGAAGAAGAGCAGATCTGAAAGCCACCGACGAGAACCCTTAGATCTAAAAGCCGTCAATCTAATCGATTTCTTATTTTGTGGAAGTAACAGTGGGCAAATTAAAGTTAGAATGACTATGACTTGGGATCAGGATTTGAACGGTGGTGGTGGATAGTCAAGTGATGGGTTGTTTAGAGTTCGGGCACGGGTTTATACATAATGTTTGGTCGCCGGTGGTAGGTACTGATGATGATTTTGGCTTAGCTGCAGGTGATTGTTATAGAGAGGAGAGATATGAATATGGGTGTGAGAGGTTGAAGATGAAGTGGTGGTGATGATTGTTGTTTAGGTGATGGGATTATTACATAAAGGAGAGAGATAATTATGAGTGTGAAAGGTTAGAGTTGAAGTGGTGGGTGCTTGTAGTGGTGTTGTCATACTAATTAGGACCATGGTGGTTCATGATGGTTAGCCGACTATGGTAGCACACCGGTGGCGGTGGACTCTTGTTGGTGAGCCAGAGGTTAATGGATGGGAAGACAATGAGGAGTTGGGGTTTATTGTGAGTTTGTACTTAATGTATTTTTATATACTTAAGTTGTTTTCTTAAATAAAATATTAAGGGTAATTTGTCATTTCATTCAAAACTAACGAAAAAACTTAACTCTGTTAGTCATAAGTATACCAAAGGAAGCAAAATTGAAAACTCAGGGTTCAAACAAACATATTTAAAGTTTAGGGTTCAGATAGTTAGATTTTGAAAAACTCAGGTATATAAAAAGTAATTTACTCTTTATTTAATTATGAAAACACTTTCAAAGTAAATACGGATATTATTAAGTAAAGAGACAATACATTTACTCCCAACTATATTTTTTGACCCAATCACCCAGTTCAGGTCGAAAGGTTTTAGGATAATAGAATCCATCTTCTTCTACCTTCCAATAACAATCCATGTCGTAATCCCCACGATAACAATATGGCTGAGTTTCAGTTAGTGGCGCTTCTGTATAAACATTAAAATCTTGTTGCTTTGATTCTAGGTAAAAATGACATCTAAAGCGTGATCTTCCAAAAAAATCTAAGCAAAATCTAATTTGGTATTCCTCTCCAGCATTCCGAGTAACATCCCCAAGATCATCATCTTTTGAGTGACAATGGAATCGAAGATTGTTTACACGAGACATAATATGAACGATGCCCTTATATGTAACGCAGTTAATGTCATCATAGGTGTTCACAACATTCGCATAAGATGCTACAGAAAGAATAAACGATAAGACTAAAAGAAACAATAGTTTTCCCATGAGAAAATTAGACTTGGTTGAACTAGGCATTTGAGTAAATCTGGATATGATACGCCTTATGTAACGTTTTTATTCCCAACTAATACCATTTCTTAAGGCCATATTACATTGATATAATTATTATGGTTATTTTTAGTGTACTATATCTTATTATATTAAATTGCATTGCATCAGATTATGTTACATTATTTAAATATCACACAATATTACATATGTGCATCACCCTCATCATATATGAGGAAAGATCAAATACAAAATGATTTTGCCTAAAAAGTGTAGGAACCGTTCGTATAAAAACTAATAATACTTTTATAAATTCGATTACAATACAAAGAAAATAAAGAAAAGAAGTAAATTACAATATGATTACAACTAAAAAATTATAAATACAAGAAATAATTAGAAGCAGAATTGTAATCGTGGCTGAGGATTCGTGTTCAACACGGGTCCCTTAAAACAAATTCCGAGTCTCCCAAGAGAACTCGTTTGTTTCCCAGGGTACAACAGCCGAAGCAGTATGTACTGCCGGGATTGACACACAACCCAAATTATACTTAAAAGAAAAGAGATGGAGAAGATCAACTACATGTTGGAAAAACTAGAAGAGAAAGAATGAGAGAATTTGAGAGAGTTGGAGTGCTTTGGTGTTGTATTTTTTGTCTTTTCTAACCAAGGCTCACCTTGGTATTTATAGGTAAAATGAGTCAAGCATCTCATTCATTACCCATAAACCATGAGTTGAAACATATATTCAACATAAATAATGAGTTGAAACTCACATTAACTTCAAATTTAAACACCAATCAATATATTATTTTGTATTTTTCACAAAACATTTTTGTGTTATACAAAATTTTCCAACAATCCCCCACATGGGAAAAAGACAAAATCTCATTTTCTCAAATGAAAACCTCATTTTCTCATGTGAAAACTCATTTTCACATATTATTCCAACAATCCAGATTGATCGTTACATACAAGTTTTTTAGATATAATTCAGCGGTTGAGTACTGCTGGATAGGTAGGTGTTACCTTTGAACCTTCCGTTGTGATGCATACTTGGTCTCCTAGTGGTTCGGTAGACGTGATGTCTTTGAACCAACCACCATTTATGGAGACGACAATACACTTCACACAACACTCTCCCTGGTTCGGTCAAACCCTCATTGTCGTGTCCGTTATGGTCATGGAACACTAGCTTGGTTCTGCGAAAGCTCTAGGAATTGCGCACTCCACAATTTCATTCGAAGCGACCCCACTTCTCTTTCACATAGGTGATTTATCTAAAAATCTTTAAAAGCATTAAGGTTACTATGATTACGCAAATCATTAATCATACGGTATGCTTAGCCTCACAACGTGTCACTGTTGTTATAGGAATGGACTAGGAAGTATTTAAGCTCCCTTTATAATTTAAAAGGACATGTACAAACATTTATACATATTAGCTTCGACTGATATATATTAACTATGCCCCCACAGTGACCACCCTTAGATATATGAGTAGGTTGTCATATTGAACTTAGATCTTGGGATCTCCAGTCAACTAAGTTAGGTTTTCCTTCATATACCATCTTTCATGGGCTTTAGTCTCATTCCACAAATCCGTCTCTCGTGTTGTTGGATCCAAAACCATTATCTATGACTCCGTCGAGTCAATATAGATAATTGCAGTTGAGATGAGTTGTTATGATGTGTTATTAACTCACAAGTTAATCTTGCCTTTTGTCATTTTTTAAGACTATAACCCCGAGTATCAACTCGAACTGAGGTACATTTTTGTCTTTAAAATGCATTTCAAGCCTAACATATCCATGCCATTAGTAATTAGATGTTAAATCTAACCAATTGATCTTCGAGTCTAGCTTGTAGATTCGGTCACATAGTTGCATTATATTTGGCTCAACAAAAGGTTCTCTTTTGATTCGGGTTTGAGAAAACTTCTCAAATACCATTTCTCAAATGGCTTCCCCCCACATTTCTTGCATTTAGATAGAAAATGTTTAAATATACGATTAGACATCTATGATTTGAACAAGATCAACGTCTTGTATCAAAGATGTCGTCAATGCTTGTTTGCTGACTAAAGCAACGCATGCCTTGTCATAAGTTGTTATTAACCATCTCAAACTTAAATACTTTTAAGTTATCATCTAGGTTAAATCTGAAAAATTGAGTTCTCTATAAGTTATATGACTTTTCTTAGATTGAATGACAACCGTCATTCAAATTGTCTTATACACAACTTTACTTTTATATTGTACATGAGTTGAATGTTTCACATTAATAGTCTCCTCAGAGCACCATAATTAACAAGTACTAGTCTAGCATGCTTTAGACTACAATACTCTAGCATGTGAACAGAAGATGCATCATTCTGATTCTTCACAGCTTTTAAGGAATATCCCAATATTCGTTCAAAACATTCATCTCATAGTTTAAACAAACAATGAGAATTGTTCCATATCCCGAAATCTCAATATTTAGGAACGTCTAATATGTATGTTACGTAAACGTACATAGACCGTCATTCAATCTAGGATCATAAACTATTTTTTTCTTTTTCTCAAAAGGTTTCATCATTGACTCATATGGACTTTGAAGAATCACAAATTGATCTCCCATAGTGGTACTCCCACTTTGAACAATCACAAATTGATATACAATATCATGTTGTTTATATAGTAAATTGTTCACAAGTATTAGTATTTGAACAATTATATATGTTCATAGCAACAAAGATTTATCTTTTCATCAAATAGTCAACTTAAAACTATTATTTGCTTTATGACGTGTTACTTTTCACAAAAGTAACAAACTATATAACACTTTATGTGAAACTTTTGGTTTATTTCACTATAAACCTAATCTTAGTTTTGCCAAAACATGCACTTAGCAGTTTCGAAATAAACTATTTTAATTTTATGTTTTGATTACGGAAATCAATACCCAAAAATTGTAAATAGTTTTATTGAATAAATAACTTCTAACGCACACGTTAGAGATAAGATGTTTACATAAAACACTCTTATTTAAATTCATCATTAACACACATGTTAAGAATAAAAGCCTACATAAGACTCTTTTAGACACATGCTAGATAAGTAAATGGGTTATAACATGCACATTAGTCAACAAAAAGTCTACATCAAACGTTCTAAGCATATGGTTTCATGTAATGAAAGGTTCTAACAAAACGTTTGCAAAATGTTTTGAAGCAAAAAGTTTTATAAAATGATCTTGTAAAGCACGCATAAATATTGATCATGATTGTCAATGTTTTCGAGTGAATAATTATTTCATCATTTGTTTCTAACAAAAAAAAAACGATTTTTAAATTTGAAAGATTAATACTAAATCAATACAAAATTGATTATATTAGAATCTCTTCTAATACTTATTAGAATAACATTAGGTTTTAACACACATGTTAAAACACAAGTTTCACATATGAACGATTTCTTACTCGCAAATAAGAAATATTGGTTTTCATAAGATGCGTACACACGTATAACCATTTTTAAGACGCATATGAAACCTAATCTTGAAACCCACAAACGGTTAATTCAAAGTTTTAATCTTGAAACCACATAAGGTTTCGAAACCTTTGATTTAAAACAAAATTGGATCTTCAACCTTTTTGTTTTAACACCTTGAACCATTCAACAAAATATATTAATGAAAATAAAACTTTTGAGTCAAGTTTTATGAAAAACTACAAAAGCATTAATACATAAACAAAAATTACACTGAATCAAAATCAACGAATGGTAAAAAGCGAACCATTTTCTTTGTAAATAAAATCCGGTTCTAGAAAAAAGTCAACTGTAAGTTCTCTAAGTCTAACTTTGAGATACGAACAATGACTATATATATATATATTTTTTAAATACGAACGGTGATTTAAAAAATTTGTTTTAAGATTGTAGGAACCGTTCGTACAAAAACTAATAATACTTTTATAAATTCGATTACA